>OX387651.1:8750000-10000000 GCA_947568875.1 Fissipunctia ypsillon | reverse complement strand
CAAAAGTACATCTGCATACTTCTCTTCATAATATCGCAACCTACTGCGAAAAGGTGCATGCATGTTTTAAAGTCAAAGTTTTAATTTGCAAATCAAGTTTTCATTTGAGATCTTTAATAATTATTATATTATACGAAGGGTACCTAGTAGGTATTGATTACTTCATGTCTTAACATGTAAGTTTGAAGTTGGTGAGGTGCAACGGCGTAGCAAGGCTGAAAGAAAAATCTGGTATCTAAATACCAGAAAAAAAAACCGGTCAAGTGCGAATCGGACTCGCACACAAAGGGTTCCGTACCACCGTACAATATTTAACACTAAATAATATTAAAAAAAAAAAAAAAAAAACTAAACGAAGACTATTTTTCATCTTAAATCAGTATATGGTATACATGATATACAGAAGTTTCAAATTCCTAACTTGTTTAGTAGTTGCGATAGAGCTCGTACAAAAATGTTATAAAACTGACAACTTTCGCAGCCCCTTTTTTCTTCATTTTTGAAGATGAAAAATCAATAAAAAATATATTTGTACTCTACTCAATGAGTTCTAGGCAATGATACCCCACATGCCGGAGTAAGAAAAAAAAATTAAAAATCAAAAGTTTATTATATGATTATTTATTAAAAGAGGTCCTTCGTTTAATGTTTAACTTTATTTTATTTTTATTATTTGTTGTTATAGCGGCAACAAAAATACACAATCTGTGAAAATTTCAACTTTCCACCTATTACGGTTCATAAGATACAGCCCGCTGACAGACAGATGGACGGACGGACAGCGCAGCGGAGGCTTAGTAATAGGGTTCCGTCTGGCACCCTTCGGGTACTTAACCCTAAACACAGTTGCAATAAAAAAAAATCCTGGTATACATATAATATAAAGGCAATTATTAATTATTATCATCATCGGCAGCCGTGTTCATCCACTGCTAAGTATAGACCTCCTCGCTTTTGTGCTATGCCTCCCTGGTCTGTGCGAGTCTAATGTAGGTCTTCCCCGCGATCTTCTGTAGGTCGTCCACTCACCTGGCTATTGGTCTGCCAAAACTTCTACCGTTTCTCGGCAACCATTTCCGTAGCAACAGCATACTGAAGGTTTTTTCAGATAGGTTAGAAGGGTCTACAATGGATAGGTTTATCAAGCTATACGTCAGACATGTGGCTTGATAAATCTTCCTCTAATTGGATGCTGTGTTTTTTTTTTTTGTGTGCTACTACTAACATTGTTTGTAAGTTTTTTTTGGTAATATTAACATGCTATGGGCCGTCGATGCCTGAAAATAAACGATTTTTTAATTTTTATTTTTTATTATTTATTTATTTATTTCGTTAGGGCTCTGCTCGACCTGCCGTCACCACGTCTGGCCAAGTGTCCTGCATAGCAGGCCACCACCATTTCAGAGCCGCTACCGCTTTTTAATAATTGTAACTGCATTAATTTATACCTTCTTGTAACTTTTATAACTGCATGTATGTCTCGGGGCGCTCCATGTACCCCTCTGATCTCGCCCCCCGACTCGTGCGGCCTGCAAGCCTGCAAGTAATGACGATTTCTATCAAAACAAAATACATCGACTACTAAACTTTAGCTGCTTCTCGCGATAAAAATTATCTTTATCTTTTTTCAACAAACGCATCAAGACCCATTCGTCAGGAGTTTTTTGTTAAAAGATAAAGTTTACTTTTATGAAGGATTGATGTCTCCGATCTCGGAATTTATATCTTTTGGCGGCAAAGTATGTCTAGCTATTAGAGACTGAAGGGTTCAGATCGTAGAGGACATAAAACAAAAAAAAATCACAGTTTCAAACTAAAAAAAAAAACAAAAAAACCCGACTGTGTAAATAGTGAACTTTAAAAAAGACGGAAACAAGATGACCTATTTCTGTTTCCAAACAACCTCGTGCATGTTTTTTAAAACCCTTCATTTTGCCAAAATGCAAAAGGTTTGGGAGATTGTTTCTTTAAAACATACATTTTGGCGCCAATAAACCGCCTTTTGTTTTTTTTTTTTAATTTTAATATACCCATAACACTCACGTAATAAAGACGAATCTAATGACATATCATTCATCAAAATCGGTTCAGCCGTTTATTAGTTACGACGGAACATAGGGACGGACATACATACTGGTCAAACACATAGGTAATTCTCCTTTTTTGGCTTTGCCGCAGTCGGGTAAAAATCGTATAGAAGTTGACGTTTTGTAGTTTTTGCCTACCCCCATGGGAAGAAGGCGTGAGTTTATGTTTACTTTTGTATCTTCAAGCTCTCCAGCAAAATAGTGCTGATCAATGTAACATAGATACTAGGTACCTACATAACTCGACTTACCAATAAAGTTACATCCATGTTAATATTTAATTGTTGTTGCATAAATATTAAATGATCTCATTGTTTTAGTTCTACATCTACACACATTATACAAGAATAAATTAGATTATTTTAATAAAGATATTTTCTACAATTCATAAAGTTAACTTATTTGCCACCCTTCCTGCTAATTTCAACTGCAATTGTTTTTTGTACAATAAGCCTCTTATTTATTTACACTAACCATATAAAAGACTCTGTAATCGTCAAACGATCGTGGAGTGAATTTCAATGACGATATCATTGACGCTTCAATAAAATAAAATGTGAAGGCGTCCGAGAATAATTTTGAAAACTCTACCTATTTTGAAAATTGTCCCTTGTATCAAAAATAACGAAAATTATTTAAAATAGGTATCAATTTTCTAAAGTATTCTCTCCTTGCAAAGATTTGTCAGACTAGAATTATTATAGTACTAAACAGAAGTGTTTTATTTTCAACATACGCAGTCGTTTATCGGATACAACCTACTGGTAAACCGTACCAAGAACAAATCAAGTCCTTCCTGGAATTGACTGTCAGTGTCCTAGCAACACTAAAGTATGTGTGTACATGTACACGTGTACAGTGGCCGGCTATTGCATTATAAACTAATAATAACAAGCCAATGACATTAACACTTTCGCTGGCTGGTTCTAGGCCATGATCTAATTAACTGCTTATTTTTAAACTAGAATGCGTGCGAAATGAACATTTTAAGCTATTTTTATCGGTGATTAATTTATATTCCGTTGAGAATGGATTAAGACAGAACAGAATATTCTTGAATTCCATTGCGTGGCTAAACGTTAGGATTAACGTTTTTATAACTGTAAAAGAATTGATAGGTAGTTAGAAACCCATTGGAATTCACGTTCCCATGTAAATCATTGGAGTTTACTTGAAATATGTCGAATATTGATTCTAAAAACTAACTATTAACATTCAGTGTACGATTTCTGACTGATATTGTCCATATAGTATCCAAATGTTAAGCAATTTATGTAAAGATACAACCACGCTTGACTTTCCAATTATAAACAGTCGGGCTAACAAAACGCCCACGTTATCAGAATTTATTGAGACATAAAAATACTGCATTCTAAGTCAATACGAGTCTGTTTACAAACAACTTCTAGAGTTCGTTTAGTCAAGTTCACGAAATTCTAGTTCAACGTTCGCTCAAAGCGGGGGAGGCGAAGCTATTCGTATACCTATGGGTTTTGCTCGAGACAGGAGGGTTCGCGTGTCTGCCAACCAAGGTACTACAATAGACCCCGTGGTTCATAGCTATGGCTATACTGAATGCGGCGCGCCATTCGCGAGTCGCTTGCGAGCTTCGGACTTGATCGGCCGTTTGCATTTGAATTTTAAATGCGGTTTTACTATTTCTTTTTTTAAAGAGGTACAATAAATCGAATTTTAAATTTTGCGCGCGTTTTTAACTACGTGCTTACGTTGGTTGTTAACAAAAGAGTTTTCGGACAGTTTTTGTGAGGAGGCAGTGAGTGCACATCTTTACAATTGCTGAATGGACACAATGGGACTTCTCCACAAGTAATTTTCGTCACGGGAAAATGTAAGCGTAAGCATTGTGTTCTGTTGTTCTCTTCGAATGAAGCGCAGGAGTCCGGTTCATACTGTACTTAATTTTTTTGGTCATTAGTTTGGCGACGTATCGTGATATTTTTATTATACTTAACAGTCGTTATATTACGAAGGCCGCCTTAATTGTAAAGAATACGTGCATTATGTCTTATTTTAATGTAAGCTTTCACATACTCGTATTTTGTTGACCGCTCGGGAAATGATTTTCAAAATAAGAACATTATTTTTATGTGCGTGTTTATTACTTTTGAACAGCCAGATTCTTTACCTACATTTTCGTTTTTCTCTTCTGCGAAGTGCATTAAAGTATACCTATACAACTGACTTACTTGTCTTGTTCTTCGGCCAGCTACATTATTGAATGAAGTCGTTCAAGGCTCATATTGCGCGGTCAGTGAGTGCATAAGCCCTGCTCTATTTACCGCAAAACTTGTAAATGTAAGCCAACAGTCAACTGCAATTTTGTATCTACAAAAAATTCAACACATTCGTTACCATTAGGTAGGATTCACGATACATTACTATTGATTGACATAATATTTCGTTATAAAGACAATTGCTTGAACGTTTTGGTACAGCCAGTTTGGTAATTGAATGCTATAATATTTAATAGGTAGGTACTAGGTAGTCAGTAGGTAGGTAAATAAAACTTTTTGTTAACTTTTATTGCTCGCAATATATAATTAATTGGAATTAGTTTTGGCACATACGTTGAAGGTAATTTTTGAATTGCAGACTTGCATAATATACCTACTTACCTACCTTCTTTAGAAGTTTAAGTAATAAATAGATACCTTTCGTGATATTTTGAAATTCTTTGCTTTTTTAATAAATTCAATTAGCTTTACCTACATTACCTAGGTAGGGGTTAGGGTAGGGGTTTCTAGTGCAGTAGACGAGACAAAGAGTTCTCTATTTTTGTACTTATTATGTAGGAGTGGGTCACCTATCTCATCACTCATCGTTCATTAATTCATTTTCCGTTTCGCTTTGCCAACGATAGGTACCTATCTAGGTATAATAAACTTGTGTTAAGTAAAAAATTCAACAATTAAAATGTTACAATGGATTAATTTCATAACAAAAATTAGCGGACTGTGTAATTTGTTCATAAAACGCGCATATTTTGTCCAATTTGGCTGCGCTTGCGCTTGTAACTACCCAGGTAGTTAGGTATATAGGTACTTTTCTAAACTGTTGAGCGGAAACTAAAAGAGCTCAAGTTTTTTCATGGAAAATCCATTTGTCTTTTAATGGAAAATTCTCTGCCAACTTGTAGGGAGGTTCTCTGTTTTCCAACATTTTTCTTTCCTAAGATACGATTTTAACGCCTAACATAATTTAGTTTGGAGACTAGAAATTGAAAACACCCTGTTTTCACAATTTCTATACATAAGTAATTTCCTACATTTTTTTCTCTCATAGTACAAAAATGTCGTACCTACTTACTTACCAAATATTTTAGTGCACAGTAGCACTATTAAACAACGGGCAATTCCTATTTAGCCGGACAAGGCCACTCCATCAATATTGTCCGTCTGGCGGTTTGTCCGTGTCTCGTAATGACGGACAAGACATATCGCCTCTCGTTACACTAATGTTTTAACGCGTATGAAAGATTGCCCTGTATGTTACATCGTCTGATTTAACACGGTACTCGGGACTTTTACCGGTAATATTAATACCGGTAGCTATTCCAGATATCTGTGTTGAATTGATCACTTAGACGTGAGAGAGTGATCATGATTAATGAGTTTTCTTCAAAAGAAAGTACCAAAATTGAGACTAGGTAAATAAGAAGGTATTAGTGTAAGTCAATACTTTTACCACAGTATTATTTTACATACCTACTTGGCTTTTTTATCTATATGTTACGGCTAAAACCCGAAGTGCGGCTACAACTAGGTGTGTTGTGTAGTCACAGTACTAACCTAACCTAACCTACCTTTCAGCCCACACCTAGTTGTAGCCGGCTAAAACTAGTTGTAGCCGCACTTCGGGTTTTAGCCGTAACATATACAAATAAATAAAATTGAAGTGTCTGTTTTTAATGTCAAAATAACAACTTTTTACTAAATTCATAAGAAAGTATAAACGGTACTTATAACAAAAAAGCAATTTTTAACATTTTTGTTTGTCTGTCTGTCTGTTTGTTCCGGCTAACCTCCGAAACGGCTAAACCGATTTTGACAGGACTTTCACTGGCAGATAGCTGATGTAACGGCGGATAACTTAGGCTACTTTTAGTTTAGAAAAATAATTAAAGTTCTGCGCAAAAAAATTTAAACCAATGAAATTATGAACAAAAAGTCGGATTTCAAAAATTCTTTTTGCATCTGGTAGCCCAATTCTTGAGGATAGTTATAGGCTATTTAACACCACGCTACGACCCTTAGGAGCCGATCAAAAAGAAAAAAGTCAGAAAGAACACTAAGCGATTTTGCATCTGGTAGCCCAATTCTTGAGGATAGTTATAGGCTATTTAACACCACGCTACGACCCTTAGGAGCCGATCAAAAAGAAAAAAGTCAGAAAGAACACTAAGCGAACACGAAGTAATAGCGCGGGCGGGCGGTGCAACGCGACGGTTGGTGACGACGGGTCGGGAGTTTTATAAAAATGTGGCTGTTATTTTATTATATTATGTATCTTACGACATCCACGCGAACGAAGTCGCGGGGCACAGCAAGTTTATTTTATAAATTGTGGTAGAATGATGCCCACTGTAAACTGAAGTTTGCAAATAAATTGGCGTCTCCGAATAAAATAACATTAACACACACATAACATCACGCCTGACGAAATGTTGGTGTAGGGACTATAGCTACACCTCTGTCTTACCCTTCGGGATTACAGGCGTAACGCATAAACTATCTTAAAAAAAACAATTAAAGTATCGCAATTTCTTCGACTATTATACAGTGTGTCCTGTAAAGAATGGATAAACTTGAAGTAGCATAATACAAAAAAAAATATATCCCAAGTAACCTAACCTAAGATTTTTTTGAAAAAAATACTAACTTCTTTACATTCCCCGGCCCGCGACGTTGGTCTAGTGGTCGCAAGCGCTACTGCTGGGCATGAGGTCCTGGGTTCGATTCCCAGGTCGGGCAAAGTGTTATTGGGTTTTTCTATCTGGAATTTCTCAGTAGCAGCCCGGAGTCTGGATTTGTGCCCGGTAGATGGCAATAGGCTCGCCCCCTATTACATGGGACTTGAACATAACTGGCGAAATGTGGGTGTTACTATAGGTACACCTCTGCCTAAAGGTATATTTTTTTATGTATTTTTTTTAGAACGGCCATAAGCATAAGGTATAATTATGCTATTTCAAGGTTATCCATTAACTACCTGACTCCCTGTATAACTCCATACAATAGTCTTCAAAAAGACTTACGACGCAAAAGAAATACAGTTGCGACCAAAATTACTTGCCGTAACAAGATTGACTTCCAGACATGGCCATATATTTACGTAAAATACGTCCCAAAATGGTGCATTGTGCTTTTGAATGCGCCCGCGTCTGTCGATCACGGCGGTCACCATTCAAGGCCTGCACGATTCACATGGAGCAATAAAACAGCAATTTAACTTCGTATTGTGTACCGAAAATGACAATATTTAAGTAGTTACTTATTGAAGCACGTAATAAGTTGTTAAAGAGGCATTTAAGTTATTGATCGTTTCTTGGTATCTATGAAATTAAACGTGTATGAGAAGACTAATTTAATTTTCAGTTATCGACGATTATGACTTGTGAATATGTTGTGTTCACCACAAGACAAAAAGGTTTTTTTTAATACCTAGATGCTTTTTATAAAGGGTCTGACATATTGTTAGGTTGTTAGGTACCTGCCTAGGTACAACTTGGTGAATTTATGATGGATGGAATATCTATAGCCAAATAGAAAGAAATAAAGAAAAATAACGTTTATTTGGACACAGTTCGTGAAACACAAATTAAAAATAACAAAAAAAAAATGAAATACGTCAGAGAACTTCCTTTCATGATTTATTATAATTTATTAGGTGCAAGGGCAATAACAAAATGATTTATGAAAACTTCGTAGCCGAAAAACCCAGTTTCCTTTAGTCCACAGCACAGAAACTGATACCTTAGATCTGAGATAAAGCAACCGCTAAACCGATCGAGGTCCATTTTGTAGAACACAAACATTTTGCATGCTTTATTCTGATACAAGCAATGTCATGCATGCACCGTCATGATATCTAAATCTGATCTTGAAATGGACAGACAAAAACTGTACAGTAGCGCTATACACAATGTGAAATGGGCGCAGTAATCACAGTTAAAACACATAAATTTAAACTTTATACAGGCCAAATAAAGTTGATTTTTCGGTAGCATCCTCAGCCTTTCATATACTGTTAGTGGCCTGTACAATGATTGTTAATGTCGATGATTGTCAACATGAATGTTCCCACAATTAACAATGTAGGTACGATTTAATACCGTTAATTATACCGGCTTCTCGTTAAACGAGATTTCGTACCGCGGGAGATCGGGGCTTTGTTTAATATTTATTAAGCTGTTCGCAGCGTTAATACCTGTGTATTTAACCTCACGTACCTACCTATCGTTCCTATATTTTAGACTAAGCCGTTTTGGTAAGTAAAAGCCTCTTTTCTTTTTGGTTTGACAATTTCACTAAGTTTTAAACTGATTTATTTATTTATTTAATACTTCATGCACAGAAATGTACAGAGGTGGTCTAAAAATGCCATAGGCATTTTCTACCAGTCAATCTTTGGGTGAAGCAGAGACAAACAGTAGTAGATGCAATTATGAGAAATTGTGGAATATATATTTATTTAAATTTATATATACACATATACCTATTACAAACTATAAATATAATAATATATACCTAATTATACATAAATACACGAATATACTATAGCAAATAAAGAAACAATGATTTATCGAAATAATACGAAGCATGCTAGTACTTGTTTACGATATGAAAGCGGTTTGCATCTTGTGTCAGAAAACTGCCAAATAAACTTTAATAAAGTGAAATTAAAAAAAAAAAACTTTATTTTTTCGTTTGTTGTCTTTGAGAAAATAATTGCAAGTTTTCAAAAGATGAACTTGCACAAAGTGCTCACAAAAACGCTGAACAACAAAACAACAACGCAAAAATCTCCTATTAAATTCAACGGTGTCAACAATTTTGTAAAGCTAGATCTTTGTGAAGCCTTTCATCAGCTTACCTTTAACTCGAGGCTTAGTTCAAGGCTCGGCTCGGTAGATGACTTAATGGTTGTTGTAAAGGTTCCGGCGACGTTGTCATTATTGTTACGTTATTTTAATATTATCGCGGTCAATGCAATGTCTTGACTATATCATCTTAATTATTTCTTGAATGGATTTTGTTCTGCAAAGATGCTATTTAATTGGAAAATAGCTCTGTGGGAGATACTTTTGTGTTCTCTTCTACAATATTTAATGTCTTTGAGATAGTTCCTTTTGATAAAAATTTATACAAGTGTAAAGTAGTTCCTTATGCAGGTTGTAAATCAGCTGGTCGATACATTTTGATCGTGTAGGTAGGTATTGGACTTTTGTTTGAAACCGCCGATTTTTTTTTTTTAATAACCGTCGCTAAATTTCTTCGCTTTAGTATCATGCCTACCTACTGGATTCATGGTAACAGTTTGCGTGTCGATGAAACAATTACACCCTGGATATCTACCTCCTTACTAATAAACGTTGTATAGCGTCTGTATAGTTACACAACGCTTTGTCTTCTTCTTTTGAAAGTCAAATTACTGACGACTGAAAGAGAGAAATCGATGTGTAACTATTCACCTGATATAATACGTCTATTAGTAAGGAGGCTAGAGTAAAAAGTTTACAACAACGTAGATATGTCATGTCTTAAGCACACTAAAATTTTACCTCAAAACCAATCTCAAGTTTGAAAATAATCACCAGAAAGCGTGAACTGAACGAATAAATTAAACAAAACCCACTCTTCCCTATAAAGTCCTAATTAATCACAAAAAAGTACCTTCAAACGAAGTACGCATATACCTACATTCTTATAAATAGCTGTAAAGTCCCCTTCCCATGAACACAAGTGCGGGCGCACCGCGCACAGCATGACGATCTGCTATCTCTAATTAATCTGGCTTATTGGACGTACCGAGGGTGAACCGTGGTGTGTGGCTCGTTCACTGGAGAACCGAGGTTGAAGGCGTTTACTTTTGAAGATGATTTTTTTCAATGGTGAGATTTGTTTTTCAAACACGTGTTGGGACTTCGAAAATGGTGATTTAGATTCTTTTCTTTTAGAAAATGAAACGTTGAATTGGTTGTAATTGGATGGGACTGTTTAATAGTTAATTATTGAACATGAAGGTGTACCTAGTGCATTGCCCTTTTACTTCGAAAAGTCGAATTTTCTAGGAGGGTATTTACAATAAGCCCTAGTACGCACGGGCACTTCATATCGAGAATCATCTGATTTTCTGATTGACAATAATAATTCTACACACCCGACACTAAAATAGAAGGAAATTGACTATAAGAATTATGTGACATTATTAAATCTGCCGATCTGCGACGTCAGCCGTTTGCGTCGGCGTCGTGTTCGACTCAGGTTTAACCTAAATGCAATTGCGAACCAGATTCCCGTTTGATTCCGGATCAAATTGTGTCGTACCCGGAGTTAAAGGCGTCTTCATGTATCCTGGCTTTAATATCGAATATTGAAATAGAATATCCCTGTAGAAAAGTCATGTGGAATAAACCAATTACATAAACATATTAGATACTAACTTCTGGCTGTGACTTCGTTCGCGTGAAATTTCTTGTTCCCTGACCCACCACGTCGCTACTTGCTTAGGTACTTACTTCGTCTTCTCTTAGCGTTCTTTCGGACTTTTTTCGTTTTGCTCGGCACCTCAGGGTACGTAGCGTGCTAAATAGCCTATAACCTACCTCTAGAATTGGGCTATCAAATACAAAAAGATTTTATCAAATTCGACTGGCAGTTCCAGAGATTACTTAACGCGTTCATACAATAAAACAGTTTTATTATATTACTTAATATAGATTCGTATTGTTCTCAGTAACCAAGCATTATTCTCTAAATAATAATATATGAGAAACACAATGATCTTCATTTGTTTCGTACAAAGTTTCAGGAGAAATACTGACTTTCGCAGAAGTCAAACAATAGTGCTATAAAGTAAGAGAAGTCAATAAGCCTTGTGTTTGAACATCGAGTAGTTTTATGGCCTACAAGGAGGTTTTTATCTTCGGATGGGTCAAGGTTATCTACTTACATGCAGTGTTCGTCTAACGTCTTGAACTCTTGATGCTCATTTGTTTTGTAACAATAGAGACAGCTCTGTGAGTAGTCACTTTGTTTGTGTCAAAAGATCATTTAAAATTACTGTTTGGAAATTTTGGAGAATTTAAGATAAGTTTATCGTTTATTGGTGGAATGCTGGAATGCATAGATATAATTTATATTTCTATGTTGGAATGTGATTTCGATCGATAATAATATTAATAATTATGGTTTGGATGTGAAAAATTAAAGGTGTTTAATGTAACATAACGTTTAATTCTAGAGTTAGAAAAATTGGGTACCTATAATATGGTCTCTAACACTACCCACTTGGGTAGATACCTAGCAAATTATAGATTCCTGAACATTGTCAGTTCCTAATCTAAAGATTTGACTTGAAAGTTACAGACGGCGTAAAGACCCCATCATGTCTTTTACTCTTCTACCAGAAACATTTCTGGCAATCAAAACCATTGTTCATTCATCCCCACCAGACCCCGCCATCACTCAAACAATACAACTAGCAATAATGACGATATCGATCGCAATAAGCCCGTGGTGGCTACAGGTGGTGTGGTGGTGGTCTTTGTTTTGGTGCGGTCATCGACCCCGGCTGCCGGGGGGCGGCAGGCTGTCTGTCGCACCCTCAGTGCATGCGCCTTGATGCCGACGTGCACGCATATTAAATGGGGTGGTCGCATGGTTCGTGTAATGGCAGCGTTAGGTACCTAATGGCATTAGTTGTGACGCTATTTTTGTTTTGATAGTGAGACGGTCTTTTGGGATTCGAATTAGAAAGTTGAGAAAATATGTTTGATATCTTTTTAAAGTTTTTGAACTAATTAAGAAGTTAATAACAAAGTCTGAGCTTGGCAAGGTAGCATTAGCATAGATACAGAGATACCATCAAGATTTTGAAGAAGTTGAAGAAGTGAAGTTAGTTTAGTGTACTACAACATAAGCAACCAGAAGCCCAATTCCCGTACTTAACTAAAAACATTCAAAATCTAGTCGCAATCTCATCTCAGCGACAGTCAAATGTCAAAAATGTAGGGAAATTATAGGTAGGTATTTTTGATATATTGAGACTGAGATCAGACAGTGAATGTTCTTAAAATTACTTGAATTGCTCCCTGATCATAGCCTGAAATAGGTAATTGTCACTGGTCGCAACGCCAAAAACATTAATGTTCTACAAAGGACGTAAACCTTTAATCATATTTAGGGCCGATTTTTCCATCGTCAGATAACTTTTAGGTATCTGAATAATAACTATGGCGGAAGCTGTCAAACCGCAATTTTTAGTCCTCAATTAAAAGTTATCTGAAGATTGAAAAATCGGCCCTAATAGTTACCTAATAATATTGCCATACGTAAGTAGTATCATACAATAAATTGGCAAAACATAATTAAAATACCAACATACAATGTTACCTTGCATAATTGCTTCCACATGAAAGCGTCAAATGACAAAGGAATATTAAAATCTCTCACATAATCGACTAGTCTCGACCGTGGGTGTAGTACACACTATGGTTGGCAGTATCCGGGCTCTGAGCTGCATTAATGTTGCATAATGAGCCTTGAATCTACCCTGGCTTTAGGGATACTTTTGTTTTTACTGCTATGTTATGACGTGTTAGTCGTCAAGAGTAAACAAAGAGACTTGTGATTTGTTTTATAACTTTACAATTAATCTTGTAAAGTTGGTTATTCAACAAACTGACCCCCATATTCGTAAACGCTGCTTAAAGTTATGTCAACTTTAACAATTGGTTATCCATAGATTTTTTAACGTCTAAACATCACTTAACTCTAAGCAACGTTACATGATAAATGATTTTATTTCTATAAGTAGGTTTATACAAACACTTTTACACGTCAAACATTTTTTTTTTAAACTAGATGAGGCCGGCGTTTCCTATCTGACTACTCTGAGAAGAAAGGCCGAAACCAACTCAGAGGTCACAGTCTCTTTTAAAGTCCAGACATAATCTTGGTCAGATCATGTTAAGACCATGTAGGTTGGTGTCTAAAATGCTCTTTTGAGGAAAGAACCACACAGATTGAGTGGACCTGTCCAGTCAGTGCAAGCATCCGTCAGTAATCGTACAGTTCAACATAAAAGTTAAGGAGCTCAACGATTTGCTCAACGTTTATAAATAAGGGGGTAAATGTTTAAGTCTATGTTAACTAAAAGTCAAAAAAAATGTATGAAACTACATAATGAGCCTTGAGTCTGCCCTTAGTGTACCTGGGTGGGACTTGGGATGCTTTTGTTTTTTTACTGCTATGTTATGGCATGATAGGATGAGTAAACAAAATAAATATCTATGGTCTGTCTCACATAGAGTCTATAAAATAATATGAAACTGCATTAATGTTGCTTAATGAGCCTTGAGCTATGGCCTTAGTGCAAATGGGACTTTGGATATTTTTGTTTTTGTGTTAGTAGGAAGAGTAAACAAAGAGACATTTATTTAGTTTGTTGGATAACTTTACAAGATTCATTGTAAAGTTATTCAACAAACTAAGGCCCGTATGACAGAACCTTACCCAAGACTCAAGTATATTTAAAACTATATAGTTTAAAGCCATTTGGTTGGTTGAAACTAAGTAGCTTTATGTGATGCTTGAGTGATGTTTTATAATACGAGCCTAAATGTATTATGTCAACAAAAAGACTATGAAATAAAATGAAACTACTTACCTATATCAATTAAGTTAATTAGGTACTTTTTTATAAAAAAGTTACTGAAGTGTAATCGTTTTATAACTTCAGTTATATCGGTCGACAGTTAGTTGTATCTCGTTAGTGTTTCTTCTGGAAATACAGGCGTGACATCACGCCTGTCGTCTGTCTGTTATAGTAAAACTTTTAGGGTTTTTAAGCTTTTCCAAGATAACTCTTTACAATGTTCGGTTTTTGAAACTGAAAATTTTACATGAGGAATTTGAATCACTGGCCAAAAAGCTAGACACGTCTTGTATTTTTAAGTGAAAACATCTTTAGGCGCGTTGAGCGATTTTTAATAGGGGGAAATCTTACGGGTTCGCGTCACCGACATGCGACATGCTATGTTAGTAGGAGAAATCTTACGGATTCATGTCACCGACATGCGACATGCTATGTTGGTAGGGGAAAATCTTACGGGTACGCGTCATCGACATGCGACATGCTATGCATAGTTTTACGTTTAAGAGTTCACTTCTGTCGGCAGTCCCCATGACTGCTTATATTTTTACCTTATGTAGTTATTACCTATGGCAAAGCTTTTCCTAGTGGCCAAGATTGAGTAGCATTCTCCGTCATGTCCCGTGACATGCCCCGTGGGTGTCGTTAGCTCATAAGAGGCGACTAATCTTACTGTGACCGCTAATGGGCCCGCTGCCGCTGGCTTCAACCATTATAGCTACGAGTATATTCCCTAGGACCGTTGTTGAGGTTTATTAGAAAGGTACCTGAGTTTATACAGGCTGGCCCATTTATAGTGGTCCAAAAATTTTTTTTGGGTCTAGGACATCCCAAAGATTCATCTAAACGCAACATAATATATATGTTCCGCGAAAATCAGTAATTTAGAACTTGCAACGGTGCCGTCTATGCATTGAAAATCGAGGCAGACTTTTCGCAAACTTATTGTAATTGTATTTTTCTTCATTTTGCTTTGTTATTATTTAATCAATACTCTTTCTTTAACAAACTCCAGTGTTTTTCTTAAGCTAAAAAAAGTCACAACTTCATAGGACGTCATAGAACCAAACATTTTTGTCCACTAGGTTATTCAGCAGGTTGGTTCTACTTAAAAAAATTTTTCGTGAGGAAGAAAGTAATTGGTTACGAAATAAACACACGAGTGTTTATTTCGTAACCATTAGCTTCTTTGGTGGTCACTTGGACACACCTGGAAGTGTATTTAGCAATCAATTTTTAAGTAGTAAGTACGTACTTACATACTAACTTATGTATAGGTAAATATCTGGAATACTGATTGCTAAATCGACATCGGCAACGTTACTTTATAAAAATATTTGGAGTAATTATAGCCGTCAATAATCAGAATATTTCTACTTCGAAATCTATACTAATATTATAAAGCTGAAGAGTTTGTTTGTTTGGTTGAACGTGCTAGTCTCAGGAACTCCTGGTTGGAATTGAAAAATTCTTTGAGCTTCCGAAGCTCGCAAAAGGAATACATTTTCCCCGTTTTTGCAACCTTTTTCATTGATGCTCCGCTCCTATTGGTCGTAGCGTGATGTTATATAGCCTATAGCCTTCCTCGATAAATGGGCTATCCAACACTAAAAAAAAATCAATTGGAACCAGTAGTTCCTGAGATTAGCACGTTCAACCAAACAAACAAACTCTTCAGCTTTATAATATTAGTATAGATTGACTGTTTGAATGCGCTAATCTTTGTCACTACCAGTCGGATTTGAAAAAATATTTTTTGCATTTTACAGCGCAATTCTTGAGGAAGGCTATAGGGTATGTAACGTTACGTTAGGACCCTTAGAAGCCGAGCAAAATGAAAAAAAAACTAAAAACGAGCGCTAAGTGAAAACGAAGTAACAATGCGGGCAGGCGATGCGATGCGACGGGGTGTGTCGGGGGAACCAGAAATTTCACGGGCAAATCGCGGGCAGAAGCTAGTTTTTAAATATAAATCAGTATTCTTCCTTGTTCATAATTTCTACGTAGGATATTTAATTAGGGAAAATTCCATTATTCATGTATAAAATTATCAGGAGCGCACTGCTTTATGTAATGTACGCCTTGCATAATGATTACATAAAACGGACAATGAACCCTTTTTCCGGCCGGATGTAAAATACTCCGTACGTGGTTATTTGAGAAACTAGCAGCTAAAATAAATGAAGATCATGTCCACGATTAGGTATTCAGTGCACAATTAGTTAATTTTTAAACGTGTAACTAACGGAAAAGTTTTAATGTAGGTATCAATGGGTGCTTGTATTATCTGAATAACTAAAAAAAAATTTTTTGTTTCTTCTGTTCTGCACCATGGCGATCTGTCCTAGAACAATAAGCCACTGTTTTGACCAACTTCAAGTCTATTTGGTTATTTTATTAATTATTTAGAGACAGCTTCCATTTGTGTGGCGTAGCTCTCATCTCTCTATGCGATCTGTCACTGAGACTGGGGATGTCACATCTCTTCAGCCTCGTGTGCTGTTGTCCTCCTACTCCATTCAGTGCTAGTGCTAGCTCGTTTGTGTGTTGTGCAAGTCTTTTTTGATATCTTACGCTATGCTGACTTATTTCTTGCTTGACTGTTCGTATATTGAGATCTAGGTAACATGTATTTGTTGCTTATACTTTGGGGTATATTGAACATGTTTCTAAGAGCTTTGCTCTGAAATCTTTCTAACATTTCGATGTTGCTTTTGTTTGCTGAGCCCCATAGTTGAACGCCATATGTCCAGATTGCTTGATGGCTTTGTAAATCATCATTTTGCTCTCGTTGCTTAGGTGGGAGTGGCGACCTGTTACCCAATATACCGCGGAGTTTGCTGTCAAGTTGTTTACGCTTGGTCCAGATGTGCTTCTGCCAAGTTAAGCTCCGATCTCAGTGTAGACCCTCTCAGTGTATTTTGCATGTTGCTTCTTGTGGAATATCTTCGTCGTATAATTTTACTGGCGGGCAGGTTTCTTTTCCGAGTTTAAAAGTTACATGAGTGGACTTGGTTTGGTTTGCTTTTATTCTCCACTGTTTGAACCACTTCTCTATTTCGTTCAGATGGTTTTGTAGTTAGGATGAAGCAGTTTCTGAGTTGGAACGTACTGGCAGGACAGCAGTGTCGTCAGCGTAGGTCGCAGTTATTGTGTCCCCATTAGTTGGAAGGTCCGCAGTATAAATCAGATATAGAACCGGTCCCAGTATGCTGCCCTGAGGGACACCTGAGCGTATCTCGTATAGGGCCGAATATTAACTATTACATTTAACTTGAAGTAACTAACAATGTAAAGTTTTTTTTTGTACATACACAATATAATGATATCTCAGTTTCTATTAAATTCAAAATTAATCGGATATTCAACGTCATTTAATGTCAAGCAACGTTTAATTCCGAATACCATCAAGCTACCTATATCTAATTTAAATTAATATTTCACTATCAGACGAAATTACAGCCAGCTAGGTACCATTAATGATTAAATGCATCTATCTCATAACAGAAAATGACTGGACAATTTATTTAAATTAAAGAAACGGCTTATCGAATTAAAGGCCGGATAAACCTCGTAAATCGACTAATTGGTATAATAATGCTACAACAGAACGTGCATGTCACATCACTATGAGTTCCGGTTATCTCGTGCAGTTGAATGACATTTTTATTTTATTTACAGGAAATGACGTATGGTGGTACTTATTTAAATGTATGCATGTGTAAGGAACCCGTTACTCTTTATCATTTGGAAGTAGGTCACGACAGCGGAGGCGCTTTGGTTGTTTTTATTTAATTGAGCCCAGCGGTTTTGGGAAGTCGGGTGATTATGGGTTTGGAAGAAAAGGAAAGCAATACATATTATGGAATGTTAACCATTTGTTCATTCCGAACTTTTTACTTTATATTTTGTTATTTCACTACTAGAGAAACTGGTACATTCGTCTCTAGTCTCTACTTTGTAATCAGAAATATAAATTTCAGGATCGTTTTCGTAACTTTGGGAAGTTTTGTCCTTGCCTCCTTTGAACCAGAAAAAGCGCAATAAGATAACAATAACACATACCTACCTATTCTTTTGGTTAAGCTACGTGAAACGATTTTGATACCTCGTCATAAACAGACTATTGTAGACAAAAATAATATCTAAAGACTATCATAAAGTTGTATTAGCAATGATATTATTTAACGCCAAGCAACTTGACCTCAAGGCGGAGAGCCTATTCAGCCATGACTGTTCAATACTGCCTGTTGGCATTTAATAAGCACTCAATTAATATGCAAGACTCTTGAGTTTATTTGCCTATAGTTAAAAATAAAAACTGACATTTTCATGTCTGTAAACTTAAATGTTTGCAATCTCCGCAGATATTTTATATTACATCTATGTCTGGCAAATTAACAAATAAGTACCTACATCTTGAATCGGTAATGAGGTAATCGGTAATGAGGTTAGGACTTAGGCTGACCTAAGACAACACAAAAAAATAATAGTTTTCCTTAAGAGTCGTCAAATTCTGCAGTACAAAACTGACAGGTTAACTTAAAAGGTTTGCAATTACCTACTGTAAATAATATCTGTGTCTGACAAAGTGTAAGTATATAACAAAATGATGGGGATACTTAACATTACGAATGGTTTTTCTTGCCAAATGTTAACGCTTAGCAAGCAGGTCCTATAAAAAGAGGTCCTTAAAAGTCTGAACATTTTTTCTTGTCTGATTTTTGCTTTAAGAGATAAAGTTTCCTTTATACTAAGATGTGTAAATAATGCCTCAATATTGGCGAAGATAATATTAGTGTTTGGTACTATGGTCGAATTGGACACAATGCTTCAATTAACTAACAGACAGTAAACGAATGAAAGTGAACCTTATTACATTTTCCAATAAAGTTTGATTTACGATAAAAACCACGTACGCAAAAGTGAAACTATGATTGATTTGAATCAATAAGCGTTGCATGTTATTGTTGATTTAAATCGATTCGCTTTAGATCGATGTACCTAGGTGAATCGAATCAAGTTTTGCTGAATCGTCGGTAATTTCACTTAAATGCTTGCTAATGGCTAACTAAACTATCGATTTATTCAGGCTGCACTTTATATCTGATCACTGTTCACCTACACTAAATCCATAAACTGCTCAGTATTTAATCGGTTTAATATTTTACTGGGAAATGATTTGATTTCACCAATAGAGTTAGGTAACTTCACAAAACTTTCAATAGTTAGTTAAGTTGAAATCTTCCCATGACAGTCAAAAAAACGTACCTATATTGCTTGATATCCTGGTTAATGGCTTTTCAAAGTATTGATAAATGATAAATGATTTTATTTCTGTAAGTAGGTTTATACAAACACTTTTACATGTCAAACATTTTTTTTTTAAACTAGATGTGGCCGGCGTTTCCTATCTGACTACTCTGAGAAGAAAGGCCGAAACAAACTCAGAGGTCACAGTCTCTTTTAAAGTCCAGACATAATCTTGGTCAGATCATGTGAAGACCATGTAGGTTGGTGTCTGAAATGGTCTTTTGAGGAAAGAACCACACAGATATTGGCTTGATGACAAACTAGGTACTTTTGTAACGAATCTACGAAAAACGACAGGTCTCAGAAATAACGTCAATTTAACTAACCTTTTTTTAAACTTCATAAGTTTCGGTTTCGGCGGAAACTATGTAGAAGAGGAGCCGAAGCCGGTTACGGTTTCGGTTGAAAATCGTTTTTCGGTCGTAAACTAAAAAATATAACACAGGTTTAATGTGACATACACAGTCAAATATTTATAAAACCAAGAGATGAAATCTGTTAGAAAGTAACACGGCTACCGTATGATGTTATGACAGCTGGCGGTCACGTAAACAGTTAAACAGCTCAAACGTGCGCACGCGCCGATGATAACGTCTGTTTGTGCTCACCGCCTGCCTGTCAATGGTACTGCGATTATGACCAAAGTATGAATTAGGTAGAAGCAGGTGTGGTAGGTATACGGTAGGAAACTACCTGTTGGAAGGAGCGACTAGAATCAACAGAAGAAAAATGCATTTAAAGAATCAAAAGAAGAAAATTGCATTTATTTGTAAATGTTGACGTTCTAAAGTGCCTTTTACAATATGTGCTTATTTGAAATAAATTATTTGACTTTACGGAGAAAAGAAAAAAAGTGTGCTGTCCCCAAACAAGAGCAGGCTCCTAATGATAATTCTTTGATTAATAACTTACTAGGTAGATGTACCTTATCTCTGTCTATTGTATTTTGTTGTCCTGTTTGAGATGCTTTTACTAGGACAAAAATGCATAAATAAAGATGCTGATCTTGATTTGGTTCCGGTTTTATGATTTCATAATTTGGGGCTTGGTTTCAACCTAAAACCAATGTTGGACATCAAAGAAAAAAGCTAAACTATCATAGACATAAACTGTGCACATAACGATACGTCTTAAAAAAAATCATAAGATTTAAAAACCTCTTTTGTGGGCTTTAAACCCAAAGCAAATAGTGAACTATTTAGTCCACTACCTTGGTTCGTCTACAACTGTTTTTTTCTGTTCTGTGGTCTACAAGTTGGTTTTCCAAGCAATCTACTTTTCTAGTGGGACCTAATCTCAGATCTCGATTCACGATTCTTGAGGCGAGCAAGTACAATCTGCTGAGTGCAGCAATTTGTTCAGAGGAACACTATTTTACAAAGATAGAACTCCGGGAAGTTTTCTTTAGTTAAAGACATAATCGAAAAGTTTACTAATGGATGTTTTTATTTTCTTATTAGTATCTTTGGGTTTTCATATAAATGTGTACGAGGAATTCCTGGATGAAGTGCTGGAAGTATAGGACCATAGAGAAGAAAAGTGCTTTCATAAAACTTATAGGTCCGGTCCTATACTATAATGACCATTAAACGGTTTTTTCTCACATTCTTGGTGTATTTATAAAAGTTCCCTTTTTACCCGACTATTCATTGAAGGCCTTCCTTATTTGGCTGTTTAGTCTTGATTTCAACCAGATGAAAGTGTGGCTAATTTCTTCGTCAGTAAAACACTATCGGTTTATTGGAACGGACCATAAAAGTCTTCTGTCATGTCCTCAACTATAGACACGAAACTATAATAACCTCCTTTTTTTTGAAGTCGGTTAAAAATAGAATAGACTTTTTAAAAACGTACAACATTTCGCCGATCGTTTATGTTGTAATAATCAGTATGGTATTTTACCAGAAATCAGTTCCCTACAAAAAGTATCCTTCCTCTATATTTATCGAATTTAGGACTGATGTTATGGTGGCCATCAAATTGAGTAGAAATAATTAGGAAACATGTGTTTTACAATGTGAATGTTCCGGGATATAGTAACATGATCAAAGAAATCTTAAATTCAAAACAAACGGGCACACAAAACCCGTTTATTTATAAGATTTGTGGCCCGTGAAGATAAGTTCCTGTTACTTATCACTGACAGCTAACTTAATTCAAATTCTCTTCCATTTTTAAATGTATGTACTTATCTAGCGTACCTATCAGGACACTGAAAACATAAAGCTCATCGACATTCTTTAAGTACCAGATATTCCAATCTAAAAAGTTTGTCGATTTTATGGTCACCTTCATATAAATCAGAGCTTTTCTACGTTTTGTAATAAATCGGATCCGGAATTCCTGACATGGTTCCGGATTCCGGACATGTGCGGTCCACTTTATACAGGAATGAGGTAGAAAGGGTCAGATACAATGATTGATGAGCTGTAGTAGATATTAATGGTCGTTAGTTGGTGTTGCATGGCAAGGCAAATATCTATTTGTACCTAAGTACTGTAGTCCTTTTGTCAAGTAAATAATGAAAGTGAGTGAAAGAAGAGAAGAAGATTATTGGTTTATTTTATTTATTACGGATCTTAAACAGTTGCATCATACATTAAGAATGAAAAATTAAAATTATAAAAGTGTCAATTACGATTATCTGGACAATGAATACGTACCTTCTTATCTATTTATAAGGGACGCTTACGTAAGCGTCTTTCTCATTAAGATACCTATTTATTCATAGTTTTTTTTTTTTTAAATAAGGAACGCTTACGTGAGCATATTTCTCATTAATGTAATTTTAGCGGTGTGACTCTCGTTCCATTCAATCTCGCTGCTCATCCCGTAGAATTACATCATGAATGAACCTATTTTTATTCGAATGGTGTGAAATGCGGTGTGGGACAATACGATTCCCGCATCACCCACCCCCATATGTTTACCATAGACTATAGCTATAGCATAGCAGTCCACCATTAAACGTCTCACGGATGTAAGAATTATGTGGACCTTACAAATAAGTCCATGCACAATAGATTTTTAAATCGATGACCACATGTCAATTTAAAGTGATGTCATTCTGTTTTATTTCAGGATGAATTAGAGGCCATTAATGCAGCTGGATGTCATTGTTTTTATTTTTTGTTTGCAACGGAATATTACGGCTACGCAGTAGTTTTTGTGACAATGAAGTAATCGTCTATTTAAAGACTAAACTGCAGTGTATTTGTGATTCCTGTGTGAGCAGTTGTGTATAACAATGTGAGTTAAAATATTTTTTTAACAATTTTCTTAAAAACTTGTGAAACGTGGTGTTCATAAAAGTAGATTGCTTATTTAAAAAGTTTTGACGTCCCCTTTGTAAGTAAACAAATAGCTGTTGGTCACGGAAACGCATCCCCCTGTTAAAAGTCACTAGGGTAGCAGTTAATAGGGACGTACGCGCGTACTTGCCTATAGGTATTATCTAATGGGGGTGGGAGGTGAAATATGGCGTAACGGTGATTAATACAACCCTCTACATATTTGGAAAATGCCTTTATGATATTTGAAATTATATCAATAGGTTGAAGTAATTTCAAATATCATGAAGGCAGGCTTACCAAAATGTGTCTTTATTAAAATGTTATTACTTAGTTATTATAATTAAGTACTTATATTATACAGGCTGTAAGGGACCCCTCCGCATACTGATGGGGTGCATTCAATATGTCAGACTAAGATGACCGGTACATGAAATTATTCCAAAACGCGCGTGGCAAATGGCAGCGCAGCGAGCCTTCGGCCGCCGAGTATTTCAACATCCATTGCAGATTTTTTTATTTTAGCCGTTTTATTTACATAAATGGAGTGCTACGTACAGATAATGTAATTTTACATTGTAATAAAGGCTTAGTAACTGAATATACGATTTAAAAAAAATTAAAATTTTCCTGAGAATATTTCCGGTGGAATATGATTCAAAATAAGTAGCTGTATGCACCCTGTTAGTTTGCGGAGGGCTGTCCCTTACACCCTGTTTAGGAGAAAACCGCGCCTAGAACTATTGTTATTAACAAATTACAAGCTGTTATTCGCTTCGTGCTTTACTATTTAACTTTTGAAAAAGTAACGTAATTTTCAGAGAAATGCCTTTTTGAATAATCCACCATATATATTGTTTTTTAATTTGTGTTCAATATGTGTATAAAAAAAACCTATTTACTTGGTCATTTTATTCATTAAGTGGAAGATAATAAGTCTTTGTCATTAAAGTTAAAAAAAAAATCTAAAAACCCGACTGCGAAAAAAAAAACTTTAATAAAGATGGAACGAGAGCCTATTTTGTCTCCAAACAATCTCATGCAGTCGGAGGCCGATAGGTCTTTATTGTTTAATTTAAGAAGACGCCTCCGACTGCATGATATTGTATGGAGACAAAACAGGTCATCTTTTTTCCAACTTTTTTAAAGTTAATTTTTTACGCAGTCGGGTTTTTTTTATTTTTTTTTATTTTACACTTGAGTTAAGTATGATTATTTTTATCATTTCTCATTCCAAATTACATTTATTTGTTTATATTTTTGTAATCACCTTTGAGTGGGATACGATACGTTTGGTAGATTTTTTTTGAAAACACAGTTTGGCGCCAAAAATCCGCCATTTCGATTTTTTATAATTTTAATATACCCAGTGACACTCGTGCAATAAAGACGAATTTAAAAACATATAAATCATCAAAATCGGTTCAGCCGTTTAGTAGTTACGAGGGAACATAGGGACGGACATAGATACAAAAAAAAAACATACATACAGGTCAAACCCATAACCCTGCTTCCTTGGCTTCGCCGCAATCGGGTAAAAAGGAACTCAACTTTCTGTAAAAAGCATAATTATCTATTTGAAAAACACACTGTGTATTTTTTGGTATGTGTTAATATTTTAAAAAACCTACTTACTTGGTCATTAAACTCATAAAATTGAAGGTGATAGAGCCAGACGGTTGTTCAATTTCAAGACTTGATTATGCACGTGCCTCTGCATAACCATGAGATGACACTCTGTATTATACACACAAAATACCCTCACATAAAAGAACACCATAAAAATACAAAAGAAACGTGCATATCCATACTATGCTGCCGCCCGAAGTCAACAGGCGATCGCGACGGAAAAAGCCGACGTTGTCCGAATGTTTACGGTGGTTTTTTTGCTCCCTCTCTCTCTTTCACTATAACAAAAACACCGTAGTTCAAAGCTCAAAGCTTGAATCTTGCTTACTAGTTCGCCGCGTACAACGAACGTGCTCCCAATATCTCATGTTTATGTTTTAAAATGTTATTGAATCTTAACAACACTGTTGCGTTATAACAAACCAGTGTTTATAGAATAAATTATTTAGTTTCTCAGTGTTCTGTGGTTATTAATAATTGTGTGAAAATAACTTTGTAACGGGACTGCGGGAGTTTGTTAAAATGTGAGTACCTATGATAAATCAGAGTAATATAGTGTTTTATAGTTTATGGTGCATAATAAGGTGGAATTAGGTTCCACGTTGGTTTCTAGAGTTTCTCCTGGATTGCTAGGCGTACCTACGATTTATTTACGTATTCAGCACAGATGTTTTAGTTATTCGGAATAACTTCCTGTTTCTTTTGTGAGGGCCTATTTATAAGTGCCTTTTATTATTCGTTTTTATTGCACACTCATGGATACTTGGTGGTGATAATGAAGTTAATTGTAAATATTTTTGAATTTATAATGCGTTTAAAGTTAAGAAAATAAAAATCCAATCTTATTTCCAAAGTTCAAGGTTTCTTTATAAATGGAATTTACTGGTTACGTATGTATATTACGATTAAAACTTAATCGTCCGATTCAATTAACTAGAGCATTCACTTTTAAATTTAAACTTAACACTAATCGCAAGATTTTTTCATTAAGACTTGATAATAACCGTACATTTATTAAATGAAGTATGAAATTAAAACTAATACTAATTCAAGTTTTAATAATAGTCGTATTTATAATAGAAATATCCCATTAGTGCGGAACAAATTGATTGAAGAGCGTGGCGACCTCTATCGGTTTTAAATGGGAATAGGTCATAATTATTTATGGACAGTGTTGGTGTTACTATGCCTAGAGTATAGCTAAGTAACACGCTATCAATCAGAATCTGAATGATTTTGAAGCTTATTGCTAATCCATTTATTTATTTATTTAATACTTCATGCACAGAAAAGTACAGAGGTGGACTTAATGCCATAGGCATTTTCTACCAGTCAACCTTTGGGTGATGCAGAGACAAACAGTGGTAGGCAGTGGTAGGTAGTGGTATCCATTGCATCATATATTGGAAAAATATGTCTGCCCAATAACGTAAATAACGCAATGAATACTGATTCCTTCTGCAAGTGTGTTACGCAATTAAGGGGTAGGACAAGGAAATAAATAATATGTATGTATAGGTATCTACATGGCTTGCCAGTGCTTGATACCTAACTCATTGGTCTCGTGGTTGCAAGCGATGTTTCCTGGGTTCGATCCCCAAGAGCAAAGTGTTATTGGGTTTAAACATTTCTCAGTAGCAGCCTGAAGTCTTGATTTGTGCCCGGTTGAGGGCAATAAACTCATTCCATGTTTACCTACACGTGACTTAAACATGTTCTGGTGAAATATCATCACATTTACCAAAACAAATCTGTATTCCCATTCACTTTAAACTATTGTTCATCAACGAATATAGCCTTTAATTCACGCCATTACATCTAAAAGGTTTGGCAGAGCTCCAAGCTGTTAACAGTGCTATATAAAAGGCGGTAGAAGTTTGATGTTGTTTTGTTTCGACGTGGTTAATGTAAGTGACAGGAACTTAATAACTTCAGTGATTTTTCGCTATGCCCGTCGGGTGACAAGCAGTTGGTAGGTACAATGTATATATTTCATTAACATGAAGACATCTTAGACATTGACATTCCTTTGGAAGACTTTTGTTGAGGTCTCCAACATTTTCGGGGGCAGAGTATTTTCATGACGGAATTTTTCACAATTCGATTATGGAATAGGGATGATGCCTGAGTAAAAAAGAAAAATTCTATTTAGTATGTCATTCAGATAATATTTTTTTATTATCTGACTGACGGAATAAATCAAATTTCTTTTCTTTTTATAACAAGTATTTTTTTGCTTTCTGACGGACAACATTTTTTTTTGTCATCGTCCCTATTGTTCAATTAGGGGTTGCCGGAAGGCAAAGGTGTGTTTATTTGCCTAGCTCTTTAATTTTAGGAATTTTGTTTGAAAGCTTATTAGACATCACCATCACAGAGAGTTGCTGCATAGATGATTGTTATCATTTTACTTAACTAATAAGTTATTATGGTTATCAAACAGCCTACATTAATTCGCATATATGACCTATTCTCCATTTATTATAACATATGAAAAATAACGGTTACCGCCCTTTCGTTATTTTGCTAAAAACGTATAATACAGAGCGATGTATTCTATTTTTTTTTATCTTTTTTTATTTGAGATAGGTTTGCTCTTGACTCTAGTCTAGGTCAGAGATGACAGAGACAAAGTCGACGATGGAGCGAGCTTATCCAGAAGAAGCCTGTTCACTCTCACTTTGAAGAGATCGGGGTTGTATCCGTTCGGAAACACAGACACAGGCAGAGAGTTCCACTCCTTTGCTGTGCGCATCACAAAAGACATTTGGAAACGCTTAGTTCGAATCCATTTACCATTTACATTAAAAAAATAACTCTAAAATGTAGTAATTTCAACAATATTACACGATAACTGTCGTTATTTTGCTGTTATTTTTCTATAAATGGAGTATAGATATTTTCAATTTGATTATTTTATCAACCAAGAGATGCCTCGGAAAGCGGTTGTTAATTATCTAACTACGAATTTCTTTTTATGATTGATGTAAATTTAAGATTGCATACGGCATTCCTTTTAGAAACCGGTCAAACGGGAGTTTAGCTTATTAGTACCGACTCGGACAAATAATAAACAATTTATTGACACTAATAACGTTTTCATAGACTATTAGTTTGATGATACCCGGTTATTATAACCCTATAAATTTTTGGTTTGTAGGCAGTTTAATCATTCCGTTTAAAAATAAATACATTTGGACATTTTTTATTAAGTAGCGGTCAAACCTGAATCAATAATTTAACTGTAATTATAAGAATAATAGTCTTATAAGCGCATGCCACTCTATTGGCTGTTGTATCCAGGTCCATAATGAGAGATACTAAAAAGTGTATATCCTGGACACTAGATGTGCTTTTTTCTTAGAGACCTGACCTCCGGTAGCATGGAGTATGGACCTACTAGATTACCTACTAATTCTGCATTTTAATATTTGGTTTATTTCAAACTCAAACTCAAAGCATTTATTTCAATTAAAACAATTACAGATACAATACAATACAATTTATCAATACAAAGTAGGTACTTACGTATTGTAATTGGTACTTAATTGTTTTGTATGAAAACCCTACGCCAATTTGCCATATTGTAACCATTTCATACAAATAATACAACTGTCAAGGAATGACAGAAATGATTTGAATATACGGACAATCTTTGGCACTGATTTCTATGTCCGTAGGCGTAGTAGGCTGTTCAGGTAGTACATCTATCTTACTTTTCTCCTTTTCATTTAAGTTTGTAGTTTGGTAATCAATTTGCTTCACAATTAATTTCCCTGACTTCATTCAAATCTTCTGTAAGTAGGTAGTTAGGTACTTACTCAAATGTTAAGCGATATACTTACCACAAACATAAAGCAATTTAATCTGGATAAAGATGGGAGATTCACAGCCATTAACTGGGACACACACATACACATATTGAATCTTATTTCGTGCGTAACATGCGTGTCGTACCAAAAGAAAACGAAATCAATTTGGTTCTCTCTTCAGACACAAATTATATTTTGTGTTCGGGTTCAGCAAATATTGTTACAATTACCACAGTATACTTACATTATATTAGTAATAAGGTCGATGACATAGTAATATTGACACTGAGTAAATATTTTTTTCAGTCGTTTACTCTATGATTAACCGAGTTTTTGCGCTTAAGTAGGGACTTGATACGACTAAATGTTATCATTTTCTTCCCTTTGCTTATAACTATAACATTGAAGCATAGATATCCGTGCATTGAAGTATAATATGTTACACATTATATAGTATACTTTAATGACCTAGGGTGAATTCGACCAAACTTTTATACCTGGTATAAGTCTAATCCACTGGATTTAATTTTAATTTTTGACAGATTTTCCATACGAAAACTGTCAGCCGTTAATTTTATTCCGCGGATAAAAGATAGGCTTTGGTTAAATCAGCCCCTGAAGGTCAATTTTGTTTTGTTTCTAAATTGGGTAAAACTGCTTGCAAAAATTTAACAAAAATGTTATTTTTGAGCTTTGAAAAGCTCGAATTATGAATGTTGCATATCATATATATATATATATATATATATATATATATATATATATATATATATATGTTGTATCAGCAACATAGTCGAAATTATTTGTTGCAAATAGGAAAAAAAGTAAAAAACCATTTCCTCGGGAACATTGGTATGATCAGAAGACAAACAACAAAGTAATTCATAATCTGGGCACTCCAAGAACATTAAATTTTATGTTCCATGCTCTATATCCTTGGCCCAATGGGCTGCATAAGTGTGTGAAAGTCATACAAAGAACGCTTCAGTAGTCGAACTGATATAGCCATTTTTAATAGAAAAAAATTGAATAGCTAGAAGCTCTCTCGACCTATATTTGTTTCATAAGTGTGTGAAAATCATACCTGACCATAGAATGCTTCAATTTTTTTTTTGTACTAAACTGATGGCTGTTTTTAGGTACCCGATCTTTCTTTCAGTGCTATTTCCGTTGTTGAACATGAAAGAGTCCGTATTCCCCCCTCCTCGCCCCCTATTACAGGGAACTAAGCCAACGTTCGTACGGACGTAAAAATATCGCGGCGATATTTTTCGTGCACTGGATTTTCAATGCTCTGCTTAGCGCCGAGAGTTGAAAATCCGTGCGCGATAAAATTCCGCCGCGATATTTTTACGTCCGTGCAAACGTCGACTAAAACATAATAATTATGTAACTGGCAAAATGTGGGTGTACTTATGGGTTCACCTCTGCCTAACCCTTCGGGAAAAAAGGTGTGATATTATGAGGTGCTCGCAATATTTTGACCTATTCAATAAACTATTTTACAATATGTATAATTATGGTCATTCAGCAGTGGTCAGCCGAATTTAAAAGAAGTTGCCATATAATCTCTGGCTGGTTTAATCAAACAGCGCGATCTCGGATTGCAAGCAGACGAGAATCCCCGTTAATTCTGAAACCCTAGGGTTATCCTGCGGTAATCCAAGCCTGTCAATGCCCTATTGCGTGAAGTTTACACTGTCTAGTGCTTCGAGTATTTGCACTCGATACAGACTGAGGGATTACTGAAGGTGAATCTTGATTAATCCGAAGTGCCTGGGCCTGAGTAGACAAGCTTATTTAAAAAAAAAAAAACTCGAGATCAGTTTTAAACTCAAGACTGCTATAGGCATTATTTTGCTACATGGCTGGAAATATCAATTAACATCCCTAGTGTCCTGAAGACGGGCCTACAACCTACATACTTAAACTCCATTTGCAATAAGATTAGAAATTTAACTAAACCTTTTTACAGTCCGTTCAACCGATTTTAATTTCTATTGCGTTGGTGGCATGACAAATGGCACGTGTAGTAAATAGTTGGTAATGAAACCACGTTTTTGCTTTTAATGCCATCCTTAAGGCTACGGAATAGAAGTCAAAACGGTTGAATGGACTGTAAAAAAGGTTTAAGGTAAAGGTTAAATAGTGATGAGGAGAGCCTCACGATTTAATTATGTAAGTCCTACTGGTGTAACTAATTAAAAGTATGCACGTATACTATAGGGTAGATATCTTTATTATTCGTGCATACTTTATACTTTTGATTAGTTTTAACACTGAAAGGGCTGAACGTGTCACAAAGTTTTAAACATGTTGCACCTACTTACTTAAGTACTTACTTCATAATGCTTCACAATTTCATGCCATATCGTGAATTATAACTTCGTAACAATTTCACCTCTCATTATGTTGTCGACTCAAACGTCCAAAACAAATGAAAATCATTTCGCTCCCACTAACAATTTGGTTGATAGCCAACAGTGTGCCAACCACGAACATACATTGGCCATAAGTTCGACACTGTTTGACACAGTTTGGCGACACACCAGATCCAATTATTGTATGCTCGTACCGTTTTACACATTAATTTTACATACATATGGGCTATGTTCGTTTCCTGAAAGTAAATCCATTTAAACCGTTGTTCAACGGAAAAGGAATACTTATAGAAAAGTAGGGCATGAATCCTAGTAAAGTTTTTGCCCGTTCTGAAGAATTAAATTATAGTTTCGTTCCTTTTGAATCCTTACAGTTGCTCGTGTTTTATTCACTACTAGCTGTGCCCTGCGATTTCGTTCGCGTGGAAGTCGTAAGATACACAATATACTATAACTATAACATTTTAATAAAAATCCCTCGTCCCCCGAACCGTCGCGTTGCATCGCCCGCCCGCGCTATTACTTCGTTTTTGCTTAGTCTTTCTGACTTTTTTTTCTTTTTGCTCGGCTCCTAAGGGTCGTAGCGTGATGTTAAATAGCCCATAAATAACTAACCGCGACAATTGGGCTACCAAACACAAAAAAAAATTTTCAAATCCGACTTTTTGTTCACAATTTCATGGGTTTTAATTTTTTTTTGCGCGGAACGCTAATTATTTTTCTAAAATAAAAGTAGCCTTAGTTACTCCCCGTAACATCAGCTATCTGCTAGTGAAAGTTCTGTCAAAATCGGCCCAGCCGTTTCGGAAATTAGCCGGAACAAACAGACAGACAAAAATTAAAAAAATTGTTTTTTGTTATAAGTATCGTATATACTTTCTTATGCACCTAGTAAAAAGTTGTTATTTTGACATTACAAACAGACACTTCAATTTTATTTATTTGTATAGATAACATTTTATAACAACCTGCTAGAAAATTCACGACAAGACTGAAACCTGAAAGCGCTTGAATAATGTATAGACTATCTTCCCGTTTTTGTCGGGAAAACTTAAAACGTGTGTTTCAAGTCTAGGCGTCAATTATGACAGTGTGTCAACATGTTGTCAGCACGTATTTATGTGTGTATATATGTGTGTCATGTAAGTAAACCCATTAGCGTGCATCGGGGCCATGCGTCGACCACTACTGGGAACGCGATTGTTTGTACCACAGTTACCGATCGTTGTTCGTAACGATATTGCTTACGTGTTGAATGTTTACAAAGCGATTGTCACTTGTCACCATTCTTTAAATAACTGCTGCCTCCTTATTTCCGTTAGTTCACGTCATTCGGAACTTTGTTGCGAGGCTTTTGAGAGATGTGTCGTCGCTTGACGTCACAATAAACGAGAAACCGGATTCCCACGAAATAATGAAAGAAAAGTTGAGCTAGGGTAAAAAATTGTTTTATTGTTGCGTCTTGAATATTTAGCAGTACCAACTAATCATTTGTATACACCGCCTTGCCCAACTTCGTTTTAAGGAGCCACCGCGCACTAGGCAGTCTAGCTGCCGCAGCCATGAGACTTGAAGTGTTGATGTCCTAAAGATAAATAATTTAGTACCCAAACGTAAAAACGTAATGATAAAAAAATATTACTATCCCACATCCGTAAAATAAAAAAAAGTTTTAAATTAGCTGTTAAAATTTTTGATAGACAACCACAAAGAAATAAATAAAATTGAAGTGTCTGTTTGTAATGTCAAAATGTACTTATAACAAAAAACAAGTTTTAAATTTTTTGTCTGTCTGTCTGTCTGTTTCAACGCACAAAACATTCAAACCCATGAAATTGTGAATAAAATTCGATTCAAATAAGGAATTTTGCGCGAAATCCACGCGAACGAAGTCACGGGCGCAGCTAAAATAACAACTATTATCCTACCTATTGTACCTAACTAATAAGTTTGAGTACAAATTAATATAAGTGAAAAAGCTTTTCAGTATATGCTGGTAAGAAAGCCTGCAGGTAACAACAACAGTTTTAGGCAAATGACGCCGATGTCAGTAAAAGCCTCGCTCGACGGCACTATACAACAAAACAATCCCACTCTAAGTCATAGTTAAAATTGGATTGGGCAACGAGCGAGGCTAAACAGATTTTTTTTGGTGGGCGCAAGTGAGGCGAAGTTGTCCGCGGAGCGCGTACAGTCCGCGCGGCGCGGTTGAAAGGCGCCCATCTCGGTTGAATAGCGGCCCAGCCCTCGCTCGCTATTTGCAGAACAATGCAGGCTTGATGTGCGCACGCCGCTACCGGGAAAGCGCGGAGGGAAAACGCGCGAAGTCGCCAGTCTCGGCCCGCAAGTGCGACCGGCCGCGCGCCGAAGCACGCACGACGCAAGCGCCCTGGCGCTCGACGCCACGCGCCGCGCTCGCCGCGGTGTTACGTTTTCCGAATCGACCGAAGACGACAACACTGCCACCGTGACAGAATTTCAGTGTCAAAAGGTTGGTGACCCCACTCTAGTGCAACCAAAATACCACCCAAACCCAAGGGTGCACAGCCTGGTTTCCTTCCTCCCGCCCGCCTGACATCTGCTACTATGTGCAGTAGTAATTTCCTCGTGCGCCGCAAATGTCAAACGGTCTCGATTGAGTAGGAAATGCTGTTATGAGGGAGTGATTTATTTCCCTATTACAGAGGTTTCAAAACTACTGATTGCCTATTTCAGAATTGATTGGTTTAACAACTGCTCTGTAAAATAAAAGGTAGAATTATAACTCTTTATTAGTCATAGTTAAATTAAATGGAGATAAGTAATAGGTACAATATTTGAGACAAATTCTATTTTGTAATAGAATTACTGGAACTTTAACTTTGCAAAAATATGTATTTCTGAAAACATAGACCCATAAAAGGATATGCGCACATCCAGGCGGACCCGTGTCCTTGACATACTTAGGAAGGGAAGTTGGGAATGTCACAGAACACAAGAAAATTTTGTAAAGCATTTTTTTTTATTTCAAGAACGGTTTCTTTTTACACGAATTTTATGCAATGAGTCTCAGATTATAAATCGAATAAATAAATCTACGGTATGACCGCTCAACGACCTCTCAATAATATCCGAATCTGTGAACCATCGATGACAGCCGTGACGCATCAGTTTATTCAACGAACTCTCACCCTACTTAACGAAGATCATGACTACGATACTTCGGAAACTTTTACCAACATTTTAACGGTGTAAAGGGCTCACTGCGATCCAATTTTAACCATAATCGATAAACACATCACCCATAGCATCCGAGAACATCGAGAATCGATGGTACATCGTAATATTACAACTCCAGTGTTTCTCAAGCTCGTAAAAAGAAATGGAGTTCTGCGACCTATATATCGAGTCTTAAAACTGAAATTAGATTGCGTTAATGCGTTCAGTCGGAATATAAACTGCGTACCAAAACACGCCAAGGGATATGTCATGCCCCAGAAATAATAGTTCGAATGCTCGAGCTATGCCACGTACCAAACTTCAGATCGATGAGATCATCGCATGCAATGACATAAGACATCATATTTAAATGCACATAATTGTGGAATAAGAAGTAATACGCAATTTGCGTGAGAATTAAACTTATGCTTGGCTTTGTAGGTGCCATTGAGGCGTAATTATTAGGCCCAAGGGCGTAATATTGTCGTAACATAGTGTGTCCGATTGTCTCTACAGTGCTGTCAATTATGTTACACAGTCTCCTAAATAGGGATGATCATACAATAATATTAGCTAAGAATGGAAAGGATTAGAAGTTAGAATAGCATGATGCATAGAGTGGACCTACGATGTTGCTGAGTTGAGTAGCATTACAATGCTGCTGGATCAGTGGTAACGGCCCCGACTTACGAGTTGTAGGTCGTGGGTTCGAACCCAGACAGGCGCTTTACTGTGTAAATAATTTCATCACCATTGCTCTCCAAACGGGGAGGGAAAACATATTGAGGAAACATGAGGAGAATGTCCTAGAACCAAAAATTCGAAGACTTGTGACATCTACCAACCTGCATTGGGCCCGGGTGGTAGATTACAGCCCACTCCCTCTCGAAGAGAGGAGGCCAATATCCCTGTAATGGGAACATTATAGGCGGATTGAGCATTGAGAGGGCAAAGTAAAGCCTTAATCTAGATGACGTAATACACTTTTGGTTGCAATTAAAAAAGCGGCCAAGTGCGAGTCGGACTCACACGAAGAGTTCCGTACCACCGTACAATATTTAACACTACATCATTCTCCTGTCCTTATTCCAATGTATTTGGGGTCGGCGCAACATGTCCCTTTCTTCCATACGTCTCTATTAGTCGTCATCTCGGTAGTCACCCCCTTTCTAGCCATATCATCTTTCACACAGTCTATCCATCATTTCTATTTTTAACACTACATTTTTTCTTTAAATACGTCAGTAAAAAAAAAACACGTTTCTTGTGTGGGGACCATCTTTAATTTTTAACTTTATTTTATTTTTATTATCGGTTGTTATAGTGGCCATAGTAGTACACAATGAGAAAATTTCAAGTGTCTACCTCTGACGGTTCAAAAGACACAACCCTATGACAGACGAACAGACAGCGGAGCCTTAGTAATGGGTCCCGTTGGTAACCTTTGGGTACGGAGCCCTGAAACATAATAGAATGTCCCTAGTTCCCAATAGCATCGTTTGATTAGTTTTTCGTTTGTTGATATATCATTGTTTTTTGCCAAAACATTTTCTATTTACCTTCCATGTACTTATACGTATTGTGTTGAACAAGTTTTCGAAGTACTGTAGGTTTCCATACAAAGTTTATTAATTGCACGTCATCGTGTGTTATGCCAAAACCTTTCAATCAGCTTCTAATCAAATTGTTATTTCAGGTTGTCAATTAGTAAATTAATAATATGGTGCGGTATCAAATTAATAACATTTTGAGTGCGCCTACTTATGTAGTTGCTGTAGAGAACATGATTGATTGGATGATGTGATGATGCTATTTATACAATGTGGAGGCAAAAATACGACAATAAACGAAAATACTGGCAGTATAGTGCAGAGTATTTTGAAACTATCAACAAAATTTATAAAATGTGTTTTTCAAACAAAATAAATAGTAGTGATGGGCCAACTATGGGGTTTGCTCATCTACGGATTGTCTAGCTATAGTCACTAAACTATTGAATATATTTGATTGTTTTTAGGGTACCGTAGTCAACAAAGAACCCTTATAGTTTCGTTATGCGGACATGCGGACGGCTGCAGCTTAGCTCAGATACTCTTAGTTCTAGAAAGCTATAATTTGGCATGGATATACATATTAATCACTCTGATAAAGTGGTAAAATCAAATCATGAAAAAAACATTTTTAGGGTGCGTCCTGTTTACGTAAAGTGGGGATGTTCTTTTTTTTTCGTCTGCCTCATGGTGTGGAGTGTTGTTGGATCAGTCTTTCAAAAATATTGCGGGTTTGTGAAAACAATTTTTCGATTAAGGGATCCGTTTCTGAAATATTAAGCTTTAAAGTGCTAATTTTTGTTAGAGTCGTATACCCGTGTCAGCTAAACGGTCAGTTTTGGATATGTGAAAAAATTCACGGTAGTAGTATATACAACGAAGTTAAAAGGAAAACTATCACAGCTAAGTAGCTTTACAAGTTAACGAGTAATAGTCGACCAACTTACATTTGCAGTTGGAATGTATTAGAGAACATGTTTTTCAACTACAATGTGAAGTTTGTTCTAGGGATAAACTCATCCCGACTACAGAACCCTTCATTGTGCGTGGTCGGACACGCACTTGGCCGTTTTTTTTTATGCAGACTAGGAACGTCATTAGACATACGAAGTTTAAATTATTGTCGTATCGTCGTCTTCACATTGTAAGTATAATCTCCATGACCAGATAAATTACTAAACATTATTTTATTCTCTTGGTTTCCTTCTTGAATTAACATATTTTCCGATAAGAGTTCAGCACTTCAATTCCGTTACTTACAATCACAATCCCAAGGATTTTCCTACAAACCATTGCTTCATATTTTTGAAAAAATTGTCCACTCGGCACGTAAATAATGCAATGAATATTGTTGTGTTGTCAAAATGAAAAGCATTACCATTGTTGGTGTGTTACTGCATCATTTCAATGTTTACTTGGTTTAATTCTGAAAGGTAAATTGAGATCTTGATCTTAGAACGTAACTGTTTTATAAATAACTACCTACTTATCGAAAATATTTATGCTGCTTTGTTCAGCCATGTTGGAAAAACTAGGAGCTTAGTTCACCTTTCAACAAATTTTTCAAGAAAACAACGTGTAGTTTCCCTGAAAAACGTGCATCATAACACCGGAATATTTATGTAAAATTGTTGAAGTTATTTGAAAATTATTAAAAACAGTACCTTCCACAGTATTTCTCACTGCGTGACCAACAGGAATAACTGACACCTATTGTGTAGATATGGGTCTAATGTTTGAAAAAAAAGTCGAGTTTCAATAACGTAATGTAAATACACAATTAATTTATTACTGCACTAAGCAGTCATACACGCGATATGTTAAGAGCGTTGTCACATTTTGCACCTCTCTCGCTCACACAGAACCAAATTTTTAAGAATGTTAAATGAAAAAATGCTTTTATGAAAAATGTAATCAATGGGCGGTCTACAAAATAATATTAATTCAATAGGTAGTTATCAAATACACATTTCTATTGTGTTATCTAATAAACATATGTAATTAAGTATTATGATCTGTTTTTGAGATGATGTAAATAAATGCCGCAATAAAAATGTGTTTTTAATAATTACCTATTAAATTAATATTATTTTGTAGACCGCCCATTGAATACATTTTTCAAAAATGCATCTTTTCATTTAACATTATTGAAAAATTGGTCCCGTGTGAGCGAGAGCGGTGCAAAATGTGACAACCCTCTTAACACCATATAACTTGGAAAATAATTGTTTTCATATGAAAATGTAGGTAGGTACAACTTGATGGCAATGGTGTGTTAATTTTATTTTTATTTATACAGGACATCATAGGGAAGCTTTAAACAAACTATGAGACAGTAATAGAGCTAGGCTATTGTTTCGGTTGATCTTTCAAAGATAATCGAATAGTAGGTAGGTACTTAATCAAAATTAATGAACTTGCAACTTTATCTTCAAATCAAACATGAGGCACAACAGGAACAAAGGAACAACAGGCACACAGCTTGGCTGACATTCCCACAGACGCTATCTCAATATCTGATACTATCATAGTTTTTATGATACTATAAAATAATAACTTTCATCTCATTCCGAGAGCCACTCTCATATGAAAACATTTCAAAAATACATAAAACAGTTCGCATAGTATTCGCACAACGCGTTCCGACGAAATTTTTGTAAATAAGGCCTATTCAAGTTCCATTATTAAAGCTTTTGCGTGGGCTGCCCAGTGATTATAGCGATTCTGCCATACGATTATGAACCTTGGGTCACTTCCATACAGTTCGTTACTCCTTAGAGGGTTAAACTAAAGGGATGATCAACAGGCAGGTGAATAAACGCTTTGAAAATCCTGGCTCCGCTTTTCAACGCGTTGCAAGTTTTATAAAGGTCGGGATTAAAAAAATATAGGCACAGTCCGTGTCTGTTATTGCACTAACTTATTTAATATGAATCGTACGCCTGTTATTGCACTAACTTATTTACTATGAATCGTACGCCTGGGAGTTTTCAGCGAAGAATTTATTTTATCTTTTGCTTGCATTTTATGCGCGGATGAGATATTTTTATATCTTTTAAAGGCAGCTTTCAGAAGAATTTGTAGTTTAATTTAATGACTTTGTTAGTCGACGTTCCAGCTGTATTAGAATCCAATGGCTTGGCACGCGACGATGGCAAGACCAGACGGCGTATTTATTTCCATGGAAGGTGGTTTTGTAGGCCTTTAGTGTGGGACGCATCGTGTGTCGATACTCTTGCGCCATCCCATCTTCCTGGCTCGGCGGTGCTGTGCTGACTTTATCGGTAATTATATTTTCGAGCCGTTTGGGGTTGAAACTCTCGGGTTCGAGTGCTCATGGTTTGTCCAAAGAAATTTCCAAACGGCTGCTTGACATTTCCCGTGACCCAAGGGCAGGCTTTTACCTTAGCCAGAGGCTAAGCATTGCCATACAACGTGGCAATGCCGCCAGTCTCTTGGGTACATTACCAGTCGACAGCGATGCGAAGGAATTTTTCGACGCCATATTTTTGTTTTTTAATAGTTTTAGTTAGGTCAGGATATTATATTTTTATGTTAGGTAAGAATCTGTTAGTAAATAATTTTGTTAGTTATAAATTCAATGCAAATTCTTTATTACAGCTCTGTACTTTGGCTTGATGACTTAAGTTCAGCTGAAATAAAACGTGTGTTTGTAAGTAGGTATATCTACGCGTGTTTTGTCTTGTCTTGCCGTTTTGTCATGAATTGGTAGCAGCTTTGGGGTTTGCTAAAACTGTTTAACTTTCAAATTCAGTTGTCTAATAACAATTAAGTAGTTCCATTTCAATCAATAATTTAACAACCAAAAAATTTATAACACTACTGAAAAAGCCATCTCGACCTCCGTTATATAATATTTCTGTCATGTCTACTTACTCGGGTCCGTCACCCGGCCCTTACATACGGGAGCTTCAGAGGAAAGTACCCAGACTTATTTATGTCGCACAACACAGCCCTTTGAAGTATCGCTGTACCCAGACAAACTACATACCCATAGCAACAGTAGACCACTTTCATGCCTTTTATTTTTAATTCTTCGGTGCCGTAAAGTTAGCTTTTGATACTCATTCATTAAAAACTTTAGAGATTAAAGGAATGTTGACAAGAAGTTTATGTCATGTGAATGAAGATGTAGCCATTATTATGGGATGTTTGTTAAGGAAATAGACGTAAATTTTTATGTTTAAAATGATAAATGTAGCAGTGAATTTAATAACAGAAAATTATAATTCTATTCCTGACGATCTTTGATGATTATGGTCACACAACTATGAATAGAATAGTCGTGGTTATAAATTGTATAATTTAATTTCTTATAAATTAATTTATGTTCTAGAGCATAAAGTTGTTCCTGAAAATAACTGTATAATGAAAACTAAAATTAAGATTAGTGCTATTTGATTTAGGAAGTGATAGTAAATTTCCTCTGGGAACAGTAGGTATTGGAGACGAATCAATATGACTCGCTGCGCTGGTATGAGCAAGTAAATTAGTTGACTGGAGTGTAAGCCTTACGGGTGATGGATTCCAATCGAGGTAAACGCTAGAACCCTTTAAAGTTTCATGTTTTGAAGGACAATATTGAAGATGTAACTTCCAGTAACTAAGGACCAACAATAATAGTTTGCAAAGACAAAGCAGAAAATGTTGATAAGGAAAAAAATTATAAAAACTTAGCTAGGTATGTATGGCTATGGAACTGAAACATGTGTTGAAATGTCAAGAAAAAAAAACAGCCCCCTTTTTAAAGCTTTATACGACATGGAAGGAGTATATCTTAAGCGGCTTATGGATCAAAATTCTTTTGATATCACAAATATACTCCCCTTCTAGACAGAATCTTCCTATAAAATCAAAACATTCGCTAAGACTGGAAAGAGTAGGTAAGCCAAAGCATGAATTTCAATAAATTATTTATAGTCCAGTAACGACGTATACCATTAGGTGTTAATACTATTAATAGTCAGGAAGTTTAGAATGGGGTTGATCATAAACAAACACTATCTGATGGACGTGAAACACAGGGCTGGCACACATTTGCCTTTCTTAGAAATTAAGTTCAACAATAATTAGATCGACCTACCAATGTTGTTAAGACTTCCGACATTTGGCATATCTGGGTTATTAAACATTCATTCAAAGACGAAATGGAAGAAAAATATAGTCTGACTTCCTACGCAGGCATTAGTTACTAGAAATATGTTGCTAGTGTGTAGGCGATAGGTGGGCAATCTGTCTATACGTAATACTATTGCGATATACCTATAAATCAAATCTTTTGAGACAACTAATCAATTTTAAGACATATTGAAGCAATAACTTTACGAAGAATGGGGGCAGAATTGCGACACTAATGCTGATTCTAATGAAAACAATGGAAACAATAAATAGAATTCTATAAGTGTTCAAGATATAAAATGTGATAGGTACAGATGACACAAAGAAAAAGCCGCTCTAGAGCCAGCTTGTAGTCTGGCACAGTTGTGCTAGCTATTAAAATATTGTAGGAAAACTAATAAAACTGCTCAGATTTAGCAAAGCAGATGATACAGTTTGACATTCGACCTATTTTGAAGCAAGTTGCTCTGTTATTATGTCAACATATATTCAGATTTGTATGGAATGAAAGAAAAATAAACTTTGTTTATCGTATCCCCCATTTAATGGCGAGAGTTAGATATATAAAAAAACTGCCTGTTCTAATGCATGTTTGATTCAAATATTTCGCGCCTTATATTGACCCTGTATCTACAGATTTCTTTGCTTTTAAAATTTTATGGCAGTTCAAGCATATTTATCTTCCCCTACATATAGAAAAACAACATTTCAAGCTGTGTCATATATTTGTCCTCGTTTTATTATTTTGCTCTACTTTTCCTAATTAAATCTACAGCAACTAGTTATGAGATCATTCAATTACCTACTTGTTTTCTCTCTAGTTTTCCACTACACTGTGAGTATGAATCTGCGATGCTTTTCTGTTTTTATTACTTTCAATGCTTGTTATTTCTACCACCTTTTGTCTTCGTATTTCAATATTCGGTATGCGAAATATGGATTCACTCTGCAATAATTACCGTTTTGTAAAATTTTAGTTTGTTCACGTTTCTCTTTGATTACATCCGTATATTGATTTTCACGTGCAATCTGGCTGAATGTTTTGATATAAACTTTTCAGGCATCGTTTTATTTTCATACTTGAATACTTGAGTTTCGTGGAATTGCCTTCATATTCTCTGTAAATGCTTCGTTAAAATTGCTAATGAACTTAAATGGAATCAATAAAATTCCTTTTTGATAGTATCTACTCGAATTTCAAGTTTCTGTTTCATACAATTACTAACCTATTCATTCCAAATTATTCCCTTCTTGATAAACAAATTCAAAAAGCAAACGTAGAAAACCATTCAAATTAGAATGCGGGCATTACCTTCGTGAAGGCACACACAAATTATGGCATCTTCGATCTGGTTGCTATGCAAATGCCTTAGGCTATCCAGCAAACACGGTAAATTACATTATCGGTGACTGGTGGCAGTGGCAACATAGGCTCGACGGTTTGTTGCCAAGCTGTATGGTTATCGGTTCTGACTTAAATTGTTTACAAGCTGATGTACTGTGGGGATATTTTGTTCTGTAACATTATAGTGATGTCTAGATAAGCTGTAACATTATAGTGGTGTGGTGTATGTAGTGATAGAGAATGTCGATCCATTCATGGTGTGTTCGAGTTAATTTTCGGTTGTTATACCTACAGGGCGACTTGTAATTTGACGTATTCCTTCCAGGACGTGAAAGTGTGACCCTTTTGCAACAATTAAGCACCCCATAAAACCTAGGTGAAAATTTCGAGAAAACCCAATATTTGTGTTTTTGGAAAAATTCCCAGAATTCGTAACTTAAGCTGCTTTGCCATTAATTAAATTTAATATGTAGGTGTAGAATTAACGGCTGCTATTTATACATAAATTTTATTTTCGTAACTATCATTACCTACTCTAAAAATATAATTAAGAATTCAAAACATATTTCCAAAAAAATTAACTCGTTTTTCTTTCTACACAAAAAGTCGACGCGAAAGCCCTTTTGCGTACCTTTGGTCTTATCACACATCAGTGTCCAGGCTTTTTGCTGGCTACCTCGATCGTTATCAGTGGCAGCTGTTGACATAGCTATTTAGCCCTTTACTTTGTTGATAGCGAGCCAAAAGGCCGAGCATTCTCGTAATATTACAACCCACCTGGCTTCAACTGAGTTCTGTCCGCTGAATCTTTTATTTGTGTTGGAACAGTCGGCGCGATATATTTTTTAATTGAGTCACAGCTCGTAATAACAGTGGAGGTTTGTTACTTACATGTTTTTTGAAGAAACATTTGTATTGTCCAGATGATGACTCAAGTTTATTTCTACTACTTTGGTACTACGAACTGCTTATTTTACGAGTACCTTTGCTCTAATTTTCGCTTCCAAGAAAGCTACAAACGCCTTGGCCCTTTCATCTACCAACGAATTCTTTCTTAACAACAAAATATAATAGATCCCATCTCTGTTGTTTGTTGCCAGCTTCGCGTGTAATCCGAACACTGCACTAATGAGAGCAACATGATTAACAGAATTGGGAGCAGTTCCTTCATTTCTGGAGCAACGTGTAAAGAACATTGGCGGAGCTCGTGGCTAAGTAATAACAGCCGCACGGGTCGATCCATCAGGTTAAGCTACGCTTGCCGGGGTTGGTCCGTGGATGGGTGACCATCTTTACATACCGAGACTCCTCCGTGCCTCGGAAAGCACGTTAAGCCGTTGGTCCCGGCTGTCATTCGTGGATCTTTGACAGTCGTTACGGGTCGTCAGAAGCCCGAAAGTCTGACAACCAGTCTTACCAAGGGGTATCGTACTACCCAGTTACTGGGTTGTGGAGGTCAGATAGGCAGTCGCTCCATGTAAAATACTGGTATTCAGCTGCATCCGGTTAGACTGGAAGCCGATCCCAATATAGTTGGGAAAAGGCTAGGCAGATGATGATGATGACTTCAATGACGTGTCGGGCCGTGGAAACCGAGTTCTGTTTCCGGTTTACTGGTTGCCTATTGGTGCACGAACATAGGATAAGACCTATTTGTTTAGTGTGAAGCTGTTGGTGTGTTATGTGGAATTGGTTCAATATGTAATCTCCGCTTTTTCGTTGGTAGTTGGTATGTGCTGCAGACAGATTTTCATTTTTGTTTACAATTTCATTTTTATTAGGAGCTTGTGCCAAATTATTACTTGATCAGCAACTGGGTTTTCTTTAAAACAAAAGCCTAATCATTTATCCTAACAATGACTCAACCTATGATGTTGTCCAATCTAAAGTAGCGGTAACAGATCCAAATAAGCATAGCTATATTACCTACCTATCTTGGAACCTGTTACTTACAAAGTTCACAGCCCACATACCTACTAAAACGTCGTATCCTTGAAACAACTGAAGGCCGTGCAAATATTTGTCTCTCGTTCAGGGAGTACCGGGAGTACGGAGTTAGGGAGTGCCTCCAGTAAAGTTCCAAGTGATTTATGTGCATGACGTTGGTCAGCCTAATGCCATTGACTTTTACCACTATTTTCTTTGTCAACAAACTTTCTTCTTTTATAGACTACTAGTGTATGGTTAGACTCGCTTCTTTAGTGATAGCCTCTCATATATCAGCTTTATGGTGTAGTTTTATACCTCTTCAAATGCATATTTCGTTCATAAACATTGTTTTATGTTGTTTAAAATGTTGTGTGCGTGATATTGTGTTTACGCTTTCTATTTTGGGAGCCTCTCTTTGGATTATGCTACCATACCTGTGTACCAGACGATACGCTGAAAGTGTAGAAAAGAGCAGGGGAACCTCTCAAAATTGTAATGACAGGTGGCAGCATGATATCTCTTATTCTTTTTAGCAAATAGCTGTCATTTATCGTTATCTCACTCTGTCACCCGAATACATTGCTTTTAGGCACTTTCGCTAAGTAATTGATTTTACCTGTTGATGTATTCTATCAGGGGCTACAGGTACTTTAATTTTCAATATTTTTATTACGATTTTGATAGTGTTAAAGTTCAAACTTCTCCTCAAAAAATGTTATGTTTTTTTTATTAATTTTCAGATAATTGTATCAATTGTACTTTATGCTATGAATCTTCTTGTGGGTATCAAGCAGTTGTAATTTTTTGTTTTTCTATAACTTCTCGTGTTGACGTTTATTTTTAAGAGATTACTAAACTTACACATGCTTCTATCACTATTTTTATTACTTTAACTTTGTTTGTAAGTTTGTATGTAGGAGGTAATCTCTGGAACTACCGGTCGGATTTAAAAAATTCTTTTGGAATTTGATAGCCCAATTCTTGAAGAAGGTATACTAACCATCACATTATGACCCTTAAGAGCCGAGCAAAATGAAAAAAGTCAAAGAACGCTAAGCAAAAACGAAGTAATAGCGCAGGCGGGCGATGCGATGTGGCGGGGTGGGTCGAGGGGACAAGAAATTTCACGCGGACGATGTCGCGGGCAGGAACTAGTAAAAAATATGTAGGTAGGTCTGTATTCAATTCTTCATCGTAACAAACATGATTGAACACTTGTTGCGTACCCCTTGCTATTGATCTTCTTATATCGCCTCCAGGATTTGTGTATTATATTCATATTTCGTGGCAAACTGCTAATGGCCATACAACAGGCTGGTCTAAATCTATCCTAAATATGTATACTGTGGTTACTGTACCGCCATATTGTTCCTTCACATATGACCCAGTTTTTAACCCAAGTATATCGCCTATTTTAGAGAGGTAATGGGCGTCGTAAAATTTAAAATTGTTTTACTACACGTTCATGGCTACGGTGGATCATAAAATTGAAATAAAGTGCATGAATCACTAGACTTGTTTTGTCGGAACTGTTGTTTGTATGTAGGTAATTAGGAATAGGTACTAGGACTGTAGGTCAACTTGAGAAGTATTATTTTTGCAAAACTTTGAATTTTTATATGTAGTTACTAAGGCCGAGGCCGCCGAGATCTAGAAACGTTACTTAGCTTGTGCTTTGACTTAGACATGTTCCCGTCTCTTTCTTGCACTTGTAGTTAGCCAGTTGTACGACAGTGACATGATTAAAGACCTACGTGCTAAGTAACGTTTTTACTGGGTTATTTTAAATTGGCTAGTTAAACTCTGCAGACGCGATGGGTATCGATATCTAAACATGATAAAACAAAAAAATAATTAATTTACCTAATAATTTTTTGTATGGTCATCGACCACAGTTAAAAAAAAATCAAAACCTTTGCATAAATAAGGTACAGAAAGTTCTTAAGATATTACTTCGATCAATTATTATGCCATTAATGTCGGCGTGCAAATACTATTTTAAGAAATGAATTAATAAAGTTGAATAATGCATGCGATTAATAAATTATAATTCAATTCAATTATATTCGAACACAATTATTAAACACCACAATTCACAACTTACATTAAATACCACAATTTACAACTTATAATCTAAAACTCAAGTGCACTATAAAAGCATTTTTGTTAAGAGTACTGTACGCAGCGCTAGTAATTATTTTCAAAAATGCTATCTGTTTCACACTAGCTCTCCCTACCTCCGGGCGTGAACATATCGTGTGATAGAGAGAGTTGCAAGTCTTAGAGGCCTATAATTCCTTTTTGAAATATTGTTTCGGGCGATAACGTTTTCACGCACCTAAACCTTTACGAAATGAGACAATTTTGGTCTCATTAGATTCAGTACACCTTAATCTAAGCCTGTACGTTTTTTTATTTTAGTAGTTCAGTTCAGTTAAATTAAAAAAAAAAAACACGCTTGAGGAAGTTTTTAAGTCAAAAATATATGTAGATATTTAGATGCTAATAACTTATATCGCACGCAATATTTCTTTATAATAAAAACTTACGGACCTAGTTTTTCATTATATCTACAACATTTCCAAAAATTATGAAAATTTGACTATGTTTACAGGGGAAAAACGTTATCGCTTTTTGTATGAAAAGTTACAGCTTCACAATCGTCCTAAGTTACGCTTAAATTTTAAAAATGCAAGTGTTTTTATGTTGCTTGGTACTTTGTTAAACAAGTTGATGCACATGATGTAACTATTGTTAGACGTGAGTGTGAGATTCGTCTTGGGTTGATACAACTTGTTAATATTATGAGATCGAGGGGCATAATAGCTTGGCGCCTGCTGAAAAAGACTCTTATGTTTGAATACTAATAAACATGATTCCAAGATATAAATGCACGGTAAGGTTAGTATTTTATATTTTCTAAAGAAAGGGCGACAAGACTCTATTTGTTTCAGCCCAAATATAGCCCTTAAACACTTTTTTTGTATTACAAATGCTTGATCAATTTCCACACAGCGGCCCCAAAGAACGATACCATACCACAAAATGGAGGATATATAGCCGTAGTACGCAGTAATTGCGGCGTTTCGAGATATCTCGCAGCTAATACGCCTCAGAGGATAGACAAAACTATTCATTCTACCGCAAACGTCATTTACATGTTGTTTCCTGGAGCAAAATTTATCTAAAGATATCCCAAGAAATTTAACTGAATCAGTTTCGGTCAGGGTTACCTCTTTATATGCTACATTTAAGTCTAAAGGTTTTGATCGGTATGTATGAAATTGCATAAATTTGGTTTGACTAATATTGACCTTTAAATTGTTAGCTTCTAGCCACTCTATAGACATTTGGAGTGCTGTGTTTATTTCCTACTCGTAGGTATTTTTATCGTTGCCCTTAATTATGATAGTAGTATCGTCCACAAATAGTACACACTTATGTTTCAATATATTTGGAAAATCGTTTATGTAGAGCAAGAATAGTGGTGGACCTAAGATACTGCCTTGTGGCATGCCATAACTATTTAACAAAAACGAAGACTGAACTGACTGTCACGTTTTGGATTTAGTATTATAACTTGGTATTTCCACTGCCTGTGCTCGATCAAATAGATATGACTCCAGCCAGTCGCACGCTTTTCCTCTGACTCCGTATCTGAAAACTTTATCTAATAATCGTTCATGACTGACATGATCAAACGTCTTACTCATATCCATAAAGAGCACTGAAACAGGAATTTTGCTATCAATAGAGTCCGCTGCTAAAGATGTGCTACTATTTTTGTGAAAACCATTTTGTTCATCATTTAAAATTTGGTATTTTTCAATGAAGTTTGCCAATTTGTAATGAAATACTTTTTCAAAAATTTTAGAAAATATAGGTATAAGTGTAACGGGCCGGTAATTGTCCATTTGAGTTTTATCACCTTTTTTATACAACGGTTTCACTATTGATCTCTTTCATATATCGGGAAATATTCCTTGTTCTAGTGAGATATTGATAACATATAGAAGAGGTTCCAAAATCATATTTATTGATAATTTTACAATGTCAGTACGAATTTCATCATAGCCACTCGCTTTAGAATCATTTAGAGACATCACAATTTTTTTTTAAATCTATACCGTCCAACGGGTTCAGAAATATAGAATTGCCGATTGAATCGATATTTTCCATATGGATGGTTTAAACTAGAATGGTTTGTACTGTCTGGGCTATTCTTGGTAATTGTGTTAATGAAATAATTATTAAATTGATTTACAATAGACTCAAGGCTTACATAATCATTGTTTTTAATAGTAATTTTTGATATACATGTATTATTTAAATCTATTATTTTATTACGTTATTGTACCTAGTTGAAATATCAGTTTAGAAAACCTGTTTTTTTTGTGTAAACTTCACAGACGTGATGGGTATCGATATTTAAACACAAGAAAACAGTTTTTCTCAACTCATACTTCAAGTAACAACACCAACAGCGGTCGTTGACCTCCCAAAAAAAAAACAGCAAATCTTTTTATTTTATCGTGTTTAGATATCGATATCCGTCTCGTCTGCGGAGTTTAGCTAGTCAATTTAAAATAACCCTGTAGATCTCGGCCATAGTGTTATTATTTCATAACCATTAACAGATACTCATACCTTTGAGACATTAATCTACCTATAGACAAAATGCCAACGAAAGGAATGGAAAGCGAGACGATAAAACAACCACCAGCTGCGTACAAAAATGCCAAACACACAGCAAGAACGCTTACATAAAGGAAATCAATTAGCAACAGAACACAACCATTTAGAAAGCAAGCATACAATTAGTGACTATTCAGACATTTCTGACAATTTTCTCAGAACTAGAATGCAGAAACACTAATAAAACTAACCGCGAATTGTTCCAACTTTCGCACACTTAAAACTGAAGAAAAGATCAACAACAAAGAGGTTTCGTTTTAAGTACTGTGATGCAAGTGTGGAGAACTCGAGAGTATGAATGCAGGTTACATAGCGCTAAGTACCTACTCTTATTTTATGCAAAACAGAAGCAGATTCTACGGATGGCCGTACTTGTACAGAGTGCATAGACAAAATGACGTTCTTTATACGATTACGATGATGGAGAAGTCAAAAATGTATTGGATTGACTTATTGCTACCGACAAGCCGATGTTCATCTTGTTGAAAGTCGTCGTAGAAATTCGAAACGCTTTGATTACGATTGCCACCTGTTTAGGCCCTTAGGACGAAGGAACAATAATTTGGCAGTCAATAATTATCATATGTATAGTTTTCGTAGTTGTCCCACCTTTCACAATTATTTCACGGCTAAATTGGCTCCATCAGCGTTTTACTTCCCACACGAAATATATATTGCTTTATGATTTCGTAAATGAGATTTTTATTTTAAAAGCAGAAGGATACAATAAAACATTAGTGTAGGGCCACGATTAGGTAAACAAATCTGGTTATCGATTTCAAACAGTTTACAATCGATTTTAAAGAAACAACGTTAAACTATTAATAAAAATTCCTGAGATCATCTGTTATAATATTGTGTTAGCTGTTTTTTTTTCGTTACTATGCTCAAATTCAAAGCATTTATTTCAATTAAGCCGTGTACAGGCACTGTTGAACTGTCAAAAGAGTAGGGTCAGTCAGAAAGATGAAGCTAGTTACCCCTTCCAAAGCGTAGTAGGTTCCTGTGAAGAAGAACGGGCATGAAACTCCATGGCCACTCTTATAAATATTTTAAAAAAATTGTTAAGTACTAAAAACATTTTTGTTTGCTTGCTTTACAGCTTGTCTTATTCCTACCTCTTTGTTTTAATCTAGTGTTTAAGTTCACGAGTCTTGCCAAAGGCTTTTAGCGTAGCGTTTTACTGTGCAAAAGAGATAACGAAAAAAGTTTGCCTTAAAATGTAAATTGGAACAATTAAGTGCTTCTTCATTTACATAAATAGGCAATTACTATGTAACTAGTATGTTGAGACTGAACTTGAGGTGTTTTAGAGTATTATTTTGTCATTTGTGACTCGCTAACCTCTAACGAAGATGGCCGGAGATACCTACCTACTAAATTATCTTTTTGAGAGAGATTTCGGAGTAATTTTCCTAAAAACATAAAAAAATATCTCTTTGACTGTGGAGTCTCCTTTGAAAGCTTTTCCTAGAATTTTCTTTCAGGTTAATTGAAGTCGTTTGCATAAAATTTTCTTGTAGTTTTAAGTAATTGGTAGAAGCTATTAAACACTAGAATGCAATGCAATCAGAACTTGAAATTAATGATAACTGAAGAATGAATGGTAATGCCATTAGACATATGAATGGTGCCTGTTTAGAAAAACAATAATACTACTACGTAATACTTAGATAGGTCATTTTAATGTTAAATATTGCCTTTTTAGCTTTACAGAAGTTGATTAACACTAGTGGTAAAATGTTTATTAATATCTAAGGAAAATATTTAATTATATTCGGCACATAAATAAGTACTTACTTATTTAAGTAATATTAGGTAACTCTTAGCTGTTGAAGAAAAGCAGTTTATCGAATCGTTTTTATCAATTTTGGTGATGTGTAGGTGAGTATGACACGGTTAAAGGTCTTTTGTTGCTGATCTTACCACGTTTTGTACAAGAAGTATATTTAACAAAAATATTTACTTATCAACATTTTGCACACCGCATTCAATAATCTTCTATGCCATCAGCTAGGTAGATATCATAAAGCTATTATTATTCATAACGACTGGTATTCAGTTACATTACTAAAACAACTGTTAATGAATGTTTACATTTCAACATTGAGACAAATTAGGCCAAGTCTTAAGAGCAATAATGATTGGATCAAATTCCTCAGCCTTGACGGATGCCAGTTCGATTTGGATCATAAACTGTCAGTGCGGACGATGTGGTGTCAGGTTTCATATAGACACACTAGGGCCTTGCCCTGGTTTTTCTTCAGGTTTAAGAATTTGTTAGGTACATACCCAGGTATGTAATTGACTGTTACCAAAACAGACTCATAGACGTGTGGTTATAGTGTGGTTCCTAATTTCTGGTTAAAAGGCCATCTAAGTCATTTAAATTAGAATTAATTATACCATTTACGACCTGTGACTAGATTATTTTCTCGCTGAAATAGTTTTCATGTTGTTTTTGCCTCCCATTATAGGTAATATTGCTGGAACTTAACCCTCCTTTATTCGCGGCAGAATCATCTATTCTTTAAAAAGACACCTTCACTACGCTAATACGACCTGTTTCATAGGTACACCTCTACCTAATCCTTCAGGATGGATGAGGTTAGAAAGAGCTTGCATCTTTCAATAAGAATTTATTTAGTAATTTTATGAATATAATTTTTACTATCATCTACTTCAGTAAGTAAAAAACTTTCTCATAACACCCGTAACAGCTCTATTCAAAGCAGGTTGACCACAGATTGAAAACAACAGCAGACTAAACATACAGACATTAACTTAATTTTACGCTTTGTGAATAGTTCGCGAAGTCCATTGACCTGGTGGCCCCATTTTATTATATCGATTGTAGGTTTATGTCGTCCTTATGCAGTGCAATATTTATGTAGGGACTCAATGCTCGGTCATAACCATAACTGCAGTTTTTATTACTTTTGTTTTAGGTAGGAATACGTACCAAGCTACCTGATATCAATATTGCTAAGATGCTAAGATTTTTGGTTGCTTCTGTTTGTTATTTTGTTCAAATTAATACCTACTTAGCGTTTTAGCGCTATTTTTCATAATCTGGAAATCACTGCCGTAGCAACAGTGCTAAAGCTACAGAGCAACAATTGCTTTATAACAAATTACCTTCATCAATTTCCTTAACAAACACACAACTTTCAACATGACAACTTTACGCCAACAAATCAACTTCAAACCTGTCCTGTTACCTACATCAAACCGTATCTATTACTTTTTCCCTCGATACATTTGTCACATAGACACAATTCAGCCAGACATGGTCAGACGGGCTCCACTATTCTACGCCACACACATAGCTGTCAGTATTTTCCCCACATAATGGTGGTTTCACTCGGCAAAAAACGTTCTGCATTCAGCCAGCTTTCCGAGCCGCGAGGCCAGAATTAATTCCCATAATGTGGCATAGTTAGAAATGCACCGTTTGTTACTTTTTAATTTGGTACTCTGTGGATTTTTAATTGACTTCCTTGGAAGTCGAAATGTGGATGTTAATTGGGCACTTTCTTTGTGGCTAGGCTGTGGTTTTGAAGCTCGAGTTCTATTTCTAAATAAGGAAACGATTTATTTTGGAAAAAAAAAGTAGGAATTTGTTTTGTTTATTTTAATTAAATAAAACCTCATTGGTTGTTCAATCATACACATAATCAGTTATGTAACGGACGGACATTCACAGAAAATTAATATTTATTCAGTTATCTCTCATAAATATGAATTATTATGCATTTCAGTACCTATCCACTATCCATTCCATATGCATTGTTGATGACAGACAGATTTATCGTTTATTTATTCTTGCTTCAACAAAAAGTAGATTTATGAAGATAAAACAGTGGCGTCTGTCATTCGTACTGACTAAACAGTCAACCCTCCCGCGCTACGTTGACACATGAAAATGTTTCGCGTGGCTGTTGACAAAGCGTCCTCTTGTCATAGACATCTCATTGTTTCCCGATAAGAGCAGTCACTCCTCACTCATTTACATACGTCTTGTGGTTGGCATAGTATTGAATGGTTTGCCTAATACGTGGTACAAAGTAGGAAAGGTACTTTAATAAAATTATCAAACCGCAAACACCCAAACACAGCAACTTTAGCTAACATATTTTAAAAATAACCAATTTCGAACTTTATTGACAAACAATTGATTAAAGAAAAGAGCAACCAACACGAGATCCGGTTTAAAAAGTTCAAAACCGCATAATAGGAACAAGTTCCTACGCGAACGCCTACAAGTCATAGTAACCCACTTTCAACAAAGCGATTGGAACAGCCCATTAATCCAAGCCGGTAGTCATCTTCGTCAATATTCCTTTATAGTCCATACACTTTATAGGTCGCCTGTGCCTAGACAGGTGTGATTTTCACACTTTACTGGCAAATAAACACCTACGATGCGATGCAATACCGACTCGAGTAGGTACTGTAGAGCCTTTAGCCTCCTTAGTTTCATCAATTTTATCATGCAACCTTTATGCATATTTTATAAGCTGATGGCATAAGATTATGAGACAAACCTTATTTCAAAATTAGAAGATTAGAAAATAATAGAGACAGCTTGAAGAACTAATTTTGAATTTGATAAATTTTTTTTTAGCATTGTTCCTCTCAAACAGAGCACCTGCCGTCTAATCTCTTCGCCACCCTTGGTTGACTGGTAGAGAATGCCTAAGACATTAAGTCCGCCTTTGTACTTTTTTGAGTGTGAAAAGTTTAAATAAATAAACAATAAATAAACTGTTAGTGCGCGTCATCATGTAAAATTATATACATTGATTTTATATTCTAATAATTCGGCTTTAAAACGAAAAAAAAAACATTAATTTCATTGAACGACCCCGTCACAGTACATGACATACTTTAGGTATTAATAATGATCTGCCGATCTATTCTATATACATTGTGATGTGAGCACTTAGGTGAAGTGAGTTCAATTCCTAGTAGAGTAAGGTGGGATGACAGTTCACATCACGCTCACTTCACCTAAATTTTCACGGTGGGATCTTTTCAGAATATCACCACTGTAGTAAAAGTGGTTATTATAATAATTATGCGACGATAATAATCGATAGTGGTGTCAATGTCGATGATTATCACAACTGATTTATCATATTGTACTTGTTTTGTTAACACTATTGTGATGAGGTAGAATTGAATAAAACAATAATCTTTTCTATGTTGAATACTTATTAGCATACGACACTCCGTATTCTGGCAAGATGGCTTGATGACTTTTATTAAACTATTAATTGGAACTGCTCTTGACCTAGATCTTGCCAGAAATAATAAATAGACTTGAGTGAGGGTGCAAAGAAGGAATTTAAGTGAGACATACACGAGAGAAGGCTTAATTAACAATCATATTGTAATGCCTCGCAATGGTTTGAAAATGGCTGTGAATTCATACAATTAGGTGTTCATAATAAAAATTGAATTTTACATACATACATAAACTCACGCCTTCCTTCTTTCCATGGGGGTAGGCAGAAACTACAGAACGCCACCTGCTACGATCCTTACATACTCCTTTTGCCTCATTACGTTCATACATCTGGTCATACACGCACCTGACCTTTCTGAAGAACATCACCAATAAGATCACTATATGTCTTGCTAGGGCGTCCCCTCCCGGCGTTTTCACTGACATATGCCGTGTAAATACCTTTGAATTGAATGGTATTATTCGACTAATTACTTAGGTAAGTAAGTGTTCGAGAAAAACTCGGGAATGTTTCGAAAAATTACCATAAAAATCGCAAAGCATATAAATTATCACCAATATGACATTTGGGACCGTGACCGCTAAAGACTCCTCCAAACTTTTGTATAATAAGTTTAATTAATGCTCCATTGAGCTGTTCTGGAAGTATGGACGTAAGTTAACAAGGCACCATTAATCACAAACTTGAATGTCCATGTGGGTCACACACCTGTTGGAAATAAATCTATTGACTTGACTTCTTCTCACACTAACAATTGACTTTTTCTGTTAATTATTTTTGTCTACTTGAAATATATGTTAGGCTAAGTATATACCTATTATTATTGCTTTTACATCATTTTTGCAACTAGGCTAGCCAGTTAACAGGGTAAAATAAAAACTTAAAAAAAAAAAAACAATACAATATGAAAAATAACTGTAATTTCGGAAGTCGGTGTCTTTGGTTTTGTTTTTTCTTTTGTTGCCACCGACTTCCGAAATTAAAGTTATTTTTACCTTGAAGTGTTTTTTGTGCAAGTCTGTTGTTTTTTTGTTGTAAAAAAGTTTTTATTTTTCACTTTTTAGTTCTGGTACCTACCCCACACAAATTCGAATACCACTACTTGCTGTATAAATAACAGTGACAGGAAGTTATTATAACATCATCCACATAGACTAAGTGAGAAAAATACGAAGCTAATTCAACAACTACCCAAGCAAGTTTTCTCTGCCAAATAAAAAAAAGAATTTTGAAAATCGGTCCAGCCGTCATCGAGTAATCAGGGAAAATACATAGAATAAAAAAAATCATTACAATTACAATAGTTTTACAATGACTGCACAAATCGAAATCCTTTCCCTTAAAGGCCAGGGAATTACAGTCATAGATCCCAAACGTAGGTAAGCACGATCCATCAATTTTCTTACGTCAGTCACCAAAGAGAGGATTGCCATAGGTTACACAAGAACCTATTCCGTATTCAAAGCACGTCTTCAGTCCATATACAGGGTGTAATTCATAAAGCGTAGGCATTAGCACTAGGATATGGGAGACATATTCATTCCCATGGCGGTGAGGCTATCAACTTTGTATCCCGTATGGAGAATTGAATTAGCCTTGAATTGTTTGATTTGGGTAGGTAACTTCCTAAGAACTGAGATTTGCGGTTAAGACTTAGACAGGGAAGACGACGAACTGATGACAGTAAAGATAGGAGGCATCCTGAATATAAACTTAAATGTAGGTAGAATTAATCTGTCAATGATATTGACATTTTTTGTTGTTGTTTTTTTTTGTCATTGTGATAAGGGTCCCCGAAACGAATTGACCGTCTGCCAAGTGCAATTGAAGCGATTGTCAATATTACTACAATATAAATTGATGGCAATGGATCAATCGCAATTGATATATTCGGAGACCCCTTAGAATTTCTGAAATACAAACAATAAAACTGAAGTATCTAAATAGATTGTGAATGAAAATGACACACAAGAAATGATAATCAAACATGGCGAGAATCAAACTAAATCACCAAACAAAAACTAAAAATTAACATTAAGGCCTCCTTGCTTATTCAAGTCTAATTACACCAGACTTAAACATGGTAGTGTCTGTTCCGAACGAAGTTGCTGTAAGCCACAAATTGCATTAAATCAAGTAAATTGGAAGCTAATTGGAGTTAGACTAGACGGGGCCGGGGTATTAGGGCACTAAATAATATATAAGAAACTGAACTAGCTTTTAAGAAACTACTTTTTTTTACATAAGTACTTAAACTCATGCCTTCTTCCCATGGGGGTAGGCAGAAAGAACAGAACGTCATTGCACCTTCTACGATCCTTACATAGGTACTTACTCCTTTTGAGTGAGGGAAGAGAGAGTGCACCTGTGTCTGCGCACACACTTGTGCACTATAATATCTCCCGCGCCGAAGGCTGGTCTCCCCTGAGATTGATCTGGAGGACTATTATTACTTACTCCTTTTGCTTCGTTTATGTTCATACACCTGAAGCCCAATTCCCGTAACTAAAAACGTTCAAAATCTAGTCATAATCTCATCTCAGCGACAATCAAATGTCAAAAACTTGTCAAAAATGTAGGGAAATTATAGGTATTTGTGACATATTGAGACTGAAATCAGCAGCCAAATTCCCGTAACCAAAAACGTTCAAAATCTAATCGCAATCTCATCTCATCGACAATCAAATGTCAAAAATGTAGGGAAATTATAGGTATTTTTGACATAATGAGACTGAGATCAGACTGTGAATGTTCTTAAAATTACGATAATTGCCCCTCCGATTGTGAACGTTCTTAAAATTAGGGGAATTGCCCCTCTGGCCATGAACACACGCAGGTTGCGAGTACCACGCACCTGACCTTTCTGAAGAACCTCACCAATAAGGTCACTATATGTCCTTCTAGGGCGTGCCCTTCTGGCATTTCCACTCACATCTGCCTTGTTAATACCTACCCTTTCTTAGTCGCCTTTCATTCATCCTCTCAATAACATGACCAAACCATCTAGCATACCCTTTTTAATTTTTGTCTCTACCTACATCTTATAAAACTGCACCATTGCCTTATCACATCATTCCTCAGCCTATCACTCATAGTTGTACCACAAATGCTGCTTCGCAAATATGAAGAGCACATACATGAAGCTAATGTAACTTGCGGGATGATTAATTGAATCACTTAGCCGGAAGTCGGTGCCTTTATCACTTGAAGCTTGGATATTACATTACACGTTATGTTCTACGCATTCTTTTTTAAACGTACCTTCATAGTAACCCAATACGACACGGTTTTATTTTAGTAAAGACTGCAAACAATTTAATGTTAGTTATTTTAGACGCCAAAATTGTTCAGTCTGTTAAATCGAGCTCGGGGAAATTAATTGCTTATCAAATTAAGACATTATAACCATTTCTTACAACTGTCAAAGGATGATAGATGTAATTTGAACTTACGAACAAGTTTGTACTTAGTCAATTTGGTAAACCATTAATTTCCCTGACTTTACCTACTTATCGATTGCGTAATATCAACGTTGACAAACTTTGTGTCCTAAACTTTTTCATTCAACATGTCCAGTACTATCTGAACAACACCTCTGATGCCGCAATAAACTTGGCCACCTACTGGGCCCAAGTAAGCAACATAGATGTACCGTCCAAATGAAAAGAAGAAGACCTAAACTGAGCTCTACGTTTATTTCTATTCCAGGTGCGCGTACGCGAGTTTTACATCGCGATGCAGCGTTGCCCCTACATCCACGAGATGAAGGAGCGGCTGCTGGGCGCCCCTGTTGACGCGGAGAACAAGGACCAGCAGCGTGTGCCCTTGGAGCGCGCGCTCGACCCTCAAGACAACCAGGTCGGCACCATCGTCAAAGTGAGCTCATGTCCATTTTCATCTTCATATTAACTGCAATGAATATTCTGACGTCAGATAAAGCTATGATTGAGGGCATGCTGGAAGATTAGGTGGTCGTCATCATCATCTGCCAAGCCTTTTCTCAACTTTACTTATAACTAGGGTAAACTTCCAGATGTTAGTATCGGGACTAAACTTGGGAAAATCCTGGTACCGCATTCCCGACTCCTGGTAAAAGTAAAATTAGGAGGAACCGCGGGGTTTTAGTCGGTCGGAAAGTAACGTCAGTTCATCTGTTTTCAAGATACACTTTGTCAAAATGCACAGTTATGTAATCAGCTAAAGCAGTCTCCCAATGGACGCTAACAGTTCGGATCGCAGCAAAATCAAAATGTTATTGGCTTAAATCGAACGAAATAAACTAAACGGAAGAATTAGGGGGAGGGGTTGCTAGCGTTAATTTTCATTCCAAAGAATTTGATAATTTCAGAATATTAAGTATTTGGAACCTTTAAAGTATTTTTTTTCACGAAGTAAAGTGCGACGCGATTAGAACAATTTCTGTGAAGTTTTCATAGGAATTGTTCTATTATAGTCGCGTCGCGCTGTCGCGTCGTGCGTCTGCGGGAGCCTTATTAAAGCTTTCGTTTCCAGGTAGTGGAAGTTTAATCTAGTCAGTGTTACGATCGAATGAACTAGAAATTCGGGTCGATTGGCACTGTTATTTGGACTGATATCAGCTGTGCTTTCAGAAATGGTATGATTTCCAGTTCTTTATGTAGGTTTATGGCTTATGTGCGTGCCAAGTGACCTACAAAATTTTTTCAAACTCCTTGAGCAGGACATACCCGATCTGGGGTTCGATTCAACTACAGAATATTCATTGCAGTTTTCATATTTAAGTATGATTTATAATTCTATATTTTTTACCTGTTTAAAATTTATAAAATTTACACATTAAAATGTGTTTTCTTATTCTTACTGATGTGTAATAATCAAAGCAATAAGATTTGTTTTCGCCTTCTAAAAATGTACCAATTGCTTTTAAATTAATTGCTGATCGTATGATAAACGAGACCATAGGCTGACGCTTCCTGAAAATCTAATTGGATTCACGTCACTTCAAATTTAGTGTAATCAAAATTGTAATAATTACAAGTAACGTAGGGACGTATGCTTGAAATTATGAAATATGTATTTATTCCAGTTCTATAATTAAATAACAAAATTATACTGGTGATTTTTTTTACCGTCTCGAAATTTTTACAGGGTGTTCTACCCATGAACATGAACAACTTTCACTATGGGACCAACTATGAGATCACGAAAAAAAAATCTGCTGTTTCATACATTTTGGTCAAGTAGGTTTGAACTTTTCTATTAAACAGTAGATTTTTTTTTCGTGATTTCAGAGTTGGTCCCGTAGTGAAAGTTTTTCATATTCATGGGTAGAACACCCTGTAAAAATTTCGAGACGGTAAAAAAAATCATGCAGTATATCAATTACCTACTTTAACTAATTAATTTCTTCTTAGGAATGATTTTCTTCTTTCAATATCTTTTTTAGTCTCTCATGATCCATGGTAGATGCATTTTATTATTTCCAAATGTTTTAGTCATCAATCACCAAATTCAATCTTAGCACAAACAGAAGTAGAATTGCACAAACAATCATATCGTAAATATACAATACGGCCATCTGTTTAGTTACCACGAAATCAAATTGCCATGAATTTTATTGATTTACCGATGCTATCTAAATATGGATGCCGATATTGGGAAACAACCATAATTTTTGCTTTAGAAAAACGTCATCTAACTTAGACTTATATAGACACAGACTTGATGCAACTTAAACATCCGTAGACAGTGTAGACACAGACTTGATGCAACTTAGACATAGACTAGAGACAAATAAGGACTGGGTTACAATCGACTTAGCTGAAAACGGCAACAAGAAAATTAGTAATGCTCTAGGCATTGTTAGTGTTCTTTGTAGCATAAAAAACAGGTGAGATGTTCTAGAGTTCATCTGTTTGTGCATGCAATATTATGCATCATGTTAATCGTCCGTGACATCACCTTTACGCTGTTGTAAGTAGTAATATATGTATATGAAGAAACAACAATGGACTCTACTACGTAAAGTTTCTGTTGCATTGTCATACAAACTAATGAAACCAACTTTTTATTTATTAAGTTGGTAACTTACAATTTGCTCCATTTGTTGAGGTAAAGTAAGACTTTAGACAACTACTACACAGTTGCTGCATTGTATCACACCCTTTATGCTTTTTGCAGCGGGTATAAAGGCCGAGTACGATGCGGTTAAAATCGAATATTAGGTATGGGTATCTACTTACAATACCGCGTGAACGTATATTTGTAATCTCAGGGCGATTTTTCACGCCACGACACGGCATGATTTGTGGTATTTTACGATGGCTCTTGGAGACATACAGGCTGTAACAAGAAACTTCACCAAGCCGTCATCTACACATTCTGTACCAACATCAAACAAAGTAACTTTTTGAAAAAAAAAAAATTGCTGGGAAACCAATTTTATTTTTGTTGTGGAAATTCGCAACGTAAAGCACGCAAATTATTGTACTTTTGGGTGCATGCAACGGTACAGGGATCGTGGGAGTACTTATTTAAAGTTAAGATAAAACATTTAACACTTGTTTTCAAAAAAAAAAAAAACCTCAATACTAGTTGTAACTTTGACCTTCAATATACCTCACTAGAAGGTCCTCAGGTATGGTCCAGTACGAACAAAAATATCATATTAACGGAAAAAACAAGTGACTCTCGGGTTCGTTATTAGTCCTACTGCCGCGGCCTGCAAAAGGGGCATTGATGGACGAATGTGAAAATGTACGGCGAGGCGAAGCCGAGGCACACATACGTGAGTTCTTCTTTCTTTAAGTTATTAAATTATACTTTGACAACGCCGTATGAACGTAATGTTTACATGAAGTCCAAATCCCGTAACTAAAAACGTTCAAAATCTAGTCGAAATCTCATCTCAGCGACAATCAAATGTGAAAAATGTAGGATAATTATAGGTATTTTTGACATATTGAGACTGAGATCAGACTGTGAATGTTCTTACAATTTCGAGAATTTCTCTGTTACGTTTTTGCAAAGGAATGAGTGCTGCTTTTATTTGTGAATGAAAACAAAAGACGGAGCCTAAACTCAATTCCTAACCGATTGTTTGTTCATAAACAGAAAACAATCGTGTGTTCAGTAGCAACTAGATGATCGACTCGACGACTGTCTTCAAAGAAAAAGAGTTACCTAATTTAAAAAAAAAAAGTTTAGTTTGTAACACACCAATGGAAATATGAAACAAACGAAACAGTGCGGTTTAAACTATAAGTATCTACAATATTTGTACAAAATAATAAAAAACTACAACATTAAAAAAAATATATACTAGTGTTTTTTTAACTTTTAAATCATAGGAAAAAAACTCAGCTTCTCTTGTATCTAATTATTTACAAGCAGTTATTTGGCGATTAGATTACTAAGACGAAGTAAGAGTTTCCAGTTTGGAAACCTAGTAAGTAGTGCCTTGTGTTACGTTAATGGTGTACTTATGTTTCGTTTCCAATCCATTATGGATAATGTGTTGGTCCGGAGGAAAAGCGATCCGCTTCTTGGGATCGAGGTTGTTGGTTTGGACCTGGCAAGTACCAATATAAATTTCTTTTTAATTTCATTATCAAGTTAAGTAAAACATCGTGAGGAACCCAGCACCCTAATTGAGTCGCAATCTGAATGATTTTGAAGCAGATTGCTAATCCATTACTTCATATTATGTTCGAAAAATTTGTCAACGTAAATAACGCAATGAATGTTGTTGAACTGTCAAAATGAAACGGATTCCGACCGTAAGTATGTGTACGCAATTAAGGTTCTGGTCTTGCCATTACCAGTCCAGATTTCTTCACCATGCTTCTCAATGTGTTTCTTAATGCTGGATTTTAGACAATGGTCTAAAATCGACAACTCGAACTGAGCACACACGTCATGGTGATTGATGCTCCTTCCAAATCCGATTAAGAAAAGGCCTTCTATTAAACTGTACGTGCCGTCCCGCGTCCTGTGCGGGATTCGTCCGGGACAGACGTCTGTTGAAATTTAAAGCCTGATTTACCTACACGGTGCGATTTGATTGCCTGTGGCATAGTATAAGTAAGTTGAAGCAACAAAAAAGGTTGAAACGTATAAACAGTGTTTAGACGAAGCGAGTTATTGGTTGCATCAATTTTATTGTATACAACAGGCAATAAACTTGCATCGTGTAAATAGGGCTTAAATGCAGTACAAAACCAAAGTACAGACGCCAGCACATCAAGCTACCCGAAACTGTCAAAATTTCCCAATCAACCTTGAACCTTGAAGCTTTAGCCATAAAGTTGAAAATCTATTAAAGAAATTTGACAGATTGTAGTAGATTGATGTGCTGGCTTCTGTACATCAACCATGCTGGACTCACGGAAGGACACCCAGTGTGAAGGTCCCCTTGTCCGTGTCTCCATTACAACGTAATATTAGAGTATCTGATCATTCCAGCTGAATTCCGACGGGTACGGGTCGCACACATCGCCGGCGCGGGCGCCGCTCGTGACGGACGAGTGCGATGCGCCCCCGGACGAGACCGAAGCCCTAACGCCTACTGAGGTGGTGCTTCGGTACCGGGCCTGCTGCCAACCTGATGCCGCGCCTAAAAATGCAAAGTGAGTGATGATTTTCGTTCTTTCATTATCTCTATAGAGTCGATTCATGTTTAATCAAATAGTCCTTGCAGCGCAAGTCGAAAAGTGAAAGATTTTCCATCCAAAGAAATGTGTTATTTTATTACTTAAGTATAAGTATTTACTTAATGACTAAACATGAATAGACCAATAAAACCATTTCATCTTCTCAAAAGAATTTTATGGTTGAGATAAAACTGTACCTACGAGGAAAACAATTTGTAGGTATCGCTAATATGCTAGTCACGCATGAATCCCATTCAAACCAACCATAAAAAATACTCTGCAAACTGGCCAGCTGTTTTAGAATAAACCCATACTTATTCACATACCGAACGGTCTAGCCATATACCTACTAGTAACCTATGCAAGTATGTATTTATATCCTCCAGTCCTATGAATACATGTAATACGCAGCCAGCCTAGTTAATCTATGTCTGAGATCCGTCAATGAATTATTTATGAGCTGATCCTGCAATAAATCGCGGCAAGGTAGGCGAAAACAATAGAATTTTATATTACCACCTACATTTGATTGAGTGGAACTAATTTGGCGCCTATATAATATGCATTGGCAACCATTTTCGTAGTTTCAATACCGGGTATAGAAACTACACCCTCCATCTATACATCTATATCTATACAAATAAACAAAATTGAAGTGTCTGTTTGTATCTTATATCAAAATTACAGCTTTTTACTAAATTAATATGAAAGTGTATACGGTACTTATAACAAAAAAAAAACAACATGTAAAATTTTTGTCTGTCTGTTTGTTGCGGCTAATCTCCGAAACGACTGGACCGATTTTGACGGGACTTTTACTGGCAGATAGCTGATACTACAAGGAGTAACTTAGGCTACTTTTATTTTAGAAAAAGTATTAGGGTGCCGCGTAAAAACATTGAAACCCATGAAATTATGAACAAAAAACCGGATTTGAATTTTTTTTTTTTTTGTATTTGGTAGCCCAATTCTCGAGGATGGTTAAATTTAATATCACGCTACGACCCTTACGCTTACGCTTTTGCTCGGCTCCTAAGCCGAGCAAAAGAAAATAATTCAGTAAGAACGCTAAGCGAAAACGAAGTAATATCGCGGGTGGGCGATGCAAAACGGCGCGGCGGGTCGGGGGATGAGGGAGAGAGTTTTATTAAAATGTGGCTGCATTTTAGTGTGTATCTATTGACTTCCACGCGACCGAAGCCGCGGGGCACAGCTAGTATTAAATAAAATTAGGAAAGTTAGTATTTTCGGAAGAAATCATATCAGCATTATCGGAAAATGAATTACCCTTTTCCGATACTATAGTTCGATTAATAAATCGAACTATAGTTTTTCCACTACTGGGACACATGCCTCCTTTCTGTGAGACGGAGAGGGCTATAATCCACCACGCGGGCTAAGAATTGGAAAATGGTCAGTATCTATCTATCTATATAGGTACTAATCTTAAAGCAGGAGTTTGTTTTTTTGTTTGTTTGCTTAAACGGCTTAATCTCTGGAACTCCTAGTCGGATTTGAAAAAATCGTTTTACATATGATAGCCCAATTCTTGAAGAAGGTTATAGGCTATTTAACATCACGCTACGACCGTTATGAGCTGAGCAAAAAAAGTCAGAAAGAACGCTAAGCGAAAACGAAGTAATAGCGCGGGCAGGCAACGCGATGCGGCGGGGTGGGTCGGGGAACAAGAAATTTTACGCGGACGGAGTCGCGGGCAGAAGCTAGTTGGTGATATTTGTTTGTCCATTTTGCGGTTGCTCTGCTTGTTACTCCCATCAGCGATACTTTTCCTGTTTTTTGACGGCACGACGAGTAGGTAAGGGTTAGTTCATCCGCATTTACTTTATAGCACTTGCCGTATTCATAAGAGTTTTAATTCTGAAAATTCTATAATATCAATCCGGTTGATTGACGTGTCAGTGTTGGGAAAGCTTCCCTTCGGAACAACCACTCTTCTTTATGTATACTATTGCCACATAATATGGTAAATCTGTGTATCACAACACATTACATAATTATATTTAATACCAGTTTAATACATCATAAGATTAAAAACCTACAGTTTTTGTGAGTTTATGAGAACTAAACAATTTTTTCTTCGGCTTCCCTCTAATGATGATTGTATTTGCACCACTGTTGGTTACCTACATAATAAGGGTGTCGATGCCTCAATTTTTAGGGTTCCGTAGTCAACAAGGAACCCTTATAGTTTCGCCATGTCCGTCTGTCTGTCCGAGGCTTAACTCAGAGACTCTAAGTACTAGAAAGCTGTAAGTTGGCATATATCAATGACGCCAACAAAATTATAAAATATTTTTTTTAAGTTGCCTCCCCTACACGAAAAGTGGGGATGACTTTTTTTTCTCGTCTATCCCATGGTGTGGGGTGTAGTTGGATAGGCGGTTCAAAAATATTGCGGGTTTGTGAAAAACATTTTTCGATTCAGGTATCCTTTTGCGAAAAGTTTTAAATTGCAAACTTTTTGTTAGAGTCAAGTGTCCCCCCTGCCAGCTAAATAGTTGTTTTTGGATATGAGAAAACATTCACGGCAGTAGTATATATAACGAAGTTACATGGAAAACTATCACAGCTAAATAGGATTTACAAATTAACGAGTAATAGTCGGCCAACTTACATTAATTTGCAGTTGGAATGTATGAGAGAACATGTTCTTCAACTACAATGTTAAGTTTGCTCTTGGGATAAATTCATCCCAACTACGGAACCCTTCATTGTGCATGGTCCGACACGAGTGACGCATTTGGCCGGTTTTTTTGTAACCATGTACACACGGCTACATATCAAGCTATAAATTCCAGTATAAGCTGACCTCTCATTGTTCCGAAATCCTATGCAATGCGAGATCAGTATAAACTGGAAATGTATAGCTTGATATGTAGTCGTGTGTACATAAGTACCATAATTACTGTGTTGTTGGTAAACATTTGTGGAATTATATTGAAAAACAAAATTGCAGCTTTACTTCCCATTTTGACCACGCGCTAAAATATTCTTGTAGATACAGCTATAGGACTCAGACTCAGACTCAGGATCGTTGGATCTTTACTATGGCTAATTCCAAGAGCTCTTGTTGTTATTGCTAATAACTCTGTTATTTCTATTCATAATAATCAACTTCTCAGTACACTGATTGATTGTCTTGTAGAACAAATAAACACAATTAAACAGCGCTTTGTCTTAGTTAAGGTCTCTATTGAGAAAGCCTATGATTTTCAAAGAGATATGAACAAGCTACTTGTTTTGTTTGTGTGGTAAGAGCAAAGGCTTCAGGCTAAGTCCCTTTGTTCTAATTGTTTGCCATTTCGTTAATCTTAATAAGTATAATCATCAAAATTGAGCCAAAAAATTAATAAAGAGAAGTTAAATATTGCCAAAGTATATTTCACTAACTTCTGCCCGCGACTTCGTCCTCGTGAAATTATATCTTATGACACTCGGCAATACTGTAGCTTCCTACTAGTGAAAGAATTTTCTTAATCGGATCAGCAGTTCCGAAGATTACCCCCTGCATACAAACTTACAAACAAACAAACAAATGTTATTATATAGATAAATATTGTTTCCTGCAAGGTTGAAGGACCAACACCAGAAGACGCTCGTCATCGAAAACTAGGATCTTGCTTCATCATGAAAAAGGCGTTTATCATAATCATTCTGCAATCGCTAACGATAGAATCCATGCCAGTACCGTCTTTGCCAAAGTTACTCGCAGTTTTCTAGGAGAAATATCTTGAGGAATTCTGGGTGTCTAAGTCGCCAATAACAGTGATCAAAAGTTAGGACTAAAGCCTGTTCCATGTATAGTCACGAGCACTTATATGTATACACATAGCACTATTCAAAAGCGCATATATATATATAAAATACAATTAACACAGTAGGAGAAAATTACTTTTAAAAGTTGTTCAGTGTATACATATTAGTGCTCGTGACTGTACAGGGTGTATCAGAAAGGTGTGGTAAAATTTAAAGGTGAAGTACAGACCATCAAACTGGACAACTTTCTCCATGGGACCAATATCGTAATCGAGAAAAAAATATCAGCTGTCCCATACAAAGCTTCAATACCTACTCGACCCAAATGTATGGGACGGCTGATAATTTTTTATCGATTACGATGTTGGTCCCATGGAGAAAGTTGTTCAGTTTTATGATCTGCACTATACTCTTAAATTTAACCACACCTTTCTGATACACCCTGTATAATTGTATAAGTAATGCATCATTCGTATCACGGCAACAAACATTTACGGAAATCATCTAACAAGGTATTTGTTATGCCACATACAGCGCTTTCAGCGACATAAATTACGGTCTATTTAACCAATAAAGAACAAACTGGCCAGGACAAAAAACTCGATGAACAATTTAAAAATAAATAAAGGGGAGGAAGCTGTAATCAAAGCACTTCCACGCCGCTTGGATGGACAATCGATTAAATGGTTCCGTACATCCACATGAGGCTAGAAAAGGACACGTGTGAGCATAAGCCACCGTTTGAAAACCAACCTTATTAGAATATTGAATAGAGTAACCTTTTGTGTGATAAAGGTGCTAAGGTGAGGCGTTTGAGATAGGCAAAGAGGCTATTGCACGGGTCGAGGATATCGGCACGGGATTGAACTGTTATAAGTAAATGACCTGAGTATTAATATAATATTTAATAATATAATATGACGTGTTCATATTATTATGAGGGAAAAGGTCGGAGTTATTGTGAGGGATATTGCGATAAAGGTAATGGGATAAAGGTAACTTTGACAAAGAGCCAAAGCTATGTATTTTTGATAAAGGATTTCATCCTACACGTGCGACTTGGCTGAAGCATCTGCGACGGCTAATCCAATCTGGCCTGATCTTTTTGATCATAATCATTATAAAGATAGGTACACACTTGAATTACCCGAAGACAGGCAGAGGTGTATATTAAACTCACATAAATTCTCAGTCCCATTTAATAACGGTTGAGCATATCGATATTTACGGGCACAATATATACTCCAAGTTTTTGACCAGTCTCTAAAATTCAATCGCCGCTCGTCGCGCGCCACGCGGTACCGACACAAATGTCGCGGCATAAATGTCGCGTCGCGTGTCGCGCCTGTTTGCAGGAGCCTTTATGGAAATTAAATCCCTCCGATTTCATTTCTATGAAAGAAAAACCGTTGCTAAATAATATTGTGATGACCAGAAGAAACCTTGCTTGATTTCAAGGCAGGACAAGGCTATCAACAATATAAATCTTCAATAATAATACATATTATAATCTTTACAATGATACAATCGACGATCATTTGGCAGACATCATGGATGCCTGGTGGAATAGTGCCCAGTGGTGGCCCAGTGGTAATAACAGCCGCGACTTACGAGTTGTAGCACGTAGGTTCGAACCCAGACAGGTGATTTACTTTGTGTAAATTATTTCATCACCATTGCTCTCAAAACGGTGAAGGAAAACATGGTGAGGACACCGGCATGTCCTAGAACCAAAAATTCGAAGACATGTGACATCTACCAACCCGCACTGGGCCCGCGTGGTGGATTACAGCCCACTCCCTCTCACCGAGAGGTGTGTCCCAGCGGTGAAAACATTATAGGCTGATAATGAAAAAAAATGCTATGGATGCCTTAGTTATTTATTCAGCCATATAATGATGTCCTATATGCATTGTATGTTGCAAAGCCAATGGCAATAGAGATTATGTCATAGATAGTTTTAAATACATGTAATTGCTATGTCACGTCATATAATGTGGTGTTTATTTATCGTACGTTGTACATCATAATTAATTAGGTAGTAATTTATTTCTGTTGTAATTAATTGTATTCACTTACTTAGTTAATTTATTCACGATATTCTAATCTTCTTCTCATGGATATAGGTATTGGAAGAAAGGACTTTGTTTTACTTAATTGTCCAAAGCACTCATAATTTTCCATCGCTCCTTTTATTCTCAAAGTTATACTCCAAGAATTTGCAAAAGAGTAAATGTGGAGATGAGCTGTTAGCCATTTTAACAGACACAATTCCAACCTCAAGCAATTGAAATAGTTTCTCCAGCCAGTGTACATTAAATCGTTTTGTGAAGCAATTGAAATCGCCATTAAAAGCTCGAGTATTGAACGTTTTCTACGATAATGGTCATATTTTACAGTTTAAAGCGTATCTTGAACTAGTTGTAAAAGTCAAGAGCAGGTAATGAGGCTATTTCGTAGCTCACGCATGCAAATGCATTTTCTGAATATTAATAGCTATAATAATAGAAGTTTCACGCTGATATAATTGCTTCTCTTAACACTATAGGTGCTTACTTATAATTTACCTTAAAGAAAAACGAAAATTATAATAAATAATTAATACTTACATAATAATTTAAAATAAGAATAATGTAGGTACTATTTTCATAAACAAGATTACATCTTCCAATGTCTCATGTTGTAGCAAAAACTAAAGTCTCAAGTGTTTCTACCACTTTTTTTTTTTTGTGGATGGGAAATCATCAAATGACTTCTCCCGCTCTGGGCGGAGCGGGAGGGCGTGTCAGACCTTTACTGACTAAAACCCACCCGTGTTCCTTCTGTTGCCTGTGCCGGGGCCACGGTAACTCTTTCGAACATCCCGCGACAAGTGTTTCTACCACTGACGGGCAGATGATTTTACATTTATTTGAATCAAACGAGCATGATTAAGCATGTATTTCGTAGATATCACCTTCTTCAAAAAAAAAAACAGTCAACACATCATATTTTATTCTTGTAACCAATTAAAACAAAAGAAAAAAAAAACAGACAACGTCAACATCAGCTGTTTATAATTCCATGCAAGTTGAGGAAAGCCGACTTAGAAAGGTTTACTATGATACTTAAACCAATGACCTGGCAGCCCGCCACTAAGTGCCGCCTCATACTGCAATTTTACTGCTTTAAACCCGCTACCACATTAGCCATTCAAATTGCATTTTGAGTCTTTATTTTTCAACTACGTTTTGGTCGGCTTCCAGTCGAAACTTTTAGTAAAATACGGAGAGTTTTGGTAAAAGTGACTGCCTTCTGATCTCTGCAACACTATTGACATTCACTGAGAATATTTATTAATAAAAAGGAGGTTAGGATTTTGTTTTATTAGTTTATTGTTTTTATTATTAATTAATTATAAACAGTTTACAAGCATTGGATGAATCTTTAAACATACCACACAAACCATCGTGTGTTTAGCAGCGGTACGGCCAGACACGGCACTACACGGTCACGGTCACTATTTAATTATTAAACTCAAGCTCAAAGCATTTATTTCAAATAAACCAATTACAGGCACTTTTGAATTGTCAAAGAGTCGGTCAGTTAGTCAGAAAGTTGAAGCTAGTTGCCCATTCCAAAGCGTAGATCTCTATGGAGATGAACGGGCAAGAAACTCCACGGACACTCTTTTAAATCATAATATTGTTACAAAATATTGGTTATATCATTCATGTTGAAATTAAGTATGTGAGAACAATGTAGAAAGACGTGCACGTTAAAAGCGTCCGCAACAAAAAGGTAAGAGTCAAAAACGATTCAAAAATTAAAATAAGCCGTGGCAGCTAAGAGATGACCAGTCCCTACTGACGGCGCCCAGTCACGAACATGACGCATGTATCAGCACCATTCAGCTCAACCATTTTGATGGGAACTTAATGATCCAACACACACGCCACCACCAGCGAGACATTTGAGTGAGCATGACATACTCTCAGTCGCCAGGGCAAATTCAAGTCACTAAAAGACTTAACCAGTTAATGGTAGCTTTATAGTAGATAGGTACATAGTGCTCACACTTGTGCTATGTAATTATACAATACTAAGAGATTAAATTTATATAATGCAAAGATAGTTTTTCAATCTTCAGCAGCTCCAACAATATTTTCGAATGCTAATCAATTAGTTTCTGCGCCCTTGTGGAACAGGACCAGCATTATTGAGCCAAGTACTTTTGTCAGCGATGTAATCCCCCAACTTATAATATGCTTGGCTGCATAGTGTACGTTTAATAGAAGATTTAAATTTAGTTTCATCCAGTTGGATAATTATAATAAATAAACAATTAGGTGGGTACATATGTACCTACATGATATTTTTTTTCACCCCTACCTTCACGAAAATCTCACAAGGATTCCGTTGGGTAAAATATTTTTTTTCTAACATAACTGGTATCTGTGATGCTCTGAATAAATGAAAAAGAAATGCACGCATGGCCCCCTCGAAACTTGTAAAATATTCAGCACCCAATATATCGCGCATCGTTCCGTAGATATGAACACAAAGGGCAGAGAGAGATAAAGTGACAAAAGCCCCTACTCTGTTAACCGAATACCAATAATATTATTCCCGCGGAACCCTAATAAAATAGCATTATTACACAACCGGCTCATAAAATGGGTCACAGCGTTTGAATAAAAATACTTAAAGAGTTTTTATAAAGAGTCTGCCGAGACAAAGAACGTAATTATTATATTTTACTGTGAATTGCCGAGTTCTATTCCCAGGTCGAGCAAGTGTTGTTGCAAAACAATTAGTTTTGAGCTTGATTTCATAGAAAACCTAATACCTATTCTTAAGTAGATTTCCCATACAATTTAATTTATTTTTTCGTTGTGGTGATAGTTGTAGCTATTGGCAACATTACATATGGATTAGTGATTATTAGTAGTATTGAAACAAAGGGGTAACAAGTTTCATCGCTTTTGAAACATGCTAATTAACTAGGAACCCACACTACACACTTCTTCAAAAATCGATTACGATTATGTATTTCTTCTCTCCAAAAAGGCCACAAATCCTTTAAAACCTGTATTCTTTTTGTTTTTTGAAAAACCCAGTAATACTTAGTTTTTAAGGCCATCTCAAAATTTCACGGACAAGTAAAAAGTTTGGTTCAACAAAATGGATCAACGTTTTCATAAGGTGATCATACCTAACTATTTTGCTACTCAACTGAACTGCTCTACTAATACGAGGTCTTGATTCAAAACTGTCAGATTTCAAACTCAAATCTAAAAATGTTCGACCATAAGGGCGAAAATACACTTGCCTGTAGCTGGTACAAAACTATGCGAGTAGCTGGCAAGCCGTGTGCCATAACAACTTCTGATTAGTCAATGTCACTTTGGCATGCCAGCTACTTGCATAGTTGTGTACCAGTTACAGGCAAGTGTATTTTCGCCATTATTCTAGAGCCACCAAATCCTGGACCAAAAGGAGGTTTAAATTGCACCAAGACTGGACCATTGCGTCACGTAACAGTTAGCAATGCATGTGGCGATTTTAGCATCTGTCTGTGGGTCACCACTAATTATAGTGTCTTAACTAAAATCAGAACTCGGTATATGGCAATCGTGGTTTTGCAATTACCGCGTGTTTACGGTTCGCAACGTCTGGATTAGTTTTTGCTTTTAAGTGGCTCATTAACATTTATAGCGTTTGATAAGGTTAAGTACCTTTAAAATTGCTTCTAAAAATAATGGAGGATGTAATTATTCGCAGCAAAACATCACGTATTAGGTAATCAACAGATTTATCAATCAAAAACATCAAAATCTAAACATGGGCCATGGTGAAGCAAGGTCACTGGCTTTCATATGTCTATTCTTATAACTGTTCCTTGAGGTTTACAGACGTACATTGGTAATAGCACCCCCAAAAGCTGAACCGAGAACCTAAAGAAGCAAGTCGAGGAAAGCCGCTGGATTAGGGTAGCTCAGGGGATCAGTCGTTGTGGTGATCTTTTAGGGAAGCATGTAACCAGTTATGGACGACTGCCGGCTGAGTTGAAGATGATGGAGTTAGCAGATTTATTAGCAAACAGAAGGGCGCTACCGTGGCTAATCTCGTGACTGATGACACTTTTTATAGTCATTTACTGATTTACGAGACCCAAATGTGACTCATTCAAGTTAATTCTAGTGACTGTGTGAATAGTGGTATAAATTTATTCGGTGTGTTGTAATAAAAACGTGATAAAATTATATCACAAGTTCACTACACTATTACATCATAATGTTCTAGATTTACTACTATCTACGTGTACCCATAATAATACCATAAAATAACAAATAGTAAACTTGGCACTACTTGAAATGGTTCAATGAACTCATAAGCTTCGGAGCATCGGATCGCGCATGCGCGTTCTGCTTTCATCCGACTATTATAAACAAAATTTCTTTTAATGTTGTCCTCTTTATATCAGCTAATTAATGCTATTGTATTGTATCAACTGCTAGCTAATTTAAATAATCATATAAAATATCACCAATTTTTGAATTTCCGGAAAAAACTTTTGTTCTTGAAGTGTAAAAGTCTTATCAGAATCAGCTCAGCAATTCTCAAGGTTAGTCTCAACAAACAAACATACAAATCGGACGACAAAGCTCAAAGCTGTTTCCTTTGTCCTCCCGCATTTCATTCCTTTGTTTATGGGATTATAGAGGTATGTTATAATGTTGATATTACACGTGCATGTGCAGTTAGGGTTGCCAATAATATTCGTGGGGTGTGTTCGGAGGTTGGGGTACGGCCGGGTCAGTGGGTCGCGCGCGCAGCCTCCCGGAGCTTTCCGGGAGAGACGCGCCTCTATCGACCGAGTGCCACTACCTTAGGGCTGCCCGAAATCGTTTTTGGATATTCTTGTATTTTTGACAGCTACTTTCTAGGGCAAATTTTGAAGATGTCCTTCCTGGTCATTTGATTGGGTATAGGGAATGATGTAGAAGGTACAGAAAGGAATGTAGTAAGAAAGACTTCGTAAAAATATAATTGGGGAAAACAATTATGCACAATGCGTGTGAAATGTGTTTTCTACTCGCCTATACGATGCATTACTGCTAATATTTTTGTGTTTAAAAGCTACAAAGAGAAATAAAGTTTTATGTCTCAACTACAAATTGAAACATCATTCGACCCGAGATTACATTTCGACACTCCTTCCATAAGCGGTACAAAGACCCTCTCGCTATTAAAGAGTGCAATTTATACAAAATAGGGTCCGCTCGGAGGGTCGGTGACGCCCCTGTTTTGGGAGGACAAACCGCGCAGCATCCACTACTGCGCAACTCTCGGCACACTCGGGCCAGAGGCACGGTTCGTCGCCGCACCTCAATACTTCCGGAGGTCTTTTATCGCGTTCCTCGGTCCTTTACCTGTCCTTAACCCTCAGCACTCCATTATGGGCACTCTGTAACTCCTCTTACCGCCCCAAGTGTTATAAAGTGATGGGGAAAGATAAGCACCAGCCTACGGAGGCTGAAGTGAAGGTGGCTACCGTGGAACTTGAGTCCGTGGATAACATGGCTACGTTACCGGTCGGGCAGCACCGGCAGCAGGGCAGTGACATGGCAATCGCCGAGAAGCATAACAACGCTAACAAAGAAATGGAGCTGAAATGCGTGCAGCCCAAGCCTTCTAAAAAGTATGTCATATAGATAGTGTTTGAATGGGTAGTGATTTATTACTTGTTTTGTTTTACCTAGATGAGAATTAAAAAAACAGCCATACGTTAATTTTTAAACTTTAAAAATTTGTTAGTATTAGAATCGTTTGTAAATTAATCAATAGCCAAAGTTCAGTGGCCGGCTTATCATAAATTCATTACCTATGTATTTAAACATACTAGGTCCGCATAAATATTAAAAGCGAAGGTATGCATCATTTGAAATGAAATCCAGGGATGTGATTTTTATACTACCTACAGGACAAAACTGGACTCAGAAAGTTTTCGGTGCGCAAATGAAATAGATAATTATTTCAGCAACTTAGATTATTTTCGACATAAGTAGCTTATTGCGTTTTCAATATTTCTTCAATTTGATAATTCCAAAAATATTGTTATTAGATTATGTTAGGTATTCAAATATAAAATTGGTTGGTCGGATTGCAGAGTATATCCCACTTCCAAATTTTAAAACAAGTGAACTTCATTACGTATTCACCTAACTTCGACGCGCCTTACTTTTTCTTTTGTTTCGTCCACAGAACTTCGCTCTTCATCATCTCGAGTTTCATCTACGCCAAGCTCTTGGTTGTTGTGTGTATAGCCTACGTCATCAGTGATGTCATCACACACAACCTCCCCCTCTATTATTATGAGGGGTTCTTCACCTACCTGTATGGCATGAGCATTCTGTTTTTGTTGTACGTCTTCTGCTTCTTGCTCCAAGGTACGCAAGGATTCATACTAATTTTAGATAATGGAGACACTGACATATATTTAATTAAGAGTGTTTTAAAAACGACTGTCTTTGTTTAGAGAGTGCATGCTGCAGCGGAAGCCCTCCAAAACCGAAGCCCCCGCCAAAAGAGAAGAAGCCTAAGAAAGAAAAGGAAAAGAAAACCAAAGATAAGGAAGCAAAAGAAGGCAAAGACGGAAAGGAAGGTAAAGATAAAAAGGATGGAAAGAAGGAAGCCAAGTCTAAAGACAAAGGAAAGGACAAGGAGGAAAAAGAAAAGGCTTCCAAGGAGGCCAAGAAACAAAGTCAATTTCAGGTGAGTGGTACACTTCACACACATAATCATACACAGCACATCCATTATTTTTGTATTTAACATTATTCCACATTCTCTTGTCGCTTTCGCGTGTCGTCCTGTGTTAGTTAACCACATATTTGTTTTATTAATTTAAATTACGCGATTTGTTTATTTAACTTTTTGTGATACGCACTCATTCGCAATTTTTATTATTTGACCGTTCACATTTTCATGGTCAACGCTTCGTCCGAACACATCAGGCCGCATGAATCCCTTTTTGTTTACGCTGCCTACTTTTTGTTTTTTCCATATCATTTGGGCAGGAGGTGTATCCCCGTAAGATGCGTGATAAAGTTCGTCAACAGCAATTGCAATTGCAAATGGCGCAATTGTATGCGTCTGATCAGGTGAGGTATCTTGACGCATCCTGCTTGAGTGTATCATATCATACGGAGTGCTTTGGATGTGCTGTCGTAGTTCGTCTGTTCATATACTGCTTTTGTTTTCGCTACTGGATCACCTTGCTTTCATGTAGGCTTCGTACACACTTGGAAGTCATGTGACTTGACCTTAAGATTGTAGAATTGCATCGACATTTCCTGAGTTGAATCTTGAAAATAACAAACGAATCCTACTTTCATTTAGTTTTACTAATTGTATTTGAGCTAGTTGCAATTGCCACCATGTTTTCAGAAAAAAAAATGTCAATCTCCAAAAAACCTGAAAAAACCCTGCATTTCAAGGCATCTGGTTGGTCCTTGAGTTTTTATACTTTTTGATTTGCGTTTCATTAACTTTCTCACTAACAACAATTTCAGCAGCATCAACAGCAAGACATTGTGGAGCTGGAAGCTGGTCCTGTTGCGAGACCGGCTCGTAGGCGCAAGACATCCCAGAATGACCACAGCCATGGCAGCTTCTTCCTTAGGATTGGCGCTATTGGTATGAAGAATATCTTTAAATTTAAGTAGTTCTAAGACCATCAGTAATTTTGCTCTTTACTTCATTATTAGTTTTTCTATGTATTTCTTTTGTCTTTCAGCCTTCGGTCTCGGTACCATGATTTACAATGGATTGGAGTTTGGCACATTCTTCGAATTGCCCTTGGAGTCACCTTGTTACTTAATTTTGAAGGGAGTCAACCCTGTCTTGCAAATGGTGTTCACCTTCATGCAAATGTACTTCATTTTCATGAATTCGCGGGTAAAGATCTAAGTCAATATTGCCATTAAATTTTGTAAAAATCAAAGTTGCTCAATTACTTACAAATTCTTTTGTTCTTTTAGCTAAACATTCATCGATTCAAAGTGATTGCCCGATTTGGTCTGATGCACGTAGTTGCTACAAACATTTGTGTATGGATACGTACCTTAGTACTGGAGTCATTGAAGGAAATCACTGATTACCACGTTAAGAATCCTCATGGTTATTCTGGCGAAGGCATATTAGGAAGTGAGTATCTAATTGAAATCTGTTTGATTTAAAGCATTTTCCAATATTAAGATCTAAGAGCATTGTGCATTTCAATCCGCTGCAACTAACCTGCTTATATTTTTTATAAATCATAAATCACTTTTGTACATAATTTAATGGCTCCTTCGTCTCCAGAAGTCATCCGTAAGCACACTCTGAGGCATTCCGGCAAAGTGTTCGGTGCTGCTTCCACCGCTGCTACCTCTATCGCATCTACCGTTTTAACCACCGCTAAGACCACTGGAGAACAACTCATGAACGTTGTCACCTCCACAGCTGTCCCCATCACCACTCCCACCACAAGTTAGTATTCACGCCCATCAATGTTCTGTATCCCTGTTTCGCTAACATGTGCATGTATGTCAATTAAAATGTGTTTCGACTAATTTTTCAGCAACTACTATCTCATCATATAATATCGTGGGTGGTGGGTTACTTCCTAAGTCAAAACTGATCGACACTATAAAGAGTACGGTAGGTTATGACAACGGGATGGGATATGGTCGCGAGTTCAGAGAGTGGCCTAATGACAATCCGTTCACCACGACGTCTTTTGCATCACTTACCACGGAGTCCGATAAAGTGACTCAGACACAGACGGCCATGTTGGAAGTCTTCCAGTGGCTTCGCACTACGACTCTGAAACCGATTCTTAACGCTATATCGACCATGACGCCAAGCACGACTTCCGGACAGATAGTAACTGATAGAGACGAGTGGGGCAATAGTGTCGAAACTTATCGCGTAGATGAACCCCCACATTCGCCAGGTTGGTCGTTGGAGTGTCGCATTGAATTATTTCAAAAGTAAAACGCCGTTGCACTTTTTATTTGCGGTTTGTCAGATATTGTTTGTGTTAATTACGTATCCCACGTACGCGTCCGTTGCACATGAGTTTCCTCATATTTTACTCCTAAGTTAAGGTTTCTTTGCGTCTTTTGCATGTAAATACTTATAGTTTATGCAGTCACCATTTGCTATGTTTAGATTTGCAATACCTATACTTTGTCGAGTTGTTTGCACATATTCCTTGAATTCACCTTTCACTTAAATCTAAAATAGCAAAGGATGGCAAATAGTTTTAATGTGTAGATTAGTTTTTTTGACAATCCTGTCCAAATTCCGATCAAAATATTTGACTGCGAAATTTTTTTTTTCAGTGCCCAACTCTTCAGAGATCTTCGAGTCATTCGACGGCCTCAATCCAGCTGCGTTGATCGCCAATATTGATAACACTACGGTGTGCGGCCGAAACCCAATTATGGGCACTATCGTAACCGACTCGGCGCCTTATCTGTATCCGTTCATCATTGAGTACTCCCTCATCGGCGCCGCCGTCATTTACGTTATGTGGAAGCACATTGGCCGCTACCCCAGGTAAATATAATCGTTTTATATTATGCAAATTCTGTAACCCAATAACCGTAAATGTAGAGTAACATTAACCACAGTTTAGATATCATTCAGCACCTCCATTAACACGAAGTTGCAATTACCGTACATAATCTTAACCTTCTGTAACCACTTGTAAATAGTTTCCCTTAACATTAGAGTCACGCTCCTCACCTAACACTAGAGCACGCATAGAGTAGATGAGCATAAAAGAATAGCAACGCGTCCGTGACTTAGCACGCGTTTGGTTACAGCGTGGCCAACGACGAAGATCTGGAAAGACGTCTGGAGGCTGTTCTCTCCCGCAGGGCGGCGGCGCTTGCGGCTGCTCAGCGAGGAAACCGCGTCGATTGCGCCGGAGCCTCTAAGGGCCTCTTCTGTGGACTACTGCTGCTCGTCGCCTCTCTTATCTGCTTGATACTCTTCTTCGTCCTGATCAGACACCAAGAGTTGAAGCGCCTGTCGATCTATTTGGCCGATGTATCCCACTGTGCTTTGATGGTTCTCTCGATACTGGCTATTCTAATTGGATTTATACGGTAAGAAATTAGATATATTCTTTAAAGCACATTTAGTTACCATTAATACTGTTTTCGTTTTTTAGATTTTAGTTTTTTGTGTTAATTATTTTGTTTTTATTTCCTCCAATTCCGTTAATCCCCCTTATCCTTTTCCTGTTTGTATATCCTTTACTCCACAAATGGCTCCAATTTGTTTTTTATGTTTGCACATCGACCGTGCTAACCCACATTATCACCATTCACAATTCCAATATATTTTCCATTGCATTTTTTCTGTTCTCACCACAAATCTGTTTTCTTTGTGTTGTCTTTTTGTTTACCATTGTTTGGTTTTACTCATTCTATAATATTAGTGGTCGTGTAATGAAATGGAGCAATTCTCCTCCCTCCTGTACCGAGCCTCTCCGCAGGGTGCAATCTTTGAAGTTCCGCTCCGAAGAACAGTCTGACCTGAACGACATCCTGCTTCGTGTATCTGCGTTTGGTCTCTTCGTGTACGCCGTGTTCAGCGTCATTGCTGGTGGAATGGGAGCTTTTACTCACGAGCCGAACCTTCTCGTCATGATCACTGGCTGTTTGAGCGTGCTTCAGGTAAATTTCTGTTTGATTACAATACCTTAATGTTTCTTCATTATTTATATTTCTATGTGTTTCAGTCTCGTCTTTCAAAGTGCTAATTTCATTTGTTTTATTTGTAAAACCAGGTGGTCCTCCAACTGCTGTTCATCGCTGATGTTTCCCGCCGTCGCGTCCACCTGCCCGAACAAGAACGCAGCAAGCCCGCCCGTCAGGCCGTCACCTTCCTCCTCATCTGCAACGTTACCATGTGGCTCATCTACACCTTCGAAGCTCAAAAAGTCCTGGCTAACCCTGTAAGTACCTATTGCCAGCTCTTACATATCTCTGCATCTTAAACTCAGATACTTATAATAACTTTTCTCTTTTCAGGTGCAACTTGATTTCTACGGTTTCGTGGCTTGGTCTCTCGTACAGCGCTTCACTCTACCACTTTGTATTTTCCATCGCTTCCACTCAGCTGTCACCCTAGCCGAAATATGGAAGACCAGTTACAAAGCGCGCCTGGAGTGAGCGCTTCAAGCTAACTAAGCAGGAGACCTCAGTCCAATTAACAACATCCTAATGCAACTAGGATGAAAACTACGGATTTCGTCCTCATCCTGGACAGCAATTTTTTGTAGGTAGAACGGATAAAATTACTGCTAGTTTTCAAAATCATCTCGCTATTTCAAGTGTTAGAATAGGTGTGACGAATTTAGGATGGTAAACATTGCATTTTACAATGTAGACGTGACTAAGCAATTGCTCTTCCGGACAGTATTGTAGTTGACACGACATAATCACCCGGATCTACCTACCCTATGGATCATCGTTATGTTGGTTATTATTTGCTACGGTTCTTTCATACTTCGTTTATCTTTCACATTCCATTCTATTTTAACAGATTCAATAAAAATTAGGTTTCTTGAAAGACTGACTGTGGAGACTTTAAAGCGACCAAGCATACATATTTTCAGCTCATTTTCTTTAATAGATACGTAAAAAGAATTGCTCAGATTTCGGAATTCTATACTTGCAATTTTTTTTAACTTTGAATGAGAGCGTTTTAACATGATCTGATCGAAACACGATAATAAAACAAATCCCAGTTGTGAAAAGTTCCCTCCTTTGTTAGAAATAATTTGTGTGCCATGGTTTTAGGGTTAAGGCTTAATTAAAATTTGACAATATTTTACATTTCTGGAAACATTTCAATCTTAAAACAAAATCTATCTTCTCTGCGACTGGTTTTCCTTTGTTGTTATTAATTAATTGTAATAATTAATTGAATTTGAATCATGTTGTCGAATGAATTTAACATTTCAACACAAAATGGGAGCCGTTTTGTGTAAGTATTTAAAACCGTATCTAAAATATATAAGATATAATATTAATTAATGTAAAATTAATTATTATATTAAAGTTTCAGAAGTTTTATTAGCCAACATAAATTTGAGGTAAACAAGTAGGATTACTATAAAGGTTTATAATTATATGGTATCTTAAGACATTCTTAAGAGGGTAGTTGACGTGTCGAAAAACTATATCCGATTAAACGTACTTAACTTTAGAGAAAGAGTAGAGACCTGCTGCTTGAGCTGCAGAGCGCCGCTTTATACGGATCATTTGGGTATTTGAGTTTAGGAGACATTTTTATTGCAAAGGGGCCATAAAAATGTAAATTTTTTATCACTATGTAACAAGCACATTTTATAGCGCTGACGTTAGCATGTTCAGAGATGTGGTAACACTAGATTTAGAATTAAGTAACAATTACTGGCAACATTATTAGATGTTGCTAGAGCGTAACTTCTACCTATTAGTGATTATTATAATCGATTACAATTTGCAAAGTTTTAACATGGGACTAAGTTCACAGCGTCAAAATTATAAACGCTAAGGTACGCGTACGTTAAAAATTTTCTCTGCAAATATTTTCATAATGATTTTTGTGCAATCTATTTTTATAGGCTGACTAATTTACATACCTGTCTATTCGTGTAATGCAATGATCAACCGTGATTTACACGTGATATCATTTCTATGTTATGGATTTTGTATAAAATAATAGTTCATACTCAATTATTTATATTTATTAATTTTGTAAATTAACTTATAAGGTAAAATCGTAACTTATTGCTCTAGAGTCCGAGAGTAACGTGTGCTTACAACGTGAGATTTCGAGTGAATGTAATTAGTGTTCGATTGATTTAAAATATTTTAATGTTTACGTATAGTAACTTACTATTAAACAGTGGATGTAAAAAAAATAAGAAAAAGAGCTCAATCGTATTGGTTTTTGAGAAATTTAATGGCTTAATAATAACAGGTCTTGGCATGTTTATTGTTAATAACAGCAACCAGCGTGTTTGGCTTGTTTTATCACTGCCGATATTTTTAACAATAGATAATTGTTAGTAAGTCCTTTGATAAACCTATACTATTTCTAACTTGTTCAATTTTGTAGGTGATATTTAATGTGTACCTTGATGTTTGGAACAAAATGTACCGATGTTTATAACTCTAGGTTTTAACATTATTATCATACCTATGTGGATACTCAATCAGTGTTATATAGATACCAAAAATTTGGAAATTCTACTTTAAAATATATAATTAATATAATTATGTAAATGTCTATTTGAATAAATTAAATAATACTTATACGTGATTGTTTGTTTTATTTAATAACAACTATTAATATAATATTATATGCCTGTGCCCAATTATCAGAAGAACGCTAAGATTTAATGCTGAACAGGTCCTCAGGGATCCATTTAAGTCATGTTCGCTGTATCAATTGAGCCTGTTTTGTTAATTACTGACCGAGATTGCAGTGATATTTAAACTGTCTTATCGTGCAAGCGGTAGATACGATTGATATTGATCCACATATTTTGTACGCAAGTTCTAGTTATTCGAACGTAAATAAATAAACTGAATACAAAACGAGCTTCTCACTTCAACCACATAAACATGGAGAAGTCAAGAATGAAAAAAAAAATTATATTTTTATTTCACGAAACATTTATTTTATAATCGACTAAAATAACAACACTAGCATATTTTTAAAGTTGCAACTTCCACGCCTCTGTCTTCTGTCAATTTGACATTTACAACTTAGAACCGATTGACAGTTTGTCACATCAATCAACCAGTCAACCTGCCTGATGCGTTGCGAATTTATCGGAAACTATTCACAAGTTTAAATTATAATTATGAGGGAATGATACACCTCAATTAGTAAAACAGTGGTGTCAGTTTATTGTGAAGGAACACGGAAAGAATCTAACATGCTCATACGTTGTGGTCTGTTGTTGTTGTGTTTGAACTGTGCGAGGACGACTGAGTATTTTGGTAGTGATGGGGATCGTGTTGCCGAGTTCAACAGAAGGTTTTCGCTATGGCCTTCTGTCCACAATGCTGCGAGGTTGTTGAGAGTAAGGAGGGAAGCGGAGGTTGGTGCTGTTGTCCAAAGCGAGGGTGGACCGGACGTGATTCCTCCCGTCGATAAAATTCCGTCAGCTGTGAACGCTGCTTCTTCGGTTGAAGTAAAGAACGTCACGAAGGACAATAAGGTTGAGCCCGTGTCGCCTCCCGCACCGCCATCGCCTGCTACTGGTAAGATTGCACAATCAATTCCTATTATTACACAATTTAATCCAACATTTTCCTGTAGGTACGAGTTCTTATCAATGCCTATGAAATGTTACAGTTTTCTTGTAGATTGTTATATGGTTAGTTTGTTTTGCCTGCCTTTTTTAAGTTTTGATTAAATGTAACAATATCAAACCATAATCTCAAAACTGCCATATGCCAAATTTAGACAATTGTTTAATGTGAAGCAGAACAACTTATTGAACTTTTGGATTTTTGAGTAATTCTAATCAGAATTCTATGTTGTAATACTTCTATACAAGCTACTTCTAAAATTATTAAAAGCAAGTAGGACCTTTTGTAGTTTAAAATGGTTGGGAAAATAATGAGTGGACTTGTTTTCAAACAACAGCTTACTACAGCATCTCCTGTACTAAGTTTGTAAACAAATGGATATAAATTGACACACTTGATACTGTCCACTCTATTTTAAACTTTGCAATTTTATGGCTATAGAATAATAATTAGATAGGTAATTATAAGGCTGATCTCATCTATGATTGGGATTGTGTTGCAGTTTGGTTGTTTAAGGGGGAAGCTCCAGGGAGCCCGTGAAATTCAAACTTTCTTATATTTTTTGCAATTTGCAAATCAGTATTCAGTTGTATGTTGATTAAAGTATCATTCGCGACCATAACAAATATGTATTTACAGAATTATAATCATCAAAATCAGTAATACAACTCCATAAGTTTGTATAATCCTAATTGTCAAGATTTCGTGAAATAGTCATTGTCATGACTTTAATAATTATTATAATTCTGTAAATACATACTTTTTATGGTTGCGAATCATATTTTGATCAACATACAACCACAACAACAATACTAACTTGCAAATTGCAAAAAAAAATTAAATTAGAAAGAAAGAAAGAAAATTTGAATTTCCCGGGATATCTGGCACTTTCGACTGGAAAGACATTCGATCAACAATCAACTCAGCCTATCGCAGTCCACTGTTGGACATGTCCTCCGCCTTCTGCATCCAGTCTGTCCCAGCCACCTTCTTAAGGTCGTCGGTCCATCTAGCTGGGGAGTGTCCCACACTACACTTGCCGATACGTGGTCTCCACTCCAGGGTTCGTCTGCTCCACCGGCCATCGGTCCTTCGACAAACATGACCAGCCCACTGCCACTTCAGTTTGCTTACTCTGCAGGCTATGTCGGTTACTTCGGTTCTTTTCCAGATAACTTCATTCCTGATTTTATCCATCAAAGAAACTCCAAGCAATAGCCCGCTCCATAGCGCGGTGGGCGACCTTGAATTCGTGGACCAGCCCAACTGTCAGTGTCCGTCCATGTTTTGGCACCGTATGTCATAACGGGCAGGACGCACTGGTTGATGGCCTTAGTCTTCAAACATTGCGGGATTGGTGACGAGAAGACTTGACGAAGTTTTCCAAACGCTGCCCAACCCAACTGGATCCTTCTGTCGGCTTCTTTCTCAAAGTTGTGTCTACCGAGTTGGATGACTAACGAAAGACATTACTGTTCTTTATTTTACAAGTCAAAATATTACAAAAAATGCCTGTCTTACAGATTTACAGCTACTCTATTAAAATATTTATTTATTTTCCTATTTATTTATATTTGGTTGTTTGTCTCTTATTCTATTGTCTTATTAATATTAGGTCTTTACCTATGAAATTGGCGATTTGTATGAAAATTTTAAAATATAAAAATGTGGGTAATTTTTTTATTTCAGCTAATCGAAAGTACTGGCCCAAATTATCTATACAATTTTGCCATTTTGATGGCTGTTTGTTTATTCCTTTACTGTAGAAGTCTGCCGGACGGGAGGCAATGAAGTCGGCGAAAGCGTTTTGTACTGCCTCTCGGGTGTTGAATTTTTTCCCACTTAAAAAATGGTCTAAATTTTGAAAAAAGTAGAAATCTGTTGGGGCAAGGTCCGGTGAGTACGGTGGGTGACGGAGAGCTTCCAGCTGTAACTCTTGTAGCTTTGCGATGGTCTGTCGTGAAGTGTGAGCTCGCGCGTTGTCGTGGAGAAGCAATGGGGAAGAGCGATTGACCAGTATTGGTTGTTGAATTGCGAGCTTCTGCATCATTGTTTGCAATTCTTGGCAATAAACATCTGCCGTCACTGTTGTGCCGTTCGGTAAGAAGCTGTGATGTACAAGTCCGGCACTGATCCACCAGACATCACCATCATCTTCCTATGAGTAATCTTTTTTTTAGCGTACTGATTAGGTGCTGTACCCCGGTCGACCCACTGAGACGAACGCTTACGGTTGTCGTACAGGATCCACTTTTCATCGCAGTTAACAATTCGATTTAGAATTCCCTCGTTTCTATGCCGATACAGTAGTGCTATGCATGCTTCGACGCGTAAGTCGCGCTGTTGGTCGCTTAGTTCTTGTGGCACCCACTTATCTAGCATTTTAATCTTTCCGATTTGACGCAAGTGCTTCAATGTTGTTTTGTCACTAAACTCCAAGCCAAGGCTCGCAGCAAGCTCAGCCGTAGATTGAGTTGGATCCACTTCCACTTCAATTCGTCGTTGTCGATAATAGTAGTGGTAGTTACCGGCCAACTGCGAGGCTCGTTCTTCAACTCAAAATTTCCAGATTTAAAACGATTGAACCAATCATGGACCGTGTTTATGCAAGCAGTGTTAGGTTAGGTTAGGTTACACGTCGTTAATGTTTCGTGTTGTTTGCGCAGCGGTATTTACACTAGGAACTCATATTCGAAAATTGTACGAATTTTCAGTTTATCCATGGCGCCTAAAACTACCACAATTTCACAAAAACAAAAAACTATCTAAAAACAAATGACTGAATATGAAATTAAATTAACACGGCTTTCGAATAAAATTTATTTGAATTTCGAATTGCGCGCCATTCCACAGATAATTAAATCTGAAAATGCTGGTTATAGAATCTCCAATTACATAGGTAAAGAACGAAGTATTTGTGAAATAACCTGAGGTGCTCGTAATATGAGGTAACCTGTGAGGCTGAATCATGCCATGCTAAGCAAATTAACATCTTATTTTCATACTAACAATGATTTGTACTACATATTTGCCATATTAGCACAATATAAAAACCTGATGTAATAGAGTAAGACCATTACATAAATTATCATCACACATCAATGTTTAATCAAAAATTATATTAGACCTACCTAGGGGGTGCAATTTTGGCAAAGCCGAGATCTCGCAAGATCGGAAAGATCAATCTCGCGAGATCTCGCCATTTACGAGATCTCGCGAGATAGTGGATTGGTGTGTTATTTTTTTGGTAATTGTCACAATAATAGAATAATTGATAGGAAAATATTAAGAAATTTGATGTACTTTTATGTATTTTTTAATACGTAATCATTTATTTCTAGGTAACATCTTGTATTAATCAAATAATCAGTCTTCTTTTTTGTATGAAAGTTAAACAATTAAATAATTTAGGATAATTGGACGTAGTTACACGAAAAGGATCCAATCCACACATGACTTTGTGTGGATTGGATCCTTTTCGTGTAACTACGTCCAATTAAAATGAGTCGGACCTCAAAATTTTGGAAGAAGCTTCGTAAAAAGCATAAAGTATCTAAAGTGTCGTCCGACAGATGGCTTCTAATTTTCCAGGCTAAATCAGCAGCAGGCAGCTGCAGAAAAGGCTCTTTCAGCCTCTACACTGGTAGGGACTAGGTACAGAGCGCAAACAAATGTCTGCAAATTGTAAAGAGTTCTCCCTTAGATTCCCCCAAAACATCCTCCGCTTTGAAAAACACATGTATTCATACTTCTGTGGAATCTCGTTAATCTCGCGAGATCTCGTTCGATTTTCGGCCGAGATCTCGCGAGAACGAGATTGCATTCCCTAACTGTGCCATATAATATGCAGCAATGAATGAACACAGACTGAAATGAAAAAAACAATGAATGAAACGACAAAAATGGTTTATTTAAATTAAATAAACCATCCAGACTCTTTGCAATTTAAAAATTATAATGAAAGGTGAATAAACTTATAGTAGAAGGTCATATTATTATATTTGTTACACCTTGTTATGTTCATTGCTCCATAGCCTGACACTTAAAATGTCATTAATTTAAATATGATTACTATGATTCTATGCGACCTCAATTTTCTATTTTAAATTAATCAGATGCTTTCAACCTCAACCTGATGACAGCCAGTCAGACTCTTTAAATTACTGAGAACCATTTTAATTACTCATTTATTAAAATCTGTAATTTCAGGCAACGCAACAGCCAGTAACAGTACTGTAGGTACTACTGCGGTCAACGAAACCAAGACCAACACAACTGTTGCAGAGAAGCCAGTTAAACAGATAGATCTGAACAATCCTGGAGTACTGAAGAGGGGGTTCATTGTGTTTGGAGGATTCGCACTGCTAGCAGTTGCATATTTCATATTTTACAGGTAATTTATTTCCTTATATAGAACAAAAAAAAAAAAACGAAACATGATTATCTTAATCATCACTTTTCAGTTTTTATTCTGTGGCAATACCATAGGGCCATTTTACAGGTAGGTACGGTCTTTACAATCCCAAAGTGTATTAAAAAAATGTTTTCTTCTAAACCTCTTTTTAAAAGTAGGTAGGTACTTGATCGCAATATTGCGAAGGCCGCTGAGAGCGATGGCTGTTAGGGTGATAAGGGGATACCGTACGATCTCCTACGAGGCAGTAACTCTGCTGGCCGGATCAATGCCCTGGGATCTGGACGCAAAAACCCTAGCGTCCCTATATCGTTGGCGGAAGGTGGAACTAGCGCGTGGTCAGAGTCCGGTTCCCCGGGAATTCGAGGCACGAAGGACCGAGCTTCGTCAGCTCCTAGTGGCTGAATGGAGGGAGCGATTTGCACAACTCAGGTGGGGGCTCGCTACAAAAGTAGCGGTAAGGCCTGCTATGGAGGAATGCCTGGAGAGGGAGCATGGCGCCCTAAACTTCCGGCTAACGCAGGTGCTTACCGGACAGGGATGTTTCGAGAAGTACCTACCTGCGTCGAATAGTTCGAGAGCGGACGCCCCCCGTTTGTCATCACTGTGTGGACTGCCCCGAGGACACGGCGCAACATACGCTGGAGGAGTGCTCAGCTTGGGCCCAACAGCGCTGTGCCCTCGTCGCGACACTTCGTGCGGGTGATCTCTCGCTTCCGGCCGTGGTTCAGTCCATGGTCGGAAACAAAAACGCGTGGGATGCTGTTGCCTCTTTTTGCGAGGAGGCGATAGATGCAAAGGAGGCGGCGGAAAGAGAGAGAGAGCATACCTCTCATTCCACCCGCATCAGAAGAGCAGCCGGGCGTCGAAGGGCGCTTAATGATGTCCGGCCACCATAAGGAGGGGCCTGCGAGTGACGAAATTGGTGCTGTGTCGTCGCTCGAGCAGTCAGGCTCATAGAGGTGGCATGCAGTATTAAATGCGTGCCTTAATGGGAGGACGTAGGGTCATGTGATTGGCCGTACATAATGATGGGGCCCGCTAGGCATGGTGGGCTGATACCAGTCGGGGGTGCGGTGAATATACAAGTATCTCCTGGGCCCCCGACTCATGGTACTGGAAGGAACAGTGGGGTTTTAGTCGGTAGGAGTCCGACATAACCCTCCGTTCTTCCCAGACGGAGGGTATCCATGAGGATTTCCCCACGGAAAAAAAAGGTAGGTACTTGATTATGAAGAATGCTTAGGATTATAGACTAGCTGTGCCCCGCGACTTCGTTCGCGTGGATGTCGTAAGATACAGTATACTAAAACAATATTACTATAAAATAACAGCCACATTTTAATAAAACTCCCTCGTCCCCCGACCCGTCGTAGCGTTGCATCGCCCGCCCGCGCGCTACTACTTCTTTTTCGCTTAGTGTTCGTTCCGACTTTTTTCTTTTTGATCGGTTGCTAAGGGAAGTAGCGTGATGTTAAATAGCCTATAACTAGCCTCGATAATTGGGCTACCAAATGCAAAAAGAATTTTTCAAATCCGACTTTTGTTCATAATTTCATGGGTTTAAATTTTTTGCGCGGAAACCTAATTATTTTTCTAAAATAAAAGTAGTTTAAGTTACCCGCCGTAACATCAGCTACCTGCCAGTGCCCGTCAATATCGGTCCAGCCTTTTCGGAGATTAGCCGGAACAAACAGACAGACAGACAAAAAATTTTAAAATTGCTTTTTTGTTATAAGTACCGTATATAGGGTGACTGGTAATTAGTGATCGATACTTAAACACATGATTGTACTCATTATAACAAACAACTTTTACTATGGGACCAAACCTGAAATCGTGAAAAAAAAATCAGCTAGTCCCTACATTTTAACGAATTATGCGAGCATAAATGTAGGGAGCAGCAGATTTTTTTTTTCACGATTTCAGGTTTGGTCCCATAGTAAAAGTTGTTTGTTATCATGAGTACAATCATGTGTTTAAGTATCGGTCACTAATTACCAGTCACGCTATATAAGTACTTTCTTATGCATTTAGTAAAAAGTTGTTATTTGGACATTACAAACAGACAATTCAATTTTATTTATTTGTATATATAATGTGATAGTGTTGTGGCGGCATATCTACATCGCCATATTGGAACGCATCACACTGACGTCACGCTAAATCCTGCATCGCGCAATCAGAGTTTACCGCGCGACTAGCATATATACAACATCCCGACATCAACCGCCGGGCAGTAGCCCACCAAACACAACACCCGTCTGGTCGGAGGATCCTCCCTTTTCTATGGAGAATGAGTGAACTTTACATCCTGTTCCTCATGCCTCTATAGTGTCTTTAAAATCCCAGTTTATTAAAAAAAATATATATTTTCTACCAAATCTCTTTTAAAAATACTTGGATATGAACAACGAAAACTTCTTCCGCTTGCTCTGGTCTTGTTCTAATTTTCAGCTTTTGTAAGTACTGCAAATACAATTTTGCGGATGTTTTGTGTACATTTTCTTAGTTTATCTTATAAGGAAAATGAGTAATGTACACACATTATACCACTGTGTTTACAATTTCGCGCCAGCTCACTTTCGTCTGGCGGAACAGTCAGTGCAGAGTTTAAGAAAAACAAGCATGGCACACATTCATTTCCTTGAAGCAACTAATAGCACTTTAAATTCCCTCCTATCTTTGTAGATTATTAGATTTCGTAACAGTATTTCCGTTCATTTATCTGTTATCAGTCAATGTTTTGAAAATTGATGGCTATCTTTTGAACAAGATTTTTAGTGTTCACTGATTATAATAATTATGATTAATAAAAACTTTCTATCACCATGCTTATATTAGGTACTTATTGATACAATCAAGTCTACACAATCAAAATCAAAAGTCATTTATTCAAACTAGGCTGAGAATCGGCAATTTTTGAACGACAAAATTACATAGTCCCCCAAAACGCCCACCCTTGACTTCTTAGTGCTTTAGCTGGAAAGAAAAAATGACGCAACAAACTCCCCGGTCTCTTTGAAAACTAGTATCAGTAATCAGTCCTTGTTATTATAGCAAATATTATTGATATTATTACATGCAATAAATAATGAATGATGTCATTTTATTCAGTATTTGCTGAGGCAATTAATAATATTTTACGACTGTTTGCCTTCTGCGTCATGGGAATAGCAATTTTTCGTGTTACGGTAATAAAGTGTGTTATTCACAATGACATGCTTGAAAAGGGGACACGTAGTTACTGACTAGGTTTTTTAAATCTTGGTTTGTAACTTGGGTAAGCAGAGGTGTAGTACATAAGTACACACATAAAAAGCAAGTTCAACATCAGGTGGGAAGCCTCGGTTCATCCATACTTTCATACTAATATTACTATTTATCTATTTTCTATGTAGCCTATGACCGTCCCCGGGATGCCATCTATTTCCTTGCCAAATTTTATCGAAATTCGTTTAGCGGTATCGGCGTGAAAAGGTAACATACAGACAGATAACAGACAGACAAAGATACTTTAGAATTTAGAATATTAAGTTAGTTTTGGTGCGCTTTTGCTCATTCTAGTTTATTTTTCTTATGTCAAATTGAAAACTGGACTATAGAGCAATGGGAAAATGTCCTTTGGAGTGAAGAATCAAAGTTTCAGATTTTCGGATCCAATAGACGTGTGTTTGTATGCCGGTCAAAAGAAGAGAGGGCTTCAGAGGCATGTACTGTGCCTACTATTAAACATGTTTGAGGTAATGTCATAGTTTGGGAATGTTTTGGCAACAATAAACCTGGAAATCTTGTGAGGATAACCGGAAAACTAAACAAGGAAGGTTACTTGAAAATGATCCAAAATTCCGCCGTACCCAGTGGACTAAATCTAATTGGTCCTGGATTCATTTTCCAACAGGATAGTGATCCTAAGCATTCTTCTAAACTGTGCCAGATCTTTTTGAACAAGAAAAATGATGAAAATATCTTAAACATCATGCAATGGCCATCTCAATCACCTGATCTTTCTCCCATTGAGCTTGTTTGTGATGAACTCGATAGAAGGGTGAAAAATCGACTACGAACTACGAACTCAGAAGATATGTGGAAGCTATTAGAGAGCGAATGGAACAAATTAGATGAAGATAATTTTAATAAATTAATTGTTAGATTGCCTAGAATATGCGAGAAGCTAATAAAGGAAAAAGGAGGACACTTTGATGAAGCTAAAATTTAATTTAATTTTATTTATTTATTTATTTATTTAACAGTTTATGTACACACATATAAACAAACAAGAAGAAAGGAACAGAAAAATACGTACAAAGGTGATGCTTATTTCTAAAGAAATCTCTTCCAGCATACCTGCGATAGGAAAGTAGATAAAGAGATGTAGACAACGTGTGTAAGAGTAAAAGAGAAAACAAAATACATAAAATCACAAACGATACACTAATATGAATATAAACAAATATATATATAAACATAAAATATGAGTACATACAAATACATACATTATACTACCAAAAGAAATATCACAAAAAAAAAAAAAAAATATACGATAATAATGAAACATAACATAATAAATACTAATAGCTATGACGAAGTGGAGAGATAGTGTTCTTTCACTCTTCTTTTAAACACTGCAACAGTTTGGCAGTCCCTAATATCAGGCGGAAGTGAATTCCATAACCGAACCGCATGCACAGTGAAGGAATAAAGGTAGTGAAGGTAGTGGTAGTGGTAGGGAGTGAAGGTATATTGTATGTAAAACTTTTTGTTGCTCAAATTAGTTTTTGTTTATATTTTAATTTTTTATCAATATATTGAAATTTAAATGACTTTATTTTGTTTTATTTGATTTTACCTTGCTGCTTCCAAACTTTTGGACGGTAGTGTATGTAAGTAGGTAATATTGAAATTATTGTGTAGGTACCTATCTCTTTCTTCTGAGATATAGGGGATTGGAAATATAGTCTGTATCTTGAGGTAACGTTTAGTCTTTGTTTACTCGGTTAGTAATTACAATTTGAAATCACAAAATAACTTGGCTGACATCGTACACATACACTTGCGTGGTCAAAGGTGGCGCTAGAGTAGGTATTTCAAATTGACGTTGATAATATCAAAATAATTTATATTATTATTTTTTTAAGTTAGACATTGAGAATCATAAAACCTGATATTTTTTTAAATTTCATAATATCGAGCTTCAGGAAGAACATCGTAAGCACAACACTTTGCACGTTTTACAGGAAAGGGTTTTTTCTTTCCTAATTAACGATGTTGTCATTTACGATGATAATTTCTTACAATAATCGTGTAAATTTAAAATAAAATTTAAGAGTAATCGCGACAAGATGTGAAACTGTCTAATTAAGAGGTTACGAAGAAAAATAGTTTTGTAATTTTTGGCGCTTACGATGTTTCCCCTGAAAAGGCTCGATATTGTGCGAAAAATCGTAATCGGTGAAGTTTGTTTATTTTTATTTTGAATGGCCTGGGAGGTACTGATAAACTTTTAAGTCTGATTTTAAAACTCAAATCCGGAAAGGATTTGCTGTTGAAGCCTCCTCTGGAATATCCGCCACGTTGCTAAATGGTGGCCGAACGGCACATTCGGTACTTGAACAGCCATTAAACTTAGCTCATGAGGAAATGCCAGTCTGTAACATAAAGTGACATGGCAGTATATTTAGATTGCCATCGACACGCCAAGAAGAAGAAGTAACATTCGTAAAAACAGCGAGCGAGGACGATTGTTGCAGCAATGTAAACTGTTGATTTGGAAGAATGAACGTTCCAAATGTGTAATCGAAGCACTAAATCGAAGTTCCAAATGTGTAATCGAAGCACTAAATCGAAGTTCCAAATGTGTAATCGAAGCACTAAATCGAAGTTCCAAATGTGTAATCGAAGCACTAAATCGAAGTTCCAAATGTGTAATCGAAGCACTAAATCGAACAATCAAAGATATCAAGAGCAACCAAAGTATCACGGAATATAATATGGTGGTAGGGCAAAACTTGGCTAATCCGTGATATGTAGCTATTCGGTGATAGATAATATGTGTTTTATTACCAAGTTACTACTGACTTGATAAATGTATATTTTTCAATCATTATAGTATTTGCCACATTTTTAGATATAAGTTAGCAAAGCTTCTTTTGTCTACTGTATCACAGTAAATTTAAAAAATAATCTGATCAATGAATCGAATTTTACAATTAAAAAACAAAACTATCACCGATTACCCAAGTTTTGCCCTACTGCTCGATTTTAGACAGTCTCTAGGGATAATTTCCGACATCCACGCGGGCGAAGCCGCAGTCAAAAGCTGGTAATAATTATATAAGAAAAGCCTTGATAATATTAATAAGAGTGCGATTCTGTTACTATTGAGCATGATTAATGAAAATAAAATATGAGAGCTGCAACTAAATCTTAGTTTATTCCAAAGTTGTTTTAGTGTCATTTACCTTTTGAAAGGTAATACGTTGATATGAGCATTGATTAAGTCAGTGTTATCAGTTAGGTTAATTGTCTTTAATTGCATGAGAGAATTTATAAACAGTGGCATACTCTTCTGTAATCATTTACTGATTAATGAGAAACTGTAACCACTAAGTTTAATAGAATAAGATTTTATATATAGATCAATGATTTACAAAGAATCAACTTATAATTTATGACTGCTCGAATATGAAAAATCCTTTTCGAAACAGAGTAGAAACATGGATTTACATAATTTAAAAAACAAATGAGAACTCAATCTAAACAATAAACCAACAATAATCCACCATTTGGAAAATTTCAGGAGAAAAAGCAAGAAAAACGACTCGGGCGGCGCTCACACCACAATTGACGCAAACCAGTTCCGCTACGGTGTCCTCCAATCAGAAGACAGGAGAGACAACATGGAACTGTCCCGAGTACCCCTAACCATGGAATCTGATGAGGATGAAGACGAAGACTTGGAGATCTTCGACCTGGAACAAAAGAAGAAATCACTGTCCTATGTCAACTTACAAACAAATGATGAGGACATAGTTTTCCCTCCAAAAGAAAGCACAAATAATGATAGAGATAATTTACTCTTAGATATTGAAGATGGAAATTCTGATACGTTAATTAATTGGAGCAGTAATGGCAGTAAGTCTATATTATAATTCTTGTCCTGTATTTGTTAATTGTATGATACAAAAAGTTGAAAATGCGTGACACATTTATCCGCCATAATCTAAATTGATGTTGGAAAAATGATTAAGTTTGTTTCTCATAAAACTGCTGTTAGGTTGTTAAATAAACAAAATCATAGTTACTTAGTACTTTAGTATTATTTTAGTTTGGTATTGCTTTACTGTAAAGTAAGAGATATCATATTTTTCGATAACCTAACGGTGGCATTATGATGTCATTTAATAGGTTTTTAATTTTATAGCAGTCATGACTGTTCGGTATTACTAAAATGTACTTATTTTAGTAAGCCTTAGTTTATGTATTCAAATATTAAACAGACCAGTGCAAAATTTATGTAGAACAATACTACGCACGAAGAACAAACTATGTAGAATGTTCATGATGCTGTTAAGAAAACATTTTCGCCAAATGACTGCACTACTAATTCTATTGTAGGAGATGAATGTTTCACAAGGCCTTTCAAACACGCAATGTAAATGTAGAATTTCATTATGACTGGTAGCAGTTATGTAATACGGTCTAGTGACCTTCACAAGAATTAACTAATGTTATCTGGAACATGTGTTTTAAACAAACACTGAGAAACAGATCTCGACTTCAAACGAATCTTACTACGAATTATTTTTGTTTTACTGCATTTATTGATTTAGCTTATTCTTATGAAAACGAAAATGCAAAAAAGTGTTTTATGTTTATTCAGTTAAATCGCTTGCGGGTGAATTAGACATGCAGCCTTGAATGGAATGATGACCGATTGTTGAGAGGTAGTGTCGAAATGCTTTAATATTAGTTTCTGCAAACTTCTGGTGTAAGAGATGTCGTTATAATTTCACAGTCAATGCATTTCCTATAAAGCGGTTCTAATCCGTTGACCTCACACTTTCAAAGCAACATTATCGAAATTGTGAGGTGAATGGATATTCCCTAACAAAACTGGTATTTCTCTCTGTCTTCCTACATGTAATTTGGTATTAAATAGATAAGATACGAATTTCGTGGAGTTATTAATGTAGAAGTATGCTTGAAGTATATTCTTGGAAATATCTGCTTTAAAATTAATGTAAGAAAAATAGATACATAATGCATTTTGTAACATACTTCGGTTTGCTTTTAATGCTCGCAGTATATTCCAACACTTACAATATTATTTTTAGTTCTTCATAAATAAGGGCTTGATGTCTGATTATAATTTATCTTAAACTAAAATAAGTATACATGTAGGTATATTAAAATATTGCATAATTATTATTTATTTTATAGTTCTATGAAAAGAATATGTTAAAAATGACTTAAAATCTCGTGTATTTTGTTATTACTTAAATAGTTATCTGATTTTGGGGATTTTAGTCGATAATTATTTATCTCGACTCTTATAAGAAAGATACAATGGTTCATTAAGGTTTTCTTTTATATACGTTGTTTTTTAACTTGGAATTAATGTCGGATTCCTACATATTAAAATATGTTTTTATGAAAATTTATTTGTTTGAAAAGTGCCATCGAAACTTATATTTTTTTACTATCAAATTGAAAAAAAATGTAGTACTTACATTTGAAGTATTACTACAGGTTATTTTTCTATAAAAAAATGTTGTTTTCATTTGTTTTAAGTACTAAATTATAATATTTTTTTTAATGCTTATTTCGAGAGATTCGCTCAATAATAATGTTTATTATGCTTTTAACGGAGAAGATCGACGTGGATCGTTTGCTAAATTCGTAGCAATATGTGCTTTTAGTCGGTTTAGGCCCGGACTCCACCAAAGCGGAGACGAGATGAGACGAGAGGAGAAATGTGTTGGAAAAAACTAATAGGATTTCGTTATTTACAAATCCGTCTCTCTTCTCGTCTCCGCTTAGCTTCAGTGGATACGGTTGAGCAGAGAGCAGAGATGTCTCCTATTTGCTTAGTGCTAACAAAACAGAGATGTGAACTATGCCTCGCAAGCTGTCAACGGCGCGCAGCGGAGACGAGAGATGTGAGCGGCGTGCCGCGTCGCACAACCCGCCCGCCTGCTCTAGCCAGTACACATCTCTGCTCTGGTCTAGCCAATACGCATCTCCGCACAGCTTCGGCTGATACTGTAACGGTAGTGATTATATACTCTTTGGTAGATACACCTTAGCTGTTAAGCATCTCTCCTCTACCCTTCGCACATCTCCGCCCATCTCCGCTTAGGTGGAGTCCGAGCTTTATGCTTCACCGACCGACTGGTAAAATAAAGTGCAACAAAAATCGATTATTGTGTCGTGCACACTTGAAAAGTACAGTAAGTAATTGTCTGTAAACTGTTACTGATTCTTATGTCTGGTTCATTACTTCTAGGATGTCCATAATAAAATTGTGATTGTGTCGATTTAATCGAATAATATATGTTTTATTATTATTTAAATGCTTATGTTGGTATCTATGTAGTTACTGTATATATTTTCACATTAACATATCAATAGAGTTAACTGGATCATGTACTTTTTATCCATAAACCTGTAGATCTAATTGCATTTTAATAGCTACTGGCGTTTAGTACAAATAGTGCTGATTGAATTAGTTTTTTTTTTCTTACTTTTGTTTAACGTTCGATGAATCTTCTATTGCCAGCAGCCTTCACTTAATTTCAAATCTTTTATTTATTAATTGTGTAATTTTGCGTTGAATATTATCAATTTTTAAAAAAATTGAATATTGAATAGTGAACTGCTCAAGTTTGTTACAATTGAAGTATGTTTCGAGTAAAACATTTCAAAATTGTTGTTTAAATATTAAGATACCAACTTAGTGACTTGAAGATTGGAAGTTCTTATTAGAGTACTTTATTACCTGAGTACGATTTCATTCATAGGTACGAATCTTATGCTGATTTCTCTAATCTTTTGTAAAAAAATCATCGGAAAGCCTATTTTAAATTTAAATGTCTGTATAATGTGTTGTTATTGTAGAACTATACCTTTAGATATTATATTGGTAATTTTTCATTCATATTAATGTGTAAATTCTTATATTTCTGTATTTCTATGATTTTCTTGGCTTAAATTTTACATCAGTTTTAATTTAATACAAAAACGAAATGCAGATTTTTTAAATATCACTGTTGAAGCTATGGACTGTGATAGTAGAAGAGAGAGTAGAATATATAAAATGATATATTTTTCGGAGGATAATAGCTATGTACGTATGTATAGTTTGCCATCGCTCTCTGTCACTCTTATGTACTTATGGATGGCTATAGTTGATTCTTATGTTGAAAGAAAGAGATAGATTGTGCGGGAATGGTATAAAGCCCGCGTGTGTTAAAAAAAGGACCGATAGATTAAATAAGGATCGCGGGCTATGGTCGAGTGCGGGCCAGCGCAGACCTGGCGAGGGGCAGCGCAGCGCTATTTTCACTGCAGAACAAATATCGATCTTGCGGTAGTTTAAATAAAGTTGAAAATAAATAAACTTCCAATAGTCTGAGAGCGTCAAACCGGACAGAGTTATTTTCGATTTTATTTTAAGAAAAGAAATGTTGATATTGTTTGGCATTAGAATCCTCGCTGCGCTGCCTCAGGTCTTCGCCGGCTCTATGGGTTATATTATTTAGCTATGGCACTAAAAGAGAACTTCACAGCGCCACCTATAAGTTCCATCACTAAATAATCTAGCTGTTTCTACTAAAAACTATTCCTTTTTGGTAAGCATTCTCTCAAATGTAGGCCTATTTTGGAGTCTTTGTGAAATTGCTAATTTTGCGAAGTAAGTCAGTAATGTAATTAGTGTAGAAATTAATTGTAATGTAAGGTTGTTTCTAATTTAATAAAGATATATAATATTTTATTAATCTTTTTTTATTAAAAATTTGTACAAATTAACTGATGACCACATTATTTACAGTTTTCCTAATAGAAACGCAAAAAGAGGTTGGAGGCGCCGGGTATCGATCCCGGTACCTCTCGCATGCTAAGCGAGCGCTCTACCATCTGAGCTACGCCCCCCGTGTAATTAATAATGAAATACCCATTGATATTGCGTTGGATTTTACCACCAGCAAGATCTCGGAAATATTTTATTTATTTATTTGGTACACCAACAGCAATACATACAATGAGTTAATAATAAAACAAGACAATGTAAAAGTGCTGGTATGTATGCCTATTACAGGTATACGCAGCATTCACAATAAGGACAACGACGTAATTGTATAAGAAAACATAATATACAGGAAAAAAAAATTAATAAAATTAGAATACAAAATAAAGTAGATAGTTATTTGCAATAAACTTAATATTTACAATGATAATTATGACAATAACTGTGTTATGAATGTTAGCATTTTCGAGTGTGAGTGTGAATGAATGATAACGAAGGTTTATAAACATGGATTTGTAGTGTTACTAACATTGAAATTGAATTTACAAAAAATATTTATTTATTTATTGGTGAATTTATGCACTCCCGTACCTCAGAGACTGATCTTCTAAACTTGTTTAGTGATACACCGTGTAAATCGGTTTCTGGTGATTTACAAAGACTGTTGTAATTTCTACAAATTCGTAGCAAGGGAGCGTTGGACCAAGGTTGGATTTGCGGAAAGGGATATGAAACAATCTAGTGATAGGATATCTGGGAGGTTTTGAAGGGACTGAATATTGGATACGTTCGACTAGATCACTACATTTTATAAACCCGTTTGCAACTTTGTACAGAAAAATTAGATCACGCGAGTGGCGACGGTCTCGCAGCGTCTTTATTTTGAAGAAGTGTAGGCGCTGCTCATACGGACAGCGGTGGCTAATATTTCTTGATATGAAGGCTAGATGTTTAGTGAATGCTCTTTGTATTCTCAACTCTTTGTGAATGAACTACATAGAACGGGTTCCAGGCAAATATCAATAATAATAAACTAAAAAAGACCTAAACCTAATCTAAAAAAGATGGCGGAATTTCTCGAAAACCAACATGACGCGCGGGATTAAATGACATCGAGGAAATAGGAGCGCTAGTTGTGGTACGAAATTTGCTGATAACAATAATAAGTATCATGACCATAATAATTAGGATCATGACCCAGGAGGCTGATGGCAGCGTAGCGCTGGGTCCATAGGACTAAGCCGTCCACCTGTCCACCACTTACCCGTCTACCTGAAATTAGACAGTCGGAACTACACTTTTATGATTTTTAACCGACGAAAAAAAGGAGGAGGTTCTCAAGTCCATGCGTATATAATATACAACGTGTCCCGAAGATAAAACTCATCATTATGAGCAACTTTTACCATGGGATCAAACCTGAAATCGCGAAAAATAAATCAACTGTTCCCACATTTATGTTCGCATATCTCGTCAAAATGTAGAGAGCAGCAGATTTTGTTTTCGCGATTTCTGGTTTCTGTTATTATTAGACACTATAATTGTATAGGAAATTTACTAAACTTTTTGTAAACGTTTACTTTTATTTTTTAAATAAATTATCTAAGTATCTTATCCTGTCTCATATACAACTACTTACATGCAGACTATAAGACTACATGCAGTCGGTCTGCAATGACCAGTCGTTATTGATCGCCGCAAACTTTATTCGATATTGCATATCGATGAAGGTATGCGCGATAGTTGGTCAATACTCGATCGCAGAACGACCGAACATCGATCGATATGGATGACCGTTTTTTAGCGAATTCCACATCATCGACTGAAGTCGAATGAACACAGTCGACATCCGGCTGCCATTCACCTGATGACCTGAATGGTTGATGTCAACCATAGCCCGCAGTCTGGTTGCACCTTCACATTTCCGGGGATTAAAGGCGGGTTGACGAGGTTGCGTGCATAGCAGTGCATGGAAGTGAAAACTGTTATGATTCCTCAAGTCATTCCATTTTCAAACAACCCAATACATGAAATTGGAAGGTATGAATGAATAGTTACGAGACCTAGCACGCTGACCGACAGCCCGAAAAACTTACTTATTATTGCTATCTACCATGATAATATTCTTTAAAATTCGAACCAGATACCGTCCTTACTAAAGAATAAACTATTTCGTTAAACTTGTAGGTACATTTAAATTCGCTAGTACGCTTCGTTACAAAAGTGTTTTATTTCAGTCTCGTACGGATCTGGCAGGCACGTTCGCTTGTCCGTCTACGATATTGAGATAAACGAACCGGCACATTGGCTGCGAATGTACCTGCACCCTAGATTTATTTTTATTCTATTTCTTATTGGTACTTGTGTAGATGTTCATTTTCTTATTTTTATGTTAATTTACTTAAAAAATACATAAATTCAAATTGTTTAGTATCTACACACTTCAATTTCAGCTTATTTTAGGCTACTGCTAGATGTATGCCCAATTTGCCCGTATCCAGCATTAACTCGGCGGTTTTCTGGTTGTCGGTTCATCCATCGAGTCTCCTCACGTAGCTACTTGAACACCTACGTTGATTCGCGGTCAAAAGGACATGTTCGACTGACAGCTGTCAAAGCTTCAACAGCTATGAGACCTTACCTTAATTACCATGCTTGCTTGACGATTCTGTGATTCTGTCTAGCTCCTTACATCAACAATTTTAAACGGTGTCTGTAAATATTCATTTGCTAGTTAATTTTCTTATGTTTCCTGTTTCACATGGTACATTCAAAAGATAAAGCATAATTATGACTGTTCCCTTTCACCACTGTTTCACCACCATTCTTTCAAAAAAAAAAAAAAAAAAAAACGAAAAAGAAAACGCCATTCTTTTTTTAAATATTTCATCTTCCCCACGATAAAGTGAACGTTTAAAAAAATAATAGCTCACATACTCTTAATATCTGAAATAAACACGTAAAAGAGCTCGCTGATGAGAACAACGGTGTTTGCAATTTTACACCCATGCTTGTGATTATACCCCGCTTCCACCCAACGGGTATATTTTATAGGCAAATGCTACGGAGAGCGTGGGGCGCGTTGTGGTATAGATATACGTATGAAAATGTTCAAGTTAAAGTGACTTCTCAGTTATCAAGGGGAGAATGTACGGCTGGGATGTGAATAGACGTAAATTACGAACAGTTTTACGTAATAGGGTAAATAGTAAATTGTTTGGGTGGAAAGATTTCGTAGAACTATTTTCCTTTTTCTGATCGGCACCATTTTAGGAACATGTAATAAAAAATACCCTAGCTTTGCTTAGTTTAGCTTCGTTTGGGACTGATATTTCTTAGAATAAATACCTTTATTTATTTACCTTCTCAGCCCAGACTAGTTTCTATTTATTTATATTTTGTCTGTGAGGTTTTTTATTTCTAAGAAAAATCTTGTTACATTCGAGTGAAACCCTAAATATAGTTTTAGGGTCACTTTCAACACTAATTAGTAAACCACGGACTACCTTAAGGTTTGTTAAAATATTTTTATTTTAGTCCGTTCCGTACTTCCATAGCTTTACAGAGCCCTAGAGTTATGTTTTTTGTGTGGTACAAGTGATATAAGTGGAGCGATGAATGGAGCAGCGGGCGATGATTTTATAAAGAACTCTGGCTTAAAACATCTTATGAATCAACACTGTTGATTGCTGTTGGTTCTTAGGATGAAAATAAATGGCGGCAGAGCAATTTTCTTTGTTACTTTTATAAAATTCTTCTAGTTAAAATACCTTAGAGCTAAACATATTCAATTATTTAGGCATAAAGCGGGGTTTACATTATGAAACTAGTGTCGTGAAACAGTAGATTGACTATTCTGTTTCGGGCTATAGCTAACTAATAACCGGTTTTTGCAAAACTGATAAATTCAACTAACACGCTGTCATTGAGAAATAAATAAGTAACAATTATTTCAGAAACCAAACCGAAACCCGGACCGAACCGAGCCCGGACCCGAACCAGGGTGAATCTGAGCAGTTAACGTGAGATATGACAGCGTTTCATTTGAATTTAACAGCTCTTCAAAAACCGGGTTTTAGTTAGCTGCAGCCCGAAACAACAATCAAGTTACTATTTCACGACAATAGCTTCATAATATAAACCCCTCTTAGTGAAAAGCTTAAAGATAGTAAGTAAAGTTTCACTGTCACCATTTCCCCGTTTCTTTGTAATTATTATACAACGTATTTCTGGATGTACGACATTAAATGAAAACGAACACAGTACTAATCCATTGAAACATTTTAAAACACGAAGATGGGTAGTTAATGGAAAATTTAAAAAATGCAGTTGTCAAACAAAATAAATAGTAGAATCAACTGCATAAAAAGTAAACACGCTTTATTTACGCAAAGTCACTGACCAATGGTGCGGTGCGGGGTGCGGGACGCGGCGGCGGCAATGTTTACCTATTATTACGGACTCAGATCTACATCATGTTGAAAAATAAAAAAATGAAAAATATTTTCCTGTGGCTAAAGTATTATTTGGATTTGATTGATTTTTTGTATACGGGAAAAGAACGTGATTCTCTTTACGTGGTTTAAAGGAATGTCAATCCTCCTGTTACTACTCTCATAGTCGTCTTTTTCTTAATCTCATCATCATCTAGTTGCGATACAATATTATCCTTTCGGCAATGTGGTAATGGGGCTGATTGCCCAGTTGCCTACTGCAGCCTAGTTTGCTAGTGCGTGTCTTGTAATTTATATTACAACATAGTTGTTAATTTTATTAAAAATATAAGTAAGAGTGCATATGTAGGTATTATTAATGTAAAACTAATTTGCATGCCCTAAACAGGCAAAATATGGAATGTGCATAACACAACAATCTTTAACTAATTAAAAAAAAAGAGGAGGTTCTCAATTCGATTGTATTTTAATTTTAATGTTTGTTACCTCAGAACTCCGTTATTCTTTTTTCATTTGAAAGGATATACTTCCAGAATAGTCCCATATAAATTTGGTCAAGTTCTGACGAGTGGTTTTCGAGTTAGCTTCAATAATAGGTATTTTTTGTTGGGGTAGGTAATAGGGTAATTAACAGGACAGTTACTTATTTATATGGCTTTATTAATATTTTATATGTGTTTATAAGACAACCATATTTTTCTCAATTGACATGACAAGTAATTATAAAAAGAACATCACTTCACTTTTTCTGTGAAGTAGTCGCATAGACAATTGAGGTTGTATTCCGACACTCCTCCTCGATTTTATGTGAAAATCTTTGGAACATAGAAATCGTTAAATAAAATTAAATATCAACTTTCACTCCTCCTAGATAAATACCCACACAACTATGTGTATTATATCAATACTTTGCATTGTTCTCTTAGCATCTTATGTCTTGCAGTCGCTAGTGATTTTGTTAACATATCAGCCAAATTGTTCTCAGTTTGTATGTACGATATTGACATCTTTTTTGTAAATATCAAATCTTTTATGTGATGATATCGAATATCGATATGTTTCGATCGTTTACTATTTTCATAATCCTTTGAAATAAAAATAGCTCCTTTGTTATCGACATACAGCATTGGCGTTAGATTTATTCCAAAATCTTTTAATATTCCGTTTAAATTTATTCCTTCGCATGATGCTAATGATGCTGCTATATACTCCGCCTCTGCAGTTGACAATGCAACACAGTTTTGCTTTCTAGAGAACCATGCTACAACATTCTCATTGTATTTAACTATACAACCGCTTATACTCTTTCTGTCTCTTTTACTGTTTGCCCAATCTGCATCCGAGAAAACTTTTAAACTTATCTGTTCACTCTTTTTATATTGAAGTGCATAATCTTTAGTTGAACTAAGGTAGCGTAATATGCGCTTGCCATGTTTCCAACATTCTTCATTTGGTTTGTCCAAAAATTGACTAAGATACGATACAGAATAGCATATATCTGGTCTTGAGACTGTACTCACAAACATTAAACTTCCTATTAGCTCTCTGTAAGGAACTTCTATAATTTTTTCCGTTATGTCTATGTTTAATCCCTTCTCCATCGGTGTATCTTTTTCCTTGCATTCAGTCATATTAAATTTTGCTAACATTTTCTCTATTTGTTTTGACTGTGTTATTCTTAACATTCCATCTTTTCTTTCTATCTCCATTCCAAGAAATTTCTTTATCTCTCCTAAGTTTTTGGTATCAAATTCTTTCTGTAATAACCTCATTATTCTGTCAGTTTCTTCTTTCTTTCCCATGACCAAAATGTCATCAACAAAAATTAATATCCAAACATTTTTATTAAAAAATAGACAAAAATCATTTTTTGATCTTTGTAGTCCACACTTAACCAAAAAATTAGTTAACCTTTCATTCCAGCATCTAGGACTTTGTCTTAATCCATATAGACTTCTATTCAATTTCAATACTTTCTTTCTATTTGCATTAACTCCTTGTGGTCCTTTGATATAAACTTCATCTTTTAAATAACCATTTAAAAATGCTGTTGGTACGTCCATTTGGTAAATTTTGTAATCTTGCTGTACCGCTTGTGCTAAATAAGTTCTTACTGTACTCATTCTAGCTACAGGTGAATAATTTGTATTAAAATAGTCTTCAACTTTTACTTGAAATCCTTTAGCAACTAGTCGAGCTTTCTTTAGACCGTTTTCTTTTGTCTTAAATATCCACTTTGTGTCTATAGCTTTCTTTCCTCTTGGTAAATCTATTGGTTCTGTCCATGTATTCAATTTTTTTAATGAATTTATTTCTTACTTATAGCTTCTAACCATTCTTTATCTTTTGCCGCTTCTTTATACGAAGTTGGATCTTTATTTTCAGTTGTTATCAAACAATATGCACTATAAAGTTCATAATCGTTCATGTGTTTAGGTTGATTTACAATTCTACCAGATCTTGTAGTTATTTTATTATCATCTTGTACAATATCATCATCGTCATCTGTCATGTAGTTAGATTCATTCAGATCATCCGAATCATCTTGTTCATTTAAACTTCTTCTTATTTGTCTACTTCCTTGTATAGGTGTCGATATATTTTTATATTTTGTCTTCGTCTTCGTCGTTGAATATTGTTACTTTTTCATCGGGATAGTTTACTACCTCCTCCTGCTTTTCAGGTTGGTAAATAATCTTTGATTCGTCAAATATGACATCTGTTGAAGTAACAATTTTATTACTTTCATGATTCCATAATTTATAACCTGAACCAGTATAGCCGACCATTATCATTGGTTTGGCTCTTGGTTGTAGCTTGCCTGGCTTTGGTATTGTTACAATCCATGCTTTAGAACCATAAACTTTCAGTTTTGATAAGTCATTATAACCGTACCATATTGAAGCTGGTGTTTGACCGTTTAGTGCTTTAGTCGGACTACGGTTGAGCTCATAAGCTGATGCACAAATTAATTCGCTCCATAATTCCTTAGGTAACTTCGTTTCTGCAAACTTGACTCTAACTTTGTCTAATAACGTTCTGTTCATCCTTTCGGATGTGCCATTTTGTTGTGGCGTGTACGGGCTTGTATATTCTAATATTATGCCTTTTTGGATACATGATTCTTTAAATCTTTTTGAAGTAAATTCTCCACCATTATCTAGCCTTAATCTCTTTGTTTTTAATCCAAATTGAGCTTTAATAAGCTGTATATGTTTCAAAATATTATGTTCTGCTTCATTTTTATTTTTCAATAGATATATCATTACAAAATGTGAATAATCATCTATCAATACTTGAAAATAGCATTCGCCATTTATAGACGTTGGATGGATAGGTCCACACAAATCTGAGTGTAGAAGATCTCCTATTTGTTTGCTTTCTCTTTTATTAGATATAAATGGTCTTCGTGTACTTTTCCCTTCTATACAACTCTCACATATTTTTTGCGAAAAAGGTAATCCAAGTATTTTTAGACCTTTCCGATTTAAATGACCTAAACGTCTGTGCCATAAATAATCATCCTCTTTATTTTTTGTAACATTTGCATATTCTTCTTTTTGTGATATAAGGTTAATTTCTAATGTGTACAAATTTTGGTATGTTGCACCATAAAAAAATGTTTTTCCTCTTCTTATGCTTACTGCATTATTTTTGAATAGTACTGTGTAGCCATTATTTGTTATTTTATCAACTGATAATAAATTATGTGTGATATTTTCCACAATCAGAGCTTCAAAGTTTATTTTTATGTTATTACAATATCCTGTTATTGTTCCTTTTTTATTTGCTGTTAATCCTTTACCGTCTGCTATAGTAACTGTTATCGGTTCATCTAATTTTTGTATTTTAGTCATATATTTTTCTAATTTTGCGGTAACCATATGGTTAGTAGCACCGCTGTCTAATATAAATTTATTTTCATGAGTAGCTGATGCAGTCAAAGCTATAAAACCATTAAAATTTTCTTTCATTCCTCTTCTGTAATATCCTCTATTTCCAATTCCTCTTCCTCTAAAAGGACGTCTGGATCTTGTGTAGTTATTATTATGGTTTATTCCTGAGCCTGATGCTTTAAATATTTGTTGTGAGTGAGGTTCACATGTATGCTTATTTTTTATTTTTATTTCTTCATCGAGTAATCGTGATTTTACGAACTCTAATGTTATATCCGTGCTGATAGTTTCAATTGCTGTAATTACGTGTTCGTAATCTTCATTTAGAGACAATAATAAGTGACAGATTTTGTCAGAATCGTCTAATTTTTTATCAATATTTTCTATTTCAAAAATAATCTTCTCAAATTTTTGAAAATGTTCCTCTAACGTATCGTTTCTTTGTAATTTTAGAGTTAACAATCTCTTTTTCAATGTTATTTTTGTAAAAACACTTTTGCGTTGAAATACGCTGTCTAATTTGATAAGCATGTCTTTTGCATTCGAGCATTCTTGTATTATAGACAAATGCTTGTCTGATATGCACTGAATGATTATGGCCTTAGCTTTAGAATTGTCGACTTTTAATTTTTCATCTTTAGTAATTTCTGTGTAATCATAATCTAATATTTTGAGCACCTGTTTTTATTCTAATAACGATTTCACTCTAAATTTCCAGTTTGAATAATTTTCGCCCTTCAATATTGGCAAAAAATTTATGTTTGTATTCATCATATTTTTTATAATACAATATGTAGATATATTTCTTCTTACTTACTCCATTTATTCGCCCATAACCTTATGTTGGGGTAGGTAATAGGGTAATTAACAGGACAGTTACTTATTTATATGGCTTTATTAATATTTTATATGTGTTTATAAGACAACCATATTTTTCTCAATTGACATGACAAGTAATTATAAAAAGAACATCACTTCACTTTTTCTGTGAAGTAGTCGCATAGACAATTGAGGTTGTATTCCGACATTTTTTCCACATAGTGTATGTATGTTGGTGATATTATTATAACTTTCTGTCACTGTTATTTACATTGCAAGCAGTGGTACGAAACATTTATGTGGTACCACAACTAAAAAGTTAAAAATAAAAACGTTTTCACAACAAAAAAAACTTCCAAAAAAAACAAACACTGTAATTTCGGAACTCGGTGGGAAAAATCCAAAATACAAAAAAACCAAAGACACCGTCGTTCGGAATAAAGTTATTTTTGACTTTGTATTGTTTTTTTTTTGGAAGTCGGTTTTTTATTTGTAAAAACGTTTTATTACATCTGAAAAAACCTGTATTTTCAGCAAATAAATTATTCTTATACTATTTCGTCATTATACTTAACCATAAATGGACAGATCAATCTAAACATCAAACGTCTGCTGGAGGCCGTCAAAGGCGATCGTTCTGAAGGCCGCAACAGCCTTGCACTGTACCTACTGATTTTGTTTAACCAGACGGATCTGAAGGTAGAACTGCGGGGTATTTGCGTAGCACACTTACAATGGCAATGCCTTTCATTTTGACAGTTCAACAATATTCATTGTGTTTTTAGGTAGGAACCTGCGTTGTTGAGCAGACGAATTTTCCAAACATTATGAAGCAATGGGTTAGCAATTTCCTTCAAAATCTTTCGGAATTTGATTGAAAGTGTGTGAAGGCGCAATTACACTTGGTTGTTAGCCCGTATTCGGGTGCGTGAAAGACTACTCGAACTCACCCGATGCATTAATGACACTGGTCAGCGCACTCGAAGATGAAGCTGGACCAGATTGTCCGGAGACGGGCGTACTCGACCCCGTTCATTTACACTTGGTCGTTTGCCCGAATTCATTAGGCAATCGAATTCGGATGAACGACGGTGCTGACCATGTTTGGAAGCCAACAACAAACAGTCTTACTTATATCCCGCTTACCGCTCATACCTTACCGACATATTATCGAGGGCCGCGCGGGACCGTACCCCGAGCCTCGAGGGCCGAGCCGGTCGGGGCGGAAATGAAAAATAAACACGTCCGGACGTCGCATGGCGCCGGCCGCGCAAAATGAAGGGCTGTCGCGCGTCACGCGTCGCGTTGACTACGTATTAGATGCGGAGTGGAGTATGTGGGTGTAAGGCTGTTGAGCTAATCAAAGATATTGTAGGGAGGTAGTTTTTCAATAATTTTTAGTATGTAGGTAGTGTGGAGGATTTGGATTTATATGCCAACAAGCCAAGTGCCCGATGGGTTTCCCCATCGATAAAAAATTACAAAACTTTCATACGAACTTTCATTCTCTATTTATCGTCTATTTTCATATTTATTAATGTTTCGTTATAGTGAATGGATGAATTTAAGATTTTTAACCACGCGCGCAGTGGCGCCCTCATCGCTTGTTTGGTTATTTCTTTTATTTTAGAATGAAAATGCAGGAAATAAGCATGTTACGGTCTCCACAAGACACGTCACCACAAGATACGTTATTATTATTATCTTGATTTTGGTAAGCAACTTTTTAATCATGATCAATTGTACGGGGATAAGGTCATTAGACTCTGGATATTTAAAAGTCGTGCACGACTGCAACCCAATAGTAATATTTGTTGCTGGAGTAAACATGTATTGCTGAAAAAACACCCGACAAGTAGTTGCTTCGCTGCAGAGAACCTGCGATGGATTGGAGATCATAATAAAAAAAATACAGGTACAAATAACTATTGGCGCAGAATAGATCACAGAATAGTTAAACTGATATTAGGTACAGAAATATAAGAATGTTTAATATATTTTTCATCTTGTTATTCGCAAACGAGGAGCTCGTGGCTAAGTAATAACAGCCACATGGGTCGATCCATCAGGTTAAGCTACGCTTGCCGGGGTTGGTCCGAGGATGGGTGACCATTTTTACGTACCGAGACATCTCCGTGCCCCGGAAAGCACGTTAAGCCGTTGCTCCCGGCTGTCATTCGTGGATCTTTGACAGTCGTTACGGGTTGTTAGAAGACCGAAAGTCTGACAACCAGTCTTACCAAGAGGTATCGTATTACCAAGTTACTGGGTTGTGGAGGTCAGACAGGCAACCGCTCCATGTAAAATACTGGTATTCAGCTGCATCCGGTTAGACTGGAAGCCGACCCCAACATAGTTGGGAAAAGGCTAAGCAGATTGATTCGCAAACGAGAGAATTTAGAAACGCCTAAGTTGTAAATTAACGCCGGAATTCTAATTTAGAACTATCGATCCATTAACGATTCTATCTATTCAATCAAATTAGTCCAGCGATATCGCAGCCCATTCATCACTACATAAACTGGTCAAACAGGTACAAGATAATACCGGGCAGGTATTCCAATCACTCGATCGTACATTTGTGTCAACTAAATTAATTACTACTATTATTCGATTGATTAGCCACACGGCATGTTACTGATATTGAATTAATTACGTCTTTATGTGAATGCTAGAGCTGTATCTAAGTATAATACTGTTATAAGCCTGTAAGGTACCTGTAATATAAATGGCCTGTTTCAACCACCTACAGATGAGTTACGGTTAACTTAACCAGCAGTTAATTTCACGCAAGCTCGGTTACATTTTTATGCATTTAATTTTCCGGACTGAAAACTACCATATGTAACTCCAGGCACAACGTTATCTCAGAACAAAAAATATTAGAGTTGGATCGGTAGTTCAGCGTAATAAAGCAAAAAAATAGACGGCCAAACTCACCTGCATATTGAAGTTAATTTAATATCACTTTAAATAGACCGTGCGGCAGTGACTGCTGCTAAAAAACGGAAAGTTGTTTTAGGTTCATGGAAAATTAAATTACTCAACCTATTTTACCTTTAGTTGAATAAAAAACGAATCTAAGTAAACATTAGCTGGTCTATTCTGTAAGGGCTGAGTTCACCAATGAAACTGAACGCGATCAACTCATAAACCACGTTTAAGGGCTGTCATGATGCTGTAACGTGTGTTGGTGTGTGTGTGTTGTAGGGCTGTGTGTTGGTGTCTTTGGATCTGTATTTTAGTTTCTTGCCAACGACTTCCGAAATTAAAGTTATTTTTGACTATGTAGTGTTTTTTATTTGGAAGTCGGTTGTTTTTTTTTGTGAAAAAGTTTTTTATTTTTAGTGAGTCAGTTTGTAATTTATCGAAATTACAATAGCCTAATGTCAACTGCTCATAACCTTTTACAAAAAAAAAAAAAATCTATTCCCGGTGCAGGGATGTTAATTGCTGAGGAGTTCTCCTGGTAAGAACCAAAAGAACTGGAGCTGATGGTAAAGTCACCATCAGCTCCACTTCACTATATGCATTGTGACAAGCATAAATTGCTTAGCAACCATATTAAAAAGTAATCGAATCGCAACCCATGAAATACTTTCCGGTGGCTATCTGTGGTCTTCATCATCAGTTCTACTTCACCAAATGGTGCTTTTCGAGAGCAAATACATGAGTTACTATAAAAACTACCCAGATCGCTATAGGCGTGCATATAAAATTTGAGGATTTCCCTCGATTTCCATGGGATCCCCTCATCAGATTCTGACTCGGTGATAATAACACCCTTTCGAGAGCATACCCTTTCAAACAGAAAAAGAATATTCAAAATCGGTCTACAATTGATGGAGAAATCGGTGAACGTAACATACAAAAACATACATTCAGACGAACATATACCCTCCTCCTTTTTAGAAGTCGGTTAAAAAAGAAAGATAATTTACTGCGGCATGAAATATGGACGCGCAAAAACTAAAATCGGCTACTGATACTTTTCTAAAAACATAGGTATCTCCTATGTTTTTGTTCTCGCCATTAATAAAAACACTTGAACACCAAATGCCTTATATGTTCTGCATTAAATTTAAAAAGAGCATACATTTTCTATCATGAATTCTCTCAGAAAACGTGAAAACACAGAAGCGGCGCACCTTATCTGATTGGAAGTCGGCTGGCAGTGTTTGTCGAAGGTGTATGCCATACTCCGCAACTCCTCTAGTTTGTGTTTCAAACAACTTTGATTGAAATTCACTTTATTCTCGCAAATTGGTAAAACTTCCACAATTGCTTTTCTTTTCGAGTTAAGTTTTTCAACTCGTATCAACTTTCCGTTTAAAAGTAAGTAGGTATAATGTTTTCTTAATTTTCACTTTGTAGTCGTGTGATAATACTCTGTTTACTTATACTCCCTTATACTTAGTCAAAACTTCTTTTTCAAGAGATTCATTTCCGAATTCGTATTAAGTGTCAAGATTGTCATTTTCCTCATGTTTTTCCTATTTAGAATGAATTAATACTTTCATCAACATAATGTACCGTCATTTTTCTGGAAGTCGGCTGCTTTCTAAATTCAAATTCAAAATATTTTATTTCACATAAACCTACATGGGCACTTATGAAACGTTAGAAGCTAGGTGCACGGTTCCAATTGGTCATTTCGTATGGAGAAGCACCGACAAGAAACTTCACGGTTACTCTTTTAAAAATAATTGGCTTTAACAATGTTTTCAGACTACAGTATTATTAAATAAATAAAAAAACAGGCCTGTCAACAAGTACCAGGTACTTAACAAAATAGAAAATGTTCTACAAATCTACAGTCTATTAAGTTTACAACGTCCTCACATTCACAAAATGTAAAATAATCTATTTAAAACAAAAGACTATATAATGTAAAATAATGAAAAGATAAAAGTAATTTGGGAGCAGTTAATAGACATTTACATAATTTAATGCTATGCTATGGTTATGGTTAGGCTGTTAATGAGGTACCAGGGAAGCCACATGTGCAGAAGGAATTAGTGCCAAGCTTCCCTGTCTTCAACGTAGTCTTTAATCTTATAATATGCTTTTTAATAAGGACACGTTTGATGTGGGTTTTGAACTTAAATTATTCTGCAATAGTAGCTATCCAAGTCTTTGTCATGTTATCATTAGAAACTTAAATACTATAGTAAATAACTGTAACTTATAACTTACTTAATAAACTACCATTTAAGTTTTGTTATTGATGGAAAAGTGTGAAGATAAAAATAGTATAATATGGGAGCTGCATCTGCCAACAAACTGCTGTGCAGTTTGGCAGAAGTAAAACTGATTGTAATAAGTTATCACCACTAAAATAAAAAAAAAAATAAAAAATAAAAATGCTCTATAAACAAAGACTCAAGTTAAAGCGTTCCATAAAACAGCTTAAGAACAGTGTATTTTACCCTTTTTCGTCAAGTATAAGACTTTTTTTTTCATCAAGATCTAGCTCAGAAATAAAAGCACGATCTAAATCAAATACCTACTTTAGTATAAAGAATCTGTAGTATCCAGTTCGTTCGGTATCGCGAGTATTTTAATTATACGCTGACGTACGAGATGCAGCGAGTAAAAACGGCTCGCAATGAGAAAATAATAGCGGCAGAGGGATTAGCATTGCGTTCTTACGAGACTAGATAGTATGGAGAGAGCACTGGAATTTTATTTATATTTAGTTTAATTTAGCAGCTGAAAAGTGCTTCTTGTGAATTGTAAGGTTAAAGATGAGAGCAGCTAATGATAGATATATTTATGTACGCAAAAAGATGGGTGAATGACTATTTTGAAACAGCTCCTAGGAGCTGGCAGTAAATAAATAAATAATACCGGTCTGCGCCATCATCATCATCATCATCTTCCTGCCCTTATCCCGTATTATTTGGGGTCGGCGCAACACGTTTCTTTCTTCCATTCTGTCCTGTCACTCGTCAAACTATCACTGACTCCCTTTTCTTTCATATCACTTCTCACACAATCCATCCATCTCTTCTTTGGCCTCCCTCTCCCTCTCCATCCATCCACATGTAAACTCATAACTCTTTTAGCAACATGCGTTTCATCCCTCCTCTTCACATGACCATACCAAGACAAACGATTCCCTTTCCATTTTTCAGTCACTGGCGCCACTTTCAAACTTCCCCTAATATATTCATTTCTCACTTTATCCATTCTCGTCACACCACACATCCATCTTAACATTCTCACCAACATCATTTCAATTTTTTTTTTTTTTCATTTTCAGTTTTTTTTCTCATTCACCCTCATTAATACCGGTCTGCGCCATTTCTTCTATTTAATTAATTAGGTATTTTCTTTAAAGAAATAAACATGTTTTACACATTGCAACACTCAACATATCTCACTCATCCGAAGGACATTCGTTCCTTGTTCCTAAAACTATTCAATCCTTTCGATCCGTTCGATTCTAATCAATCAACCAGTCCAAAAATGACTCGCGGCCCACGGGCACGCCCGCTAACCGCTTAATAGACGCTACCGCTAAAAACTCTAAAAAGTCTAATTAGTGAATTACCGGTGTTGTGCTGTGCCTAAAACAAATTGACTTGGTGTGGGAAGTCACAAACCTGAGCCAGCCTGCTTCATTATCGAAGGGACGCAAGCTTCAACCCTGTGAGTACCTTTCCCATCCAATACCTATGGTATCAATAAAATTATGACAGAAAACTATTGTTAATTTAACACAGTATATGTATATTATGTACAAGTATACAATAAAAAATAAAAAAAGCGGGAGGAGCTCATTGGGTATAAAAAAATTTGTCCGCATCGCTGTCAATGGGAAAAGTGCCCAAAAGGCTGGCAGCATTGCCACGTTGGATGGCAATGCTGATTCTTTGGACTAAAAATAGGCCAGCCCTCTGGTCCTGTGAAGAGTCGACCAATCGCTTGGCGATGTCCCGAAATAGTCGATGAGCACTCGGACCCCAAGGCCCTAGTGTTTCAACCCCAAATGGCTCAAACATATAGCTCCCAACGAGGTTGTTGCGCCGCTTAAGGTTTTCTGCATCTGCAGCAGCCGCCCCAGCACAGCTCGCCGTGCTAGGAAGATGGGATGGCGCGAGGGTGTCGACACAGGTTGCATCCCACACCAAACGCCTACCCAGCTTCCAAGGCACTTATTCACTTTTCTGTTTTTCCCACTGGCTAAGTAGAATGGATTTGCACCAATTAGTTTAACAGTCACATTTTCTTATCAAGACATTTCGATAGCCGAGCCAGCTAATAAAACATTCCCTCTTCAGAAACTCCCCAGCAATATTTGTCGTCAAAAACAGCAAAAGTTTTCTCCCCTAATTATTAATTGGCCCTCAATACATCACCGATTGTAACTTCCATACTTGGGCAAACTTGCCCGCATGTTGTTCCAACTTCGGGAAAGTTCAGTTCCATATTACCCCGCCTTGCTTGAAGATCAAGGCAATCCTTTTAGAAGCATCGACCATCCAGATAACGAGATAGGGCTGCATTAAAATTAACTTTGCATTTCGCTGGCCTGTTAAGCCTCCTGTCTTTGAATGGGGTCCTGGTATAAGTACAGTCCATTGTGGTTGTAAGCTAGATTTTCTGCGTCGTTAGATTTTTTTTGAGGTCTTGTTAAGACTGGCTAGTTGGGGATTTGTTTTGTTTTAGCTGAGGTCTTACAGTTTTCCAAGTCGTGTATTTACAAGGCTAAGGCATTGTTCTATTTTCGTAATAACTAAGTAACTTTTAGTTAGGTTCTAACCTCCATTCTAATAAACGTTATATAGCGTCTGTATAGTTATACAAAGCTTTGTCTTCTTCTTTCGAAAGTCAAATTACTGACGATAGAAAGAGAGAAATCGGTGTGTAACTATTCACCTGATATAATACGTTTATTAGTAAGGAGGTATGTTGATAAGTTTAGAATATGGTTTCTTGTTCTATTATATCTTCGAACACAATCTCCTTTGTTTGTAGTTTGTTTTAAAACTAACCAGTACAAAAGTAAAACACGTAGCAGTTGAAAACTCAAACATCTCTTTCTTATCTCGCCTTTCCAAATATCTTAAACAATGCTCAAACTCGAGCGAGAAACATCTAAAAATACAGCTTCATTTTCAAACTATCAGCAAAAATGAATGCAGGTGTCGACTATACATAACCACTTGAAATAAATACGTGCAATCTCCTTTCGCTTAGTTAGAGCAAGTTTTCTTTTATCTGGGAAAGTCGCGACCAAGAAAAATAGTTGGTTTTACTCAGAAAACCTTGTGGTGCCACTAAACTGATGGAAATCCTAACAAAACGCCGTCTGCGAACTTTGGCGAAGAAATTAAAAATCTTTCGACGAACATTTTTTGTTTGTATTGTTATTAGTCGTGAGTTTGGAAAGTAGGTTTTGCGCCATAAAATTTATGTATTTTTAGGGTTCCGTACCTTAAAAGGAAATAACGGAACCCTTATAGGATTACTCGTGTGTCTGTCTGTCACAGCCAATTTGCTTCGAATCTAATAGACAGATTAAGTTCTTTGGTACACTTATCAATTTCTGTGACCCAAACACGGACGTATGACGTAAATAAATGGATTTTGACACATAACATAACATCACGCCTTGTTTCCCCGAAGGGTTAGGCGAGGTTAGGGAGATGAATTTTGAATATGGAAGAAACTTCAAATAAAATGTTTTGCAAACTATACCGTGTAACATATCAAATGAAAGGCCTTACTGTGGTCTCGAATAGTTTTTTTTTATAATTTTGAAATCAATAGTTTTAAAGTTATTTAAGAAAATAGACGAAAATTGACCGAAAACTACCGAGCCTAAAATTAAAAAAAAAAATGCAGAAAATAGTTCTATACCTATAGATTACGGGAAAACCTATAAGAAGTCTGTGGTTTTAAAATAATACGGTAAATCTCTAAATATTGTGCGTACAAACTTATAGTTGGAATGTATGCGAGAACATGTTTTTCAACTACAATGTTAAGTTTGTTATTGGGATAATTCTGTCTCTTCTTTCACTATCCTAACTACCGAAACCCTTCATTGCGCGTGGTTCGCCACGCACATGGCCGGTTTTTTAGTACTAGGTTAGGACTTTTGCTTCCGAGTTGTAGAAGTTATTTTGTTCCATCGCCATCTTGATGTACGTTAAAAATAACAGCAATTCAAATCGATTGTTTAAGTCCAACTGCAAGGCATCTTATCAATTACACAGAAAATACTTAAGGCGAAAGCGCCAGAGTAGCACCAGAAAATTCAAATTTTCTTATGTTTTTTGCAATTCAGTCAGTATTATGTTGACTAAAAAATATGATTTGCGACCTTAACAAATATGTATTTACAGAATTACATTAAAGTCATCAATACAACTCTCTAAGACCAAGTAATTCTATTGAATAACTATTTCACGACGTATTTGTTATCATGAAATCTAAACTTTTGAGGATTATTATACAAACTTAAGGAGTTGTATTACTGATTCCACTTCATCAAATGACTTCTCCCGCTCTGGGCGGAGCGGGAGGGCGTGTCAGACTTATACTGACTAAAACCCACCCGTGTTCCTTCAGTTGCCTGTGCCGGAGCCACGGTAACTCTTTCAAATATTCCGCGACCCTGGCAGATACACCCAGACACTGAGCTACAAATTGCAAAATTCGTAAGAAAATTTGAATTTCACGGGCTACCTTACCGCTTCCCCTTAATAACAATACCAAAGTAGGTAGTGTACAAGTTACGTAACATTAAATTTATTATACTTTCGAATAATTTCGTTACACGCATAGGTACACGCAGTAGTTATTCATAACGTCACGCCTGTAATCCCCAAAAGGTTAGGCAGAGGTGTACCTATAGTAGGTGTGTAGTACACCCACATTTTGCCAGTTATATTTTTGTCCCTTGAAAAAGGGGACGAGCCGTAAATCGGGCACAAATCCAGACTCCGGGCTGCTACCGGGCATAAATCCAGACTCCGGGCTGCTAATGAGAAATTCCTGATAGAAAAACCCAATAATACTTTGCCGAACCTGGGAATCGAACCCAGGACCTCATGCTTAGAAATAGCGCTTGCCACCACAAGACCAACGAGCTATTCATAAACATGATTAACACAAAACTAATGAATCCCGTATCCTAACGAATATTCCCAAAACTATTCATTTACAATTTTCCCAGGTATAATGGACAACAGATTCATCCGCCGCGGGATTGCTGTGCTAATGAGAAAATGATTTCTTATATTACATCCTTTGGATCAGGTGTGCGATAAGGATTTCCATTATTGGACAATTAGCTATATGTAATCAGACGTATTTGTTATTGTGATTCGGAAGTAAAAGAAAGAGGTTGTGTTATGTATCTTGTTGTATTCCGAAGGTTGTATATTCGTAGCATTTTGTAGAAGAATGCTACAATTTAATAAAATTGCCATAATGGTATATTTAGCATTGAGTTAGTTGTTATGAGCACATACAAGAGAACGCAGCTGACTGTCCTCTTGACCTAGGTAGGGAAAATCCCTCTAGTTGACATAGTAACATTATTTACGTGATATAGGTTTGGTTCCCGGCAAGGAAAGGCGTTTCTACCTGTGTTGGTTCTGGAAACAATACACACACACACACACACAGATCAGCCGTTCTTTGTAGCATTCTACGAACAAGCTCAATAGGGATGATAACAATTTTTTTTTTCTCCGACAGGTAGATTAAAAATATTGGATACGTATTTTTTCTTTTTTGAAGTAATGAAAAGATTACGATGATATATTGAGTTAAAATGTGGCATGACGTCACGCCTTGCTAGATTTTAAACCGAGTTGTGACGTTGCGAGCCCCCAATGCCAACTTTAATGCGTTTTATCCACGTTATTTTTTATTAATATGATAAAGCAAGAAATACTTATCCAATATTCTTTTATTATCTGACTGACGGACTGAACAGAATTTCTTTTTTTTCCTAGGCATCATAGTAGGTAGCTGCAGTCAGGCAAATTAATTGTTAAGCAAATTGACAACCTACGTCAATTTTTATTGTCAACTGTCAAAGAATGACAGTTGTTATTTGCATATGCGGGCAATTCAGGTCGGTAGTCAATTGTTTAACAATTAATTTCCCTGACTTTAATTAAAACTATTTTTGCAACTATCAATTCGTTTAGCTCACAACATAATCAGAAGCCTAATTCCCGTAATTAAAAACTTGGCGAGTGTGCTCAAGAACTCCACGACCTCATTCCGCCTGCCCCCTTCTACCATCGGACATCTAGACGCACTGCAAGTTACCATCCCTGCCTAGTTGCTATTCCACCAATTCGCACTAAGCGTTTCCAAATGTTATTTGTGATGCGCACAGCTAAGGAGTGGAACTCTCTGCCTGCGTCTGTGTTTCCGAACGCATACAACCCCAATCTCTTCAAAGTGAGAGTGAACAGGCTTCTTCTGGGTAAGCTCGCTCCATCGTCGACTTTGTCGCTGTCACCTCTGACCTAGACTAGAGTCAAGAGCAAACCTATCTCAAATAAAAAAAATAAAAAAACTTTCAAAATCTAGTCGCAATCTCATCTCAACGAATATCAAATGTCAAAAAATTTTCAAAAACGTAGGGAAATTATAGGTAAGGTCACCCGGGGATATTGTAGCCAGGGAGCAAACGTAACTGATTGAGGTAACTCGTTATGAAACATATGAAATAATAACGAGTTACCTCAATCAGTTACTAGCTATAATAGCCCCGGGTGACCCTATTTTTAACATAATGAGACTGAGATCAGACTGTGAACGTTCTTAAAATTACGAGAATTGCCCCTCAGGTCAATTGATATACTTATCTTAGCAAATAACTGAACATTTACTTTATAATTCAACTGAAAACTCCAAATCCCTTTTAAAGCCTTTCCGACTTTACTCCTAACCAGTGCCTTTGTATTCAGGACGCAGCAACAAATATCCTGCCCCGTTACTTGTCACGGAGAAACGATTATTTACTGTACAAATCGAGTGACGTGGGTCTAAGGATACAACATTATAAATCAAACACTTCGCGTCAGCTTGGACGTGACGTTATATTTAAACGCGTCAAATGGTGCCAACAAAAATATGACGAAAGAAATTCTGCGAAGGTTTTAGTCCCGCGGGTGTCGTGTAAGGGATTATGGAAGGTTTGGCACACCTGGGCAATGATGACGTCATTGCTTCTTTGTCTTGGAAGGCTATTTTTTTGCTTTAATAAGACATGACGCACACTATGCGACACGCGACTGCGACAGCTAGGTGCCTAGACGCAATGACTGGCTGCGGCCGACAATTTTCATGTAATATTTTGTTCAAAAAAAAAACCTAAAAAGAAAAAAAAAGTTAAAGCTTGGCGTCCGTCAGCAAACACTTGGCCTCGAGTTGAAGAGTTGCTACGACAGCATAGGAGAGTCACACGCTGTCGCTACTTGTCGCAGCGTAACCCGGCACGCGGACACCCGATGACAGTCGCATGCGACAGGTCAGCCTCTTGTCGTCGAGCTGTCGTATGTCGCATAGTGTGCGAGGTGGTTTAGAGTGTTCGGTAAATGTTTTAGGTAATATTTTTTGTAACATTACTTACGCGAGCAAGCACGTAGAGTAGTAAAATTAACAAAAGAATAAGAATAGAAGGAAATTACTTTATTCCGTATCTTTCAAAGAAAAAGAGTAAAGCAATGGCTATTGCTATCTTACACTGAAAAGGTAACCAGCGGGGTAAGTGCGTAACACACATGAATGTCAAATAATCGCAATGGGTTTCATTTTGGCAGTTCACCCACATTCATTGTGTTATTTACGTCGTTGAGCAGACGAATTTTTTAAACCTATGGAGCAATGGATTATGCAATATCTTTCAAAACTCTCGGATTGTGTTTGAAGGTGTGTTACGCAATTAGGGTGCTGCTTAGTAGGTAGGTAATTGTTTATATCCCAAGCATTGATTTCAATTGAAATTCTATTAGGTATAAGAAGGTTTTTATTGTATTGATGATGTTAAAGTCATAATTTTAAAAGAGCTCTCTTTTCTATGTAATACTTAATAAAAAGACGTGATCCCAAACATCACTTCCAAACTTTATTTAATGAACTAAAGAACACAACTATATAAATATCAATATCGCAGTAACCCGAAATGGAATCGTTCCGGAATCTTCTCTAATATCGATATCGGTTAGCCGTCTTTATGAGGACAATGTCTACTTTTTACGGCAGTCCGATACGTTAGCAGTTCAATAGTACGGAAGTTCCATATCTGCTGACTATTGTTGGGTTCACTTGCTTGCTGATCTCGGTTTATTGTGGATTTCTGCTTATTGGATTTTGAGGGGTCATTGATCGAAGCGTGTTTTGTTTTTTTTTTTTTTTGAGATGCTTTTTGGTATTATCTGTAGGTGTGTATGGTGTGTTGTTTAGAATATGAGAACGGAGTCTGGTGCTGTTTACGATAGATAGACTTCAGCCGATCCATTCTGAAAAAATCTTAGCGTGAAAACTTTGGTGGCGCGAGCTTGAAGTGAGCTGTCATTCCACATGATGCTAGGGATCAGGGGCGAAGCCTTCATACAACCCGATTCCTATCGGCTTTCCTTTGGATCAACCACTCTTCTTAATGTTTACTATTGCCAAATAATATGGTTCACCTGTGTGTGTAACTATATATCACATTACATTACATAATTATATTTAATACTGATATGTGTGATTTTAATGTAATTTAATTTTTAATTGTTAATAATGTAATATAATTTAATTTTAATTTTTGATAACTTTAATGATAATGTTAATAATTTTAATTTTTAATTATAATTTAATTCATTGTAAGGTATCTAATAAGTAATTTTGTTATGGGTTAATACCTGAAATAAACGATAATAATATTTTACCCCACCGCCGTATCTCTACGTTGACGCCGTGGTGGGGCTTGCGCGCTCCTGAACTCTAGATCTGTGCCGATAGAGTTTACTTTGCCGAAACGAATCTAGGGTGAGGAGCCAGACCAAGAGAGATACATGAACCCGCAGGGCAGCATGTGGCGAGCTGTTGGGCAGTAGCGACCCCACGGACCCTATCTCCCGGGAGAAGTCTTGTTCCTCACCTCTGGCTTGCCTTTATTGGCCGTCTGGAGTGAACACTGACGAGGAACAGAGTTCCCACCTCATTCTTGCCTTTATTGGCCGGCTTGAGTGGAGATTCGCTAGAGCAAACGTGCTCGGAGGAAGGAAGTAATCCAGTAAGTGCTGGTAGGGATCTTGACCATCTTCCGGGCTCTGGGATTGTCCTGATAGTCGTGGAATACCTCTCCACTCCTCATAAGCACCTCAGGACATGTTGCCCTCTTGTCACTACGACACTATGTGCTAACGACCGTTTCCGGGGGCCCATTATTGAGTGTGCAAGTCACCCCCTGCCATTTTATCCGTGTATTACCTAACATTGATCAGGCAGGGGACATAGTTTTTCCATAGTTCTTGGTAACCAATCCACTATAGCCACCCAAACCCATAGCCCAATATGTTTCGTTTCCATGTCCTACAATAGTCCTGCACCAACCGGGGGTTGTCCTTGGGTGCATTTGCATAATGCATACAGGGATAATCGTCGGTTGGTGCCTCCTCATCGTTTAAAATTGTCTAAGGGGCCTCTGCGAGTTGGCTTCGGCCCCTCGTACGCCTTCCAAAAGTCCGGGACCCCAGGGTCCCGAGAGATATATAAAAATAAAAATAATAATACTAGTTTAATATATCATAAGATTAAAAACATAATAACACCGAAATGTGGGTGTACTATAGGTATACCTAACCCTTTCCAACCCCTAACCTGCCTAACCCTTCGGGGAAACAAGGCGTGATGTTATGTTATGTTAAGATTAAAAACATACAAGTTTTTGTCTGAGTATAAACTCAGACGCCGAAAGAAAAAATTGTTCAGTTGTCATAAGAGAACTGAACAAATTTTTTCTTCGGCTTCCCTCTAATGATAATTGTAGCTGCGCCACTGCTAGGGATTGACACTATTGACCTAAGTTCACCTAAGTTTTTGGTACCTACATACTTCAAAGAAAATGGTTGACTTGAATGAGAGCCACAAAAATGTCGTCAGACGTCTTATTCCAAACAATTAAAAGAAAACACAAGCTCTTATTTAACAAAACAATGAGTAACCGATCCTCGTGCCAAACGATTTTAAAACAAGAAGTAAATTGTTTAACTAACTCCCCATTCTACAGCAATTTCCATTCAAATGACTCTCATTGGAAACTGAACAACAAACTAAAACAGAAGTTAAAAAAAAAAAAAAAAAAAACACTCGAAGTGTCAATCGTCCAATCCAAACACGTAATAGAAACTTTAACACCACTTTTCTCTTTTATCATACAATAAAAGAAAAAACTGAATAAAAACAGTCGGTAAGAAAACAGCACATCGCCTGAACTTGGGGTATTATGACGGGCAAAAATAGTTGGCGGAACTTGGGCAAAGTTGGCAACCAACACTGCTCGTTATTGCCTTAGTTGGGCAATAATTTCGCCTGGACCAAGATGGCCGGTTGTTATAACAAACTATTGTATTGCCAACAAATTACTTGTGTGTGGTTTTGTCTTCTTTGGATTAGTTTGAGAATGTTGTAATTGGTGTGATGTTAATAATGGGGTGTTTCGTTTATTCATTTGATTGATTCTGTGTATATTTTATTCCTTTTTAATGAATCTCTATCGTTTTAAAATATTTTTCTTTAATTTTTGTTGGTAACTTTTTTTTATTTTGCATTGTTTTATAGTACATAAATACCTTATTTTTCTGTCTATCCGGATGCCGCTGTCGTTGCTGATAAGGTGAGCCGTTGCAAAATCTAATCTTAAATTGTTCTTACGCTTTTTAAATGTTTTTATTATACCTATGAAGGTATGAAGTTGTACTTGATCTGGGATCGTAGCTTTTAAAACAGCTGTTAGATTTGAGTGTAATTTAAAGGTAATAAATATCTCTGTAATTTAATATTCAAATCTACGTTAGTCAATATTTGAGATCAGAACCCTCACGAAAAATATAATTATATAATAAGCCAAAAAATATTCCTGCCCCGAGCACCCTAATAAAAGTAATCAAAAGTAAAGGTCAAATCAAAACGCCATATTGATTCTGGTCCATAATAGCCCCCGATATGTATGTATGTAATGAAGTCCATATCTCCGCCACAAAGGCTGTCAGGGACAGGGGTCGCATCGTACGAACAGGTAGGCAAATTAATCCGATGCAATTTTATCTAGTCGCTTCGGGGCTGTGTCACAGTGGGGTACTGTTTTTGGTGCTTATTACGAGAAATATAGGCGAAATTGTAGCTGGTTAGACAGTGTTTGTTGGGCAGTGTTGTAAGATTATTTTGGTACAAAGTTTAAGTACTAGTTTTTATTTAGTTGTACAAATTATACAATACAATATATAAGCTAACACTAAAATATAAATATAACAAGTACAAGTATATAAAAAAATAAAAAGGGGAACAGTTTATTGGGCATCAAAAAAATTATCCGCATCACTATAAAAATAGGCCAGTCCTTTGGTTACGTGAAGAGTCATATTTAACGTTATATTTTGCTTCGATTTAATCTACAAGTTAACCTATAGTGCAGTTTAAGCCGATGGAAAATGGACAGACCACTCTGCCTGTTAGCTGAAACATCTCAGGCAGTAGACAACATGCTTGTTCAACTTTATAACAGTGAGCAGTAACTTGTAGAGAGATTTTCATTACAAAAACTACCCATCAGAGTAAATAATAATTTTAAAACAAAAAACAGGTAACCATGAGGACTGCCAACTTAATTAATTGTATCTAGTATCAAAACGCCGGATACGCCGGGAGGGGACGCCCTAGGAAGACATAATTAGTGATCTTATTGGTGATGTTCTTCAGAAAGGTCATGTGCGTAGTACTCGCAACCGGCGTGCGTGTATGACCAGATGTATGAACGTAAACGAGGCAAAAGGAGTATGTAAGGTTCGTAGCAGGTGGCGTTCTGTAGTTTCTGCCTACCCCATGGGAAGAAGGCGTGAGTGTATATTTAGTATCAAAAATTAAAATGTCATAATTTGTAAATTAAAATGATTAATTAAAACATACAGGGTTAAAGTGCAAAAAATTAAGCCACCAAATGTTCTACCGTTTCGTAATTTTTGTGTGACAATAATAAAATGACTAAAACTTTGGCAAAGATCACTAATGATCTTTGCCAAAGTTTTAGCCAACTTTGAATTTTGAATTTTTCATCAGCTATGATAATAACTTAAATTCCCGTATAGTCGCGCCGTAAATCATTTATAAATTGGATTTTTCATAAAAATAACTAAAAGTCTAACTAACTCAAAAACTACTGAATTTCGGTAGAGCATTTGGTGGCTTAATTTATTACTATGACATCCTGCAAGGAATAAGTCGAGTTTCCAGTAACCCTGTATATACTTTCACTGTTTGCCTAGCACAACACGTCATACTCATTGCCACAGATATACGTTAACATTAGCATGTGGGCGACGCGAACCCATAAGACTTTCCCTTACCAAAAATCGCTCAATGCGCCTAAAAAAGTTTTCACTTAAAACAAAATTATCTGCATGAAGATACCGCCGGGTAAATGGTTTTTAGTTAAAATCATTTTTAAATGACTACAATCTTATATCTTATTTACTTGAATATAATGAAAGGTCCACTGTAGAACTTCAGTCCTATATTTAATTGGCCGACCATAGAATAACGGGAGTCCGCGTTGTCCTTTTGTAATATGTCGTGACCCCGCAAAAGGGGTTGTTCTCAAACTAATTGAAATTCACAATATTTTGTGCTCTATTTGATTGGGGGAGCGAGATAGGCCGGCCATATAGACTTTTGGTTTAAACACCTCTATTGTACCTGGTTGTTGGCACACATGGGTTTAATGTCAAGTACCCAGTTGCGTGTTAATTAAGACGAAGAACTGATATAAAATGCTCCTGTTTATATTTAGGTGTTTATTTTTTGCGATTTTCCTCATCTGCATAAAAGCTTTTATTGGGTAGGAGTTACCACCTTTTGTTTTCTACGTTTCTTGTGTGGACCCCCTTTAATTTTTTACTTTATTTTATTTTTATCATCTTTTGTTATAGCAGCAATAGGAGGGGCTTGTGGCTAAGTAATAACAGCCGCATGGGTCGATCGATCGGGTTAAGCTACGCTTGCCGCGGTTGGTCTGTGGATGGGTGACCATCTTTACATATTAAGACCCCTCAGTGCCTCAGAAAGCACGTTAGCCGTTGGTCCCGGCTGTCATTCGTGGTTCTTTGACAGTCGTTACGGGTCGTCAGAAGCCCGAAAGTCTGACAACCATAGCAGGGGTATCGTATTACCCAGTAACTGGGTTGTGGAGGTCAGATAGGCAGTCGCTCCATGTAAAATACTGGTATTCAGCTGCATCCGGTTTGACTGGAAGCCGACCCCAATATAGTTGGGAAAAGGCTAGGCAGATGAAGATGTTATAGCGGCAATAGAAATACACAATCTGCAAAAATTTCAACTGTATACCTATTAGGGTGCGTTTCCTCTGAAGCGGAAACGAGTGGAGCTGAGTGGAGACGCACGGGAATCAACCAATCACAATGGTTGAAATCCTCATCGCGTCTCTCGTCTCGTCTGTGATTGGACGATTCATGCACGTCTCCGCTCAGCTCCGCTCGTCTTTGCTTCAGTGAAAACGCACCCTTACGGTTCATGAGATACAGCCCGCTGACAGACATACGGACGGATGGACAGCGGAGGCTTAGTAATAGGGTTCTGTTTGGCATGCTTTGGGTACGGAACCCTAAAAACTGAATAAACAACCAGGCGTAGGTACACATGAAGACAGAAGTGCATGGAGAGTTCCAAACCAAAATCGTTTGTACAGGGTTTCATCGCCTTAATAATATGTCTTGGATGACATAGATGGCGCTAGTATAGTAGTTGGATTGGAAAATATACAAGAACATTATCTTGTTTTTTGCTAGTTACAATATTACTCAATTTTAACACAAATTCTCCTACGACATTACAAACCTTATAAAGCAAAGCACGTAATAACTAGGATTCGAACTCGGTGGCATAAAATTTACCGATACCATTAGCCACTGGACCATTGCGTCATTACGCATTGAGTTGAAATTATCCTTCTCTTTATTATATTGAAGTTGTTAAGTGACTTTAACCCGTATCATAAATCTCAAAAGAATTGAGGGTAGTTTAATATTGACTGTGTAAAAATTAAATCTTTTTGTTCAATTATAATGTTCTTTACTATCTATGAGTGAGTTCAGTTACGATTGCGTTTACAAGTTTTTAATATTTATTTTTATCATGAGTTCGCGTTCAAATATTGATATGGCTACGAGGGCCCAAATAATAGCATTGCAGAATCAAGGCTTAAATTATTCTGAAATTTCGAGAGAAACTGGCTTAAACGTAAGTAATGTTTTAAAATCACTGTTCGTTATTTATTTTATTATCCATGGTTATCGATACACGAAAATAATAAATAATATATTTCCCTTATAGGTAAAGACTGTCACTTTATGGATAAAGCGGTTTCAAGAAGAGGGTTCGTTGGAACACCGTAGTAGATCTGGCAGAAGACGCCATATTGACTCAGACCAGCGTCAACTTATGGTGCAAGGTTATGAGGAAAATGGCTTTACACCAACAAGATATTACGCAGAGTTGTTTGATACATCTTTGCGGACGGTGTATCGTGCTCTTCATAGTGAAGGTCTGCATTATCGTCGACATGCTATTAAGCCATTGCTAACCGAAGCTAATAAAAGAGCACGATTGGAGTTCGCTTTGAAATACAGAAATTTCGACTGGAGCAACGGAGTCATCTTCAGTGATGAAAAGACTTTCAAGTCTAGCCAGCATGGGCGAGTTAGGTTGTGGCGTAGGAATAATACGCGTTATGATAGTGATCACGTTGTGCCTAACTCTGAATCCGGTCGTATAACAGTGAACATTTGGGGATGGATGAGTGCTGCAGGACCAGGAGAACTTACTGTAATACCCAGTCGTGCAAACAGTGTAAACTACATAGATGTGCTGAATGACGTCATGTTGCCCACCGTACGGAATGTTTTTCCTGTAGAAGACATGCCAGTGATAACGTTCGTGCAGGACAATTGTCCTATACACCGTTCCATAATTGTGCAAGAGTGGTTTAGCCAGCAATCGGATATACAGATTATTCCTTGGCCTGCGAGATCGCCAGATTTAAACCCCATTGAAAATTTATGGGGCGTTATGGTTCAAAGGTGGGACAATAGGAACGAAAGGACTAAGGAAGTACTGAGTACTCACTGCATGCAGGTATGGGATTCTATACGGGGTCTAAATTTATGTGAAAAATTAATAAACTCCATGGGTTCGCGGTTGCAAGCTGTAATCGATCAAAATGGCGGACACACGAAATATTAAAAAAATAATATAAAGTGTTGACTATTGGATTGAGTAATAACAAAGACCGGGGTAGCTATAATTTATTTGATAAATTACAGTGATCAAACCTAGTGTAAGTGGGATAAATTTATTCACTACTTTATAACAACAAAATGTTTTTACACTAATGATTTTGATTTCTTATATAATATAAGAAATTAAAATAAAAACAATATAAATATAGATTCCTTTCTAATATAATTAATTATTTATTTATTATTATAAACAAATTGGTCCCAAAATGACAGCTATAACCCGGTCTTACAATTGTTATTGATTTGAGGTTTAGCTTCAATTTCTTCCTCGTTCTGGAACGAATACTTAAGCTGTGAACCTCAGTCATAACATAATGCACAAATCAATCATTATAGTCAATACCACTAACCATAATTATGCAAAACGTAATTTTTTTATAATTTGTGAGTAGGTAAAATATTTACAGAACTAAGGTTGCATATATAGTGTAAGGTATTATAACATTATGTAAATAAAACTAAATACTATAAGAATAGCACAACACAGTTTTGATTTAGAATACTTATAACATCTATTATACAGTTTTACTTTGTTAATGTCTTCCATTTTGTAATAGAGTTATTCAGTTATAAATTTTACTTGTATTTCTCATAACAAGTGAATTAAATAATTGTCAATTGGGTGTAAAACTGTTAGGTTAGGTTATACACTGTATAAGAAAGAAAGAAATAAATTGTATTCTTCTTTGAGAATTAAATGTCTTAATGTATAATATCACTAAAATAGTTTAATTTCTTATCCTTTACGAGAACTAAACTTAGTAAATCTTAATCTGTAAGAAAAATATATCTAAATCTTCTTACATAAATGTTTCTTACTAATAATACTAATACTTACCACCAATTACGAAAGTAATTTATATATATTTATTTATACAATGTTATATATAGTAGAGTAGTATATGTATACTTGTATATTATGCCTTTATTCATTTATACATCTTATATTATTTATAACAAAAAATAAAATAAAAAACGTTTAAAAATATAAAAAATAGAATATAAATTACATTATATAATAATAAAATTTAAAAAAACCGACTGTGAACTGGGTTTCGAACCAGTGCCCTGTGAAACTAGCTTTGTTATTCTGTCATGCTTATCCACCTGAGCTACGATCTACTTATTGTAGAATGCGAAAATGAGAGCTAGTTTGTGAATGTAGGGATTTTTATTATTTATGATCTACGCCATCTGTAGTCGAATTAACTAATATACCAATTGGTTTATTTGGTTTGGTTTAGATGGCGCTGTATTAAGTACTCGGAAATAAGAAAATAAAATAATTTATGTTTATTTGAATATAAATATATTATTATTTCTTAGTAATTATTTTAGGTATTAAAAACCTTATTATGTGCCTCTGCATAATAAGGTTTTTAAGCTTTGCGGTGTTATTTTCATGTTTGAACAGCGCCATCTAGTCGTCTCATGAAAGTCATGAAACGTAATGCAAAACCTCAGTCAAAAGTCGACCTTAGGCTCTCCATGCACTTTTGTCTTCAATAGTACAGGCACCTTTTAGCACTAGCACTACTGCACCTGCGTTCCACAAGCCGCGTCTCCGCGTCGCCTAAAAGCCTCCTGGAAGTCCAAACTCCGCACATAATTGAAACATTTCCGAGTTTTTCTCACTGTTCCATATTTATACTGTGACTTGTGTCACATTGCCAAGATTCCCCAGCGTGGACACAGTTGAAAGTGAGTTGTTTTTATTGAAAACAAGGGTTGGCCCTAACTCATTGGCTTCCAGATCACGAACACACTTTGTTAAAAAAACAGAGATCCCTTTGACGTATCGACTAGACATTTTTTAATGCATAACTTGAACGGAATTATTGATAACTACAGCGGATCCGGCCGACGGATTTTGCCTTTGATATTTGCTTTCAAAGATGTGTGTTTTTAATGTTTTTTTATTTGGAACATTCGGTTTGCGCTTGTTATCGGGTTTTCCTTGTATCGGCTAATATTTTTGTTGGCGTACTGTGTTTGTGTTCGGAGGGATATTTGTCGACGGTTCTGATTAGAATAATAATTAAATAGACAAAGTATTGTTATGGGGAATTGGGGGAGATAGTCTTGGTAAACGTTAGTTTTTAACCGACTTCAAAAAAAGGAGGAGGTTCTCAATTCGGTTGTTTGTTTTTTTATGTTTGTTACCTAGTACTCCGTCATTTCTAAACCAATTTAGAAAATTCTTTTTTTATTTGATAGGACATACTTCTAGATTGGTCCCATTTTTATCAAAGCCCAGTTCTGATGATAGGATCCATTAGGAATTGAGGGAACTCCTCAAATATTATAGGCATACACATAGCGATTTTAGTATTTTCATCAACAAGTTAAGCATTTGCATTCAGAAAGTATCATTTGGTGAAGTGGAACTGAAGAGGACCACAGACGGCCACAGAAACTCCTCAATGTATTTCACAGGTGGCGATAAGATATCTCGATTAAGATAGTTAAGTTAGTTAGTTAAGATAGTTAAGCGACTATGACGAAGCGAAATTAAATAAATGGTTCTGATGAAAATGGTACCATCCAATTGATCTGATGATGAAGCCGGAAGGTAGGCACTGGTACTCCGTAATAAAACAATGTATCTTAGCCGTGTTTGGGCTTATTGAAATTGTCATGAGGTGCACTATATAGGTATAGGCTATAAATGGTTTCAAAGATTGCTTCTAATTGAGCTACTTGAGTCGTATGTTATGTGTAGTCTTGACTGTCAGAAGACAGATTTCGTCAACGATCTGTCGTCGTGTGGTGGATTTAATAATTTGTTGGCGACGACGACCAGACCTGATAAAACTACGCCTACCAAATTGCTGACACGACTTAGCGCGACATATATGTATTTGCCTTTTCGCAAAGTTTTTATTTGAAAGGGTTCTTCCCATGGTCATACATAAATTTGGTCAAATTCTGATGAGTGGTTTTTGAGTTAGCTTCAGTGGTCTCGAACCTACAGGATTTTCGGTATTTCTACCGATATGGGCTCTCGTTATAAATTAGTCTGTAAGTTTTTTTTTCAATAAATAAACGAATTTGTTTGAATATTGTTTTTTGTCAAATACAGATTTTGGGTACAAATATACCGATTTTAGCCGATCTCGCTCTATGATGTTCGAGACCACTGCTTAGCTTCAATAATACGTAGTTTTTTCTTTATTTAGTGTATATTGACGATGTTACAATAGAATCAATCAATCCGAGACTCCTCCGTGCCTCGGAAAGCACGTTAAGCCGTTGGTCCCGGCTGTCATTCGTAAATCTTTGTCAGTCGTTACGGGTCGTCAGAAGCCCGAAAGTCTGACAACCAGTCTTACCAAGGGATATCGTATCACCCAGTTACTGGGTTGTGGAGGTCAGATAGGCAGTCGCTCCATGTAAAATACTGGTATTCAGCTGCATCCGGTTAGACTGGAAGCTGACCCCAACATAGTTGGGAAAAGGCTAGGCAGATTGATTGATTGACGATGTTACAATAACTTCCCGGTCACTGTTATTTACTTAGCAAGTAGTGGTACACGAATTTGGGTGGGGTAAGTACCACAACTAAAAAGTGGATTAAAAATTATTTATATAAAAAAATACAACCGAATTCCAAAAAAAAATACAGTACCTACAGAGTGAAAAATAACTTTAATTTCGGAAGTCGGTGGCAAAAACATAAATACTAAACCGAAGACACAGACTTCCGAAATTATAGTTATTTTTCACTTTGTAGTGATTTTTTTGGAAGTCGGTTGTTTTTATTTTTGTAAATAAGTTTTTTGTATTTTCGTTTTTTGCCACCTAATTCCAAAATTAAAGTTATTTTTCAGTTTGGCGTTATTTTTTTAGAAGTTGGGTGTTTTTTTGCAAAAAAGTTTTTTATATACACAGTCAGATCCCTAAATAGATTTTTGTGTGGGCTATGAATTAATATTCCCTATTTAGTTCATTTGATAGGGTGAAGTAATTTACAACTCAAGAGACTTCCCCAACTTCTTAATCAGTGCCTATAAATTATTCCAAAATAATATTACCTGAAAAAGTTTCCTTTAAATTGCTCGAAGTAAAAAAAAGAACACCGATTTCCGAATTCAAATAAGGGATGTCATATCCGAATTAGGGGTATCGTCTACAAGAAAATTACAAGTTGACTCGAAAACTCGACGTCGAAATTGAATAAAAACTTAAGTCATTTTTCAATGAAACAACAGAGGAAGAAGACAGAGTTTCGATATCCGAATTTCTTATCCTACGTTCATTAGCAAGTTCAATCAAGGGTCCGAGGACTGTGGTTATTTATTGCCTTGCATCGGCCCTCACAATTACCGCTGAAGGAAAAACTTTCGCCATTACGGGCCCCTGAGGCTTTCATACAAAAAATAAATTGTACACGCCAACGTGTTGTGCGTAATGGATTCCGGGTTTCGATTTCGTTCGGCCATTGTATCGGAAGGTATCGGGAGTATGGCCGCACGCGTGCGGCTGTTTATATGTATATTTGTGTGGAAAATGTTTATTTGATTCGGGCGAACGACGATGTTTGTGCGTTTGTGAGGCAGGGGAATTCGTTTAGTGTTTTAGTCTCTAAAAATGAAATCTCATTTAAATGATAAGTATGTAGTTGAAAAATCTTTGTCTGTTATAATTTAACTTGTGAAATTTCTTGCTACCCCGACACATCGCGTCGCATCGCATCGCCCACCCGCACTATGACTTAATTTTCGCTTAGCGTTCTTTATGATTTTTTTCTTTTTGCTTGGCTGCCAAAGGTCGTAGTGTTCTAGTGTCGGTCGTAGTGTCTGTAGTCATCATCATCATCATCTGCCTAGCCTTTTCCCAACTATGTTGGGGTCGGCTTCCAGTCTAACCGGATGCAGCTGAATACCAGTATTTTACATGGAGCGACTGCCTATCTGACCTCCACAACCCAGTTACTGGGTAATACGATACCCCTTGGTAAGACTGGTTGTCAGACTTTCGGGCTTCTGACGACCCGTAACGACTGTCAAGATACACGAATGACAGCCGGGACCAACGGCTTAACGTGCTTTCCGAGGCACGGAGGGGTCTTGATATGTAAAGATGGTCGTAGTGTCTGTAGTATTCTTCAAAAATTAGGCTATCAAATGCAAATGCAAAAATATTTTTTCAAATGTACCTAGGTAGTTCCAGAGATTAGCGCGTTCAAATAAAAAGAACAATAAAACAAACAAAATCTTCAGCTTTTTAGATTATATTAGTATAAATTAGCGCTACTGCTGAGCATGAGGTCCTGGGGTCGATTTCCAGATCGGGCAAAGTGTTATTGGGGTTTTCTATCTGGTTTTATATCTCAGTAGCAGTCCAGAGTCTGGATTTGTGCCCGGTAGATGGCAATAGGTTCGCCCCCTATTACATGGGACTTAAACATAACAGGCAAAATGTGGGTGTACTTTAGGTACACCTCTGCCCAACCCTTCGGGGAAACAAGGCGTGATGTTATGTTATGTGTGATTTTTTTACACACTTCCATGATATAATCTTTTCATTATTTTACATTATATAGTCTTGTCTTTTAAATATATTCTTTTATATTTTGTGAATGTGAGTACGTTGTAGGCTTAATAGACTGTACATAGATTTGTAGACCATTTTCTATTTTGTTAAGTACCTGGTACTTGTTGACAGGCCTACACTGTCCTCCCATACTCATAATAACGCTGTCATTTGAAACCATTGTAAAAGCCAATTATTTTTAAAAGAATAACCGTGGAATTTCTTGGCGGTTCTTCTCCATAGGAAACGACCAATTGGAACCGTACACCTAGCTTCTGATGTTTCATAAGTGCCCGTGTAGGTTTATGTGAAATAAAATATTTTGATTTTTTTATTTTGATTCTATCTATAAAAAAATATGAGATTGATAAAAATCGTTTGACCGATTACCATGAAAGTTGGCCTAAATAACTACGTATTTTTATCATCGATAAGGTTTAAATATAGGTTTTTTATTTCAACCTCCACGCGGGCGAAGCCGCAGGCAAAAGCTAGTGTATTATAAACTTAACTTCTTTTTTTAGTTTGCAGGAACTTACCTTTGTCCTGTAAAAGGGAAATATCGCACGTATTGCACATTATTTAATTTTAATTTACTTACTTATAAATTATGCAAGAATTCAGTTAATTTCACGGGGCTGTAATTTAACTCGGTTTAATAGTTGTAGTGATGTTAAAACTTCTAAGAAATAAGCTGATTGAAGCTTAATTTTTAGGGTTCCGTACGTCTGAATGAAACAACGGAACCCTTATATGATCACTCGTGCCTGTCTGTCTGTCCGTCTGACAAAGCTGATCTGCTCCAAATCTACTGGACCGATTAAGTTGCAATTTGGTTGACATATGAATTTCTGTGACCCAAACGTGTAACGTACATAAATGAATTTTGAATATGGGGTTCACTTTTGCGGGAAAAATTAGAAAAAAAAAGTTTTGCAAACTGTACCGTATGACGTATCAAATGAAAGAACTTGATAAGAGGATTTCAAAATAGTAATTTCCCTTCATTCAAACATCCGAAAGTTAATAAGTTGTAGTTTTATCACATAAAAAAAAAAACATTTTTTTGCGATTACAAACTTACATTTGCAATTGGAGAATTGACCGTGACATATATCGATGTATGGTAGAACATGTTTTTCAACTACAATGTTAAGTTTGTTTTTGGGATAAATTTTTCCCAACTACGGAATCCTTCATTGTGCGTGGTTCGACACTCACTTGGCCTGTTTTTTCTCAGAACTTTCTAATATGTTCCACATGTTATGACGTAACTCAAAAACATTTATCTCCACTAATATTCTCTTCTACGACTACAATAGATTTCGCACGTCTCCTCTGACACATCGTAAATTGTGAGCGCCCGAATAAGGGAAGTTTTATTAAATTTCAATGTGTAGACTTGTCTTCGGATTGTCGGCACACCTGCGAACTGAATTACGGTTTACGTGTTCAGCAATTGGTAGAACCGTATAACCGTTGAAGCTAAAGATTTGTACCGAAACGTTTCGGACGAAAATCGGCGTAAATTGCGCTTGTGAGTAGTTTGTTTCTGGATGAGTTTTGATGTGGTTGATGTATTGTTGAAGTAACATAACATTACACCACGCTAGTTAACCTTGAAGGTGTAGGCATATGACTAAAGCAAACACTCATTTCACATGTTTTAAATCCTATGTAGTACGCTTGTCACTAACCGGGTACATATCATAATTAGGCTGTCGGTTGAAAATGTTCTAATGAAAATTGTGATGAGTAATAATACCTTCAGAAACACGCTCTATTTAAAAGGATATAACAATAGACTTTCAAAGAATTATGATAAAATACAGTAGACTATTTATTCAATATCTTTTTCATAGAACAAAAGCGTTTTTATTAAAATTTCGCGTTCTAATTTTCATGACAGGACTGAGCAATTTAGTTTAATTTCAGCAATTAGTTACGTCATCATTTACCACGATTTATATGACCCATATAAGAAGCGCCATCTTTCACGCTAAACGTGAATTACATTTACTATGTAAAGGCTCCCGCAGATAGGCGCGACGCAGTTCTGGTAGAATAATTTCCATTAAGTTTTTATAGAAATGGTTCTATTAGAGCTGCGTCGCGCCTGTCTGCAGGAGCCTTAAATGTTTTGCCTCCGTTACCTAGTGTCCTTTAAAACAGTGGCTGAGTGGGGATCACATAGACATGGCAAAAATAACCTCTTTACTCTCCTGTCCGTTAAAGTACCTAATAAAATGAGACTTAGGCGAATAATCCAAGTCCGTTTGAAGGAACTTCGCCAACTCATACTCGACTCAAGTCACCATGACAACGGCCGCAGAAACGCCCCCTAAATCGTATTGTAAGAGCTTGTCCAGATGACTGGACTCAGGCGCGCGAGTCGTGATACTAGGGATGCTATTATTCCGTCCAGTATACGCGCAATAGTTGCCACGGGCGGACGTATTTAGAATATTAAAAAATAGAATTTCAATATTCATAGCCATACGTCAATAAAATTTTACCTTGTATTATGAAGGTTTAAAGAAAAGTGTCTCAATGTATAAGGATCTCCCCTAGTTAAAAACTTTTAATTTTGTTTTGTAAGCTTCGGATATAATGTTATAAACATTGTCGGTTTTCTTTTTGTTTGCGTCGTTTCCATCGACGGTACGCAAGCCACAACACAATCGCTTTGTACGAATCCACGTTGCTCACTACCCAATTCGTCCCAGAACACTCGCGCGTAAATTGCGTCATCTGAACAAGCTCTTAGTCACAAGCAAGGGTTTTGATATCAAGATGTTTGGTAACTCCGTAGTTACGCCCGTCTATAGTACTTTTGTCAACCTTAAAATTGATGAAATCGAATCGAATGTGGAAGTACATACTTGTCGTTAATGATAAACTCATCATTAGATTGGCCAAAATTTTACTGAATAACCATCCATAGCTGTTTATAAAGACGATAGATATAAGTTATAACATTTAAAACATACTAATGCATATATGATTGATTGGATTAGGAGTTGAAGCTGCCCATAAAGTCTACGGAGCGTAGCACTCTTGCTACGACGTAGCATCACGGCTACGCTTGCTACGTTCGTAGCTAATGATTTGATAAACAAAGAATTCGCCACGCCTTGTCTAAAATCTTTTGCATAGAGGAAGTGGCTAAAATTAGAATCAATCCTATTCGAACACCAACTAATTTGCTGCTCCTCTAAAGTGGAGCATGCAGACACACAACTTATATAAACAGGCATGCTGACCCATAAAGTTTTAAGATTACACAAGCCGTGTCGCCGTTAGATAGTAAATTGGAATATTCACAGCGAGAGGGCCGAAAACGGGCCACCTGTGTGGGAAATGTTATTATCTCATTAGAGAAAACCCTTTCCGTTTCCTCAATTTGTTACAAACAAACGGAATTTTAATATTATCTTGGTAATAGGTTCCGTTGTTGATAATCCTCGGGCGCTTTGTCGTTCTGTTAAATAAACTGGTTGAAGAGAAAATGTACTTAGCCGTTTGTGTTTTGTTTATACTGGTTAATTGGAGTAGATACTCCTTTTACTAGATAGTAATAATATTTGTTGTTTTGCCCGCAGAGTATGTAAAACTATTTCGTGCTTGTCAAGCAATTTTGATCGTCTAGGGACCCCATTCGGACTTAGCGATTGAGGTCCTTTAGATAGAAAGATAGACAAAACATTTATTCAGTGCATACAAAAGACACAGCACAACACACAAAACCAAAATTAAATGATAACAAATTACATGAATATAATATGTCAAATATAATATAAAAACAAGGTGGCAATATACAAAAAAGAAAAACATACATAAAGAAATAAAAATGACACTTTAGAGTTGTGAATTCAGTTTTGGAAATGTGTTAACGTTGTCGTTTGCTTTTAGCTTCAAAAGCTACAATTGTTAAAAAGGTTTTATGTAATATTTAGCTGTCGAAAATATGAATGTCAGAATGGAGAAATACTTTAAAGGCTTTTAGATTTTGTTTAACCTTAAGGTTTTTATCGCATTCTACAGGCTACAGAAAATATTTTGTTATATAAACCTTTTTAGAGCTTAAGTGGGTTACATGAAAATGAACTCGAAATTCAAATAAATTTTCTCAATCTCCAAAAAAACAAGATGTATCTAGTTCATTTTAGAGAATGAGAAAATTTGCTGCCGTACCAAACACAATTATAATGTAATTCGCAAATGACACTAAAACGTTAGATAATTAAACCAGGACAGGCCCGCGGCATGCGTGCTTGTATAAGAACATTGCGTGCTTATGTAAGCACATTGTGTTGCCAGTCATTCTACTAGGAACATCATACGAGCTCCACATTCAGAAAGCGTGGTTTAGGGACAGAGTGCCTAACTCTAATAGTTCTGAATTTTGCATTATAAAATAAAAGCCTTGTAATATTCTATCAGAGTAATCTTTGTTAATTATCAGACTTATATTAGTCTACTCATGTTTTGAACAAATAAATGATCTTTATCTTTATCTCCTACTTGGGAATTCTAAGCTCTTTATTGGTTCTTATTTTAATCATTATAAGACACCTATCTGCAGAGCAGATGGCCGATGAGGTCAAAAAGGATAGTGGGCAAAAATGTATGGGAGCTGGTCCCACGACCGCCACAGTTAAAACCACTGTAGTTTTGAAGACATTACTTCTCATCTTACTCAGGCCAAGGCGCATCAAAATCTGTCGCAGGGTTATTTAGTTCTGACCGTGTTCCGAGCACCGGAATACATAGCGTTGGAAGGCCTCCTACAAAGTGGACCGATGATTTGTAAGGCCACAGGAATCCGCTGGATGCGAGAAGCGCAGAACCGGTCGAAGTGGTGGTGCTTGGGGGAGATCTATGTCCAGCAGTGTACGTCTGTCGGCTGAAATGATGATGATGATCTACAATCAATGTGATCTCTTAATTTGTAACGGGACCATAGGCTTCTGAACTTATTAAAATTGTATTTGTTTTGTGAAAACAGAAAAGTCATTAGGAGACCCAGATATATTTTTGTGTGATTGTAGGACATAACCGTAAACATTTTGACCACCGAGATATCTACGTGAATAAGGTAGAGTGAATTGTTCAATTAGCAATTTATATTCTTTGAAATATCGCAGCAATCCACCTGAAGCGTACTGGCAACCCTGTATGCCCCACATTCCTTCTTATTTACATTTCATTTGGGGAAATGCGACTCGAGATACGAGACGAAGCGAGTACCTATATAAAAAACCTAGATATGCAAATTAATAGGACACACAATCAAATCAAATTAGAAATGAAATAGCATTCACTGCTGCTTCTGCTTATGTGGTTTATTAGGAGTTTAGGAAAACAATCAATCTACTTAGCTTTTTCCGAACTATGTTGGGTTCAGCATCCAGTCTTACCGGATGCAGCTAAATACCTTATCTGACCTCCACAACCCAGTTACTGAGTAACGCGATACCCCCTGGACTGCCTCGTTGGTCTAGTGGTCGCAAGCGCTACTGCTGGCGCACATCTGGGAGTGGTGCGAGGAGGCAGGACGCCGGGGCGTAACTCCGTTGCCGCGAGAAATCGCGGCACGGCGGACAGAGCTCCGGCAGGATCTCATGGCGGCATGGAGAGTGCGATTGTCGCAACCCAGCGCTGGGCACGCCACAATTGCGGCGATAAGTCCCCTCTTTGAGGAGTGGCTGGAGAGGCGCCACGGCGTCCTCACCTTCCGCCTGACGCAGGTCCTCACCGGACACGGGTGCTTCGGGAGGTACCTGTTCCGGATAAGGCGGGAGGAAACGCCCGGGTGTCACCACTGTGTGGATCGCCCGGAGGACACGGTGGAGCATACGGTGGAAGTCTGCCCGGCTTGGGCGGGGCACCGCCGTGTCCTCGCGGAAGCGATCGGCGGCGGCGATCTCTCGCGTCCGGCCCTGGTCCAGGCCATGGTACGGAGCGAGAGTGCATGGGAAGCCATTACCTCCTTCTGCGAAGCAGTAATGCTCGTGAAGGAGGAGGCGGGACGCGTGAGGGAGAGGCAAGCTTTGCACCCTCACGCCCCTAGTCGCCGCAGGAGACGCCCTGGGCGTCGGGAATCGGCAGCCGATTCCCGGCCACCGTAGGCGCGGGCTTGCGGACGGCGAGCAATGGGTAGCTCGCCGTCCGGTAAGGACCAGGCCCGAGTCGACGGCGCGTCGTGTTCCACGCGCGCCTCAAAGAGATGTCAGCACTATTGACGGGGTCCGCTAGGGCCGATGCCAGCTAGGGTTGCGGGATGTTCGAAAGAGTTACCGTGGCCCCGGCACAGGCAACAGAAGGAACACGGGTGGGTTTTAGTCAGTAAAAGTCTGACACGCCCTCCCGCTCCGCCCAGAGCGGGAGAAGTCATTTGATGATTTCCCATCCACAAAAAAAAAAAAAAAAAAAAAAAAGCGCTACTGCTGAGCATGAGGTCCTGGGTTCGATACACCGGTCGGGCAAAGTGTTATTGGGTTTTTCCATCTGGAATTTCCAGTGGCAGTCCGGAGTCAGTATTTGTGCCCGGTGGATGGCAATAGACTCGCCCCCAATTACATGGGACTTAAACATAACTGGTGAAATGTGTACTATAGGTACACCTCTGCCTAACCCTTCGGGGCATACAGGCGTGATGTTATGTATGTATGTACGATACCCCTCGGTAAGACGGGTTGTCAGACTTTTGGGCTTCTGACTACCCGTAACGACTGTCAATGCTTTTCTCGAGACTAATTTTAATTAAAGTGCTTACCGAACATACAAAATTAATTCATTCAAAAATTAAAATTAATTCAACTACCCAAAATTAATTCTAGTGGTAACTAGCTCAATAAGCCATTTCAATAAGGTTTAGTCAAAGTGCAGGCTGGATCAATTGAGTTGGCACAATGCGTGCAATGAAGCGAATACAGGCTAATGTCTGGGGTATTGATCGCGTGAGCTAAAGGAGGGTGTCCGGTTCCAACATCAGGTTAAGATTATCATTGTTGGGTTAACGGTTCGTAAGCTATTTATTTAACTAACACATAACGGCCAAGGCCAATTTGTTACATGAGTCAAGACAAGAACGATAATGTAAAGTATACAGCTACACGACAGTCGCACGCTCATCTCAAAATACTCAAGACGTACTGACAATATCTTCTTCCTTTCTTCCGCAAGCACATCACACTATGTCACTGAATTATTAACTGAAAGTATAGTAGTAAGAATGTACTCTAACTGTGATATTTTTATGATATTTTGTTATGTGATTAATTAAGTGTTTAGTTAGATACACTGGCTTAAGAAAATTACTATGCATCTTTCTTCTATTTTATACACAAGTTGGAAAAGAATAAAGTTGCCTATCATTGCCCAGTTATAAAAACGTTTTTAAAAATAACTTTATTGATATCGGTCGGAATTTTAACATGAAAATTAGAGTTAGGCTTACTGTAATAGAACAACCTAAGCAATCAGAATGAGTAAATAGTAGTATACTATTATAGTCGGGACATTCGCACGGCTCCTACCATTAAGAGGCCTATCACAATATGGCGTTCTGACAGATTAGATGTATTGATGCACGCCAACGTATCGCATTATGTAGCAATTTGGCAGTTGTAGTTACGTTCATTTTGAGTCTCATAATATTTTTTTTTGTTTAAAGTATGAAATTTTAATTTCTTATGAACTAATATTTGTTTTGGTATAAATTATAAAATGTAGTAGGTAAGGAGAAATCACAGTTAATTTTGAGTGATTTCGCAGTATTATGGTTTTGAAAGGGTTTTTTTTATATATATTCCATACATTTTTCAAAATTCTGGGGCCGTTATAAACTAAACCACTATTTATGAGATTTTATTATATATTTTTCATTTCTTTTGCATGACAGTAGTTCAATCCACGAGCTTGAAAAATGCCGTCACGCATTTTATGAAAAATTTGTTTCTAAGTTTTGACTTTATATAAATAGATAAGAAAAAATTTCGAAAGGCGAGGCCGCTGTAATCTTTACTAATAACTATTCTCCACCACTCAATAAGTCAAAGTTGTCGAAGTCTTTTTTTTTGTTTCAGAATAAGAACGCCAAAGTTGACAATTTAACGCAAAAATTACGGTCGAAATGTTATAGGCCTCTTAATACTTTAGACGAAAAGAAAACCTTTTTAGAAACATACACATAACATCACAACTGTGTGGGGAACACGGAAAGGTTAGGCAGAGGTGTACCTATAGTACACTTACATTTCCCCAGTTATGTATAAGTCACATGTAATAGGGGGCGAGCCTATTGCGATCACGCGGGCACAAATCGAGACTCCGGGCTACTAGGTACTGAGAAATTTCAGATGAAAAAAAACCCACCTTAGAAACATATTGTAACCAACAAGCAGTTTTGCGTATCCCAAGACCCAAAATAGAAAGAAAGAAAGAAAGAAAGAAAGAAAAAACGTTTATTGGCACATGCCACAAGTGCACACAGTATCATGAATGGAAACAGAAAAAGAACTTAAAACTAACAATATTTGAAAAGTACAATTACCTACATCAAAGCCAAAAAAAAAAAGCATGTAGGTAAATACTGTGCGACTCACGGCTGCGCCAAATAGGCCCATTTCAGCATAATGTCGGACAACAATGGTGCCCGACGCTGGTTTTCAAATGAACCTAAATGGTGAGTGTACGAATGTCAATGTTAGTTTAAAATAAAAGTAGTATATGAGAGAAAATATATATATAAATAAGAATAATGTTACGGAAAAATTATGATAATATAGTAAACAGTACATGCGGTACAACTACAATACAAGAAATAAAAAAAATTAAAAATACTGGTATCAACCGGTTTCCGGTAAATCATAAAGTCCGAGGCAATCACAGTGCGCTGCATGCAGCCTCCTGTGACGCACGAACTACCGGTCTAGCTTGCACATTTAAAAATAATATGGATTATACTATATTTCGTGTGCGGGTATTTTAATAAATATAAATATGAGCACGATAAGAGATATTATTAGACACAAACACGAGCATAGTAGTTATTTCAAAAGTTATGTTTATGTTTACAACGCCAAAAAGAGTGATAAAAAGTAATAATAAGCATAGGAAGGTAAGTTTACTAGTTTAAAATATACGTAACAAGATTTGACTATGTTATTTTCTGTAGGGTTGGACTGTCATAATAAGTAAATTATTATTTTATTTTCCTTTTGTAAAATACACGAATCAATGTCCACCTACACTTAAGGTTGAAAAGAGGCAGCATTGTTCCGTGATCTCACATCTTGATTACATTTGGTGAGTTTAAGTAATATATAACACTTGTCACTGTAATTTCGACTACATTATATGAGTGAGACATTTATATTTACCATGTCCAATTTCCGTTGTTCGTCAGTTAGGTACTGTCGCAAGCGGCCTCTGAAGGCATTAATCGAGTTAGAAGATCGAATGGGTGGTGGTAGATTATTCCAAATCTTCGATGCCGCGTATCGAAAACTACCCCTGAAAGCCGCCGTACGGTGAGACCGAGACGCAAGTTGTTGTGAGCATTGCCTTCTATTACATTCGCGCGTACTCCCGATCCAACTAAGTTTATTGTACAGGTAGTCTGGTTTTTTATATTTTATAACACCGAAGAGAAGGCACGCCAAGTGCAACTTGCGTCTCGATTTCATTTTGAGAGTGTAGTGCTTATTTAGGAAAGGGGTTACATGAGTCCTGGGTGGAATCCTATAACAGAAACGGGCACAAGCGTTTTGTACACGTTGGATGAGCCGCTCGGTTCGGGCCAACAAGCGTGGGCCGTAAACTGTATCCGCATAGTTTAGCCTAGACAACACCAGAGTCTCAACAAGCTGTTCACGTAACGTTTCTGTTAAGTAAGGTCTCATTTTGTAAAGAACTTTTAGGCGGTAAAAACAGTTTCGAACCGAATCGGCTACATGTCTTTCAAAGCGAAGATCTTTGTCCATAATGAGTCCAAGATTCCGTGCCTCACAAACTCTGTCAATTTGTACACCCATTAGTTCTAGACCAAACTTTGCGGGTAATTTAAGAAGTTGTTGTCTTGTGCCAATTACCAGATATTTAGTTTTTGATGGGTTTAGTGACAAACAATTTTCCTCAGACCAAGCAGCGATTCTGTGAAGGTCCTCATTTAGATCCCTAATAGCACTATCATATTCATCCGGTCTAAAAGACAGATATAGTTGCACGTCGTCAGCGTAAATATGATATTTGCACTTCCGGACGCATTTGACGATGTCTGCACAGTATAAAATAAAAAGAATTGGTCCTAATATGGACCCTTGCGGAACGCCTCTTACTATCGTAGTGCAAGTAGATGTAAGAACTGTTCCATCGCCCAGCTGTAGATCAACACGCTGTTTTCTATCACTAAGGTAGCTACGGAACCACTGTATAGCGCTAGGATCAAAACCATAGTAACTCAACTTAGACAACAAAAGCGAAATATTGATTGCGTCAAAAGCTCGGGAAAAATCTAACAAGACCAACACAGAGCACATTCCTTTGTCTTGGGCTGATAAGAGATTGTCGGTTACATCCAGTAAGGCAGTGGCGGTACTGCGCTGCTTCCTGAAACCAGACTGTAAGTCAGGCAATATGTTATTGTGTTCCAGGAAGTGCGTTAACTGCAGACTGACGACTTTCTCTAGTACCTTCGACAGGCATGGCAAAATGCTTATAGGACGCAAGTCTTTTACTTCAATAGGATTGCTGATTTTCGGAATGGGCCTAACGGATGCGATTTTCCATTGTTCAGGAAATGTTGCAGATATTATAGAACGGTTTATAATTTCTGTTACGGTAGCTAAAGCGTACGGTAGGATCATTTTTAGCATATCAAGTGTGATGTGGTCGTAACCTTCGGCGTTGCTTTTTAGGTTAGAAATTATACGAGCAATGTCTCTCTGTTCTACCGGATTAAGCTTGAAAAATGCTTCTCCATGTCTGTGGTGTTCAAAATAAGCCTTAAGTGACAAGCTTGCTTCAGGGTTACCTGGGACTACCAAAAAGGTGTTGTTAATGAGATCTGGATCAGAAAAATGTGATGGAATATCTTGTTTAGGTTTGTAAGGCGATAAAGTGGATTTAATATTTTTCCATAATAGTTTGGGATTGTTTATTTTATTGTTAATGTTGTGTTTAAAATACGCAACTTTTTCGCTATACAAAGACCGTAAAACAAGGGACTTCAACTCTTTGTAGTATTCCCTTTTGGAAGCTGATTTAGTAGTTTTGTAACAAGTTAAAGCATTGTCACGTAAACGCATCATGACTTTTATTGTGTCAGTTATCCACGGATAAGACTTTTCCTTAAGAGTACAAGTTTTGACTGGTGCGTGAGCATCGAACAGTGAAATAACGTGCGAGTTAAATACACGCACCATGTTATTTACATCGTTCAACGAAGAAATAATATAAAAGCACAAAAGCGACAGGTCCATGTTAAAATTATCCACGCATATATTCTTAAGTGGCCTAAATTTTATTATATAAGGTTTTAACTTGTCACGTTTAATATGAAATTCAGCGATTATAAGAGAATGACCGCTAAGAGAACTAAGAGACTCCACCAACGTGTATCTTGCTCTAATATCGGTACACAGAATGTCGATCAGTGTTTCACTAGAAGCCGTAAAGTGAGTAGGAGTTGTGACCAATTGATCAAGACTGAGACTATTTAAAAATTCCTTAATTTTTTCTGTTTTTGTGCCGCTAGTATCCAGCATGTTTACATTAAAATAGCATCCAAAACCTGTACACTACCTTTAACACAACACATTTCGATACCCGCTATTACCTAACCGATTCTTTTCACCCATTCTCGATGTTCTGTGTAAATTGCATTGTTATCTAGGACCCACCGTCCACTCCAGCTGCCTTATCTCGATGCAAGTAAATCTCAATGGTAGCTAGGAGATTGTGAAATATTGCCTCGGAAATTGCTTCGGATTTGAATAGAATGAGGCAGGTTCTCTTTGAAAGGATAGTTTAATCGTGAAGGATTGGTGCCTTTCGTTTGATTTTGTAGGAGGTCGTGGGATTGTTGCAGGGTTTATTTTTTTGTTTTGTTTTTTTTTTTCGAAGTGTACATATTTAGCATAGGGAGTTGTGTTTTGTAATAGAAATAGATTCACATTGATAACTAATTTATTATTGTAACTGGCGAGGCTCAACTTCATGAATCTCGTTACTCCATCTTTTTTCATTGGTCTATTGATTGATATATTTTCTCCACTCAAAGGCAGAAATAGAAATTGTTACTAAAGTACTGGCATTTAATAATATGTGACCCCTTCATAAGCACAAAAGAAAAAGAAAATATTTGAATTTCGAAAAAGGAATTGTCCTCATGTGTTTTCTCACACAACTATTGCCACAGAATAAATCAATCAGGCACATAAAACGAACGACTCTTGACATATTCCGCGGAAAAAAAAAGAAGAAAATAATCCTAGCAAGTCTTCCCCAATTTCTCCTAACATTGTCAGTTGACTTGATTTTCTGGTAACGCGAGTGGGACGTTTCCCGCTTACGTGGAAACGTAAATGTTGCCGGCGTCATGTTTCGCATGCCAAGCATATGCCAAGCGGACAAATTGAGTACGTAGCGTGTTGGGACATTGGACAGGTGAATTGCAGAAGAGACAAATGGAAAGCTTTAATGTTGCGTTTTGGCACCAATAGGGGTCAAATTTTGGATCTGTGACTATCAACGGCCGAGATGTTGATTGGTCCTTGAGATGACGTTCTAATAACCGCCATAAGGAGACCCAAGTACAGCCTAATAAGCAGAGAAGGTGAGAAGGTACGATACGAGTATGGAATCATTTTAAAGCAGGCAAGAATAACTACGTACCATTTGTGTTACAATTTGTAAAATAAGTATAAGTTAAGTACCACCCCTATCGCTTTGGGATATCCTGTAATGATACAAGTGTTGTGTTAAATAATAAAAAAAAATAATAATGTCATTGTACCGATTGTCGTAACGACCAATGGCCTGATGGCCGAAAGCCTCGACCAACATCTCTCGAGGCTGTCGTTAGGCGGTGGGATCATGAGCCTGATTCAGAAGGCAGTACCTCGATACGGCTCGTATTGTGAGGAGGTTCCTGTCTCTGCAGCCTTAACCACCGGTAGCTTGGACTCTGCTCCCGATTTCAGCGGACCTCTATTTTTTTATATTTTAAATCTTAGATAAATGATTCAGCGAGACCAATCATTTATCTAAGTTTTAAATGTTTTTTTTTGTATATATTTTTATTAGAAATATTTAAAAATGTAAATAGATAAGAAAGAAAGTAAATAAACGAATAATAATAATAAAAAAATAGTTTGAAGTTGATTATGACTGACTAGCAAGGTACAGTCGACAGCACGTCGGTGGTTAAACTTTGAACTTGAGCTGGCATAGCATAGTACGGGGTTTCAATATAATAAGAGGCCAATTTATACTTTAGAATTTTGTAAGTAGTTTATAAATTACCTAATGCTAAAAACATCGACAGGGTGATCATTACGTTATGGTTTCCTCATCCTAAACTTCTGTATATTACCTACAACATGTTCTCGTGAGAATCTCGCGAGAGATTGAACTACACGAGTTTGCGATGTGACTATTTTCCAGCTGAGAATTTTATGTATCGGTCCACGCGGACATCTGCGGCCGGCTCGGCACGTTCTCGATTGGACGCATTTAGTGATAAAGATCCATGTGTTAATGGTATACTCATAGTATATTGACTTACTGAGCTTCATTTGTTGTCTGTATACATTTTCTCTACATGCTTATGTTCATTTGTTCGCCTGATATATTATATAAAGTATCCGTTTCATAATTTCCGGATCGTTACAATCGGCCAAATAATTTCAAAATGAAACAGATTTTCTATGAATCGTTTATGATAGATCAACTTGCGTTTGACCATTTTTTTACCGGATACCTGCCAATCTATTCTGTAAAAATTTCACCGTAAAAAATTACGTGAAGTGAGCTTGAAGTGAGCTGTCAATAGTGTCAAACTCTATCACCAGGTGGAATGACAGCTCACTTCAAGCTCACGTCACCTAAGTTTTCATGGTGGCATTTTTACAAAATAGACTATCTTTTAAGCTTTGACGCGGTCTACGATTTAATACTGTAATCAATGAGGCAGACGAAAGTTATAACACCAGCCTGTATTGTCCCATAGCAATACACAAAGTTCCATTCGGAGAAGAACCAAACGATAGTCACCATCCACACTGCGTGTTGGTGACATCAAACCTACATGTAGGTTTCATCTAGTCCTTGTTTTTTCTTCCTATTTAAATCACTAACTGCGCTGTAATAACGTTATTAGACATTATAATCGACCAACATCTTACCTCACCGTCTCAAATACTTTCAGCACCTTACCTGCACATTTCCTAATTACATTTTTCAGTTCTGCAACCGATACTCCCTTACATTAAACCAGTAACACGGGAGAACGGTAGTGTGAAACCCAAGTAGGACCCATGTCAGCAGCACGTTTGACGTTTATGAGGGTAAACTAACATTGTGGTAGGTAATTCGATCTGTCTATAAAACAGACCCTCTTAATTTATTAACGGATGTGCTGTTTATACGGTCTTAAAGTTTAATTTGGGTTTTATAGTAGTTTCATTAAGATGCGATTGATTACAAATGGTGGGTTCTGTGAGATTGATTTTCAATTAAGAGATCGGCTTGTGGATGGGTGACCATCCATAACATACCAAAACCCCTCCATGCCTCGGAAAGCACTTTAAGCATTTGGTCCCGGCTGTTATTCGTAGGTCTTTGAGCGTCGTTATGGGTAGTCAGAAGCCCGAAAGTCTGACGACCAGTCTTGCCAAGGGGTATCTTGTTACACAGTAACTGGGTTGTTGAGCCCAGATGGGCAGTTGCTCCATGTAAAATACTGGTATCCAACTGCATCCCATTATACTGGAAGCCAACCACAACATAGTTGGGAAAAGGATAGACAGATATATGTATGTGTGATGTGTAGGTGATGTATTGAAGCTTGCTTTGATGCTATCCGATAAACACATCTGCTTTAACTGGAGTTAGATGATTCGACGCGTCTGACGGCGCGCATTGACAAGATGAAACCGCATGAAACGTATGCACGCAAGTAAATTACGGGCTGAAATATTATTGACATTCAAAATGTCGAAGACGCTATATTCTAGTTTTATTTACCTACTCTATACTTCATTTCCTTGAGTGGTTTATTGAAACGGATTTTAATTGTTTTTAATAACTGGCAATGGAGAAATATTTATGCGGGAGTAGATACACGCGACTCAGAAAAATACAGATTTTCCGTTTAATATCTATAAAGCGTAGTTAAGTTACGATAAATATCAAAAGCCACAGTATCACGGTGGCAAAAGTCATTCTGCAGTCGATAGCCTGCGTACAGTATGACGTGGCGTATACATATTTTTATCCAGCATAGAAAAAAAAAATCTTTTCGATTCAATTCACATTCGATGCCGACACGCGCAGTCATTTTGATTTTTTATTTGTTTTAATAGAATATTTTTGTATGCAGCACCAATATAAATTGTGTTTTTGATTTTAGATACCTGTGTGAATGATTGGAACATCACGCATTGGAAACGGAACACAAAACTACGTTATTAATTTTAGAATAAACTTTTCTATTTTCCCTATTAATTTTAAAGTACCTACCTACAAATATTGCGTATTTTTTTTAGCTGATGTAAAATAAAATTTATTTGAAAATCTTTTAAGAGGGGTGTCGCATTCTCTCACCTCACTCGCTCACACGGGACCAAATTTTTAAGAATGTTCAATGAAAAGATGCTTTTTTGAAAAGTGTGTCGCGGCATATCTACCTCGCCACATTGGAACGCATCACACTGACGTCACGCAAAATTCTGCATCGCGCAATGAGAGTTAACCGCGCGACTAGCATATATACAACATCCCGACATCGGCCGTCGGGCAGTAGCCCACCAGACACAACACCCGTCTGGTCGGAGGATCCACACTTTTCTATGGAGGATGAGTAAATTTTACACCCTGTTCCTCATGCCTCTATACTGGTGACCCCGAACATGAACGTCAGCGCAGCCTTCGTGCAACTACTACAGCGTGACGTCATCATCATCGCTTTCTCAAGCTTTCGAGCGGCGAGTCACACAGCCAGCCAGCACCCACAGCTTCAACGGGTACCCTGACCACCAGCATCATTCAGCGACCGCGCATACCTGGTCATCACCTTCAGCCTCATCAGCAACCTAGGCACAGCACACTGCACTCTTGGCCGGTGAACAAGCAAAGCCCTTCAAACCTCTCCTGGTCGACACCAGTAGCCAGCCTCAACCCGGCGCTATACTACATTCGACTCACTGGAGCATAACGCAGCACCACCCTGACTCACTGAGGGCATTTCCGCAGACAGTTCCGACTCACCGTGAACTATGCGGCACCCGGTTCCGACTCATTGGAACATTAACTGGCCCTGGCAAGCATATCAGTAAAAATAAATAATCTGTTGGCGAACTAATAAATAATATTAATTTAATAGGTAATTATTAAAAACACGTTTTTACTGTGGCATTTATTTAACTCATCTCAAAAACACATCATAATACTTATTGAGCTGAGTTTATTAGATAACACAATAGAAATGTGTTTTTAATAATTACCTAATAAATTAATATTATTTAGTAGTTCGCCAATAGATAACATTTTTCAAAAAGGCATCTTTTCATTTAACATTCTTAAAAATTTGGTCCCGTGTGAGCGAGAGAGGTGACAAAATGCGACAGCCCTCTTAATAACTAAATGCGAGTGATTACAAAATACCAAATCACAAAAAAAAAAAACATCAAACAAATTCTCCTTTCACGAAGACTTTCAATTCAAGCCTTTCCATAACCATATGTAAATGGAACATTCTTATACCATAACAATATTCGCGATGAAATGCCTAGTGATACCCATTCGAGTAGCGGAAACGTAATAAAAGCAAGAGTTGTCGGCCTCCAGCGCTGAGTGAGTATCCATGTACGCTTTGTACTCTGTGTACTCTCAAGTACTACGGGCTTTAAAACGTGTCTGCTATCTATTTTAATGCGTGTTGTGTTTCATTGTACGTGCGTATTGCCCAAAGCGTTAACAGGTACATGTAGTGGCGAAAGTGTTATCTGAATAATATAGGTACAGCAAGAATGAAGAACAATTTGGTGTCAAAACTGTAATTTCAGGTTTACCTATTTTATAAATAATATAACATCACGCCTGTATTCCTTTGGAGAAATGTGGGTGTACTATAATAGTACACCCACATTTCGTCAGTTATGTTTAAGTCCCATGTAATAGGGGGCGAGGCTATTGCCATTACGGGCACAAATCCAGACTCCGGGCTGCTACTGAGAAATTTTATACAATAGTATTTTTATATAGTGTTGTAGGTAATTGAAAGGTAGCCGCCCGCAGGTTTTTTCGCTGCTGCTGCTTTTGACAGCGCACATGAAAATTGATAAGCCACTGTAAAAGTTTTCGCCACGCACAGTCAGCCTCAAAAATATTATGTATACAGCTATGCATATAATAAAATAGTAACGAAGTCAAAACTGTACATTGAATATTTTTGAAAAAAAATAATTGCTTCGGCGTGTGGGAACGAGTCGACGGATTTTTTTTTTCTTTAGAATTTTGGCCGAATTGGCGCTAAGACAGCCGAATGGATTTGGGTGAAATTTGGCACAAAGATAGTTTATAACCTGGATTAACATATAGGGTACAATTAATCCTGGTAGTACGTTTCCGTGGGATATTTTACGTCATCCACGCGGGCGAAGCCGCGGGCCAAAGACAATAAAATATTTGATTGTATACAATTGTGTTCTTTAAATTGAAATAAAACTCACATTAAGTTGAAATTTGGTGCACATATTAATTTATGTGTCCCAAACACGGACGTGTACCGTACATAAATGAATTTTGAAGATCGGGGTCAATTTTGGGCAAATAAGAAAATAAAAAATAAAAATTTGCAAAGTAAATCGTGGCACATATCAAATGAAAGGGCTTACTGTGAGGGTCTTAATATTTTTTTTTAATAATTTTAAAATAAATAGTTTAAAGTTATTTAAGAAAATGGACGAAAACTGACCATAACCCCTTATCTCCGAAACTACTGAGCTTAAAATTAAAAAAAAAAAAAACAGAAAATAGTTCTATACAATATCAGGAATACCTATAAGAAGTCCATGGTCTTAAAATAACATGGTAAATATCTCAATATTGTGCGTATAAACTTACATTTGCAGTTGGAATGTATGGGAGAACAAGTTTTTCAACTACAATGTTAAGCTTGTTCTTGGGATAATTCTTTTTCTTCTTTCTTCATCCCAACTACGGAACCCTTCATTGTGCGTGGTCCGACATGCACTTGGTCGGTTTTCTGGGTTATATATTTCAATATAAAGTTCTCCGCCTTTAAAACACACTCCTTACTGTATCAATGTGTAGCTACAAATAAGGACCCAATGTGTAATAATAATATGTTTTGCGGCTTCTTATTCATACAATATTACGAAACAAAGACTGTAGAACTTTTTTTTTGACATAAAAATATAATATCCTAAACTAACTAAAACTATTAAAAAACTAAAATATGGCGTCGAAAATTTCCTCCGCATCGCTGTCGACTGGTAATGTACCCAAGAAACTGGCGGCATTGCCACGTTGTATGGCAACGCTTAGTCTCTGGCCAAGGTAATAGCCAGCCCTTGGGTCACGGGAAGTGTCAACCAGCCATTTGGAGATTTCGTTGAACAAACCATGAGCACTCGGACCCCACGGCCCGAGGGTTTCAACCCCAAACGGCTCGAAAATATAATTACCGATAAAGTTATTATACTTACGCCGCTTGAGGTTTTCCGCAGCCGCAGCAGCAGCGCCAGCACAGCACACCGAGCCAGGAAGATGAGATGGCGCAAGAGTATCGACACAAGTTGCGTCCCACGCTAAAGGCCTAGCTACATTCCATGGAAATAAAGACATGCCGTCCGGTCTCTTGCCATCGTCGCGTGCCAAGGCATTGGGTTCTAATACACCTGGAACGCCGACGGAAAAACGCCTGTAGAAAATTAAATTTAAAAAAAAATCATTTTGATACATAATTTTGTTTGAGACTGTACCTATCGTAGCATAAAAAAGTACTATGTTACTGGATCATATAGTTGTCAAATGTTTTTTTATACTTCAATTAATCATAATATAATGTATGAAATTAGTATATTATAGTTCATTCCATTATAAGGAAATTAGGCCTGTCTCGCAACCTAAAAGAACTAATTCAATTAACCAATCTGCAGAGCCTTTTCCCAACTAAAGCAGTACCTATTTATCAAATTAAAAATAATAACTAAACATAATTTTACCTTATCCCAAGATGATACAAGATACCCTGTAAATATTATACACTGAAGAAAAGTTTTCAAACATACATAAAATAATCCCATGAACCTGTTTTTTGAAGCAAAAATTATTAACAACGACCGGCAAAGCCTTTCAGTGGATGTAAGCGAAGTGTCTATTGTGAGGGTACACAATAACTTATGACAGAGCTGTGTCACGAAATAGAATAGGTACAGAAGGTCGGGTTCTTACAACGAGAGAAAACGCACGCACACAGACACGCTTCGCGCATAGAGTGGCATTCGTTTGAGATCTGCATACGTACGTACCTACTCGTCAATATAAGGTGTTTCAAAATTAACTTTACAAATTTTAAGAAAAAAAAAACAAAGAAAGAAAATACGTTTATTTGCGGTAAAAATGACGCAAAAAAAAAGAACACAAACAAAAAAGAAACAAGATGGGGGAAAATAGGCGTCACATCCACGCATAACGGCCATCGCTCAGCATAATGCTGCAACCCTATGCGAGACAGAGCCCCAGCGCTGGAAGAAGAAGAAGAAGAAGTGCTTTAAACCATCGAACTGAATGACTTTTACTATGGGACCAACTTTGAAATCGCGAAAAAAATATTCTGCCGTTCCATACTAAAGTTTAATACCTACTGTTCTAAACTGTATGGGGCAGCTGTTTTTTTTCGCAATTTCAAAGTTGATCCCATAGTAAAAGTTATTCAGTTCGATGGTCTAAAGCACTTCTTAAAGTTTGTAAAGTTAATTTTGGAACACCTTATATATACGTGCGTGGGTCAGTTTTCGCTTGTTGTATGGGACCGACCTTCTGTACGTACTTATTTTGTAGCGGTATCCTTCAACAATCCACTGTTGCAATTCATTATGTAATTTTTTTCATCATTTTTCGTTTTTCAAATCATTGTTCGGTAATTTTCAGGTGAATCGAGGATAATGCAACTGAATTAATCAGTAGAATATTGGATTAATTCATTTTATGCTCGTTATTCTTTGGGTTCCCGGGATATATCTGAATGTTACATAACATAACATCACGCCTTGTTTCCCCGAAGGGTTGGGCAGAGGTGTACCTATAGTACTCCCACATTTCGCCAGTTATGGTTGTAGTCCCATGTAATAGGGGGCGAGCCTATTGCCATCTACCGGGCACAAATCCAGACTTCGGGCTGCTACTGAGAAATTCTAGATAGAAAAACCCAATAAGTATCACTTTGCCCGAACTGGAATTTGAACCCAGGACCTCATACTCAGCAGTAGCGCTTGCGACCGACCAACGAGGCAGTCATATCTGAATGTTGTTTGCTATTAATATCAAAGAATAGTTATTATGATGATTTCGTGGAATAAGCAAAATAGCGTTTGTGTGAAGTTGTGTGTTATTTATCATTTTAACAAACCGTGTCGGTACTATCTTATTTTCTGGAAAAGTAAACCTTTGTAAAAAAAAAATATTTTAAAATCAGATAATACTTACTTGCATTACGATGTTTGTATTGTGTAAAGTTTTTTACATAAACTTTATCACACTAAATTCACTTTAGTAAATTGCACGATTTTCATGCACCGTAGGCTTACGGTCCCCCTAAACGCGCAGAAATAATTACATCACGACCCTTTTTATCTGAAGAGCGCATAGACAATCGTTAACTCTATGATAATGTGTCAGATTTGCATTTCCCTCGTTATTTTAACGTTTCATATGCCTCTGACGTTCCCTATGTTTTGTAATCATTATATGGTAAGAATGCCATGGGTGAAAAGATAAATTAAGGACATTTAGGGATAAAAACATTTTTGCAAAAAAAAAAATAAAAACAACCGACTTCTAAAAACACTACAAAGTGAAAAATAACTTTAATTTTGGAAGTCGGTATCTTTGGATCTGTATTTTTAGGTTTTGCTACCGACTTCCGAAATTAAAGTTATTTTTCACTTTGTAGTGTTTTTTTAGAAGTCGGTTGTTTTTTTTTTGTAAAAAAGTTTTTTATTTTTCACTTTTTAGTAGATCGGTTTGTAATTTATCTAAGTTACAATAGCCTAATGACAACTGCTCATCACCTTTTACAAAATATTGCTTTTCCCGATGCAGGGACGTTAATTCTTGAGGAGTTCTCCTGGTACTTCACCATCAGTTCCACTTCACAATATGCATTGTGACGAACATAAATTGCTCAGCAATCATTTTAAAGTAATCGAATCGCAACCCGTGAAATACTTATTATTGCGTAGTTCCGGTGGCCATCTGTGGTCTTCATCATCAGTTCCACTTCACCAAATGGTGCTTTCCGAGAGCAAATGCACAAGTTACTATAAGAAATACCCAAATTGCTATAAGTGTGCCTATAATACATATTTGAAGAGTTCCTTCCATTTTTACAGGATCCTACCATCTGGTCCTGACCTCATGACAATGGGACCACCCTTTCAAACAAAAAACGAATTTTCCAAATCGATCCAGACGTCTTCGATTAATCGGGACACACATAAAAAAAAAGATTACGACGAACTGAGCGGTTAGTCCCGCTATGGTATGGTCCCGGTATGGCACCCTCTTAAAATACCTATCAAAAAGTCCCGCTATGGTACCCTTCAGTTTTTGGTACTGTTGTAAAGAAAAGTTATACAATGCGTTAAGAAAAAAATAGTATTAATAAAAAATATCTTTTCTTAACTATTATAGTTAAGCAAGATAATATTTATTAATACTATTTTTTAAACAAATCACGCTCGGTAATTGTCGTTTCACTTCAGGTAGTTACCTGACCAACCGGTTTTTTCGTAAAACAATAGAGACGAGCCCTTCCTCGAATTCGTATCTAGCTCTTCCCTTTTGTTTTTATGAAAATAGAGAGAGACAGTATTATTCCGGGTTTAGTTTGCTATTTGCAGCTGTACTTTTGCGATATGAGTAATTAGGATAGCTTGTTAGTTTATCTATTGCAATGTCTGGGTCAAGTAGTTCACGTGGTGTAAATTTAATAATTATTGACAGTCGACGCGGTGGAAAAACTTTATTACGTGCCGGACATAAATATATTAAACGCAGAGAAAATAAAAATTCAAGTACTTGGCATTGTGTAAATAGGAGAAATAGTATTAAATGTAGTGGATATATAACTATTGAGATTACCAATAATACAATAATTAAAGATTATAAACACAGTGATCAGTGCGTGCCACATTTTGAAGACAATGAAGTTCAAATGGCTATAAGTGAGTGCAAAAAAGAAGTAAATTCAAATTACGGATCAGTACAGAAAATTTTCGAAAAACACATGGGTAACTTAAAAGACAAAGGGTTACACCTTACAGGAAATGTTCCTGACTATAAAAAATTAAAAACAGTATTATACAGACACCGAAATAAGTCGTTGAACGTACCAAAAACACAATTTAAGAATGTGGAAGAAATTATAATACCAGAAGAATTTAATAAGTATGTATTGGCTGATTATTGTAATGAAGACTGTAATCGAATAATTATATTTTCCTCGACAGAAGTAAAGGAACATATAAAATGTGTAACGCATTACTTTGGTGATGGCACTTTCGACGGCTGCCCAAACCCATTCGAACAAGTTTATGTCATTCATGGAGACATGGGAAGCACTGAGTTATCCACGAATGTAGCACCATTATTTTATATTCTGTTAAAAAACAAAGAAGGGAAAACTTATGAAAAAGTTTTCGAATTGATTAAACAAACTTTGCCTGAATGGCGTCCATCGAAATTTACCTTCGATTATGAAATAGGAGTAATAAATGCAGCAGCGAAGATTTTTCCTGATATCAAAATAAATGGATGTAACGTACATTTTCAAAAGAACGTTATCAAAAAAGCGAAATCTTTAAATCTCATGGAACACGAAGAGTCCTCGAACCATGTTAAGCAATGCATAGGCTTGGCGTTTTTGCCAAAACAAGATATTGAAGACGGCTGGCTGCATATAATGGAAAATAGGTATAATATCTTGGTTACTTTCCAAAATGATGTTTGAGTACTTAACTCTAATTATATGGCAAAAAAGTAAAGAACAACAATATCAGTAAGGACCTGTTAATTTCATTGCTTTACAAGTACGAACGTTTAATAAGTATTTTTTTCAGTTTCGACGATGAAGCTATGACCAAATTCAATGACTATTTTGTCACTCAGTGGCTGGAATATCCAGACCTCATTTGGTGTTGCCATAATGAACGCCATAGAACAACTAACTTGGCGGAATCATGGAATGGCAGATTCAACAAAATTATTGGAAAAAATCCCAGTTTATTATTGTTTCTGCAAACAATTGGCAACGACACATGTCACTTTGATATAAAACAAGCCAAGTAAGTTGTATTTTTTAGACAATATTTTTAAGCAGATATAATATTTTTAAAAGCAGATATATATTTTTTTACATAATACGAGTACATAGAAGAATTTGAAAATGGATTTGATTTTATTTATTTTGGTAGATATTATTGGTTGTCGCCTTCTATTACAGACGGTTACTGAAAAAAATATAGCTTAACTTAAATAACTGATGATTTTTGTTATAGCTTTCGACTAAAAAGATCACCTATAAATTCAAGAAAAAGAACAAGTATAGAAATCGACCGCCAGATTCAAAAGCTAACAAAAAGTTACGAAAATAAAGCTATCTCCATTGGTGATTTTCTGATTAACATATCAAAGTCAATATTTCGATCAGAACATTTAAAAAAATAGTTTATTTTAATTTTGTTTTTAGCCTATTAAAATGTTTAATACTTTTTCTCGATGTTGATTATTTTTTGTAGTTTATGTTTACAATTTGCGCCTTTTTCTCCATGTTGATTATTTGTAATTAATATATTTGTCTAGTTGGTTGTTGATTATTTTTGTAGTTTATATAAATTTACAATTACTGCCTTTTCTCAATGTTGATTATTTGTAACTAATATTTATGTCTGGATGTTGTTTTTATTTGTAGTTTATAATATTTACAGTAATACTTTTCTGAGATGTGGATTTTTTATATTTTTTTTATTGTTGATTATTGGTAATTAATATTGTTGATTATTTTAAAAATTACATTGCAATTAATATTTCGTTTTACTGTTTGATATTTTTTTATAAATATTTTGAATTAATAAAAGACTGATTTAATATCACAAACAGACGTTTTATTGATACACTCCTAAAAGTATTTATTTATAGATACACTTTTCTTTTCAGTTGTACCTTCTATTGTCTAACGTAGATCTAAAAGATGGGTACCATAGCGGGACTTTTTGATAGGTATTTTAAGAGGGTGCCATACCGGGACCATACCATAGCGGGACTAACCCGAACTGAGAACCTCCTCCTTTTTTTGAAGGCGGGTAAAAAATAAGCTTTTAAAATAACAGTTTAATAATAAAATAGAAAATACTGCCTACAGTACCAACGCGTGAATTACAATATCACCTTTGAGCGCGGTTTCAGAGCTAATAATGCTCATTTTTTTATCTTGTCCGTGTGGAAACTACTATGCACACGTATTAAAAACCCCAAACAATCCATTTAACTATATATGTTTTTAGGACAACCACAATTATTGCCATTATCTTTACCAAGACAACTGATTCCCTCAACAAAGATACGTCATTGAAATAAAACTGGAAAAAGTCGGAAACCCAAATAAAACAGCAGTATTAACACAAAATCGATATAATATCTTCATCAAAACAAAACACAATCTGAACACTGCACACACTGCAATTATCTCGACCATCCAATTATTTCATAGTATAGAATTACCAGTCACACCTCTACTCAAAACGGATCTTGTCCGCAGAAATCCGTACACATGGCTGTCCTAGTCAAAGCGTATGACAGACGGGGGAATCCCTGTAACTAAATTATTCGTGGTCACGTATTCTGGGAGGTTTCAGCTTTGTATTGAAATTTTAATTATACCACCAGCGTTGCCAGATGAACTCATGCGGAAATAATTAGTTTTAGTTGATTTTTACTTTTAATTATGTGTGTGGGATTTGTTATTTTGGTTGTGGCATTATGACGTTGAGGCTTGTATGACTGCAATCTGTCGCCGACTTAAAACTACACAGATAAGTGAAAAATCAAGCATACCGATTTCAGATCTGATTGATCAACTTACTTAATTATATTTGTTGCACACTTAAGAGTGTAATCGAGTGGGAATAAACTGATGATATATCAACTCAATTTATATAATTTAGGCAGAGGTGTACCTATAGTACACCCACTCTCCCACTCTCTCTCTCTCCTTTGCCTAACCCTTCGGGGAAAACAAGGCGTGATGTTATGTTATATAATTTACAGCTGCAGTTGGCTGCTACGACTGGTTACACTGGTTTATGAGGACCATTCAAATTTTGAATGGTCCTCATTCAAATTCAAATAATTACGCCATTCCAAACTCCCAATAAACACGACATAATATTAACCGATATACCATTCAATAAATTGTAAAACTTATTCTAAGAAACGATATTTAGGGCTAACACAACTCGGTACCAAGTTGTTCGAGCAGTTGGCACGACGGGCTTGTGGTCGCCACAACTCAATAACTTTGCTAACCAAGTGACGTTCGAAACGTCTCGTGGTAGGTGGGGAAAGAGGGGTGAAAGGGGGGCGTGTTGACTTTAGAAAGTTAGTCCCCATTACGTCTGTGGACGTATCTATTCTACGTCTTTGTTAGGTGGTTTGTGAATTGAGTTTGTATTCATAGTTTAGAGTAGTAAGCAATGCTGAACAAAGACATACCTGCTGCTCGACTAATCTAAAGAACTACACATTCGGCATTCAGTATCGGAATTGATTGGATGCAACCAGAAATAAAGGAAACGAATGCTTTCATCATATAAGCCAAGTACAACAGTGACTAGAAGAACTACTATATTATGTTAGTGACGTTCTTGATAGGTACCTCAAAACGTAAAAAAAATCTTACGAAAGTACTTTGGAGTAAAGCGAAAAAGTTTCTCAACACACATTTTTTAAATACGCATGAAAATGCTAAAAATAAATGTCTCGAGAAAAAGTAATTTTGACAAATGAACGAGTTCCGAAACTTTTAAGGAAAATGTCGGCCTTTTTTTTCTGTCACAATGTTGTCAATCAGTCACAGGCCTCATAGGCCGAACGGTTTTCCTTTGCCGGTTTCTCTGCTTGCGTTGATTTGATTGAAACTTCCTTTCACACACCTGAGACGGGTTACAAGCTATAGGTATTAAGCAAATCCGATGGATGTGGCAATCTCCGTGATTATTCATAATTGGAAAATTTTACGAAGAATTTTCCAGAGAGTTAAAAAAAATGTGGGAACATTTATGTTTTTGAGCACTGCTAAAGGAAATTGTTCTGTAAAATGCATAGCGTTTTATGAACAGCTTTTCATGTGAAAGCTGGGCGTTTAAAAATAATACGGATGCAAATATTTAAATATTTTTACGCTTTGTTTGATACCGGTTTCTGTCGACCTACAAACGCCTCTGGGCGAAACTTGTACAGCACTTGTGTGCCGGACTGTAAAGCGCTTTTTATTTTTTCTATTTGTGCTGCAGCAATTTTATACCAATTACAGATTATAAAATTAAAAGAATTTTTTTTTAAAAAAACAAGCTCTTATTTAAAAAAAATGTGAACTTTTGAAGAAAAAAATAATTTAAGTGACATTTCTCATATTTGTATATTCTAGGTTCGGAATAACACCTGTCTTGGTAACTCATCATCATAATTTAAGCGTACGGAGATAGGTAAGTTCTAGGGACGTATATAAATATATATCTTTTCAAAATGTAATATATATATCAGTTTTAAGAGCTTGAGTCACTGATGTACACTATACACAACAATATCAGCACCAAAATATCGCAATGTCACCGATTTTACATACGTGTGCCAAATTTCAGCTCAATCGAATCCCGGGAAGTGGGAGAAATATTGATACAAAATTCTAGGACATATGTACAAGTGAAGTTAAATAAAAGCTTTTAATAAAATAATAATTTTAATTAAAAGTATTGAGAAGATGATCGTTCTTAGGACACTGTAGTAGGTTTGTGCAATTATGTATTAAAAAATCAGTAATTTTTTTTTAATAAGTATACCTATTTGCATGGCAGTTGCCAAAGTGTGTAATGAAATAAATGAACATTGAACAAAGGCAGAAGAAGTGTAAGTAGCTTTGAGAACACGGTCCAATATTGAAAGCGTTTAGTTATAGTTTCATATACATAGTAAGTATGTATGAGTAGCAATAAACAAAAGATCTATAACCAAAGCCAGGTTGGAAAAACTAACATCTTCTGTGGAAAGCCAGTTGTGTGTTAAGGTGTACTTACCTTTACACCTGTGCTCACCACACACATCCTGCCTGGTCTAGACCCTGGTTAGCCTTCAGTCACGATACTGGCATGTAAATTATTATCATCGTTATCAAGTCAACTAGAACACGGCCATTACTACACCTCCCCCTTAAGTAAAGGAAATAGCTGTAACACTTCCAAGTAATTCGATAAATTGCAGTAATCACTTTGATTAATTGTAATCACTTAAGTTACTGTGGCATATTTTAGAGGTTTCTCGTGTTTGACAAAAACTATGACCTTTTGATATTGAAAGAATTTAAAACTTTATTTTTTATTAATTCTTAAACAATGGGTGCCTGAAGACGGACGGCGCCACCCGAGGCCGGCCCAGAAAGAGGTGGCGAGATGACCTATACGCGTACCGCGAGGGTTGGTTCCGGGTAGCGCGGGAAAAGAGTTCCAGGAAGGACTTGGGGAAGGCCTTTGCCCAGCAGTGGGACAGTATAGGCAAAGTAAAACAAAAAAAAAATTCTTAGGCAATATGGTGGGATATAATATTATACTTTAACGAAGTTACAGTGATTTAATGGGGTGTGACAAAAACACTTTAAAAGACAAACACGTGACCAAAAACTCATTGATAACAACCCAAATTAAAACAAACAGAAGCTCGTTAAAACTGGGTTTAACGACCAAAAATTTTACCTCCAGCCCTGAAAGTTAAGCATGGGTTAAAATTGTTCGTTTAAATTCGTTTATTTCATCCCCACTTTGGGTAACAAACGTTACGATTGCCCCCAAGAGTATGGGGTTCACGTTAACCCGGGTTCAGAACGACTGCTGCCGAAATTAGGGCAAGTGTGTGATATTGTGATTTTCTTGCAAAATTAGAGGTGGGAAAATTTTAATTTCGAAAATTGGTTTTGGGATTTGGATGTAATGTTATTGCGAGCTGTATTGGGATGTGCAGGCATGTGTGCATTAAAATTTTGTAGGAAAAGTAATCAAAACAAATTAAGTTAGGCCGTTAAATTACTTCATATTAGGTACGATTTATACGGGAAAGTAATTACTTAAGTGCTATAGAATGCATACAAGGTTTGTACTTTAACAGGTTCATCCTAAGTTCAGTTCATTAACGAAAAGAAGCTGTTTACTCATTTTTTCCTAATCAACCGTTTTCAAAAAAAGAAGTAGGTTCTCAGTTCGTCAGAATCTTATTTTTTTTTAAGTATGTTCCTTGATTACTCAAAGACGGCTGGACCGATTTAAAAAAAATCATTTATTGTTCGAAAAGATATATTCTCTAGTGGTTCCATATAAATTTTATTAACTTTGCTTGGGTCGTTTTTGAATTAGCTTCAAAAATACGTATTTTCCCACTTAGTCTATGTGGATGATGTTCTAATAACTTCCTGTCACTGTTATTTACATAGCAGGTAGTGGTATTCGAATTTGTGTGGGGTAGGTACTACAACAAAAATATGAAAAATAAAAACTTGGAAGTCCGTCGTTTTTTTTTGAAGTTTTTTTTTTTCTAAAACTATACTGTTAGCTTAGGTGAAAACTCTCACTAAACAGCGACACTAATATTCCTCTCCCCTGAGTTAAAAGCAGATACTGGATATATCACTATAACTACACTATTGTGGTATTCATTCAAGACTCAAACTGACTTGATTTCCGTACGTCTTTTTCGGGTGACCACTGAAAATCAGCGCTGTGCTGTGGGTCCCTCATAGCAAAGCATTACGCTGAGTGGAAGCCTTCTTGTCACAGTCATGACGTGCATCTGCCGACGATTTTTGTTTTGAGCTCGTGATTATAATGTGGATCTATTTTGTTTTATTTTTTTGATTATTTTCATCGTTTTGTATACACATTTTTCTGTGACAAATAAACCCATTTTTCTTTCTTTTTTTCTTTTCAAACCTCTAGCAAGTATTCTGATCTCATTTGCGATTCCCGGGACGTCGGTCGTCGCTCACTTCGTAAACTTTTATAGTTTCCCGTTTAAACTTTCATGAATTTAATCAATGCAGGACATTTTGTAATAATTTTTATGAATGAACTTTTGGTAGAATGGTATGAATATTTACGTGGCCACTGTCTCCACTCTTGGGGAAGAGGTTTATGGAGGTTTTAGAGCTTTTAAAGTTTATTAATGAACGTTATTATATTATGAAGATGAGGCTAGTGTTTGGGTATTGTGTATATTTAGACGTTTGAAAGTGTGTAGGTATGTGTTACTATATGGTTTATCGTTTTGATTACTTACTTCCTTTGGGTTAAGTATTAGTTATATAAATATGATGTACATAAGTACCCAACATTACTGTGTGTAGTAAAAAAGAAATTAAAAATAAATAAATCGATTTCAATAATAAATTAACTCAAAATTATTAAATAACTTTAATTTCAGAAGTCGGTGTCTTGGGATCTGTATTTTAGTTTTTTGCCACCGACTTCCGATATTAAAGTTATTTCATAATTTTGAGTTATATAACCGTCTTCCAAAAAAGAAGGAGATTATTTATTTTTGATGTCGATACAATTTTTTTAAACTACTTTTTTATTCCGTAATTTTTAGTTTTAAGTACAAACTGGAGTATTTGTTTAGTTAATAGTTTTGTTGTAAATATTGCACTAGATTTTGACCAAGGTTTAGGTTTTTTATGTTTTCCCTTTGACACCACACCCGCAGCTCGTATCAATAAGCCAGGCCGTCACACTTACACGTATTAGTCCATATCTTGAAAAATACTGAACGGATTTTGATGAAACTTACACTGTTCCCTAAGTTGAAATAAGTATAAGCCAATAGAAAAATGGTCACAATCCTACATTCACCTATAAAATTTTGTTTATTTTATTGGAAGCCCCAATATATTATCATATGTCAATATATTGTAGTTCCAATAATATTACATACATACGTGTCGAACTGATAACCTCCTTCTGTTTTTGAAGTCGGTTAAAAATCTCAACAGATAAACTATGACACTCCCTACTCAAGCTACGCCGCGCCGCGTCGTAGCAAATGAGCTACGGTGTCGTAGCAAATGAGCTACGGTGTCGTAGCAGAAGATCGCAGTACTCAACCGATTGCTACGTAGTGCTACGTCCACTGTATAGTATAAATTCGCGGACATTGTTGAATATCAAACTATCTGTAGATATCTGTGTTATTTAAGGTATCGATTCAAATTTTAAACTGTTTCTCAGGAAATATAAGTTAATATAATATTAGTATCGTATTTTTTGCCTACATACACTTTACACCTACTCAATAACTGCCGAGAGTAAAATCGAGTGCCAAGAATTCATCACTGCGATCGTAATTCGATAAAGTCTACCTGTTCCGTATGTTATTTAGATATATTTTATATTCAAATCCGAGTAACCTACTTCACTGACTTTCATTTTAAAAGCTTAACGATTTAAAATAGAATGCTATTGAAAAAAAATGTAGATATTTTTACAGGCTGGCTTTGAAAACATTCGACAAAATTTAAGGTGGAAATCTACCCATCAATATGAACAACTTTTACTATGGGACCAACTTTGAATTCGCAAAAAAAATCGATCTTATAAAAGTATACCCGATTGAAGCATTTGGTTTAAGAAGGTCGATTTTTTTTTGCGAATTCTATGTTGGTCCCAAAGTAAAAGTTGTTCATATTGATGGGTAGAACTCCATCTTAAATTTTTGCGCATGTTTCAAAGTCACCCTGTAGAATGCAATTGCGCTTAAAGCATGACATCACAAGGTGGTCAATACATATACAAGGTGTAACATAAATAACGCACAACCTCTTAAGGGGTCATTGTACTCATCATTATGAACAACTTTTACTAAGGGAATAAACCTGAAATCGCGAAAAAAAAATCAGCTGTTCCCTACATTTTGACGAGTTGTACGAACATAAATGTACTGAACAGCTGATTATTTTTCGCGATTTGAGGTTTGGTCCCATAGTAAAAGTTGTTCATAATGATGAGTACAATGACTCCTTAAGAGGTTGTGCGTTATTTATGTTACACATTGTATAATGTCATGCTTTAAGCGCATCTAAAAGAATAGCAAATATTTTTTTCACACGTGTGTTCTTTATTGCAAGTAACACACATTCGCACACTCGCTTTAACACTCCATCACATATATATATGTTTTTGTAAATAATGTCACGATTTTCACGTTACCTTTTTAAATAATACTATTATAGAGGCATGAGGAACAGGGAGTAAAGTTCACTCATCCTCCATAGAAAAGGGAGGATCCTCCGACCAGACGGGTGTTATGTCTGGTTGGCTACTGCCCGACGGTTGATGTCGGGATGTTGTATATATGCTAGTCGCGCGGTAAACTCTGATTGCGCGATGCAGGATTTTGCGTGACGTCAGTGTGACGCGTTCCATTGTGGCGATGTAGATATGCCGCCACACTATGTTAACAAAAACAACAAAGAGTATTATACTACCTATTCTAAAGTAATAGCGGTAACCCATTTTACTTTGTAAACCGTGAACCGTAATCTAGTCTCATCGTCAGCACAAATACTCGTTATTTAAATTGTGTTTGTGTTATTTTGCCCAGCCTCAGGACTATTGGGGGATTCTCACCTCTTTGGGTTACGCACAAGTAAAACTGTATTGTTTATACTCTGTATACGGAAGTGTGCCATTTTATTTTTAAAGTTAATAAAATGAGTGGGACTTAAATAGGGTAAATGTTAAGTACTTTTGTATTATCAATTAAAATGGGGCGGATCCGGAAGGGTCTCACAATTAAATTCAATGAGAATGTAATTTGCTTTGTATGCAGGTAGTCCAGTAGACTATACATTTTTGGTTCTGAATATAGAATATATACATAAAGGATTTTAAGAATATATTTTGCTTTGACTGCCTCGTTGGTGGCAAGTGCTACTGTAGAGCATGAGATCTTGGGTTCGATTCCCAGGTTGGGCGAATTGTTATTGGGTTTTTCCATTTGGGATTTCTCAGTAGCCCGGAGTCTGGATTTTGCCCGATTGATGGTAATAGGCTCGCCTCCTATTACATGGGACTTTTTACATAACTGGCGAAATGTGTGTGTACTGTAGGTACACCTCTGCCTAACCCTTCGGGCATTACAGGCGTGATGTTATGTTTATTTTAGTTAAAAAATATAAACCTTCTAAAGTACTGAAATAACATTTAAATGGTACTCTTAATTCAATAGTAGGTAAGCTCAATTATTTTGAAACATTTATATTTAGTTCAAAGTTAAAGTACAAATGTTTTTTTTGTCAATGATTCCTATCTATCCTTTCAAGCTACATAAAAAATATAGTAAAATGCACGTTCATATTCAGCTGAAGAATTGAAACCGACTTTCAAAGCCGAACTTCGCTACTTTCGCCCAAAAACTTTAAAACGACTATTAAACTTTACGACGGACGTTATCACGGAGAAAACTTTCGAATAAATTCGGTCGTCCGTAACCCGACGTTAGGTACAGACGAACAAGCTATTTGGTATGCATGCAAAAATATTTATCTTTTCACCACCAGCCAATATTCATGTTAATTGTGTGCGTAATAACTTTTAGACACACCTATAGGGTTTGTAAAAGACGTGGGTACTCAGCACATTCACAACATTAATTAAAAGTATTTGCATGTTAGCTGCCTGTATACTAATCCCTTTGTTCGACTGTACGTCAGTTTTGGGGCCATTTCTCCATCTATCAGAGTGACACGCAATCAAACAATACAATAAAACTTCTCTTCCGAAAAATACTTGAAAATAATTTCCTCGTTTAAATTCAGAAGGGGAGGTTGCCAGTTCGCACAAAGGTTTGCAGGGTAGGTAGGTAATAGCAGAGGTGCTTGGTACATTGTATGATGAAAAAACGGTAATGAGACAGGAGTGCAGCGTGTTTTGTAGGAACGATGTTTGTTTCTAAGAGCTCTGTCGTATGATTCTTGCAGTTTTAGCTTCGAAAACTTAACATACACGAAAGAAACGATACAATAAAACATTTGTAATATTCAAACATAATTTCATTCTTAGTACTTGGTTTTTAAATCCCATAGCCACTCTTAAATACATAACATAACATCTCGCCTAGTTTCCCCGAAGGGCTGGGCAGAGGGTTACCTATAATACACCCACTTGCGTTATGTTTAAGTCCCATGTAATAGGGGGCGAGCCTATTGCCATAACCGGGCACAAATCCAGACTCCGGGCTGCTACTGAGAAATTCCAGATAGGAAAACCCAATAATACTTTACCCGACCCGAGAATTGAACCCAGGACCTCACGCTTAGCAGTAGCGCTTGCGTCCACTAGACCAACGAGGCAGTTCCTTTCCATTCTTTAGGACTCAGTTAACATTAAGTTGGCAATTAACGATTTATTTATTTATTTACATTTTATTCATAAAATTCGTCATTACCAACTCTCCATATCAGTTAGCTTATATTTAAACCACCTCTTATCAACAATAAACGTGTCCATCTGATCTAGAACCATTCTACCTGACGATAATCTTCACAGACCGATCGATATAGCCACAGCGACCCCAGGGCTGACTGTTGACCGCAATTCGATGTCATTAGGTCCGACCTACCTGAATGCTGCTGCCCATCCTCTAGGTATGATCCCTTAATCGCGTATAACTGGCTGAAAGTGGTGGGGTGTGCCTTATTCATAGTTAAGACTGCATGGCGCCTGTTATTGCTGCTATGAATGGATAAGAAAGAGTTGGGAATAATTAAACGTGCCTTTAAAATATTAACATAGCCAGTCCTAACGCAGCTATCCTGGAAGAGATTTCTTTAGAAATAAGCATCACCTTTGTACGTATTTTTCTGTTCTTTTCTTCTTGTTTGTTTATAATATGTGTTTAAATAAAACTATTAGGTATACCTCTGTCTATCCCATTGGGGATTATAGGTGTGACGTTATTTTATGTTATGTTTTATATGGTTTAATAAATAAAATAATCAAAATAAAATACATTAAAATAAGCAAAAAATAACACACACACAAACAGATTACAATATTTGTGAAATTAGGTAAAACTGTAATCGTTCAGTGTAGTTCTACGGCACCGTTCAAGGCAGTGAAATAGATTTTCAGAAAATTATAACCACAAAAACCTTTCAGGATGTTAATAGAACTTCAACAATTTAAAACCGAACATCATTAAGATCTAGGATTACAGTCACGCTTATCTTATCATGTAGACAGATTGAAGATCACATTGATACTTTGTAATCTGAAGGTAATTTAGAAACCGGATTGAAGTCCTTGCGAATAAAGCGTAATTTTGCCTAAAAATTACACGTAAATTCCTTTCAACTGCAAAATTCTCTCAGCAAAATTCTGTCTAATGTTTCTTTGAATAAAATCTGAATATCCAGGCGAGAGATCAAGGTAATAGAGTTTTTAGTCTAGATCGTAATACCGGCTGAATCTGTGCACAGATGTGGGCTATCATTACAGCCATAACGGTTATAGAACTCATCATCGCAGACATTATAGTAATCGTTTTGGAGGTGCGTTCCACTGTGCACTGCGAGATTGTGGGTCGTAAAAACATTTTTGTATGGGAAGAATAAAATTTTATGTGAGAATATTATTGGCAGAATGAAGCTTCATGGGTAGATCTGTAGTTACTGTTATTTAAATATTATAATTAAATAATTTAGGTGTGAAATTGTAGAAAACTTTAAAAAGTTGGTAGAATTGGTGAATGAAAAGAAAGAACTTTAAAATGTAATAAACCAACTAGGTTCTCGTTTGCTGCCAATAGTGATCCGTCTTTATTTATTAAGGCACATAATAGTTATCATACTCGGGAAAAAGGAGCAAAGCACTTTGATTGTATTGTCATTGCATTTTAAGCATACCTACGTTGTAATACGATACGTTTACCTAAACACTCAATTCTTGCTAAGCTACTATTGTAGCTATAACTTCCAAACACTACGCAAACTACGCTCCAACAATTAGTACTACCTCTTAGTTAACATGGTTACACACTAGCGGATCAAGGCGGAACAAGTCCCCGGAGATGCGTATCAACACTGGTATATTACAGCGATGAAGGCGATAATCGCTGTATGTAGATAAGGTCGGATTGTTCTGAATATACATATCTATATACGTATCGTGTGTTGTTTGTTTTTTATAGTAGGTTAGGTAGAAGTAAAAATAATTACGTTATTTTCTAGAGACTGAACCCTCTGGTTAATAAATGTTCTTTTTTCAGCTGGCTAACTGACTAACACTGTGTGTCACCGACGACCACTGTGTGTCACTTTAAGGCTGCCTGTCAACTGAAGCGGAGCGAAGGAGTAATACGGAGCGAAGTTACGGACTGTGTTCGTCCATTGACGCGGAGCCAGGAAATGGAGTGGAGCGAGGGAGTATGCGAAACGGAGTTGCGTACTGTACGGATCTCGGCTGGAGCACGCGACGAGTCATTTGAAGCGAGCGGCGGCACCCTGCGGCGGTTTTTTGCTCCGCTTTCCCGTTCGGCTTCTCCGCTCCGCGTTTAAAATGTATGAATTTTTAATCTAGTTCGCAAATCCATGTCCTCTGAAGCGGAGCGGAGCGGAGCTTAGATTCTATTGGTTAATATTGGCACAGCTCCGCTCCTCTCCTCTCTGTTCCGCTCCAGTGGACAAGCAGCCTTAGTAGGCTTCATGTTTTAAGCAGTTTTAATTTTTAGTTTTAAGATAGTGTTCCTATACCAATCAGTACAAACCATACGTATTGTTTTCACAGTAATTACTAATGGTTACTGTTAAGTCTTGTTAAATATATTATATATTTTTCAATTATTCAAATCGCAAACAAAACGAATTCGACTATTGACGACCATCATAAAAATAAGAATACTAATAAGAATAATTTATTTCTTAAAAAATATACAGCAATTTACATAATATCTAAAAAAAAATATGCAGCAATTTACATAATATCTAAAAAAATATACAGCAATTTACATAATATCTAAAAAAAAATATGCAGCAATTTACATAATATCTAAAAAAATATACAGCAATTTACATAATATCTAAAAAAAATATGCAGCAATTTAAATAATATCTAAAAAAATATACAGCAATTTACATAATATCTAAAAAAGGGAAAAATCAATAGGCCCTGAAGGGAAACGAATTTAGATCCTTAAGATAGATGATTATTTTACTTAAAGGAAACATTGCTTTATTTTTAAAAAGAAACAAAACTGTATTCATAGATTTCTCGACAAGCTTACCTAATCCGGGAATCGAACCCGCCAAAAATTCAAAAAATAAACAATCGCTATTTTATTCTACTAATCGATAGGATTATTTTTCAAGATAAAATCTCTCTAATAAACATTTATTCTTAGAAATAAAAAAGATCGTGAAATCTAACAGTGATTTTATTTTATCATCAATTCTAATATAAAGGACACGTAAACATGAAAGAAAATTATTACCTAGCAAGACATGATTGAGACATGAACTATTTAAAATTACAATTTTGTTACACTTTGATAATTTAACTAATAAGTTGTTCGAAATGAGACCGGTTGTGGTGTATGCTCCTAATAAAATTTTCTACCTCAATTCTTAGCTCTTCTATAGTCTCCTAAGACTTTTTATAAATAACATCTTTTATATGGCCCCAAAAACAATAGTCCAGAGGCAGCAGGTGTGGACTTCTTGCAGGCCATCTAAACGCAAAAAAAGTTAAACGTTCTATTTTTAAACTTTTCGTCAGAACGAGTCGTCTAAAGGAAATATCTATGGAATTATTATTACCTATTAAACGATTTTCTTATATAAGTCTTTAACAAGGTACTTAGAGATAAATTTGCAAGCTTGTACTTCATAGAATGTCTTTAGATGTTAGAGTTATACGGAAATTATAACGTGTCGGGTACTTGTTGAAAGTGAACAGTTCTAGTCTAGGTTGTTGTAGTACACACGGGCTTTAATGATGATTAAAGGCCTTGTGTACTAAATATTAGACTTCATGGATATCTTGTACGACAGACGAGCGACCCAATGTTTCTTGGAGAAATTTTAACTTTAACTTTAAAATAGCGAGTGTTTTTTTTATGTTTTAGCTGGTTCGATTCCTGGTTTAGGTAAGCTTGTCGAGAAATCTGTAAATACAGTTTTGTTTATTTAAAAAAATAAAGGAATGTTTCCTTGAAGTAAAATAATCTATCTTAAGGATTTATAGAGGTTTCCCTTCAGGGCCCATTGAGTTTTTCCACCCTGTGGGTTGTGTGTATGTGTGTATGTATGTACTTGTATGTTACCTATGGACCCCAAAACGGCTGGAGTGATTTTGATGAAATTTTCAGGTAATCTTCAGATTATCCCAGCGGGTGATCCTATGAAATTTGGTAGCGATGGGATCAACAGATTATTTTTTTAGGTTTATCACACTAACCCATCCTTTCCCAAAGTGGGCGATAACGCCCCCTTGTGGGTGCTGCGGGCCTAAAGGGGGGGGGGGGCAGTAAGGGACCCAGAAAAAAAATGGGGGCGTTGTGTAGAAGCTTAGGGGGCAATTTGTTATTTCATCCAGGTCTTTATGTAGGTGAAAAAATGGGGGCGCTAAAAAATAATTTATTCTCAAAGTGGGCAGTAGACAAGTTTGGAAACCCCTGTACTAATCTAACAAAAAGTACTAGGCTTATCCAAGATAGTATTTTAATCATCCACCACATGTCACCTGGCTATAGATAATTAGTGCTACTCGTGCGAAGCAGGGGCGTACTAAATTATTATATAAGGCCAAATTTTAGTAAGCGCAAATATTTTAAGGAGTTTATCTACTCATAAAACTAAACAACTGTTCCCAATAAACATGGGTCAAAATGTGAAAAAAAAAATTCTAACCCGATGCTAAACCAGTCAGCTGAACGTACAATTTATATGGACAGTCCAAAAAAAAATCGTATTTGACCCATGTTTATTGGGAAAAGTTGCTCAGTTTTATGAGTATATAAACCCCTTAAAATATTTGCACTTACTAAAATTTGACCTTATATACTTTATGATCAAATTGTGTCTGATCTAGATATAAAATATCTGTATGTAAGAACTCAACTAATCAACCATTTGCACGTAGAACAAAACTGAAAAAATACCTCTTAACAACTATCAACTACAGGCGGTAAACCACTGCGTGCAGTTTATTATAAATGTATTAAGGTAACTTCCCCATTACTGTGTTCGCGGCAGACTTCCGAGACTTTGAAGTCTTGACTTTGTCTTGAAGCCTTAAGATTTTATAAGACAGCTTCCTGACTTGTGATGCTCCTGAAAGAGAGTAAGGCGTAAGTTGAAGTCGTCCCTGTGGTGAAAAAGAATATTGTTTGTTGGCAGTACTAGTTTAATTCTTGTGTTTCATAATTTTATTTTTTGTTTGCCACTTGGAAAGTTTATGACTTGACTTAGTAATACTAAATACATGATTAATTACAACAACGATTAAGGCAGTAAACGTTGTGGTTACCGAGACTATTATTTATTTAACAAGATCCATTAGTATTGACCCATCTCAATCAAACGAATCACTGAACTTTTTAATTAAGTTTTTATCTCTAATTTAGTTATACCTGTCTGTATACCTACATTCTATGCAAGTAAACATTTCATATTCTATTCTATTCTACTCTTAAATCCATTGCTTTGCTCTCATATCAAAGCCATTGTGAATAAAAACGAACATCGTCGTCTTTAGATGTTTCTTTGCAAGTTTCCTTTTGATTTTAAGAGCTGTCGGTTAACGTAAGATTGAAAAAGATTTTATTTGTAGGTAAATAAATTATCATTTTACACATAACTTCACGCCTGTATGCCCCGAAAGGTTGGGTAGAGGTGCACCCACTAAAAATAAAAATGGTTTTGTTTTAATTACCGGCCTCCTTGAAGTAGGAGTCATCAAGATCGAAGGTTCAAGTGTGAATGTCCTCATACGTAAAATAATATGTGCAGATTCCAAAAATACTTACAATATCATAGAAACCTTCGATCGTCTAGACAAATTACCTTGAAACTTAGTAAGACGTTACCAAGTAAATGTCTTCATAGTCACCTAACTCTTCAAACTTAATTATATAAAGGTTTAAATTTAACTGTTCTTATATTTTAACATAAGATCCCAATGACGTCTTCGGTTCAATATTGTTCTCCGAAATTGGCCATTACATAGAACGATTTTCAGGTCGATAGTCCCTTAATCACGCTATCTGGCAGGCTGATTGGTGATTGCAGTAAAATTTTATCAGTCTACTTTATGTTCTTGCTAATTTGTCTGATAATGTTTTGTTATCGTCTTTTAAGGCGCTCCCTTACCGGGAGCATTGTAATGTAACTGTTGTTAGGAGAACCGAGCGTTATAGTACGCAACCTGCAACGATACAAATTGTAACATTACATTCGCTGGGACCATTCGCCTGAAATGTACCAGTAGCGAGCACCCGTGATACTATTTGTTTCATGATTGCGAATCTTAACGAACCTTTGATTATTACTTTACAGGCGAATCACCGGTGAGCGAGCGCCTTTAGTGTTCTTAGACAGTGATAGTAAAAATACTCAAGTTAGTACGCGCTGCTACCTTGCAGGTTGTCATATTTCTACTATTTACTACAATGGCATGAGAAATTCTCAAATATTTTTTGCCGATTCGAGAGAGAAAGGAAAAGTAGCCTACACTGATACTTTCAAAATAAGAATACCGTAACTTTCTATACACAGATATGTCATAGCATTCTAAATGGCAGCTCAAACAAAATAATTATCAAAATCGTCAAACATTGTTATTATTTCTTTAAACATTAAACATTTAAAAATATAAAAAGTAGTAGCCAACCGGTATCGGGAATAGGGTTGAAGCTATCGCGGCGGTCAGGGCTCCAGAGAGAGGAACCTCCTAACAATGCGAGCCGTGTTCAGAAGTACCGCTTTCTGAATCAAGCCCTTAATCCAGCTGGCCAATGAGAGCCTCCTTAGGTGTTGGTCGAGGCTCTTGGCAATTAAGCCATTGGCTGTTACGACTATCGGCACAATGATCGCTGAGTCCACATCCTACATGTCGACAACCTCGCGAGCCAAGTCAAGATTGTTATTATTTTTATTTCTATCCGCAGTAACTGCTCGTACCTAATATTCAATTCCTGTAATATGTATATATGTACGTATGATTTAAATTCAATTATACTTAATGCTCTGCCATAACAATCTTCGCATTTGCCGGCTCCATGTTTGCATTCAATTTACGTAAGATGAGCCTAATATTGGCGGGAAATTTGCTTTTAATTTAAATGTTGCCAGTGGAAATATTGTTAACGTTAATATAATTTCCGCGGTTTTCATAAGTGATACAATTTGATTGTTGTTTGAGTGTCATTACAGAAAAAATGTTTGGTTTCTGATAACGATTTCTATAATACATTAAGACCTAGTTTCACCATACCATGTTTGTTAGTTTAATCTTCTGTTAAAATATTAACAGGACATTAAGAGTAGCGAGTGTTTCACCATGCGATAATCTGTCTTAATCAGGCATTAAATTCAATTGCTACCCTAGAGGTCCGTTAACTTACTAACCGATATTTAGTCAGTTGTCAAAATCATCGAATTAAAAAACGCGAGCATATACTATATGGCTAGCTAAAATGATGCATTGTCGGCGAACATTGACATGTGACATTGAGAATTTTTATTTTGGCTGCTTTGACAACTGACTGATTTAAGAGTGAATGATGCATCCTAACGCCAGGTTTCATAACGCGGTGTTATTGTTTTCAGATGGAACGTAAATACCATTAACATCGATGTTTATTTTAATGGCTAATTTACTAATGTCCGATTATGAACAGTTTGGTGAAATTAGCTCTAATACTTACTCATAATTTAAAAAGTTAATTTTACCATCATTTTTTGGGGTCCACGACCGCGACACTTGAAGTAACTGATTGTTTATACTGATACTTCAAGTATCAGTATAGACAATCAGTTTTTTATTTTTTATTTTATCCTGTTTAGACATCGATATCATCACGTCTGCGGAATTTCACTAGTTAATTTAATTTGACCCACACATAATGGTAGAATTAACTAAGTATGTAAATTATGAATATTAATGTATTAGATGTTCAATTATTATTTTTTGACAGCCGAGTTTTTCATCGTTTTATCTAAACTCTCAACAAACTGCATTTCTTCATAACTTTGCAAAGAGAAATGCACATACGAAACAGACCCTCATTTCTGTTTCAATTTCAATGCTCCTCGTTATTTTAAAAGACAAAATCCGACAAGCAACTTACCGTAATATATCTAAAATTAGATCCCCAGGTACACGAGCGCTGCAGTCTCTAGAGGCCAGAGTACAATTAGACGAAGTACATGCTAGAAATGGAATAGAAAAGCCGATTACGATGTACGGAATCGATGACACAGAATAGGTAGGTTCAGAAGGTCGACTCCATCCAATGAGTGAAAAAAGGCGCACGTACACATAGACGCGTACGTACAGAGATTTCTAAAGCCAGAGTTTCCTAAAACTGCGTTGGCCGCCACATAGCGTCCACAATTTACCGGCGAATGATGTCACTGAAACGTTATTTATGACAGTTATATTTCTACAGAGCGTATTATGTCACCGTAAAGTCAAAGAGTGCTAACATAAAGAAACAGGTGTTCGGTGCAGGCGAGTCTGTGCGACTCGGTACCGAGCGGTGCAGGTATAATATTTCCACGTTGTCTTTTGCGCTCACTTATAAAGAAACAAATTTAAACTTGTCGGTGCCGACTACCTGGACCGAGCCATACGGGTTAAAGAATTAGGTTTCCGGTGCAGGCGAGTCTGTGCGGGTCGGTACCGATCGGTGCAGGTATAATATTCCCATTTTATCTTATGCGCTCACTTATAAAGAAACAGGTTTAAACTTGTCGCTGCCGACTACCTTATTACAGATTGGATTGGGAACTACTCTATATGGTACAACGATTTACTTGAAAAATAAAAGGATCACTTAAAGAATGTAGACCTTCATATATATTTTTCTACTGACAGTTTTATGATAGTAAAAAATAATTTATTTTTAATAACTAGGTGCCAAAGACAATTTCACAACATCACAAACATGGATGTCAATAAGGACAGATTTATCTGTTTCTTAATGCTGGTTTACCCTGCACAGATCGGTACCGACCCGCACAGACTCGCCTGCAAGGGAAACCTGTTTTTTTATGTAAGCATCCAAACCCTAGTGCTGACGTATTCATCACGGTCGTTATGTGCCGGCCACCGCTCTCCTATGAAACTGTAGCTTTACAAATGCAAGTAGCGAGTACGCTTGCACTCGCTGTTCGTATACAGGTGTCTATATGTGCGTGCGTTTTCGCTCTTTGTATGTAGCCTACCTTCTGTACCTATCCATCTTGTGGCGATGATTTGTTTCCCAGTCTCCCTATACCGTCGAACTTGTCATAAGGTGCTTAGAAATTAATAATGAATAGAACTATTTGTTTCAATTGCTTTTATTAAGAATTATTTGATGGGTTTCTGATGATTGCTGTCTGGGAGTCGAAAGAGGATTATTTTTGTTCTTTAAAATAAGTTTGCAGGGACTCAATTTGTTTTGACTGAATTCTTGAGTAGGTATAAAAATAATGTTCCATGCTTCTTTTTATTCAGTTTTACCTACAGGTTATTACATTACCATAGATTTATTTTATGATTTTATTTTAAAATCATCTGCTATTTAAAGTTGTATACTAATAAAAAGAAAATAAGTTACTTCCAAGACCCGTTATGATAGAAACTCGCAAAAAATATTTACTTCCGTTTGCGAAGTTGTTAAAAAGAAGAAAAAGCACGGTAGACAATGTGAAAATTATAATCTCCGTAGGTATGTATGTAGTCCTCATAATTCATGCACTTTGTCCAAAATGAGTTTTCATTAAAAATGCCGTCCAGTTTCATTGCACTTATTGTTGAAAAAAAAAAAAAATTAAAAAGTTGGAACTGTTTTCACAATGGATTCAAGCTCTTTACAAAATGGACTTGTCCTAGTTAAAGCTTTCAAGTCTCATTTTAAAAACGGCTCTCGGCACCGTTTTATTGTAGTTTTTCATTTATTATGTATGTGTATTAAGATAATGAAACTGAATAGTTTTTTTTTCTTGTGAATAACATTTACGTCGACAGTAATAAAGGCCTTACAGGTAACTAGATTGTATAGTTAATGTGCGCTTTTATCGTGACAATATTATAGTGGACGTCCACGTCCACGTCCATAAAATATATGGAAATACGTGCAAGTTACAACGTTATCGGGAACGGAAATTTAAAAGAGTCTTTATATATTTCCTCTTTTGACTGCCTCGTTGGTCTAGTGGTCGCAAGCGCTACTGCTGAGCATGAGGTCCTGGGTTCGATTCCCAGGTCGGGCAAAGTGTTATTGACTTTTTCTATCTGGAATTTCTCATTAGCAGCCCGGAGGCTAGATTTGTACCCAGTTGATGGCAATAGGCTCGCCCCCTATTACATGGGACTTAAAGATAACTGGCGAAATGTGGGTGTACTATATAGATTCACCTCTGCCCACCCTTCGGGGAAACAAGGCGTGATGTTATGTTATGTTATATTTCAAAACATTTTACTTTCCTACGTTATCGTGATGCCGTAATAATATTGTCACGGTAGAGGTGATAAAAGCGCACAATGGCATCTTTGGTGCTAGAGGAGACTTTACGTTTGTCAATTGTTTTGCTGCAGTGGTGACTATGACCGCATAACTGTCATCTTTTACCATGCCAGTGTCCAGCAATGGACTGCAACAGTTTAAGGCCAAAACGCCAGGCAAGCCCGTTCAAATTTTCTTAAGTTTTTTGCAATATTTGCATTTTTTTTTTTGTTTTTTGTCAGTATCCTAATACTACTGTATCCTGGTATTACTGATTCTAATGATTCTGATTACTGATGTTTCTGTTTCAGATTGATTTACTGATTCTGTAAATACTTAATTGTCACGGTTGCGTATCATAACTTTAATCAACATACACCCAGACACTGAGCTGCAAATTGCAAAAATCGTAAGAAAATTGGAATTTCGCGGGCTAACTTAGCGCTTCCTTCCCCATTAAGTTCATAATTTCTATTGAGCGAAAGAATAAGGGGCGAAACATTTTTTTCTTGTGTCCAAAAAACATTTCACGTAAATTGAATCACAAGACACTTGAAGACAATAATTCTTATTCAGAGCAATAACACACTTTAAAAAACCGGCCAAGTGCGAGTCAGACTCGTATACGAAGGGTTCCGTACCACTGTATAATATTTAACATAGGTATTAAAAAAATAAATAAACGAAGAACATTTATCATCTTAGATTTTAACAATCGCAAAGATAACTTTGTATTTTATAATGATACTGTGAATTTCAAAGTTATTTTTCGCAGTTGCAGAAAATGGCCCATATATAAACAAATTACCTTATTAAATACAGTATATGGTACACAGAAGCATACAGAAGTTTCAAATAGAGCTAAAACTGACAACTTTTGCGGCCCCCTATTTCTTCATTTTTTAAGATAAAAAAAAAATATATTTATTTGTACTCTACTCGATAAGTTCTAGACAATAACACCCCACATACCAGGGCAAGAAAAAAAAAATTCCGATATCAAAAGTTTATTGTATGGGGACCCCCTTTAATTTTTACCTTTATTTTATTTTTATTATTTATTATTATAGCTGCAATAAAAATACACAATATGGCAATAGACAATAGCAATAGACTCGCCCCCTATTACATGGGACTTAAATATAACTGGCGAAATGTGGGTGTACTATAAGTACACCTCTGCCTAGCCCTTCGGGGAAACAAGGCGTGATGTTATGTAAAAATACACAATCTGTTAAAATTTCAACTGTCTACCTATTACGGTTCATGAGATACAGCCCTCTGACAGACATACGGACGGACAGCGGAGGTTAGTAATAGGGTTCCGTTTGGCATCCTTCGGGTACGGAACCCTAAAAAATAACTCTAGAATATTTTCACCCTAAAAAATATATTCAAACCACATCCGAACAGGCGCTGAAAGTGGATGCGCGCCATATTTCACGGTCTCTCATCTCTAGTGCATATTGAACCTGAAATAAACCGCGGTGGAGGGGACGCACCACAATAGCGCGAATGACAGCCTCAGAAGGCTTTCACCTAACTTAGAGCACGTTTACATAGTAAAGGGGCGATAAAATAAATAAAAAAGGTAGGAGAATCCGGTTTTCCGATCCGTTTTATGTAATCCATTGAGTGGTCAAAAGATCCAGTTTGAACATCTTGGATAGGACCTAGGTTCATACTGGATCAGTTTTGCAGGACGGACTGAAATGGCAATACGTCCCATGATTGAGCAAAAAGGATACATAGCATGATCAGCCTACAACGTTCCCACTGATGGGACACAGGCCTGCTCTCTTTGAGAGGGAGTGGGCCATAATCCACCACGCCAGCCCAGTGCGGGTTGGTGGATGTCACATGTCTTCGAATTTTTGGTTCTAGGACAAGCCGGTTTCCTTACGATATTTTTCATCTGCGTTTTGAGAGCGTTTTGAAAATAAACTACACAAAGTAATGTGCCTGCCTGGGTTCGAACCCATGACCTACGACACGTAAGTCGGGATCGTTACCACTGGGCCACCACCGCTCTCAAAAAGGATATGGATGCAGAAACAATCCTCCGTGGTTTTATAGCCAGAGGTGTCATCTCGATCACAGATCGGACGTCTTAAAAGACCAAGGAATATATAATGTTCCTTAATATGTTTATGCCGGAAATTACCCATTTCGTTCTTTTTTGAGGAAACGTTCGCCCGCTGTCACTCGAGTCGCTGTTTGAATATAGACCCCCTTCTCCTATACCTGCCGGTAGAAAAGTCGGTACGGCAAGACGTATAGTGTAAACGCACTCTAACGCACCTCTGCGTACGTTTGCGTACCTTTTTATTATTTACATCGCATTTTCAACGAGTGTTTGCTTTGAGTCTTACTTTGATTTGGAAAGTGGCGTGGGTGATGTGATCTGAATACAGGGGAGGTTCTTGTACTTGTGGGATAGTTGTGGACTTAGTTCGTGTAGAGTTTGTCGGTTTGATGGAAGATGGGGTGCCTTCGTTGTTTTTAGAAGTATTATGTCAGTATAGAAGACCCTTGATTGCCATAGGTTTCTCTAAACAAAGAGAAATCATGTTCAAGGTCTGGTCATAATGTTTTTCTAAATTTTTGTTTTTTGTTTGGTCTTCGTTATAGTACTTTTTAGGTTACCTAAAATACCACAAATATTATCAGACACTTTTAATAACCCACTCAGAGTTGTGGAACTGGGTATTAAAAAAAAATCTAGTCAAATCATTTTTATTTTAGGCATTGTATATGTACGTACAAAAACCGCGCGTGCGTATTATAATTTTGGGTAATAAATCCAAAATCAAAATATTTTATTTCACATAAGCTTACATGGGCATTTATGAAACGTCAGAAGCTAGGTGCACGGTTCCAATTGGTCGTTTCCTATGGAGAAGAACCGGCAAGAAACTCCACGGTTACTCTTTTAAAAATAATTGGCTTTTACAATGTTTTCAAATTACAGTGTTAATAAGTATGGGAGGACAGTGCAGGCTTGTCAACAAGTAACAGGTACTTAACAACATAGAAAATGGTCTACAAATCTACAGTCTATTAAGTCTACAGCGTTCTCATATTCACAAAATATAAAGGAATCTATTTAACAGACAAGACTACATAATGTAAAATAATGAAAAGATTATATCATGGAAACATGTAAAAAAACAATAAAATAAATTTAATTATACTAATTTGGAAGCAGTTGGGAATATTTACATAAATAGTTATGCTGTGAAAGAGGTACCAGAGAAGCTACAAGTCCTGAAGGAATTAGCGCTAAACTTCCCTGTCTTCAACGTAGTCTTTAATTTTATAATATGCTTTTTTAATAAGGACATGTTTGATGTGGGCTTTGAACTTTCCATCGTTAATCTCTGGAACTAATAGTACAAAAGACCTCAACCATCCCGTACAGGATCAAGTTATACCCAAACACCCAAAACGAACAATCGGTCGAAGATTCACTGAACACATATCGAATTAAATCGTGTTAGAGCGGGCGCGTAAAATCGCACTGTTATTTGTAACAGTTATAATTCGGAACAGGTTCTATTCCAAATGAACAGCTGTTCCACGTAAGAGAACATTTACTCAACTCCGCGTGAAGTACGGAACCCACTTCGGTGCGCGCAATTATTGGCAAAGATTAATTGGTATTTTTTTAATGAAGTGTAGATTATGCCTAAGGACATTGCGAAAAACTTCCAACCATTTTATACTTAGATACAAAACTGTATTGGGTGTACATTCACGGACATTTAACAGGCGCAGTTTTCAGGAAAAAAAAGCAACGTAATATTCAAACTAAAGTTTAAAATGTCATCCAATCAGGAACTCGTGTAACATGAAAAGCTACTACGTTTTTCCGCCATTCATTTGTCTCTGAAAAAACAGAGTTACAAAACAACTGGCGACACAGAGTAACGCTTTTGTGCGAGTGATGTACGACTGAAATTAGTTTACAAAACTTTGTTGAAATAAAAAACCCATAGAATATGCTCGTAAATGGTTTTGGTAAACTCAACGTAATATTTGTATTTATGGTTATGGCATTTTGTCCATTACCAGAAATAATAATGTGATAGTAGGGTAATATTCTTAACATTTTATACTAAAACATGGCTATTGAAAACTAAAAGCTTTAAAAAACAACTCTATGGTTTTTCGGAACCTAAGTATTAAAAATATTGTACGCAATAATAAATTACATAGGTACGTGCCATGGTACCTGTACGCTGTATGGCGTTGGATCTACACAGCTACAGTATTAAATACGCTGTGAATGTGTGTGACAGGAGCTCTCGGTACCTCCCGAGACAATGGCGAAGTCGGAAGTGTGCGTGTGTGTGTGTTATGTGCTGACACTACTCGTTTTTACGCACACATTCACAGTGTGTTTGTACACTTGGTTAATACAAGTAAAACGCGTGTCGCTTCGTGCCTTAAAATTAATTATATACAAATTGACGTCAAATATCCTTCCTACAAAGTCGCGTCTGCATTTAACTGGTCTATGTATGAAAATCAACTGAGCCAGCTCTCCGAGCTGTTCATTTGTCACTGGAATCACAAAAAGCTTGTACCACCACCGAGTACTGTCGCCTACATAATGAGTTTAATTTCGTCAACTTCAAGCGGTGTTCATTTTAATGTTTCTAAAAAATTAATTAATTTCCAAAAATAATCCAGTTATGGTTTTGATATTTTGTTGCATTTACTGCCAGAAAAGTTTTGCTTGGTTGGCATAAAAATAATTAACAAAAACTATAAAAATTTCGTTAATTTTTGCTAACGATCCCAAAACATACGTGCCATGTGAATGTTTCGGGATCGTATGTAGAAAAAAAATAGAAGATAGTAGACAGGGAGTAAGGGACAGCGACACGCGAACCGTTGCCAAGAATTCAATAGAATGATTCTAGATCTACCAGAGTTTATATTTTTCATCGGTTGATAAAAAAAATCTACTATTTCATTCAGAAGTGCAATAACCACTCGGTCAAAATGTATGGAACAGCCGATTCTTATTTTATTAGCTGAATTCATGGTACCAGTTTGCACGTCGATGTCCATCTTTACACCGTATATACTTTATAGACTTCGGTAGTTCTCTCATTAAACCAAAATTTGCATAACTAGGACACTTGGCTTAGTACGTCCTGTAACCGTGGCATGAAACTTAGTTCCTAAAATCGAGTTCTAGTTTCGTAGTAAGTACTTATAAACAGCTTAACCCATAAGTTACTCGGAGATTAAGGATCTTGAACCTGTCTCAAGAACAGTACTATTTTAGTGTTGAACAAAGGAAGTTGCTAAGTTATAAAGCCAATCTGATGATCTTTATCTAAGTACTAGAAGGACGGTATTAGTTTGCTAGTCTGTTTTTATGTTTGATATAGGGCTCCCACAGAAAACTGCGAATTCGCATCGCATTGCAAAAACTTGCGAGCTGCGCATTGAGTTGTAGCTACAACTCAATGCGCAGCCCGCTGATTTTTGTGATGCGATGCGAATTCGCAGTTTTGTGTGCCCTAACACAGTTGTCAACCACAGATAGTAGTACCTACATACCACTGATTGGATTAGATATCTCACGTGGGTGTAACTTTCATCAATACTTGTTATGCCAGAACTACTTGCTCGTCAAACACATAAATAAATGAATGGGCTCAGCACCGGAAATGTATACATCGTTAAATAAGTATGGGCGTATTAGTTACCAAGCTAATAAATAAGTCCCCTACTTATAATAATTACCTATATTATCCGATTTCCTCTATGGCGAATTAAATGAGGACGACAATCATTGAGCCCACGGGATTCATCCCCTTCGAATTATCTGTTTCCGATTAGAAGTAGGAATAAATTTTATTGCAGGCACATCTAAGACAAAAGGGCAGAGTCGGGAAACTTTTGAAGATTAATTCTCTAGATAAAATTTCACGCTTGAAATCTTGTAACTAGGTAGCTCGCTCGGAGGGCAGCCCGTGGACCGATATCGGTAGGTTGCTGTAGAGTTAAGAAGAAATAGAAATGATTTTGTTTGAAAAGTTGGAGAGTTGATTTCAGAATTATTTTTAGTAGGTAACCGTTTCGTGCACCCTGCTACGGTGTTTAGAGATCTTGAAAGAAAGAAAGAAAATACGTTTATTTGCGGTAAACATGACGCAAAAAAAGAACACAAACACAAAAAGAAACAAGTTGAGGGAAAATATGCGTCACATCCACGCAAAACGGCCATCGCTCAGCATAATGCTGCAACCCTATGCGAGACAGAGCCCCAGCGCTGGTTTTCAGCGACAGCTGGCGTTGACGTGATGACGTCAGCCGGTGCAGCATGCAATGTAATTTAAAAAAGAAACAAAATAAAAACAATATCCAAATCTAAAATGTTTATACCTATATAAGTACAATATTAAGAATGGCAACATTACGTTCGATCGGCATCGACTCACACGCCGCGCGCCGCAGGATTTATCTGTGCGCGCAGCTGTCAAAAAACTATTTGTTTGACTATCTTTTGACATACTGGTTACATAAATTAATTAGCATGGCTCATTGTGAAATGAATGTTGTAAGATGGGATTATGTCAGTAATAAAGGATCTTGTGTAAAGAAGAAATAACAAGAACAATCCCGAGGTTTTCTGACACTCAAAGCTAAATATCATAACTGATGAAATGTAATGATCTCCATAGAAAAATTATGTTATTTATTTCATAAAACTGATAATACTTTCAAAGTGAATTAAAAAGTAGCCAGTTTTAAAATTCATGCAAACAAGAAATGAGTACGAAAATATTCTTTTAAAGTAATTCTTACCTATAGCGACACGACTTCCTACGATTGTCCACTCTATACTATAATCCGGCTCGAAGCACCGACTCAACTCCGTCCCCAAGGACTCGCGGGTTCCTGCCTTTTTATGGCCTCTTCCCAGTCCGACACTGCTTTAATGTACGCTAAGGAACATTTTATCTTTTTTAGTTTGTCTCTGCAGGGAAAGGGTTCATTTAGTCTGTGACACACTTCTGATGGTCGGATAAGATAAACCCATTTCAGTTTTATCAAGTATTTTCCGCTTCGCTGGATTAGGGGTCAGAGGACCACGAGTTATTAACTATATCTACTTTGGATTTGACGTTGAAGTATGTATTTCGTTTGGTATTTTTGGGATGTTATTTATGTGGATGAATTATGTTGCTTCTATTTTTATTTGGAAAAGGGTTTATCCATGTATTTTATCAATGTAACGGTATGGAATCACAATAGTTTCAATTTATTTTAAAGCTACTTAATAACTGCCAGCCTTCACACAAGTACTTGTCAAAACACATCTTCTGTCCTTTCATTGCCAGGATACCCCATTCTGTCATGTTCCCTTCACCTTAAACAACGGTAAAACCAAATTAAACGAATATTTTATCCTCTTTGACGTAACGACTCAACAAACAAAATAAAAACAGCCATCCAACAACTGGGCTCGCTATGATTGTCCTTTATAGCTTGAAGGGATGACCAGAGCGGTAGGGGTCTGGCGCCTGCACAGCTTGATATGACATTATGTTGTATTGATACCAGTTATTCGTAATAAAGTAGCGTATTGTAGGAAAATCTGTGCCATTTCCATGGAAATTATGTTATGTTGTGTGTACTGATGGGAACAGAAGTGGAATGGAAACAGTCATTTTATTGAGGATAATTATATTAGAAAATGTGAGTTAACACAAGCAATTTATGAGCCATTTTGTCTACTTTCTCTCAAATATTTTTAGAGAAATAGAAATAAGTAAAATATAAATTATACCAATTGAAAATGTTTTTATTTAAATTAAATTAATTAAGTCCAACTAAACGATTCCCATTGCTTGCAATTCCGAATTTCCGACTCCAGTAACCTGCGTGGACGAATGTCCCTATGTCCAGAGATACTATTTATTATAACCGCTTATCATCAAATCAATTGCTCCCAACTGTCCTATGTATTTTCCCATTCATCAATCAGTTACATATTCATAAAACAGTTAGATACCAACCTAAGTACCTTCCAACCTGCAAATTAATTTAGAATTCTCGGTAGAATTCTAGAGAATAACAAAAACAATCCTAAACAAATATAACAAAATCTATACCCGAGGCGATTGCTAACTTACTTTGAAATTATAATTTTCAGTATTGACATGAATTATATTAGGTAACTATAGCTGTGGTAGAGTTGACGGTACAGACTACCTCAAAAACATGTACCATCGACAAGAATTTAATAGACTGTTTACAAATTGTGCTACATTACAGTGTATCAATGTCATCATCATCTGCCTAGCATTTTCCCAACTATATTGGGGTCGGCTTCCATTCAAACCGGACGCAGCTGAATACCAGTATTTCACATACAGCGACTGCCTATTTGACCTCCACAACCCAGTTACTGAGTCACACGATACCCCTTGGTAAGACTGGTTGTCAGACATTCGGGCTACTGACGACCCGTAACGACTGTCAAAGATACACGAATGACAGCCGGGACCAACGGCTTAACGTACTTTCCGAGGCACGAAATACTGTTAAGTACCCAATGTGTAATATATTTTATGGCTACACATTAATACAATATTATGGGACAAAGATTGTAGACAATTAAATGAATTCTTGTCGTTGTATACATCTTTTTGAGGCTGACCGTACTAACCTTGGCAGTTTTAGAGTATTCTGCTGCATCAGGTTGTTTGATCTATATTTTGGTTGTTTGGCTATGCTAAAATGTTTAGGTCAGGGCTATATGAGTTTTCTATTACGATAGTTTGGATTGAATACTTACAAGTGTTGACGTCTGCGTTAATTGCAAAATAAATCATTGAAGTTTTGGCAACCATAATTAATAAAATATTAATTGATGATTTTTATAATATGTTGTGCGTATTCGATACCAATATTTGACGTTTTAGAGAGAGATGCATATAGTTTATTTTCATTATCGAGTACCGACCTAAGAAAGTGTTAAGCTTTAATTATTTTGCTTCTCTACAGCATCTAAATACAGCAAAAATATCGGCATTTCTTAACTTAAAGCACTCAACAAGACAACTTGAACTCTTTTTTATAGAACTTCCTACAAACTTAGTTACGCGGATCAACAAAAATAAATTCCGTCTGGCATCTAGCCTGCAATTGTTTCTTTCTTTTTCAATGTACCTATTTTTTTTTCTCTTTGAAACAAAGGGCAGACAGCAAAGACCAGTAATGAGAAAATGACAATTGGATTTGCTTTGTCAGCCAGCCGGGAACTTGGAACTATGCAAGAGGGATGAAGATGTAAAAGGATGACTAGGAATGGTTATACGTAATTATTGCTTTTAATTAGTTCCGATGCATTCATCGGTACTTGCGGTATTGGTGGTCTTTGGTACTGTTAAACGATTTTTTTTTTACCGAGGTGTCTGCGTGCAATGTGAATGGTTGGGGTGCCGTATCGAAAGATCGTTGAAATGTTGCATGGTAGACGTTCGTCTAATTGATCATCTAAATTAATTAATATTATGAAGAGGTTGTTCGTTTGTGTGTAAGAGGTAATACGCTGGAGTGCCTAGAATTAAATTGTATAGTCTATTTGACTTCCACGCGGACGAAGTTGTAGGCTAACTAGTACTTGGTACTTTCTGTACAGAAAGTTTCTTTTATGAATACATTCATAACGCACCTAGAATTACGTAAATATAAGAGAAAAGTTTAGGCTTTCTAACTGCCTTAGGGCGAATTCGACCAATTTTATACCTAGTATAAGTCTAATCTAGCGAATAATTTTTTTAATTTTTGTCAGTTACTCCATAAAAAAATTGTCTGATGTCAATTTTATTCCACGGATAAAAGATATCTGAATTTGGTAAAATCAGCCCTTAGTTTATTAATTCTTTTAGAAACTGAGCAATTTTCATTCATAAAAAATTACTTTAGTAAAACTTGTGATTTTTATGTATAAGGAGGAAGTCTAATCAAATGTTTTCTTATTTCCAGTTAATGCAGAACTACATACGTACGTTCTTACGTAATAAAAAGGTTATACCTATTTATGATGTAATGTACAAACATACGGTAACACGATCCCTTGCTATTGTTTTTGGCTGCAATTGAATAATTTAATTATTTTCGACAGGATAATCTCGTTGCTGAAACGAATCGCAATTAAACGTAATTAACATATTGAATACATTTACTTTTTGTGAAAAGGCCATCTGAATACACAAGATTGGATATTTTTTATGAATTTAATTAGGAATAATGGCGGGGTGAATATTTGGGTCTGGTCCTTTTTTCCCTATTTTTGATGCCTTTTTTCGTGGGCGAATGTTCAGGGCAGATTGTAGCATTCATGAAAATCGTAACAAATGAAAACATACATTGTTCTAACCAGTCGACGATTGTTATGAAAAATCAATTTCCAAATTTTATCACTTAGTTGTTTTTATCGACTTATTATTCTGCCACTGCCGGACGAAGCCCCGTATTTCCGAGACTTTCCTTTCAGAAATACATTGTGTGGCCAACATAACATATAAAATGTCCGATATTGCTAGACTAAAATTATGACACAAAAACCACAAAACCTAATTACTTAAAACATTTCTGCACTCTAATTTGTGCTCACAAAAATTAATCCTAATAAGCTTTTATCAAAACACTGTCATGGGGTGGGCTCCATTGTCATCAGCTCGCCATTTTGCAGAATAGCCGATAATGGAAGCAATTAAAATGTATGGAGGCTTAACTGCAGTGCCCTGTGCCGAAATTAATTTATAGTCGGCCAAAATAACCTCGGGGTAGCTACCCCCGTAGATTGTAAACTGTTCGTTTAGGTTTTCATGTACGTGTTCAAGACCATTCAATTATGATGGTTCTCTTTTTGAACGTATGTGTAATGTGTATGTGTGAGTGAGTGAATGAGTGGTCAGTGGTGTGTGAGTGAATGTGTACTTTGAAGGTTTTCGTGTTATTGTTCTGAAATGATTTAATTTATTTTGTTAACTGGGTTTTGTTATCGTTGGCAGCGGTGTTTTGATAAAAAAATTATTCCTACGGGAAATTGCGTTTATTTTAAAGGAGGAGGTTCTGAGTTCGTCGGAATCTTTTTTTTTGTGTGTTTCCCGATTACTCGAAGATGGCTGGACAGATTTGGTAAATTCTTTTCTTGTTTGAAAGGATATACGTTCGTCGTACAGTGTCATCAGGTCAGGATCTGATGATGGGATTTTGGAAAAATCGAGGAAACTCTTCAAATATTATAGGCACACCTATAGAGATTTGGGTATTTTTTATATTAACTTTTAGATTTGCTCTCGGAAAGCTCCATTTGGTGAAGTGGAACTGATGATGAATTCCACAGATGGTAAGATGGCCACCGGAACTAGTCAATGATAAGTACGTGCGATTCGGTTACTTTAAAATGATTGCTAAGCAATAAGCTCGTCACATGCATATGGTGAAGTGGAGCTGATGGTGATGTACTAGGAGAACTCCTCAATAATTAACGTCCCTGCATCGGCAAAAGCAATATTTTGTAAAAGGTGATGAGCAGTTGTCATTAGGCTATTGTAACTTAGATAAATTACACCAACCCCGCTAAAAAGTGAAAAATAAGAAACTTTTGCAAAAAAAAGAACCGACTTCCAAAAAAACACTACAAAGTGGATAATAACTTTATTTTCAGAAGTCGGTGGCAAAAACCTAAAATACAGATCCAAAGACACCGACCTCCGAAATTAAAGTTATTTTTCACTTTGTAGTGTTTTTTTTGGAAGTAGGTTGTTTTTTTTTTGTAGGTTTCAAATAAAATTAAAAAATAGGAAAAGTACAATGAAAAAAAAAATTAGCTAATTTGAGTAACGACTCTAGCTTCTTTTACTTGTCTATTTATGGAAAGATTTCCTCTATTGTGATTGCCAGTTGCGAAGCAATGCATTTACAAACAGTGATGGATTCAACCTTCATTCCATTGTTTCCCCAGAGCGTTTCTAGCGTTCCATTGGCCAAAAAAGGAGCTGTGCGTTCATTAGCAATGGGATGACCAGTACTGACCAGTCCCCACCATGTTTTTGTTTCATTTGTGGAGCTCCTGGTTTTACCCAGAGCTAGCCTAAAACCATAGTTTTATTGATTAATTTTGCATTATTCTTTCGTGTTCTTTCATAATTTACGATTATCATTGTTTACTTTTATTTTCGTGTTTTGCCTACTTAACTTTAGTAGGGACGGAGTTGATAAGAACATTATAACATGGGCCTTGTTTGTGTTCCATACTTATTTGATAAATACAAAAATACAATATTATGAGTAAAATACGTAAAAAAAACAGTACAGTAAAAATTCACCGTAGTTGGCTTTTTTAACAGAAAATTATTGTAAAGACAGGGTGACGATTTCATGGGTGACAACAGCAGTAATTTATAATAATTCATCCATCATAACTAATAATTAAATTCCTTGCCCCTACGAATTCAAATAAACACTTAAACACCAGTTCTGTGGGTGGCGCGGCCTACACCAACAATTGTTAAGAAAACATAACCACGTAGGGTGAACGTACCCATTCTCGGCACTTGCCACCATCGGGCATCAGTAATTAAAGCAATTGTGAAATACGTTCGGGGTTGTATGGTAATTTCCCTCGGCCGGTATCAATTTATTGTCACCCTAAAACAGCAATTTGTCCCTTCACCTCCCTGTCCTCACACAATTAGTGGGTGCGTCAACGTTAAATGTCTCAATCGAGTGTTAGGGCCATCTAGACGACTTTATAGGACGCTTGATGGAGGGCATCAAATATAATTAGCCATAGAGGTTTATTATTTCATGCACGCTTTGAAATGGTAGTAGGTATCTATCCCTTGGCTTGCCGTCTCTAAGATATCTATATTAATAGTTGATCTTTCATAATCTTGGCTAAAGCAAGATTGCGTATTGCGATCTTTGTTGAATTGTTTGATTAGCTTAATTTTGGATAATTATTGTAGCAACTGCTGTGAACTCAGCTAAGCAGGAATACAACCTGCAATCGCGTCTGTTATTCCAATTCTTGAATGTTTAATCAACATTGGTCTGAATAAAGACTAGACAATATCCTAAATACAATAAACAATCGAGACATTGCACGATACGCCTAATGCTGCGGTCCCACGGCCCGTTTTCTCACAGGTCAGATCGCGCCAGGCCAGGCCGACAGGCCATGGGAACCGTCAATCCGATGAGGTCTGTGGCAGGAATGCTCGGCACGGGCCGCGACAGGCCTCGACAGGCAGTGGGACCGCGGCATAAGTGTAACGTGTAATGCCTTCAAACGTCGATCGCAGATCATATGAACTTTGATATCTATATCTTGTTGATATCTGGTCTCATCCTGTCGGCTTATTCTGGAGAAATCTCACCATGAAAACTTATTTAAAGTGAGTTGTCATTCCACCTGACGCTAGGAATTTATACTATTGACATATCAATTCAAGGTCACTTCACAAAGTTTTGACGGTATTTTTTTACAGAATAGTTCGGCTATTTTTACCATTATATTCGTAAGAATAAAAAGAGTGAAAGAGACAGAAATACTCCATCAATATTGCCCCACAATTTATTTCAAAATAGACAGCAATGCATTTTACCTAATTAAATGTGGACTACTAATCCCGTCCCACTTAGCGGCCGTAATGAATTATAACTCGCTGCAAATCTGTTGAATGCGATGCGCGTTGATTAAAGCCTCGATTGAGGCCGTGACTAGTGCCAGGGTTGATGAATTGATCGCCTTTCAGCATTATTGTGCATATGTCTGATATAAATGAGAGTGTATTCATGGGAATATTCCCGATTTTGTAATTGATTTTCATTTATTATTGCGTTATTGGATTTGCGTGTGTGCGTGTGTTGGTGGTAATTCGAAAACCTGCTACTGATTATATTATTTGCTGTCGGTTAAATAATAATGTATAGGGAGAGGACAGGGCTATGTTAGTAAGACAAATCGATTTAAAAGATTAACAATTCTTAATAATTTTTGAATCTTTAATGTGTAAGAACATATAAAGCAGAGGTTCCCAGACTCTTTTACTTATAGGCCACTTTCAAAATTTTGCTGGTTCCGGTGGACCCCCTGCAGCTACATTTCTGCCATATTCCCCAAAACTCGACAAAAAATGTGAAGATAGACCCCAACGTAGACCCCTGTCGAGTCTCCCGTGGACCCCTGGGGGTCCACCTGGACCACTTTGGGAACTAAGGATATAAAGAAAAAAAAAATGCGTTTATTAGAATTATAAGAAAAAAAAACTAAACAAAAATACCATATCGTTTTATATTTATATTTATATATACTTTATTGTACACCAGATTACACATTACTTAAAGATACATCTTAAACTACAAAATATACAATTGGCGGCCTTATTGGTTTTGTTTGATTTGTATCCGTCTTTAATTCGTTTTTGAGTTAATTTACCTAGAGATACTTATACAAGACGCCTACATACCTCATTGTACTTAACAGTTTCTAACACCTTCCTACACGGACTATTTTAATTAAAAATGACTGACTAATTGGCTTCTCAGAAAACTTTCCATGAATCCCATAGCAATTGAATGAAACAAGATAGTACACTTCTCAAAAAAATCTTTACAGAGCCACGAAAAGTCGAAGATAAATATTTTCATAGCGAGCCAATTAAGGGAAAGGCTGTATTGAGCCACAGATAGGGGATCGTGTTCTACAGTAATTCTATTAAACGATTAAATAATTCAGACAAGTTCAAAGGCGATGCGCTTTGAAAAGCAAAATGGAGAAAATCACATCGTAAATAGAGGGGGGAGGAAAAATGCGGACGCATCCGTTAAATGTGATGACGGATAGAGATCACTTGTGTCGATAAGATTTATTTATTTAAAATGGGAAATTATGATTACTAGTCGATAGTTATAATTATTATAGACGTGCGTGTATGACCAGATAGAGGAGCTCGTGGCTAAGTAATAACAGCCGCACGGGTCGATCCATCAGGTTAAGCTACGCTTGCCGGGGTTGTCCGTGGATGGGTGACCATCTTTACATACCGAGACTCCTCCGTGCCTCGGAAAGCACGTTAAGCCGTTGGTCCCGGCTGTCATTCGTAGATCTTGACAGTCGTTACGGGTCGTCAGATGCCCGAAAGTCTGACAACCAGTCTTACCAAGGGGTATCGTATTACCCAGATACTGGGTTGTGGAGGTCAGATAGGCAGTCGCTCCACGTAAAATACTGGTATTCAGCTGCATCCGGTTAGACTGGAAGCCGACCCCAACATAGTTGGGAAAAGGCTAGGCAGATTGATTGTGTATGACCAGATGTATGAACGTAAACGAAGCAAAAGGAGTATGTAAGGATCGTAGCAGATGGCGTTCTGTAGTTTCTGCCTACCCCTATGGGAATAAGGCATGAGTTTATGTATGTAGTCTATAGTAGTTATTCATTTTTATTGGATTTATAATTAAACACGTACCAGGAGCTAGACCACCATCTCTTAACGCAGTATTATTGTAATCTTACTTCAGTATGGGAATGAGATGGAGCTAGACGTCCTGTATAGCGCCATCTCTTTATCACACTGAAGTAACATTAAAACAATACTGCTTTAAGAGGTGGTGGTTGGCCCCCTGTACTTACTTGTGTTTTCTGAATGGAAAGGCAGAAAAGCTCGGTATATTAATTGTATAGGGTGGTCAATTCGAATGTATACACCTTTTTTGGCCACCATTTTTATTTGGTGCCAATTTTGACGGTTCTTTGATATCCTAAATTTTGTTAAAGTGTGGCAAATTCGTTATGCACCATTTATAAGACCATGACTGCCGCAATAATTTCAATAATTTTATCATACACAGATTGAAAAACGACCCAATTCTTTTCAACAAATTATACTAGATCCTCTGGGATCCAAATACGATTAGTACGAGTAACTAATCGCATTTGGATCACAGAGTTTTTGTAAATAAACAACTTTTTCACTATTGTAGCATCATTTGTTGATCCAGGCAGTACCCCTAAATTATTTTTACCTGACTGTTTAGGTGGAGTAGTTGCCCCATTATTTTTTAAGACGCTGTAAGACAGATGCTGCTATTACTGCGACTGGCAATTGCAGTAGTGACCAGTTTAAAAAAAAACATATTTCATCGAATCTATCAGTTAGACCTAGAAAATACATGGTACCAATAAGATGGAGCCAGAAACCATGCAGCACGAAACATATTCGAAACTTTGTGAGGAATGTTTACGAAACAATAAATTTCAAGAAATGTTGACATTCATTGACCCCCAAATCAATCAGATTCGTCGGGTCCCAACTTTATTTTCTAGGGTTATCTAAAGGGACGTATCGTGGTCGACTTTGGACACTAAAAGCAGAATATTCGTGACTCTGATAGTGGTATACCTAATGAAGTAAGCGAACATTTGTTGGAAAACACGTTGAAATGTGATCGCATTTTAAACCAGCAAAAAGGTGGAGATTTGTCGGGTGTCATTTTTCATACAAAATTGCCAAGTCTGTATTATACAAGATGTAACATAAATAACGCACAACCTCTTAAGGGATCATTGTACTCATCATTATGAACAACTTTTACTATTGGACCAAACTTGAAATCGCGAAAAAAAATCAGCTGTTCCCTACATTTTGACGAGATATGCGAACATAAACGTAGGGAGCAGCAGATTTTTTTTTGATAAAGAGTACAATGACCCTTTAAAAGGTTGTGCGTTAATTATGTTACACCTTGTATAATTATGCGAAAATATCTGGTAATTTTCGTTTGTAATTAAAATTATCTTAATTTAAAGTTTCCTTCGAATTGGCCACCCTGTATTTATTTTGTGTTTCCGATCGTTATAACAAAAAGTTTCATCCCTATTATTTTATAATTACAAATAGAAAGCTCTTATTAGTGTGTTAATTAATCATGACCTGACGTAGAAACGAACAACTTAATTAATTTTTGAATAAAGAAACATTCTAACATTAGCATAAAAAATGCTTTTTGACCTTCCGATTGGCCTACAAAAGGTCAGGCGCATTTTATCTCGAAACATTAAGAAATTTTATTAGGATAGCTTCTGGTTCTAAGCCGCCAGGAAAATATTAAGGTGGCTTAATAATAATTTTGCACTGTCTGCGGACTTTTGTACTTAAATAAATTTTTGAATTCTGGGTTTCTGATTCAATAGGTAGGTACTTATTTTTTGGACTCAGTAAGAAGATGGTGCTTTATTGTAGTGTGCAGTAGAAACTAATTTCTAATCGGTAAATACAAAAATAATTCACAGCTATTTTAAGAAACGCGTTCATAATATATTTTATAATGCATGTGCTCGAAAAGAGCGTTTTCCAAGCAGCCAAATTGTGTGAAAAGTGGCACTTTTTCACACTTGTGCTTTTCAGTTTTTTTTTTAATTTTTAATTTCGTCGTCAGCCCGACGCAGAGTTTTTATTATTTAAGAAAAGTTTTACAAATTAGTCAAGTACAGATTATCATTTATATAAAAGGTGGAATAAAACTAATACTTCATTAAACACGTTATTAATTACTCTAGATTTAGATTTTGATCTATAAATAAATTTTCAATAGGTATATATTTTTTTACTTACTCGCACAATGCATAGTTAAACGTTGTATGATACGATGATTTCCGACTCGTGTCGACTTATACACTCGCTCGCTCGTGAATAAAAATTCCACTCGCCGGAAAACACCTACTTTCCGCACTTGTAGCATAAATATTTCTTTTTATCACTTGACTTATAACCAACACAATAAATACTACCTACTATTTCATACAAAACTATCGACATTTCTCCTAATTTCATCGACAATCTCCGTCCCCACTAGAATAAATCCCGACGCAGTGGCTTTGAAAAGGGGCTGCAATAAGGTGCACGGCGCAAATTAGAGCAATTTAACTTTAGAACGTGTCTCCCACGTCATACATAATGGCTGCTTTGGATGATACGTTTAATTGAAATCATAGTGAGGGAAAATTTACTGGGATTATGCCAACAACTTTACGGGTTGTTACCCTTTTAGAAATACTACTTTCATTTTAAGAGGGTTTAGAGGTTAATATTTAAGATGGTAGACGTAGTTAATGCATGAATATTTTTATAGGTAGATTAAACTTGTTATGGCGAGGAGATTCTTGATGATTTTTGAGTGAAACGAACTTATAGATACTCTGAAGCTGAATGCTAGATACTGCGACCTACTCGAAACCACGTCAAACAAAAGAATTATTTATTATCAAGTTTTTCCCGCGGCTTCGCCCGCGTGGATTTCGGAAAATATCCCACTGGAACGTACTACCGGGATTAAAAGTACCATATTTGTTAATCCAGGTTATAAACTATCTGTGTGCCAAATTCATCTAAATTCGTTCAGCCGTTTTTGCGCCAATACGGAACATACACACAAACAAAAAAACAAACAAACAAACAGACAAAAATTCTAAAAAACTATATTTCGGTATCAAACTCGTTCCCACACTTCGTAGCAAATACTTTTTTTTTTTCAAAAAAATATTCAATGTGCAGTTTTGACTTCGTTACTATTTTATTATACATATAATACTATCCTCTCCGATGTAACCCGATGTAACGCGATATTGCGCCACTACAAGTCGCCGTAACGGTCCACCCGGCTGAAATTGCGTGATTTCTCCGCGTTCACTAAAACTACGATACTATCTCAGAAATAAGGCTCAGAAGATAATTGGTAGGTACAAAATAAGGTTCCTAAATCAATACAACTTTTTAATAGCGCAAACAATTTCCCCGCCTCAAAAGAAAACCTTCTCCTGCAACACCGATACAAACTTTAATATAAATCACCTCCAATCTATTAAGCCTTATCAGAACGCTTAATCACCCAGAAGCCAGGGGTGCTAATTATCATTCAATCTGGGCTGCGACTGAATACGACCCGTATCTTAGCCTGATTAAATCAAACCTAGCTTCGTTAAACCTTTGACCCCTGTCAGGTATTCTCCTAAGGTGTATCAATTGTAGGGAAGGTTCCTGAGAAGATTATATTTTATCAAAGGGTTAATGATGTCTGATTTTGAGAAGGAGGATCAGTTTTGTAGACTGGGGCACAGCATGGTTATGTACAATTGTATACAGGGTGGGTCCGTTAGTACGACAATCAATTAAACTTCGTATGTTAACTAATAACTAATGACGTTCCCAGTCTGCAAACAAAAATCCAATCAAACACATAATACCTACCTATCCAATTAGTCACAATAGCTAGTCGGTTGATTGTCAAAACTCATCACTATTATTTAGATTGTTTGAATTTATATATTTGATGGTTTTAAAATACTCTTATGCACTAGTATTGCCAGTGTTTTCATTTATTGTCGTATTGTCGGACCTTCTGCAGCGAGGTGTGAGACAGGGAGACGTTATGTCTCTGAAACTGTTCACCGCTGCACTGGAGGATGTCTTCAAGGTTCTGGACTGGAAAGGGGTTGACATCAACATCAATAGCGAGTACATCACTCATCCCGTACAATTCTCGATGACCTCAGTAGAGCGTCCGAAAGAGTGGGCATTAAAATGAACATGCACAAAACGAAAGTCATGTCAAATGCTCATGTACCCTCCACCCTCATGAAGATCAGAGACTCTGCACTCGAAGTTGTGGATGTTTATGTTTACCTAGGATAAACTGTCCAATGAGGTAGGTTTAGGTAGGTTAGGTGGGTTTCGAGAAAGAGGTCAATCGTCGAATCCGACTCGGCTGGGTTCGGGAAGCTAAGTAATATCTTCTCGTCTCACATACCACAGTGTCTCAAGACGAAAGTCTTTGACCAGTGCGTGTTGCCAGTAATGACCTATGCCACTGAAACGTGGTCGCTCACAATGGGTCTCATTAGAAGGCTGAAAGTCACCCAAAGGGCAATGGCGATGGCTATGCTTTTTTTTTTTTTTTTTTTTTTTTTTTTTGTGGATGGGAAATCATCAAATGACTTCTCCCGCTCTGGGCGGAGCGGGAGGGCGTGTCAGACTTTTACTGACTAAAACCCACCCGTGTTCCTTCTGTTGCCTGTGCCGGGGCCACGGTAACTCTTTCGAACATCCCGCAACCCTAGCTGGCATCGGCCCTAGCGGACCCCGTCAATAGTGCTGACATCTCTTTGAGGCGCGCGTGGAACACGACGCGCCGTCGACTCGGGCCTGGTCCTTACCGGACGGCGAGCTACCCATTGCTCGCCGTCCGCAAGCCCGCGCCTACGGTGGCCGGGAATCGGCTGCCAATTCCCGACGCCCAGGGCGTCTCCTGCGGCGACTAGGGGCGTGAGGGTGCAAAGCTTGCCTCTCCCTCACGCGTCCCGCCTCCTCCTTCACGAGCATTACTGCTTCGCAGAAGGAGGTAATGGCTTCCCATGCACTCTCGCTCCGTATCATGGCCTGGACCAGGGTCGGACGCGAGAGATCGCCGCCGCCGATCGCTTCCGCGAGGACACGGTGGTGCTTCGCCCAAGCCGGGCAGACCTCCACCGTATGCTCCACCGTGTCCTCCGGGCGATCCACACAGTGGTGACACCCGGGCGTTTCCTCCCGCCTTATCCGGAACAGGTACCTCCCGAAGCACCCGTGTCTGGTGAGGACCTGCGTCAGGCGGAAGGTGAGGACGCCGTGGCGCCTCTCCTGCCACTCCTCAAAGAGGGGACTTATCGCCGCAATTGTGGCGTGCCCAGCGCTGGGTTGCGACAATCGCACTCTCCATGCCGCCATGAGATCCTGCCGGAGCTCTGTCCGCCGTGCCGCGATTTCTCGCGGCAGCGATGGCTATGCTTGGAGTTTCCCTCCGTGATAACATCAGAAATGAAGAGATCCGTAGGAGAACCAAGGTAATTGACATATAGCCCGAAGAATTACCAAACTTAAGTGTGTGGCCGGAAAGTTCTGGAGTGGCGACCGCGTACTGGAAGACGTAGCGTTGGAAGGCCATAAGGTGGTCCGATGACGTAGTGAAGAGCGCAGGAATCCGCTAGATGCTTGAAGGACAGAACCGGTCAAAGTGGCGATGCTTGGGGAGGCCTATATCCAGTAGTGGATGTCTTTCGGCTGAAATGATGATGATGTCGTCCTTGCGTGGTATATGCCATCTCATTATTATCCTACAGATGGAAAAGTTTCTCAACCTTTTCTTTATTTATACAGCTTACATCTAATCCCATGAATAAAAAATACGCCACTTACTTTATGTAATAATTGAGGATAATTTCAAGAAAATACTATAATAGAGATAAATCTCGTTACGTAAATTCTCATCGCCGCCGCCGTACGGTAGGTACATTTTCCTCACCAAACATTTAGGCATAATTAAAAATTGTTGTTCAAAACCGCGTTTAATTTTTATATCATCCGCAAATCTTTAATATTCTTCAGAAAATTATTTGCATCGTTCCTTTTTAGAGTCGGTTCACCGAAACGCCTGAAGCTGGATGCCGCGGTAATTAGGTGAAATTTTTCTTTGAGATCATGGCGCAAACATCCATTGAGGCCAGATAAAAGATTTTTATCTTCCGCTCTCCGATCGTTGATGTAAATAACGAACTCATTTCTCTTTGGTTTTATTAAAGAAAAAGGGGAACCTTGTTATAATACAAACGACCGAATGTTGTTGTTTTGTAATATGATATTTGGGTATTCATTTGGTTCATGTCTCTTTTCTTGTTCGTTTTTAATTTGGTTGTGCTTTTCTTTTATCATTTAAAAATTTTTACAGTACCTGCCTATGTATTTTCTTTCGTGCACGATAATATTTTAGATAGGTTCCTGGTTTTGCGCTTAATTTTTCTTTTGTTCTTTTACTTCGAACATTCTCGTAATCTCTCTGAGTAAACAAACAAGCTTGTAGGTTTCTTATGTAAAGTAAAACTAATATGAAAGCATTTTTAATTATCAATTAAATGATTGGCTACTTACAATAGCTAAATTAAAGCATTTTTGTATTCACATAAATAATATATTACAATAAACTTATACACACATCAAAAGTGTCTAGGGATCAAGGTATTAAAAAAAGATATTTAATTGCCTTTTTGAAATTAAATAAACATGTTTATTTAGATTGATTAAATAAGATGTTTTCGTATGTGTAGATTGACGAAGTACTCTCTGCTTTTGCAATAATAAAGACTTTTCGCGATTTTTGATGTTTGTATAATAAACAGTGTTCTGTTAGCATTTGTGAATATTATATGAACCTAGTTCTTCTCTATTAACTACACACATACTTACATATATAAACTCACGCATTTTTCCCACGAGGGTAGGCAGAAACTACAGAACGCCACCAGCTACGACCAGCTCCCCCACCACCAGCGCCAGCGCCACCAGTTCCTGTTTCTCTAATTAACTACTTAGATACCTACAATGTCCGATTTAAACCGTACCGACTCCTACATTATAGAGTTCAATCTCAAAGGTTTAAATGTTAATGTTATCATTGGAAACTTGAACGGCACCAAGCGGAAAGTTTAATTTAGGTACACAATGGCAATTTTAAAGTTTCGCGTTACGCAATTCAAATTCAAAGTGGATTTCTGAATTAATTCGATTTTTGTTCAACTTTACAGACAGCTTTGGTTTTTAAAGATTTAACTTTGAACTCTTGCTTTGCCGCGTTTTATCTTTATTGGAGACTGGTCGCTAATTAATTCGTTTTAATGTTCGTTTCTTGATTGGGAAGTAGTTATTGATAAGTCTCGCACTGTTAATTAATTTATTCGTTCCGAGCAGGTAAGCAATAATCTAATTAGTTAATTTAATTAGTGCTTTCCAGTTGTATGATGAATGATTTTATTTCTGTAAGTAGACTTGTACAAACACTTTGACAAGTCAATCATATTTTAAAAACTAGATGAGGCCGGCGTTTCCTATCTGACAATATCCCGAGAAGAAAGGCCGAAACAAACTCAGAGATCACAGACTCTTTTAAAGTCCAGACATAATCTTGGTCAGATCATGTGAAGACCATGTAGATTTGTGTCTAAAATGGTCTTTTCAGAAAAGAACGACACAGATTGAGTGGACCTGTCAAGTCAATGCACGCATTTGTCAGAAATCGTCCAGCTCAACTCAGAACTTAAAGAGCGAACGATTCGACGAACAATAATAAAGAAAGGATATTTGGGTAGGCCGCATACATTACTCAAACTGCCAGACTATGATTAAATAAACAAAGGAATAAAATACAATGACCCACATAGTCTTCACATACACAATAGTTAAAATACTATAATACTTTACAAAGTAAATATTCATGTAGGTACATGTAAAATACATAGAAAAAAAAAGAAAAAATATGCAGTTACCATAAATAAAATAAAAATCAACATTCATTGTGTAAATTTATTAGAGGAGCTCAATTCCAAGCCTTTTTCTCCTCAATATAGTCTTTGATGGTATAGAAGGCTTTCTAGCGTAGTTTCCGCTTTATGAGATTTGAATTTATTAAAGTTTAGATCTTGAATGTCGGTAGGAAGTTTATTATAAAAACGAATACGATATGTTGTAACTACAACATAACTAACTTACGAGATTATTAGCTGATATGATGTAGGTACCTACCTATATCATATCACCTAATAATAAGTTAGGATAAGAATTTGGATAAGTACACTATCGCAATAGGTTACCCTGTAATGGTAGATGAAAGTTGAAAAGAAAAAACATCATAAATGTCATAATATTACGATTGAGTTTTATAGGTATCATACGACTGAGATTGAAAAATAAGTTTGAGCCCAACAGTGAATGCATGCATAATGTTTGCTTTGCTTTATTTTAAACCATTTCATGCTTAGAATTAATTACTAAAAAAAAATTACATAAAAAGAAGAGAAGTCGGTGTCATAGGATCTTTATTTTAGGGTTTTGCCACCACCTTCCGAAATTCTATTCTATTTCATAATTTTGAGTTAATTTGTTTTTGAAGTCGATTTAATTTTTTTAAATCACTTATTTATTTCGTAATTTTTAGTTTTAAGTAAAAACTGGAACATTTGTTTCTAATAAGTAATAAATACTTTTGTTGTAAATATTGCACTAGAATTTGACCAAGGTTTTGAGATGTTTTCCATTTGAAACCACACCCGTAGCTCGTATCAATACGCCAGGCCGTCACACTTACACGTATTAGTCCATATCTTGAAAACTACTGAACTGATTTTGAAGAAATTGTTTCCTAAGTTGTAGTAAATGTAAGCCAATAAAAAATGGTCACACCCCGATTAATAGTTTCGGAGAAATGCGTAGACAAACATACATACATACACCTATAAAAACTTGTATATTTTTTTGGAAGCCCTAATAGATTACCATATGGTGAATATATTGCAGATCCAATAATATTACATACATACGTGTCAAACTGATAACCTCCTTCCTTTTTTTAAAGACGGTAAAAAAAATCACCAAAATCTCATCACTCACACCCACAAATTAAGTCAGTACCTCCTGTCTGAAGAAACCAAAAGGGTTGACTACGGCTAGGTAAGCGGTACGCAACATCAGTCCCCTGGAAGGCTATAAATTGTCGCGTATTTAATGAGTTTCCTCAGTCGTTAAGCAGCGTCCCCTGGCAATAATGCAACGCTATCATCGCTCGACATTATCTGGAGACGAAACATATGTGGGTTCAGCTGATGTATTTTTTGGGGCGACGGTAATATGAAGTGGTGGTGCGAATTTGTAATCGATGGCGGAAAATGGAGTTGTAAGGCTTTATGAAGCAATTAGGATAAAGACGGCAGGAGTAGCAAGGATTAATAACTTAAGACTACACAGGTGTGCCTCGTTGGTCTAGTGGTCGCAAGCGCTACCGCTGAGCATGAGGTTCTGTGTTCGATTCCTGGGTTTTATTTTTATTATTTTATTTCTCTATTAAATAGATTCTTTTATATTTTGTGAATGTGAGAACGTTGTAGGCTTAATAGACTGTAGATTTGTAGACCATTTTCTATTTTGTTAAGTACCTGGTACTTGTTGACAGGCCTACATTAACCTCACATACCTATTAACACTGTAATTTGAAAACATTGTAAAAGACAATTATTTTTAAAAGTGTAACCGTGGAGTTTCTTGCCAGTTCTTCTCCATAATTGGAACCGTGCGCCTAGGTTCTGACGTTTGATAAGTGCCCATGTAGGTTTATGCGAAATAAAATATTTAGATTTAGATTTTCATTGGGCCGGACAAAGTGTTATTGGGCTTTTCCATCTGGAATTTCTCAAAAGCTGCTCGGAGTCTGAATTTGTGCTTGGTTGATGGCAATAGGCTCGCTCCCTACCACATGGGACTTAAACAAAACTGGCGAAATGTGAATGTACTATTGGTACACCTCTGCCTAACCCTTCGGGGAATACAGGCGTGCTGTTATGTAATGTTAGTAAAATGTATCCTATAAGTGTCTTAATTTTTTTTTTGGAATAAACTAAGTAAAGCTTGATAATAACGTTTAATAAAAACAAACCTAAAACGTAGCTTTGGACTGGTTATCAATTCAGTGGAAGCGTTTCTCTAAGTATGATGTTAAATTCGAATTTTAGAAGCTTACCTATCTAAAAACAACATGTACCTAAAGGCAAGGCAATATTTTTTATGGGAAATATTTAACTGACCCTCTAAAAAGTTTTTCCGCTTTTAATGATGCACACTATTTTAATCATTGAGACTCTTTTTAACTTTTTGACCTTTTCTCACAGTCTGGTTCTAGTAACTAAGCTCGTACCCCGACCAAATGGGTTATGTTTGTCCCCATTTCTTGGCTATTTAGTACTTTTACGTCCCCAAAATAGAAATTATTTCAGATTTACAAAAAGAGGCGCAATAATTATATTAGACTAGAGTATTCAATAAACCTTTTAGAAAACCAAAACTTTAATTATTAGAGGTTTGATTGCGACATGCGATGATGAAGAGCTCGTGGCTAAGTAATAACAGTCGCGCGGGTCGATCCATCAGGTTAAGCTACGCTTGCCTTGGTTGTCCGTGGATGAGTGACCATCTTTACAAACCGAGACTCCTCCGTACCTCGGAAAGCACGTTAAGCCGTTGTTCCCGGCTGTCATTCATAGACCTTTGACAGTTGTTACGGGTCGTCAGAAGCCCGAAATGCTGACAATCAGTTTTACCAAGGAGTATCGTATTACCCAGTTACTGGGTTGTGGAGGTCAGAGTCGCTCCATGTCAAATACTGGTATTCAGCTGCATCCGGTTAGAATGGAAGCCGACTCCAACATAGTTGGGAAAAGCTTAGGCAGATTGGTTGATTGCGACATGCGACTTGTGCCACTTTTATATTAGGCAATAATTTTCTCAGAGATCACGCACACTAGCAAGAACCCGCAAAGCCATAAGTAAGTACAGCCAATCGATCACAAATCTTTTAATTATTCAAGCTTATTGAAGTCGAGAAAGCCTGGCGACTTGACAACTAATGACAGCTAATAATAGAGTCGTCTAGCCGAGGGTTATTGGATTAACTACTGAAATATTATAGCTGAAAGTATGCTTGAGTAATTTGCGTGTCAACGGGCTGGTACCTACGCGTGTTGTGCGGGACGTTTTGGATACAGAAAATAATAGGACGGTTTTACCTTTTTATGAAATGAAATGAAATTGTTTATTTTGTAAATAGGATATCGGAATCATTTTTACACGTCCGGTGGAGTCGTCATTTCCTATCTGAGAACCCCTGAGAAGAAATGACGAAACAAACTCAGGGGTCGAAAGTCTTTTTTATAGTCACAGCAAGACAAGACAAGATATAACCTTGGTCGTATCATGTGAGGACCATGTAGATTTGTGTCTGAAATGGTCTTTTGAGGAAAAACTACACGGATTTGAGTGGACCTGTCCAGTCAGTGCAAGCATTTGGTAGTAATCGTGTAGCTCAACTCAGAACTTATGGAGCTCAACGACTCGACGAATGGATTGGAACATGGTATTGGAAGGGAAAATTTAAAGATTAGTTACAGAGATTTTCATTAGGTGTAGATGGTACGGGATAGAACAGCAAAAAAAAAGGTATATATATATACATTTTATTTTTATTTTATTTGAGATGGGTCTGCTCTTGACTCTAGTCTAGGTCAAAGGCGACAAAGTCGACGTTGGAGCGAGCGTACCCAGAAGAAGCCTGTTCACTCTCACTTTGAAGAGATCGGGGTTGTATGCGTTTGGTTCGTATCACAAAAGACATTTGGAAACGCTTAGTGCGAATTGGTGGAATAGCAATTAGGTAGGGATGGTAACCTGCAGCCGTGCGTCTAGATGTCCGATGGTAGAAGGGGGCCGGCGGAATGAGGTCGTGGAGTTTTTGAGCACACTCACCGAAGTACAATCTGTAGAAGACCGACAAGCAGGCAACCTTGTGGCTATGAGCCATATTTTCACGAACATGTAATTTTAGGACTGCACACGGTTAATTAAGCAGAGAAACAAAAGCGTCTTGGCTAATGGAACACAAAATAATTTGTAATGTTACGGTATTCCATATGGATTACTACAAAGATTGTATTTAAATCAAACAAAAGCAGCAACATTACGACCAATAAATAATTCTCTGTATATTATTATTTCCTTTTCTACCTGACGTAGGTACAATAAGGTGTATTTTCTCTATTCAACTTATCAAGAAGACTTAAGGAGTCTGTCAGCTTCTTCAAAGGAGAGGTGCCTCGCCTTCACGGCTCCGCCTTGATTAATTCGAGGGGCTCATAAGCCCGGTTAAAAGTTTCCCTATCAAGGGAATGTATGAACTTATTACAGATAATTATTTCGGGCTGCTTATAATAAATATTGAACAATTTCTTAATTACGTGTTTTGGGTAATTCGTTTAATAATTGTAGAAGCGAAGTAGGCTTGAAAGAGTTTTAATTTAACGTTGGAGTTTATACCGAAGTATTTTATTTTAAATAATGCTCAATTAATATTTCAATATCTACTGATGATTCTCTTTAAAAACCAGAGTCGTACATATTCATAGTGGGTAGACTTTAGTAAATACATAGGTATTTTAGTAAGGTTCGTTGTTATTTCAATTCGACACTACTTTGTTTATGACTACTTGAATATTAGAATATCGCTATATGATCTGTAATAAATTCGAAGTTACGTTTCTTTTACGAAAAACTTTACCCATTAATCCGAACAATATTTTTACTTACATTATTCCCAAATATTTCCAATAAAAGCGGTTATTAAAAGCGCTGATTTATCTTTTTTAATAACGGAACGAAAACTTTTTAACCCATTAGCCGCTAAAGCGCTTTGTCGTAAACATAGTGTCGGCGGTTGCTGAATAAAATTAAAATTGACATTTTGTGTTGCCATCGTGCTGTAGAGCGAAGCGCTTTATTTTATTACTTTATTAAAGAGAATATAAATTATTTTATAAATAAAATGCATGTTTACAGACTGATGTAAAATTGATAATATACTGTTCTACGTTTATTACCAGAAAAACTTCATGTTTATAATTTTATTTTTGATGTTTAGAAATAATAATACCAGCCTATGGATAGTAATTGGCTGGAGGGCAAAGGCTTCTTCTCATACAGAGAAGGATCACCATGCTTGTTCAAGATCACCACGCTTGTTCAAGACGGGTTGGCGATTCCAGACTTATATTAACTATAAGTCCAGGATACCTCACGATGTTTCCCTTCACCGATGTCCGTAATGTCCAAGATAAACTCAGAAAGTACAAATGAATTGAAAAAGTCACATTGGTACTTGCCCGGATTTGAACCCACAACCTCATGGATGAGAGACGACGCTTTAATCACTGGGACTCACAACAGAAAAGTTGTTGTTGTCTTTACTGGTTCAAGTTACCTACATCGTAGCTAGATACTCGTACATACATAGACTCACGCCTTCTTCCCATGGGGGTAGGCAGAAACTACAGAACGCCACCTGCTACGATCCTTACATACTCCTTTTGCCTCGTTTACATTCATACATCTGATCATACACGCACGCCGGTTGCGAGTACTACGCACCTGACCTTTCTGAAGAACATCACCAATAAGATCACTATATGTCTTCCTAGGGCGTCCCCTCCCGGCGTTTCCACTAACATCTGCCGTGTAAACCTTTTGTTAGTCGACTTTCAACATGACCAACATCTAAGCGTACTCTTTTCAATTTTTGTCACTACATCTTCTTTTAAACCGCACCGTTGTCTTATCACATCATTCTTCAGTCTATCATTTATAATGTAGGAAATTTTCCAAACCTGATTACTAAAGAATACCGGAGTGAATGAAGATAGTCGTAGATGTAAGCCTAATGAGTGCCTTCCGAATGCCTTTAGGCAATGAAAATCCTGGCAACCGGCCCAGAATACGTACTATCATGAATGTTAAGGAACCCATCAATTTGATCGCAAAGTAAAAGAGTTTTTCAAGTAAACAAACTGTCATTGAATTGCATTATTAATGTCAATGTTTATTAACAATAATTGCGTAAATAATACCACAGTGGGACTGCATTACGCATCAATTAGCCAGTTAAATAATTAATGAGCGAGAATAATAAATAACTGTGGACGTTTATTTATTACTGGCAACACATTTGGCACAACGATGTAGGTTTGTTCATGATGCTTGATTAAGTGATTTATTCATTTTTAAGGACCTACGTTCATGTTTTATAAACCCTAATTACAGTAGGTTCTTAGAAGAAGCACGTCGTAAAAGCTAATTAATGATTTATTTTTTCTAATTTTAGTGTTAGAAAAAACATCTAAACTTGTAGTATCAAAACTTTTCTTTGTTAGATGATTTAAATAAATACAACTTTTGATTTTTTTAAATAATTCTGGACGTATGTGATTGGGTTAAACAGAAACTCTGTCAGTCAACTCTACGAGGTACTTACAAATTTAATAAACAATTTTAGGTATTTTCTTTTACAGATACATAGACAACTAATTGTCATGGAAAATATGCAAAAAAGTACTCAGGCCTTCACAAATTCAAACGATTCCCTTGCCACTCACATTAAAAACACCAAAATATGATTTAACATAATTTAATTACTCAAACGTTTCATGAAACGTATAGTTAGCAAAATGTTTATTTGAGCTAGCTTCTGCCGCAGAGTACATTTAATTACCAGTGGTCCAACGAGCCGTATGATTGTCAACTCAGGGCGTAGGCTGTGTCACAAGCAGGGCTCATAACCTTGGTTATACCAGCCATCTCAACGTTTAATCATTTGTAAAATCATTTTGGGATTCCATTTTAAGGAAAGTTTTTGCATTTACCTTATTCTTGGCTCTTTGCTGCATGAATGAGGCCGAAAATCTATTGAATAATAAATTGATTGTATTTTTGTTTGAAAATATAGCTACACGCATGAAAATTACAGCATTATACTGCAAAGGTCTTAATAAATAGAGTGATAAAAGTGACAGAGGAGAAAATATGGGATGTGCAGGCAGGATTTAGAGAGGGAATGGGCTGTACGGATCAGATCTTCTCCCTAAGGTGCATTGCCGAAAAACATCTGGCAAAGCACAAGAAAGTCTACTGTGCTTTCGTTGACTTGGAGAAGGCCTATGACAGTGTGTGGAGGGAGGAACTGTGGTCGATACTGTCGGTGTACGGTGTGGACTGGCGCTTGGTACGGGCACTGAAATCTTTATACAAGGATTCCAGTGCTTGTGTTAGGATAAATGGGGCATACACGGACTGGTTCTGCATCTCGAGGGGTGTTAGACAGGGTTGTGTAGCGTCACCATGGCTGTTCAACTTGTACATGGATAGTTGTCTGACAAATTTGAAAGAGGGTGAGTGCGGATTGAGGATGAATGATTTGCTTGTCAAATGCCTTCCCTACGCAGATGATCAAGTTCTACTTGCATCGTCAGCAGAACAGTTGCAAGACATGGTGACTATCATGGATGAAGCATACAAGATGAAAGGGATGAATATAAATGTGAATAAGACGAAGGTCATGGTGTTTGAAAAAGAAGAGGACGTATCGATGTGTGATGTGAAAATAAATGATAAAAGTGTGGAGCAAGTAAGTGAGTTTGTATATTTGGGGAGTCTGTTTACAAGGGATGGAAAGATAGATGAAGATGTGGAAAGGAGAGTAAATGCGGGAAATAAAGTGAATGGTGCTATACATGCAGTTGTGACCAACCAGTTAATGTCCAAAAAGGCCCGACTGGCTGTTCACAATGGTGTGCTGGTGCCTACGCTTATGTATGGAAGTGAATGTTGGGTGTGGCAAAAGAAGCATGAATGTAGAATAAATGCTGTGGAAATGCGTTCCTTGCGAAGCATGTGTGGTGTGACTATAAATGATAGACTGAGAAATGATGTGATAAGGCAACGGTGCGGTTTAAAAGAAGATGTAGTGACAAAAATTGAAAAGAGTATGCTTAGATGGTTTGGTCATGTTGAGAGGATGAATGAAAGTCGACTAACAAAAGGTATTTACACGGCAGATGTGAGTGGAAACGCCGGAAGGGGACGCCCTAGGAAGATATATAGTGACCTTATTGGTGATGTTCTTCAGAAAGGTCAGGTGCGTAGTACTCGCAACCGGCGTGCGTGTATGACCAGATGTATGAATGTAAACGAGGCAAAAGGAGTATGTAAGGATCGTAGCAGGTGGCGTTCTGTAGTTTCTGCCTACCCCCATGGGAAGAAGGCGTGAGTTTATATATGTATGTATGTATACTTCAAATAATATCTTGACTTTAGCAGTTAGCTGCAATACAAAAGTTCCACTGGTGTTTTCATGATTTTTACGAAAACCCATTTTATTTCCACGCTTCTATTTATATACAACAAATAATAAACTCCCCACAATCCTTAGCAAAAACCAAAACAAATATAGAGTTAATCAGAAAATAAAACGGACAAATGTAGTCATTTTTGGTAACAGTTAATTGTCCTGTCAGAGGTAGGGCTGCAGCATGCGTAATTACAAAACCGGCTTGTTTCAGCTATGCAATAAATTGTTCAATGCAATTAAGCCTGGGATATGTGGTTTGTGAAAGATTGCCACCAACAGTACCTTTACAATACCTTTAATATGTCATCGTATAAATTTTAGCGTAGCCAAGTGTCCCGGAACGAACATTTAATCGTTGCTTCCGGCGAGAATTACTAGATGGCGCTGGTCGTTAAGGAGCACCGTTGGCCGGGAAGACGTAGTAGTTTCCGCAGAAATAAACGAGTTCTAGAATTGTGGAAAATCGAGAGAGAAATCTGTGATATTTTATATTAGTTACGATCTTCCTTTTCTCGTTTGGAGTTTGAGATCAAAGTAATTTGTGAACATGGCTACGATACGGGAAGGAGTCCAATTTTAGGAACGCTCGTATAAAAGTCATCACTTGCAAACGACAGGATTTTGCTGAGAACGTTGCTGCATGGTTACTGCAGGAGCCGATTGGTATTCGGACAAGGTGCATTTTAGACGTTCAAATCTAAATTGCTCTGAAGTATAAAACCAGGATGTAACTCCCAATTTTCCAGTATGCTTACTTCCGCAAGCCAAAAACACCTACATATTAACCCTCCCACCTCGTTCATTTCATTACAGCGCACGCAAAGATCAATGGCTAACTTTATTAGGGCTTAATGTCGGCGAGCAACTATCAAATTAGCGAATTACACGAACAACTTGTTTCGTTCATTCGTTCACTCGTACATTCGGAGTTACCGCGTAATGTTTGTATTCAGTCCGCACATAGTAGGTTTTATCTCGTTCGGAAAGTTGTATGGTTAATTAAGTAGAAAAGCCCTCGAATTTCTCACCACGTTACGCCGCGGGCACCTTGTTACAGCTTGTTAAAGGTTTCTTGCTAAAAATACACGTGACGTAGACTTAGAAGTTTTGTGTATTTATGTTTTCATTAAACAGGTAAGCTTATAAAGGTAATGTGAGGGGTTTCGCTTACGGAAGCAAGGGGCACGCGGTTTTATTTTATTTTCGTGTCCGCAAGAGCTGCCTAGCAACTTGAGGATAATTTGGTAATGCGATGGTGAGAATACCTATAAGTTTAATTTAATGCAGCATTAGAAGCTAAACTAGTTGTTCACAAATACACTCAATACTAAGATTTCACTTTAGAAGGAAACCAAAATGCTTTCTACTTTTGTAGGATGGTCAGAGTGTGAACCTTTTCGAATCCAATTTTGGTAAAAGCATATTTAGTTCAGGGTATGGGTTTAATAGAAAATAGGATGTAATGTAAACATCATGAAAAACTTCATGACGTTTAGCAATATTATTTAGGTTTATCAATATGTATGTTAATGGGTCACTTGCAGAGCACCTGCTTTTTTCATCACACATAAAGAAAGAAAAGAAAGAAAATAAATTTATTTGACCCAGATAACAACAAAACAACAACAACACATAACATAACAACAACAACACACAACATAACATTACACAACATAACATAACATATGTATCATAACATAACATCACGCCAGTAATCCCCGAAGGATTAGGCAGGGTTTTCACTATATCTTCGGCCATATTTATTTCTAAAAGATAGTTTCTAGTTTAACACCATAAACAGCACAGGCATTCAACATTCAATCAGCATTCAATCAAAGTCGAAGTGAGTAGTAGAAAAGCATGTATATTTTACTATTTTCAAATAATAATATAATAATAGCCCTCTTCCTCTATCCTATCTTGCTGTGCCCGACAGGGTCCACAATGATCTACAATTATGTATATTTTTATAATGTACCTACCACCTAAGTTTACATTGTGGAATGCAAATAAATGTATTGAGTATTGAGTATTATTTTTCAGCTAAATAGGTAAGGTACTTTCCTACCTACTAATATTTTTTTTTTAATTTATTAATCTGTATCTCCAGCAAAAATAAAACACCTCATAACGTCCAAAACAAAAATCATACGCGTATCCGATCATTCACATTTCTCCCCTCTCTCACAACACTTTTTACAAAATATCGTCAAAGTGGCAACGCTGCGAGATAACCGTTCGGAAACACTGCAAGGTGTTACACATTTTTCAGTTACGGTTCAATGCAGGTCGTTTCTGCTGCCAGTATTTCGATGTATGACGGCGATATTTTTTTGCTGACTGTCTCAATGGGGACGTGAGCCTAATTTAGACGTGTTTTGTGGTGGGGTAAGTTTATTGAAGGTGTTTGAATTTTTATAGGGTTTTAGGGGTTTTGTAGGGGGTTTTTTGTATAGGGTTATGCGTAACTTGAAAGTGAAAACCTTATGAATTTGTTCGTGAATTAAGTATATATAGAGTTAAGTTATAAATTCTCTCTTTGAACTAAGTACCCGGTTCATGCAATAAAGATACAATAAATGTTAGTCACTCTTAAAAATTAACTACCAGAGAAGCCTAGTTAACATTACGAAACATATTTTAACGCAAATTCCTTGCAATCAATAGGTACTTTCCATTGTAAATAATAGTTAGGTAATGATAGTACAAGTAAACGGCTTGCTTGCAAACTACAAACTTCCTAAGCCCACTAACCATCTTAAACTCAATCAAATTTCAACAAAACGCCACAAAAAGAATAACATTAAACCTTAACAAACCTGTTTTCGAACAGAAAAGATAAAGAAAGAAAATAACATTGAAAAGAATCCAATTAAACAAATTGATAGATCGTTGTCCGAGCTGAGATCGGTTCCATTCTCCATGTCTTTGTGATCGCGGTATCTTCGGCCATCAATGCGGAGTACAAAGGGTTTCTGCCAAGCTCTGTGATTGTATCTGCGAACTCGATTGTGTTACGTATTTTTGCTTTTTTAAATTCTGTTTGCGAGATCCTGCAATGGTAATGAGTTTTGATCGGTTGTTTTTTCTGAAGACTTGTAGATTTGTATGGTAGGTACTCGGTAAATAAGGTACTGAGTCTTGTTACGTCGCACGATATAAGGACACGGTTCACGCTTCATCTATACAAATAAATAAAATTGAAGTGTCTGTTTGTAATGTCAAAATAACAACTTTTTTCTAAATGCATAGGAAAGTATAAACGATTCTTATAACAAAAAAGCAATTTTTAACATTTTTGTCTGTCTGTCTGTTTGTACCGGCTAATCTCCGAAACGGCCAGCCGTTTCAATCGGTTCAGACCGATTTTACTGGCAGAATGTTGATATTACGGCGGGTGACTAAGGCTACTTTTATTTTAGAAAAATAATTAGGGTTCCGCGCAAAAAAATTAAAACCCATGAAATTATGAACAAAAAGTTGGATTTGAAAAATTCTTTTTGCATTTGGTAACCCAATAAATTCTCGAGGATAGTTATGGACTATTTAATATCACGCTAAGACCACCAGGAGCCGAGCAAAAAGAAAAAGTCAGAAAGAACACTAAGCGAAAATGAAGTAATAGCGCGGACGGGCGATTCAACGCGACGGTTGGCGACGGGTCGGGGGACGACGGAGTTTTATTAAAATGTGGCTGTTATTTTAGTATAATATTGTGTATCTTACGACATCCACGTGAACGAAGTCGCGGGGCACAGTTAATTAGGTATAAATTGCTATCTGTTTAAGAACATAAATGGTAGCTGTGTCCTCAGGTAATTTTATTATAATCCATACTAATATTGTAAATATGAAAGTAACTCTGTCTGTCGGTCGGTTTCATGCCTTAATGGCTGAACAGATTTCGATGAACTTATTATCCCGATAGTACGTTCCCGTGGGATAATATACGACATTCAAGCGGGCGAGGCCGCGCACAAAAGCTAGTTTTGTTATAAAACGACGACTGTACCACTGTACGACTTATACGAGTCGTTCATGGAAACAGAAAGTATAAGTATATTTAAATGGCTACGTCCAGTTTGCTTCAGTTTACCTCTGTAAATAATATATTACTAGGTACATCCATGCCATAATTAGATAAACTCCACCACTTTTTCAGCCACGAAACATTCGGTGCCAATATCGCTACGCTATTTCTATATCTAATATCGCCCACGCAGGTCATTTATAAAGAGGCGAGGAATAAATCGCCCGCGGCGGGGCGAGATTGAAAAATACACGCGAAAACATCTGTCGCCTAATATTATCGAATTACCCCCGTGCTGGTCTACGTGAGGAGCAGGAGATGAAACAAGTTGGTCTGTTGGTGTATTGGTAGATTGGAACGTTTTCAGATCGTGTTTTGTTTATTTATCGGGAGTTTTCTTGCTTGAGACGTCTTTTGTATTTGGAAATCTTGACGACAATAATATGTGATTTGTATTAGGGAGGTTAAATATATAATTAGCCAGGTGGCAACACCGGTTTTGTGCCTTAGTCTGCGGCATTCTCTGTAATAGCTGTGTTTTTTGGTACAGTCAATAAACGTGGTTTTTCAATGAATAAATTTGAGTGTATTAATTAATTAAATTTTAAGAAATCACGATATAACAGTACCTATTCTGAAATGGGGAAAAAAGATATTCATTTGTATTTGTTTCATAAAATGTTTGAAATACCTTACATTTTCCAACTGGACGCAAAAAAGTTTGGACAGCGAAAAATTCCGGACGTTGCGCTATGTTAAAAAAATTCGTGAAATATCTAAAAAAGAAAGCATACCTTAATATCCATTGCCGTGAAACCCGCTAAGTCCAAAGTTTCATTCGTTTTTTTTTTCGCGAAAAGTAATTTTTCGTACAAACATCAATCTTACTTGAAGGGAAAAGTTTTTGAAATGAGGTCACGGTTCCCCACGAAATGCTGATGCCGGCACATTTTAAGCATTCTTTCTTACAAAACGCAAGGAATTTGTGAAAAACTTCAAAAAGTAGCTAAGCTTTTAGCTGTTTGCCAACCAGCGTGACGGATGTTTTTATCTGCCTTCCTATACTTATTTAGCTACTAGCAAAGAATTCCTGCAAGTATTTTTAGCCGTAACATTTCATTTTTGGCAGCCGCCTTTGGGGTAAAAATAAAATATTTTTAAACCTTTAAAAAAAAGTATTTTTTTGGATATATTCTATTCTCAATAATAATGGGTACTTAGGTAGGTTCTTTTTTATTATTTTTGTATAAAAAAAAGCAAATATAAATATTACAATGCCTTAATCACCCATCTTTTTAGTATAAAAATAAACAGAAGTCGGCACTCTAAACCAAATCGCCTGATTTCATTCCATTTTGTGCATAAAATAAGAAAGGTTTTTTTAATATTTCACAAGTCCCCCTTTGAGAGAAACCAACAGTAACTGTTTTATTTCACAGCGATTACAATTTTATGATTTATGAATGATTCATCCATCGAAAAAACCCAGAGGCGTGATTATATTTTATTATAGCAAACGCTTTTCCTTTATCTTTATAACAATGGAAGATATCAGAAAAGAAAGGAAAAGGTGCGAAAAGTTATTGTTTGGAAAAATTAGCTGTCCGAACGATGGACGTATGATGTTCCTGAAATAATATGGTGAAGACTCAGTAGGTTTTAATTGTATGCAATTAATTTCATTCTTATTAGGTAGGATTATTAAGGATTTGAGAGAGACACAAAGCAGCGGTGTCCCAGTGGTAACTGCCGCGACTTACGAGTCATAAGTTCGAACGCAAACAGGCTCTTTACTATATGGAGGTAAATAATTTCGCCACCACTGCTCTCAATACGGTGAAGGAAAACATCATGAGTAATATATCATATCCTAGAAAAATTCGATAACAAAGGAGGCCTACGTGCCCCGCTGTGAGAAAATTATGCTGCTATGAATTTATTTTTAGGTAGATTAAGTTGAAGCTAATTAAATATTATTTTATAGGTAGGTAACACAAAACTTCTTGAATTTCATCAGCATCATCATCATTTCAGCCGAATGACGTTCACTGTGGGAGATAGGCGTCCTTAAAGCATAAGACAAAAAATAAATTAATTAACAAATATCCACCGTTAATTAAAAACATAACAAAAAAGAACAATTCAAAAACAAAAGCAAAAATCCTGGCCACCAATAAAATCACTTCATACAGCCTAGCCGTCACAAAAGGCATCCATTAATATTTGTTACCCTAATAAAGGACCATTAGGGTTCCCACTTTGTCATTATACTATCATAAAGCGTTCGATGACAACCCTGACAGGTAATAGACGATTGATTGATCGGGAAATGGTTTAGAATTTCAATTGCGATTCCAATTTCGATTTTTGATTGAATTAAAAATATCGATTCCTTTTTCATGCGTGAATGGTTTTTGTCGCAGGTAATGTAGTGTTTGGGGATTTGATTAATTGACTAGGAATCTTTTAATACAACCGTTACCTTTTAAAAAAAATTGTAACTTTTCGTATCGATTTAGTACCTCTATCTATACAGCATGTACGTATTAGAAAGGTGTGGTTATGTTTAAGAGTGTGGTACAGACCATCAAACTGAACAAGTTTCTCTATGGGACTAACAAATATTAACTGTACCATACAAAACTTCAATACCTACTCGACCCAAAGTATGGGATGGCTAATTATATTTCCGTAGTATTGAGGCAAGATTTTATAATTTAACATGTATTGAATCTGTATTATAGGTATTTTTATAATGGACTAGCTGTGCCCCGTGACTTTGTTTGCGTGGAAGTCGTAAAAACTAAAATAACAGCTTTAATAAAACCCGCCACGTTGCATCGCCCGCCCGCGCTCGTACTTCGTTTTCGCCACCTCTTGTGGGCATAATTTCAACGGCAGACTTCAACTTGCGGATTTTCAAGACGAAAATACCTTTTTTCAATATTCTAGCTAAGTAATGTAGTTAGAAATACCTTCACTATGAACATATTATTTGAAGACAAATTTCTCTTCATTTACGACCGTGTCAAACAAGAGTTAGCTTAGCAAATTTCTATTTCCTATATCGTAAATCACGTAAGCGAACCCTAAATAAGCGATTACAATCGATTAGATAGGACGTTAACGAAATTCGTGTTTTTTACCCAGAAATACCTAAGTTTTGTCGTGACCATATTCTTATAAAACCAATTAGCAACTTTTTTATTACATATTTAAATTATTCCTTTTTTTTCTTGTTATATTAAAGTTAATCTGTGTATTTTTTATTTTATTTTAAACCAAAAACATACGTACTCGTATATTTTAAAGTGGTGAAAAGTGTCTCTTTTTTATTTTCGCTACAAGATGTATAGATTATTGTGTGTTCTATTTTTACGTCCGCGGTACATTGTGTAGCGAAAAAAAAATAAAAAGGCGGAAGATTCACTTTTCTGCTACGACACGTTTAATTTTGTTTTTAAAATAAAAATAGAAAATAACATTAAAAGGTAAAAAATATGAATATTATAGTATAAAAAAATTAAGGTTGAGTTGTGTGAAGGGAATAAAATAGAGAACTTTGGTCCGATAGATACACGAATAACGAACGAGAAAATAAACGTACTATCTAGTCGATTGCAATCACTAATAAGTAACGCTACCAAAACATATCGTTATGAAAAAAAGGTCAGAGAACCAAGGTATCTCGCATTTTACATATTTGAAAATAAAATTAAGTAGTTAATGAATTAAAAAAAATCTGCAGAGGATTACTATCTACACTATTAAATTAGAACGTAAAATATCATAAAATAACCCGTGGCATAAGTAATTGCGTCCGGCGAGGTGACGTAGACTGTAGGTTGTCGCAGTTCTTTGTTCAGGAACTGGCGTTGTTTGCGAGACCTTCAGCGGTCAAAATGCGGTCCAACTCTCGACGTTGGCCAAGGACGTCCAGCGTAATTTTAGGCCAAAACCTGGAGGCCGAAAGGCGGCCTGTTCAAAGCTGTTCAATCCAGAAAAAATAAAGATGAATGGTTAGACTCGTATTTAATATACCATTCTCAATATAGTTTTGCCATAAGGTATTAATAGGACGGCAGAGATAATGTGGTTCACTTGAAAAAAACTCGTTTAATTTTCCACAAACTGGGTCCGTCAATTGATTCAACTTTTGCAACTAAGAAAAAAATGGGGACCCATCTGTCAGAAGAAAAATAATTCGAATCACGAAATAAAAAGATAAAAATCGGCCAGGCTCAAATACAAACGGAAAAAAGGTTGATTATAAAGAACCAAAAAGTTTTGACATGCAGAGTTATGCTGCAATTGGCACTCTAAGAATTTGTCTCACAAAATAATAACAAATGAACAAAGATAACATAACCAGTCACGTTTGTTTTGCCCTCGTTACAGAAAAATATGTTTCTTGTTTTAAAAACAGTGAGAAGTCTAAATTACACCCAAGAGGCTAAAATAACTAAACTTAAAACATTACAGTGATGAAGCAAAAAAGTATTCAAAACTTTGTAATGTTCCACGGAAACTCCGAGGTTTGTTTGTGTCAGCTAACACTGTTTTTTATTTCGACTGCTATACTAGGATTTTTACCGGGAAATGCTTGTTTTGTTCGTCATAATTTAAAATACCTTACTGGACGTCACTCTCATGCAAAAAAAGTGTTATAGTCCGGCTGTCGAGAGAATGCGTTCTTGACATCTGTCAGTTTTACTAACGATCAAAGTATATGTAATAAGGATTAAATTAAGGATTAAAAAAACACATATGTGTTTTGCGAATTTGATCCTTATTACAACTAGAAATTGTCCAACAGTTGTTAGGAACGCATTCTCTCGACGGCCAGACTGTAAATCAACAGCAATCAACAATTTTATTGGACAGTCGGATGAAGCTGGCACAGGAGCGTGGGGGTAGGACAAGAAAAGAGAGGCCTATCCTCAGCAGTCGGGCTGTGGATGATGACGGGATTTAATAATTAGCTGAAGAATTTCAATAACAATAGGTACACAATAGGAACACTACGTATTATTGATAAACCAAAAAAAGATCTTCCTTATTATTAAAGATAAAGATAATTTTATTTGTCAAAACATGCGTATACATGCAAATTAAGCATGCAGGATGTCACAATATTAATATTTTGTACGTACATGCTTCACCCGTAAGGCGTTTATAAAATTTACAAAAAATAGAAACTAAATTACAAAATAAAAACTAAATTACTAAAGGCACAATACAAGTACATAATAGTCAGCAATAAATATTGATAAGTCAGCAAAATAAATTAATCATAATATAAATAAAAAACCACACAAACACATAACATACCTACTTATTACTAAAAATAGCAGTAGGTTCAAAAACAACATCCTGTGGTGACCGGTGTTTTATTTTTTTTTAAAACACACTCATTCTTTTTGACATTTATTGGTTTCCATTACCTACTCTAACTTTAGCTTGGCTTACACTCACAAAATAACATATTTACAATGACTTTTTAGTAGAGTCCTTTAAACAGAAAAAAAAAACAAAAAAAAAAACGCTTGTTGTTAGGATGCTCCTCCGCGAAAAGGCGAAGGGTCTAATGACCAAACTTATCCGTGGCTAATGTTTCTTTAAACACTCGCTTCGGACCCATTACGAACAGTAAGTAAATGTCGCTGCTGAAATACGGAAGCCGAGTTGTTTTGGCATATCTAGTTTAAAATCTAAATATATATGTATGTATATATAGCATCACGCCTGGTTTCCCCGAAAGGTTAGGCAGAGGTGTACATACTTATATTAGACCCACATTTCGCCGGATATGTTTAAGTTCCATGTAATAGAGGGCGAGCCTGTTGCCATCAACCGAGCAGAAATCCAGACTCAGGGCTGGTACTAACAAATTGCTGATGGAAAGACCCAATAACACTTTACCGAACCTGGAAATCGATACCAGGATCTCCTGCTCAGCGGTAGCGCTTGCGACCACTAGACCAACGAGGTAGTGTAAATACACTTATGTATTAGTTAAAACTTAATTATTAAATTAAAGGCAAAAATAAAATACTAAATTCAGAACAAAATGTGTGCGATTGATACTTTGTTGTAAGGCAAAGCCACAGGAGGCCCTATTTGCAAAAGGTTATGAAAATTTGCTTAATATAGTTTTACCACCTATGTATGTAGCTCATTTTCGATCACATTACAAAACAACAAGACTAGAAAACCTTATCACATTTGCTGCGGCAGCGCTAGAAGCCAAATTACCTACTGTTACGAGTCAAATAATTCTCGCATCAAGAATTCCAGGTATGCGTTACGACTTCTATTTTTCCGTACCTGGTCCTGACTTCAAAGGTCCTTTGTGACATGGAAACTCATCGGATTCTGAAATTTTTTAAACCAAATTATATGGTGCATTTTTGAGTATACACAGCTGCGGTAACATGGGGTTCTGTTGGGTATTTCAATAGTTATAGGCATTTTTCAAAAACGGTTATTTCACGGGAAATTACTTCCCATGCCGCATGGAACAAATATCATGCTAGAAATGGTATGCTCGTGAAATAAGTAATAAATAACTTTTAAAATTTCAATCATTTATTAAATCGAACATAATCAACAAAACCCGTACGAACATTTTTTATTCAAAAATTGTTGAAACGTGTGCACTTGGTACAGCACTACGGCTAACCAAAGTCCCGCGCACGCGCAGGTTTGGTGCAGTACGGGGTTGTAATTACAGCCAAATCGTTCCCGTATCGCACTAGAGACATAAAATATCGTTTCTGTGCGTTACGCAAAAATACTTCCCGTACATTTAACTTCTAAATTTGAACACACTTGAAGCAAGAATGTCGACAATACAGGCATCTCTTTTTTTCGTTAACGTGAACTTAGTTTTATCACCTCCGCACCGGGGGCAAGACAAAGAAAACTAGCTGCCGCACACGGTAAAACTCATTTACGGCCAAATACTTCCCGTAACGCAGTGAATGTGTTAAGGTTGTCTTACAGTAATAAACTTATAGCTTTCTGGTGCAATTTAATTGTTAGAAGAACGTGGCTGCTAAGTCCAATGACACATGAGCTTCAATTAGACTTGAACACACTTTGTTACGTAGGTATCTAATTGAGTAGTAGATATGTTACGGCTAAAGATGGGTGTGAACATAAACTTAAGATTAGCCGGCTAAACTTAGGTCTAACTTCGAGGAGGTGTTAATGTTAGTTTCTTCTATCTTTAGCCGGCTAAACTTAAGTGTAACTGCAGGCCCTTGGCAAAAAAAAGTAGAAGGAAATGAAAAAGGAAACAATGTAATAATGTTTACTATTTTGACACGAAAACTTTTATTAAAAAATAATCACCCTCATTACACATACTGTTATGTATCTATGTAGGTATTAAAAATACTTATCTTCGGTTAGAACTAGGTTAATCATCATCATAGCGGCTAGAACTAGAAGCAGCCGCACACCGGTGGTTGGGCACCCCGACGTTAGGTATGGTTAGGTTCCTGTAAACCTTGTAAACAGAAATAGGAGCCCCGCGAAGCGGGCCTCCAGGCGACTAAGCCGGAGCGTTTATTACCTCCCGAAGATAAGTAGGATACATCTAAGTTTAGCCGCATATGGCCGGCTGCACCTAGTTGTAGCCGGCTAAAACTAGGTGTAGCCGCACTTCGGCTATTAGCCGTAACTTGCCACGTGTGAGCACATTGTCTCCCCACCCCCTCAAGCCCTCCGCCGGCCCGGCGCGTCCATCGAATACATTTTTAGCCGTTTCGTTTCGGTTAATGTGCACATTAGCCGGCTAAAGATGAAATATCACGACACAAACTAACATGATATCGAACTTTAGCTGCTTCTCGAAGATAAACCTAAGGTTAGCCGGCTAATCTTAAGTTTATGTTCACATCCACCTTTAGCCGTAACAGATACATATAGGTACCTACATGAGTACACGGCGCAGGATAGCCTTTACCAGAAGTCGTCATCGTATTAGTGGTTCAGCAGCTTTGCAGTTCGTCGTGGACGTGATACATACGTGGTATGACAGCGGCTCCTGACATCATATATCAGAAAACAGCCGCCACGCAACCATTGATGCGACGTTCTACTAGAGTGACTGTCACCAGCCAGTGTCACTCTGATCCGACCTTTTCGGTGATCCAGTGACTTCGTAACAAAACTAAATTATAAAATTATTATAACATTTGAACTAACTATACCTAGGAACTTTATATTTCTAGGAATTTCAGCAAGTTACAAATCAGACATGAAAAGTAGGTACACAACAACGCATGTTGTTTCCCATGTTTATGAGAAAACTACTATGGAAATAGATTAAGAAAGTTTGCAAGAGAATCGTTGTCTGTAATGAGGTTTGTCTGTTTCAATTAAACGCAGACATTGAAGCGTACGGCACGGTTCTAATGAAATGTCGGATTTGGTAAGTAAACAGGAATAATATTGTTACATTTTGTCTATTTAATTTTTAATTTTCATTGATAAGTTTTAGATTTAGAGGGGCTTGTGGCTAAGAAATAACAGCCGCACGGGTCGATCGATCTGGTTAAGCTACGCTCGCCGCGGTTGTTCCGTGGATGGGTGACCATCTTTACATATCAAGATCCCTCCTTGTCTCGGAAAGCACGTTAAGCCGTTGGTCCCGGTTGTCATTCGTGTATCTTTGACAGTCGTTACGGGCCGTCAGAAGCCCGAAAGTCTGACAACCAGTCTTACCAAGGGGTATCGTATTACCCAGTAACTGGGTTGTGGAGGCAGTCGCTCCATGTAAAATACTGGTATTCAGCTGCATCCGGTTTGACTGGAAGCCGACCCCAATATAGATGGGAAAAGGCTAGGCAGATGATGATTGATAAGTTTTAGATTTCTTTAAAATACATCGTCTGGGTGACCGACGGATAGCAAAACCTAATCATATTTTATAGAACAAATACTTAATATTGCTAAATGATAACAGTCGCACGGGTCGATAAAAGGTACACGCTTGCCGCGGTCGGTTCATGCATGGGTGACCAGGAATACATATCGGGTCCCGGCTGTCATTCGTAGATCGTTGACAGTCGTTACGCGTAGTCAGAAGCCTACAAGTCTGGTAACCAGCCATATCAAGGGGTATCGTGTTACCAGTAACTGAGTTGTAAAGGTCAGATAGCCAGTCACCCCAAGTAAAATACTGGTAATCAGCTGCAGCTGGTTAGACTGGAAGCCGACCTCAACATAGTTGGGAAAAGAATAGGCTGATTATAATACTCAATTCTGAATTGAAAGACAGTTCCAATAATTAGGTATGCAAAATTGCACTCATTTAATCTTATCACATTGTAAAATATTAAAAACGAATAAAAAAAATCTCTAGAAAAACATCAAACTTAAATAGGTACATACTGAACAAGAGAGTCCCAGCAAACAAATATTGCGAATTCTATTTACTTTAATATCTGTACAAAAAACAGCAACAGCGCATCCCGAACTATTTGCTTTAGTTTCCACAGTAAATATTTTTGGTCGATCGTAAACTTGGCCATTCAATTACTGGCACAAAAAAACAGGCCACTGTAAAATAAACCTTTTGATGTGCTCTGCCGAGTAAAATGTATTGACATGTACTACGCTTCAGGCGGTTTCAGGCCTGCAATAAATAAATTACAAAAGGTCTACAGAATGCAGAGTGTAACATATTGTGTTCACATTGATATATTAATTTCTTTAATACTAGCTGTGCCCCGCGACTTCGTTTACGTGGAAGTCTTAAGATACACAATATACTAAAATAACAGACACATTTTAATAAAACCCCCACGTCCCCCGACCCGTCGCGTAGCATCGCCTTTTTTTTTTTTTTTGTGGATGGGAAATCATCAAATGACTTCTCCCGCTCTGGGCGGAGCGGGAGGGCGTGTCAGACATTTACTGACTAAAACCCACCCGTGTTCCTTCTGTTGCCTGTGCCAGGGCCACGGTAACTCTTTCGAACATCCCGCAACCCTAGCTGGCATCGGCCCTAGCGGACCCCGTCAATAGTGCTGACATCTCTTTGAGGCGCGCGTGAAACACGACGCGCCGTCGACTCAGGCTTGGTCCTTACCGGTCGGCGAGCTACCCATTGCTCGCCGTTCGCAAGCCCGCGCCTACGGTGGCCGGGAATCGGCTGCCAATTCCCGACGCCCAGGGCGTCTCCTGCGGCGACTAGGGGCGTGAGGGCGCAAAGCTTGCCTCTCCCTCACGCGTCCCGCCTCCTCCTTCACGAGCATTACTGCTTCGCAGAAGGAGGTAATGGCTTCCCATGTACTCTCGCTCCGTACCATGGCCTGGACCAGGGCCGGACGCGAGAGATCGCCGCCGCCGATCGCTTCCGCGAGAACACGGCGGTGCTCCGCCCAAGCCGGGCAGACCTCCACCGTATGCTCCACCGTGTCCTCCGGGCGATCCGCACAGTGGTGACACCCGGGCGTTTCCTCCCGCCTTATCCGGAACAGGTAGCTCCCGAAGCAGCGTTGCATCGCCTGCCCGCGCTATTACTTTGTTTTCGCTTAGTGTTCTTTCCGACTTTTTTCTTTTTGCTCGGCTCCTAAGGGTCATAGCGTGATGTTGAATAGCCTATAACTATTCTCGAGAATTGAGCTACCAAATGCAAAAAGGATTTTTCAAATCCGACTTTTTGTTCACAATCTCATGGGTTTTAAATTTTTTTGCGCGGAACCCTAATTATGTTTCTAAAATAAAAGTAACTTAAGTTACGCCCCGTAACATCAGCTATCTGCCAGTGAAAGTCCCGTCAAAATCGGTCCAGCTATTTTGGAGACTAGCCGAAATAACCAGACAGACAGACAAACAAATATTTTAAATATTGTTTTTTTATTATAAGTTATGCATCAAGCATCCGTTATGTATTTAGTAAAAAGTTGTTATTTTGACATTACAAACAGACACTTCAATTTTATTTATTTGCATAGAGTTCAAGCACACAAATGTACGGAGGCGGACTTAATTCCGTATGCATTTTATTTCAAGTGTTTACTTATTACGGTTCAAAAGATACATATCCTGTGACAGATGGACGGATGGAAGGACAGCGGAGCCTTAATAATAGGGTCCCGTTGGCACCCTATACCTATAGGTATGGAACTCTAAAAATTAAAGTCCAATCACGGAAGGTGGGAGTTGTTTAGGAGGTATAATTAGGAGGTACCTCCCTTATCAAGTATTTGATTGTTTAGCAAACTATGTATTGCCATTTATTAATTCTATCAAGAAGTTGTTACTTTAAGTGTGCAATAAGTTAACCTGAGACTAAGTGTTAGTGTTCCTACGGGTTGTGCGGAGTGGGTTTTCTGTATACCTTTTATTGGTTTGCAACCCGTCCAACTCTCCTCTGTTAAGGTTAATTTCATCATCGAAAAAGGTTCCCGTTTTATTTAAATTAAGCGTGTTTGCTCAGTTATTTTTTATTTTCATCGTGTTTTAATGGCCTGGGTGATTAAAAAAGATAATGTGTGGAATGTGAAATTACGTCATTTTCATCGTTGTAATGCTGCATTATTTTAAGCTTGGCATCCGAAAATTGAAATTTTTCTGAAATCAAGTTTTCCTAGAATATAATTATTTTCATTTTTCATGTATGTTGCCTGCAATAATATGGTTTTCGCAGAATATATACTGTGAATTAACCGGTAAATATTTAACAATTCCATTACTAAAGCGTTTAATACGCCAACGACATGTAAACACACAATAAAACGAAAATACGGTAACAAAACCTCCACCTCTCATTCTCAAGTAAAAGCTCATAACCCTCAAACTAAAAATAGTTCCCATTTTCCTTCTAGGAACGCAAACCATTACATAGGAAATACCTCTTAAATCCTGCCACTAAAACAGCGCTGGCGTAACATTAACATTCGCTTGTTTCGTTAATTTCGTACAAAATGGAACATTAGAGTTCGTTTTCAACAGAATTTGGCCGCAGGCTAACGGACTCGAAGCGACCGCAACAGAACGGCTTGTTTAGACCAAAACAGCTAAAACTACAAATGGATATTTTGATGTAGAAACACGTTTATTAGGACATTCCAGAAATTAGGAATGAAATGAGAAAGGAATGTTTGAATTTGATGGTTATTTTGAAAGAGCAATTGTTTCAATTCTTAGAAGAAATTAACCGTGTATTCTGAAATTAACATATCATAGCATCACTTGTTTCCGCGAAGGGTTGGGCAGTGGTACACCCACATTTCGCCACTTATGTTTAAGTCCCAGGTAATAGGGGGCGAGCCTATTGCCATCAACCGGGCACAGATCCAGACTCCGGGGGATTCTGAAATAAATTTACAAAAACGAAATGTTTCAGTTTATTGGTTGTATTGAACCACAAAGATTTTCAGCGAAAATTTATGTTGCTCAATGAGCAATAAGACTGGTTGCTCAATTATGAGCAAAAATAACTTGTGTGTCAATTTGTTTTTAATATATATGAATAAATTAACAAGAAATGCACATTTTGATGAAAATTCTGTTTAAAAGGTGATTATAGAAATTCAATGTGAAATTAATTAAATGGCATTCTGGTATTTTGATGTGATGAAATTATTTTGAGAGAAAACTGTTTCGATTTTAATCTAGTTCCAAGAATTAATGTCTACACTGTACAATATCCATTACATATAATGAATTGGTATATTGGTGGTATTTATAATTCAATATAATGGATAGGTATAACAGGTAATGGATAGGTACAGTGTATTAACGAAATTGATATATTTTATTTCGTTCTTTGCATTCGGAACTACAAAAATTCGAAGACATGTGACGTCTACCAATCCGCACAGGGCCCGCGTTATAGATTACAGCCCATTCCCTCTTAAAGAGAGGAGGCCTGTGACCAGCACCTTTGGGGAGTGCACTTTTGGGGGTGGGGGAGGCCTGTGTGTGTGTGTGAGGAGGTGTGTGTATGTATCCAGTAGTGGGAACGTTATAGGCTAATTATGTATAGGACCCACAGAATGTTACTACGTATTAGGTTATTGTAATCATACCTAAAACGTTACAAAGAAGCATGTTAATTTTGTGATACATCACATGTTTCTCGTCGGTAATTTTCTCGGTCGTAACGAGAATTATGTCGTTTCGCGCATGTTAACCCTGCCGGGAACTGTCGACATGCATACCTAACCAAGTCTCAGCTGTTATAACAATAGTTTACCGAACAGTTTCAGTTCAAAATAAACTCCCGAGTTGCGGTTGAATTGTGTTTCACAATGTATATTCTATGTCTGCAGGCGTCGAACTCTTTACCTTTGTTCAAAACTTTAGCACTACCTTCTTTCCAGACAATTTCAGTGGAATAATATCGAAATTTAGAAAAATACAGATATTTTTAAAAGTGTCGGTAAGTTTTAAAGGTGATATTGGAACGATTCTTCTAACAAGTACACGGTGTGATACATCGACAGACAAACTGTTACCAGGAATACAGCACATGATTCTAGACCTCCAGCGTTGAAATTTTTCACCGGTTATTAATTGAAGAAAAAAACACCCAAAACAAACCGAAGAATTTCACCTCTGGTGGGCTTGGAACCACGTACTGAATTCATGGTAACGGTTTGCGCGTCGACATTACGTCCTGTATGATGCTTACAAGTAGCATCGTTTTTTTTTATCATATTTATAAAGTAACATTGGTGTTTTCAGTTAAAAAGAACTGGAAAATTACAGGTACATTAGACTAACATACAAATACACATACATAAACTCACGCCTTCTTCTCATGGGGGTACGCAGAAACTACAGAACGTCACCTGCTACTATCCTTACATACTCCTTTTGCCTCGTTTACGTTCATGCACGCACACCCATTAGTCTTTTGAATACTTTATCTGATTTACGGGCGCTATACAATGACGCGTAGGGTGTGTTCTAGCTGGACGTGATTCCATTTAAACTGGGCAATATTTCGTTACTTAATCTGTTACATTAGAAGAAGAGAAAGAAAAACAAATTGTTTATTCTGCACAAACAAGACGCACATTACAAAAAAATAGATAACATACACACACTAATACAAAGCAGCCAAAAGCCTCGTGATCAAAACCTTAAATATTAAAAGTTTGACAAAGTTGTCCATTGCTTGAAGACAGGAGCTAGACCACTACCTCTTAAAGCAGTATTATTGTAATCTTACTTCAGTGTGGGAAAAAGATGGAGCTAGATGTCCTGTATAGCTCCATCTCTTTCTCACACTGAAGTAACATTAAAATAATACTGCTTTAAGAGGTGGTGGTTGGCCCTCAGGCCACAAGTTTAAGGCGAAAGCGCCAGGGTAGCCCACGAAATTCGAATTTTCTTACGTTTTTTGCAATTTGCAGGTCAGTATTAGGCTGTATGTTGATTAAAATATGATTCCTGACTGTAACAAATATGTATTTACAGAAATACAGAAAGAAAGAATAATGTTTATTTGAACACAGTTCGTGAAACACAAAATACAAATAACAAAATAAAAACGTTAATGTTTTAACAACAATAGTGTGTATGCACCTTACAGCTGCGCAAATAAGGTTCATTTCAGCATTAATGGCAGACAGATGCTGTCTGACGCTAGTATACTAATGAACCTTTAGGGGCAAGTGACGGAGAGTACAAACAGTATCAACATACCTAATACATAATTACCTAATACATATTTTTATACTTATAAATAAACTAATAATCAAATGTAATTACAGAAACAAAAAAAAACGTAAACAACAAGAACTGTCTCAGCAAAAACTCCGTGCACGGTGCACTCTCAAAGCGCTACAAGTCGCTGAGTGCGACGGATAATACAATAATATACCGATAGTTATCACATAAATAATACTGTAGGTGTTCGAATAAAAATTTGAATAGTTATAATAATACTTAATTAAAACTTAGATAAAAATAGTCATGAATAGTAATTATGTTCATTAAAGTCATCAATACAACTCTCTAAGACCAAATAATCCTAAGAAAGACTATTTCATGAAATCTTGACATTTGAGGATTATAATAACTTAAGGAGTTGTATTACTAATTCTAATGATTATAGTTCTATAAATACATATTTGTTACGGTCACGAATCATACTTTAATCAACATAAACACAGATACGAAAATTTGAATTTCGCGGGCTACTTTTGCGCTTCCCCCTTAATGGTCTACTCTAAGGCCAAAAACAACTATGATTACTACAATCACTTAGCCATTTCCAGATACAATAGTTATTTTCATCAGCGCAGAAGGATATCTAGCCTGCCTTTGCATGATATTTATTTAATAAGGCATCAAGTTCCAATAATATACAACTCACAAAAACGTACATAAAATTCATTCAATACAATAAATCATTAAAATAAAATACAACAAACACAATACATTATTGACGGACACTGATAGGATTCTGGTAACTCTTGTAACACAAGAAAATTCTAAACTGTACTGAACTATATAAGTATACTTCATTGAAGGTGCCTTACTCCCATCAGAAAAAACTAAAATTCATGGAAATATGTAATCTCATACACATTTTCCATTAAGGCGATAAATAAACGAAGTTTTACAGAGAGGTAGTACAAAACATTGGTAGAATGTGGCAGACATTTCAATATAAGTTTCAGAAGTAGAAGACAGTGACAGAAATGTTACTCTCTAATTACAAAGAAATAAAGTCTATGGATGTTGTTTATTCTTTGTGACATTTCAATCAAAAGATTTAAATGTTTTGTGAACAGACATGTTAAACGGTTTTGGAAACTTTGTTAGGAATAAGTTGCAAATTATGTACCTATTTGCCAAAATACAAGCAAAAGATTTTTGTAACAAAAATTTTTTTGGACTGAACATTGATTACTAGATTCTGCCCGCGACTTCGTCCGCGTGAAATTATAGCATCGCATCGCCCGCCCGTGCTATTACTTCATTTTTCCATAGCGTTCTTTCTGATTTTTTCTTTAGCTCGGTTCCTAAGGGTCATAGCGTGACGTTAAACGACCTTTCTCAAGAATTGTGCTACTAAATGCAAAAAGATTTTTTTTAATCTGACTGGTAGTTCCAGAGATTAGCTCGTTCAAACAAAAAAACAAACTATTCAGCTTTATTATATTAGTATAAAGCATATCAATAACAATAATCTTGAAGACAGAGAAGATAAACTTTCGGATAATTGACCTACCTACTATAAGTACGTGGAAAATCTACGAAAAACATCTTCATTCATCTGATTGAAGTCATACGAAAACCTTGCTGAAGAGAAAAAATATTGCACAGACATTTCTAGCCGCCATATTTCTCTAATTTGCGGTGAAGGAAGGGTCAAGCCTGCATATGATATATGAATAGATGTGCCCTTTCTTTGTCCGGGTTAGATAACCGCCGAGGATTCGTATTGTCGCTTAGCACATTAATCATTAAAATAGCTCTGAGGTTACCTCGCAAAGTTTGGGGACGTTTCAAAATGGATTGTCTACTTGCTAATACGGACCTGTGATGTTGACATCCTTTTGGCAATTTATTCAGACGTTTTGTGAAATTTTAATTGTTTAAATTGAACTCCAAGGTTGTTTAAGAAACAATACCCTACTTTTATTTCAAGGAAATTTCTATTTGCCCGCAGTTTCCTGTTAATATGTAGAATGTCCATGTGTATTTTTCTTTTAGATAACCACTGCAAACAAGGTTACAATCTATTCTCAGTTCTAAATCTTTTATAAAACTACTCACATAAACTTTTAATAGACTTAGATTTGATTTAAAAGAGTGTCCGTGGTGTTTCTTGCCTTTTCTTCTCCATAGGCACCTACTAAACTTTGTAATGGGCAACTAGCTTCATCTTTCTGACTGACCGACCCCTTTTTTTTTTGTGGATGGGAAATCATCAAATGACTTCTCCCGCTCTGGGCGGAGCGGGAGGGCGTGTCAGACATTTACTGACTAAAACCCACCCGTGTTCCTTCTGTTGCCTGTGCCGGGGCCACGGTAACTCTTTCGAACATCCCGCAACCCTAGCTGGCATCGGCCCTAGCGGACCCCGTCAATAGTGCTGACATCTCTTTGAGGCGCGCTTGGAACACGACGCGCCGTCGACTCGGGCTTGGTCCTTACCGGTCGGCGAGCTACCCATTGCTCGCCGTCCGCAAGCCCGCGCCTACGGTGGCCGGGAATCGGCTGCCAATTCCCGACGCCCAGGGCATCTCCTGCGGCGACTAGGGGCGTGAGGGCGCAAAGCTTGCCTCTCCCTCACGCGTCCCGCCTCCTCCTTCACGAGCATTACTGCTTCGCAGAAGAAGGTAATGGCTTCCCATGTACTCTCGCTCCGTACCATGGCCTGGACCAGGGCCGGACGCGAGAGATCGCCGCCGCCGATCGCTTCCGCGAGGACACGGCGGTGCTCCGCCCAAGCCGGGCAGACCTGCACCGTATGCTCCACCGTGTCCTCCGGGCGATCCACACAGTGGTGACACCCGGGCGTTTCCTCCCGCCTTATCCGGAACAGGTACCTCCCGAAGCACCCGTGTCCGGTGACCGGGCCCGGAGTCCGGGACCTGCGTCAGGCGGAAGGTGAGGACGCCATGGCGCCTCTCCAGCCACTCCTCAAAGAGGGGACTTATCGCCGCAATTGTGGCGTGCCCGACTGACCGACCCCTTGACAATTCAAAAGTCAAATAAGAAATGAAAATGAAAAAATAAATGAATGAATGTGTAAATGGTTTATTTGAAATAAATACTTTGAGTTTGAGTTTGAGACATTTATGACCTGTCTTTGCAGACGTAGTAGCCCTACTAGAAATTCCTAAGTAGATACTTAAAAGTGGAGCCGATAATATGACAATAAATGAAATACTAGCAATATTCGTAGGAGTATTTTGAATTCTTCAAATTCTTAAATGTAAATATAGAAATAATAAAAAAATGTAAATAGAAGTGATTCGCTGACTATGGATTTTGTCAAATAGTGACTAATTGGACAATAAGTATTTGATTGAATTTTTGTTTGTATACTGGGAACGTCATTGGTTAGATGTTTTACTGTCGTATTGACGTCACCACTCTGTATTATCATGAAAAGCTAAATCTAAACTCATAAGTCACCCCTTTCAACATTCCCCATTTATTTATATTTCGATACGAACGTGCTAATGAGAATATATCACTCGGTATCGTATGTTCCGATTGACTGAAGATTTTTCTTGAGGGGATCAGTTGCTTACGGTCCATAAGGCAGTCAATTTGTTTCTCGCGAGATAAATAATGCCGAGAGCGCTCATACGTTTCTTTATTGCCGTGAAATATTGTTTTAATCTTAATTGATATTAAGAACTATGAATTACTATTATGTATGGTTGGGTCAGATTTTCTTGATGGGGCAAAAATATGGGTATGTATTTCTTCTAAAATGTACAACAGTAGACATCTTTAGGCACCATTGATTCTGAATAATAAATTGTCATACTCTTCTGCCTACAATTTTGTCTGCCTTTAAGGATATTTATGCTATTTATATTATTAGGCTTTATACATTTTTAATAGACAAATGCTACTTTACCATTGACGAATTCCTAGTTGACAAAAATTCATGTGACTGACCATTTTATGTAATGTGTTTTTGTAATATTCATATTCATATGTCTATTTTATTACAATATAATATATTATATCGTGTATTTTAATTTCTACAGATATTAATTACTTCATTATGTTTCATGTAATGTTTAACTTAATTTCTAATATTGTAATTTACCAATGCTTGCCTTATAGGGTAGATTTTTGAGCTACTATAAAATATTTTTAAGACGCTGTTTTATCACCAAAAATAGCATTAAAAAAAAAGTTTGACTTTGACTTTAGGCAGACAAAATGGCCGAGTGTCATAGGATTATGACACTCGGCAATAGTGTTGCTTTCTATCAGTGAAAGAATGTTTGTGATCTGAAGCCCAATTCCCGTAACTAAAAACGTTCAAAATCTCATCGCAATCTCATCTCAGCGACAGTCAAATGTCAAAAGTATGGGGAAATTATAGGTATTTTTGACATATTGAGATCAGAGTGTGAATGCTCTTAAAATTACGAAAATTGCCCCTCTGATCATTACTTCTTCCAGAGATTACGTTTTACAAACATATAAGTATCTATATAAACAATTTTACCTATTAATAATATTATTTAAGATTGAGGTATTGGTCGAGCGCAAGAAACTTGTTACGTAACCAGCGCCAAAGCCGGGCACGGAATACGCGCGACATGAACTTATGACCCCGCTCACAAAAAATGGTCTACTAATGTTTTTATCAACTGCACTCAACGTAAATTGTTTTGTGTTCTTAAATAAACAGATAATACTATAAAAAGTAAACAATACTTGTATTACGAGAGATGTATTAATAAAAAAAATATGATGACAACAGAGTATAGCTGAATGTGTCGTTTGTTTACATACCATTATTTGCCAAAGGAAAATGTATCTATGATGTCATTTCGTGCAAATATTATCTAAAACGATGTAAGAACTACTTATAAATGAATATTCATCCACTTACCGTCCATTAGATACAAAAGCACTTAATTTTCAATAAAATACACACGGAGAAATCACTCGCGACAAACGTCACTGTCGAAAGGTTATTTTTTACTTTTATTTTTCAAGTTTCCAAAAGATATTTTAGGTTTAGAATGATTTAGTTGACGAAAATATCCATCAGACCATAGAGTAAGACTGCCATACAGGATATAAGCCCTTAATTTTATGTAATAATAGAGGTTTAAGCCGCATGAATCGGGTGTAACCAATGTGTTACAGTGGGGCTTGACGGTTGTGACACCCGAGCTCCACCGTAGGCTTCACCGTTATTAAACCATCTTGAGTTACAGTGTGTTGTCAAATGAACATCTCTTTCCCCCAATACTACGAATAGTATAAAACTACTACTACTATTACTACTAGTAGTAAAAGAAACCACATAGTACTTGGTGGGTATTCTAAAATACCCACCAAGTACTATATGATTCCTTTCTGCATTTAGACGGACAAATCCACATTAGGTAGGTACAGTCAGAGAAATGTTTTGTTAAGCGAATTGACACACTTCGTCTTTTCAAATTGATTGTTGTGATTTGAATGTACGGATAATAAGTTGGCAAACAATTTGCTTAGCAGTTAATTTCCCTGACGTTACATCAGCCTGCAGCTGTTATCATTGCTTACACTGGTAGTCTTAAACTTCCTAGACTGCCTATATCGTAAGTGAGAAGTTTAATTAAAATTTAAAGCATGTATTTTCACTACGGAACGTTTCACCTTCGTGTTATGTTTGTTTTCGGCTTTATAACTCATCAACAGGTGAATCCGTTCTGATGCGGAGTTTTGTTAAGTGCTTTTAATTAAAATGTTTTAATATTTTCTGGGTAAGTGTAGAATAGCTTGTATTGTATTGTAAAAATTTATCGAATTTAATGTTCGACTGCTGTATAAAGTTTGCCTACTGAGTATAATTAATCTACGAGTTTACTTGAGCAGCAGGGAGTGTCATTTAGGCATTTCTCGTCATAGAATTTGTATAATATATGTGTATTTTTGAAGAATCGCGTATATAGGTACCTATAAAAGATCTCATTAACCTAATAGCTCAGTATAGTAATATAGATGATTTGCTGTATTGACATTCCAAAATGGACTTTATTGCGTGCAAAAACATCGCAACATAAAGATAAAAAGTAAACAGCGAAATTGGGACATCATTCAAAAAATTACCCGTCGTCAACCTTGTGAAGAAGCCTTGCAGAAGTTTTGGTACAAGTTAGGACATTATATAGTTTATTTTTGAATGTCATTTATACTCCTCTCATTTAAATGAGTATGTTAATACTTAAACCTGAACCTGAACATAAGAATTAAACTCGCATTTCGACGGAGCGCATGACTTGTTACGCTGTAGCTACGGCGTAGCTACGTAGCACGCGCATACTTTTGCGTTTTATTTGTGACTAGCTGTGTCCCGGGACTTCGTTCGCGTGGAAGTCGTAAGATACACAATATACTACAATAACAGCTACATTTTAATAAAACTCCCTTGTCCTCCGACCCGCCGTGTTGCATCGCCCACCCGCGCTATTATTTCGTTTTAGCTTAGCGTTCTTCCTGACTTTTTTCATTTTGCTCGACTCCTAAGGGTCGTAGCGTGATGTTAAATTAGACTATAATCATCCTCGAGAATTGGGCTACCAAATGCAAAAAGAATTTTTAAATCCGACTTTTTGTTCACAATTTCATAAGTTTTAATTTTTTTTTTTGTGCAGAACCCCTTATTATTTTTTTAAAGAAATTTTGTTTAAGATACTCCTTATAACATCAGCTATCTGTCAGTGAAAGTCACGTCAAAATCGGTCTAGCCGTTTTGGAGGTTAGCCGGAACAAACAAACAGACAGACGGACGGACAAAAAATTAAAAAAATATTTTTTTGGTTATAAGTACCGTTTTAACTTTCATATGCATTTAGTAAAAAGCTGTTGTTTTGACATTACAAACACACACTTCAATTTTATTTATTTGTGTAGAATATTTTCGTTCAGGCGGTTTATTTATTTAATCATTCTACCACCAACACCATTCCCATCATTTGTTTTCGTCAAGACTGAGCTCATAAAACTCCACTCCTCTATTCTCATATCATCCTTGTTTCAACCAAAGATCCGCTCATCCCTTGTACCACAGCTAAAACATTTCGGGTTATCCGGTATTCGGGTCACGAGTTCCGGCTATGGGCCGTGTCCGATGGATAGCTGCTCATCCCAGATCAATCGCTGAACGGAGGTGTTCTTAATGGAGATTTTACACGTGATTTCCGGAGACGTTGGCGTTTCTACCAATACATCTTAGGCGGCCATTAAATTGAGAAAATTGGGCTTTTTTTCGTGGAGCTAAATCTGTTTTGTTTGTGTTAAGTCATTGATGTTTGTGGGGGAGTGTCTTTAAATATGTATATCCTAAAAATGTAATCTATACAAATAAATAAAACTGAAGTGTCTGTTTGTAATGTCAAAATAACAGCTTTTGACTAAATGCTTATGAAAGTATATACGGTACATATTCATCATCCTAACCCTAACTACCAAACTAAGCCTAACCTTTTCCCAACTATATTGGGGTCGGCTTCCAGTCTAACCGGATGCAGCTGAATACCAGTATTTTACATGGAGCGACTGCCTATCTGACCTCCACAACCCAGTTACTGGGTAACACGATACCCCTTGGTAAGACTGGTTGTCAGACTTTCGGGCTTCTGACGACCCGTAACGACTGTCAAAGATCCACGAATGACAGCCGGGACCAACGGCTTAACGTGCTTTCCGAGGCACGGAGGAGTCTCGGTATGTAAAGATGGTCACCCATCCACGGACCAACCCCGGCAAGCGTAGCTTAACCTGATGGATCGACCCATGCGGCTGTTATTACTTAGCCACGAGCTCCTCGGTACATATTAAAAGAAATTAATATTTTTGGCTCTCTCTCTGTCTGTTTGTTACGGCTAATCTCCGAAACGGCTAGACTGATTTTGACGAGACTTTCACTGGTAGATAGCTGATGTTACAAGAAGTAACTTAAGCTACTTTTATTTTAGAATAAGAATTAGGGGTCCGCGCATAAAATTTGGATTAATAATATAAACTACCAGTCGGATTTGAAAAAATATTTTTTGTTTTTGTTTTTTTTTTGCATTTGGTAGCCCAATTTTTGAGGATAGTTATAAGCTACTTAACATCACACTACGACTCACAGGAGCCGAGCAGTAATAGCGCGGGCGGGCGATGCAACGTGCGGCGGGTTGGGGGACGAGGTAGTTTTATTAAAATGTGGCTGTTATTTTAGTATATTGTGTATCTTACGACTTCCACGCGAACGAAGTCGCGGGGCATCACTAAATCACTGTAGGGTTGCAACGATACCAAAGTCTGTATGGTTTTACTCATATACTCGCTTTAATATTAATACCGCACTTTGATAACACTGTTCTGTCCTTGGGGGGCTTGTGGCTAAGAAATAATAACCGCACGGGTCAATCGATCAGGTTAAGCTACGCTTGCCGCGGTTGGTTCGTGGATGGGTGACCATCTTTACATATCAAGACTCCTCCATGCCTCGGAAAGCACGTTAAGCCGTTGGTCCAGGCAGTCATTCGTGTATCTTTGACAGTCGTTACGGGTCTTCAGAAGCCCGAAAGTCTGACAACCAGTCTTACCAAGGGGTATCGTATTACTCAGTAACTGGGTTGTGGAGGTCAGATAGGCAGTTGCTCCATGTAAAATACTGCTATTCAGCTGCATCCAGTTTGACTGGAAGCCGATCCCAATATAGTTGGGAAAAGGCTAGGCAAATGATGACTTTGATAACACCGTTCTAATTACACAAAATACGTATTTACTCGGCGAGTGCTCAAGTTCGACTGCAATGTTCCCAAGCGATAGTCATGTTTGACAGCTGGTTGTGATCAATTGAACACCTATTATTTTATGTAATTTCACTTAGGAACATGGTTATGACTTTACATGATTATGAAAATAAATAATATTTTGAGCATTGTTTTACATAATTTAACAAAATAATAACAATAGCTAACAATAATGACCTTTATTAAATGCGAGACAACTATAATAATGTATTATCTTCAATTAATCCAAAAGGTGAAACGAAATGACTGCAGTGACTGGCGAAATGCGGGTGTACTATATAAGTACAACTCTGCCCAACCCTTCGGGGAAACAAGGCGTGAAGTTATGTTAATCAAAAAGGAAGTTTGGTCAGTTTGTCAAACCGTATAGACATGAGCTTTGTTTTGTTTATAGCAAGAAGTCTAAAACCATCACGTCACTATATCGGAACATATTAAAAAACCGAAATATTAAAAACCAAAAAAATGATAAACGACGATCCCTAGAACAAAATAACTTCTTTCTCATAACGTAAGCGAAATAAGTTGAGTCACGGTTGCTTGAATGACGTTTTGTTGAAGCTGTGTGCGGTTAACGCAGATTTCTGAGCTTTATTTTTTCAGGTGATGGATTGCCCGTGTTTTCTTGTGTAATTTCCGGGCACTAATTGCTATGGGCATCCGTCACGGTTGCGGGCAAATGAGGAAAAGCGGAAAAACGGAAAAAAAACCCGCTAATGCTAGCCACAGCTGATAATAAATAATTGCCCATGTTGCGGTACAGGTAACTGCTTGTCAGTTTGAGCTTCTGAGATAAATTAGTTCATGGAAATAGTGGGGAAGGTGAGAAAAGTAGGTACATTCAGCTTCAAAAAGATGTATACACCGACAAGAATTCATTTAATTGTCTACAATCTTTGTGCTGAAATATTGAATCAATGTGTAACAAAATATTTGTATTATATAACATAACATCACGCCTTGTTTCCCCGAAGGGTTAGGCAGACGTGAACCTATATAGTACACCCACATTTCGCCAGTTATGTTTAAGTCCCATGTAATAGGGGGCGAGTCTATTGCCATCGACCGGGCACAAATCCAGACTCCGGGCTACTATTGAGAAATTCCAGATAGAAAAACCCAATAACACTGCCTGACCTGGGAATCGAACCCAGGACCTCATGCTCAGCAGTAGCGCTTGCGACCACTAGACCAACGAGCCAGTATTGTATTACATACTTAATTGTAGATGAACACACAATTGTGACGTACACACAGTTGTGTTGTGACACATGAACACAAATTTATCGTGGACAACCAATTTAATTCTTGCCGATGTATCTTTTTGATGTGGTGTGTATCTAAGTACCTACGGAGCAGACGTAATACGAGGTATTTAACCTACTTAAGTAGGTTACGTACCTAGTTGTAATAGAGCTATATACCTATGTTATTACAGAAGTTGTTCAATCAATCAGCTCAGCCTATCGCAGTCCACTATTGGACATAAGCCTGTCCTCCCCTTTCCGCATCCAGTCTGTCCCAGTCACTTTTTTAAGGTCGTCGGTCCATCTATCTGGGGGGCGTCCCTCACTACGTTTGCCGATATGTGGTCTCCACTCCAAGACTCGTCTGCTCCACCGGCCATCGGTCCTTCGACAAACATGGCTAGCCCCCTGCCACTTCAGCTTGCTTACTCTGCAGGCTATGTCGGTAATTCCGGTTCTTTTCCGGATAGCTTCATTCCTGATCTTATCCTTCAAAGAAACTCTGAGCATTGCCCGCTCCATAGCGCGTTGAGCGACCTTGAATTTGTGGACCAGCCCAACTGTCAGTGTCCACGTTTCAACACCGTATGTCATAACGGGCAGGATTCACTGGTTGAAGACGTTAGTCTTCAAACATTGCGGGATAGGTGACGAGCAGACTTAACGAAGTTTTCTAAACGCTGCCCAACCCAACTGGATCCTTCTGTCGGCTTCTTTCTCAAAGTAGTGCCTACCGAGTTGTTAGTTAAACACTACATTGAAGCAAATTGGTATCTTTCCTAGAATATGATGCTCTAGATTTCCCAGGAGCTTTCAGCAATATATTGTTGAATGAAGTCAAAATCAAGTTATTATATTAATGATTTGTGTTTATATCAAAGGGATAGTTTTTTCTGGAGACGAATAACGAGCAGTAAGTTTAATGTATGATAACGATGTTATGTGGTTACTTAAATAATTCTCAAATAAATATCTGGAAAACGAAGAAAATAACACAACATAACAACACGCCTGTAATCCCCGAAGGGTTAGACAGAGGTGTACCTTTAGGACACCCACATATCGCCAGTTATGTTTAAGTCCCATGTAATAGTCGGCGAGCCTATTGTCATCAACCGTGCACAAATCCAGACTCCGGGCTGCTATTGAGAAATTCCAGATAGAAAAATCCAATAACAATTTGCCTGACCCGGGGATCGAACCCAAGACCTTATGCTCCGCAGTACAACGAACGAAGAAAATAGTCCATGTTTTAATTCCTCTAAGATATAAAATCACGTGACAAACACCGACAGTACTCAGATTAATGTACAGACGAGTAGGTACAGCAATAAAACAACCAAGTCGTTTAAGGTCCGACCAGACGTTAAAAGATAACATCTCGGCCGGTTATAAAAATATTAGATTGGCTTTACGTTGTGAGAACGAGACAGTTCTTGTTTGATTGTCGTCTAGGATTTATCTTGATGCTCCTTCCCTCTTTTAGGGATAGGTGGACTGAGGCTTTATATTGTGTTTAGTTCAATGAAAAACTTTTTATATTCATCCGAGTAAGGTTTCGTTAAAAATGTTTTCGTTTCCAGTTTGCGACTTAGCTCAGTGAGCTCAGGATTTTTATTTATTTATTTATTTATTCATAAAACAATTCGCATTGTGTTTGAAATTATGTAGTACATTAATTAATATTTTACAGCTAAAAACAATAAATTATGAATATCAAAAAGTAAATTTCACTAAAAATAAAATCAATAACATATGATAAATATTATGTCAAAATAGTAATTATATTAATTATTGTAAATATTATCATGTCAAATAATTATAAACCTATTCTCTATAATGTAAAAAATCTAACAATGTCTTGAATATATATTTTATGTCAAAAAGGTAAATAACTAAATATAAAAACTATTCATCATCATTTGTCACCAAATCAGATAGTAGATTTAGTAGAAGTCCTACGAAAAGTTGTATTTTTTTGCAATCCAAGTTGGCTTGCAAAAAACGGTAAGAATAAGTAAGAAAATTGATTGAAAATCGTTTTTAGTTCTCATCTCCATTTGCTGTATTCTTCACTGCGACTTCGTCTGCGCGTATTTTGTATTTCATCATTTTTATTCCAAACTAGCTGTTGCCCGCGGCTTCGCCCACGTGGACCCTTATTCTTTTCTAAAATTAAAGTCTAAGTTACTAATGAATAACTTAACTATAGAGTTGTAGTATGAGTAGTTGTAATGATACCGTCAGCTATCTGCCAGTGAAAGTCCTGTCAAAATCGGCCCAGCTGTTTCGGAAATTAGGCGAAACAAACGAACAGACAGACAGACAGAATTAAAAAAAAAAACATGTTTTTTTATTATTATAAGTACCGTGTATACATACTTTCATATGCATTTAGTAAAAAGCTGTTATCTGACATTACAAACAGACACTTAAATTTTATTTATTTTTATGTAGTATGTATTACAAACAGACATTTCAGTTTTATTTATTTGTATGTAGTATGTATTACAAACAAACATTTCAATTTTATTTATTTGTATGTATCTATAGACTAGCTGACCTGACAGACATTGTCCTGTCCAAAGAATACAAAAATCCCCATAAAAAAAGAGTAGGTACCTATATTTCTGGGCACAAATCCAAACTCCGGGCTGCTACTGAGAAATTCCAAATGGAAAACCCAATAACACTTTGCCCGACCTGGGTATCGAACCCAGAACCTTATGCTCAGCAATAGCACTTGCGACCATCAAACCAATGAGGTAGCCAAACAGCTTAATTTTTCGTCTAAAACATGAAATAAAAGCTAGTGAACGTTAATAATGTTTTAATAATTTAACAGCTACACCATTTGAACAATGTCTAATCTCCTCACGGGATAAGGAAAAGAGAGTTGTAAGCGCAAAAAAATCTTAGAATAAGGGAAAAGTATTTTCATTTAAATTTCCAGTAAACTTTGAATTGAGTTTCGTTGAAGCAAGTAATCTTATTCTTGAATAATTCATGTAATAACGATTACTTTGTAACTTTTGTCGTTTGAAAAATTACGTTTTCATTGGTAAATTGGAAAGAGTGTTGAAATGGTCAGGTGCGTAGTACTCGCAACCGGCGTGCGCGTATGACGAGATGTATGTATGTAAACGAGGCAAAAGGAGTATGTACGGTTCGTAGCAGGTGGCGTTCTGTAGTTTCTGCCTACCTCCATGGGAAGAAGGCGTGAGTTTATATATGTATGTTGGAATGGTCGCATTTCGATTGTGGATACTGCCGGTCTATTCTGTATAAAGTCTCATCGTGAAAACTTAAGTGAAGTGAGTTTGAGGTGAGCTGTCATTCCATTTCACAGCTTGCTTCTAATCGTTGAGCTCCTTAACTTTTATGTTGAGCTGTACGGTTACTGACAGATGCTTGCACTGACTGGACAGGTCCACTCAATCTGTGTGGTTCTTTCCTCAAAAGACCATTTCAGACACCAACCTACATGGTCTTCACATGATCTGACCAAGATTATGTCTGAACTTTAAAAGAGACTGTGACCTCTGAGTTTGTTTCGGACTTTCTTCTCAGAGTAGTCAGATAGGAAACGCCGGCCTCATCTAGTTTAAAAAAAAATGTTTGACATGTAAAAGTGTTTGGACCTACTCACAGAAATAAAATCATTTATCATTTATCATTCACCAAATTTTACAGAATTGATCGGCAGGTGTGAGTTCGTCGTCTAGAGTGGTTAGGTTGAGGCTGTTAAGGAAATTTGAAGTCTTAAAATATAAGATGCGAAGTTATTCAGCAGTTATAACAGAGTGCCACATAAAAGTGAACAAATGGTTAGTCTATGTAATGATCTACACGTAATGGAGAGCATTACCTTAAAATTTATTTGTGTTAAAAATATAATTATGTCTAATTTTTATCCGACTGTATCGAAGCCCAAGACGGATGATGTTTTTACATGTCCTATTTAAAATACATTTTAAGCTCTTTGGTTGTTGTAGTATGCGCTATTTTTTAAATAAAATAATGTACTAGTACTATTCCCTTTGGAAAAATACCTCTTTCTACTTGCCAACAACTTCGTGTATTTTCATCGGAATACACAAGTTGGAATTCCGCCCTTCCTCTGTTAATGCAAATAAAAGTGTTCTTTGAATCAATACCGCATCGTTCTGCTTGAAATTCAGCTCTCAATACTTCAAAGACATCATTATGGAAAATCATTATCATACAGATATGGCCTCGCTTGAAAATGTAAAACTCTCCATTTTAATATCGTAATTGGTGAGAATTTTATCATAATTATTTGAGTAGGTATGAAATTTTTTCAACAAATTACGATTATTTTGTTATGTAACGGTACTTTTACTTTTTAATTCACTATTATCCATAATGTATATTTTGGTTACTAATTATTTTCATATATATTGCACGGTTATTTTTTGAGGAGTAATTTAATTTACGCCAGGACAGCTTTTAACTTTTTACAAAGCGCAAGTCCGATCCTGCATGGAGTATTGCAGCCACCTTTGGGATGGCTCAGCTAAATACCAACTTGCCGCGCTTGGCTCGGTGGAACGCAGAGCTAAGAGGCTCATTGGCGACGTAAGACTGGTGGATGCCAAGCTTCACAGCTTGGCTCATCGCCGCAAGGTTGCCTGCTTGTCGGTCTTCTACAGATTATACTTCAGTGAGTGTGCTCGAGATCTCCACGACCTCATTCCGCCTGCCCCCTTCTACCATCGGACATCTAGACGCACTGCAGGTTACCGTCCCTGCCTAGTTGCTATTCCAATAATTCGCACTAAGCGTTTTCAAATGTCTTTTGTGATGCGCACAGCAAAGGAGTAGTCTCTCTGCCTGCGTCTGTGTTTCCGAACGCATACAACTCCGATCTCTTCAAAGTGAGAGTGAACAGGCTTCTTCTGGGTAAGCTCGCTCCATCGTCAACTTTGTCTCTGTCATCTCTGACCTAGACTAGAGTCAAGAGCAAACCTATCTAAAATAAAAAAATATCCGCCATTTAAAAATTTGCTGGCAGAAACAGCGTAGGTTACGTTTTGGTAGGTATTAAAGAACTTGACTGCCTCGTTGGTCTAGTGGTCGCAAGCGCTACTGCTGAGCATGAGGTCCTGGGTTCGATTCCCAGATTGGGCAAAATTTTATTGGGTTTTTCTCTCTGGAATTTCTCAGTAGCAGCCCGGAGTCTGGATTTGTGCCCGGTAGATGGCAATAGACTCGCCCCCTATTACATGGGACTTAAACATAACTGGCGAAATGTGGATGTTACTATAGATACACCTCTGTCTAACCCTTCGGGGAAACAAGGCGTGATGTTATGTTAAAGAACTTTATTTCAATTTACGTACTCCCATCTTTTTAATACCAACATGCATATTTGCAAGCAAGCACATGCATAAGTTAACCTCCACAGAATAAGCGATCCAATCACAACGTCACAGTTCCACCAAGGCTGCATAAAATCGAGTATGTATCAACTTAAAGTTTCAAGCAAACAGCCCGGAGTTGGTCAGGTTTAAAATATGAATATAAATTGAGAAACTTTAGGGTTGCTCAAATCCAGTTCCAACTTTAAAATTATTAACACGACAACCTTACAGATTTACGTGCTATAAATCTGTTTTGCTCTCCACAGAATAATGTTGGCTGAATGTAATGTGATACGCTGTATTCGAGAATGTTCTGTTGTTCTAACTTTGGGGAATAGTTATTGGGTTAGTGTGATTCTTGCATGAGGAATTGTCGACTTGAATGTGAATAAAATACAGATTTTCATTCAAAAGCAAGCATAGGTATTATGCAGGTTGCTAAGTTACTCCAGTAAGTATTCAGCGTGTATTAGGAATATAGCGAGTCATATTTAAGATTGTGGTGCAGACCATTAAACTGAACAACTTTTGCCATGTTGGTCCTTTTGGTTGGTCGCGATATTGATCCCTTGGAGAAAGTTGTTCAGTTTAACGGTCTGTTCCACATTCGTAAATTATGATCACACATTTCTGACTGCCTCGTTGGTCTAGTGGCCGCAAGCGCTACTGCTAAGCATGAGGTCCTGGGTTCGATTCCCAGGTCGGGCAAAGTGTTATTGGGTTTTTCTATCTGCAATTTCTCAGTAGCAGCCTGGCGTCTGGATTTGTGCCCGGTAGATGGCAATAGGCTCGCCCCCTACTACATGGGACTTAAACATAACTGGCGAAATGTAGGTGTTACTATAGGTACACCTCTGCCTAACCTTTCGGGGAAACAAGGCGTGATGTTATGTTATGTTATGTTATTTCTGATACACTCTTATAATAATGTTAGGTCTAAGTGTCTTAATCCATTTTATAAAATAGAATATTAAAGAAGAAAAAGAAGAGAGAGATATTGAAGAGTATTCTATCTAATGACATTGGAAAAGGACGAAATCCCTTTGTTTTGAAACGCCACGAATTCGTAACTTTCATCCCCTACTAGAGTACCAAACCAAATTCACTTCAAGTTCCTAGACGCTACTAAATATTTGTCGCACATTTCAAATAAAAGTTAAGTCGAAATAGTTCATTCGGATCACGTGTGCTGTGCGCGAGTGAACGAGAGTGTACGGAACCCACCGACGAATTGGTGAAGACGGGAATTTATTTGTGTCTCCAATCAGCCCTCAGACATTTGAAGACAAAGCGCTTTCTAGAATGCACTGAATTACTCAGACGTTTTGTTTTTTGTATAAATAAATGGTATTTTTTTTTTTTTTAACGGCAGTATAAATACATTTTTATTAGAATAATTTTAAAAATACGATTGTAATTTAAAAAATGCATTATATGTGAGTATTGTGTCATACTAGGTAAAAAATGTTCAACAATTATTCACCAACAAATATAATTAATTAATTATGTATGATGTAATTATGTATCTTCTGAACTTATCTGTTAAGAATATTTAACACAACTATTTACACTAGGTATTAAATTAAATGACTACACCATAATCAGCCTATAATGTTCCCACTGCTGGGACACAGACGTCCTGTTTTTGAGAGGGAGTATGCTCTAATCTACAACGCGGGCCCAGTGCGTTGGTAGATGTCACATGTCTTCGAATTTTAAATGACTAACTAACTAAATAGACAAATAAATACAAAAACAAAAGGACACTTAGGCGTCGAAGTACTCGTCCACATCGCTGTCATCCGGAAACGTGTCCAAAAGACTGGCAGCATTGCCATGTTAAATGGCATCGATATAGATTTCAATCTCCACAGATTGTTTTCCCAATAAGGTAATAATAAAATAGACAGGCCAGGTTATTATAACCAAAAAAAAACAATAGTCATCTATCAAAAGTATCATATCTGGGTCAAATACCGCGCACAATATATTTTTTACAACCGTTCATACATCATTTCTCTGACGTCCAATTTTCTCTTCCTAATTTCATTTTGTACGTATTTTATTAGGATAAAGAATTCGAACAGCAATAGATATTTTTGGGTTAATTTTCTCCATTTGGTATTATTACAGTACGTAGGAGGCCTCATCTCTCATTCAATACGATTTTTTAAGTAATCAAATAGTCAACCACATTTTGCGTTAAAACTACGGTTTGCTAGAAGAGCGGTGGCTGCCACATAGTTTTCGTAATTTACCGCCGAATGACGTCACTCAAACGTTATGTATGAAAGTCAGTTGAGGTGTGTTTTCCTAGAGAGCGTTTTTGACACCTTAAAGTCAAACCCCACTGCCATCATTTTCATGACAGCTGTCACTGTGGCCGTTATTTGTCGGCCACAGGTCTTCAAAGAAACAGTAGCTTCAGGATCCATTTCGCTAATTCAAGGTCTCCAGAGCGTAGAAATACGTATTTTTTTCTTCTTTTTCTTTTTATCTGACCGCGGGGAATCTCAAAAGAAGGATCATGTTTTTAACTTTAATGTTAAGCACTTTATGCGAAAGCGCCAGGGTAGCCCGCGAAATTCAAATTTTCTTACGTTTTTTGCAATTTGCAGATCAGTATTAGATTGTATGTTGATTAAAATATGTTTCGCGACCATAAAAAATAATTTTAATCATTAAAGGGGAAGCGTTAGGGTAGCCCGCGAAATTCAAATTTTCTTACGATTTTTGCAATTTGCAGCTCAGTGTCTGAGTGTATGTTGATTAAAGTATGATTCGCGACCGTAACAAATATGTATTTACAAAATTATAATCATTAGGATCAGTAATAAAACTCCTTAAGTTAGCATAATCCTTAAATGTCAAGATTTCATGAAATAGTCATTAAATAGAATTACTAAGTCTTAGAGAGTTTATTGATGACTTTAATGATTATAATTTTCTAAATAAATATTTATTACGGTCGCGAATCATATTTTAATCAACAAACAGTCTAATACTGACCTGTAAATTGCAAAAAAACGTAAGAAAATTTGAATTTCGCGGGCTACCCTGGCGCTTCCCCCTTAAAGTCAACAACTCTCTAAGATCAAATAATCCTATTGAATGACTGTTTCATGAAATCTTGACATTCGAGGATTATACTAACTTAGAAGTTGAATTACTGATTCTAATGATTATAATTCTGTAAATACATATTTGTTACGGTCGCGAATCATACTTTTATCAACATACTCCCAGACACTGAGCTGCAAATTGCAAAAATCGTAAGAAAATTTTAATTTCGCCGGCTACCGTAGCGCTTCCCCCTTAAGTCTGAATGGTACCTAGTCAACATTTCCAACAATGAAAAACCAGTTGTATAATTAGGGCACATGATACAGCTTAAATTAAACTTGAAGTAATTTGCATTTAGCAGTAAGCGAGCTTAAATTACGGGCCCCTGCTTCCGCTGTAGGCCGCTGTGCGGTCGTATTATATGGCCCAGGAACATTCCATGTAAAACATGCTGGTTACTCATGTAGTTGACTGACTATTAAATCCTGCAGGCTGGCCTAAAATAATTACAATTATTTGAGGACTCAGCCTGTTTATGGCAACACAAAGTTATTTTTTAGTCTGTGTAAAAATAAATTTCAAGATCTCATGTCAAGGGACTTCTCTGTCGCTACTTCCCAATCTATATTACTATACTCTATGGTCGCTACCCAACATGCGTTGTGTGTATTTCTGTATCAGTGAAAAATAACAAGTGTTATTAAAACAAGTCGTTTTGATCAAGCTACCAGCGATAATACAGTTCAACGAAAATAATGCAAGAAGTAAACACAGCGTAGGATTGTTGCTTTTATATTGTGACAAAATCAGAGGGACAATTCCCGAAATTTTAAGATCGTTCATAGTCTGACCTCAGTCTTAATATGTCAAAAATACCTATAATTTCCTTACATTTTTGACAGTTCATTGTCGCCGAGATGAGAGATTTTGAATGTTCAGGTCTCTGATTTATGGAACTCTTTCACACTTAATAACAAGTTACATGTAGCTCTGAAAAGTACTCCAAAACCTAATAAATTCCGTATAAGGTGGTTATCTTGCTGTAAATAGCAGACGGCATCACCTATCCGCAAATTTTGGAGCATAAGAAAGCCCGGGATGACTCGACTCCGTCCGGATTAACTATCACCTAAAACTCTCATATTACATTGAGAGAGTCTATACAACATATCCTGGAATTAACGCACAGCCTCTTAAGGGGTTATTGTACTCATCATTATGAACACCTATTACTACGGTACCAAACCCGAAAATGCGAAAAAAATCAGCTGTTCCCGACATTTATGTTCGCATAACTCGTCAAAATGATGATTTTTTTTTTTCGCGATTTCAAGATTGGTCCCATAGTGAAAGTTGTTCATAATAATGAGTGCAATAACCCCTTAAGAGGTTGTGCGTTAATTCCGGAACACGTTGTATAGTACGCAAAGGTATTAATTTTATTTCTTATATCTATGGTGTTTTTGGTTTGACCACAATGTAGAATTTGTCTACTCGGAAATGACGCGCCCCACTATCGCATTTGCCGTAGTGTAAGTATACAAATTTAGATAGTGGAGCGTGTCATTTCAAAGTAGACAAACTCTACTAACTTATATACTAAAACCGCTTAGATTTCTGCTGGAGCTAGACCACCACCTCTTAAAGCAATATTATTGTAATCTTACTTCAGTGTGGGAAAGAGATGGAGCTAGAAGTCCTATATAGCTCCATCTCTTTCTCACACTGAAGTAACATTAAAATAATACTGCTTTAAGAGGTGGTGGTTGGCCCCCAGATCTTGTTAAGAGCCGAGCTTGGCGTTATATCCCAGATTTTACTATAATTATGCATAGCAGTTTAATCGTATACAATGTTAACAATCCTTCGTGAAGCTTACGTAGCGATGTGCCATGCAGGTCATGCTAATAAAATTAAGGTTTTGTTTGAGTGGCAACATCGTTAAGGAGGCAATATGGCTCGATAGCGTGCGCTTTTAATGACTCCGCTTCGGTTGGCGATACTGTCACGATGTTGTACGTGCTCTGGGTTAGTAGGTGTTTTAGCAAATTGCAATATTATAGCTTTATTATTTTATTTTATTAATTTTAAAGTGGCACAACAAAGTATGGAGCTACGTACCAATGCAAATATTTGTTATTTATATTCGTGAGTCTATACCGAATTGCGAGAATCGTATCTAGGGCACACACTGGTGTTTAATGAATGCTTTGTTTACCATTTGACCAGTAGGCTGCCAACTTGTCATTACTTATGGTTATGACCATTAAACGCATGCGGCTTTGTACGCTGCCAATGCAGTAGTAATTTAGATTAGCCCTTAAGTAGGAATGAGTACATGACGTAGTATCAATTAAGAATTACATTATTTAAGTTAGTTTTGTTTCCATCTTTGGTTTTTGTTAATGTTATCTTTAGAATAAAACAGTGACATCACAGCGGGCCCTATTTCGTTTTCTTTTTGTTTCTTAGATTGTATTTAGTTTAGTTTGTGATCTTCCTGTGCGAGTCCCCATAAATACTTTTACAATGCATGTGATCGAAAAGAGCGTTTTCCAAGCAGCCACATTGTGCGGTAAGAGCCACTTTTTCACACTAGTGCTTTTTTACTTTTCAGTTTTTTTTTTATTTTAACTCCGCGTCAGCCCGATGCAAAGAGTTTTTATTATTTTAGAAAAGTTTTACAAATTTGTCAAGAACCGATTATCATTCATACTATTATAGAAGGTACAACAAAACTAATAATTAATTAAACGCGTTATTAATTACTCTAGATTTAGATTTTGATCAGTAAATTAATTTTAAATATTCATTAAATATGTTTGGCTGGAATGTATATTTTCCTCGTGCCTTTTTGCGATACGACGTGGCAGCTATTTGCACATGCGCAGTGGTAGATATGCTGAGCGCGCATGTATTTAAAATAAGCCAACCATTTTACTAATTTTTTGCTTAGTTCGGAGTCAATCTGTGTAAATCTTAATATTTTTTATTTCCTCGCACAATGCACAGTAAAACGTTGTATGATAAACGTGCGTAAGATGATTTCTGACTCGTGTCGACTTATACAGTCGCTCGCTTCGCTTCGTGTATACAAAATGCCATTCGCCTCAACTCACCTACTTTCCGCACTTGTAGCATAAATAATAATTTATTAATTATTTCCTTCTTTCAAACTAAAGTCACCAATCCGTTTACCAAACTTGGTGATTATGATCAAACCTTGCCTATTCTTTTGACGGCACCTTTAGCCTTTATGATATCTACATGGCCTATTTACGACATCTACATGGCCTATTTACGATATCTACATGGCCTATTTATGATATCTATGTGGCCTATTTACGATATCTATACGGTCTATCTACGATATCTACATGGCCTATTTACGATATCTACATGGCCTATTTACGATATCTACATGGCCTATTTACGATATCTATACGGCTTATTTACGATATCTATACGGCCTATTTACGATATCTACATGACCTATTTATGACATCTACATGGCCTATTTACGATATCTACATGGCCCATTTACGATATCTACATGGCCTATTTACGGTATCTACATGGTCTATTCTAGTATCTGGTAACACTACATTTCTATCTCAAGGTAAAATACATGACTAGTAACAACAATTTCCTAATTATTCCCTAATCCAATTTCACAGCTATCATATTCCAGAAACTTAACACCGAAATCGCATTAAATGCTCGCTTCATAAACAAGGCACAATATTAAACTGGTGTTATTTACCACAACAAGATCAAACTAGTACCTTAAATGCGAATTCTGTACACGAAATCCCATTCCGGATTCCACATAATCACGTTCAAAACCGTGTAGCGAACATTTATATTGCAGTAAGCCACAAATATGCTTAAGTTTTGGTCGTTATACCTACATGAATATCGAGGACGCATTACCTCGCTCGCTAATGGCCAATATCTGCCGCCGAAATTGCCTTCCTAACGATATTTCTGCTGCATGTAATAAAATCCATAATCCTATTACGGAGTGGAATCGTTTTTGCCCACGTGGACATGATATCGGTCATAATATGAAAAACCGGTAAAGACAAAAACGGGTTGTGGATGTCAGATAGGCAGTCGCTCCATGTAAAATACTGGTATTCAGCTGCATACAGTTAGACTGGAAGCCGACCCCAACATAGTTGGGAAAAGGCTAGGCAAATTATGATGATGATGAATGTGAAAAAACCGGCCAAGTGCATGTCGGACCACGCACAATGAAGGGTTCCGTAGTTGGGATGAATTTATCCCAAAAACAAACTTAACATTGTAGTTGAAAAACATGTTCTCCCATACATCGATGTATGGAGACTGAACTTGACGTATATCGATACGTCACGTTCAATTCTCCAACTGCAAATGTAAGTTTTGTATTGACAAAAAAAAAATTATGTGATAAAACTAGAAATTAACGGTTTTCTGACTTTTTAATCGACTTCAAAGAAAGAAGGAATTTATGAATTCGACACGTATGTATGTAATATTATTGGAACTGCAATATACTGAACCGCACACATGACCCTGACACGAGAACAACCTTTCGCGAAAACTAAACTGTCCCGGTCCACTGGAATGGCTTTGAATTGAATTATTTTTGCTGCCTGCGCACTCTGTTTTATATATATATATTTTTTTTAATGCAGCGACAGCTTTCGTTCTTGTATTGACAGAAAGCCATTGAAATTTCTGATATTTTCGTTAGGTGGCGTTGGTTGATAGTATACATAATACAATATTGTGTTTGTGGTTGAAATTACTTAGCGGCGCGGCGGGCTCGCGAGAGTGGCGGTATGTATCGAGTTAATATTATTTGTCTTTCAAAACTTTGTTTGAACAATGGTAACTATTATGTCATTTGATGTCAACTGAATTGAGCTATTTTTTAGAAAAAAAGGGTTATCGCTTTAGATTTTGAAATAATAATATTATTATTTTTTTCGTATTAAAAAAAAATTGGAGTGTTAAAAAAACAAAACCATTTAAAGTTAAATTTTGTAGTGTAGCCTGGTCTGTCCACTTGACGAAACAGTCATTAGTGTACTATCTGTTCATAGAAACTTTTTGTTCACAAGCCGTGTTTATGTAACGTGAAAACGCGCCGCACCGGCGAAAAAAATGTTCAACATATGTTCAAGGACAATTAACCCCCCGTTGCGCGGGAGGCCGGACATGTTTGGCTTCCAAACAAATATACAAATATTTATAGATGTATACATGTTTGTATATTGGTATGTTTGTCGTCGCATTTCTCCGAAACTGTTAATTGGATTGTGACCATTTATTTATTGGCTTACATTTACTTCAACTTAGGGAACAGTGCAAGTTTCATCAAAATCGGTTCAGTAGGTTTCAAGATATGGACTAATACGTGTAAGTGTGATGGATTGGCTTATTGATACGAGCTACGGTTGTGGGTGTCAAAAGGAACACATCTCATAACCTTGGTCAAATTCTAGTTCCATATTTAAAACAAAACTATTAATTACTTATTACAAACAAATATTCTAATTTTTGCTTAGAACTAAAAATTTTGAAATAAAAAAATTATTAACCGACTTCAATAATAAATTAACTCAAAATTATAAAATCACTTTAATTTCGGGAGTAGGTGGCAAAAAACTAAAATACAGATCGCAAGACACGATTTCCGAAATAAATTTAATAATTTTGAGTTAATTTCTTTTTGAAGTCAGTTAATTATTTTTTTTATTCTTTTTTTCCTTTACTTGTGCTGAGAGGCCTTGCTTCTTGCCAAATTTCATTATTCTAGGTCAACGGAAAGTACCCTATAGTTTTTTTATTATTTTGGGAGTACCAAAATATATCGCATAAATGGCCGTATTTTTTTATTTCGTTGACATAGAACTTGATTTTTTTAGAGCTCCAAGGGACCGTAGACCTACGTATTTCATATTAATTTCAACTTGATACCTCCACGCGTTTCTGAGAAAAAGGGTCTTGACATACTGACAGACAGGCAGCCAGACCGACAGACAGACAGACAGACGGACAAAGAAGTGAACCCACAAGATGTAACATAAATAACGCACACCCTCTTAAGGGGTCATTGCACTCATCATTATGAACAATTTTTACTATGGGACCAAACCTGAAATCGAGAAAAAAATCTGCTGTTCCCTACATTTATGTTCGCATAACTCGTCAAACTGCAGAGCACAGCTGATTTTTTTTTCGCGATTTCAGGTTTGGTCCCATAGTAAAAGTTGTTCATAATGATGAGTAATTTAAGTTACACCTTGTATAAGGGTTCCGTTTTTTCTTTTTGAACGGTACGGAACTCAAAAAAAAAAAACTTTTAAACGTCGATGTGTAGGACGTTTTATGAATAATTTATTTTGAGTACTATTTGCGTTTTAATGGTAGGCCGAAGTTTAATAGTTTTTGGTTTACATGCCGGCCGTCAATTGTTATGGTTAGCGATTCAACTGTGCAATTAGTTCGAGCGAGCTTTTTGACTTTGTTATTGTGCTGCCCGATAGTTATTGCCCAACGTACACTAAAATAACTTTAGGTATGAAATCTCTACTGAGCATAGTGGTACTACCGAATATTACGGTACCATAAAACGGGTTAAAATTCAAAGTATTTTAATTATTCAACCCACAGCTTCTTCCACCTCAACCTTAATTTTTGCATAAACTAGTGACCGGTTTAGAGATTGATGAAACTAATTCAATTTGTACCCAACTCTAACGAGGTAACCGCTCTTAGGGAAAAATGTTGACTAACAACACGCCTCGGTTTCGCACGGAGGATAAAATTGTCACATGACATTCTATTCGTGAACTTATGTAAGGAATATAAATTATGCGATTTAGGGCGAATTCGATCAAACTTTTATACCTAGGTATAAGTAATCCACCGAATAAATTAATTTTTGACAGAATTTCCCTATGAAAACCTGTCAGACGTCAATTTTATTCCGCGAATAGAAGGTATCTGACTTTGTTTGAATCAGCTCTTGAGCTGATAAAGTTACTGTGAACAAAACAGGAAGTGAAAAATTCTACTAATATTATAAACGCGAAAGTTTGTGAGGATGAATGGATGGTGGTTTGTTACTCTTTCACGCAAAAACTACTGAACGGATTTGGATGTAATTTGACACACAAATATTTTATAACCTAGATTAACACATAGGATACTTTTTATCCCGATATCTCCACGGGATCGAGACTTAAGCGGGTAAAACCGCGAGGCACTGCTAGTCTTACATAAATTACTGGTATGTATCTCAGGCGATAACGATGCCTACATGAACGACTACGTCATTGCTACGCGGGCTACGACGTAGCTCGCTTAAGCTACGGTTACCTAGAAGAGCGGAGGCCGACAAATAACGGCTACAGTGACGGCTGTCATGAAAATGATGGTAGCGGGGTTTGACTATACGGTGTCAAAAAACTCTTTCTAAAGTCCGGCCGTCGAAAGAATGCATTTTTGACACCTGTCAGTTTCATACCAAAGAATAATATGTGTTTTGCGAATTTGATCCTTAATAGTACTAGAAATTGTCCAACTGACAGGTGTCAGGAAAGCATTCTCTCGATGGCCGGACTGTAGGTAAACATACTAACTTACTTTCATAAGTAACATTTCAGTGACGTCATTTGACGTTAAATTGCAGACGCTATGTGGCGGTCACCGCTCTTGTAGCAAACCGTAGCTTTAGCGCTATGATTTTTTGTAATCAACATGCTCTGAGGTTATCATACCCATATCATTTCTGTATTATTTTCGACCGTTTAAAACTAATTATACAAACGAACCCATTTTAAACTAACAAGCTTTAACATCATAAAAATTAGCCACAGTACCTGATCGACAGCCATAATACAACTAATTGCAATTTAATGGACAAACAAACATCCCGACCAAAGTCTCGTTAGTACCGAGTAATATAGTGTATAATCGATCACAGCAAAGGTCAGGTGCTCATTAACTTCTTAATTAAGGGCCAAGAACGTGATCCGAACGGTAATTTTTAACTTTAACAACCGGGAAGCGGCTTTGATATAATTTGGAGAGTTTTATTATTTCGTGTAAGTACTTATAATTCTATTTGAGTACGAAATAAAAAGTGTAATGAAAATTTTGTTAGAGGTTTCCGAATTTGTATTCTGATCGAAAATGGGAATGAAATAATAACGTTAGTTGATTACAATAGTTGACTTTTGACAGTGTAGGTTCTGTAAGAGAGGAACTTGAATAAAAGATATCTTTCAGATAAAAAATAATAATTATAACGGAGTCGTTCGAATTTTTTTACAACATCGTGACGTATATGACGGAGAAGGTATTGTAATGGCTTGCCACGATACTAGGGCAGACCAGTACTTATATGTCTGTTTGGTCTCTTCTAGAGGTGTGCTATTGGATATATGAATGAGAAACACAGCAGCACTGCTATCACAATTTGTTGGCTTATGGGAAAGCACGTTACATTGTCAACCGTAAAGCTAGCACAGCACTGACTCAATATAAAACAATTTGACTATACAGGGCATTTTTTTAATCACTAGCCAGATTTTCGCAGGGTGTTCTACCCATGAATACGAACAACTTTCACTATGGGACCAACTCTGAAATCACGAAAAAAAATCAGCTGTTTCATATATTTTGGTCGAGTAGGTGATTGACTAACTTTTGCATGAATCAGCTGATTTTTTCTTCGTGATTTCAGAGTTGGTCCCCTAGTAAAAGTTGTTCATATTCATGGGTAGAACACCCTGCGAAAATTTGGGCAGTGATAAGGAAATTGCCCAGTATGTCATAGGTCAAACCTATTCGGCATTTCAATAAACCAGTGTTTGTCTTATCAGCCTATGCCACAATCCGAGGAGGATTCATGCTGAAGGCCGGGCCCAATTAAAGCCTCTACAGTACCTTCTCCGTCATGCATATATATCACGATGTTTTGGCTGATGAATATGGCAGCCATATTTTAACTACTGTGGACGTGCTATGGGTTGTGGTGGTTATTGCGCAATAGAAAAACCGTTTGCAGTTCAAATCAAATTATAATTCACGATTAAATTAATCACACTAGTTATTCACACACTGGAGGTACACGACACAACTATACGGAACGCGCGACAGTTTCTAAACATGTTCACTGCTCGACAGCCACCGACCAACTCTGCTTAACTCCAGTCGACGAGTGTTATGTTGTAGACTCTGTCGAGCGCCGCTTGGTAGCGCTGGCGTCCCGATTAGTCAAACGACGACTAACTTATTTCCGACATATATTTTTTTTCAACATCGTGACGTTTTTCTCTCATCTGACAGCTAATTCTCTTTCTTTATTTGTATCAACGTTTATCGATATAATTGCCATTACCTTATAAATTACTAGAAAAGGTGGCATGTTATATAATCATACAGGTCATGAAACTTTACAGTACTGTGTATAAAGCTTCGGTTTACTATAAAAGCGGTGGCCGCTACATGACGGCCGCAGCAACGGCTGTCACTGATTAAAATGATGGCAGCACGGTTTGACTTTACGGTGTCAAAAAAATGCTCTCTAGGAAAAAAAACAAATTATTTTCATAAATAACGTTTTAGTGACGTCATTCGCCGGTAATTTTCAGGTGCAATATGGCTGCCATCGCTCTTCTAGAAAAGCAAAAATAATTTTTCAAATCCTGCTGGTAGTTCCAGAGATTAGCGTGTTCAAACAAAAAAACAAACTCTTCATCTTTACTAATTCCATATCTATAGTTTTATCAAAACCCATGCTAGCATTCAGTTTATAGGTACAAATAACTCACAGAATCAATACAAATCCAAATATCCAGGGAAAAAGCAATTCCAAAGTCAATCGAGTGGTCACGACTGAGCTGGCCAATTAGCGAGGTGTGTCGAAATCTGTTGGATACCGTAGCCAGCACATACCTAGATTTATGGCTAGTACTCACTTTTCCCCCGGTTTTGATCGCGTGAACTAATGTTGCTTTTGGTACTAAAACTTGTTATGTGAGTCGAAAGAAAAATTATAAATAAGTAAATTGGATAGGTTTGGTGCACTAATGGACAGAAAAAAATTATGTTAGTTAGAGTACTTCATTAAACAATACAATTGTTGTTTAATTTTTAATTTTAATACAATATGTTGCTATGCTAACAGCGGGGCAATTGCCAAGCCCACAGTAGGAATCAGTTTCATTTTGACAGTTCAACATTATTCATTGCGTTATTTAGGTAGTTGATCAGACTAATTTTTCGAACATATGAAGCAATGGATTAGCAATTTGCTTCAAAATCATTCAGATTGATAGTGTGTTACGCAATTAGGGTGCTAGTTTCATAATTTGTTCTAAGCTTAAAGCCTTTTTTATAGCATCTTGTATGCGCATAATAGCATCTTGAATTTGAATACTTTTGCCTGCCATTTCATTTTCCAATTTCACAAAAATGATCACTGCTCAACTCCTTTTTGTCACATCTAAATAAAATATAGCATAATTGTAGTCATCCTAAAAGTCCAGACTAGGTACTTTTTTCGCAAAAAAAAAAAAATAAGCAATCTAGTTTCACAGATTACTCTCGACAAACAAACAAACAACCAAACAAACAGACACACTGTCGTTATGCAGACATACCTAGGTGTTTTAATTTGTCCGCTCGTCCGTTTTATACTAAAGTTTTGATCCCAGTATGATAATTATACGGTAGACTACTGCGTTTTCGTAATTGCCGCACGAATTTTCTGGACAGCACTAGCCAATCAGTTATGCTAATGATGCGAACGATGCTATTGATTGGTCAATCAGAGTGTTGTCGGTTTTTGGTTATGGAAAGAGAATGTGCGCTTTCATAATTTCTGACGTGACGTTCTATCTTGAACGTCCACGTCACGGCATTACTATAACACAGGGAAGAAAGATATATGGAAATATATTATGAAGACTCTTTTAAAGGAGATGTTTGATTTTGGGCCAACACTATGTACACTATATAGATAAATAGGGAAAAAATAAGGGACTTTCATAAAAATACAAACAAAATAATTTGAAGAAGAGTATAGGCGTACGAAAATTATTATTTGGGAAGGTTTGATTATGATAACGCCATTTTTAGGGTAGCCATGACAGTTGTTTGACATAACGTTTGACGACTTTGACAGTTATACTGGTGATTTTTTTTTTACCGTCTCGAAATTTTTACAGGCTGTTCTACCCATGAACATGAACACATTTCACTATGGGACCAACTATGAGATCACGAAAAAAAATCAGCTGTTTCATACATTTTGGTCAAGTAGGTTTAAACTTTTCTACTATACAGCAGATTTTTTTTTCGTGATTTCAGAGTTGGTCCCATAGTGAAAGTTGTTCATATTCATGGGTAGAACAGCCTGTAAACATTTCGAGACTGTAAAAAAAATCATCCAGTATATTTCGTGACGTGTTGACGTGTATTTATGTTCTGTGAGACACACAGCAATCAAATGTCATTATCAAAATGACATAATGACATTTCGCCGCTGATTCACCATATTTATGTTGTGTTGCTCTCCTTGACCGAGTTAATTTGAATGTACATTAAAACGAAGTCAAATGAAAGAAAATTAACATTAAAAAACGGTTACTATATTGTATAGCGATATTTACATATAGTGTACATAGTGCTAGCCCAGGCTCCATACATTTCTGAAACATCTCCTTTCCGTCCACGATAAAGTTATATCGTACACGTGTGTCATACATTTTATGGACGTTATACGTTCCATGATAATATCGTCACGTTAGAAATTATAAAAGCGCACATTGAAAGCGATTGCATTGATTCTCATAACCTAGTTGTTTTGAAAACAGCTTTGTAATTGAAGAGATTATCACGGGATAAAGTTTGCCAGGGAAATATACTTTGTCTGCTGTATCTACGTCGTGGTTGTTTACACCTACTGTTTGCTTTTTTTTAGAGTTTCCTGCTTTTAACAAATTGCTGCCTAATTTGATTGGAATCGATCATTATATCGATTGTATTGATATTTAAACAATGTGTTGTGCTTGTGCAAAGCAACTAGATAATAAAGTTCTGTTTTTGTCCTAGAACTATCAATAAACTCTTTTCACTTCTCAAATGTTAAGTTTAATTTATGTACTTCTCCTAACTATACTAAAAACAGGTAAATTACCCAAACATTCACAAAATTTAAACGCTATGGAACAAAACTTACCTACGTCACAGCAGCAACCAATCCCAAGGGCGCTCCCGAATAACATCACTAAAGTTATCACACGATTCGTTGCGCCCGTGCTAATGAAATTAACCCCCATTTCGGACGGAACGGAACCACGTGAGTAGATATTCAACAGAGACTAAACGTCATACAGTCGCGCTGCATTATGTGGTAATCTAAATTATATCAATGAAGAGTGTGCTAATCCCGCGACCTGGTCGATAATGACACAAGTTGATCATTAATTGTCACGGTGACCTATGTTAAAAGTAAGCTGCGGCGAGGTAAAAATATTTGTTAGAGAAGCCGAAGCGAAGCCGGTTTTAACTTATATAATTATCATTAAAAAAAAAAAATTATTAACTTAAAAATAATAGTCTTTCCTTAACTAAATTTAACACCATATATCGTCAAATAGCAGAACCAAAAAGACACTACACAAACAAAACTTTCAATGTTTTACAGAAATAAACTCGACTTTATTATTATGTTCTAAAATTATTAAAGGAATATAAAGAATCGAATACAATACAGTTGAACAGGTGAAAACTAAATAAAATGTGCAATATTCTTCCATCTATCATTCTCCATTTATTCTCGATGATGCATTTTTTCTATATCTGTCTCTATCGTAACCCGCTGTACAGCGGCTTGCTCTCGTCCATATCAAGCAGCGCCACATGACGAAAAGTGACGTCATAACGGTATCGCTATTATATCAATTTTTGGTTCCCGATTATGACGTTTTGACGCCTGATTATTTTAGAACATCGTTTTGTTGTTTGAATGTTATGGTGAATTAAATACCCGTAGTGTAATTATTTTTTTTTGGTACACTATTGGTATTGATTATGCCATTTTTCAATAGCGGTAGAGTCGCTGATGTGAACCTCCAATAGGGAATCGTGCTTTCGCCACTGAAAGTAAGATTCTGAATTTGGAGGCTGATTAGTCTACTCGTGGTTACGGCCGTTGACTACAAGTGACAAGTTATTCGGCCAAAAATTTTATCAACCACTCTTGGATATAAATTGTCTTGCACGCCATAACACAGTAAGAGATTTCACACTTTTAAAAATCTGTCGCGATGGAATTGCCTCAATAAACATAGAGATATTTTTATTTTCTAAGATGTCAAACTTACATAGCCAACAGCCGACCTACCACCACGATTGTACAAGGGTTGGACTCTGTTGACTATCTACTCTTGTGACGGGACGCTGTAAGGCTGGTAATGAGTACGAAATACTGGTAATGAGATGTTCGTTACAACATACGTGTTAGTCTGACTGTTGTTATTAACGGAATGGAAGCACATAAATGTTGGCTTTGTTGCGTAGTAATGTCTTTATAAGGTAGAGCCTAGTTTTCTTTTGTTTTACCAAACTATGTGTTTGGTACTATTGGGACGAGTGTAAATTGTCTGTTTTGAACTGAGTCCTTGTGAGTAACGTTTATAGAAAAGACCGTCACACGCCTTTGGAAAACTTCGTTGAATTTGATGGCGGATCATGCGATAACGCTGTAAACGATACCAGGCATATTATAGTTGACGGGAGAACTTATAGGTTTTTTTTTTTTTATTTTCGAGTACTTTCGAAAAATAAAATGTAGAAATCTATCTCACAAAACTGAATTACTTTCATGAACTTAAAATTTTATTTCAGAAGCCCAAAGAAAACTCATAAAAGCGTGACATAAAAACCTAAGGACCTTAATACAATTTGAAACATAAAAATAACAAAGTACAACAGTATTCGTCATTCCTTTTCAGAAATATTTTGCCGCCATTACTGGGTCACATTAACGTCGTACTTAATCGTGAGCTGTTATTATAAAATAAGTCAAGATGTTGTTGAGTAGCTTAAATATGAATAAAAGTGAATTAATTAGTAAGTTGGATGCCGTAAAGAAAACAAATATTCAACGTTTGAATAACAGATTAGCTGGAGGCTAGAGCGTGTGGTAAGGCGGTACGCAGACTAGTAACACACACACACACACACACACACACACACACACACGCACACGCATACGTGTGTTGACACACGTAATATTTGCATTACAAGACATATTTGTAGGAAAGATACACTAAATAACGATTGATAGTTTTTTTTTAATCTAGACATAATAAATGAAAACTCATTTTTTTGAGGCGATTGATTTTGTTGAGTGCTTTTTAGTAGGGGGAAATCTTACGGGTTCGCGACATGCGACATGTTCGCGTCACCGACATGTTAATGTGACGTGTTGCGCCAGACTAGCGACGCGCAGCGGCCTGTGTACATGTTTTAAGTTTTCACAGAAGTGAAAACTTAAAACAGCAGTCATGGGTACTGCCGACAGAAGTCGGCAGTACCCATGACTGCTTATTTTTTTTAGTTTTCTTTTCCATAGGTGCCATTTTTCAATTCTGTAGCTTGGAGTTCTCGAAAAGCCTTTGATTGTCTCCTCTAGTCCAACCTTGTCAACTTAAGATGTTTAAAAATAAAGGGTATTGAGTTAAGACCAGATTCGGTATCTAGAATAGTCAATTGATAATAAGGATTAAAAAAATGTTCAAAAACTGGCACATTTTTTTATCAGAAACTTGAAGTTGAAACTCTCAAAAAACTTGATTTGAGAAAAAGCATTATCAATGTTTGATTTTTGTACTTAGTACATTTCCTGGTACTTACAAATGTCATATAGAGTTATTTACTATATACACTTGTAGATAATTGAGCATTAATTAATAATCAATTAAAATCGAGAAATGCAATTTTTTCACCCAACTTTACAGAACTGCGTATATCTCGGAAACTAAATACCGAGGACTGGACCCTTTTTGCTTGGGAACGCGCACAACTCTTCATAAATTAATATACCGGTTACCTTCTGAAGTTATAATCACTCAATCGCTTCTCATGTTGATTACAAGCGCAACAAAGCATATTTGAGTAACATTGTTTTGCAAATAACAACAGTAATGACTAGTGTGTAATCCGCATAAACGGATTTTTTCAGATTAATTAAGCTAAATCTTGTTTGGACGTGAACGTAATTCATTATCGTCTCTCGGGAACAAACTTTATCTAACTTGGTATTTTTATTTTCTTGTCTTATAAATGATAAATAAATGATAAATGATTTTATTTCTGTAAGTAGGTTTATACAAACACTTTTACATGTCAAACATTTTTTTTTTTAAACTAGATGAGGCCGGCGTTTCCTATCTGACTACTCTAAGAAGAAAGGCCGAAACAAACTCAGAGGTCACAGTCTCTTTTAAAGTCCAGACATAATCTTGGTCAGATCATGTGAAGACCATGTAGGTTGGTGTCTGAAATGGTCTTTTGAGGAAAGAACCACACAGATTGAGTGGACCTGTCCAGTCAGTGCAAGCATCTGTCAGTAATCGTACAGCTCAACATAAAAGTTAAGGAGCTCAACGATTCGACGAACAATACCAAAGAAAGGACATTTGGATATACATTTGTTTGTTTTTTTTTGTGTTGGAAATAGAGGTTTCGGTTCAATTAGTAGCCAAAAATGTGTACAAGGAATACTTTAGTAGAAATACTAATAAAATCAAAATGGCTGCCTAATTATAGATCAAAATTATTCTGAAGAGAATTTCTTCAAGTCAATCTTGCAAAGGAAATTCAGGTTACTCAACAACTGTCCCATTTCCTCAATTCCAGTCCGTTTTCAAAACTTCACAAAATGCAATCCAATGTAAGCGTCTTCATTCAAAAGTTGGGGTGCCAAATTAATTATGAATTTCCCTATTTTGATCCCGAAAAAGTTTTTCTAATCTCTTTGAAAAAAAAAACTGATCCATTAGGTCCCTTTCAATTTTGTTTGACGCCTTCATCGCTAAGATGTATTGTGTCCACTGAGGGGAATAATGTAATGGATTTCTACAGAAAAACCCATTATTTTATTGGTATTGTATTTTTGATGTCGTTGGATATTGAAATAGGAAAGTGGCTTTAATTTTGATCTGAGAGAATTTATTTTATTTCTATGAATGTTGATAGATTTTCAATTAGTTAAGTGATATATTATAATCTGTCACTTTGAAAATTGGCTTGAACTGGTGAAAATGTACTGTCAACAATTAAATCCAATTTAGGCATCCAGCGAAGCTGAAATTTTTAATATCGGAGGTCAGTCGCTCATTTATTTTTGTTGGTTTGCTGATGAAATAATTCATTTTTAATATGACGATATAAAAAAAACTTTAATTTCTTAGATCTCTGCATTTATTTGACGATATCACAGAAACTTAAAACTAGATCATTTTGATTGAACTCAAAACTTAACGGACACATCTCAACTATAAGTTACAAAAACAACAAGTTCGTTCAATCGCCTCTCCGAACGAAATTTCCCAAGGGCTAATAGTCTGTAAGTACCTAAATGATAGTTTTAGACAACTTGTCGACGTCATTCTGCCTCAACAGTCGAAGACAAAGACCCAGAGAGTTCCCTAAGTCTTCGTAGAGAGTATTAAAGTCAAACCATCGAGCTGAAAGCTAAAATGCTAATAGTAACTTATAATGACTGCTGTAGTACAAGTTAAGTTATTCTTTTGATTGCGACTCTGATATTTTATTCGATAAACTTTGTAGACATAACAATATCAATGGAGTTGCGTTTCTAAGTTTTTTTAAACATTGTTTATTTTTGTCTGGGAAAGTTGTACTTTTCTTTGTTTCAAGACATGAATGTTATTTTTTAATTTACATTTTTACGCCCGTACTATTTCAGAAGGTCTCGTACTTAAAAATCATTCAAATTCACTTCGCATTTCGCAATCTCATCTCGGCGACAATCAAAGTCAAAAACTTGTCAAAAAACGGGAAAAGGGCTTCCTAAAAATAGATAAAGCGATTTAAAAATAAAATTACGAATTACTAATTGCGATTTAATAAATCCGATCGCTAACAATATAAAATAAGTTCTTTTTAAATTAAAAACACAAGTCTTTGATAATATCAATGGGTCAATGAGCTGGTGCCTCTCTCTGTCACGTTATAAATTTAACAATTATTCTTCAAAGGCGATTTAAAGAACACATGGCTACAGTACTGAACCATGTCAGCACCGTTTGTACGGCAACCGTGTGTACGTGAAAATGGCCTCCAGGCTTCACGAACAAACGCCTACATTCATAACTTATTTCATCCTGTACTCTGTGCACCAGTTTCCTTTCTACTCCCATGATACGTTAGTTTACGATGTTGCTCTGTATTTGTTTCACCTTTCAACTACCATAAAGGTATGGTCAAACTAAGTTACTCCTCGTTCAGAGTGAACAGGTGGGTGCAGGGGCGGGTGCGGGCGCTCGGGTCTTGGTGTCTTTACATAAGCGGATGAATCGAAAGAGTTTGGAACCACACGCCAAAGTCACTAACAGACGCTAGAGTACTGTGAACGGTACGAGCGGATTTATTGAATAGATATCTCCGCGCGGCATGCACGCCGCCCGCGCCCGCGCCGTCCTATCAAGGACGGCGCGCGCCTACATCAGTAGGCGCGCGCTTGCGCAACCGTGGTGAATGCTAGCGACGTCTACGTTCATTTGAACTACACGCAGCCGCGCAAGCACCCGCACACGCTTCCACTCTACCTGCGCGCAAGCGGTATGCGGGGCAAGATTTAGTCACGCCGTCAATAATCACGTGACATCCCAGTCATTAAAACAATCGACACGCGCAGACGCGTACCCCATCTCGCTCGCTCACTCGCTTCAGGTTGATCAGAGCTTTACTACAACTTAATTTAACCCTTATTCACCTGCACATCAGTCACACACAGTACCTACCTTCCTCAAGACTTAACTGATCAAAGGGTGCGTAAAAAGAAACATTTGTTAAGACCAGCGAGGTGGAAGTGAAGCCTTTGAGAGTAGATAATAACGTTTCAGACACAGACGTCGACGAGACCGTGGCTAGTATTTCGTTAGGGTAGTATTATGGAAACTGTGCGATATGTTGACGTGTGGTTTATGGTCAAGTACCTATGTCGCACGTTGGAATGATGTGATAAGACAATGGTGCGGTTTAAAAAAAAGATGTAGTGACAAAAATTGAAAAGAGTATGCTTAGATGGTTTGGTCACGTTGAGAGGCGACTAACTAAAGGGAACAAGGCAGATGTGAGTGGAAACGCTGGGAGGGGACGCCCTAGAAAGACATATATTTTACACATATACCTTATTGGTGATGTTCTTCAGAAAGGTAAGGTGCGTTGTACACGCAACCGGTGTATGTGATGTATGACCAGATGTGTGAGCGTAAACGAAGCAAAAGGAGTATGTAAGGATCGTAGCAGGTGGCGTTCTGCCTACCCCCATGGGAAGAAGGCGTGAGTTTACGTATGTATGTATGTCGCACGTTCTAATTTTGTGGCAAAATAGATGAAGTCTTAGTTATTATTATAGTACAGACGCATTCAACAAAAATTATTTTGTTGGTAACCAATCTGATAATTTACGAGTTCAACACATTCCAGCTTATAAAGTGGTACCGTCCTAAAAGGAATTTTTCCTGAACAACTAATTGGTAGAAACAAGACTTATCAATATTTATCGGATTTGCGTTTGATAGTTTGTTTAGTCAATTACAGCTGAGAAGTGCGTTTACAATCTTAGTTGGATTTTTTACCTGAATAAGTAATTCAAGAGTTTTTTTTACAAAAACGGCATAGTTATTTTTTTTTACCAATTGAGATTTCTACGCCATCTATTAAAGGAATTGCTAAGCTTTGTTAGTATGTATTTCGTTTCTGCAAAAACCTCATATCTACCGAGTTTAAGTACTTAAATATTTTTTTGATTTCACCAAAAACCATATAATACACCTAAGCATTGGACATGTGTAGTTTTTGAACGAAACCGCTCGCCTTTTTTCCCTGTCAATAATAAATGACACTTCGTTGTTTAGTTTGTTTCAAGATTTTTAAAATACTATTTACCATTTATAACTTTCATTATTCTTTGTATTTTCCAACAATAAACATAAATATGATTTTATTGGTTGTCTTATTTCCTAAAAAAAACAACCTATTTATGTCACATTATTTAATCATTTATTTCTCACAAAAACTAATAATTATTATATTATCCAACACGCCCGAGTCGTGTACGCAACTCAAACTTCAAGAATAGCCACAAAGGGCTGAAATCGCGCCACTGCCCCGGGACAGTCTCCTTTGTTCTTGCAGATTAACTGCGCCTTATCTACCCCGGACTTATACCGTGATCACTTTAGTTTTAACTGGAAGATATAGTTACTGTTTAGTTAGTGGTTTTGAATAATATTGTGCAGCGTTTGTGATTAATAAATTAAATTTAAGAATAAGAATGAGAAAGTCTCGCAATGAATGGCATCTTTGATATGATGGCATAGATGGGAACATGTCGCGAGGAAAGTTTTGAGTATGAATGTGTATGGCTATAAGATTAGGGGAAGACCAAAGAAACGATGGCTGGACTGTGTGAAAGATGATATGGCTAGAAAGGGGTTGACGACTGAGACCACGAATATAGAGAAATATGGAAGAAGATGATATGCTGCGCGCGACTCCAAATAAATTGGCATAAACCGACGTTTGCACGGATGTAAAGATATCGCGGCGATTTCTTTCGCGCACTGGATTTTCAACGCTCTGCATAGCGCCGAGAGTTGAAAATCCAATAGTGTGTTTTTTCGACTGGAATGCACTCTGTTGGATTCTCAGAGCTTGGCTCAACACCGAAAGTTGAAAATCCAGTGCGTGATAAAATCCCGCCGCGATATTTTTCCGCTCGAGTAAGCGTTGATGATGTGATGAGATGAATCAATTCTGTAGAAACATCGAATCACTTATTACCTCATTGATAATTATTGGTTCTACTGGACAAATACAAGGTGTAAGGGACAGCCCTCCACAAACTAACAGGGTGCATTCAGCTCCTGATTTGGAATCATATTCCACCGGAAATATTCTCAGGAACATTTTCATATTTTTTATCGTATTTTCAATTACTATTCCTTTATTTCAATGTAAAATTACATTTTCTGTACGCAGCACTCCATTTATGTAAATAAATATATATATAAAATATATTATAATGTATACATTAATCGGCTTGAAGGCATACAAAGGCGATTTTTGAGATACACTCAATATCGTTCAAATACCTATCTCCCGAACTATGAAGGTCGGTGTAAAAAATTTCATATTTTGCCTCTATACGAGCGAAGGAAAATTGCAGATCTTGCTTTCTTATTTAGTGTTATGAACGGAATTACTGACGTCCCTAATTTGGTGGGCAGGATTGGACTTCGTGTACCAAGTGTATTTCTTCGGAGACCACGTCTTCTTCATGAGCCTCAGGGCAGAACTACCTACAGACAGAACTCGTACGTGATAAGAGCTTGTCGTACTTTCAATATGGTGTGTCGGGATGTCGAGCTAGATTTATTTACTAGTAGCATTAAGGAAGTTAAGAAGGGTTTGAATAATTGGTTTTTCGATGCATAACCATTTATTATTTTTTTCTCTCAATTTTATTTTTTGAGCGTGGGATACTCCATTTGCGTAATTCTTATATCGCTGTTTTCGCGTATTTGTTAATATTACTCAATTTTATCATTAGTGGAAGCTTGTAATTGGCCATCTTTTACACATTGTATTTGATATTGATACACATATATGTATCATCATATATGTGTCATGTATGTGTATGTATTAGCTGTAAGTTTTCCTAAAAATTAATAAAATAAAATAAAATAAAATAAAATAAAATAAAATAAAATAAAACCGCTAAAATAAAAATCAGCAATGGATGTTGAACTACTCGGCAGCCGAAGGCTCGCTGCGCTACCGTTCGCTACGCGCGTTTTGCCACGGTAACGATACATTGCGTGTGAGATAATAAAACAAATCAGGTTTATTGGATTCCCATAACTTTCCTGAAATAATCTCGTACACTGGTCATCTTAGTATGATATACTGAATTCACCCCATCAGTCTGCGGAGGGCTGTCCATTACACCCTGTATAGTCATTCAACTTAGAATTTAATAATAATAAACTAACTTAATAATTATGATTATGAACCTAAATGTTGCCTTATATTTGTAACGTACAACTTCAATTAAACTACTACCACGAAGTCATGCTTCAGCACAAATTAAGCGTGTGAATTGGTTCGAACAAACACAAACAAAGTTGGCTATTTCAAAGCTAATGACGCGAAATGTTTATTTGACTTAGTTATTTATATTTATGCAGACCATTTGGTATACAAGTATTTGGAGAGGCCTGCACTAAATTATGTGGATGGGATATCCAATATTTCCATTGCTAACATTTACTTTCACCGTAAAACATTCTGCCTGCTGGCTTTTATATACTGCATGTATCTGAAAGCTGTATACAAGGTGTAACATAATTAACGCACAATCTCTTAGGGGGTCATTGTACTCATCACTATGAACAACTTTTACTATAGGAGCAAACCTGAAATCGCGAAAAAAAAATCAGCTGTTCCCTACATTTTACCGAGTTATGCGAACATGAATGTAGGGAGCAGCTGATTTTTTTTTTCGCGATTTCAGGTTTGCTCCTATAGTAAAAGTTGTTCATAATGATTAGTACAATGACCCCTTAAGAGGTTGTGCTTTAATTATGTTACACCTTGTATATACAAGATGGAGCCGACAATATGAAAATAAATTAAATTGCGTATATAGGTGTCTAATACCATTCCTCAGCAGTAGCGCTTCCGACCTCTAAAAGAAGAAGATTACGAAGAAGAGACTAGAAGTAATAATTACTTCTAGCTGCTTCGTCCGTCGTAATAGTATAATTATTCTGTCTTCATGAAACACGATCACCAGCATTTACAACATTTGATCCAATGTTGCATCCCGTTTGCTACATTGACATTCTGTGGTTCCGGACCCTCCAGTAACACTGTAATTTGAAAACATTGTATAACCCAATTATTTAAAAAAAAGTGACCATGTAGTTTCTTGCCGGTTCTTTTGACGTTTCATAAGTGCCCATGTAGGTTTTTGTGAAATAAAATATTTTGATTTTTTATGAGTTACAAAAAGCGCACTCATGATTTGAAATGGCTGTTGTATTGTTACACTCTGCTTACGTATGCGACTTCTCTTTTAATAATTAGTTCGAAGGCTCTTGTTCAGAAGTCGGCTTTTATGATCTGAATTAACATAATGTGACACACCTACCTTAAATATACTACTGCAATTAACAAAACAGACACCTCGAAACTTGATTACTTCCGAACTTAAACACATAACCTCTTATGACTAAAAGTTTCAAAGGTTACGACTAAACATATGCAGAACAGTTCTAACCTCAAATCCCTTAGGTGGCCGTGTACAATACGCTCAATTACTTACATACCTATGCACAGTCAGAATGTAACGTATTCGCATGCGGCTAATAAATCATGTGAGTGCGGTTTGCCTACCAGTTTCAATTTAACTTTTGGCCCAACAGTTGTATAGTAACGTGACGTCATAAAATTGGAAGTTTGATACTAAATCCGTTGTACGTCAAAGTGTTAGAGGCGGTTTGGGTTTGAATATGTTAACGTTGTTTGTGTTCGGGGAAGTAGCTGGTGTTGGTTTGAAATTATAGCTATGAATTCCACTCTGTAAGGGAAAAAAAATATAATATTGCAACATTATAGCTCGATAGTGATAAGTCCTTTAACAGCATCAATATCAAGACTGTTAGCTTATATATTATGTAAATATTATATTCCGAAATATATCTGACAAAAAAAAAATCAACGCTTGAATAATAAAATGTCGTGAGGAATCCTGGACTTAGGTGTACAGGCTTATATACTTATTAAAATACCACCCCAGTACTGTCCCACCGAAGGGTAAGTACCTCTTCTCATACAGAGAAGGCTCGTGCCTTCTCTGTATGAGAAGGGGTGCTCGTACACTGACCACCACGCTTGTTTAAGACGGATTGGTGATTTTAGACTTATTTATGTATTATCTACTAGCTGTGTCCCGTGACTTCGTTTGCGTGGACATCGTAAGATACACAATATACTAAAATAACAGCCACATTTTAATAAAACTCCCTCGTCTCCCGACACGTCACCAACCGTCGTGTTGAATCGCCCGCCCGCGCTATTACTTCGTTTTCGCTTAGTATTTTTTCAGACTTTTTCTTTTTGCTCGGCCCCTAAGAGTCGTAGCGTGGTGTTAAATAGCCTTTAACTATCCTCGAGAATTGGGCTACCAAATGCAAAAATAATTTTTCAAATCCGACTTTTTGTTCATAACTTCGTGGGTTTTAATTTTTTTTCGCGGAACCCTAATTATTTTTCTAAAATAAAAGTAGCCTATGTTACCCGCCGTAACTTCAGCTATCTGCCAGTGAAAATCCCGTCAAAATCGGTCCAGCCGTTTCGGAGATTAGACGGAACAAACAGACAGACAGACAAAAATTTTAAAAATTGCTTTTTGTTTTATATCCCGTATATACTTTCATATGCATTTAGTAAAAAGTTGTTATTTTGACATTACAAACATACACTTTAATTTTATTTATTTGCATAGATATATGTTGATACAATGTGTTTGAGAAAGTTGTGGCCAAAATGAAGGGTGTGGCACAGACCATCAAACTGAAGAACTTTCTCCCGGGGATCAACATCGTAATCGCAAAAAAAATATCAGTCGTCCCATATGGTCGAGTAGGTATTGACGTTTTGTATGGGATGTCTGACATTTTTTTTACAATTACGATGTTGGTCCCGAGAGAAAGTTGTTTACTTTGATGATCTGTACCACACCCTTCATTTCTCAAACATATTGTATACATATGTTAGTTAATATAAGTCTGAAATCACCAATCCGTCTTGTGCAAGCATGGTGGTTCGTGCACGAGCGCCTCTTCTCATACAGAGAAGTACGAGAAGAGGTCTTTGCCCTGCAGTAGGACAATAATGGGGTGGTATTTTAATAAGAATATAATGAGCCACAACAAAACTTTTTCAAGTTGAACATAATATAAAATCTCACTATCATACGTGTACTAATAACATTGTGTCTATGTACCGAAAAAAGCAGCAGTTCTTTTTCAGTTGCTATCATAAATATTTTTTTCCTTTTTTCCAAATATCGAACCCTAAAACAATACGGGCGTTTGTACAGTCATTCACAAAACGTTTGGCTATACGACAATATGTAAGCTTTGACAATTTGTGATCCATTTTTTTGCTTACGAATCGTATGACTTAAAAAAAAATCCTACTATGATTGCATGAGTACTACTATAATTACTACGTTTGTTATTACTACAAATTATAATTTATTCAATTCTGTAAATCTATATGTATAAAAGGAGAAACTGACTGATTGACTGACTGACTGACATATCAACGCACAGCCGAAACTACTGGGACTAGGAACGTGAAATTTTGCACACGACTTCCTTTTGTAACGTAGGGGAGCACTTAGAAGGATTTTTTGGAAATTCGACCTTTAAGGGGGTGAAAAGGGGGGATTTCGTTTGTATGAAAAATCTTATTCCTTGAGTTAATAAACTTGAAATTTGGCACGAATATTTATCTAAGTAAATTATGAACTTTGTAATTTTTTGTTTTTCTAAACTACCCCCAAGAGTCGGGTTGGGGGGTGTCAAAGTTTGTATGGAAGAATTATAACGCGCAGTCCGATTAATTCGAACCTCAGTAATACTAAAGGCTAAAACTTAAGAATAACCTGTATCAGGGTTTTTCATAATCTACCCCTGATGGGATGAAAAGGGGTAGTTAATTTTACAGGGGATTATTTTACTGCGTGGCTTGATTAACCCGAAAATTGGTATAAATAATCTTTGAGTCAACTTTTGGAAGTATCGTAAACATGTTTTTAAATTCCACCTCTGTGGGGGTGAAAAGAGGGGAGAAAGTTTATATGAAAAATCTTATTCATCTATACAAATAAATAAATTTAAAGTGTCTGTTTATAATATCAAAATAACAACTTTTTACTAAATGCATAGGAAAGTATAAACGGTTCTTATAACAAAAAAGCAATTTTTAACATTTTTGTCTGTCTGTTTGTTCCGGCTAATCTCCGAAACGGCTGGGCCGATTTAACTGGCAGATAGCTGATATTACGGCGGGTGACTTAGGCTACTTTTATTTTAGAATAATAATTAGGGTTCCGTGCAAAAAAATTAAAACCCATGAAATTATGAACAAAAAGTCGGATTTGAAAAATTCTTTTTGCATTTGGTAACCCAACTGTCGAGGATAGTTATAGACTATTCAACATCACGCTAAGACCCTTAGGAGCCGAGCAAAAAGAAAAAATCAGATAGATCTCTAAGCGAAAACGAAGTAATAGCACGGGCGGGCGATTCAACGCGACGGTTGGCGACGGGTCGGGGGATGAGGGAGTTTTATTAAAATGTGGCTGTTATTTTAGTATATTGTGTATCTTACGACATCCACGCGAACGAAGTCGCAGGGCACAGCTAGTTAATAAATATAAAAGACTCCATTTTACTTAGTACAATAGACTAAACTGTTGACATAACCACATTAATTTTGATATAGCGTAAATTATCACAAGCTTTTAGTGCACTACATTTTCAATATCCGTTTTTCTCTGTACGCCCAAAACCGACGTACACACCAAAAAACAACCGCGTTGCGTACAGCCGCGCACAAAAACGTTACCTATACAAATTCAGATTTATGTTTGCTTCGGTGTATCGTGCGCAGGTAAACAATGGCTAAAAGCCGAAAGCCGCATCAGAATTAAGCCCATTACGGCGGGACCGCAACAATCGGACAATGTTTCCGGTGTAATGCACCGGCCGGCCGCACCGATGCCGCACCGCAGCCGCACCGCACCGCGCTGCCGTGCCGCTGCAACGATGCTTGGTGATTTTGCGACTTCTGCTAACCGATATTTGAATTAGACTGGTAAACAGTGCTGTGTGTAGTTGTACTGTATTAGGCGTGTTAGTAAAATTAAAAGAGATAATGCGTATCACACTGACAGTTGTTGTCATCATAGTGATGGTAAAAACCACTGCTACGCTCACTTTAAATTATAGGCAAAAAACATTATTATAATTAAAAATAACCTTTCTTTAAAAAAAGTTTTTTTATTATTTTATGTTATGCATTTGCAGAAGATTAAGAATCTAATTGCATTTACCTCCCCTTTCAAAGCCCATAAGTACATTATTAAACGAACCAATGATTAAATAACGAAAGAACCCTTTCTAATAACTAAACCTCATCAAGTCGTATAAGCGTAGCTGTGCTACGCCGTAGCACAGCTACGACACCGCTACGCCCCGGCTGGCCATGACAAATTGGGCGCGTCTCTTGTATGTCGCCTCGTTAATTACATGCTGTAAATAGCCAACTACAATTATTGTTAAGCTGTACCCTGGCGTGCGCTTTACCGGGCTAGTTTGCTAGGCTGTGCAGTTTGTAAATTAATTTTATGTTTACTTCCAGCTTTTTGAACGGTTTTCGTTTAGAATGCACGTTTATTTTTAAGTTCTATAATTAGCATGGAATAAAATGTTGGTTACGTTGCGATTTTTCGGCTAAAACATGCAGTTGTGTTTTTACTGATTCCGATAAAAAGTATTGTACTAGGTTTTTATTTTTTTTTTCTTTATAGAGTTCTCTCGTTTATGAATCAAATAGCCTTTATTGTAAATTCACTTTTGATACCTTTTTAGAAGCAGCAATTGGGCATTACCTCTCAAATCCTAACTAGTAATATTATAAATGCGAAAATGAGTTTGTTTGATACGCTTTCACGCTAAAACGGCTGAGCGCATTTATATAAAATTTGGCACATGGGTAGACCATGGCCTGGGTTAGGACATAGGATAATTTTTACTCCGGTAGTACGTTCCCGTGGTGACAATTTCCGATTTTCACGTAGACGAAGCCGCGGGCAAAAGCTAGTAACAAAAACAAAAAAAACAAAAAAAAAAAACAAGACAATTAAAACAAGATAATTTCCAACGGAGGAGATAAAACGGTACGGCCTCGAAATAAAACAAAATCTCTTGCGATCCCCAAAAACGTAAAAACAATAGACATTGTTGCATCGAACTTAACGTCCATCTATTGATCCGATGGGTGTGGACGAAATATAAAGTTCAATAAAAGTCCCCCAAGTCATAGCAAGTCCCAGATTTATCGGCTAACTCCATGTAAATAAATAAAGTGGAAGAGCATGCATTTTTTATGAGCGCAGCGGGTTAGAAAAACTATCGATTTGTAGCTTGAAAGTTTATTGTTATGATTGTCAGAGAGTATTATGGCTCATCAGAAATTGAGCCGTGAAGGTATTTTTTGAATCAATTTTCTTTTTTATTTATTTTTCTACATAATTACGCAGCAGAATTTTTTGTTAGATTGTTGAAAATAATAAAGACGATAACGCGAAGGAATTTAGTAAAACTTCACGACAACTTGTTTTGTTATAAGATCGGAAAAAGGGCGTAAATTCGCACCGTCACATTCATCACTGAATTCATGATGCCTTTTGAAATAATAGCCTATTATTGTGGGGAAATAAATAACAAATGTTACAGGCTACAGAAATTACTGTAGGCTTAAGTTCCTTCCCTCGGATTTAAAAATACACCAGTCAGTTGCAAATACTCTAACATCAATCTCGCACACATTTCGGAAATTACATTAAAAGCACCCAAAAGTAACATTTTTCATTACCACACGGTGTATCACAACACAATACCTGCTTTTTACAACTTCCGACATTTTAAAACCGATGTCGTTTACTTCAACCGATTTATCTAAGTCGGGAGTTCAATCAGATTAAAGTACATTTAACTGTAGGTAAAAGTTCAATTTGGGGAAAACCGGAAAAGAAATATGGCGTCGGTAGAGGGGATTCAATTCAATCAGTTCCCTTGGTACCTACCTACCTTAGAGATGTGATTTGATGGGACTGTTGAAAACGAAACAGCGAAGTGTGGACTATTTACGTAAGTAAGGTGCGATGTTTTGATGCAGGTGACGGAATTGCATTTGTACGTTAGTGGGGAAGAGTGGTGGTTTTTTGGGTCGCATGATTTTACATTGTTAGTGGTAGTAAAGATAAATACCGACATTCATATATGGTTTCTGTATGTACCATCGAGGACATTTGCGGAGAACCATTTTTGAACCTTATTACCATAGCAATAAGGTCGAAAAGTGGTTGTACAAACAAAGGTAAGTGGAAGTGCTACAATGGAAATAGAAAAACAGTTTTATATTATTGACTGTTTAGGACACCACCTATTAGACTTGTCCATAGGTGATTAACACATGTAGTTATTTAGGTACAAGTGAGTAAACCAAAAAAATTCGTTGACAAACACTATTTAAACGTTTTATACACACACGCAGAGCAGTGGTGGCCCAGTGGTAAAGGCCGCGAATTATGAGGTGTAGGTCGTAGGTTCGAACTCAGGCACTTTACTCTGTGTAAATTATTTCATCACCACTGCTCTCAAAACGGTGAAGGAAAACATCGTGAGGAAACCGGCATGTCCTAGAACCAAAAATTCGAAGACATGTGACATCTACCAACTCGCACTGGGCCCGCGTGGTGGATTACGGCCCACTCCCTCTCACCGAGAGAAGGCCTGTGTCCCAGCAGTGGGAACATTATAGCCTGATTATGCATACGCTATACACACACGGTTATTGTCAGATAGTTTATTACCCATACTTAAATTCCTTCCAACCATATAAAACTTGAGTTTTTATTATTTATTTTCATCACAAAATGACGTTGCACCCTAGATGACTTTGCGTAACAGTGCAGTTTAGAAAACTTACGTCCCTTTGGCTAATGGAAATCCTGTGTTGTCCGGTACTTAGAACCGAATACAATGGTACAAGCAAGTAAAGTACTTATGCAGATACTAAGCGGGCTTCTGCTTTATGAAGTAAATGTGGTGATGTGAAATATAGCCCTGAAATATAATAGACTTATGAGGATGTCACTTAGCCGAAGTAGTTAAGTAGGTTCTTAAAGTGATACCCTATTCTTGAATTGAGAATTTGAAGTTGAGAGCTAGTAAAACTCTTGAGGGGCTCGTGGCTAAGTAATAACAGCCGCACGGGTCGATCGATCAGGTTAAGCCATGCTCGCCGCAGTCGGTCCGTGGATAGGTGACCATCTTTACATACTGCGACCCCCCGTGCCTCGGAAAGCACGTTAAGCCGCTGGTCCCGGCTGTCATTCGTAGATCTCTGACAGTCGTTACGAGTCGTCAGAAGCCAGAAGTCTGACAACCAGTGTTATCAAGAGGTATCGTGTTACCTAGTAACTGGGTTGTGGAGGTCAGATAGGCAGTCGCTCCATGTAAAATACTGGTATTCCGCTGTATCCGGTTAGACTGGAAGCAGACCCTAACAAAGTTGGGAAAGGCTAGGATGATAAGATGATGAGCTGATGAGCTAGTAAAACTCCTCTTTAGGAAACATTCTAAATTTCTTACGCTTTATGGAAAGAAATTCTTAATCCTGCGGGCTTTCATACGTATAGAGTTTGGCGAATTTTCAACTTCCAATTCTCAATTCAGGAAACGGGTGATAGTATAAAAAGTTAGAAACACTTAATTTTTTTCAAAATGAAATGTCCACACGATAAATATTGTATATTGCCAAATGCTAACTCCGTGACAAGTTAAAACAACGTCATTGGTGGTCAGACTAGGCCAAAATTTATAGCCTAGTCAATTAATACAAACAACGTTGTGGTTATTTGTGTGCTCACCTATTACAAATAAATTTAACAGTTCAAAGGTACCTCTAAAAGCCGGTAAGCCAAACCACTGAATAATTAAAATACCTAAACCGATTTAAATTCATAATTATACCTAAGTACCTAATCTGTAATTTGTTTCATCTTAGTTTACATGATGAGCCGTCAAATCAAACTTTGAGCTTTCGTAATTATTATGTTTAGGTAAACAGAGAGTAATTATTATTAAATTTAAATTAACTATACATAATTAATTTCAGGATCGTTACCCATGCTTTATGTATTAAAATGTTTTATATTGTAGTAATGTTAACGTAATTGCTTGATGAATTGCATGATGCTCAAAATTGCACACATTGTAAGCAAACTACATGTAGTGTCATAGTGTGTGAGTATTGAGAAAACTTACATCTAACCAATTTGAAAGAATCCCGTGCACACGATGACCACATCTGTTAGCAAGCGTTACTATAGCGGCCGAGCGCTGTAAGCAAGAATAGTCCTTACGGTGTATAGATGTTCGTTTCTCCCATGGTACATACATTATAAATATTCCAATTTGTCTCAATTATTGTTACAAAATGTCATCTAGGCTAAACACAAAAAATACCCGCAAAACATTGCATATTCATCAATTTTATGTCAGAATCAAATAGCAACAATGTGTATAACGGATGAACTTTAATCGGATTCATCGGAATGTAGATAACTCGCATCCCTCGAGTTTATCGAAAACTCTAAACATTCGAGTTTATCGAGAACTCGCATCGTTCGATAACTGCGGCTAAAAGATCGAACATCAAAAAGGCGGAACAGTGTGGCTGGTCGATTTGTCAACATCATTGTGGTTATCCGGATGTCGTCCAAATAAATTGGATGGGGTTTAAAGGTGACTAGATGTACTGTATAATAAATGAGTGCTGGTTTATTTTGTGTTTTTTATGCAGTAATTTTGATTCCTTAGTATGACGTTTTAAATAGATAAAAAAATGAATTTACTATAGTGGCTACCATTCACAAATTGTTCAGCGGCTTCCAGATCGTTCATAGTGTTTTCTTTAAAAATAAGTGTAGCCATTGATAAGTTTATGAAATGAACTACTATTTTATTAAATATAAGCATAGCTATTTGAAAAGCCAATTTTTTTTTTCAGTTAGCACAAATGAATGAATTTGGGAAACCCTTAAAAGTAAATCAAAAAACACAAATACAAAATCTAATACTTACCCAGTCCGAAATATACCTGAAAATATTCATAGGGAAGTGAATTATAATCGTTTGAGTGAGGTAAGTGCAGTTTATCGTTTTCAAGCTTTATAATATAAAATCTGTCTAACTTTTACCTACCCTGTGAGTATACAAGGTGTAATTTTAATCACCAACCTCTTAAGTGGTCATTGGACTCATCATTATGAACAACTTTTAGTATGGCACCAAACCTGAAATCGCGAAAAAAAAATCTGCTGTTCCCTACATTTTGACAAGATAAATGCGAACATAAATTTAGGGAGCTGCTGATTTTTTTTTTGCGATTTCTGGTTTGGTCCCGTAGTAAAAGTTGTTCATAATGATGAGTACAATGACCCCTTAAGAGGTCGGTGATTAAAATTACACCTTGTTTATGTATAAAACGCAAAACATCTTCACATAAGTCAACCAAAATAATAAAAACAAAAGCAGTCCGATACAAGCCGGTATCGCATTCCAGACGCATCGCGACCAAAGGGTACCGTATCCCTAGCCGAGGGTTACTACGTGGTCTAAATGTTTCAGGCCTGAATTTACATTGCACATAACATGATAGCAGTAGCTCGGTGAATATTTATTCGTCTGCTGGTCGCTAGTTTTAGGGTTGTTTTGATAGGCAAAGGAGTTTGTGGGATATGAAGTGTATGACGGAAGTATATATTAGGAATTGTTATGCGTTCTATGACGTGCTGCGAGCGACGGATTGATGAAGTTGTAATGTCCATATCAGACGTCGTAGGTTTTTAGGATTCAGTACCTTGAAAAGGAAGAACGGAACCTTTATAAGATCACTTTTTTGTCCGTTTGTCTGTCTGTCAAGACCTTTTTTCTCAGGAACGCTTCAAGGTATCAGGTTGAAATTAATATCAAATACAGTCCCTTGGAGCTCTAAAAAAATCAAGCTGACTTAGAAATCAACTCAATAAAAAAATACAGCCATTTATGCGACGTATTTTGATACTCGCAAATAAATCAAAACTAATAGGGTATTTCCCGTTGACCTAGAATTATGAAATTTGACAAGAAGCAAGGTCTCACAGCACAAGTAAAGAAAAAAGTCCGGAAATCGTTCATTTGTAGTTTTATTACATAAAAAAATTGCGATTACAAACTTACATTTGCAGTTGGAGAATTTACCATAAAATATGTATATCGATGTATGGGAGAACATTTTTTCAACTACAAAGTTTGTTCTTGGGATAAATTCATTCCAATTACGAAGCTCTTCATTGAATGTGGTCCAACACGCACGTTTTTGTTTTATATCACGTTCAGGTGACACCGACTATTATAACATTATGGGAATGAACGCTCATCCGCTCCTTTCGGTTCATTTTTCGATCATTCTGTAGGCGAGTAAAAGATACCGAGTGCTGAAATCCAACATCGTAAGATTGATTCACTAATAAATTCACTTTTCACTTTTGATTCATGTTGTGTTCAGACGTTTTACTTCAAGTAAAAAATGCCGAATAAAAGGCGAAAATAAACTAAAAAATAAACGGAATGTCAAGCGTCTGATATCGACAACCGGTAATGTCTCACCCGGCACCCCGGTGTCCCGGTCGTATTCACGCGGCTTAAATCTCTATTATTACTGATAAATAAGGCCTAGTATCCTGTATGGCAATTTTACTCTATGGTCCGATGGATATTCTCGTCAACTAAATGATTCCAAACCCAAAATTTCGTTTAGAAACTTGAAAAATAAAAAGTAAAAACTGCGACCATATTATTATCAATCTGTCTGTCACGCGTAATGATTGTGACACTCGCACACAAGCAATGACTATACTGAGCATCTCTTATGAGTTCTGCCAAAATGAGCCAATCCACAAACTCTCATTGCTTTAATAAATACGTCAGACACATTCACTATTCGAAATGTAAGTAGTACTATCCATCCAAATCAGTGTAATATGCATCCAAAACTTATACGATATATTTAAAAATACTCAGCGTTTACTATCCGAAATGATTACCAATTACTTCAGAAAATAGCAGAAATTTTGATGTGGGTAAGCCCGTTTTGGCAGAACTAAGCTCAATTATGATAGCAAAAGGGCATTGTACAGAAGTATAACACTTGTTTCAAACGAGTATATTTTGACCTATCAGTGGTCGCTTAACGTTTAAAAACCAAACGTTGTAAATTACATAGGTATTCGGCATAAAATTTACATTAGTGATCGCATAAAATTCTCCACGTTTAAATGGACTTCAAATATCAAATCGATTATCCATCTCCAAGATGCAGTAACAAACTTTTTCTTCAGTAAAATTCGATAAATCTGGGTTCCGCTTTCGTACCAGCTGCTGCAACTTACATACCATGTTTCTTTGTGCATTAAGGTCGCTATACTTCACTTTGTTTCCTTCATTCGCTTCTAATGGTCCAAAACGAAGAATGCCCTCGTATACCAGTGAGGTCCATTTGCCTCACGTAGCGAAGTAGTCCCCGAGGCAGGGAATTGCATTCGATGGCATCAGGTGTCACTTTGAATAGCGTTCGGATTTGTATATTGTGAAAGTGTGCCGTGTCTGTATCTATGTGTTTAGAACGGTGGAATATATAAGTTTATTGACCATTTCAGGCCAGTATCGGTGCAGCTAGGGTTGCGGGATGTTCGAAAGAGTTACCGTGGCCCCGGGCACAGACAACAGAAGGAACACGGGTGGGTTTTAGTCAGTAAAAGTCTGACACGCCCTCCCGCTCCGCCCAGAGCGGGAGAAGTCATTTGATGGTTTCCCATCCACAAAAAAAAAAAAAAGGCCAGTATCGGCAGCTGTGAGAAGGCTCATCAGGCTGCATGTTGCCTGATTAATTTATGTATTTTAATTTATTTTCAGTTATTTAGTTCAATTTAATTTAAATGTATTTTCAATTATTTATTTAAATTTTATTAAAATTTATTTTCAACTGTTTATTTCGATTTCATTTTTATTTATTTTCAATTATTTATTTGTACCCTATGAATGCAGTTATTGATCGCGTCATGACTTACATAGTTTTAAGATGTAATACTAAGAAATTATGGACAATTTGTTTGATTTTTTTTTTTAAATTTATTTATAAACTTTCTTCTAAGTCGTGAGAGGAATATATAGAAAGAAAATGAATTAATTTCTAGGACGCATCTTACTAACGCGTTATTAACTAGTTTGTGATTGGTTGCGACATGTACGGACCGCCATTGAAATCTAGTGCTGTGACATTCTGGCTACTCATTGGTGAATTGAGTTTATAACAAGTTACTTTTAAGTAGTGCCGTAGATTTGATGGTGATTTGGTTTTAAAATAAAAGTATGGTATTATCTACTCTTCGGCATTTTCAAAAGCATAGATCTATCTAATGTAACCCTATCACCACAGCACTTAAGAAGTACAAAGTTGACTGAATTAAAATGGCGAATTCTTTGTAAAACAGCCCAGTATGGAGTAGATATCGCGCCAGTAGGCACCGGGGTGCAATGTAGCGAATACTATTGCCCATTCGTAAAGTTCTCCGCATAAGGTCTCGAGATATGGCGGTCATAGCGTATGAAATAGACAAGGAACAAACCGTGTATAAAAATACTTAGGTATTGTTAAGCATGAGCGTGTCACTAGAACGATATACTGATCGCTCCTGGGAAAATAATTGTGTTAGGAATCTGTTGCATTCATAACATTACGTTAAAGGATCCAATTTCTTTTTTGCCGATATAAACGCTTAAAAAAGGACAACATAAAATAATTCCGTTGGCGACTGTACATAAGTTCAACGGCTGAATGCAATGACATTAATTGTAGTGACGGGTGATAATAAATATTTAGTAAAACTTTAAAATACCAATCAACCTGCCTAGCCTTTTCCCAACTATGTTGGGGTCGGCTTCCAGTCTAACCGGATGCAGCTGAATACCAGTATTTTACATGGAGCGACTGCCTATCTGACCTCCACAACCCAGTAACTGAGTAATACGATACCCCTCAGTAAGACGGTTGTCACACTTTCGGGCTTCTGACGACCCGTAACGACTGTCAAAGATCTACGAATGACAGCCGGGATCAACGGCTTAGCGTGTTTTCCGAGGCACGGAGGAGTCTCGGTATGTAAAGATGGTCACCCATCCACGGACAACCCCGGCAAGCGTAGCATAACCTGATGGATCGACCCGTGCGGCTGTTATTACTTAGCCACGAGCTCCTCAAAACTGTAAACTTTAAAATACATACATCAAAAAATAAAATAAAAACGATGTGGTCAGTAATCAATAACATTACTAAACCTAATAAAACTAAACGAAATCTAAAGAACATTACCTTAAAATTAGATAACACAATAATAAAGTCACCGCAACAAGTTTGCACCGTTTTTAATGATTATTTCGTATCGGTAGGTGTAAATAACAAAAGTACGGGAGCAGCGGCGCCAGCGCCGTGTGGGCCATCGTTACATTCAGTGCATGCGCCCGCAATAAACTCCATATACATCGAACCGGTAACCGAGCGAGAGGTTTTTAATATTATACGTGGTATGCAAAATAAACGTAGCTTTGGAGTGGATGATATCCCGCCGCTATTAGTTAAAAAAATGCGTAAAGGAGCTAACATCACCTCTTACAAAACTAATAAATATTTCTTTCGACGAGGGACGATTCCCAGAAAAACTTAAAATTGCGAAAGTACGTCCAATTGCGAAAAAAGGAGGAAATTCAGAAAATCCTAGTAACTATAGGCCTATTGCACTGCTACCCACTATCTCAAAAATATTCGAAAAAGCAATGGCAAATCGTGTTAATAAATTTTTAGAAAAACATGATATTTTAGATAAAAACCAATTCGGTTTTAGGAAAAAATGCTCAACTACTTTAGCGGTATACAACTATGTGCAGGAAATTTACAGTTGCATTAACGAACGAAAGTACGCTGTTGGACTATTTCTAGACATGATGAAGGCATATGACAAGGTGTCGCATGAGATTTTATTACAGAAACTTTACGGATCGGGTATTAGAGGGCAAGCATTTAATTGGTTTAAATCATATTTGCAAGACAGAGTACAATTCGTAGAAGTAGAATATTTCGATAGTATTCACCAGGAAATGTACAGCGTAGGATCAGATATGGTTACTATCAATAATTCAATACCCCAAGGAAGTGTTCTAGGATGTACCTTATTTATACTATACGTAAATGACTTGCCCAAAAAGATAAGTTCGTCGTGTATTTTGTTCGCTGACGACGTTTCTTTATTATTTAAAACGCCTGCGAATGTTGACCAATTAGCTATTAAAAAAACTTTCACAGAAACTGAGCAATGGTTAAACGAACATAACTTAGAAATAAACTTATCTAAAACTAAAATATGTCAATTCAGAACTTACCAAAGAACCCCACTAAATAAATAAACCTAAATATATTAACGCAACAAATAAAATTAGAAGAAATAAACGAATTTACACTTTTAGGCCTAACATTAGACTCAAACCTAAATTGGAAGAAACATATAGAAAGTACAAGAGCAAAATTGTCCCAATTTATCGACGCGCTAGGCATATTGAAATGTAACACAGACTATAATACCGCATTATCTGCCTATTATGCGTATGCCTACTCCTGGCTTAATTATGGCATTATTCTGTGGGGAGAAAGCACTGACTTTTTGGACCTTTTCATTCAGCAAAAGAAATGTATCAGAATATTAATGAATATAGACCAACGAGAAAGTTGTAGGCCACACTTTATTAAACAACAAATTCTAACACTACCGGCAATATATATACTGCAAGGTTGTATATTCGTTAGGAAGAATAGGCACCTCTTCAAATCTAATATCGAACTAAATGAAAACTATAACCGACGGAATAAGAATAGACTAATACTCCCCATTTCAAATTTAAAAGTTATCGGGAAAAGCCCATATTCAAGACTAGCTAATATATTTAACAAGCTACCGGAAAGTATAAAATCCCTACCAAATGACTCAATTTTCTCAAAACAGCTGAAATCTCTGTTAATAAAGAAAGGCTACTATACCGTTGAGGAATATAAAGCTGACAAATTCTAAATCGATTGACCTTGTAATGCTTGATGTACCTAAATGTGAATTATAATAAATGACTATAGTATATTATGCGTACCTATATGACTTAAATGACAAAAATTAATGAACGAATTGATAATATATTATATATAATATATTTGTAATAAATTATTGATTAATGTTTAGTATTGTAATGAATTGTAATAATTAGAATCAATTTTATATTTCAATTCGACATGAAACTTTTGCAGTGCCCTTACAGGGTGCATGTCTTACACTGTGCCATGAAATTTTAATGCATGCCTACTAACCAGTGTTGTTGCATGTTAGCAAATAAATAAATAAATAAATACCAAATATTAATTTCTGTTCCTGTTTGGCGTCAGGTATCAACGTCTACCAAGACGCTCTATACCTTATTCATACTCCTGTGTGGTAGGCAATAGACACGGGGTTACGATCCTTATGGGACCGGTGATGAAGCTCAGCTTATGGAGGGGCGTCAGTGTCAAACTGCCGCTTTGAGGACCAAAATCTGTAAGAAAAGAGTTTTCTTTTGTGGGTCAAAGTTTAGGATCTTTTGTGTTTTGTATTATCATATATAAAGGTTTGAAATTGTATCTCAGGTGAGATTAACGTTGCAATATAATAATAAAATTATACGGCAATATAAAGAAAGCTTCTGCTTCTGTAGCTTCTGTCTACCTCCATGGGAAGAAGGCGTGAGTTTATTTATGTATGTGTGTACAAAGCAGCCTTTCCCAAAGTGGGCGATAACGCCCCCTTGTGGGTCCTGTAGGCCTTAAGGGGGGCAGTAAGAGACCCAGAAAAAAATGGGGGCGTTGTGTAGAGGCTTAGGGGGCTATTTGTAATTTCATCTAGGTAGTGGTTTTTAAGTAGGTGAAAAAATGGGGGCGCTAAAAAATAATTTATTCTCAAAGTGGGCAGTAGACAAAATAAGTTTTGGAACCCCTGGTATGAAGAGTACATTGAGTTTTTAAAGTACATTGAATCGGAATAGCCTGACAACTAGTTAGTTTGTCGATCCAAAGGTCTCAACCTACTCCGTAAAAACTAATTAACCTTTTGACCGCCCTAGTCGGGTTAATACGACAAATGCTTTCGTGCCTGTGCCACCTCAGTCGTATTTATACTACTGAGAACCTATGTTCGTTTTTTGTTTTTTATGTCATTGCACGACCCTATGTGTCGTAGGGACTTTTATTATTCGTAGGTCGTAGGTATTTATTTGTCGATTTATGAGCTGAACGCCGAGGGCACGGTAAAAAAAATAAATTCTATTTAGTCCGTCAGTCAGATAATACAAAAATATTGGACACGTATTTTTTGCCTTAGCATATAATGCAATATATTTGGAGAGTGGGGGCTCGCTACGTCACAATTCGGTACAAAATCTAGCAAGGCGTGACGTCATGCCACATTTTAACTCAACGTATCGCCGTAATCTTTTGATTACGTAAAAAAAGAAAAAATACGTGCCCAATATTTTTTAATAATCTACCCGACGGACTAAAAAATTTAGTCATCATCCCTATAGATATAAAATCAAACAAGTTAAACGTTATTGTATTTAAAGTCATAGCAACATATTGATTGAAAGCCTATTTAGTTGAATATTTACTGAGTAAGTCGCAACAAGCATTAAAAGTTTCCACAAAAGTGCCCGTAAATTACAAGTGGGATAGGTACGTATTGATATGGCTGGTATGTGTACCTATCCTTCCCCTGTCTGGAAAATACAGAGTGGCGATTAGGTTGTCACATTAATTGAAACCACGTATTCAGTACATGATTCTGGACCCCTGCGTTGAAAATTTTCCTCGGTTCACAAAAAAAAAAATTGCTGTTCCATACATTTTTACAGCGTATACAAGATGTAAAAAAAATCAGCCGCTCCCTACATTTGTGTTCGCATAACTCGTCAAAATGTGGGGAACAGCTGATTTTCTTTTCGCGATTTCAGGTTTGGTCCCATAGTAAAAGTTGTTCATAATGATGAGTACAATGCCCCCTTAAGAGGCTGTGCGTTAATTATGCTACACCTTATATATTGCACTTTTGTAGGAAACAGCAGATTTTTTCTTTCGTCGGTCCAGAATCATAAACTGAATACGTGGTAAAACCTTATCGCCACTCTGTAGAGTCAAGCAAAACCGTTGCTTATCAGAGCCTTTCCGGCAAGTTAGCGGTTTGGGAAAACTTATATTACACCCCCCCCCCCCCCCCCTTATACACCGTCACATTTATGTACTTTTTATTACTGCCTAATATGAATTAGTTATACCTCGTAGACGTCATAAAACCTTAAATTACTGAAATCTTCCGAGACCAGTGTAACCAGTGTAAGTGTGTATTCACTTCCAAAGATTAATTCTGGAAAATTAATTATGTATTAACTTACTATTGTTATCGGTAGTTGAACAAAAACACAATTGTGTGTAGTTGTGCAGTAGGTACTACATTGTTACAGGAGTTTGTGTAAAAGATTTGTGGTTTCGTTGACTTCCTGTTGAGTATTTATAAGCTAATAACTTTGCTGCGTGTACTTGTTTGCTTTGAGTAAATTGTGTTGGTTGATAATTAAATTATTAATTTTACAATATCATCATATATCATCTACTAGAAGGACTCGTGGCTAAGTAATAACAGCCGCACGGATCGATCCACCAGGTTAAGCTACGCTTGCCGGGGTTGGTTCGTGGATGGGTGACCATCTTTACATACCGAGACTCCTCCGTGCCTCGGAAAGCACGTTAAGTCGTTGGTCCCGGCTGTCATTCGTGGATCTTTGACTGTCGTTACGGGTCGTCAGAAGCCTGAAAGTCTGACAACCAGTCTTATCAAGGGGTATCGTATTACCCAGTAACTGGGTTGTGGAGGTCAGATAGGCAGTCACTCCATGTAAAATACTGGTATTCAGCTGCGTCCGGTTAGACTGGAAGCCGACCCCAACATAGTTGGGAAAAGGCTAGGCAGATGATGATGATCATCTTCTAGCTAGCGGATATGTATTTTTTCCAGTGTCATCGGTTCGATTAATTCAGTGGTTGAGGAAAGGGCCTTTGCGTTCTATGTAGGTTGTGTGTTCGGTACACGCACAGAAACAATATTTTTGTACAAAGCGAGCAGATAAGAGCCCTGTTTTTCTTTTGGTTAAATCTTAGCAAATTATAATCATGAAAATCGGCGCTGATGAAATTAATGTAAATTATTTAATAGCGTAATTATAAAGTCTTATTGCTTTCGAAAGACGAACCAATCTTCTATAACAACCTTTTAAAATCAAGTCATATTCAATGTAACAGGGTTATCCCCAATATTCTATCAACTTATCATGAGATGGTCTAAGCCAGTCACATTAGTGGCTTACAAGCGAAAGCTTTCCGTTTCTAAGGCGACCTGTAATCGGCTTTCTGACCCTTCCCCATATATAAATAGTTTTGTGATATTTGTTGCCGTAAAAACATGAAAGTGGTATGTTTGGATAGATACTACTTCGGTAATTCTTTGTTTATCTCGGAGGTCGCTATTCTCTCTCTAAGAACTGTCTACGGTACAATAAGTAAAAAAAAGGCGCTAATAATTTTGGAATTTTTATTATTAAATACTGGGCACTGGTTAGATTGATTCAAGTTAAATCTTAAAATCCATCACTACCGTAGTTGAGAAAAGACTGGGTAAATTGACTTTTACATAGCTTAATGAAAGACACATTTAAATAAACTATAACATAAATAAACCGGTGGTTAAATTAAATCACCTCGTAAAGAATACGCCAGTTTCCCTGCGGGAAAGGTACTTAATTGTATGACAATTATCGCGGTGAACGCTTGACGGAGTCACGCAAAATTAACGTAATTATAGTGCGCGAATAATGTGACTGATGTGTGTAATATTTTATTGGCCATTGTTTTTTCCAAATTATGTCAATTTAAGAGTCCTTTGCCATCTACCTGAATGTTTCGCTGAAAATATAAAAAAATAAATTGTTAAAAAATAAATGAAGACTCGAATACATAGCCCATAGTACCTAGCAGTTTTTTTTAAATAATCAACTACATTTTTGTAGTGGAATGTGCAATGCAACAATAATTAGTTTTTGGCACCTCTCAGCCATATTGAAATGGTTTATAATTAATAATCATTTTGATGTCAAAAAATACTATAACGTATTAAACCATGAAGTTTATCCTTAACTTATTCAACTAGTAATTTACCAAAACTACAGAATCAACTTACTGGTGCGACATTTCCGCTCAAAAGATTTCGATGCACTATGCACTTGTGAATAACGGGTTAAGTGCATGCTACGAATTTTAAATCAGGTCTTATAGTGCGATGAATTTCACATGTAGATATTTTCAGTTTGAGCAAAAATTGATAGTGGTTTTATAGATTAGTTATGGGTATTAAATCGACAATGTATTTAATGCAATGTGTTGTTAAGAAGGACCATTCGTTTTTATCGTTTTCTAAAGATATTTTTTATACTCAGCAGGAGTCGGCAGCTAGCGGTGATTGGCTGAAAAATTGAGCGAGATTACTTTGAATTCCTTTTTGATTAATATACATTGTATACAGTCTCATAAAGTGAACGATTTTTTGATAAAATATACGAAGTAGGTAGGAGACTTATTTTATATTGGTTGGCGTCTTATCTGCTCACAATAAATTCATCCGGAATTCTTCAGTAGCAGCCTGCATGGATGGATTCTGGATTTGTGCCCGGCTGATGGCAAGAAGCTCGCCGCCTATTACATGGGACTTTAACATAACTGACAAAATGTGGGTGTAGGTACTATAGCTACACCTCTGCCTATCCCCTCAAAGAATTACAGACGTGATCACCTGTTATAAATTCAGCTTAGATGGAATTCAGCTATAAAATAAAACACATTACTTACTTTTTTAGTTTGAACAGCTTAGTTTGTATCGACATGGAGGATTCTTGTAATCAAACATCTAGGTACTAATACTCATGTTTGCAAACTAATAAATGAATTGATTTTGACAATAACCCCGAGAAAAACACACAAAGTTCTTGCAAGTTCCTACAAAGTAGCAAAAAAAAACATGAAAATAAAAGCAAACTTTCAGCCAACTTCCTGGCTATCACATGACACGTTTCCGCCGAGTTTCGTAACGTTCACTTTACGTTAGAATCAAAGCGATGCTCCGAGGTAGTTGCCGGAAAATTACTTGTAAATAATAAAGGGAATTCGGGCCTCACACTGAAACCTTTTTTTCGGTAATGTTATCTCTTTTAACGAGTTGCGTGCGCTGTTTTTAAAGTTGGTTATCTATTGTGTATTTGTAGGTGATGGTTTTATTTAGGTGCGTTTGAGGAATAAAATTGATAGTGTGTTTGAGCAGTTATAATTATCTGCTATTCGCTAGCATCGCCTTGACCAATTTATTACATGTAGGTACATTGGCACTGGTTCCTCACTGGGTCTAGAATTTAAGCTGAATGGTCATCATACTATTTATTTTAACCTGTTTTGGTCTTACTAAAAAAATAACCTAATTCTACATAACAGAAAGAAGCATTGATCTCAAGCTTGTTTACTGCGAACGTTTAATTTCCATGAAATTAATCCCAGATTACTAGATAAACGATAAAACTCCCTATAAGAAAAGTTAAACAATTGTTTTTTTAAAAGGCATTCCGTTTTTTAATTTAAAAATCTTGGCAGAATATAGTAAAGTAAAATCTTTTATTGACTGCCGCTAAGGCCCACTTGCTTGAGTTAACAGCTAACTCAGGGATAATCAAATAATTCATCTTGCGCCACCAAGAGTTAGAGGTAAACCTAGAGTTAAACTATTAAATATTAAACCCACCGATGTGGGAGAGTTACGTCGCTAAACTCTGGGTTAGTGTAAGTAATGTCAAAATAAATTGACGTCATGAGGTCCCGCTGATAACTTATTTTGTATTTTATATTGTTTGACGTTATAGTAAGTGAAAATTCGGTACTTTATCAGCAGGCAATATATTCATGATCTCATATAAAAATAAATACAAATTATAAAAAAAAACCTAATACATATTTTTCCTCATCTGACGTTTTTGTCAATCAATAAACTAAGTCTCCATGGAAACCACATACAATCGGTTAAAATGAAATGTCATATCATAAAATTTGAAGATAAGAAAGTATTACGTATCGTAATGTAGAGTAAAAGAGATGGGTATAAAATGGTCGGATTACATATCAGGCCATAGACACTGCAATCCTATTTTATGTTTCGACAATTGAACTGCCATGCTCCCAACTCAAAAATTTGTCAGGTTATCTAAACCGGTGTTACTTTTTAGTGGCGCAACGCGTAAGAAAAGTTAAAATGTTAGTTACTTAACTCGGAGTTTAAAAACCTGACTAAACATGCAAGTGGGTCTAAACGATATAATTCACTGTAGGTGCTACTGACGATAATAAAACTATAACCAAACTTACACACCGACATCACCTTCCCGAAATCATGTTTGCATCCTTCTCAGGTGTAATCTTGTACTACGTGAACTTTCCAGTTTATTTTCTCTTCCAATTTCGCAGGAGTGCCTGCCAAGGTGTTGTCTGATGTCGGCTTACGGCACACAATATACGGGCTGATATTACAGCCAGCAATATGCGACGAGCTATAAACTAAAACTGTTGTTTGTATATTTGTATTTGTACTGATATTGTGATCAATGCTGGTGTCAGGTTGTTGTTTCTGTGTGACGATACCTGGTCAATGGAATCTGTTATACTCGTAGTGAAAATCAAGAACAAACCAAAGTCGTCTGTTTATATGAGTTGTATGAATTTTGTAAAATAATGAGTTGGTCAATAAATTTATTTTTATCTTATCCTTGAATTATTAATGATAGGGAATAATTTATATTAAGATTTAGGGCTGCCTTTTGAGGCATTAGCTTTCAAAATCATGAGGATCGACAATGTGAAGTGCTAATTTCGGCAAAAACTGCCCATGAAATTAATGTCACCGTGATTCTCCATTCCAGACATTTGTAGAAGATTTTCCAATACTACAACCGCTTATCAATAAACAAATAAATTACAACCCCGTACGTACACTAGCTTAACCAGTTTTTAAGTTTTCTGGCAGTTTCACGCCAGCGAACAACTTTGTTTTTAAAATCTACAAACTTCGCGGCTAGTTCTGTTTACCTTTATTGTAGTCTGAATAATCAAGTTAAATTGAAAAGGCGTTCATCTTCTTAATTAGTTTCTACTGTGAATCTTGCTTTGGACATAAATATTCACTAATGTATAAATAGGCACACGATGCAATTATCGCTTTTGTAAGAAAATATTCTATATTCAACAGATGGTCGTGTTCCTCTGATACCAATGGGTTTTCCTAATACCGAAATCAACGCATATGTTTTACTACTGTCCAGCTAGTGTACTACACCGTTCAAGTTCTTAGAAATATAGGCATCGTAGGTATCTACCTACGATGCCTATATTTCTAAGAACTTTTAAAAGAAACTTTTAAAATATTTCCCGCAATAGATCTCTATTGCGGGAAATATTTTAAAAGTTTCTACTCCACGGATATGAAGGAGAGGCTCACTGTTTATAGGAACTCGTTAAAAGTTAAATAAAAAACCGGCCGAGAGCGTGTCGGACCACGCACAATGAAGGGTTTCGCTGTTGGGATAGATTTATCCCAAAAACAAACTTAACATTGTAGTTGAAAAACATGTTCTCCCGTACATCGATATACGTCACGGTCAATTCTTTAACATCAAATGTAAGTTTGTAATCGAAAAAAAAATGTATTGTATGATTAAACTATAAATAATTGATTTTCGGACTTTATCCTATACTTGTGCTGTAAGACCTTGCTTCTTGACAAATTTCATGATTCTAGGTTAACGGGAAGTACCCTCTAGGTTTTGATTTATTTGCGAGTATCAAAATATGTCGCCTATATGGCCGTATTTTTTTATTGCGTTGACTTAGAGCTTGATTTTTTTAGAGTTTCTAGGGACCGTAGACCTATTTATTAGATATTAAGTTCAACTTGATACCTCCACACGGTCCTGAGAAAAAGGGTCTGGACATACTAACAGACAGACGGACAACAAAGTGATCCAATAAGGGTTCCGATTTTCCTTTTGAGGTACGGAACCCTAAAAAAGAGTCAATCTGCTCGCCTTTTCCCAACTATGTTGGAGTCGGCTTTCAGGCCAACTGGATGCAGCTGAATACCAGTATTTTATATGGAGCGACTGCCTATCTGACCACCACAACCCAGTTACTGGGTAACACGATACCTCTGGGTAAGACTGGTTGTCAGACTTTTGGGCTTCTGAGGACCCGTAACGACTGTCAAAGATCTATGAATGACAGCTGGGGCCAACGCCTTACCGTACTTTCCGAGGCATGGATGGGTCTCGATATGTAATGGATTGTCACCCATCCACGAACAGACAACGGTAAGCGTAGTTTAACCTTCGATCGACTCGTGCGCTTGTTTTCATTTAGCCAAGAGCCAATTAAAACAAAATACAGACCATAACATCACGCCTTGTTTTCCCGAAGGGATGGGCAGAGATGTGTAGTACACCCACATCTTACCAGTTATTAGTTTAAGTCCCATGTAAAAGGGGGCGAGCCTATTGCCATCAACCGGGCACCAATCCAGACTCCGGGCTGCTACTGAGAAATTCCAGATAGGAAAACCCAATGCAATAACACTTTGCCCGACCTGGGAATCGAACCCAGGACCTCAAGCTTAGCAATAGCGCTTGCGACCACTAGACCAACGAGGCAGTCAAAGTTAAAAGTTAAGTGATAAACCGGTTTCCTGTGTTCTGTTTAAGCGATGAGATTTTCTTAAAGCAAAACACTTTGAGCTTATGGTATCTAAGTCTAGCATTGTACTCGTAGTATTAGATTTTAACAAAATGTAACATAATTATCTTATTTTTGACAAATCTTTCTAATATGTTCTATTTACAAGGATCATAGAACAAATAAATAAGTTTCTCCCTACATATTTTGATAAAACTAAATAAGACAGTAACTATATTTGATATTACCTTAGCGAAACGAAACTGTTTCATATTAATGAAAGTAAGGCAAATATCATATTGTTTCTCGGTCATAAATAAGAAAACTGTACTGTATTTCTTCTTATGGAAGTCATAAGTCAATGTTATTTATTTGTGGAACTATCTAATAAGTTGGTAGCTTGGGCGTCTGTGCCTAGTTAAGTGAAAAAGTCATTATGTCAAAAAATCATTTGACTTCAAAAAAAACCACCGCGCAAGCTTCCTCTACCAAATAAAAAAGAATTGTCAAAATCGGTCCGCAGTTGACGAAAATATCGATGAATATATATTAAAAAAAAAAACAAAAAAAAAAACATACCTACAGATGAACATAATAACCTTCTCATTTTTTTAAGTCAGTTAATAAAAGGTGAAGTGTGATTAGTATGGAAACATGAAAATATGTTCTATATTGCCGCAATGTATGCATTATCTTTTTAAGTGCTGGTTTTGTAAAGGGGTAAAAAAAACTTTTCAGCCTTTTCAATCTCGAAATTAACAATGGATGAAACTGTATTCTACACAAATAAATAAAACTGAAGTGTCTGTTTGTAATTGTAATGTCAAAATAACAACTTTTTACTAAATGCATATGAAAGTATATATACCACATTTAGGTATCTATATTATGTTTCAAGAAGTGGGTTTTTATTTCGGAACATAATATTTATATAATATATAAGCTAACAGATTTAAAATTATAATTATAATATGTACAAATGTAAAAAAAAAAAATAGATAATCATAGGGCATCAAAAAATTCGTCCGCATCGCTGTCAACAGGAAAAGTGCCCAAAAGGCTGGCAGCATTGCCACGTTGTATGGCGATGCTAATTCTTTGGCCAAATAATAGGCCAGCCCTTTGGTCACGTGAAGAGTCAACCAACCGCTTGGCGATGTCTCGGAAAACCAAGTGGGCACTCGGACCCCATGGCCCTAGTGTTTCAACCCCAAACGGGTCAAACATATAACTCCCAAAAAGATCGGAATGTTTTCGCCGTTTGAGGTTTTCCGCACCTGCAGCAGCCGCCCCAGCACAGCCCGCCGTACTAGGAAGATGGGACATGATATATAAAAAAGCAGTTTATAAAATTTGTATCTGTCTGTCTGTTTGTTCCGGCTAATCTCCGAAACGGCTGGACCGCTTGCTGATGTTACGGGGAGTAACTTAGGCCACTTTTATTTTAGAAAAATAATTAGAGTTTCGCACAAAAAAAAACCCATGAAATTGTGAAAAAAGTCAGATTTGAAAAATTCTCTTTGCATTTGGTAGCCCAATTCTCGAGGATAGTTATAGGCTATTTAACATCACGCTATGACCCGTACGAGCCGAGCAAAAAAAAAGGCAGAAAGATAACTAAGCGAAAACGAAGTAATAGCATGCAACGCGACGTGTCGGGGGACGAGAGAGTTTTATTAATATGTGACTGTTATTTCAGTATATTGTGTATCTTTCGACATCCACGCGAACGAGGTCGCGGGGCACAGCTAGTTTTCAATAAATTCTGTACATGTCCCTTCCTTGACCATTCTTCATTAATCCGACAGTAACGGTATATTATTAAGGGCTGATTTAACCAAAGTCAGATATATTTTATCCGTGGAATAAAATTTATTGACGTCTGACAGTTTTTGTATGAAAAATTTGTCAAAAATTAAACATTTATTCGCTGGATTAGACTTATACTAGGTATAAATGTATAGTCGAATTCGCCCTAAGTGGTACATAATTATAAAACTAAGTATTATTATACCCCAATGTATTAGCTTATTTATTAGTCGCAAGTGCTTGGTGAGCAGGAGGTCCTGGGTTTGATTCCCGGGTCGGGCAAAGCGTTATTGGGTTTTTTCATTAGGAATTTCTCAGTAGCAGCTTTGAGTCTGGATTTGTGTTCGGTTGATAGCGATAGGCTTGCCCTCTATTACCTTATACATAACTCACAAAATTTTGGTGTACTAGAGGTATGCTTCTGCTAAACCCTTGGGGGAAACAGGCGTGAAAAAGAAAAATCAGAATTTCTCATGTCCAGTGGTATTCGAAAATACCCGATGTACATATGTTCCGCAATTTTTTGCAGTTTTCGAGTTATTTTTTTATTTTGTAATTTTTTAGAGTCTTCTGCCGGTGGAACTTCCAAAATTCATATTTATTTGTAGTGGGTATTTTTTTTGTGACATAATCGTCTTGAATGTTACTTTCATACGTAAAATAATAAACATTCCATTCATTCATTCCTAACATTCCTGCAAGTTACTCAAAAAAGTACGGATAGCAGGGATTTAAGTTTTAGTGGGATAGACTCAAATTTTAATTAACTCGAAAACTACAAAAAATCGCGGAACATACATGGGGAATTTTGAACACCCTTGGGTATGAGGAATTTAGATTTTTCTTTTGGACGTCACTATTTGGTCCTCCCTGTATATGTACCTATGCACATAGCATCAAACTCCTTATCCGTAGTTCAGACAGCATCTTACTACAAATCAAAGAGACGTCCACACACAATCCTTGACACTTATCCTGCAACATTGTTCATGTTAAATAAAAGCCACAGCCTCCCAAGAGTTGGGTGCGACAGCTTCAGGTCAGTAGCCCGAGGGATGATGAAGGCGAGTAATTTACTGCGTCCCGGTTACACTGTGACAGATGGGCAGTCGTGTCGCATACGGAGAAATGGGAGGTGAGAAAGGATGCGGTTTGGATGCGGTAGTGATGGTCAAGATTGTTGTGACATTATTAGTTACAAGTTCTGAGGAAAGTAGCTGCCAATACATGCTACCGACTACTGATGTTATCTTGCAGTTGGTTTTTAAATAAACTTTCAAAGAAATTTTTAAATGTGCAGTTTAGAAAGGTTTTTTCTTTTTTTTTTTGATGGGACATCATCAAATGACTTCTCCTGCTCTGGGCGGAGCGCGAGGGCGTGTCAGACTTTTAGCGACTAAAACCCACCCGTGTCCCTTCAGTTGCCTGTGCCCGGGGCCACGGTAACTCTTTCAAACATCCCGCGATCCTGGCTGAGGAAGGTACTTACGTTGGACAAACTTTCGAATGCATTTTTTGTTAATATATTATTCACAGTTTTCCATTAAAATATAGAATGTTGTGGAATATATTTTTTTACTAAAACCGATCGCAGTTATCACACATGGTCTAAAGATACCACGTTAACGAACAACTTCTTTTGTAACAAGGTGCCGCCGATACTTCGTAACACTTAGTGTACGACTAAACACCGACAGACTGAACACCGTCAAGATTTTACTTCGACGGGACTCTTCGCCGACAGACTGACAGTACGTCGAGGGAGTCCCACTACGCGGGGCTCCTATTTCTGTCTGCGGGGTTAAAAGGAACCAAACCAAACCGAACCTCGAGGTGCCCCTAACGTCGACCGTCTAGGGTTAGTATTTTCGGATCAGGTTCGGAATAATTAGAAGTAAGGATGCCCTGTAGGCGAAGTGTCAAGTACAGTCTTATCGGTGTTCAGTCTTACGGCGTAGTGTTTGTCGGCGTTTAATCGTATAGTGCGTAACGCTATTGCAAGAACTATTATTCCTGCGATGCCTTCTCCAATCCAAGTGATGTCCAAACCTCTACAGCAGATTTCGCAGCTCCATCACAAACGTAGGCCTCATTTACTAAAATATCCGGGCCATCTGCGACCTCATGACTATTTAAGGATATTTGTCATTTGTGCCGAGCCGTTTCAGGATATTATATTCTTAGATTGTAATTTGTTTGAGAGCTTTATATGAATTTAAATATTAGGTGATTTGTTAAGTTCTTTTGTATGCATTTGTTGGTATTTTGTCACTGGAATTTTCGTATTTTTAGGAGATCGCGGCTTGTGTTTTACAGCCATGCAAAACTAACAGGATTTCACACTTTCTAGGATTTGATTACTTAGGTTAGACGAGATTTGAATTTAATAACCTAAGTTCATTTTTACCGCCTAAACAGGCCTTGAAATTGTCGGACAATTTCATCGTTTACGTTATTAATTTAGCTAATGCATAGTGTCGTAATTTCTTTGATATAATTAAAAAAAAAAACTATGAAACCGATTGTATAATATCCACTTTGGCAACACTGTCAAAGTACAAATAATATTGTAATAAACTTTTAAATGTATTTTCATTATGGCAAATGAATGTATTATTTTACTTTGGCAACACTTAGAAATAACGGTTATGATATTATAGTTATTTCTGGGTGGGACAAAAGTCATTTTAAATGGTAAAATGTAGTGCAGAGTCAGTCCTCGTTTGATTGTGAATTAGTACAGTTGTGCGATATAAAATTGCTAGCAAGAAAATAGTGTTTTCTTAATAATAGTCAAGAAAATATGTCTGCCATTCTGTATTCTATAAATTCTGAATATTGGTGCAAGGGTCAACTTTGGCAATGGCACCTATGTAAAAAAATATGGATTAAGGAAAAGATTCATACTAAATACCTATCAGACTAGATGTCTTCGTCGAAGCTAGAAATAACTAAAGGAAAACGAGTCACTGGCTGCCTACTCGGCTAGACCCAAATTCGTTATTAATAAGTGACCCCAGCGGCACCTAAATGTTGCGTCTTCAATATTCTTAGGTCAGTATTATGAGGCTAGTGTTTTATGAGCTTTTAATATAGACCTGCTCTATTGATTGGGTTGTGTGACCAGAGAGACAATTCCCGTATTTTTAAAACGGTACCATCCTAATCTCAGTCTCAATCTGTCAAAAATTGTTTGAGATTTTTGACGTTATTTGTCGCTGCGATGAGATTACGACTAGATTTTGAACGTTTTTAATTACGAGAATTGGCCTTCAGGTTTTATAAAAGAAATAAAATGGCCATAAATGCTTATATATTGCTGGTATCATTAATGATATTTATTCGTTAAATGTGCCTAATTCTCATTTGATATTATTAGATATTAGGTATAACCATGAGGTATGACAAAAAGCAAATAGACTAATAGTTTCAGTTTCGAGAAAACCCTTTTTCGATTTATTTATTTTGTTATTTACTAGCAGCGCCTCGTGGTTTCACCCGCGTAAGTCTCAATTCCGTGGTGATATCGGAATAAAAAGTATCCTATGTGTTAATACAGGAAATAAACCATCTGTGTGCCGAATTTCGTCCAAATCCATTCATTAGTTTTAGCGTGAAAGAATAACAAACATCCATCCACTCATCTATCCATCCATCCATCCTCACATACTTTCGCGCTTATAGTATTAGTAGGATAGGATGAACACACCGTAAAGTAGGTACAGATACGATATTAATAAGTATTGAGTACAAAGGTCCTGCTTATTTATTTCAAAATCTAGGTGTTCTGTTTTCATGTCGTGGTACTATTTTTTGTAGTGGTTGATAGTGGGACTACCTACCCACTTAGTTCCGGTGTCTAGTAGAGAGGCGTTTTTGTATTCAACCCAACTGCAATGCCTTCTAAATAAATAAAAAATGGCGAAGTGCGAGTCCGACTCGTACACGAAGGGTTCCATACCACCCGTTCAATATTTAACACTACGTTTTTTACTGTAATAAAAAAACGCGTTTCTTGTCTGGGAACCCCCTTTATTTTTTTTTACTTTATTTTATTTTTATTATTTGCTGTTATAGCGGTAATAGCGGCACAATATGTGGAAATCAACTGTGTACCTATTACGGTTCATGAGCCCGCTGACAGACAGACGGACGGACGGACAGCAGAGGCGTATTAATAGGGTTCCGTTTGGCATCCTTCGGGTACGGAACTCAAAAAACGTATAAAACTGTACTTACTAATAAAAAACACTTATGCTACATACCTACTCTTATTGTATTTTAATTAACTTCATACACAGTGACAAGAATCCTATATACAGCCACACAAAATAAAACTGTACAAATAAACACGAAGTTCCAATTCTCTTATTTCCGCCATTCAATAAAGGAGATTTGGATATTATTATACAAAATGGAATAATTTCCTGCTTGCAAGGACACTGTAGCGTGAAACAGCTCGTTATTAAAATGCTACATCGGATGGCTGACGTAATTCCTTGTTCCTCTTCAATTATTGCTTTTGTTTTTAAAATAACAATATTTTTAAATAACAATTCTTTCTTATTACAATTTCTTTTGTTTATGATATAAAAGGTTGAGATTCTTGATTACCGTCGTCTTAAGTCAAAGAATTAAGGTCATTGTTGAACTTGTACTAATAAGTTCTATTGTTTTTTAAACCGACTTCAAAAAAAGGAGGAGGTTATCAATTCGGTTGTATGTTTTTTTTACTGTTTGTTACCTCAGTACTCGTCATTTATAAACCGAATTGGAAAATTATTTTTTTATTTGAAAATACACACTTCCAGATTGGTCCCATTTTTATCAAAATCCAGTTCTGATGATAGAGGGAAATAATTTTAATTTCGGAAGTCAGTGTGACTTCCGATATTAAAGTTATTTTTCACTTTTTGGTATTTTTTTTGGAAGTCGGTTGCTTTTTGTTTTGCAAAAAAGTTTTTTATTACTACTTATATAGTTATTTTTAGCTTCAACTAAAACTCTTTAGGGGTCCGTACATAAAGGTCACGACGGAAATCTCATGGTCGTTTTTCGCAACCGTTGAAATAGCAAATTGTCTGCACTTTTATGAGCAAGTAGATATTGAATATGCATGGCAAGTTTCCTATAGTCTGTTCTATAACACTTTCATCAATTCTATAACCTCAATTTTCGTCGTTTCAATGAATCTTTAATTACAATTTAATAGCGTTATTCAAACTTGAATTGCTGGAAAAAGTGGTGAGATATAAAATTGAAACCTTCTAAATACAGATGAACATTTTACTAATTCCTTTTAGTGAGTGATTGCGAAAGAATTTCACCAGAACGGGATTTGTTTACATTTACCTCATATATTTTTGGAACATACCATACCTACAATCTACGGCATTATTTTGTAATAGGGTTGATGCCTGGGTAAAAAAAAAATATATATTTAGTCCGTCAGTCAGATAATAAAAATTTTTAGATATGTATTTTTTGCTTTTTTTTAAATACAAAAATACTTAGATAAAACGCATTACAGTTGGGAAGTGAGGGCTCGCTACGTCACAACTAAGTATAAAATCTAGCAAGGCGTGACATCATGCCACAGTCTAACTCAATGTATTTCCGTAATCTTTTGATTACTTATAAAAAAATACGTGTCCAATATTTTATAAAAATCTACCTGACGGACACAAAAAAAAATTTTTTGTCAGCATTGCTATTATCCTGATTGCTCGGCGTATAGTTAACGTTTGTAGACAACAGTCTAAATTCCTGTATACTTAATGAATATGGAGTTTACGAATAAAACAATTACCAATCCATCTGTCGCCTCCAGAAACCATGTTTAACTTGCTAGACAGATCGAACTGCCCAGCTTACCCTCCTAAGCCACATTACCAACAAACTGCACATACTGTTTATTGGCTGAGCACACTCTACGTAATTGGCAGGTACGCAGCTAGTGGCAACCAGCCAGCCGCCGACATAAACTAGTGAAAGTTAACCAAAAACACGCGAATATAGTCGTATGTTTATGTAGTTAGCGTTATCTGTTGTTTGTGCAGTAAGGTTAGATAACAGTGCTTCTATATATACTGATTAGTGATTAGTAAGGTATTTAAGGACAAGTCAATAACTTTATAGATAATCACCACTTGGTTTTGAAAGCCTTTTAGATAGAAAGTTGCGTTTGTCAATCAAACCATCATTCATCTGCCTCGCCTTTTCCCAACTATGTTGCGGTCGAGTTCCAGTCTAACCGGATGCAGCTCAATACCAGTATTTTACATAGAGCGGCTGCCTATCTGACCTCCATAACCCTAACTGAGTAATACGATACCCCTTGGTAAGTTTGCTTGTTAGACTTTCGGGCTTCTGATGACCCGTAGCGACTGTAAAAGATCCACGAATGATAGCCGGGATCAACGGGTTAACGTGCTTTCCGAGGCACGGAGGGATCTCGGTATGTAAAGATGGTCACCAATTCATGGACCAACCGCGGCAAGCGTAGCTTAACCTGACCGATCAACTCGTGCGGCTGTTAGCTTACTTAGCCACGAGCCCCTCAATGCCCAAGTTTGAGTCAATCAAAGCATAGCCAATATAATATTTGACATCAGATAACTTTTGATCAGAAGTATGGAAAAGAAGACATGTTGCTCCGATCCTAAATAAATTGGGATAAAGGGAGAATGATGAACATTCCTGATCATGAGTTTAAGAAATTGAAACTTTAGCTATAGTTCGTTATTCTGAATATATTCAACATATTCTACATAGGAATATTTTGAAAGGTCCTGCGGTCCTTTTAAAAAGCATTTTATGAATTGAAACAATAAACTCCTACCATGAAAACCTAACTTTATAATACACTACGCTCTACTTCACCATACATTACCCATTTTAATCAACCATACTTCCCAATTTCACCCTCCTTTGCTAACAAAAGCGACATTGGACACCGAAACAAAATTTCGTCCGTATACTCAAAATTTTCCGGGCTACCAAAGTCTGATAGTGATGCGTTAAGGAATGCTCAGTGTTGCATTGACAATCCCCTCTATCTCCGTGCCTCACGCCGCTTCAGAAGCGAATTATCCAATAAACATAATGAAAATTTAAGCCTACAGTCGCTGACGATACCGCCGGGACGTCTCTTACAGATAATCCTTACACAGCCTCTGTCTGTGCGGAAATAATGCGCAAATTATACTGAAATGAAACACAGTTTGAGATAATAATGACATCGATTGTGCGACAGCCGGCGAGATTTTCAATTGTTTTCAGAACATTTTGAGGTAAATATATAATGGCGGAGACGTTCTATGTTTTCGGTGTTTTGTGTAATTATGTTTTGGTTCCAGCAACCAAAAACATAAGATGGTTGATGGTTTGGTGGTGGTTGATTAGGATTTTGTATAATTCGTGGCTCACAGATCCTCAGGACATTTTAGCAGCTTGATAAAAAAAAATACTGTTAATAACAAGCGTAGTGGGTACTTATGCTCAGGAGGCCGTGAAAAAACAATGGTTTTAGAACATCTATCTACTAAATAAAAAAAATATATCCATTCATTCATTCATTCACTGACAGAGAACGCACAGCCTAATCTGCTGGGTCTAGAAGCATTTAATTTTGCACAAAAGTTTCATATAATTAAAGAAAGTGAGCACTAAGGAACGATTTTAGAAAATTCATCCCTCAAAAGTAGTTAAATAGGAGATGAAAGATTTTATAGAAGTTTGTCATTTTTGCCGATAGAAAATCCCATAGGGCACATGGCTTGTCTACTGATAAATGACTAATTACGTATAGCAAATTACCTGCATTTTCTAGAAAACAGCAATAACCTACCAAAAAACAAAACTCAATAAAACTATATAATAACATACCACGACAATAGCATAATAACTAAAACATAATTGATTGCTTCGAATTAATTGCGAGCCTGTAACACACGACGTGACATGATTACCCTAATCCGAACTCTCGTTAACGAATAAAACATTTACCAGGGGCTTCCAGGGCGCACCATGAATATTAATACTCGACTTTCTCTCCGTATACCTGAGCCCTGAAAGTTTATTTCATTAGTGAAACTCTATGGAATGGCCGGTATGCTGTTTCGTGAAGTTTTGCGTTTTATTAATATCATTTGGGTTCCGGTTTTTAGTTTTGAATGACTGGAAATGGAAGGTTTAGTTTTGAAGTATTGAAATAATTATTTTTTACCATTGCCACTCGTTAATAGTGATTCATCGATAACAGTGAATATAATTCTCTTTTAGTCACTGAGTGGATAAAAACATTTTTAATTTGGAACAAGCACGGGTTATACGAATTATGTACAAAAAATAAATAAAACGTGCTGAAAGTACCTACTGGCTGGCTAAATGGAGCTATTGCATAGAGCTATACAATTAAATTTAAAAATATATCCCACTAATTTTAGCTAAGTTCTTTTATATCTGTTATCGTGGTTATTTTATAGCATTGGAAAATCTATTAACATAACTATAATAAAATGAGTTCTTCCAGTGACGAAAATGAGACACTGACTCCGGAATCATTTCGTTCTAAAGCAGTAGATATAGTAGATAATTTGTTGCCGCCAAAATCTCGGGAGTTATACCTATTTATTTTTTCGCAGGCAGTGGTTAAAAATAGAGTACACAGCTCGTGAAAAAAAATCATCTCGGTCCTTGTATCCCTCGCTCCGCTCAGGATTCTAATCTAGAATCCTTAGCTGCTCTCGGGATCCAACTTAGTTCCTCGAGTTTAATTCCCTTTTTTTCACTTCTTGTATAATCTACTATTTTCCCTATTTGTTATTGTTTATTTGCGATGTGGGTTCTGTTATCAGTTCTCCTGTTAACTTTTCTAAGGGTGATTTCGACCGAACTTTTATACCTATCATCATCCACAGCCTGTTATCACCCACTGCTGAGTATAGGCCTCTCTTTTCATATGCCATTCCCATGCTCCTGCGCCAACCTCATCCAGGTTCTTCCCGCGATGGTAACAATGTCGTCTGCACATCTCGCCGCCGGACGACCGACGTTTCGTCTTCCAGTCCTTCGACGCCACTCAGTCACTGCCTTACTCCACCTGTCATCACAGCACCTTGCCAGATGTCCTGCCCAACTCTAGTTCCATAACTCGTTTTCCGATATCGAAAACTTTCGTTCATCTTCGGATCTCGACGTTTGAAACTTGGTCTATCAATCTTATGCCGAGCATGGAACGCTCCATGTCATGCTCCATTAAGCCGTTGGCCCTGCACCTGATCTCTCTACGGTAATGTCGGATTGCCGTCTCATCGGACTATGAGAGTGAGAGAATGGAGAGTGCAGCTGTGTCTGCGCACACACTTGTGCACTATAATATCTCTCGCGCCGAAGACTGGTCTCCGCTGAGATTGATCACCATGGCCGAAATTCGGTCTGGAGGACTATTTAAAGTCTTATCCAGCGAATTATTTTTGCCAGTTTTTCCTTACAAAAACTGTCAGATCTCAATTTTATTGCACGACTGTGGAATATATATCAGGCCACCATAAGCTAAATTAATTCAAACTAAACAACTGTTACTGAAAAACTTCTTCATAAACCCGACCATAAAGGCAAAACGCACTTCTGTATCTACACCGCAATATCAATCGTCATTACACATTTTTTAGGTGAATTAAAACTAGGTGAAAGTGACAGTTTGCAGAATAAGGTCTTTTATACACAGCACGGTTTCTTTACGGTACGGCGTATAAACCGCGCCGTAGAAAAAACGTGTGTGTCAACAAGCTTTTCTTGCCATTAAAAAATACGGTTTATTCGCCGTGTCGCACGGTTGTCAGTGTTAGGTATATGGATCACTATGGAAGCTTGTTAACAGACACGTTTTTTCTATGGCGCGGTTTGTTCGCCGTACCGTAAAGGACCCGTGCCGTGTACAAAGGGCGTTACAGATAATTTTTAACCGACGAAAAAAAAGAAGGAGGTTCTCAAGTTGAGGCGTATATTTGTTTTTTTTTTTTGTTTATGTATGACCACGCATACATTTTTACGGTGTAGTCTGATTTCAACGATTCTTATTTTATTCGGGAGGTATCCTCGAAGTTGGTCTCATGTAAAACTTTGCTTGAGTGGTTTTTGAATTAGCTTCAATAACACGTTTTTTTCCCACTTAGTTTATGTGGATGATATTCCTAAATTATTAAACTTCCTGTAACTTTAATTTACATAGCAGATAGTGGTAATCGAATTTGTGTGGGACCACAACTAAAAAGTGAAAAATATTTTTTTTTACAAATAATAAAATCGACTTCCAAAAAAAAAATAACTTCGATTCCGGAATTCGGTGGCAAAATTTATAATTTTGTCGTTTGTTTGGGTTTAATATGTAACCTATACCTCTGCCTAACCCTACGGGGAAAACAGTCGTGAAGTTATATTATGTTTATTACATAATTTTATCAATTTGTTGTAGCTTATATAGTTTGCTTAATCAAGTACACAATGACCCACCTACTTAGCACAGTATAAGTTCACAAACGAGGTGTACTTGCGAGCTCAGTATCGTGCCGTTGTTAACACCAAACACGGCTCAGCATATTTAATTATGCCTTATTAACGTAATGGCTATAGCAGACTAACTTGATAATTTATTAGCTCGCGCTGGTACTAGAACTAAAGAACCTTGGTGTAAATAAGTATGGATTAATGAAACAAGTGTTGACTGAAACTGAAGAGGTGTAGTTTAGAGTGTTGCGTTTTGATATACTTAAATATATTTATTTACCAGCTGTCTCCCGCGAATTCGTGCGCGTGGAAGTCGAAAGATACACAAAATAATAAAAAAAACAGCCACATTTTAATAAAACTCTCTCGTCCCCTTTTTTTTTCACTGACCCGCCGAGTTGCATCGACCGTCCGCGCCTTTACTTCGTTTTCGCTTAGCGTTCTTGCCGACTTTTTCTTTTTGCTGGGCTCCTAAGGATTGTAGCTTGATGTTAAATAGCCAATAACCATCCTCAATAAAGGCTACCAAATGCAAAAAAAAAATCCAAATCTGACTTTTCGTTCACAATTTCGTGGGTTTTATTTTTTTTGCGCGGAATCCTAATTCTTTTTCTAAAATAAAAGTAGCCGAAGTTACTCCTTATAATATCGGCTATCTGCCAGTGAAGGTCAAGGACAGACAAAAATTTTAAAAATGGTATTTTTGTTATAAGTACCGTACCTATATATCAGAATCAGAATCATTTATTTGTAAAACATAGGTTAAAGGTCAAGGTCTTATATAATAATTGTAAGTTGTACTATATTTTGTCATCGATGGATGACATACAAATATCAGTGAATGCTTTATAAGATTTAAAAAAAAAATACCGCATAAAACAAACAAAAAATATCAAAACAAGAAAACACACGCATGCAATACATTGGATTATTAATAGGTACAGTAGTTAAAGTGTTTTGTCATATAAGTACTCATCTAGGGCATAGTAACATTTCTCAACTAGTAATCTATGAAAACAGTTTTTGATTTTTTTTTAATGGCATACTTCTTATGACATCAGGTATTTTATTATAAATTTTGGGAGCAACACCAAAGAAGCTCTTTTTCAGTATCATATTTTCATATGCGTTTAGTAAAAAACTGTTATTTTGATATTACAAACAGACAAATAAATTTTGTCTATTTGTATAGATTTATTGATCACTTCAACTACTTACTCACTAAAACATACAAAAACAAAAATAACGTAAAGTTTTAGGTTTTGTGAATTCATCACTTACAGAATTGCACAGGATTCGCAGAGAACTTAAAGATTAAAGATGGATGTGAATGACAACATAACATTTTGCAAGGCGGATTAGTTTTAAAATGTGTTGTATAAACTTGTACTGTTGCATGTAGCCTTAAAATGCACTCAGTCCTGAAATTAGTCGTGAATGGTCCAAGTTTATAATTCAGCGCGGGACATATTTCCCAGCCGACGTGAAAATGATGATAAATTGCCTGCCAACTAAGGGTGATAAGGGCTTAAAAACTACTTATTAAAACAATTGCGACTGCCTCGCTGGTCTTGTGGTCGCAAGCGCTTCTGCTAAGAATGAGGTCCTGGATTCGATTCCCGGGTCGGGCAAAGTGTTATTGGGTTATTTCATGAGGAATTTCTCAGTAGCAGCCGGAGTCTGGATTTGTGCCCGGTTGATGGCTCGCCCCCTATTACATGGGACTTTGACATAACTGGCAGAATGTGGGTGTATACACCTCTGCCTAACGCTTTGGGTAATACAAGCGGCATGTTATTATGTTAAAACAACCGCAGATAATGAATGTTAACTGATACAGAAAATTAAATACTTACGGTGTCTCCAACGCACATAAATATGTGATAAATGGCATAGAAATAAGCAAGAACATTCAAAAGTGTACGAAATACATAGTTATTTTAAATTGGCTAGGTAAACTCCGCAAACGCGATACTTATCTATATCTAAACGCAATAAAATAAAAAGATATGATGGTCTTTTTGGGAGGTCGACGACCGCTGTTAGTTTTGTTACTCGAAGTATGAGTTAAGAAAAACTGTTTTCTCAATTTGATATCTCAAGTGACTACAATAACTCCGGTCGATAATCCCACAAAAAAAGCATCAAATTAATTAATTTGTTGTTTTATCATGTTTGGATATCGATGCCCGTCTGCGGAATTTAAATAAATAAAATAAAAAAATAGTTTAATTCAAGTAACACAAGACTCATATACAAGCAGATACATAAAGAGAAACAGATAGGATAACAAGCACAGACAAATACGAACACTCACAAGGTAACAATATGTCTGCTACAGCATTGCTGCATATAAGGGCAATCCAGTCTGTTGGCCATCACCGCCAGGACGGTGTTGGCGCTGCCCCGCACTCTGCGCACCAGAGACGCGCACCGCTTGCGCATCGTCGGGTGAAAGCAGTGTCGGTGCGCACCTCCACGAACATGCCCGAGGGGCTGCAGTGGCGGGGCAGCTCCAACATAGCTAGCCAATTTAAAATAACCCTGTATGTAGGTGCCTAGTCAGTTTAAAATACTTAACAGGAAATTTTAACCTGCCGCCTGCGCACTACACCAGCAGATCAGGAAGCACGGCCATTATTTCACTTGCTATCTACTAGATAAATCTCCTTTGATAAATACGCTTTGGTATACACTAAGCTTTGCTGGATGAAGCAGAAATGCACCTAGAATATAAGGAAAATAGAAAATACTGAAACTTTTCTGGAATCTTTATAGTCTGGGAATTTCCTTTGAGTGCGTGGACTGAGAATTTTGGGACCTGCTTTCCTGTTATCAATGGGTTTTTAAAAACACAATCCCAAATGAGATGTTTCTAGATGATGAAATGGCATTCGTAACAACTTGACCATCCTGATATTATTATTATGAAATAAAAGCGCTTTGCGTTGTCCGGTGTCCAGAAAGACGTTTCTTGTTTCGAGAACTTGGGAAATAATTGTATTTCATATCAAAAAATTGAAAGTGACAAAGGAAGAGCTAAACTACAAAACCCTAGCATAAAATATACTCGCTCTTGTTTACCTAACTTTGTTCTTTAAAGTGTCCGCCATTTTGAAATTATGCACAGTTCCTTGCTCAGCGTGACGTTATCTGAAATTAAAAACAAACTAAGCATCGTGCGAGTCTATTATTGTGCAGATAGGTACAGGAGATGGGATTCCTACATTTAGCGAACATGTGAGATAATAAAGCTGTGTGAGTTTCAAATTACATTCATGTTTGTGTTATTGTAACAAGAGATTGTGTTTATTTCACTACTGGAATTGAATTTGAAACTACTGTAACTGGGTGGCTTTTCTACGTAAACATGGCAGCTCTAATTTACAGTACACAAAACCGGAAGGCACTGGTGATAGCCGGAATTATTTTGAAATGTGCTCTACCATAACAACTGGTCTGTCCAATGATTTTGAGAAAAAAATAAAGTTGCGAAACTGCCTTAGTAACTGTAGCCATTCTCGTATTTCAAACAAATTCAAACTTCAATTAAAAAATAAACAGATAAATCCGTTCCCCGTTAATTAAACATAGCTACAAATAAAATAATCAGCACAAACTCAAACTATAGCGCCTGCCGCACGGTCGCTAACCGCGTCCCCATCAGAGATGACCTTGGTTGGCGACCAGCAGAGCTGTTTCAATGTTTGGTCGTAAACCACCATCTACACGGTTGTAAACAACCAAGGTCACCTCTGTCGGGATGCGGTTGGTGACCGTGTTGCAGTCGCTTCAAACTCAAAGCATTTATTTCAATTAAACCATTTACAGGCACTTTTTTACTGTCAAGGAGTCGGCCAGAAATATGAAGCTTGTTGCCCGTTTCAAAGCATAGTAGTTAAGTACCTATGGAGAAGAACGGGCAACAAACTCCATGGACTTTCTTTTAAATTATATTGTTACAAAAAAAATTGTTACATCTGAATATGTTACATATTGAATTTATAATTTAATGTGAGAACGATGTAAAAAAGAAGTACACGTTAAAACCGTCACAGGTAAACTAACCGCTATCTAAAATTAAAAACAAACTCTACAATGTCCATAGTAAGAACAACTTATTGTCTAGATACTGTAGACGGGTACATCCACAATAAGGCTATAAAAACTTGGAATTACGCCGGGCCTATTGTTGTCGACAGAAGTGCTCTTATACTCCTCGTCGCAGACAATATGTATATTCACAGTACTCCTGTACTATGAGGTAGTACACCCTTGTGTGGTGCGTGCTTATATCCCGTGTTGCATCTTGGAGGATGTTTTTTTAATAAAACCGCTCTTCTTAGTTTTGATGATGTTCGTGGTTGAGATGCGGCGGGTAATTTATGTGACTTGAGATCTGGGTAGTTTGTTTATGGGGAGCGTTATATTACTTCGTGAAATAACCTATGTTAAGTATAGTAAAACTTTGTAGTGTTGCCCATAGAACACACCTTTAAATTATTTTGTTCTCTATTTTTTTGCATGAGTTTGGTATGCTTACTTCGAAGATTTATCCATTAAAAATTCTTTATGACGTAGGGGTTAAAACGTGCATTCAACCTACCTTACATTCCATGAAGGTGTGACTCAATTTTCCTTTCAACGTGTTAAAAGAAAATTCATTAAGTATAATCGCCAATGTAGTTAGGTACATAACACGTTAGCACATGCGCTAGTTACTGCATAATTATTGTGGCAAAGCCCGCTGTGGCCGGCTCGGGCAATATTTTCTAATAAAAGAGCCTACGGGCTGGGCCAAACGGGGCAATTATGAATTATATATGGTCGATTTTATGGTACGTGTATAGCTATATTTTGTAAATGACTGTAATCGCGATCGTTAATATTTTGAAGGTTATGGCTATAGATAGTGCTCAATTTAGAAAATGTGAATACATAGAAAACAATTCAGTTAGAATATTAAGACCTAGTTTCACCATACCAAGTTCGTTAGTTTAATCTTCTGTTAAAATTTTAACGGGACATTAAGAGTAGCAAGTGTTTCACGAAGCGCTATTCTGTTGCTGCCCTAGAGGTCCGTTAACTTACTAACCGACATATACCTAGTCAGTTGTCAAAATCATCGAAATAAAAAACGTGAGTCTATACTATCATCATCATCTGCCTAGCCTTTTCCCAACTATGTTGGGGTCAGCTTCCAGTCTAACCGGATGCAGCTAAATACCAGTATTTTACATGGAGCGGCTGCCTATCTGACCTCCACAACCCAGTACCTGGGCAATACGATACCTCTACGATACGTGAGTCTATACTATACGGCTAGCTAAAATGATGCATTGTCAGTGAACATTGACATGTGACATTGCGACTTTTTATTTTGGTTGCTTTAACAACTGACCGATATAAGAGTGAATGATACATCCTAAAGCCAGGTTTGTTATTTTTTTTCTGGTGAAACGTAAATAACATTGACATCGATGTTTATTTTAATGGCTGATTTACTAATGTCTAATTATGAACAGCTTGGCGAAACTAGGTCTTAGCGATGCAGTTATTAGTACCGAGTATCGCCAGTAAAAACCAACTCAGATCAAAAAGTCAATAGATACGAAAACTTCATAGCCCAAATCACTGCAGATAATGTTTGTATCAGTACTAATCTGCAGTCCATGCCAAAACCACATCGAATACTAGTACCACCAAACCCAAAAATCGACAACAAAGGAAGCAACCAAAAGAAGTCTTAATACCAGTCGTCTATATACTAAATCTAGCCTTTAATACTGCCCCTTACGCTTTTATTTGTAACATGGCGTGCCACCGCACGTAGCGAGGAGCTCCAATAACCTTAGGTAACGACATAAGCCCACCACGTATGGTATCTACTTAAAAGGCATTTACATTCATACAACCATATTTACATAGGATCCCCGGTGTAATGCTGGGAAGTTCCATTTCTAAGGGTTTTTGTGAAATAAACTGGGAGGGTAAGCCGATGTCGATAAAGATAGAAATCAGTGAGATTTGTGTGTTTTTGTTTTTTGTTTTTTGTATGGAATTGTAGTTTAGATAAGAGGAATAAAGAATGTTGTAGTGTATTTGAATTTGGATCGGGAAGTAAATTTTCTGGACCGTCCCTTGGGTGTGCGATATCTACATACAAAAAAGCCCAACTGAGTTATAAATATTCTGATTCTGCAATTTCTATTTTGATTCACCAAATAGGCAATATGTAATTACTATAATAATTATGCCTATTGGTATCCTAACTTTAATATTATAAATGCGAAAATGATTGTTTGCGCTTTCTCGTCTTAACTACTCAACCGATCATCAAGAAATTTTGCATACACGTTGTCAGGGTTACAGAAAAGGACATACCTACACATACCTTTCATCCAGAAAAAAAATACTGTTCCCGAGGGATAGAAAAAATATCTACAATAACGCGAGCGACGCCGCGGGCAAAATCTAGTTGTAACACACGCGCGATTGATAATACCAAAAATCTATGACGTCAACCAAATAGAGGTAAAAGGGGGAGTGTCTTCTAGAAAATGTTCTACCTACCTTAAACTTTAATAAAGTAACTAACAATGACATGACTTTCAAACAATGATAAAAGTGTGTGTGTGTGTGTCAGCTCCGACGCACGACTGGAGTTTACTCCGTGAAAGGTGCGCAAGGTACGTTGCGCAGTAAAACGTAACGCTTTTAAGTTAAAGCTTGTATTAATTTTCACTCTTCATATCATACCGGGGGCCTTATATGAAAATCGATTCGTATGGAGTAGACTCTAATAATATAACTTTCCAATGCATAAATGTATTTTACCAGGTCCAAAAACAACAGGAAACTCTTGAAATACCTATCATATCAATCGAGTAGCAATAAAAATCACTGTTTCCAATACGTGCGGTTGAATTATAGATACTACAGAAATGTTGAAAATGCAATAAGAATGTAATATTGAACATAAGACTTGAAATATTTTACTCGAGAATTTTAGTACCAAGATACTGCGACGATATGGAGACTGTATTTTGCAACAAAATATTTATTTATTGAGTAAAGTTTATCTGATGAAAAATAAAATAATATAGAACACGTATTTATCCTTCCTACTAATATTATGAACGCGAAAGTTTGTGAGGATGGATGGATGGATAGATGTTTGTAACCCTTTCACGCAAAAACTACTGAACGGATTTGAATGAAATTAGGCACAAATATAGTGTATACCCTGGATTAATATACAGAATACTTTTTATCCCGATATTCTTACGGGATCGAGACTTATACGGGTGAAACCGCAGGGCACTGCTAGTTAGTCTATAAATTAAAGTCGCTTTTCGTGTCCGTCTGTGTGACCGCGTTGTTCTTCTAAACTACGGAATTATTCTGATAGGTCTAGGTATGTATACCTATAATAAACATAATAAATATACATAATTATGTATATCAAACTTACTTAAAATTAAGAAAACTAAGGAGGCAGTTGACTGCCTCATTGGTGTAGTGGTCGCAAGCGCTACTGCTGAGCATGAGATCCTGGGTTCGATTCCCGGGTCGGGCAAAGTGTTGTTGGGTTTTTATTCATCTAGAATTAGTCAGTAGCAATCTGGAGTCTGGATTTGTGCCCGGTTGATGGCATTAGGCTCGCCCCCTGTTACATGGAACTTAAACATAACTGGCGAAGTGTGGGTGTGCTATACGTACACCTCTGCCTACTACTTCGGGGATCACAGGCGTGATATTATGTTGTTATGTTTATGTTTACCTTTGGGAAAAAGGCGTTTATTTATGCAGTTAATTGAGGTTCTGTACTTCTTTTCTCATGCATTATAAAGAGATGATGTTTTGTAAAGTCGTGAAAACCGTGCATGAAAGGGGCGGTTCTCTAGTATACAGGGTGTAAGGGACAGCCCTCCGCAAACTGATGGGGTGAACTCAGTATATCATACTAAGATGACCGGTACGTGAAATTGTTTCAGGAACGTTATGGGAATCCAATAAACCTGATTTGTTTTATTACCTCACATGCAATGTATCGTTACCGTGGTAAAACGCGTGTGGCGAACGGCAGCGCAGCGAGCCTTCTGCCGCCGAGTATTTCAACATCCATTGCTGATTTTTTTTATTTTAGCTGTTTTATTTGCATAAATGGAGCACTACGTACAGAGAATGTAATTTTAAATTGAAATAAATTAATAGTAACCGAAAAGCGATAAAAAAAAATGAGAATTTTCCTGAGAAATTTAGCAGTGGAATATGATTCAAAATAAGGAGCTGAATGCTGTTAGTTTGCAGAGGACTGTCCCTTACACCCTGTATAATAAACTAAATGACAAATAGTTTTCTTTCAAATATTATCGGTTTTGAAAAAAAAATACAGAAGATTCTCATTTAAAACAAATGATGATGACATAAAAATGCTGGACGTGCAAAATGTAAGGTCCCTACTTGTTTTATTTTTACGTAAAAAGGCATCATTCAAATTAAAGTCCTTTGTTACAGTCCTTGTTAAAGAGATTCCAAGAAATCTAGATTTTTCTAAATAAACATATCTGAATCCCAACGACAAAGTCTGTAAAACTTTTTAACCAGATAAAAATATAAGGCGACATGTGAAGGACAAATTGATTTGTCAAAAAGCGGATCCAATTCACTGTAGTTGTACCATTAGTGAAACGAGAAGTCGTCTGGGTGCCATGGACGTGCGCTACGAATAACTGAACGAGAAAGCGACAAGTTCCAAGAATTCAGTAGGAAACTCACCTTTAAGTGATAAGTAAGATTATGTTTTTTTTTTTCTTTGGAGACATGTGACTGTCGTGATCCATCAGTCAAATAAAGCATTAACCTCAAAGATAATAAAATATTTTGTTCTAAAAAGACCATTACATAACCTTTAGGGGCAGAGTCAGTCAACATAATGGAAACTGCTACATTAGCAACTTATCTTTTCCAATTTTTCATTTAGAATTACCTTGTGACGGTATCCAAATAGTATGCATTTAATAAATAAAGTGTCCACAAATCACTATAGTGGTACGACTATTGCCAAGCTAATTTGAACATTTTCTATACAAATAAATAAAATTTCAATGTCTGTTTGTAATGTCAAAATAACAACTTTTTACTAAATGCATAAGAAGGTATAAAAGGTACTTATAACAAAAAAGCAATTTTTAACATTTTTGTCTGTCTGTCTGTTTGTTCCAGATAATCTCCGAAACGGCTGGATCGATTTCGACGAGACTTTCACTAACAGATAGCTGATGTTACGGCGGGTAACTTAAGCTACTTTTATTTTAGAAAAATAATTAGGGTCCCACGCAAAAATATTAAAACCCATGAAATTATGAACAAAAGTCGGATTTGATTTTTTTTTTTTGCATTTGGTAGTCCAATTCTCGAGGATAGTTACTGGCTATTTAACATCACGCTAAGTATATTGTGTATCTTACGACATCCACGCAGACGAAGTCGTGGGGCGCAGCTAGTTCCTAAATCAAAATCCACATTCAAATAAAATATCTATCATAAATTGCTGTTGGCTGCAAAAAATGGAGAGTACCACTTTTAATTAAATACGGAACAAAAGCAAACGGGATTACATATAGGAAAACGGATAACAAAAAGCTATTAGAATCCTTAATAAAAACGCGACAAAAAGTTCTAGTTAAAGAAGGAAAAGAGAAAGCAACATGTGTAATAGAAGCTGGAGCTGATAATACCATTACATATTAGTTAGGGAAACGATGTTAGAAAGCAATTTTGGCGACGCATATTGGCAATTATCAAGTACTGATGCTTTGTTTGTTTATTATTTTCGATGGCACCCTGAATGGATAGGGGTTTGATGGGATAGCGTCTATCAAAATATAGAGAACGTGCAAATAAGATGTTCTATTGGTGTATAAACATGTTTAGGTAATAATTGGTGCATGTAGATTATTTAATCATTTTTAGTTTAGTTAGTTTAGAAAAATTCTTTATTTAACATAAAAGTATACATAGCTGTAGAACTTTAAAAATGAAGTAACTGTTATAGTATTAATAGCAACACTTTTACAGGCTAGGAGCACCTTTATAAGTATATAATAATGATGACTACAAACTTATTACAACATGAGGCATTTATTAATTAAACTTTAACATAAACACGAAATTATTGTAATAATTTCATTTATAAAATGAGCGCGAGCGCATGTGCAACCGGTGCAAGCAGTAGCTCGATGCTCGCGTTGACCACTGGCGGCGCACGAGTAAATCATTTAAAATCCAATACTGCCTTGTTGGTGTAGTGGTCGCAAGCGCAACTGTTGAGCAAGAGGTCCTGGGTTCGATTGCCGGGTCGGGCAGTGTTACTAGATTTTTCCATCTGGAATTTGTCAGTAGCAGCCCGGAGTCTGGATTTGTGCCCGGTTGATGGAAATAGGCTCGCCCCCTATTACATGGGACTCGAACATAACTGGCGAAATGTGGGTGTAATATAGGTACACCTCTGCCCAACCCTTCGGGGAATACAGGCGTGAAGTTATGTTATGTGTTAAAATCCAATAATTCAGAAAGAACGTAGAAAATGCATTGAATGTTGTCTCAGTAAGAACATAGATTTATTGTTTTGCACAACTTTTTGTTTTCTTTCATTAAATTATTCATAGCAGTGTTACTGAGTCTTAACAATCCGTTAACATAATTATGTATAATTTATTGCCACCAATACATTTTTCCTTCCAAAAAACAAGACGTTATGTGGCATAAAGTAATATTAAGCATACGTTTAGAGTGGAGTGAGTGTTAAATTATGACGCAATAAACGTGCCATATCGTTGAATAGGCCGCGTTCACAGTAAATAATGGCCCGGAGATATAAGATTCTGAACAATATCTTACGATATGCTATCTGCAAAATGCTCCAACTCAATTCCCTTACAAAAATATGGCAACTTAGCAAATCGTCAGCACACCTGCGCTTGAATAACACTTTCCCATTTTCCTGTAATATCCTTAATAAATCTGAGTAAAGTTGAGAATATATTCATACTTCTTTTATGGTTATCAATCGCGGCAAAGTTTGAGCTTTTAAATAATATATCCTGTGTCACAATCGGTTAGGTTCGAACCAATTTTGTGTTCCGAACATTTTGTGCCGAATAACTTTGTTGCCATTGGAAACAGGAGTTGATTCTCAGTGAATAATTAAAATAGTTGTTTTAAACGAATGCACGGACGTTGACCGCATATTTTCAACACACAACGCTTGATTAAAAACCACAGACGGAATTAATTACAAACAAAATACATCATCATTGTGTTGGACTTTGTACATCTTTGTGTGTTCAGGTAATTATATAAAGACAAATTGATATTCGATAATAATGAAGCATTTATTTTTAAATTAAAAATGGTTTAATCGAATTATGTTGATATTATGACATGCAAATGTAATATTTGTATTCGCTACGACGTACTTTTGCTCAGCACTTTTGTAAAATACTTATAGAAAAATTCTCTTGACAAAAGTAGTGATGGATGAATGGACACTAAAACCTCCACAGTAAAAGGTTTCACGTGTTAACTTTTTTAACTCGGCTTTACACGCAAAAGAATAAATAGGTCCACCAAAAATCGACTAATCAATAACGTGTATACGATATATTAATCAAAAGATATCCCGTTTTTTGCAACCAAAGGGTGTGTTTGAATGGCACCCCTTCCAAATATTGGTTTTTGTCGGGCCATACCCGTCGTCCAGTAAGAGCAAAGCCATGTTTTCTCATTTACTGCGATACGCACGTTCGCGATATCTTACGCATTGGATAAAGGTTTTCACTATGTTTTATAGTGCGACGTCATTAGCTGTGAATATAAAGTGGCGGTATGACAAAACATGAATTAATTTGAGACATGTCGCACGGTACGATGCACACCCTAATATGTGATACACACGGGCTTGAATTATTTTGGCAACAATTGAATCAAGTGATTAAAGTATGATGGGTTCCATGCTTACGGTAAATTTAAGTTCGTACCCAAAATATTAATTAAGAGTTTGGAAAACTTTATAAAGTTGACAAAGGAACGTCGTGCCGCAATTTAAAAATATGGGACGTTAATAACTGTCATTGAATTTTCAGGGTTCGAAGCTGACCCCAAATTAGCTGGGTAATGTCTAGGCAGATAATGATGACTCACTGAAAAGTCCAAAACAATAATTTCAGTGATGTGTGTGCTTAGTCATTTATAAACAGCTAGCAGCTCCTCGCGGTTTCACCCGCATAAGTCTTGATCCCGTGGGGACATCGGGATAAAAAGTATCCTATGTATTAATCTAGGTTATAAACTGTTTGCCAAATTTAAACAAAATCCGTTCAGTAGTTTTTGCGTGAAAGAGGAACAAACATCCATCCATCCTCACAAACTTTCGCGTTTATATAGTAGTAGGATAACACTTTCTTTTAATTATATTATATTATTATGCTTGCCAAACTCCAAACCAGTATGTCACTATTGTTGGTATGCACGATAACACCACCCTATATAAGGGAAAGTGAGGAAATTCGCTCAATTATATCACCCCGCTACTGCTTTTTAGCTTATTTATCAATCAATCTCCGATCTAGGGTTGATAAACAACACCTCAATGTCAACAGTAAGTTTCGTCGATTCACTAGAACTAATGGATTTTCATTATATTATTGTAATGCATAATGTTTATATACATAGGTGCAGTCCTATTACGTCGGATTTTGTGAGGTATGTGCATGTCAAGCTATAAGTGTCATGGAGAGGTGATTCGACCTTTAATAATATTTCATATATATATATCATATATATAATATATATACATAGGAAATATTGTATAATTATTTTCAGCGTTCGAAAGTAGCTTAGTTTTCAAGTTAAACGAGCAATAACATTGCTGCAAAATATTTTTTGTAACATATATTTTCCTCATGCCCAATGTGATTTAACCCTTAAATGCATGAATTTTTATTTTTAATAAACAAAAATTGAAATCATTCGGGAAATGGGAAAAAAAAAACACTCCAAAGGTGGTTACATAAAGAGATATGAGGTTTTTATACATACGATGTAGATTTACATCACTATGCATTTAAGGGTTAAATATTTGCATCTCTCCGAGATCTTGAAACTTGCCCAAAAAAAAAATCAACAACGAAAAGTACATACTTCGGTAGCCTGTGTATCAAAACCCTTTACTCTCCGATCGTCAAAATAACAAATCCGTCTTGCCAATTTGCCGAGCACTCTAGGCACGCTATTACACATTAGAGGTTATGTCGGCGCGTGCAAGACACGTGTCCCGACGAGAACACGTCATTAGCTTCACGACTCTTCTCTAGGGAGGGACTACGACAGTTTTTTGTTCATAACTAGTGATGGTCCAATGTCGCAGTAGAAAGCGATGTGGCTGTAGCGATTTTGATACATTGACTGCAAAGAAGTGAGGTTTCCAGACTAAAGGAGTTATTACGTAATGATGTAGGTATGTTGACTTGAAAGAGCATGGCAGTTGAGAGTATGTCATGCTCACTTAAATGTCTCGCTGATGGTGGCGCGTGTGTTGGATCATTCGGTTCCATACAAAATGGTTGAGCTGGATGGTGCTGATCCACGCGTCATGTTCGTGAACGGGCGCCGTCAGTTGAGACTGGTCATTTCTTAACCGCCAGGGCTTATTTTTAATATTATATTTTTAATTGTTTTTAATTTTTTTTTTACATTGTGCTCACTTAGAGAAGCTACAAGAATAATGTGCCCAGGATTTTGTAATAATATTGATTTAAAAGAGTGTCCGTGGAGTTTCTTGCCCGTTCTTCTCTATAGAGATCTACGCTTTGGAATGGGCAACTAGCTTCAACTTTCTGACTAACTGACCGACTCTTTGACAATTCAAAAGTGCCTGTAATTGGTTTGATTGAAATAAATGCTTTGAGTTTGACTTTGAGGTCATTGTCCAGTAATGGAGGTCTTTCGGCATAATCAATCAAATCAATCAAAACTTCTTTATTAGGACAACAGAGAATAATGCTGACGATGATGAAGGTGGAAAATGCTCTGAAATGGCTAAGAAGATAAATCATATTCTTATTTTCTCGTATCGGTATGAATTATCGGTATAAATGAAGTTCATGACGTGGTGCAAATATTGACCAGTTACAAGGTGGTAGGTAGCATGGCTGGTGGGGATGCACCGGACGTACATACCAGGTTAAATTAAATTAGCTGGCGAAACTTCACACTCGTGATGTGTTGCGTGGTGTTCTTGCGATACCTAAAACCAAAATAAAGATTTTCTTTACTAATAATTTACTTCAAGTAACTACAGCTGATTACTTCAAAGTAACGCCTATTACTGAGAAGATTGCAGACTCCTGGCTAAGGTGGTACAGAGATGTTATGCGTAGAGCCGATGACCATATCGTGAAAAAGTGCCTTTCCATGGCTACAAAAAGAAGGGGAGAGGTAGAGCGCAAACTACCTGGATGACAAATGTCCGGCAGGACTTGTTACAGCTTGGCCTTACAGATGACGAAGCACTTATCAGCGAAGTGAATGGCGCAGATAGACTAAGAAAGCCGACCCCGCATAGAGGGAAGAGGAGAGGGCAAAGAAGAAGAAGAAGAACAACAGCTGATTACTGGGTCAACGGCCGATTGCAGCATTGTTACTTGAAATTCATCATCATCATCTGCCTAGCCTTTTCCCAACTATGTTGGGGTCAGCTTCCAGTCTAACCGGATGCAGCTGAATACCGGTATTTTCCATGGAGCGACTGCCTCTCCGTCAGCTAATTTAATTTGACCCAGTATAATTATGTATCAGTACCAGGTGTTTGATCAAGAATATACCAAGGATATACACGTGGAGGTATTTTAATGCAAATGAGTAGTCCCAGTAATAGTTTGGACCTACAGTGACGTTACGTAGGTGGATAATATTATCTCATCTAAACTATTAAGACGCAGATATATGCCAACGGCCTTGAGTGCATAGCTTGCGTGTTCTGTTCTGAGCTCACGCAACGCATCGTACGTCCACCCAGTAATAGGACTCGCCTGTCAAGGAGCGCTGTACCAAATTAGACGCATTATTAATTTATTATACGTAAAACAAAAGGTAATTTAAAACACGTTGGTTGTGTTAAAAGATAAATGGTTAAATTATCTTTAATATGGTGAAGATTTCATAAAAATACGCTTGATAGTTTTTGCGTGATTCTCAGTCTTTTATCCACGTTAAACATAATTTTACAAATTAATTACACTGTGTAAAATAAACATAATCTAACATATTCACGTATTAAGTTATTAAAAATTATTTAATATAACATATATTTATTCCAAATCATTAAAACTACTTGTTTAGACGTGATCTTCAGTTTAAAATCATTAAAAAGTCGGTTATCGTCGACTTAATACTCTTTTAGCTACCACCCATGTGGGACCTTTAACCTTCTGTTTTAACCGCTGTTTACTTCCTAATATTTGTAACCATCTTTAATCTTATTCTTTTAATTTGTTTCGTAAGTGCTTGACAGGTTTTATAGTACGCATGTATGAAAATATAGTCTTTCAGTCTGACAGTTCAAAAGTGGTGTTGATATTCTATAAGCAATCTCCTTAACATTATTATAAAGCCACAAAATCTGTTAGTGTGTAGTAGTTTTCTGGTTTAATTGGTTCTCAGGCTAGGGTTCAGCAGTTTCAGAATATATTCGTCCTCTCGAACTGAGCCAGCTACAGCTAATCTTTTAATTATAACTCTTTACTTTCGTCTCCTCTTTTTCTTATAACTTGGACCTGTACAAAAGTTAGGAGTAAAAGCGAGATCCAGATTTTTAAATTTCCACCGGGGCGATAGTCGGAGTGCTCTCATTACTTTGTAATTTAGTAATTAACACTAGCTGAAATGAGTTTCTAAGTATATTTTATTTACTATTGGACCTATAAGTGCTAATTGGTCTACTTTTACTACGGTTTTAGGTTTCAGTTAGAGGTACTTATCACGGCGTCTTCTATTAGAAGTTTTTGTAGTGAAAACTTCTTTAGGTTTGTGGAGCGCTTTTTGCCTGCTCACCGACATGCTAATATGACGTGTTGCGCCGGACTGGTGACGCGCAGCGACCTGTGTACATGATAATGTTTTAAGTTTTCACTTCTGTCGTCTGTACCCATGACTGTCTACTTTTTTTAATATTTTCCCAATTATTGTAAAATTGAAGTTTAGTTTCTTCCCCTGCTTACGCAAAACGCGGTACAATCGATGCAATGAGCTGATTTTCTTTAAGGAAATTATGATTCTTTTAATTCTTTACGTAGCAGCAGAATGTCGGCGTTCTTACGTTCTCTCCTTCATTTATCACATTCAGTACTTGATGCCCATTGCATTTATGGTATAGTATAAAATAAAGTCGCTTTTCGTGTCTGTCTGTGTGACCGCTTTGTTCTTCTAAACTACACAATGAGTTTTGATATAGTTTTCACCATAATTTAGAAAATTGATACCGGGAGGCTTATGTGTACGAAACATGTGTTAAAATATTACAATAAACTAGCACTTCCCGCGCGACTTGGTCCGCGTTGATTTTGTACTTTAGTACTCCGTTAGGGGTAGATTTTCAAAAAAACCCTGATACACGTTAGTCTTTAGTTTTGGTCTTGGTATAAATACTGAATTTCGAGTTAATCGGACCGTGCGTTAAAATTCTTCTATAAGAACTTTGACAACCCCCAATCCCTCTTTAGGAGGCAGTTTAGAAAAACAAAAAATGACAAACTTCATAATTTACTTAGATAAGTATTCGTGCCAAGTTTCGAGTTTATTAACTCAAGAAATAAGATTTTTCATAAAAACAAAATCCCCACTTTTCAGCTCCTAAAAGGTCGAATTTCCAAAAATCCTTCCTTAATGGATGATTACAAAATAAAAGGCATCAACTGCCAAAATTTCAAGTTTGTAGCCTCAGCGGTTTAGGATCTGCGTTGATGAATCAGTCGGGACAAGTAATTATATATTTATAGACAATAATAAGGAAACCTCGATATTTTGACAAGTCTTTATCACCGTGCGAAGCAGGGGTGGGTCGCTAGTTATATATAAAACAGTTTTCTTTCACATCACTTTTACTCTGCCTACAATAATTAACAAAGCAAGATAAATAACTCATTACAACCCACTTACGTCCTATCAATATCCTAATAATTCATTACACGTTATCGCCAACTACCGGGATATCGCCAAAAATAATAAGACTCATAGAGTGATGACGGAAGAACTCCTTTCCTGAATAATGGGTGTCGACTTCCGACGATATATTTCCGCTATCTCGCCGCCAACATGGCGTCCGCACTTCCGGTTGACCGTTATGGAGTGTTAATCGAGCATTATGTCTGAACAGATGAAAAACTATCTGCGGAGGCGCTCGGCTGGATGATTTTCGTTGATAGGTGTGTTGTGTGGCTTTTAAGTTATAGAACCTTTTCTGTGGACCTTGTGTGGGAACCTTTTTATTAATACGCGTTCTTTAGTCAGAATGGTGGTAGGGGTTGTGTACAGTGTAAACCGTGGCATACTTTGGCAACGCAACACTGAGATCGTCACTTGCCTTTTCATTTCTTATTTCTATGTTTTCAATGAAAAGATTTTTAATAGGTTAGGGCTTACCGTAATAAAATAACTAATACCTGACTGACTGTTTCCTCCTCTATTTGGCACAGTTTCCTCAAAAATTATGTTTACGAAAAAAATGTCATAAAAACAAGTAACCACAGAAGCTCCACATCATATCTACAGGGTCAAATTAAATTAGCTAGCGAAACTCCGTAGACGTGATGGGTGTCGATATCTAAACATGATAAAACAAAAAAAAATATTAATTTGATTTCATTGTTAAATCAGTTTTAAAAAAAAAATTGTGTAAATTTCACAGACGTGATGGGTCAACTCATACTTCAAGGATGGTCGTTACAACACTGCCAGCGGTCGTTGACCCAAAAAAAAAAAATCAAATCTTTTTATTTTTTACTTTATCGTATTTAAATATCGATAACCATCACGTCTGCAGAGTTTTGCTGGCTAATTTAATTTGACCCTGTATAATTAGGCATTCTTTAAGCTTTTCATATCGCCATCGATTCAGGGTGACGTGAATGGGAAACACCATCGAGCTATGGTTTCGTAGCAGACGTCATTGTTTGCCTCCCCTGCCAGGGCTTTTGTTACTCAGCCTTCCCTTCAAACAAAAGAACTTCCTAGATGAACAAAAACGTAATTACAGGGAAGGGCTGAAAAGGAAAAAATCTTAAGATTATTATCTAATTTTTCACCGCTATCCTTAACATAAATGTTTCTTTTGTAAAAGTATTTGATAAAAGATGGATCAAAAGGTGAATTTTTTGCTTCAAATGTCTTTGTTTGCATTGTTGATAAAATTTTTGAGAGTACATAACGCAAGCTTGTAGGGTTTAATTTTATCGTTTATAGGTAATAAAACTCCTCCTTCCTCGACTGCCTCGTTGGTCTAGTGGTTGCGCTGTTGCTGAGCATGAGGTCCTGGGTTCGATTCCCAGGTCGGGCAAAGTGTTATTGGGTTTTTCTATCTGGAATTTCTCAGTAGCAGCCCGGAGTCTGGATTTGTGCCCGGTTGATGGCAATAGGCTCGCCCCCTATTACATGGGATTTAACCATAACTGGCGAAATGTGGGTGTACTATAGGTACACCTTCGGGAAAACAAGGCGTGATGTTATTGTAGGTAATAAAAATGGCTGTACAGTTTCATACATTTCGAGTCGAAACTTCAAAGCAACAGTCTGGCTCTATCGAAAACTATGACTAGTTAACAAAACGAATCGTTTGTTCTGTTCCTAGTAATACTTTTTGCAGCAATAAAAATCAATTGTAGTTGCAGTAGCAGAGGTGATCAACCTTTGACATCGTGGGTACGCTTTAGCCCAACGCGGGTTGTTCAACAATTTTTCCAATTACGCCATCGTTCATACTCTATAATTTTGCAATTTTTATACTAAGGACGTTGCCTTTGAGCGATTACTTACGTCTTTAATATTACTTATGCTACTTGTTAGCTGCTTCCCGTAATTTGACGGTACGACAATGAATAGTAACAGTTCCTATGATTCCTAATGAATAGTAACAGTTTTCCTTGGTGGAAATGTATAATGTCAGTGCTGATGTAAAGAAAGTCCGCGTATTAAAATATCTAAAAAATAGAAATCTATTATAATTGTAACTAGTAAAGTAATTAAGTTGTGTGTATAGTGAACATAAACACTGATAAATGTTCGCAGAGTGCTACAGTGGACCCAAGTGAAATAAATCCTAAAAAAAAAAAAAAAAAAACTTATCAATCACAATATCGTATAAAAAAACAATATCAGTGTTAGTGAGAGTGATCGTTACTGATCAAAGGAACAAAACCAAGTTGTGGACTAGCATAACTAAAATAATAACTTAAAATCAGTGCATATTGATGGATATAATCACCAAAACAACAAAATAAATCAGTTGTAACTTCAAATTTTAAATTAGTATCAAACCAAAGACAAAAACTTAACTCATTTTTAGTGTTGTGACAAAAATAAAATTACTAAAGAACGAATGATTATGATAGTCGTTTTAGTGTTGAGACTTGGATACCAGCCTTTTGGCCTTTTGGCCTAACTACAGTGTGTGTTGGTAGTAATTTTACTGAATTTCGAAACCATCTCAAAAAGTGAAAATGACTTCGAAAATTAAAACTAATAATAATAATGACCATAAGGAGCTATTACTAGTTACTTGTCACAGATGCAAAAATCAAGTAGAACATAGAAGTACCTTGTTATGCACCGTATGTAAAAACCACTTTGAATTTGATTGTGCCGGTTATCCTGAAAAAGTGTACCGTTTAAAAAATTTAGATGAGAGAAAAAAATTCAGATGGAAATGCAAAACATGCACTAAGAAGGTAAAACAGCAGAACACACCCAGCTTTGTGGTATCCAATGTCACAACGAGAAAAAAGCGCTTGTCTCCTAAGTCATCCATAGCTACTATTCCTAACGAGGAGACTACACCCAGGGCTACTCCAAAAAGCACTACCTCTGAAATATGCGACTCTCATATCCTTACAATAGATCACACATCAGATGAGGGTGCGTTCACCGATAAAACATTGTCAAGAAGCATGGACTATACAGAAATTGACTATATCAATGTTCAAGAATTTAAGGATACGATTGAACTACTCCAGACGCAACTCAGTAGTTCTCAAAATGAACTTGAGAATATCATACTCGAAAACAATGAACTTCGTACGCAAAATGACAAATTACTCAAGGATAATGCAACTTTAAAAGGATTCCTAAGCCTACCCCCACTGAGAGAAAATAGCAGTGTGGATTCAGCAGTTACAAGAAATGTGCATACATACTCTTTCTTGCACTCAGATATGCCAGCCTTCTCCACTCCACCTAGATATGCGGCTACCAGTAAGATTAACACGAAAACACAACTTTATTGCAATATCTCGAACCTACAAAAGGATATCGGAGAGCTGGAGAACCAGTTAAAACAAGCCGGAAAGGAAATAATAAACCTTAAGGATCAAATTCAAAATCTTGAAAAGATAGTGAAGGCAAAAGGAAGGATAGAAAACCCCCAAAAAACAAACTTTTCACTGGATGCTCAGAAGGAAGATCACGTGCACAAAATATATATTTATGGCACACAACAAATGGTTGGACTATCATCTGCATTGATACGATCAAGAGTGGACACACCTTATGTAAATTATACCGTCACGTCTGAAACAAAACCACACGCGCTTACCAGTGATGTCTTTAAAAGCTGTCAAAATATTAAGTTATCGTTGAATGACAAGCTCATAGTTTGTGTGGGCGAAAATGACTACGACATAAAGATTTTGTCTACTCAACTTCGTCAATTCCTCAATGAATTCCGTAATAATGGTGTGATAGTTCTGAGTCTACTGAAAAATATATATATAAATGTAAATGACCTAAACCAAACTATACGCAATATTTGCAATGAATTCAAAAATTGCAACTTTGTTGACTCTAATTATAATTTGTTTAATACATGTAAATTTATTAATTATGTTATTGACTATGACGATTATGAGAAAAAATATTTAAATGTTAAAGCACTAAAGAAATTAGTATTGCGTTCCCAACCAAGTCACAAAAAAATCGCCAATAAATGTGAAGTCTATCGAAAAGGAACAATCCCATATTACTTTGCAGGAAAACAGTCTGAACACGATACCACGAATGAACCCGGTATTGGAAACCCTACTACTAGGAAAATGGGTACTATACCTTTCTATTTTAAAACTGTGAGCAGGAATAGGCTTTTTCGTGAAAAATGGTTGTGAGTCACAGACCTTTAAAATATTTCACCAAAACATCGCTAGCGTTTTATCTAAACAAGAAATTTTAGAAATAACGTTGCTAGAATTACGAGACGCAAATAATGAACCCGATATTTTATGTTTCTCTGAAACTTTTATGCGTGCCGGAAACGAAAAGTTTCTCAATATAAACAACTATACCTTGGCAAGTGCGTTTAGTAGAGACCAGCAGAGAGGGGGCACCTGTAGAGGAGAGTGACCAAATATGGAATACCATTTTGATTTTTAGGCATAATTTGGACAAATGTTATAAATAAAAAACTTTTTGTGGTAATTATTAACAATCATATATTTGCACTTAAGTTTGTAACAAGTTTAGGTTATATTGATTAGTTTGAGGTAAGAAAAATTTTCAGAAACTAAATAACGATGAAGGTACCTATATATGGAATAGGTACCCCAAATATGGAATACTATAAACACTATTAAAAATTAACCTTAACTTACAAGAGACTCTTTGGAAACTTTGGTATAATATAGAAAGGAACACAAATTATTTACAAAACGTTATATATGCGACTTGGACCATAGTTTCCTTGAGCATAGACGTCTTCGAGGAGATCAAAGAATGAGTCTACTTTTTCTTTGCTGAATCCAAAGGTTCTAGCAAAAGACGTGCCAGTTGGTCTTCTCACTGATAGCTTGTCCTTATGGCGTTTAAGAAATAATTTAAGCCATTTTTTCCAGCTATGCCAGTCTCACCAAATGGGTTTTTCAACTGATTACGATTTGCTAACATGTACGCCATTCTTCGAACATCATTTCTCGTCAAGCCATGAACTTTGCTCTCCATCGTCAAAATGTAGTCTTCCAAAAGATTTTCAAGGGTTGTCCCTTCCTTCCGAGTGTAGTATCTGCGGCTTCTTCTGGAGAAAATTCGTTTTTCTGACATAATCGAAACAAGGTAGATCTTGGCACATCAAAGTGTTTTGCAGCTCTCAAATAACCCATGTTTTCTCTCTTACTAATTTTATAGCTTCCGCCATATGCTCTGAATTCAATTCTTTACGCTTTGTTTTCGAGTTGACACCGGCCATTCTGGTAAAACATGAAAAAAAATATAATTAACAAATTCATCAAGTCAGCTGATACTTCAGAAAACCAATTATGGAATAGTCCATAATTGGATACTGTGATCCGTCCATATTTGGATTTTCCAACGATTTCAAACTGACATTCACATTTTTATATTTAAGAAAGTAATACCATCTAATACCGCTAAAACATACAAAAGAACATCTAAACGATCTCTAAAAGCTATAAAATCAATACTGTGTGAACTTTCTGTACGAAAAATACGTATTTTTTACATACCTTAGAAAGTTATGCGGTAGCGACAAAACAAAACACTGTCACAACGACGAAGGCGCTCGCTCGACTGACATGCTACAACTTGTACGCGTAAACGGGAGTAGAAAGAGACAGAAAATCACTGTTTATTGCGTGTGTGAGTTTGCATTTGAGAGAAATGGGGGTATTCCATATTAGGGATACTATCCCATATTTGGTCACTTTCCTCTATACTTGCAAAAAAGGGCATTACTTGTGATGAGCTTACTTGCGTTAAAAAATATTCAACGCTCAAGTCTTTCGAGGCTTGTGGTATTGAAATCCCATTGCATAAATTATTAATAGTGTGTGTTTATAGGACACCGACATCAGACCCTAACGTATTCCTGAATAAGTTGGACCTATTATTGGGTGAAGTACTCAAAAAATATAGGCCAAGTGTAAAAGTAGTTATTGCTGGTGACTTTAATATAAATACTCTGAAACCAGGGAAAGTTACTACCTATCTAACAGATCTATGTAATACGTACAAGCTGCAGCTTCACATTAACGTCCCAACCCGTAAAGACTCTTGTATAGACCACATAGTAAGTAACATCAAGACTACATCTACTAAAGTTTTGCCTCTTCACTTATCTGACCATGATACAGCACAACTGTTAGAGTTTCCGGTAAAAGAGCAAAGTTCAAAGTGTAAATCATACTTTATTTATAAGAAAGATTACTGCAACGAAAATATAAAAAAATTTAAAGAATGTCTCACAAGTATTTCTTGGTTGGATGTATACTTAGAATCTGACACAAATAAGGCTTTCAATACATTCCATGATTTTTTGTGTTTGTTATATAATTTGTGCTTCCCAAAGATAAAAATAAAGATTAAAAACTCTAATGCCTTTAAACAGAAATGGATAAGTAAGGGTCTTAGAAATAGTTGCAAAACTAAACGATTCTTGCGATATCACTATTACAAGAATAAAACATTATCACACAAAATAAGATATAAACAATACTCAAATATATTGAAAAAGTGTATGGTTAAATCGAAAATGAATTCTAACATAAATTTTATAAAAAATAGCCAGAACAAATGCAGAGCAACGTGGTCAGTTATTAATCATGAATTTGGAAACGCGAGATCATGTACTAGTAATATTTCTGAAATACAATTAGATAAGAAAGTTCTGACAAATCCCCCTGACATAGCGAATGCTTTTAATAATTATTTTATTGACTCGACTAATACCTTGACATCCAATAATCGACATTATTATAATAACAATAATATTAAGTCAATTTCTAACTCCATGTTTCTTAGCGCTATGACTGAAGATGAAGTTAAAAAAGAAATAATGGTGTTAAATAATACTAACTCTGAAGGTTATGATGGAATCAACACAAAGATAGTTAAGGCGTGCAGTACAGAATTAATTCCCATTTTGACATATTTAATTAACCTCTCGCTTTCGTCAGGTACATTTCCTGATGCTCTAAAATTATCAGTCGTGAAGCCACTGTACAAAAAGGACGATAAAAAGGACGTTAAAAACTATCGCCCGATTACTTTGATTCCTATTTTGTCAAAGGTATTCGAGAAATGTATGCTTAAGAGACTTGTCGACTTCTGTAGCAAATTTAATATTATAGCAAAGGAACAGTTTGGATTCCAAAAGCAAAAGTCAACAACACAAGCAATATTTACTCTTGTGAGCAATATCCTGAGTAACTTAAATAATAATAAATTGACAACAGGTCTTTTTTTCGACCTATCACAAGCTTTTGACTTCGTAGCACATGACGTATTATTAAGAAAGTTGGAAATACTGGGAATAAGAGGAGTTGCCCTGCAGTGGATTTCGTCTTATTTAAGTGGTCGAAATCAATACGTTGTTATAGACAAAGTAAATGAAAACGTACTCACTTCCTACTATTCTGTTTCTAGAGGAAATAAATGTGGCGTCCCTCAAGGAAGTGTATTAGGTCCCATATTATTCTTACTTTATATAAATGACATACCACTGGTGACTAATCATAAATTTATATTATTCGCAGATGACATTTCAATTATCGTATCATCTGACAAAAAATCACCTTCTGATCATGAAATAGACATTAATAATACTATTGACAAAATTTTACAATGGCTACAGACTAATAAATTAAAAATTAACTTAGAGAAATCGAATTATATTCAATTTAATAAGTCGAAACATACCAAATACAATTTTAAACTTAATATTGTCAGACTAAAAGAAGTAACGCAAACCAAATTTCTAGGTGTGCTCATAGACCAAGACTTAAATTGGAAAGGACATTTAGATGATTTATGCAATAGGATTAATAAATTTACTTACGCCCTCAGACAAGTAAAGAAGGTAACAAACGTTAAAACGGCAATTACTACATACCATGCATATATCGAATCTATTTTAAGTTAAACGCTTATCGTATGGGGGAACAGTACAGATAAAGACAGAGTATTCATTGCACAAAAAAGGTGCATCAGGGCCATTTGCGGACTTCGTTCTGATGAATCTTGTAAGCCATTTTTTAAAAAGCTTGGTCTGTTACCACTTCCTGCACTTTACATATACGCAATCTGTAACTTTGTCTACAGTAATAGGGGATTGTTCAGAAAAGCTAATGAAGTGATCTCTCGTCCAACAAGGGATCCACACAGACTTGTAACGAAGGATAATCCTAAATCAGCCAAGTATGCTACAAGCTGCCTTGTGATGTGTGTACGCATTTTCAACAAAATTCCGAAAGAACTCAAATGTATAAATAATTGTAACTCATTTAAAAATAAGCTGTATAAGTGGCTCATTGGACATAATTTCTATGACATTAAAGATTTCTTTGACATTTTATAATAATATATCCATCTAATAATTTGAATGATTTAATTAATATTTACTGTTGTTTTGACATGATAATTATTTTGCATGCAATTGATATTCTGTATAGCTAAACATGTGGACATTGTATAAGACTGTAACACCATTATACCATGTTTAAAGCAAATAAAGACTTATCTTATCTTATCTTATCTTATCCTACATTATTGCTGGTGAAACGAAAATTAGCATGTTGGTTACGCCATCGCCAGTCCTTTGTCGTACTCGCTAATTTATTTTCTATCTAAAATAAAACTTCGTCTATTTAATATTTAATCCCGTGCTGTTATCGCTGCTAAAGTAACGTACAGTTTTAAAGATTTTTTTTTTTGGAACACAGGTTAGGTTTGCTTTTATTTATTCCTTGTTGAATTTAGTAAATATGTCACTGAATTTATGGATTTTGTAGGTAAGTTGTATATTAGGAAATGTTGTACGATAGGTTGGACGTGCTTATGTGTTTACACTGGTCACACTGAAATGAAATGAAATCGTTTATTATGTAAACAAGATATCGGAATTACTTTTACACGTCATACTAAAAAAAATAAGCTAGAAGGAGTCGACATTTTCTATCTGACTACTCCTGAGAAGAAATGGCGAAACAAACTCAGGGGTCAAAATCTCTTTTAAAGTCCAGACACAATCTTGGTCAAATCATATGAGGACCATCTAGATCTGTGTCTGAAATGGTCTTTTGAGGAAATAACCACACACATTTGAGAGGACCTGTCCAGTCAGTGCAAGCATTTGTCAGTAATCGTGTAGCTCAACTCAGGACTTTAGGAGCTCAACGACTCGACAAACAATACCAAAGAAAGGACATTTGGGTAGGCCGCACAAAGTACTCAAAATGTCAGACTATCATTACAACTAACTGAGAAAGAAAAAAAAAAGAAAATTGAAGAGAGAGAAAAAATTGATGACCCACATAGTGAGTGTCCTTCGATGCAACTCCAGTTTTATTTTGGTCTATTACCCCATTCCGGGACACTGAACGAGACACAATATAACTTTTATTGTTATGACGTCTATGGGCGTTTAGTGTAAAAGATAATTAAGCTGGAAAATCAATAAAATGCTGTAGCGAAGTTGGAAGGTGAGCTAGTAGCGAGCTGTTTTTATTTCTATCGGCTGCGAGTCCCGCCCCGCGGCGGAATCCTGTTAGATATGTTGTACGGAAAATGGAATGATATAAAAATTCCATACTGTTTTCGCTCTCGATGGTGCAGATACTCAAAAGTTTATTCCTGGCTTACTTTTATGTTAAACATTTTGTTTAATAAACCCAGAAAGATATCATAGAGAGTACCTACAGCGTTACCTCTGCGGTTGCAACCTTAATAGGTTCGACTGAATTAAATTCGTATTTTTTTTGCAACTGAAGTGTTCCAATAAAAATTGACAGCCTTGTTTACGTCAGTCAAATTTTGAAAATTTTAAGAAATTAATTATTGACCAATTTTTATTTTTATGACCAGTTATGCGAACTAAAAAAATTAATTAATATTTATTTTTTTAGTTCGCATAACTGGTCATCAATTTTTATTCTTAATTTCTTAAAATTTTCAAAATTTGACTGACGTAAACAAGGCTATCAATTTTTATTGGAACACTTCAGTTGCAAAAAAATACGAATTTAATTCAGTCGATTTTTATAACTTCGAATTTGTAAAAGTACATATACTTTCCCTTATTTGCTCTCTCAGCGGATTTTTAGCCTTTTCTTTGGTGTGATGGTGTCTGGTCCCTATTTTATTTGTTGTAGGTGTAGAAACAGTAAAAAGGGTTGCTTCCGGCTTTTTTTGTGCCAGGTATTCACCAAGCTTGCGTTCTTTTGGGTGGCTTGTTCCAGCCGCATAGAATCCTTAGAGTTCAAGACCGGCAAGTCCATTTTAGTTCGCGACACATGATCGTCGTGTCACCTGCGATTCTGTCGAAGCGTGCTATACTATGAGGATGCGGTTCGTCAGGATCGACGAGTTATTTAAACCATCATACTTAATTATACTTAATAGTACTTTCAGGGTTAACATTTTAATACTAATTAGTTGATCTTTAACCAGGGCTATTTCTATTTATATAATTTAACTTAGTTCTTCTTTATAAGGCTTTCTTTAGGCTCGGCAGATTGATTGATTCTTCTTTATAAGATAATGTTCATTTGAAAGTTCGCAATCGATTTTCTAAGTCGGAAAATTTATATCATCCGATGTTCCTTAAGTTTTCTCATAATCTCTTTTCATTTAGGTCAAATTACCTGTTCCGCAACTGTTATAATGATATTTAATTGTAGCTTATTATATTTTTTGGTTCGATTCTATTTGAATGATTAATAAATTATTATACTTACGTGTTAAAGTGGTCAGCTTTTATTTTTATTTCGCAACACTAAAGGTAGGAATGTCATCGAGGCAGAATCCATTGCCGTTCTTTTTTTATTGCTCCATTTAAAAAGACGGAAATACAAACATTGTGTTCACAGAAACCAGAAAATATAATATAATGGCATTTACTTAGATGGCAATGAAGCTACGTTGCAACGTGAGTCATTACGCATCGTTGGTTTTCAGTGTTAACATCGCCTGTTGTCACATAACACGTAATATCCAAAATAAGCCAAAATATCACTTACAAGTCCACCCGTCATCAACAACCAACCACAATCGGACATCACTAAATCCGACTCCGAAAATACAACCAAAATCTATGTATGTGCGACCTAGTTTCAACTCTTAACATTATGAACCATACATTACCGAATGAATATTTTATTAAACACTCAGAAGGTCCGTTGTTGGATGATTTATAATTCCGTTTGACCCCAGGCTGCATGTCAGAGCCCAGAGATACATAGGAGATTATCCTTGTGCTGTCCGGACGGATTGCTCCGGGAAAGTACGCACGAACAAAGTTCATGATATATTTATAGAACGGCCGCTGGTTTAGGTTTTTGAGAGGCGGATTTAGGCTTTTGCATGTTTGTGGAATTTGCATAATTATGAACATTGTGGTCGGAAGTGTCATGGCGATCTGTAGTCATTCTGTGGAAGTTGTCAATGTATCATGTGAATAAGCTGGAGGCAAGCTTGTTCATCATTGCTCGATCCTTTACTGCATTAACAGGTTTTTTGCTGAATTATTTGGTTAAGTCAGTTCATTGTGTAAAGTATTTTTGACATTCATTTCTGTTTCGACATGTATTATATTATATACAACGTGTTGTTTGTCTGTGTGTTTTGATGCACAATAAAGCATATTCTATGTTCTACATAACTAAAATGTTTAGGCATATGAGTACACGAGAGGACCAAAGTGGATTATAAGGCTATTTAACTAAATATTCTCATATCACTTTGCTCCCCGATACTTAGAGGAGTCAGTAACTACGATCCACTTAAACATACACAGGACATAATATTGTTATAACATTAAACTAATCCGTAAGCGACTTACGGCTCGCTTAACAACCCAACTAAGATCTTAAGGCTAGACTTACTTAACCTAATCCCACATGTTGGCCTTAACTTAGAAGGAAGGAAGGGTACTGCCTCGTTGGTCTAGTAGTCGCAAGCGCTACTGTTGAGTATAAGGTCCTGGGCTCGATTCCCAGATCAAGATAAGTGTTAATTGGTTTAGGCTCGCCCCTTATTACATGGGACTTAAGTCCCATGTAATAAGTTACCCAGTTGTGTTTAAACACAACTGGCGAAATGCGGGTGTAGTATGGTACACGTCCTCTGTCCAACCCTTCCGGGAAACAAGGCATAATATTATGTATGAAGGCTTAATATAAGTCCCGTTGTTCTCTAAGCAGATGCCAAAATTCTTTGTATGGGTTTGTCTGAAAAGCGTAATTAGAAGCCTCATGTCTAATTAGGCTGGCGACGCCAGCACAATGCGCTCAGAAGTTGTAAGACAGTTCAGGGGAAGTAATTAAAATATTACCGTACAAGACAGATGTTTTCGCTCGCTCATTACAGACGTTCAACAAGTTGGACTTAATTCTGTGAAGGTGGCTTGTTTGGATTTTAAAAGGAAATTTTCTGTGAGGTTTTTGCTCGAAGTGTGTTGAAGTTGGTCTGTTGTTCCAATAAAAATGTTGTAATACACTATGTTTAAAAAAATGTTTAATTAATCTTCTTCTTTCTTTGCTTTATGTTTTAATTAGGTACCTAAATACGGCCGAACCCAATAACCTATTTTCAGTAAAAGAAAGATCGCTATTGATGGTAGACAGTATAATTATATCTGTCCTTATGTCAGGCCGGTAAGATTCCAAAATATCTTAAAGATTATTGGAACGTTAAAACTTTAGATAGATAGGTTTTTCTATCTCCAGTATGCCAAAACTGGTGATAGATAGGTTATTGGGTTCGGACGTTAGCTGCCTCTAACTGTTCAAATGTAGGTAGGTACCTTTTGTATTCATTTATTTTCCAGTTTTATTTTCCAGTTTTAATGTTCGAATAATTTTTCAAATTTTCCTACCAACTTAATTGACGGGGTCTGCTTGAGCCGATGCCAGCTAGGGTCGCGGGATGTTCGAAAGAGTTACCGTGGCCCCGGCACAGGCAACTGAAGGAACACGGGTGAGTTTCAGTCAGTAAAAGTCTGACACGCCCTTTCGCTCCGCCCAGAGCGGGAGAAGTATTTGATGATTTCCCATCCAAAAAAAAAAAAACTTTTCCTAACAAAAACAACAGCGAAGTAAAGGTTGTTTTCATATTCCGAGTCACGATGTTTTTTATTCATAGCTCGTCCCACAAAGCGGTAACCTATTTCGTCTGGTTAACCCACTAAGAATTTCTCTTTCATATCTAAAACAGAAACATGAGTAACATCAATAAGCCTTATTTTTGCAATTCTGTATTTTTTTAACGTCACAATATTTTCCGGTGGTCGGGCCGGTACAACCGCGCACGGTTGTCTCTGTTTGCCCACGTGTATGGTCCCACGGGCGCCAATGTTAGCATTATGCTAATTCTGTACATACACCCAGTATTATTGTTACAAACTTTTGTGCGTGACGTTAGGTACTTTGTGCGCGTTTTAATATTGTTATTTCGAGGCCTTTATGAACATGTCAGTTAATTGTTTTAGAGGTAACGGTCATTACTTTTTACGTGATCAAAAGGTAATATTTTTTAATGCTGGTTTTATTTATATATGTATCTCGCAATTAAAACCCAGTGTGGAAATACCTTTATTTCGTATTTTATTCAGTATATATTGAACTCGAATTCGGTCAATTCAACCTATCATGTTATTGGAATCATGCCCAATGGATCAAATTGGTTGAATGTGGCACACGTTAAAACGATTCCGATATTGGTTTTACATCGATCACAATGGCTACCTAGTCCGATTTCGGTCATTATTGTGGCCATATTAACTTTAACGATTTTATCTAGTAGAGTGAATGGGAAACAAATGGGTTCACCAAAGCATGGCTAATCGTAGCTGTTTTAAATCATTTTGTCATAAATGTGACGTCTAGTTGATTATGATCCTTCCTTTATTTAGGGTAAGGCTTTTGCAAACAGACGCGACACATGGCGCGACACAAAAGCACCACATGTCGTGAGACGAGCGGTACCTTGTGCCTTTGTGTCCCGCCGCGAGACGCGCCTGTTTGCAGGAGCCTTTATGCTTCAATGAAGGTAGGTATAATCCCAGAAGTTCAATGTCTTACTGAATCCTAACGCCGTGAATACATACATAGTAAACCTTGTTTTTTACATAATAATCACATAGAATATAGATTTATTAAACAAATAACTCATATCATCCAAGAAACGCAACAATTAATAAAGGCAGCAACCAGCCGCTTCCCGCAACAATCACTTCTGCTTCTCCACAGCCGGACGCTTCTCACTGTCGAATTAAACGTGTAAAGGAACCAAGTTCCCGCATAACCGTCAAACCACAATACAACTTCCTGAACAACTTTTATGACACGGAGTACGAACGAATGGAGTGCTAATGTGTATTTAGCTCGATTATTATTTTATTGAGTTATTCTGCCATTTGCGAATATTTACGGCGTGTACACTTTTAATAAATAAGGAGATTTGCGAACACCAATAATTATTATACTAAGCATAATTAATTAAATTACGTTTCGTTTATCTTATGATTGCAATATAAGCTACGGACTCTACTAGAGAGTATAAATAAAAGCATCTGAATCTGTACACTGAAATATTTTAAGTGTTTTAATAAATGATGTTCATACAAAGTGAGCATGTGTCTGATGTACTGTACTAGACACCACGTCCCGCGGTCGCTTGACAGGGTGTAACACCACTCCATGTAATATCTACTCCGTGTCACCCGACGACAAACTTCCCCGTATATAAACAATCGATGTCTTTGTGTGTGAACGGATAGAAGTCGATCGGGAAATTGGTGTTCGTGTTCAGGTTTAAACAGTTTTGATTAGTGTGTGCTGTCTTGAACTGTAGTTGCATGCCTTTAATAGATGGAGTGGCGTCTTCGTTTATATGATAAATTGGAGTGATATAATTCTTGTATTAGAGGTTTAGAGACATTTAAACATCAAAGAATGTATGATTAAGCAGATGTTATTCATTACTCTAATCTATCGTGTTTTGTTTATTGGAACAAAGTTCTTTAAGAGCAGGAATACACATGCCTGTAGCTTGTACAAAATTATGCAAGTAGCTTGAATGCCATTGTGTCATTAACCAATCGGAAGCTATTATTGATGTACCATAATAGCTTGCATATTATACAGCGTATAGAACTTTATCCCAGCCAGGTGTCCCATGACACCTCCTGACTTTTCTTTGTGAAAGAATCATATTATGGTTCTTTCTGAAGACGTGAGGTGTGCTAGTAATAACATACAGCTTGTTAAGCAAATTAATTGACTAAGGAAGTATAAATACAACATGGTGTAGTTCAGTAAAATGTCTAGATAATAGAGCTTGTTATATGTGTTTTCATATTTTTTTTTTCGTGTTGTTATTAATTTATAAGCGTTATTGCAGGTAATTACTCTTCCTTTTAAGAGGAAAGCGCTAAGGTAGCCCGCTAAATTCAAATTGTCTTACAATTTTTGCAGTTTGCAGCCCAGTGTCTGGGTTGATAAAAGTATGATTTGCGACCGTAACACATATGTATTAACATAATTATAATCATTACAATCAGTAATACAACTCCTTAAGATAGTATAATCCTCAAATGTCAAGATTTCATGTAATAGTCATTCGATAGGATTACTTGGTCTTAGAGAGTTGTATTGATGAATTTAATGATTATAATTATGTACAAACATATTAAATCAACATACAACCTAGGTAATACTGACCTGCAAATTGCACAAAACGTAAGCAAAATTATAATTTCGCGGGCTGCCCTCGGTTTTCGCTTTAAAGCGATACACACTGCGTAAATATATAGTATTATTATTATTATATTCAACATCACAAAAACGGTTGACTCAAGTGCCTACCTAACATTTTACACGATTTTATAACAGGTAAAACCAGTGACTTAAGCGTCGAGATGGGGTGTATAAAATCCGCTAAAACGTGACGCGACTACGAGTTGAAGTTAGTATTTCACGATCACCAGCATTAGCGCTTAGATCCTGGCTTATGTACAAGTATTCAGGTGTTTCTTGCTCAAGAATAATATATAGGAACTTTAGATAAAGCAAGGGAGCGTGCACTTTGTTATTCTATAGTTTAGCAGGTATTTGGAACAGTTGAGAATCGTGATTTTTTTTTTTTCAAAGACGATATCTTTTCGAGTACGAATACGAGTCGGGCATATTATAACTCTTAAGCTCATGCATTTCGTAGTCAAAATCCCTTCGTTTTCGTCATTCGTATTCCCGTCCTAAATGAAAATATTTTAACCTTATGTCGTGGTAAAAATATTTGTCTGTCAGCAAGATAGCCAGACTGCCTGTCTAGGGTGCGCAGGGTAAATTTTATAAGTGTGATGGGTATTTTAAAAACCCCTGCAATTATTTCAGTGTGCCAAAAAGGTTGAAAGATTCATTAGCACGAATTGGAAATTTTAATTTGGGGATCACATTGTTAATAGAGTAGGTACTTACCTATTATTTGGGAATAAAAAATACAACGTTTTTCCCCCAAGTGAATTCTAATGCTGACAAAGTAACTGGTGCACTATTGCGTAGTGTTCAATCTCGCATAAGGACCGACGGACTATTATTTGGATAGGTGTAAATTTACCCTCCTAGAAATGATTTGGCCCAATACACGCGCTGTGAGCGATAAAACATAATTTTGAAAAACAAATGTACCTACCCAGTAAGATAAGATGAAATATTATCACAATAGAAAAAAATTGCTTGACATGACGTTATTCGAAGAAAAAAGAAGATATTCGGCATAAACCACTATATTAACATTGAAATCAAGCCGAGTATCCGAACACAACTAGAAACTTTTCAATGAGCTTTGTAATTAATATCCCTAAAAATGAAAATCGGTCTTCTTTCGAATTGATTATGAGCCATTCAGCAAGCAGTTCTGACTTTCCAGGTGGCGCTGTACGTGTTTAAATATCACCACTCCTGAAGGCCGTTTTAAAGCAATAAAAATCGGCCAAGTGCGAGTCGGACTCGTAGACGAAGGGTCCCGTACCACCGTACAGTATTTAACACTACATATTTAAAAAAATACTTTAGTAAAAAACACGTTTTTTTTTGTTTTATTTAACTTTATTTTATTTTTATTATTTCTTGTTAAAGCGGCAATAGAAATACACAATCTGTGAAAATTTCAACTGTCTACCTATTACGGTTCATGAGATACAGCCCGCTGATAGACAGACGGACGAACGGACAGCGGAGGCTTAGTAATAGGGTTCCGTTTGGCACCCTGCAGGTATGAAACCATAAACACCCGCTACAGTCTTACAACTAGACCACTTCTAAAACTTACCGTTAGTGCAGGGGCGCATCAAGCCGTCTCATTTTCCACCGACAACGAATAGGCGGCCCCGTCCGACAGCCGCGCACCGACTGTTCACTTATTTACGATAATTGACGACCGCGCTCATACGGTAAACGGTATCGGGAATGGCGAATAATGAACCGTTGTCAAAATTCATACTGAGCAAGTGCAGTCGAAGGAATTTTGCTGTGATTATTTATATTTTTGCAACAGGAAAAACAGCGTTTCTCGTACCCTTATTGCAAAAACCGATTATCTGCATTTTTTTTGAAAAATTCAGATAATCGGTTTTTGCAATAAGAGTACGATCTATGGGTGCATTTTTATGGTCATTTATTTTCAATCTTAACGAGAAATCATTGAAAAATCATGTGTATCTATCTACCTATAAATTTTCTATGGATATTGCGTTTTCACCTTTTAGGTATCACTCGCTTCATCTTTTCGCTTTATAAAGGTACGTATACATGCAGAAGAGCCGAAAAATCACTTTGAAAAAGCAACATGAAGCAGTCGTTAACACGATTTACTTATTATTGTGACTCTGTCCATCCCATCAGCTAACAAAGGATTTGATACACCATACCAGAACACCTCGTCTCTCCTTAAACATCATCATTACAATAATTTCTTGCTCTTGTTACATGTTTATTATTGTATTTATATACATATATGTATTTATTTCATTTGTAAATGGTACACTGCTTACTACCTACAGTATTGTCTCTCCTTCTCCCTTTAATCCATCCAAAGGTTGTCTGTAAAAGATCGCTTTTAGCGATAAGACCGCCCATTGTGTCACGCCTTGTAAAATTTCTACATTTATATCTGTAATTTTTATGGTGTACATAATAAAGAGTATTATATTTATCTATCTACCAAACGTTTAAAATTCCCTTCTCCTCGACTAAAAAACTGCCTCTGATGACTGCGGTCATTATCATAATCGTTACTGGCAGAACTACACACATAAACTCCTCCTCCCTGAACTGAACACTTCCTCAAACTAGATTGCCTTAAAGACACGTGCAACACAAAATATGTTCTCCAAAGTAAAGGAGTCTGCCCACTGCACCGTACCATACCATGACCGTGCTATGAACGTATCAGGCACGGAAACAAACATGACTCGGACTTCTATGCCCATTAGAACGTATCAACAGCGTATCATTTCCGCTAGCTATAAATATCCTCACTGACAATTAATTGTTGACGCTCCGTGCATGGCACGTGTCGGTGTTGGTCGGTGACGGAAAGGTCTAGTGGGTACAGTCGCATACTTTTCAACGCATAGAATATTTTTTTGCCTGACACGTTTCCAACACGGTCATTGTATGATACAGTGTAGTGTACAGACTCCTTTACAGTCGCAGATTGCGTATATTATTTATTACCAGTACACGCGACCCCAGCAATTTCGTCCTGAACTTTCCCTTTCGTCCTTTTATACCAATTTCGCGATGTTAGAAAAAATATGACGATATTATTGGACGAGACGAGTTATGACGACCTGCGGTCAAGTAAGAGGGCTTTTATTCAGATTCGTGACGAATTTTTTAGATGTCGCGTGGAATGTATGGGTATATTAAAATCTTATATTGGTCAGATGGGTCCGCGGATTTATAGGTTTTGGTCGGTCATGATGTTGAAAAGCTGATTAGATTATGTAATTTTGATAACTTCTTGGGTTGGCATTTGATAGCAATGTTTATTTTGAACTGTGTCCTTTCGTTCAAAGCAAGGAAATTCTAATGTAAGCATGTCTAAAAAATTCAATTATCAAATGCATAAGCGGACTCGCCCCTATTACTTGGCATTACTGGCGAAATGTGGGTTACTATAGGTACACCTCTGCCTAACCCTTCGGGGATTACAGGAGTGATGTTTATGTACGTCTAAAAATCACTAAACCTAATTCATAAATTATTATATTTCAGCTCCAAGCTACGCTGTTAATTCTGACCCTAAACAATAAATTATTAGAACGTTACTTTTTGTAGAAGAAAACATATAGTGACCTTATTGGTGATGTTCTTCAGAAAGGTCATGTGCGTAGTACTCGCAAGCAACGTGCGTGTATGAACGTAAACGAAGCAAAAGCAGTATCTGTGAATCGTAGCAGGTGGCGTTCTGTAGTTTTTGCCTACCCCCATGGGAAGAAGGCGTGAGTTTATGTATGTACGTGTAACCTTTTGTGTAGCTACATTTCAGTGACCAACACTCTAAACAAAAATCCACCTTTTCCCCTTCAGATCTTTTCGCATCTCCTCTTTTATTAAAGGCATCTTGTTAACCCTGCTCCCTTCGGCCGGCATACAAATTATGTTTTAATATGTTTCAAGGCATACTCGAATCTGTTATTTTAAAATTAAACTACCCACTTATTTAATACCAGTAGCGATTCAAGAGTAAATTAAATTCCAAGACGTCCTTTCTCATACCATATGCAATGGTATTTTTAACATAAATAAATATAAAATTTTAAATATTCTTAGCGTCTGTTACAGGGTTTGGAAAGAATTTAATAAATAAAGTCAAATCGGCATTTTGCTGAGATGGGTGGAATTCTTTTTTGACCTTTTTAAAGTCTTGGTTATTTTTAACGTGAATGAATCTTGTGCATTTACTTTGAGAGACAACCTCAATGTCGTCTGTTTTTGAGATAATAATCTCCGCTTTTACAAACATTCAATTTTGGAAATCAATTTCTTTGAGGTAGATACTTGACTTTAATATGCTTTAAAAATTGATTCTCCCAAAAACTCGTATGCACAAAGTGCTTCTTTTAAAAATAAATTCTCCAAAGATAGTTTTCAATTTTCCAACTAAATTGTATCTTAATGTTAGTTCGTCTGTTTGTCATTAAGCCAGCCTTTCTCAATAACAATTTAAAGCCAAATTAATAGGTGGTAAGGATCACCTTTAACCAACTTACCACCAGTTTCAATCACAATTTCCACTTAATCAACCACAGACTGATATAAACCAACTCTAAATTCAAGTTGACCTGTTTACGAAAGGGAACCCAGGATACTTTGCATAGCTCGCGGAGCGCACCATTACATATTTATGAACCTTCTAACCGAGATCGCAGGGAGAAAGTCAAACATTAATGAACGCTAAAATATTCCGTACATGTATATAAAGAAATGAATTTTTACATCATAATAGGACAACGGAAGTATTGGAATGTAAATTGAGTTTAGTTTTGGTCTGTTTTGCTTCAACGTCCGTTTTGTTTTTTGGATGTGGGGCAATTTTATCAATTAGAATAGCCAACAGATTAAAGTCTCTGCTACAACTATGGCAACAATATAAATGGTATGTATATTATGGACTCGTTCGTGACTGGCCGGTAAAAACAACAAACAAAGATGAATGGAAATATATGGCAGAGAATTTTATCTATTGCTACAGTGGTAGGACAGTACAAAGAGGTTACTTTAAAAAAAACTGTCTATGATCTAATTTTGCAGGCGTTAGAGTTCAATTTACAATATTCTTTGTTGAATTATATGTATTTCATCAGGTTACAATTTCTTGATGCATGGTAGTATGGTTCTTGTTGAAACGTTATTTTCTCATCTTTTAGATACAAAGTATACGTGTAATATGTTTCTCTTCTGTATGGGTATCCGAAGTATGAGTAGTACTCTCATGGGAAACTAGTAGAGTTGAGTGAAATAGTTGTTGAAGAATGAATTGTTTATTTCCACACAGATAAAGACTACTGTATAATAGTGCTACATTACCTTAAGAGTAAAGATACTCTTTTTTTAAATGAAGATATTAAATCACTTCATCTCCAGTCTATTCCTTTCTCTAAGCAGCTGATTGGCTCGAGCTCCTAGGCATCATGTCTCAACTTCAGAGCCACCATCGAGTATAAAGCCCAAACTGCGGCCAAGAAACTGGGCATCCTAAATAAGGTGAAGCGATACTTTACGCCTGAACGGCTTTTAACTCTCTACAAAGCGCAAGTCCGATCCTGCATGGAGTATTGCAGCCACCTTTGGGATGGCTCAGCTAAATACCAACTTGCCGCGCTTGACTCGATGGAACGCAGAGCTAAGAGGCTCATTGGCGACGTAAGACTGATAGATGCCAAGCTTCACAGCGCCAGTTGCCTGCTTGTCGGTCTTCTACAGATTGTACTTCGGTGAGTGTGCTCGAGAACTCCACGACCTCATTGCGCCTGCCCCTTTCTACCATCGGACAACTAGACGCACTGCAGGTTACCATCCCTGCCTAGTTGCTATTCCACCAATTCGCACTAAGCGTTTCCAAATGTCTTTTGTGATGCGCACAGCAAAGGAGTGGAACTCTCTGCCTTCGTCTGTGTTTCCGAACGCATACAACCCCGATCTCTTCAAAGTTAGTGTTAACAGGCTTCTTCTGGTTAAGCTCGCTCAATCGTCGACTTTGTCTCTGTCATCTCTGACCTAGACTAGAGGCAAGAGCAAACCTATTTGAGATAAAAATAAAAACAAAAAAACACGATAATTTCCTCTGTACTCTAACGTCTTAGGCGAGCTAAAATTCAATGAGCGGTCAACTGTCCGTGACAATGCTCAAAGCGCTAAGCCTTTTTATTTCTTATAAATACACAAATTGCTGTGAATTCCTTTATTAAGGCGAAAGCGCCAGGGTAGTCCGCGAAACTCGAATTTTCTTAGGTTTTTTGCAATTTGCAGGTTAGTATTGGGTTGTATGTTGATTAAAATATGATTCGCGACCGTAACAAATATCTATTTACAGAATCATAATCATTAAAGTCATCAATACAACTCTCTAAGACCAAGTAATTCTAAAAATTGTTATTTCATGAAATCTTGGCATTTGAGGATTATACTAACTTAAGGAGTTGTGTTACTGATTCTAATGATTATAATTATGTAAATACATATTTGTCACGGTAGTGAATCATACTTTAATCAACATACACCCAGACACTGAGCTGCAAACTGCAAAAATCGTAAGAAAATTTGAAATTCGTGAGCTACCTTAGTGCTTCCCCCTTAAACACGAATATAAATTCAGTAACAGTCATCACTAAAAATATCAAACTGTTAGCATCAAAGAGAGCTAAAAAATAACAAGTCTTTATAGTATTCACTGATTAGATATAATATATGGAGCGGTCAACTGACCATACTCTAATTACTTAGACTTAGCTGTTACGAATACACAAATTGCTCTGTGTTCCTTTGTCATTAACCACCAAAACAGACTCATTAACCAGCTGTTATCACCAAAAATATCGAACTCGCAATAAATAAACCCTATAATTTCCTCTGTACTCTAACGTCGGCGAGCTAAAAAGCTAACAAGACATTAGAGCATCCACTGATTAGCTATGATTCATTGAGCGGTCAACTGTCCGTGGCGATCGGGCACACACAACCGGAAATACATTCGCCGGATGTGGTCCGCCATAACTCAAAGAGAGAACGTCCGGGTTGCAGCTGATAGCGCATCCTAGTTCGACCTGAGAACCTCCTTTTGTGATTTTAAACGCTTTGTGAGGCTTTGTTTTTGTGTTATCACTGGCTGGTTGAGCTATCTATTGAATGTTGTTTTTGAAGCTTGTTTTACGTTATAAATGTCAAGTATGTGAAGAGAGTTGAAGCAGGGTGTGAAACTTTTCTTGTTTTGTTATAATAATATTGTATAGTTCTTTTGCATCACGAAATAGTAAACAAAAAAAAGTATGAAAATAAAACAATAATTTACTGTTGCAAAGATAACCCATTTTAAACGTTATCAAGACCATTTATAAATAGCACAAACAAAAAAAAACTTTAAAAAAGAAACGTAAAATACTGTAAAGATAAGAAGAAAATTGTAAAGAGCACTCCAAACATATTAACGCCGTACCTAATTTAACTTAATCTTTGAGGAAAATCGCTTATTTTCACCACGTTTAAGCTCAGAAAAAACAAAAATGTTTTTGCAACAGGGACTTTTAAATAATTACCTACGTGCTGTTTGACCCCTCGTTGTGATCTAGAGAAGGAATGGCTTGCAGGTGTTGCCAGGTTTTTGTATCTTCCCTGATTTAAAGGCCATAGAGATGGGAAAAGAGCTGAGAAGAGTTAGAAGTATGTAGTTAAACAATTTGAAGCTTATAGCATTATTATTTCCTCTTTTTTCATGATACCAAATTACTTTACATATTTTTTTTTATCTTATGAAAAATAAGCTTCTTTTCATTTAAACACATAAAGTAATAACTATAGGAAAAGGTAAAGGCCAGTATTCTCAATATTTCAGTTTCTTTCCCAAATGTAATCTTCCAACCTAAACAGATGTAACTGTTCACATTTACCTCGTAGGGTAAAATTAAAACAAGATAAATAAGTCAAACATGGCATGTTCCCACTTCTACACTGGCAACCCTGTAAAACAGGTCGTGCGTAACAGCTTGCTGCAACAGTTATTTATGAACGGACCCAGAGATTTGGGCAGTTAAAAAAAGTTTTTCCATTACCAAACTTAACCGAAATACGGTGCAAGATACCGAAACATGAATAATAATTAAGTACGATTTCGTTTAAAAAGTCAAGTTACAGCTGCGAGTTTGTTAACGCTACCAAAAACTTTTTTTTAAAACGAAATAAATCTTTTTGGAGTTTTTGTTGAAAATCTAATCTCCTATATATTATGTGTACTGACCTACTTATTATTTAGTAGATTAAATTTTCAGGGTACTTAAAAAAACGTCAAAAGATTACAAGTGCAAAAAAACGCCTGACCATATTTTAATAGCAAAATTGTCAACGAGTGTTATTCAGTTCCATCATCTATACTTCGAAAGGCGTTAGTAACATGAACATCCAACCGTAACTACCTTATTTGAAGGCTTCTTCAGAATGATAGTGCCTTGAATAAAACCAGATGTGCCCTACGATGAGCAGGCCTCACCCTAGCACATAAATTATGGCACGTCGGGCCCCTGTTCCTACTTGAAAGATGTCGACAATATTCTACGTAATTACAGTCTGCTGAATTACAGTGATGAGATAAAGATAATTACGTGAAATTAAGACAAAATTCTTAATTGTTATCTTTAAGCACATTTTTATTTTACCCTTTATTACCGGCCATGTTTTTAAAGATTCTTTCCTTGAGTAATTGAAATTTTGTTGGAAAATAACAAATTTATTTTTAAAGAGTCGCGTCAAGATTTTGGAATCTGTATGCATAACAATTGCTTTAAATTTTAACAACAAAAAATCATTACAAAATGTTACTTATGCTTGCATAGGTACTTAAGTTTTACAAATCATCTGTTAACCTACGTATTGTTTAGCATTAAAACAAGAGGTTGTGCACATAAATACTTTACTTACCGTGTATAGACAGGGTCAAATTTAATTAGCTAGCGAAACTCTACAGACGTGATAGGTAAGTCGATATCTAAAAACAAAAAAAAAAAATATTTGATGATTTTTGTACGGTCAAAGAACGCTGGCAGTGTTGTTACTTGAAGTGTGAGTTGATAAAATCCGTTTTATCGTGTTGAAATATCGGTACCCATCACGTCTGAGACGTTTACACAAAAAGAACTGATATTTTAAGAGAATACACTACCGGCGGTTGATGACGCTAAAAAATAACACCATTAAATGAATTTATTTTTTGTTTTATCATATAAATAAATTAGCCAGTGAAACTCCGCAGACGTGAACATCTGCGGAGTTTCGCTAGCTAATTTATTTGACCCTGTATAGTAACTACCTACAACAGTAACCTCGAAACAGCTGTTGCCTTTCGCAATGTTCCGCGCGATTGCATTCGCAAAAACATTGAAAGTTAGCTCATTAAGTTAGTTTCTTACACATAAAACAGAACAGCAACTCTATTATCATCTAACTTCTGAATCCTCATACAAAAATGGTTACTTTCCCAGAAAAACTGTATTAGTTTGTGTGCCAAAAAGCGTAACATTACCAAGTTCGTGCTACCTAAGTAGCGCGTGTTGTCTGGCTAATTGTGTAAAACAAGATGGCGGGTTAGCTCATAGCCTTCGGTGGCGGTAGTGGAGTAGGAAGTTTCTTAGAACTTGCTCTAAGATAAGATGGAGGTGGGAAATACTTGTGTGTTGGTGTTGGTGGGGAAATAAATCTGTTGGCTTTGATAGATTTTTATCTTGTGTAAAAACATAACAGAAATCATTATTGTGTAAACAAGTAACTAACTAGCAATTAAACTTAAAATAGTTGCTGGGCCGGACTAATGAGGTAAATAAAGTTTACTTTGTAGCTTAAGGTAATACACTTTCTCATAAAATACACAACTACACACACACTAACACCCCTCAGTAACTCAACTGAACTGCTTTTGTATGTTTATTCTATGTAAATTAGCTTCTTTTTACTCATATTTTTGTAAGTTTTATTAATTTATATTATGAAGTTATCAATAACAATCTTGCGCTAGCAGAACACATTAAATTATCAACTTTGTGCAGTGTCTGGGTCACCAAGATACAGGCTGTGCCTGGTTTGGGACCCGCTGTTAAATCTGTCTAAGTAAGTGTCTGTCTGTGTTGGTTAGAATTTCATGCACGTTAATTGTATGTTTGTGAACAATGTGTAAGTTTAAAAAATGAATTTGAATTATCAACGTCAGCCACGACTGTTGTTTCTTAAGCACACTGCTATTAGATGTATCGTGGATAGTCAGCCATGTTACTAACTTTACTGATTACCTAATAGCTGGGCCTATTTGGCGCAGCCGTGAGGCACACAATACTGTTTTATGTTTTTCTGTTTTTTTTTTTTTAATATTGTGTGCCTTAATCCGGGTTAAATAATTGGAGTTTACTCCTTAAGAATCAATTTTCATATAAAGGCCCCGGTATGTAAATTTTATGAGGAGCGAAATTAATACAAGCATTAACTCAAAAGCGTTACGTTTTACTGCTCAACGTACCTTCCGCACCTTTCACGGAGTAAACTCCAGCCTTAATTTAATTCAATCTTAATGAATTCTTCTTTTCTTTTAATCTTTTATTACAACATGAGCAATTATTGTCACTGGTCACTTGCCGAGAATGAGATAATGTCATATTATGAGTTTTAAGACGTACCTTTCTGGATATAACCTCGCAATTTACGATTTCTTCATTATCTGCCTAGCCTTTTCCCAACATTGTTGGGGTCGACTTCCATTCTAATTGGATGCAGCTGATTACCAGAATTTACGTGGAGCGACTGCCTATCTGACCTCCACAGCCCAGTTACTGTGTAATACCGAATACGATATTCAAAGGTGAATAGACTGGTTGTCAGACTTTCGGGCTTCTGTCGACCCGTAACGAATATTTACCGAATCATCATCATCATCATCCACAGTCCATTTTTACCCACTGCTGAGCATAGGCCTCTCTTTTCATGTGCCAATCCCCACGCTCCTCTGCCAACCTCATCCAGGTTCTACCCGCGTTGGTAACAATGTCGTCTGCCCATCTCGCCGCCGAACGACCGACGCTTCGTCTTCCAGTCCTGACGTCACTCGGTCACTCGGTCACCGTAAAGAATACCCGTAACGTATTTACGATTATCTAGTCAGCTCTAAAGGTATATTAGTAGTTCCTCCTACCCTATCCCGAACATTTTCTTCGAAATCTAATTTATGTCATTACCGTATTTGTCGAGAACTACACGGAACAACGTAACATAACAATAAAACATTCTCACAAACTCATAACAGTTTAAAGCAGGAGCAACAACAAAACAGTAGTTTTCAATTTGTGGCTCCATTAAGCTCTTAATTCGATTGTTTATCTACAGTGCGCATAACAGAAGTTGTCTAAACGACTTAGAATTACCGATGCACAGTTTAATTCTCTTTGCTTACCGTTAATGGGTGTTTTGTGGGTCCAATTTAGTATCAATTTGCTGCTTCGAGGTCAGTCTTTGTTTGTGTAATGGATATTTTAAGTTGAAGAACGGTTAGTCTATTTTTTTGTCGATCGGAATTCATCTTTTTTTGAGGTTATATTGAGAAAAAAAATAAGTTCTTAATCTGTCGATTTAAGAGTGAAACTGATTACGCCTTCAATTCTCATGATAATTATGAGACACAACTGAATTTCTATTGTTATCGACCACTAGCCGGTCGATCAAAAGCTGAGGGGATCTAAGGCCGAAATTATAATTATGTACAAAACTAGTAAGAAGGAGCAAAGGGCTATATTATAGAAGGCAGTAAGAAAACACAAGAGTCCATGTTACGTAAAACGCATACAAAAATGTCGACGAAATCTTCCTCAATTACCGTTTTCCTAAAATAAATTTTCCCTTCTAAACTTAATAGACATACATTTATGTAAACTGCTTTTGAAAATGATCTAGAAAATAATAAGACGGCAGCTTAGCTCTAAGCGAAGGCAGAACGTAGTAAGGTTACGGAGGCCTTCTATCTCGGGGGACTCGTAGCGCCAGCTACGACCCGTAGCACAGACGTAGCGCTACGGCTACGAAAATAGACTGAGCGAAATGGTAGAAATGGAATAAGAAAACGCTTATTTTTCCGTTCAGTTAAAGATATCTACAATTCAATCTGGGATTTAAATTTGGAAGAATATTTAGATTTGAAGAATATTGTGAATGAGGTTGTATTGTCAATTAGCACAGATGTTTTTTTTTTTAGACTTTTATGCATGCATATTTTTATTATTTACCTGTTTTTATGTCGTTAAAACTAATCACAAGAATCTATAATTACTTTTTGTGATTCTTATTATGTCACATGTGTTTAGATATTTTGTCGTAACGTTACCTTACAAGTTATAAATTGAAAATAAACAATCTCACCAAAAACATTTTCATGTAAAATGTTGCCAAGACAGTTGGCATATGGCTCGCACTGTCAAAAAGTTATCAGATCTCATGTAGAGACAAGCTTCTCACTCATGTAGAGAAAACCTTAGTTAAAAGTTAAAATATGAGGCAGGGACGTCTAAAAAACCATAAAGAAACCTTTCCAAGCCTTTTCCATTTGTTTTAAAGAAATAACCAACTCTAACCCAGTCATAAGTCTTCGCCGAGACGAACGTAATCAGTATCGTTCATCGCCCCACGCAACCGGTAGTTGGATTTCTCGAACCGTGAAATTTTATCAAGAGAATTAATCTCGGGAAACTTTCCCCTCGGACATCCAGTCCTTTTATTTTTTAATTCAAACGAAATTGATTTCTGTATTTTAGAAATTGACCTTAAAATTGAGGATGCAGAGGTCAAGCCTTTGAAGTTTGAGGAAGATTAAAGTATTAGGACGGGTTTTCGGGATTAATTTCGGGCTTGTTTTGAGTGGCTGATAAAAAAAAAAATAATCTCGAATTTTCAGCGAGAACTTTTTTGTATTTTTTCTGGCCACGCAATCTGTGTGAAATATTTATAAAATCGAAAACTGATTGGATTAAAAGGAGAAGCTCTTTGAGTCTCCATCGAAGACTTTGATTTCTTTTAAATCGTTGCAGTTACGAATAAGTTTTCCATCGTTGTTTGATATACAGCGTGTTTCAGAAATATGTGGTCATATTTAAGGGTGTTGTACATACAGTCTATATCAGTTGTCCCATACAAAACATACTACTTAATCGACCCAAATTAATGGAATAGCTGACATTTTTTTCTCGATTACGATGCTGGTCCCATGGAGAAAGTTGTCCAGTTTTATGGACCCTTAAATATGAGCACATATTTCTGACACACGCTGTATAAGCAAAGTTCATTGCCTACTTGCACACATGATATCGTGTTTTCCTTGGTTCATGCAGTCACATGAATTTACAACACGCGTGGGAATATAGCCAGCTGACATATACTTGTTTTTCTCTTCAATTCCTAAAGATTTTCATACAATCGTATTGCAAAAAGTGAAAAATAGAACTTTTAGATTCTATCTTTGTCTCTATGTGTACTTACTTAAAATTGTTTACCTTTTTCTGCATCGATGTCATATTCGCTTCTTTCAGTCTTTTTTTTTACTTCTTTCTATGCAAAACTATCTGTGATATAACTATCTGAAATACTCCTCTCTAACCAAGTTTTTTTTTTCAGAAGAAATAATTATTTATTCTCAAATCTTACATATATATATATGTATATTGTAATATATGTATGTATATTGTATTTAAGATTCATTGTATATACAAAAACAAAATGACACTTAGGCGTCGAAATCCGAAATCGTCCGCATCGCTGTCATCCCAGAACCAGAAGACTGTATACAATATACCACAACAAACTAGCTAACTATACAAATAAATATACAAAAACAAAAGGACACTTAGGCGTCGAAGTACTCGTCCGCATCGCTGTCATCCCAGAACCAGAAGACTGTATACAATATACCACAACAAACTAGCTAACTATACAAATAAATATACAAAAACAAAAGGACACTTAGGCGTCGAAGTACTCGTCCGCATCGCTGTCATCCCAGAACCAGAAGACTGTATACAATATACCACAACAAACTAGCTAACTATACAAATAAATATACAAAAACAAAAGGACACTTAGGCGTCGAAGTACTCGTCCGCATCGCTGTCATCCCAGAACCAGAAGACTGTATACAATATCATAACAAACTAGCTAACTATACAAATAAATATACAAAAACAAAATGACACTTAGGCGTCGAAATCCGAAATCGTCCGCATCGCTGTCATCCCAGAACCAGAAGACTGTATACAATATACCACAACAAACTAGCTAACTATACAAATAAATATACAAAAACAAAAGGACACTTAGGCGTCGAAGTACTCGTCCGCATCGCTGTCATCCCAGAACCAGAAGACTGTATACAATATCATAACAAACTAGCTAACTATACAAATAAATATACAAAAACAAAAGGACACTTAGGCGTCGAAGTACTCGTCCGCATCGCTGTCATCCCAGAAACAGAAGACTGTATACAATATCATAACAAACTAGCTAACTATACAAATAAATATACAAAAACAAAAGGACACTTAGGCGTCGAAGTACTCGTCCGCATCGCTGTCATCCGGAAACGTGCCCAGAAGACTGGCAGCATTGCACGCTGAATGGCAATGCTAATTCCTTGGCCAAAGAACGAGCAAGCTCTCTGGTCACGTGAAGTGTCGAAGAGTCGGTGACAAATTTCCTTAAAAAGGAGACGCACGCTCGGGCCCCATAGGCACTAACATTAATTTCGAGTTACAATTAATTTCCACTAAAAACACAAATTTCCACTCATAATAAGTTGTTAGCAGATTTCACCTACGTTTTTCCACAATCGTCACGGAAAATCAAAAAGCGAAATAATATAAAAGTCGCGAATAAAACAGTCGCATTTGATGCGACTACCTGCAACTTAACAGTTAGACGTGTTCGTAATTATTATTTGCGACATGCAAAAGGCGTTGCTTCTTCCTTCGTGTAAAGCAGTTAAAAGTTCCGTGTATACTGGCGTAATGTTGATTTAAATTAAATTATAATTGATTATTATAACTTCACGGTATGTTATGAATGGTTATGATGGAAGTAGGCACTGCGTGTTTCTTTGAAGAAATAATATACCACCACAATTTTTAATGGAATCTTTGTTTAACTAGCCGTCATGGCATCTCTTAACATAAATCTCACAATGCATAAATTGGAAACAACTTTTTGTAACTAAGCAATTAGTGTTTGTAGAAACCAAATCCGTATACCTACTTATGGGGGAAGCGCTAAGGTATCCTGTTAAAATCACATTTTCATAGGATTTTTGCAATTTGCAGCTCAGCGTCTGGAAGTACGTTGGTTAAAGTATGATTCGCGACCGTAACTAATATGTATTTACAGAATTAGAATCAGTAATACAACTCCAAGATAGTATATAATCCTCAAATGTCAAGATTTCATGAAATAGTCATTCAATAGGACTTGGTCTTAGAGAGTTGTATTGATGACTTTAATGATCTTTATACTTTTACAATTTTAGTCAAAATACAATCAAGTAATTATTGCAAGTTGTATATAATATTAAATTAAGTATTTAAACGTAAATGTAAAATAATCGAATCAATATAATTATAGAGCATTTCTTAATATGAATTCTAATGTAACACATAACAATCACCGCACGACACGTCATACCCGGCGGATGCCAACTTGGTGTTGCCAGCAGTCGTAAACATATGATTTGGTCAATATTTTTTACCCCTTCTTAAGAGCGTTGTCACATTTTGCACCTCTCTCGCTCACACAAAACCTAATTTTTAAGAATGTTAAATGAAAAAATGCTTTTTTGAAAAATGTAATCAATGGGCGGTCTACAAAATAATATTAATTTAATAGGTAGTTATTCAAAAACACATTTCTATTGTGTTATCTAATAAACTTATGTAATTAAGTGTTATGATCTGTTTTTGAGATGATGTAAATAAATGCCACAATAAAAATGTGTTTTTAATAATTACCTATTAAACTAATATTATTTTGTAGACCGCCCATTGATTACATTTTTCAAAAATGCATCTTTTCATTTAACGTTATTAAAAATTTGGTCCCGTGTGAGCGAGAGAGGTGCAAAATGTGACAACCCTCTTAAACCCGTAAAAGGTTAAAAAGTTGATCGTTTTATAAAGTTTTACGCCAGTGTGACAGGTCCGTAAGTACGGGGGCATGAACAACTCACCCGGTATGAATACGCATCAAACATGTAATTAACTGTCAGCCCTTCTCCTCAATCATATGTCTTCATTGAGCGTTTTGAACTTCAGCCGCTTTTTATAGTTTTAGTAAGGGTGGGATTTTTCATTGGAATTTTAGTGGAGGTAATTCAAGCCTTGGTATTGTTACTATTTTAACTGGAGCTGTCAAATTAGGTTCAACCCAGACGATACAAATCTTCTTCAAGTAGTTTTAAAAAGACTTGAATGATAATTTATTTAAACGGGCGCAGTAAGTGGGTAATGTTTCCCTGGATAGGTTTATCACTTTTATTTCTTAATTGATACAACTGAAAAAATCAATAGACTTTATTAAGAAACTCGTTACTTATTAGACCAAAAAAAAAATGCATAGAAGTCCAACGTATATCGTTTCTTTCTCAGAAACCTCAACTTAAATCACTAAATGATTGACACAAAAATAACAAGTCAAAGGAAAACTCGCCATCAAAACATTTATATTTACCCAACATTATTCGGTAACTTGTTTTTATTTTCACATTAACAAACCTTAGGAGACTAACATAAAGCTTTTGTTCCAGCATGAAGGGCTCATAAATAACCCTGAAGACGTTGAATATTTTATAAATCTCCGGCATTATCGGATAGGGTAAGGATGTCCGGGTTCGCTTCGATCCGGGAAATCTGCCGTGTGTACGCCTGCTTCGATTGTTTCGTGTGTGATATGACGAGTTATTTTGGTATTTCTGTAACTTGTTGTCTGAAGGACTGTTCTCAGATTTTTAAGGAATCCAAATAACTGTTTTCGTTTTAGGAATTGTATTTGTTTAGTCATAATATTATGTCTGAGGACTCGTTTTTTCGAGGATAGGAAAACAACAACAACAAGTTTATGTCCTTTTTAATGTGACGTTGCCATTACAAATTGCATACTACTGGCATGATTTATCTAGAGATGACAAAAGCATTGATAGTACCTGAAGTAATATGAGTAGTAAACTTTGAATGATTACTTTGCTTAATATAAAAAATAGCATTAATTAAAACAGACGTCAAAAGAAAAGCAACAAATCCAACTATCAATGGAAACCAAAGCACCCGAAAGAAACAACCCTCAAACGACACGTTGTAATAATATCTCCCACCGTATCCCGTGTCCTTGGCGATAGAGGTGTGATCGACCCGGGTATCACCGAGCGACTTATAAAACATTCATGATCTCTAGCGTTACTCATTCATGATACCCTAGCCGTCGAATCCCGATCACAAAGCGTCCGGGAAAACGTGCCGGTTATCCTAGCTGTATTTAAAGTTCGGGACTTTTGTACCATTTTTTGGACGCAACTTTTGACGGGTTAAGTTTGTGATCGTTTGGGAGTTTTGAGGTCGAAATAGTAATAAGGTTGGCTAGACTTTAGATACGGTTACATTGTGATGTTGAGATAAATAAAGATTTATGATTATGATTGTTGTGATATACTTTGCTACCATTATTCTAGTTTAAAGCTTGTGGCTTCGAAAGACAGGGTAGTTAAATAGCCATCGCCAAAAAAAACCATCATTTGAGTGGTTAACCCTTTGTCCGTCCTTGAGAAGATAAATAACAATAGAAAAATTGTACATCATGTGTCACAGTTAAAGAGTTATGCAATCTACACAATCTTACTGATAACCTCTCCATTGGTTATTTATTTTATGAAAATAAGACTTGCTAAAACTCCAAATCCGCGTATCGGCAAGCGTTGTGTGGGACGCCCCTCAGCTAGATGGACCGACGACCTTAAAAAGGTGGCTGGGACAGACTGGATGCGGAGAGCGGAGGACAGTGTGTTGTAGCGTATCCTGGGAGAGGCCTATATCCAGCAGTGGACTACGATAGGCTGAGTTGATTGATTGAAAACTCCAAACAGTCTTGCGTTAAGGCGTACTGTGGTGACCAGCCACGATACACAGGTAGGTCACCACGTAGATTGTCTGTAGGGTCTCGACTTCGAGGTGTGTTTGGGGATTTATACGCAAATAGGAATACAGTTGCACTATCAATCTGATTTATTTGCTTATATGAATAGCACAATACATTATATGAGTAGGGCTAGCACTTCACTGATTCGACATAAAACAATATGACTATACGTCATAATTTATACCTATTCTAAATTCCAAATAAAACCAGTGTTTGTCTTATCAGCCAATGTCATAATCCAAAGAGGATTCACGCGGAAGGCAGGCTCAACTAAGGCCTCTACATTACTTACAAAATGGAATGTTTATCATTGCCACTGTCTTAGCGGCAGCATTGCTTAAAGTTTTCTGTCTCCAAAGGCAATTTATTGTGAGGTAACTGGAGGGTAATATTCGCCTAATTTATTGAATAAGGCGTTTCTTTGCGGAAATGCATCGTCACAATAATGGTTTGGGGGAAACATTTCACCCTCAGAATTCCCCACTTTGGCGATTAACAAATCATATCGAATAAGTCGCTAAATCTGGTATGCGGGAAATTTTGTAAGCGACAATTAGTAAGTGAAAAGTTTATTTCGAAGGGTTTGAGTAAGTGATTCTAAAGCAACATTTCATTTATATTTTTCTAAAATCATAGATAATTTATTGTCAACTCAGCCTATTGCAGTCCACTTCTGGACATAGGCCTCTCCAAGGCTGCGCCACAATACCCTGTCCTCCGCCTTCCGCATGCAGTCTGTCCCAGCCACCTTCTTAAGGTCGTCGGTTCATCTAGCTAGGGGACGTCCCACACGACGCTTGTCAATACGTGGTCTCCACTCCAGGACTCGTCTGCTCCACCGTTAAGAGCATTCGTTAGTTAAGAATATTTTCGAAATGTCTTATTTAAAAAAAGATAATTGGATATCTCTGTTTCTATGGAAAATTTAAAATCGGTCGAATTTAGCTATAACACTATTTTTCGAAAATATTCTTAAGTAACTTTTTAGACCTATGCATCCTGCTTAATATGCGTTTTAACTATCATTAAAATCGGTTCATTCATTTCAAAAAACAAGGACTTGAAGGTTTGTATGAAATGCCGTATGTCGTAAACGCTCTTAAATGCTCCTGATGAGGGCTTCTTCTTGTACAAGTACCTCTAATATCATGCATTTAATTTACAATTCTTGACGCAATTTATTTCAATTGTTCAGGATTCTTCCCAACCAAATAAAATTTGCCTCTATCAAGGAACGCGCCACGGATGTAAGGCAAATATTTACAACCACATATCTTTAATTTTGGCCGTAATAATTGACGTATCTGTTAACCAAGCATAATGTAAGCTAGCTGCGGGTAGCCGGTTACTTAACAATGCTCTTGGGTTAATACATTATTAAGTACAGCTGGCTGCAGTTAGTCAGATGTTTAGATATATGCTTTGTTATCCCTTACTAAGTAGGTATACGTCATTGCATGTCTACCTGAGAGTAGGTCCTATTGTGAAGATGCCAGTCAGGAGAATTTTAAGACGTCGGCATGTGACCTATGATTGAAATTTTGAATGATCATCCTGGCCAGTTTGTTGATTACATAATGATCTCTCAAAGATCGAACACTCTTGAAATACTTTAAATTGTTGACGTTTGACTATAAACACTCTTCTTTTCTCAATCTAGACTCTCAGTTAGCAAAAGTTTCCCTTATGTACTTCTGGACGTTTCTTACCTTTTTCACAAAATCTCTAAAGAGTAACATAAGAAATAAACTGAAAATCTTAAAGCAACAACAAAAAGCTTCTCAGATTAATCAGTCACAATTTTTCCAGTCCTTTCGTCATTCAAAGGAATCGGATCCTCAAACAAAAGTAAAATCCGCGTCGAGACGTCTCGAATTTTCATTACCAATACCGAATGGATCTGAGCGGGGTAGTGCGGGGGGTGCGGGGGAGTAGGGATTATAAATGCAAGACCGGCTTTATTGCCGACTTATTACCAAACAGTATGAAATGGAGTGTCTGGCGCATCTGTCCGTCTATTGTCTTTGGTTTTGCTTGGTAAGCGGAAGTCGAAATTAACACTTATGTTGGTTAATGAAATGTTGAATGTATTGAGCATGGATCTTTGGCATTGAAGGTAGGGACAATATAAATAAATTAGACGTTGACAAAGAACTTAACGCGCACTCATATACCTACATATATCTCATAAATTGAGAATGTTCTAAATTCCAACCTTTACCTACTTTTAGGTAACTGCACTACACATAAAGGCTCGGTTATACTGGCGCGACGCAACACCAATAGAACAATTTCCATGAAGTTTTCATAGAAATTGTTCTACCGGTGTCGCGTCGCGCCGTCGCGTCTCGCCAGTCTGCACGAGCCTTCAAGTGGCATGTTATGAGACACAATTAAATTTCTATTGTTACCGAACTCCAGGAGGTCGGTCGGCAGTTGAGAGGATAACAGATTGACACTGGTTAGTCATCAACCTTGTACCTTTAGTATTGAAAACTGTTTGTATTGTCAAGTGGATTATTATCAACAACAATCTTCACATTTTCGATCAAATATCTATGAAACATGATTGTGCGCAAAACCAGGCTTGTTCGCTAGTCGCAAATATTTAAGGCACTTGAGAATGTTCAATTATATCGGCATGTGGAGCTAATAGAAGCTGTTGTGAAGAATGCAGCCTCCCAGCGAGATTGGCGTGTTCCATCCTAATAATAAATAACGGAATCTTAGATGAATAAGTAAATATTTCCTTTTGGATCTTTGAATGACGCTTTATTTGTTTTCATTGTTTTGAATTGGGGCCCGGAAGCTACATTACTTTTGCATTCCTGGAAATAGATTAAAAACAAAAACCGTTTCAGAATGACAAACCTTTTAGGTCAAATATACACTACATCCATAGTTCCATACAAATATTATAAATTCGAAAGTAATTCTGTCTGTCTGTTTATCAGTCTGTCTGTCTGTATGTTACCTTTTCACGCCTAAGCCACTGAACGCATTTCGATAAAATTTGGCAAGGAGATAGATGGCATCCTGAGAAAGGACATAGGCCACTTTTTATTTGAAAATTAATCCTACAGGGGGTGATATAGCGGATGAAAGTTTGTATGGGAAACCCAGTATATCGTTAGGGATATGAAAATTCAAATTTATGCTTTTGGTAGGAAATAAAGAAATATATGGTTTAGCGTTTTTGAAAAATCATCCCCTAAGGGGGTAAAATAGGGGTTGAGTTTAAAAATAACATAACATAACACATATAACATCACGCCTTGTTTCCCCGAAAGGTTAGGCAGAAGTGAACCACACCCACACACACACATAGTAGTACACCCACATTTCGCCAGTTATGTTTATGTCCCATGTAATAGGGGGCGAGCCTATTGCCATCACGCGGGCACAAATCCAGACTCCGGGCTGCTACTGAGAAATTCCAGATAGAAAAACCCAATAACACTGCCCAACCTGGGAATCGAACCTAGGACCTCATGCTCAGCAGTAGCGCTTGCGACTACTAGACCAACGAGGCAGTCGTGTCAGTCGAGTTTAAAAATCACAAATAATATTAAAAGTTTTGTGTACCTCTTTTTAAGAGATTTAAGGGATTGGAAATGTAGTCATAGTTTGTATCTTGACTTCTTGAGCTAACATTTCAGTCTTCATTTTTAACCGATTTAAAAAAGGAGGTTCTCAATTCGGTTTTTTTACTTCAGTAATCGGTCATTTAAAAACCGATTTGGAAAATTCTTTTTTTATTTGGAAGGACAGACTTCCTGATTGGTCCTATGTTTATCAAAATCCAGTTCTGATCATAGGATCCTTGAGGAATTGAGGGAACTCCTCAAATATAATATTATAGGCAATACATGGCGATTTTGATATTTTCATCAACAAGTGAAGCATTTGCATTCGGAAAGTATCATTTGGTAAAGTGGAACTGATGAAGAAGACCACACACAGATGCACACAGGAACTCCTCAATAAGTATTTCACGGGTGGCGATAAGATATCTCTATTAAGACAGTTAAACAACTATGACGAAGCCAATTTAAATAAATGGTTCTGATGAAAATAGTACCATCGAACTGATCTAATGATGAAGCCGGAAGGTAGGCACCGGAACTCCGTAAAAAACAATGTATCCTAACCGTGTTTGAGCTTATTGGAATTGTCATGAGATGCACTCTGGCTATAAATGAGTTTATTGGTAATATGTTTCAAATTGCGCTACTTGAGTCCTATGTCATGTGTGGCCATGATTGTTAGAAGCCAGATTTCGTCAATGATCTGTCGTCGTGTGGTTGATTTAATAATTTGTTGGCAATGGCTTCCAAACCTGATAAAAGTACGCCTTCCAAATTTCTGACACGACTTAGCGCGCCTTTTTGCAAAGTTTTTATTTGAAAGGGCTGAAACCAAAATACTAAACCAAAGACACGGCCTTCCGAAATTAAAGTTATTTTTCACGTTGTTTTTTTTTTTGGAAGTCGGTAGTTTTTTTTTATATAAATAAGTTTTTATTAAAATTGTTCCACACTGTCAAAAGTTATTTCTTATTTGTTATTAGAGCGTGACCGGCATAATTTTAACTAAACAAAGTCCTCCCGCCACGTTTGTCTATCTGAACGCGATAAACTCAAAATCTACCGAACGGATTTTCATCCGGTTTTCACCAACGAACAGAATGATTTATAAAGAAAGTTTAGGTGTATAATTCATTAAGGTTTTGTATGAATTGGCTGAAATAATATTTGATAGTATGATGATTGTTAAAGATGTCGGGAAAAATCATGCCAACGACTGGGAGATTACGGAAAATAGGGTACTTTTAATCCCAGTAGTACTACATTCCCGTGGGATATTTTCCGATATCCACGCGGGCGAAGCCGCGAGCAGAAGCTAGTAGTATATGAATGATAACTTTATCAAATTAAAGTACTTGTCATGCATTTGGATGGAAGTAAATAGAAAAACAAAAAATATTAATAAAGGAAAAGCTGAGTAGTACGACGACTTTTGAATAAAAACTCTACGGAAGAAATCACGAATCCTCTCAACAAAATAAGCTTCAAAATTCATAAAAGACGTCACTGTCTTTTCAGAGAATTTCATAAGAACCTACTTACTTAAAAGCCCTCGGACACCAACTACAAAAAAAAACCAGCAAAACTAAATTAAAATCAAACGTCAAAAGAAAACTTGAGGGAATATTTGCGCCAACAGGACCACAGTAGCCAAAGTGTAGGAAATTTTTAATTAATTAGCCACACTTTAACGGTGAGGGGGAGTCTTTGAGGCGCACTGACTATTTATTTGCACCTTAAAAAGGCAACTCCATTAGCAGAATGAACTGGGATGAATAGGTCATTCAGGAGATGTCGTCTGTCGCGCAGACAGGAGGGAGTGTGTAGGGAAGTATGCTTTTCGCTGTGCACTGAATCGGTTGGATGTCTCCCTGGTTTTTGTATGGGTTTAAAGAAAATGCATGGGCAGGTGGAGATGGGTGGTGGAGTAACTATGGAAGGTAATGGAGCTCATGATTAAGTGTTGTTTATTAAAAATAAATTGTCGGCAAATCAAAAATAAATATGGCGGTTTGAGATATTTTCTATACAAAAGCTGACAAATTGCAATTTTATTCCCGTGATAAAAGTGCTACTATATACAAGGTGTAACATAATTAACGCACAACCTCTTAAGGGGTCATTGTACTCATCATTATGAACAACTTTTACTATGGGATCAAACCTGAAATCGCAAAAAAAAATCAGCTGCTCCCTACCTTTATGTTCGCACAACTCGTCAAAATGTAGGGAACAGCAAATTTTTTTTGTGTGTACTTGTGACTTGTGCCAAATAAACATATTTTCTTTCTTTCTTTCTATTACTAAGTAGGTATAATTATCAGACTAAATTAAATTTAACAGTCATGTCATTTTGTTACGTATCCGTCACTATAAATTGATAAATTCGCATCAGCATTTTTATTCTGAAAATAAACCTTGAATTTCTCTGTCCAGCCTCATTTCATGTCCATTTTTTGACCCAAAAATAATGGCACCCATCATGATGGAACATCACAGTAAATTGGAGTCGCGATCGCCAATAAATCAATTTGTGTCAGACATTTATTTACCGAGAGCGACTGACATTTGTTACTCACTGTCTGTACAATGGACTGTAGAGGTATTGTTAGTAGTGGGACATAACGTGGACAAGACTGCGGTTAGCCGTTTGTGTTCCGTTATTTATTTAGATTTAGAAAAGCCAATGACCAATACTAAGGTGGGCATGCACGATAGCGCCATTTGGCGTGGCTCCAAACGACTAAAATCAAATGGAGCGATTGGACATCCAGAGTTTTACATCACGCCAACAGATTTTAACATTCACGATAAAATTTTGGATGTACATCAGGCCATTTCGCGCGATGGACTGACCGTGAATGTCCACCTTTAGTGCACATTTTTATCGGCGGCCATTATCAAAACGGTTCTTTATAATAAAGGAGTTTTTATTGTGATTCAGTCAGCATAATATTTAGGTACTTATACAATATTTCATTGTGTATTTCGTGAATTGATTGCAAGTGTTTGCTTTCATAAAATCTCATCTTAAGTTGTATCGAGTGCTAAATACCAAATTGAAATTTGTTGAGTCCTAAGCCGTATTTGAAACTTCATACCCTGATTTTTTTCATGTGACTTTTATTAAAACCTGCACTTAGAAAAAGAAAATAGATTCGCCACCGAATTTTTCTTTCATGCTTATCATGCAATCAGTTTCCAAAACTATGAGCAGATGATGATCTGGCAGGGAAGTGTTATTCCTCATCGGGAGCAACTCTCCTATTAGTCAAGCAGTGCTCTACAAGTTATCTAATCGTAGAATGTTGCATCTTTTGAGTCTGCTGACTCAGTCTGGTATAGTGAGTTGAGCGGCCAATAGGTTCGGGTTTCTCTCCAAACTGGTCTTGTGTGTTCGCGAACATGAACTTATTTCTTCATTGCCTGTTTTGAAGTTAAGGTGTTCGTGAACTTCAGCGTTCCTGATAAAACATGATGCATTTGATATCTGTTTTAGGATGTTGTTCTGAGTTCTCTGTATCATGTTTATTTTGGAGTTACACGCGGAGCCTCACAGTTGAATGCCGTAAGTCCAGGTGTGTTTTAATATGGTCTTATAGATCAAAATCTTATTATCTACGAACAACTTGGAATTCCTACCCAGGAACCAGTACCGTCACCGAAATACATTTTTTTCTAGTTTCATCTTCATAATACTGTAAATCTCAATCAATTTACCTACCGCAAACCTTTATTTCTAGGCCGCTTCAACACAAGATCTTAACAATCTCTCCCCTTCTATCCCCTTCTATCCCAACGTATCTCCCCTGAAACAATGCTAGAATGCAAGTAGGCAGTCCGGATACGGATATGCGATAACGAATGCAATTTTCCAACTCCGTGAACAGAGTTTAGGCGGGCCCGTTCTGATCCAGCCTCTTACGGGCTTGTTACCTGAATGTACGGATTGCAATGGCTGCTGTGTCGTTGTTTCAATGGGATATTGTGTATGAACGGAATTGATTTAGTGATATTTGGGGCTTAAAGAATACACGACGTACCTAAGTAAGTAAGCGATTGTTTTAAGGACGACGCTGCAGTTCGTTATTTGATGGCTGGGTTAAAATATTATGAGTTAATATATTTTATATCAAATTGTTTATTTACGCAACGAAGTATAAACAAAATTGCAACTGTTTATGTTAAAATTATGTCATTTCATCGCACGGGTCGATCGATGGTTAAGCTACGCTTGCCATGTTCGGTTCATGGATGGGGGACCATCTGTCAAGACCTATCCGTGCCTCAGAAAGCACGTTAAGCCGTTAATCCCGGCTGTCATTCGTAGATCTTTGATAATCGTTACGGGTAGTCAGATGTCCAAAGTTGTGATAACCAGTCTTACCAAGAGGTATCATGTTACCCAGTAACTGGGATGTGGAGGTAAGATAGGCAGTCGCTCCATGTAAAATACTGGTATTCAGCTGCATCCGGTTAGACTGGAAGCCGACCCTAATAAAGTTGGGAAAAGGCTAGGCAGATTAATTATGATAAAATTTTATTGATACAGACATTATGATTTGATGTTGTCAACTAGTTCTGTGATGCTACGGCTACATTGTCGCGATAACGTGAATTACACTTCGCACGCTCTCTGTTGTACAGCGAGACGTCGAGCGGTGTGCGAGAGAGAGCGCGCGAAGTGTATTTCGCACTAGCGCGACAGTGTAGCCGTAGGGTTAGAATTATGACATTATGATTGTTGACGGTGATATTTTGTGTCTTCCTTTCAAATGTTAATAATCACCTACACTAGTTACTCACACAAGGAATAACCTAATCACATTAAAACATCTGAAAAGAACTTCACATTTCAACTGCCCATTCATTTAATTTTCATAATTCAATAAATCTACCGAACGTATGGGGACATACTCCAGCATATTACAATACACTTAATGCCCAGGGGACCACTATTCCGTATAGATAATCCCCTTTTACAGAAAAATGAATAGCCATACTTTCATGTAAATTAAATGAAGGGATCGCATGTGCCTAATGTCCTAGGTAAGTGAGGGAGATCGATTATTTCCTATAGAATTAGTTGTAAGCTCAGTAATACCGACCAACTGCGCTGGTTTTGATTGATTTAATTCTTTCTCGTTATGGCATAAGCTTTTGCGGATTATAGGACTGTGCTCTAGTGCTGTGTTTAATATTTTCATTCATTATTTTGTAGGTATACCATAAAAGCATATAACTATTCTGACAATTTTGTAGTCAAGCAAGACTTTCGTTGACTTGATCCGCTGCTTAGTAACAGTGTATAGAGGCATGAGGAACAGGGTGTAAAGTTCACTCATCCTCCATAGAAAAGGGAGGATCCTCCGACCAGACGGGTGTTGTGTCTGGTGGGCTACTGCCCGACGGTTGATGTCGGGATGTTGTATATATGCTAGTCGCGCGGTAAACTCTGATTGCGCGATGCAGGATTTTGCGTGACGTCAGTGTGACGCGTTCCATTGTGGCGATGTAGATACGCCGCCACAAGTGAAAATAGGCGCTAAATAATTTACCAAAAAAAAAATGGAAAATATTTTCAATTCATCTTTCATTACACTGGTATTAGCTAATATGGAATGCACTTTTGTATCGATCGTAAAAATTTGTCGATTCAGGAATTGATAAATTTAGTACTTTTTGACTACAGAATCGACCCGCACTACCCTTCCTCTTACACCCTACATGCACATATATTTGCATCGGGGGTTAAAAATAAATTTCAAGTTAACAAGCAAAAGAATATATGATCCCGGTGTCTCGGTATGTTTTAAATAAATAATACCAAATGTTTTAGAAGTCGTTTCCATACCATGTATTCGATTAGTTTTGCATTCCCGGATTTTCTGGAATCCCGGGATTTATATTAAGAAAGAAAAAATAAGAAGCCGCTTCCATAAGTTCTTAGCCAAAAATTAACTGTAGGTAAATATGCATCCGATTATCCGATCTCTACTCATTACATTCTCCACTTTCATTTGTTTATATCAAACAACAATGAAACAATACTACAAAATAACCGTCACGATTAAACAATAACAAACACCAGTGCATTACTCAATAAATCAGTATCTTCAACGTATCACCACCAACCTCAGTATTATTCCCGCCGCATGCATACTTCCCCTTAAGCCTGAAAATCGATGTCGACGGTGTGGCCCGAAGAAACTTTCTAACGACATAACCGCGTGCTATTGATATGCCCCAAGAGTAGGACCCATTGTAAAGAAAGGAAAATCCCGATCCGAAAATCTTACGAGAGTTAGGTGCATCAGTATTCTGAGGTCGTACAGCACCCCGGTGTCGCTTGCTCCCCCTTCCCCCTAGATGCGGTAAACTCCTTCAGTAATTTGACTTTGTTGTTATAACTCAGTTTTAGTTGTTTGTCGTCGTTGGCAAATTTATTGCCTCAGTGAAATCCGCTAAACAGTGACAAGTGTTGTTGTGTTTGGATGTGTTTTGTAATTGTTTTAATGTGGGCGCTGGATTTGAATGAAATTGTTAGTGAATTTTCGTGAGTTATGTTCTTTCATGCCAATTTAATGTAATAAGCTTTTTAAGGCGGTTTTTAAGCACTGTTTAAACTGAATTCAACTGCATAAAAGACTATCGTGAGGCCTGAGGGGAAAAGAGCAGTAAAATGTAAAAATCAATAAAAAGCGCACTCCAGGGATTACTTGGCTGACGCTGCTTAAAATAATATATAGTTCGTGGATCAATAAACTTGGGTTTGACATCAACTATTTTGATGAACCGCACCAAATTTTATCACGCAAAATAGATGCCTTTATAACCAAATTGATTATATTATGGTAACATCGTCACACACCTTTGTGTAAGAATGTCTATCAACCCGAATCCTGCCTTTGATCATATCTTAAATTCCCCAAATATTAACTCAATTACTGTGCGACAAATACGTCGGAGACACGGCTATGTCATGTAAACCGGTATTTCGGTGCGGTTCTGTTAAATCACAGTATTGTCATGGCCAATCCTATTCAGTTTGAATAGCGTACACAGCGTTGGCTTCATCAAATTGCATTCAATGGACGTTAGAGTACTCATCGAGCATGCCTACCGTTCTGAGGGTAAAAATTTGAATGGAATATACGTACAGGGTTGCATGAAAGGCATTGGTGACGCCCACCACGGCTCATCGTGCTTACTTCCGACCATTCGGACGTATTTCACAATAGATCGGCACGGACTCGATCTGATATTGAAATTGGAACTGAACTAACGTCGATTTTCTTTTATGCGTCCCATGGTTTGGTACGAAATCCAATCAGTGGATATGTAATAGAAAAAAAAAAAGAATTTAACTAAGGCCCTGGGCTTGTATTGTTACGTGTATATTACGAAAAAAAAATATTTTATGTTTGCCACAATTTATTTTTGTAGTGAAAGCTGATAATAATTGGTAAGCGTTTGATAAAACATAATTTATTCGTATACACCATCACCATACTAATAAACCAATCCCACATTTTGACACTTCCAAAATTGCCTGACTGAAATCTTATACGCAAACCATTTTGAATGACGCTCAATGCATTCAAAGTCACGGAGGGTCCCCGATCAAGTCCCTATCATCAATGATGCCATCCCTCATGGTAAGCAGTAATGTAGGTTACTGTGTAAACAGTCCGGGGTGGTTGCCCTTCGGATAGGGTTTAAGACGCGCGGCTTGCGCGGATAAAGTTTATTGTCTGTTTTAATTATGGGCTTACGAAGTTTGTCTTTGGTTTTAGGTTAGTGACGAGTAGTGGTGTAGATACCTTATCAGGTTGGTATGTTTTATTTTAGGAAAATGCTTGCGGCGTAAAGTCGTTTGCGCGTTAACTTGCTGTTGCCGTACCTATTAATTTAAAATAAATAAAATAGAAACTAAAACTTGTATATGTTATGTGGAAAAGGACTGTTTAGGTTCACCATGAAATTGTTTTTCGCCAGTTTGGCTACTTGCCTGTAATTGTGGTGATGGTGACTTTTCACCATCACCTTTACAGGTAGCCAACACCACTCTTTAGTTGTTTTGGTGGACAACGGAAATGAAAAATCAAGTTTATCAATCAACAGGTTTATGTAGAGTCAAAGGAACTAACAACTTAGTAAATACAGCAAGAAATGTTTTGTTAATATTTACGTTTCCGGCACCAAATATATATGTCTATGTCCGGCACTAACCAAAAGTTAAACTGTCAGAGGTAACATTATACAACAACAGTTAAACTGGGTCGAAGAAGAAACGTGAGAGAATCATAATATTATTACGTATGCAAGATAAATATTTATCCAAAGTAATATATTACAGAAAACAAGGAAAACGAAGGGTTAGTTTACTCATACGATCCCTGAACGCGATATCCCGTGTTGTGGCGAAATTTATAGCTTCAGAAAATAAAAGCAGACTTAATTGAACATAAAATATTTAAGATAATGTTGACAATGGATAATCCCACGTTCTTGCAGTGACCATAAATTAAATGCACTCGTGTTCTGAACTTCTGAACGAATGCAGAAACCATTAGACGCCCCACGCAATAGATGCGTGCACAAATCAGTTACCCTAGCCGTGTGTGCATTTTTTTTTTGCGTACAATGCAACTATCGCTGAAAAATAAACCATAAACTTTGCTGTCAAAGTTGAGTTTTCATTGACGCTGCATTGGAAAATTAGAATAGATGGAAATAGAACTTTGGGATGATCAAATAAGGTGGTGTTTTGAGTGATATCAGCCAAGCATAGATATAGCATAGTGACCTACATCTCTGGAGAGACTAAATAGCATTAGTAATGTCTACTGGGAATGATATTTATCGGGTGCATAATGCACATGACAGTTTTATGTTTTCGGCATTGCGTTTGATAGAGAACTATTGTTGTAAGATTCCTTTTTATTTGTGCGACTTCGTTTGCAGATTGTATCGTTAATCATTTTCTTTTGTATACGTTGTAGAGTTTAAAGATTATTATTGATTAACGAAAATTGAAACGTGTTTTTTGTTATCGACGATTATTTTGTTTGATCTGCTTAGTATATTTTTTATTTCAATTTTGGCCGATTTTTAATAGGGTTTCTATATGAAAGTTAATAATCAGTTTACAGCTTGAGACTTCGATATTATTGCCGATTTAATTAAACAAAGATTGTCTGCTATCTTTTCAGTGTCTAAAATTTCCTTAAAATTTACTGGAATTCCCGCTTAATCTAAGACCCCTCGAGAGCATTTTCACGAATCAGGTGCTCTTATAAGAAAACAATGAAGCCCTTGACAGTAGTTCTTGACGAAAGCATCAAATTATTGTTTAATTCTTGTCCCCGAACTCAGAAGGGATGACGCAGCTGGTACCCAATTGTCTCCCAAATTGCTGTTTGGATTTCACTACAATGTTATTTGCACATGCAAATCAGCATTTTGTTTTCATCTTGAAGCGAGATGACGTCAGAGAGGGATGGGAGATTTACACAGGGACCGTTTGACACAGATTTGCATAAACTATTAAGAATTAGCAGCTGAGCTTAACTAATATATTCTCGTGTGTTTAGGAGACACACAATTTTAGTCCAATTTGAGTGAACCGAGCACGAGCGGACTAAAATAACTCCCTGCTTTCCCTTACGCAATATTTTACCGAATTAATTAAGTAAGACAGACTTTCAAAGGAAACAGTTAAACGTAGGTGATAAACATGTCTAATTAAGGCAAATAAAACTACGAAATTAATTAACAATTGCCAATTTTATGTGACGTATTAAAATAACAAAGTGTTGGCGCTCTTATCTGTTGGTAACGGTGTTTACTTATTCAAATATCCATTAAGTTACGTACATACGGCTACATATCAAGCTATTCATTTCCAGTATAAGCTGATCTCGCATTGTATAGAATTTCCGTATAGTGAGAGGCCAGCTTAAACTGGAAATATATAGCTCGATACATGCGTGGTCGTAATTAAGAGGAACTTTGCGATCAAACTCATTACGACCAGTAATCGGTAAGATAGTAACTTGCCTATAGTTCTAGGAGATTAAACGTTTAATAGGATTATCGTATTTCGATAACACACTAATTGGAATAATCCTGTGTCTATGTGACCACACGATTAACGCGTGTGGTTAATTTATGAGATAATGCGTTGTGTAAATAATATAGACATCTGAAGTAGGAAATAATCTTAATACTAGCATTAACTCATCTCAGTTCAGGGCTCGAAAAAGCTATAAAAATGACTCTGTCACGTTAGATGTTCCGCAAGTGAAATTCTAACTAATATTATAAATGCGACAGTAAGTTGTGTGTTTGTTTCTTTGTTAAGCTTTCACGCTAAAACGGCTGAACGGATTTGGATGAAATTTGGCACATGGGTAGACCATGTCCATGAGTAGGACATAGGCTACTTTTCATCATGGATCGCAGACGAGGTCGCGGGCAACAGCTAGTTATTTATAAACTTCACAAGAAAATATGCCTAGGTACTAGTCTAACATATCTAGACAATGGACTAAACCTACTGCACGTACTGTGTTTTAATATTATTATTGTAGATAGGTACGAAAAAACGGTACGGTTAAGTACGATAGTACCTAACTTACTTCTATATTTTTGGCTTGAAGTGTTGATGTACTATCGAGGAAACTTACATCTGACCAATTTCAAAACAAAATCCCGTGCACACGAATGACCACATCTGTTAGCAAGCGTTACTATAGCGGCCAAGCGCTGCAAGCAAGAATAGTCCTTACGATGTATAGATGTTCGTTTCTCCCATGGTACCTACATACTTCACTCCTACAAAACTTTAGGTATTATTTTTCAAACCACTACAAAGGGGAAGTTGTTGCAAAAATACGTGTAAAATCAATAGAATATTGCGTCCCCCTAATGCAGTGATGGATCGTACGCCACTTATCTATACGCGACATCACTGGCCGACGCGACGCTAACCCAGCGTCCCACGTGGCAAGCAATGACACAGCGACGTGAAGCGATAAAACTAAATCTACGTTACTTCTTGAAAAATAAACTGTGGCTCTTTCTTATGCAGCCTACGATACATGCGGAACAGTGATACGATGTAGTCATCACTCATCAGACTCTTTCTTTATTACAGTCATGTTATGGTCGGCTTCGAAAGTGTAAGACGCAGAAAATTACCACAGTAACAATATCCTGAGGCAAGGCAGTATGTTGAACTTTAAAAATTCTGAAAAACCGTGTAATTTTAGTTTTGTTACCTTAAGGGGGAAGCGCTGGGCACGCCACAATTGCGGCGATAAGTCCCCTCTTTGAGGAGTGGCTGGAGAGGCGCCACGGCGTCCTCACCTTCCGCCTGACGCAGGTCCTCACCGGACACGGGTGCTTCGGGAGGTACCTGTTCCGGATAAGGCGGGAGGAAACGCCCGGGTGTCACCACTGTGTGGATCGCCCGGAGGACACGGTGGAGCATACGGTGGAAGTCTGCCCGGCTTGGGCGGAGCACCGCCGTGTCCTCGCGGAAGCGATCGGCGGCGGCGATCTCTCGCGTCCGGCCCTGGTCCAGGCCATGGTACGGAGCGAGAGTGCATGGGAAGCCATTACCTCCTTCTGCGAAGCAGTAATGCTCGTGAAGGAGGAGGCGGGACGCGTGAGGGAGAGGCAAGCTTTGCACCCTCACGCCCCTAGTCGCCGCAGGAGACGCCCTGGGCGTCGGGAATCGGCAGCCGATTCCCGGCCACCGTAGGCGCGGGCTTGCGGACGGCGAGCAATGGGTAGCTCGCCGTCCGGTAAGGACCAGGCCCGAGTCGACGGCGCGTCGTGTTCCACGCGCGCCTCAAAGAGATGTCAGCACTATTGACGGGGTCCGCTAGGGCCGATGCCAGCTAGGGTTGCGGGATGTTCGAAAGAGTTACCGTGGCCCCGGCACAGGCAACAGAAGGAACACGGGTGGGTTTTAGTCAGTAAAAGTCTGACACGCCCTCCCGCTCCGCCCAGAGCGGGAGAAGTCATTTGATGATTTCCCATCCACAAAAAAAAAAAAAAAAAAAAAAAAGGGGGAAGCGCTAAGGTAGGCCGCGAAATTAAAATTTTCTTACGATTTTTACAATTTGCAGCTCAGTGTCTGGGTGTAGTTGATTAAAGTGTGATTCACGACCGTAACAAATATGTATTTGCAGAATTATAATCTTTAGAATCAGTAATACAACTCCTAAGTTAGTATAATACTTAGTCTTAGAGAGTTGTATTGATGACTTTAATGATTATAATAATCCTGTAAATACATATTTGTTACTTTAATTTGTTATTTTAATCAACATACAACCTAATACCGACCTGCAAATTGCAAAAAAAAACGTAAGTTTTTAATTTCGCGGGCTACCCTGGCGCTTTCGTCTTAACTATAACACATTTTTTGAGAACTCATTATGACCAAGGTAAAAATGGTGGTTTTCTGTGCAAATCCCTGCTGTTACTTACCAACATTTTCATCTCTTGTGCATGTATCGTATCGCATCGCATTAGTCAACCACGTGGGACGTCAGGTAAAGTCGTCGTCCATTTGTTGTGGCCAGCTCATGTTTGGGTTCTGTTAATCAATCAGGTGAAGGGGATTCATTTAGTCGTCTATCAAAGACGATGAAATAAAAAGAGTCCGCCGTACCGTATGGTGCAGTAAAGGGGTGAAAATGAGAGGGAATTTGTACGCCAGGGTTGATATAGTGACGTCAGCTGGTCAAGAATTATATGAGACGATTTTGGAGGATCTAACTATTTATTTTTTGTTGGAGTTTTGGAAAAATACTTTCAGTTTGGTTGTAGGTACACGTTGATTATGCCTCTATTTCGTGTAAAAGTTGTACATAACGTAAGTACAGCAAAATCAAAGGTGATTTTCTTCTAAACTGCCTTTCATTAGGTAGGCCCTATTGTGTTTTTATTAAAACCAAAATCTCGGACAAAACGTTTCATAAAAAAATTAAAAACAAATGAAAAACAATTGCAACTCGCCAAAATCCATCTGGCAGATACCGCCAACACCGCCAACTGAGCTAAAACGAATTAAACACAAGTCGTTATACAAAATGAGGAGTTCCACCGCCATTCAAAGTTTCGTACAATGAATAATTACAGTCGGCTACAAATGTATGACATACTAGCATCAGCCCGCGATATCGTCTGCCTGAAACTTGTTTTGACATAAAATACAGCGTGTATCAGAAAAGTGTGGAAAAAAATATCAACTGTCCCGTACAAAACTTCAATACCTAATCGACCCGAATGTATAAGTACGTCTGGTTGCTAATTTAATTGTAAAATTTATTATTTTTATGACATTGATTTTACATTCTGTGATTAACTTATTAAAATTTTAAGAAAATCGTATACTTTTACAATGTTTGTAAATATGTGAGCACCATATATGTATCGCATAATTAATTCTTTTTACCTATAGTAATAATTTATTCTAGGTGCATTCTTCACAATCGTCTATAAAATATTGTAAAACAATTTTAAAAGAATAACGGTGAAGTTTCTTACCCATCTTCTCCATACGAAACTACCTTTTGCGACTAGAATCAATTCTATTTTTTATTGTAAATTTTGACGTTCAAAAGTGCCTTTTATGTGCTTATTGAAATAAATTATTTGACTTTGACTTTGTCCAATTTTTTTTTTTTTTTTTGATAACGATATTGGTCCCATGGAGAAAGTTATTCAGTTTGATGGTCTGACCTTAAATTTGACCACACCTATCTGATATATGCTGTATCCTATGACACTCGGCAATACTGTAGCTTCCTATTAGTGTAAGCATATTCGCAATCGGATCAGTAGTCCCAAAGATTATCCCTACATACAAACCCACAAATTTTACCTCTTTATAATATAAACAGACGGTTTTTACGACTTGACAAATCATCGAGATTTATTTATTAAAATCTTCAGTATGTAAAATAGCCTATGTCCTTCTCCAGGGCCCAGGTTACCTATCTGTCAAATTTCATAATCGGTTCAGTGGTTGAAGCGTGAAAAGGTAACAGACATACAGATAGACAGACAAAGTTATTTTCACATTAATTATAATATTAGTATGGATGTAAGGTTAATAGTAATGTACGTATATTATACACATAAACCTTCGGGAATAAATTATATAAAATGATGGTGGAGTTAAGAAAAACCACGCAGTTCACACAGACAGACACGAAAAGCGACTTGAATTTATAATATGTATATATATACAAAATTACGTGTCTAGACGTAGTGAAACGAAAGACAAAGTTGTGTAACAGCTAAGAATATTGTTCTATTTATTGGTGACGTTCACGCAATATTTTTCGTACGATGACACAATAGTTGTGCGCGGAATGTCTTTTGTGCTTTGATGGCTTTTGTTTACGCTGACTGTACTTTAAAGGACGGCAACGGGAAATAATGGCGAATAGTTATGCAATATATCGTTTTGATTATTTTTTTTTGTAGCCTTATTTATCTGATATCTTTTTAGGCACCATGGTCTATCTGTATTATTAGTATGACCAAAAGAAGCAAAACAAAGACGGTTGGCATTTAAAAAGTGGCACTCACTTTGTAAAAGCCAGCAGGCTGTTGGCTAGATTTTATAGGGATACTAGCTTTAGCCCGCGGCTTCACCCGCGTGGATGTCGGAAAATATCCCACGGGAACGTACTACCGAGATTAAAATTACCTTATATGATAATCCAGGTAAACAATGTCATTTCGCACTGCTTATATAGTATCCGAAGAGCGGCGCACGGATTGATATATGATCACTAGACGATAAAAAACGTGTACGGTCGGGGGACGTTAGGAACGAAGTTTTTTTTTTTTTTTGTGGATGGGGAATCAACCCACTCGTGTTCCTTCTGTTGCCTGTGCCAGGGCCACGGATGCCGCCATCTTGGATTTACATTTTGGCCTCACTATCGACTTTAGCACCCTCGAAAACTATGAAAACGACACCCATGACGAAAAGTTAGAAAATTTTTGCAGCCGCTATCTTGCATTCTCATTTTGACCTCACTATCGGCTTTAGCACCCTCGAAAACTATGAAAACGTCGCCCATGACGGAAAATTTGAATGTATTTGCAGCCGCCATCTTGGGTTTTCAATTAGACTTCACTATCGGCATTAGCACCCTCGAAAACTATAAAAACGACACCCATGACGAATAATTTGTAAATTTTCACAGTCGCCATCTTGAATTATCATTTTGACCTCACTATCGGCTTTAATACCCTCGAAAACTATGATAACGACACCCATGACGAGAAATTTATAAATATTCGCAGCCGCCATCATCAAGTATGAACGCTTTTTCGTTTGTGACGATTTCTGCCAGTTTATTCCTACCGCAAGCTGCGTAAAAGAACTTCGTCCTAAAAATCAACTTTAAAGTGAAAATATAAATCCTCTTTAACCCCTATCCCGTTGGAATCTCGAAATTATAGTTACCTAAATAATTACAGGTACCTACGGAACTTAGTAAAGTTATTGTTCTCTGAATTACCTAAACTACTACTACTTTTTACTAAAGTGTCTTTGGCGATGGCGAAAGTCGGGCTGATCAATGATGAGTTACTACAGATTTTTAACCCCTACTAGGGGATGATTTTCCAAAAATGCCAGAACACGTCATTCCGTAATTTCTAAACAAAAAGCTTAATACCAATTTCTTCTTTACAAACTTTCATCCCCTATTTTCCCCCCTTAAGAGATGATTTTCCGAAAACGCTGAAACACGTGGTTTTAATTTTTAACCAGAATGCTAAATACCAATTTTCATGGTTTAAACTACAAAAATGGCTATTTTCCGTACAAACTTTCATCCCCTATTTTACTACCTTAGGGGTTGAATTTCAAAAAAATCCTACCTTATTCCTTGTTAACATTAGATAGGGAACCTTTGTTCAAAATTTGAGCTTTCTAGGTCTAAGGGTTTGGGCTGGGCGTTAATGAGTCAGTCAGTCAAGACTTTTCTTTTTATATATAAAGATAGATGAGAGCAGGGTGTAAAGTTCATCACGCTCCATAGAAAAGGGATGATGACTTGTGGTAGTAGTGGTAGTGTTCGTAGTGTCTGGTTGGCCAGCTGGTTGATGTCAGGATGCTGTATAACGTTATTCACGCTGATACTACTAATAGTGCGAAGCAGGATTTGTGCGATGTCACGTTTTTGATGCGTAGTTCGCGTGTGGCGTTGTAGATGCCACCACAATTTATTACAAATAATTTCTATTTTTTTTACATTTCTTGAACTTTCTGAAACTTAGACTGCCTTTCAAGGACGCAATGAATTCAGTGCGGCAAACCGCCAAATTCACCAGAACGACCCAACAAAAAAACTGTTAAACCTAAAATGATACAACACTTTTCGTTGCCACCCACCAAACTAATGTAACAAAATCTACTTGCCACTTAAATACTTCGATCAGATAGCAAGTTAAATTTCAGCTGGCCATTCCGTGCTCATATTTCGGAGCAGCCGGCGAAAAACTTTAATACGGTCAAGTTTGGCAGCAATAGAAGCTTGTTTTCTAACATTTTAGATTTAATCTGGAGCTCAGACAAAATCTGATCACAATTAGGATGTACTTAGTTGCTAACTTCCAAATTGCCGTGATTTTACGTGGACATTTGATCGCTGTAAAGCACAAGAGAAAACGGGGTGTTCGTTGTTTAGCTCTGAAATGTTTCAACTTAGACAGACCTATGTAACTTTCGCATTTACATTATAAATAGCTAGTGACCCGCCCTTGCTTTGCACGGGTGTAATCTACTAATGTGTAGACCTCAGCGCTATATCTTAGTTAAATAATAATGCATTTTACATACAAAACTCCCAGAATAAATTGTCTAAATAATGGTGTAAACCCCAACAAAATCGGTGTACCTAGTTTAGAAGAAGCGGTCAGACATGAAAAACGACTTTGTTTGGTAATAAGTATAAAGAAGTAGATTTCTTTAAATAGATATATAAAAATGGGTGTGTGTATGTTCTCTATAACTCCAAAACGGGTACAGCGATTTTTATGAAATTTTCAGGCAATCTTCAAATTAGCCCAGCGGATGATTCTGTGAAGTTTGGTAGCGATCGGATCAACTGAATGTTTTTTTGTAATGCTTTTTGGTAATTTTGCGTCATATTTTTTCTGAACAGTAACCTAACACAAAAATACTAGGCTTGCATGAAATCAAGATAGTCAGATCATTAGGTACGAATGGGATTGGGATGAAAGGAACACTATACTAATAAAAAGTACTAGGCTTGCAAATTCAAGATAGTATTTCATTCATCCACCACAAGTCATCTGGCTATAGATAATTAGTGCTACCCGTGCGAAGCCGGGGCCAGTCGCTAGTCTATACTAATATTATAAACAGGTAAAATTTGTTTGTTTGTAAGGGGTAATCTCCGGAACTAATGATTCAATTCTAAACATTTTTTCACTGGTAGAAAGCTACATTATTCCTGAGTGCTTGTAGGCTATTAATTATATTTATATCGTGCTTATTAGTCGAGCTATTACAATTTATAAAACGACACGTTGTGCAAAATTTCTGAGCAGTAACCTATCAAAAAGTACTAGGCTCGCATGAATTCAAGATAGTACTTCAATCATCCACCACAAGTCATTTGGTTATAGATAATAGTGCTACCCGTGCGAGGGCCGTTCTGGTCACTAGTAGATTATATAACAGAAAGTAGTATACTGAGGAAGGGTCTGAAAAAAATGAGCTTACAAAGCACGCGAATATTACACAATACAAAATTGAAAACAAAAGGATGCAGACAACAATGTAAAGGTGGAATCATTTTAGGAAACCAGATTCACTGCAGGGAATGAAAGGGGTTTTAAAAGGGAAAATTAAATAAGACAATGAATGGAATTTGTCTGACTAATATTGTTTAATAAATTATGTTGTCTTACTATATTCTTTTAATGTTATGATAGTTAAGCATCCGATTTATCAAGGTTACGTCTTCAGTTAATCATAGAATTTTGCACAAATCACCTTTCTTGGCAGTTTTGCTGTTGATTTCGGTTTGTTTTTTCTCTTCTCATAAAGCGATTTCATTCGTTATGTTTTACTTAACACATTGGTATGGGAACACGCATGATTATTCCATACAACATATCACCAATTTGTTACGTAAAACGTAATTAATGAATAAGCTTTCACATTTCATATTATTTTAGCCATTAAAAAAGCACACAGTCCATAACCACCACACGCGATCGCCAGCCATTCAACACCACTTTCAATACCAAATAACACATAGATTTCATAGATAATCCCCAATTCAACCCTCCGATATTAACCCGTCCGAGTTAACGACTTCACTATCGCTCATGGGCACACACATGCGTTTGACAGAACTGTTATTACGTCATTAATAAAATTACAAAAGTACGGGCACAGGGCCCATGTGCGGGGTACTGCGGGGTGACTATCACCATGTCACTGTTAAACTTTAGAGTCCGTTTTGCCCCATCGCATCGGAAGGGTTGGCATGCAGTGACGTAATTAAATTTGGACGATTGTCGCAGAGTTTGTAAGGACGTTAGTTGACAGTGACCCCAAGTGAGAATTAAGTGAATTAAGTTGAGACACGTTCGTCTCGGGATTTATTGTGTGATGCTGGCGTGACTCGCGCTTATTTAGTGCGTGTTGTTTTTATTGTGAAGTGAGTCGTTAGTTCGTTTTAATGTATGCACTTTTAATAATAGAAGAAACTGTATGATGGCACAGTTATTCCTTCCGATATGAACCTAGAGAGGACTATGACAAGATTCTGGCGCATATAGAAACCATATTAGGCGTCATTTTTCTCTAAGACATTAGCTTTAGATCAGCAAAACTAGACAAACAAAAAAGTCTTAACTCATCAACACAAGATCACATAAGTAATGACATTTCCAACAGCCTTTATATTAAGTCAACATAAAGCCGCGTCCACAACCAACACATCCATGCAAGTATTTACAAAAAGAACACCTGATTTAACTGCAAACGCCATTAAAAACGGCAACAGTTAAGAGATCCGATAAGCACGCGTCTAGGGGTGCGATATTAAAAGGCTTAGGAGTGTTGCCCTGAAAAGCCGCTGAACATTTTCTGAAGCTTGCCCACTTAAGCACAGTATTAAGGGCACTTTTGGCTTAAGGGCCACCGTATATTATGGCTGCTTTTCCCTATATGTGGCTTGGATTTTTATATAAAATGCGTATGATTTTTTCTTTAATGTGAAAGAGGATGTGACAGAAAAGAGGCTTAATACAAATGTGATACATAAGTAAAATGGTTTTTTTGTTGTGTTAGTTCTTTGTGGAAGAGTTTATATTTGCTGTCAAGCAGCAACGATGTGCTCCAGTTTGGAGGATATTACATTGCAGTACACTATACAAGGTCAAACTGATACGATCATGTACCACTAAAAAAAATCCTTTTTAATGAAGAAATCCCTTTTACCTAACTGTATTGTTTGTGATAAACCAGAAGATGTCCAACACCTAGCTCCTTATAGATTACTAGCTTTTGCCCGCGGCTTCGCCCGCGTGTATGTTGGAATATATCAAATTAATACCTACCCTACGTGTTAATCCAGGTTCTAAAATATCTGTATGCCAAATTTCCTCTAAATTCAATCAACCGTTTTTGCGTCAATCCGGAACATACACCCCGACAAACAACAAACGGACAAAAATTCTAAAAACTATAATGTGCGCAAAAGACTCGTTCAATCACTTCCTTTTAGATAAATGCAATGCACAGTTCTGACTTCGTTACTATTTTTAACCGACTTCAAGAAAAGGAGGAGGTTATTAATTCGGTTGTATGGTTTTTTTTAATGTTTGTTACCATTACTCCGTCATTTATTAACCGATTTTAACAAATATTTTTATTTGAAAGGATTGGACTTCCAGATTGGTCCCATTTTTATCCAAATCCAGTTCTGATGATAGGATCCATGAGGAATTGAGGGAAATCCTCAAATATTATTGGCAAACACATAGTGATTTTGGTATTTTCGTCAACAAATTAAGCATTTGCATTCAGAAAGTATGATTTGGTGAAGTGGAACTGACGAAGAAGACCACAGATGGCTACAGAAACTCATCAATGATAAGTACGGGTGGCGATAAGACATGTCGATTAAGATAGTTAAACGACTATGACGAAGCAAATTTAAATAAATGCTTCTGATGAAAATGGTACCATTGAAATCAGAATAGTGTTGGGGCCTATTGGAAATGTCATGAGATGCACTCTGGCTATAAATTATTTTTAACCGACTTCAAAACAGGAGGAGGTTCTCAGTTCTTTTCGGAATCTTTTTTTTATGGTTCCCCGATTACTCGAAGACGGCTGGACCGATTTGGAAAATTCTTTTTTTGTTTGAAAGGGTATACATTCCAGGCGGTCCCATTGTCATCAGGTCAGGATCTGATGATGGGATCCTAGAGAAATTGAGGGAACTCTTCAATATAGGCGCACCTATAGCGATTTGGTATTTTTTTTTTTAGTAGCTTGTGCATTTCCTCTCGGAAAGCAACATTTGGTGGAGTGGAACTGATGACGAAGACCACAGATGGTAAGATGGCCACTGGAACAACTCAATAATAAGTATTTCACGGGTTGCGATTCCATTACTTTAAAATTATTGCTAAGCAATAGAAGCTCGCCACAATGCATATGGTGAAGTGGAGCTGTTGGTGAAGTACCAAGAGAACTCCTCAACAATTAACGTCCCTGCTTCGGGAAAAGCAATGTTTTGTAAAAGGTGATGAGCAGTTGTCATTAGGCTATTGTAACTCAGATAAATTACAAACAGACCCACTAAAAAGTGAACAATAAAAACAACCGACTTCCAAAACAAACACTACAAAGTGAAAAACAACTTTAATTTCGGAAGTCAGTGGCAAAAACCTAAAATACAGATCCAAAGACACTGACTTCCGAAAAAGTATTAGTACCGAGTTTTGAGTTAAGTTAATATTACAGCGCGTTAAAATTTTTCCTTACTGCTCCTTACTGTTCTAACGGTCCTAGTGTTCCTTACTTGTTTTAAAAAACTAAGAGTGACAATTTATATTATTTCCTGAGGCAAATATTGCCATGTTTCAAGTGTATTAACCAAAGGAATAAGATTTTTCATATAATCTGTATCCCCTCTTTTCACCCCCACAGGGGTGGAATTTCGAAAAATCGTTTCGGATTTCTCCACAACTGAAATCAAAGATTTCTTATACCAATTTTTGAGTTAATCAAGCCACACAGTAAAATCCTCCTCTTAAAAATCTAATTACCCCTTCTCACCCCATCAGGGGTAGTTTTGAAAAACCAATTGTAAGAAACTTTATTGCTTATTTAGGCAAATATTCGTGCCAAGTTTCAAGTTTATTAACCAAATGAATAAGATTTTTCATCTAAACTATATCCCCGGTTTTTACCTCCACAGGGGTGGAATTTTAAAAAATCGTTTAGGATATTTCCAAACCTTGACTCAAAGATTATTCATACCAATTTTCGAGTTAATCAAGCTACGCAGTAAAATTCTCCCCTGTAATATTGACAGCCCCTTTTCACCCCGTCCGGGGTAGATTTTTGAAAAACCTTGATACAGGTTATTCTTTATTTTTGGACTTAAGTATAAATACTGAGTTTCGAGTTAATCGGACTGCGTGTTAAAATTCTTCCATACATTTTTTGAAACCCCAATCCCCCTCGTGGGGGTAGTTTAGAAAAACCAAAAATTACAAAGTTCATAATTTATTAAGATTAGTATTTGAGCCAAGTTTCAAGTTTATTAACTCAAGGAATAAGATTTTTCATACAAACGAAATACCCCCTTTTCACCCCCTTAAAGGTCGAATTTCCAAAAACCCCTTCTTAGTGCTCCCCTACATTATAAAAGGAAGCCGTGTGCAAAATTTCACGTTCCTAGTCCCAGTAGTTTCGGCTGTGCGTTGATATGTCAGTCAGTCAGTCAGTCAGTCAGTCAGTCAGTTTCTCCTTTTATATATATAGATATTCGCAATAATTTTAAAAGGCAACATTTATGTAAAAAATTAAATGCTAAAGTTAAAGATTTAGGTAAATTTCAATGTATTCTGGCAAGCTATAAATATTAATAAATAAAACTTTATTTGAGACTAAGGTCCACAATTTTGTTAGTATTTTGGTGTTAGTAACAATAGTGCTTAGGTAAATAGGTTAGTATTCTTAGTTCTCACAAAATGATTATTTATTTAGACTGATGACTGTCCCCACCCAGTGTCCCTGAAAGGGACAGTCCGTTCTGGCAGCAATCATTTTCAGAATGCTGTTGTCACTACCATGCAGGCGCTGTAGTAAGGAGGCCGCTTTCTTTCGCGGCCTCCTATATAAAGCTAAGCTTATTTATATATTCATATCTAACAGTCTTAGTAATTAACTTGATTAAGGACATGATGGGGCTGACATGACCTGTTAATGGTTGCAAGTCCCTAATAAATAAAGAGAAAAAAAAAGGTCAAACTACATTAGTTACCTAGCGAAACTCCGCAGGCGTGTTGGGTGTCGATAACTCAACACGATAAAACAGAAAACAAAAACGGTTTTCTTAAACTGCCATTCCAAGTAAATAAACTACCAGCAGTTGATGACCCCAAAAAATGTATCATAAAATTTATTTATTTTTCGTTTTTTCATGTTAATATATCGATACCCATCCGTCTACGGAGTTTCGCTAGATAATTTAATTTGACTCTGTTTTTATAATTTGTCTCTGAACAGACAAGTCAATCTTGTCTTAGGTAGACGTGTCATGGCGCTGTCAACGCTGCTTCCCAATCTGGGGGGCCCGAGCGCCGCCTGTAGGCGACTCTACGTGGGGATCGTGCGATCGATGGCCCTGTACGGGGCCCCGATCTGGGCGGCTGACCTGACGGCCGGTAGCATTGCTGTTCTGCGGAGGCCGCAGAGAGCGATGGCCGTCAGAGTCATCAGGGGGTATCGCACGATCTCCTACGAGGCGGCTTGTGCACTGGCCGGATCCCCGCCCTGGGACCTGGAGGCGAAATTACTCGCGTCATTGTATCGGTGGCGCGAGGAAATGCAGGCGCGAGGTGAGCGACCGATGCAGCGACTAATGGAGCAGCGTCGGTTGCTGCTTCGCGAGGTCCTGGTGGCGGAATGGCGGGACAGGCTCTCACGCCCTACCGCCGGCCTCGGCACCATCGAGGCGGTCCGGCCGGTGCTCGACCTTTGGCTCGGGAGGAGGCACGGCTCCTTGTCGTTTCGGGTGACGCAGGTGCTCTCGGGGCATGGTTGCTTCGGGAAGTACCTGTGTCGCATAACCAGGGAGCCAGACGCCCGGTGTCACCACTGCGTCGACTGTCGGGAGGACACGGCGCGGCATACGCTGGCAGAGTGTGCCGCTTGGGAGGAGCCGCGCCGTGCCCTCATCTCTAGAGTAGGCAGTGACCTGTCGCTGCCGGCTGTTGTTAATTCGATGGTCGGCAGCGAGGAGTCCTGGCACGCGGTGGTTTCCTTCTGCGAGACAGTCATCTCGCAGAAGGAGGCTGCGGAAAGGGAGAGGGAGATCACATCCTCTCACCCAGCCCGCAGCAGGCGCACTGGGCGTCGGCGGAGGGCGGACAACGCCCTCTTCCAGCCCCCCTAAATGGGTCCAGGGGCGACGGACTCGGGGACGACCGTCGCCCCCCATACATCGGACCCGAGGTGGCGGCGCGTAGTGTTCCACGCGCGCCCCTCTTAGACGTCGCGGGGGGAGTCAAACACCTCACTCCCCCCCTCGACACGAGGAGAGGCCTGCCGTGGCGGGCCGGCACCAGCCGGGGGTTGCGGAAGGATCGTAAGTTCCCGCGACCCTCGGCGTAGGTGTGAGATGGAACACCGGGGTGGTTTTTAGTCAGTAAGAGTCTGACAGACCCCTCCGCCCACCCCAGGGCGGAGGACATCCATGAGGATTTTCCACCCCGAAACAAAAAAAAAAAAAAAAAAAAAGGTAGACGTGTCATACGAGGTAAGGCAGTTTATAAGACTTAGAAATGCCTTAAATCATTTGACACGTAAAACGGTCACCAATCGGAATTACTGGGTAATTCGGATGAGTTACCGTTTTTTTAACGCGTAGATAATGCGTGCACGTAATTCTGGTAATAAATACTAAAGATTCTTGATCTGTTAGGAACAGGTTATTCTCAAATCATACGATTAACATAGGTTCATGGACTGTTCATTCACTAATGAACGCATAGCATGGTCCATAAAAACATTGCCACCTGACCACCTGAACCTAGCCTCTAAACAAAATGGACTCTAACAATAGGCTCTAAAACGCTTGGATGAAGAATTGCATTTCCTGTTCTAAATAACACTCAAAATAACACAACACGAAACAAATATTGCATTAGCATAGTCCATTGTTTCAAAACCGATTTTGATATTAGCGCTCACTCAAATACTTAAAGCACTCTGTAGGTATTCTAAATTGTGGAAAAAATGCTTTGACACTCTTCACAATAAATCATGCTTCTCATTTCGTCTTTAAACACATTATGATAAGTACGTATACACTTCGAAAATACTAACTTATACCAAAGCCAAAGTAAGATAACATCACAAAAATCAACAAGTCAACTAAAATTTAAATCTGTACACTTACCACAAATTGATTGACAACAATTCATCAGATCACTTTTACAACCGTCCACTCATTCCCAAATTGGGTGGCGACTACCCAATGCCCAGTTTTTCATTACCTTAATTGGTGGGCACACGCCTTTCTGACAAAATCATATATCAGGCAAAAGGACAAAGTGCGACGACACTTAATTTAGCAATTAACCCCTAAATTTATTACATACGTCATTGGTTCTGACTTGAGTGGACGATTTGAGGTTTGCCGATGTGACTGGATGAGTGTCAGTTGATTTATTTTTCTAGTTGTGTAATTGTTTTTGGTCTCAGTTTTGTGTGATTTCAGTGAAGGTTGACTACGATTATCGGGACAAACTTTAATTATTTATTTATTTATATATACTTTATTGTACACCAGATTACACATTACATAAAGATACATCATAAACTACAAAATATACAATTGGCGGCCTTATCGCATACTGCGATCTCTTCCAGGCAACCTTGGAATGGACAATGATTTTATGGACATTAAATGGGGTTGTTCTTGGTGCAAATAAAAAGTATATAAGTACAATATACTATAATAGATACACAGATACCTACATATGCTATATAGTAGATAAATATGCCATATAATATATTATCATAGATACATACATACTAAATATGTAAGCAACGAAAACAAAAGACGACTGTCAGCCAGCAACGAGAACAAAATCACAACAACAAGTAATTGTTATTGTTGCTCGGCATCGAAATCTTAACGTTATTTTTTCAAAGTATTTAAACGAAGCCCAATGCACTACGTGTAGGTAATTTCAGCTTCACGATAGAAATTCCAATCTCGAATACAAAGCTCAGGTTCCACCACAAAATACAGCAGCATCGATCCCACAAATCATTTCAGCTGACACAGTCTCGGTTCCACAAAAATATGGAGCAGTTGCACAATAGAAAAGTGCGCAATAGTGCACGTACTTACTCCACAATCATATATTCTCGAGCATTCCGAGCCCTGCCATGATCAGTTAACTTAAAGCTCATTAAAATAGATGGTTCATTCGTTTCGTGTAAATTTTCAGGCTGGCGGAAAATTAAAATGGCACCCGGGGCGCAGCACACACCGGCGGGATACCTATTGTACTGTGGGTATGAAAGTAGAACGAAAGAGAAAAACTTCGCGTGTTTTCATACGTTTACTTTACTGTAAAAAGTTTATCGGTTCGAGTTGGATGGATTTCGCTCCGTTGCCGTTGTTTGAATATTTGCGAACTGCACTATGTTGGGGTGTAATACATAGTACGTCTTTTGGGAAATGGTTAAATGTTTTGTATAGTTCAGTATTTGCTGAAGGATAAACAGCTATTCATCCAGTAACCGAAAGTAAAATTCAAATGCTTATATTAAATCTACCGTAATCAATATAAATATTATTCCTTAATAAAAGCTGTACATGCCTCGTTGGTCTAGTGGTCGCAAGCGCTACTTCTGAGCATGAGGTCCTGGGTTCAATTCCCAGGTCGGGCAAAGTGTTATTGGGTTTTTCTATCTGGAATTTCTCAATAGCAGCCCGGAGTCTGAATTTGTGCCCGGTAGATGACAATAGACTCGCTCCCTATTACATGGGACCTAAACATAACTGGCGAAATGTGGATGTACTAAAGGTACACCTCTGCTTAACCCTTCGGGGAAACAAGGCGTGATGTTATGATGAAAAACTGTACACTCTCAGAGACATTCCAAAATGTACAGGTACAATAAATCTATATATTTTTTTAAACTTAAGTAAAACTACGTAGGTTTTTTCATAATTTTAAAGGGCCACTTTGGCCTGCACCCTTTCCTGCATATTCATTCACCATTTCAATGATTTCATAATACGGGAGCATGAGTATGATTATGATATCATACTCGTAGGTACATGACAACATGGAATCCAACAGTCATGATGTGAAGTTATCTGTAGGTAGTTGTCAAGCCGGTTACCAACCAGCCGAGCTGATTACTTTAAAATGCTGGCTTGTAATAAACTCAAACTCAAAGAATTTATTTCAAATAAACAGGCACTTTTGAATTGTCAAAGAGTCGGTCAGTTAGAAAGTTGAAGCTAGTTGCCCATTCCAAAGCGTAGATCTCTATGGAGAAGAACGGGCAAAAAATGCCACGGACACTCTTTTAAATCAAAATATTGGTTACATCATTCATGTTAAAATTAAGTAGGTATGCGAGAACAATGTTGAACGACGTGCACGTTAAAAGCGTCCGCAACAAAAAGATAAAAACCAAAAATGATTTGAAAATCAAAATAAGCCGTGGCAGCTAAGAGATAACCAGTCCCTACTGACGGCACCCGTTCACGAACATGACGCATGGATCAGCACCATTCAGCTCAACCATTTTGAAGGGAACTTAATGATCCAACACACACGCCACCACCAGTGAGACATTAGCTACCAAATGCTACCAAAACAGAGGTATCCTACAGGAAAAGTTCCTGAGTGTTTATTAATTTTCACAACGATGAACCATAACCACATCAGACGATCTTGGATCCCGTGAGCCTGCCAAGTTTGTTTGTTGATTGCATGATCCTCAATCAAATTGCGTGCCAATAAGTTATGTATTTGTGTCCTTTTGCGACTCTATAAACACATAGATGTAGATTAACACTGACATACACTTAATTAAAAATATCACCAAAAACCGTCCTTTGCGATATAAATCCACACACACAACTTTACAAGGCAACCAGCCCCACTCCACAATACAAAGTGGAGTCCAATCGGCATGTGTATTAATGTATGTTAGCTATCTACCGTTTACAGACGAGCCGGCTGCCCGCAAGCCTGCTAAATACCAATAATATACTTACGCAGAGTGTACGACAGAGATGTGCAGCCATAAATTGAATGAGCCGTCAAACAAAGCGAGCTCATGTTTGGCCCGATTTAAATTTTCATTCATACGTAATGCTTTTGTTGGTGGCTACCATTGAATTTAATTAATGGGAGTTAGATAAGGACGGCTATGATGGCTTTTGACCGCGGATTTGCTGGCACAGAAGTGATATTTTTAATCGTGTTTGAGTGTCATACTGGAGGACTCATGTGGAAGTGATGACTGAGTGAGTGGGTTTGCAAAAAAAGGCAAATGTGGTTTTAAGTTTAATTTATGACATTTATCTATTAAAGGAAAAAGAATCTCTTTGAATCAAAATAATAATGTGCTGTATTTAATGTTACTGTTGGAGAAGCCACTCATATTTTTCTTACATTTTCTTTTCATGGGTTAGGTTTCATTGCATTTATTCAGAAATATCAAAATAGTCGATCTGTGGAACAACCTGTGGGACAACCTGTCGAACTACGGTAAGCTGATTCAATTGTTTTGAAATTATTTAATCGATATTTAAAAATGTATTGAAACACAATCGACTCGATTAAAATGTCGTTTTGTTTGCGAATGACAGTTGGGCCATTACCGCAACCGAATAGTTTTGTCGAACAACTGCGTTGGCTGCCAACGGTCTAAAATAGCATAGAATTTCACCCCTAGGGGTCAAACTTTATGCTGTATTAATATAAAGGACCGATTCGACTGCTTTGTATTGATTGAGAAACTATTATTAGTTCTATGGAAAATTATATTCACTGTGATCATACTGTAGTGATAATGTTATGTGGGCGTGCGGCGTGCGCCTGTGCTGCCTACCCCTACGGGGATATATGTCGATACTATAGCGTATAGAATCAAGTTTTTCTAACTGAACGGACAGCTGTGCTATTGGGAGGTTGTTTCGGCACTTCTTCTTCCCAGCTAAAGCACTAGGCAGTGGTGAAGGGCGGGCGTTTTGGGGGACTGTCTTATGTAATTGTTGACGTTCGAAAAGTGCTGATCCTCAGCCTAGTTTGAATAAATGACTTTTGTTTTTCATTTGTACCGCTTTATGTACTATCGAGCTTTTGATACCGTCTGATGGTACATAATTACCATATCTATACAAATATATAAAACTAAAATGTCTGTTTGTAATGTCAACAACTTTTTACTAAATGCATAAGAAAGTATATACGGTACATAAAACAAAAAGCAATTTTTGTCTGTCTGTCTACTTGTTCCGGATAATATCCGAAACAGCTACACGGATTTTGACGAGACTTTCACTAGCAGATAGCTAATGTTACGGGGAGTAACTTGGGCTACTTTTATTTTAGAAAAATAATTAGGGCTCCGCGCAAAAAAAACGTGAACAAAAGGTCGGATTTGAAAAATTCTTTTTGCATGTGGTAGCCCAAAAGAACCGAGCAAAAAGAAAAAATTAGAAAGAACACTAAGCGAAAATTAAGTAATAGCGCGAGCGGGCAATGCAATGGTTGGAGGACGAGGGAGTTTTATTAAAATGTGGCTGTTATTTTAGTATACTGTCATTAGCATCCGATCGCCATTACCTCCATTCTGTGCATGGTTATGGAAATGGTACTGAACACAGTAAGTTGCTGACCTATCTTGAAGACAACGATCTCCTCAGTGATCGTCAATATGGCTTCGCCGGGGACAGTCAACTGGCGATGTTCTTGTGTATGTCACTCACTGCTGGGGTGAGGCCATCGAGAAACACGGCGAAGCACTTGCTATATCGCTTGACATCTCGAAGGCCTTTGACAGGGTCTGGCACGCTGGTCTACTCAGCAAGCTTCCTGCTTATGGCATCCCAGCTGATTTTTGTAACTGGATATCAGACTTCCTCATCGAACGATCGATCAGAGTAGTCTTTGACGGCTGCCCTTCAGACCTTATGACTATTGATGCCGGAGTTCCTCAGGGGTTGGTTTTCTCTGCAACTCTTTTTCTGCTGCACATCAATGATCTACTTCAACCTGGTATAGTTAAGTACGCAGATAACAGTACTGTTTCAGAGAGATACTTGTCCAGCGCAAAAATCAGTGGGGCCGAAGTTCGTTACTTGAGAGAGGCCATGGTAGAGCGGACAGATTTGACCTTAAGCCTTGTCTCCCAGTGAGGTGATGATAATGGTGTGTTTAGGTATGGGTGATGTTTAGCGGTAAATGTGGATAAGTTTGCCGCTGAACATTACCCTGCCTCATTCATTTATTCTCATTCATTTACCTGTAACTTATAACTTACTTACTATACTACCATTTAAGTTTTGTTATTGATGGAAAAGTGTGAAGATAAAATTTGTATAATATGGGAGCTGCATCTGCCAACAAACTGCTGTGCAGTTTGGCAGAAGTAAAACTGATTGTAATAAGTTATCACCACAAAAAAAAAAAAAAAAAATCTGGTCTCTTTTAACGTCACCAAAACACAGGCGTGTCTTTTTACCGCGAAAAGGAGTCATTTCGACCAAACTCCTACTTTTAGGGGTACGTCTGTTCCTGTAACTGATCAGTTCAAGCTCCTAGGCATGGAGTTGATATCATGTCTCAACTTCGGTGCCACTATCGAGTGCAAAGCCCAAACTGTGGCCAAGAAACTGGGCAACCGAAATAAGGTAAAGCGATACTTTACGCCTGGACAGCTTTTAACCCTTTACAAAGCGCAAGTTCGATCCTGCATGGAGTATTGCAGCCACCTTTGGGATGGCTCAGCTAAATACCAACTTGCCGCGCTTGACTCGGTGGAACACAGAACGTAGTGTTGTCGGTCTTTCACGGATCGTACTTCGGTGAGCGTGCTCAAGAACTCCACGACCTCATTCCACTGGCCCCCTTTTACCATCGGACATCTAGACGCACTGCCAATTACCATCCTTGCCTAGTTGCTATTCAACCAATTCGCACTAATTGTTCCAAATGTCTTTTGTGATGCGCACAGCAAAGGAGTAGAACTCTCTGCCTGCGTCTGTGTTTCCGAACGCATACAACCCCGATCTATTCAAAGTGAGAGTGAACAGGCTTCTTCCGGGTAAGCTTGCTCCATCGTCGACTTTGTCTCTGACATCTCTGACCTAGACTAGAGTCAAGAGCAAACCCATCTCAAATAAAAAAAAATACTGTGTATCTTACGACTTCCACGCAAACAAAGTAGCAGGGTACAGCTAGTCAATTACAAGATTATAAACCCATGCCATGTTATTTTCTTAATACTATAGATAGATTATTGAGTAAACTGACATTATTATATTCCAGAAGGTCCTAATTGTCAGCCTCATTTCAATATATTCATTGAACAAACGTGGCACTCATTTGTCGTGCTTCTTCTGTATGTGAAGAGGCCTTGCAGTTGGACATACTAGTTTTTTTTTGTTCAGGTATTACTATATGGTCATTCATTAAATTAACTTGCACGTACCAATACATAGGTCTCGATTTATACTGGCCCTATTTGTATAATTGTCGCGGCGTCTACAACGCCACATGCGAACTACGCATCAAATACAACATCCCGACATCAACGGTCGCCGTGTCGGCAGTTGCCCATCAGACACAACACCCGGCTGGTCGGAGGATCCTCCCTTTTCTATGGAGGATGGGTAAATTTTACACCCTGTTCCTCACCCTCCTCCTTTCTTTGGTATTGTTCGTCGAATCGTTGAGCTCCTTAACTTTTATGTTGAGCTGTACGATTACTGACAGATGCTTGCACTGACTGGACAGGTCCAATCAATCTGTGTGGTTCTTTCCTCAAAAGACCATTTCAGACACCAACCTACATGGTCTTCACATGATCTGACCAAAATTATGTCTGGACTTTAAAAGAGACTGTGACCTCTGAGTTTGTTTCGGCCTTTCTTCTCAGAGTAGTCAGATAGAAAACGCCGACCTCATCTAGTTTTAAAAAAAAAATGTTTGACATGTAAAAGTGTTTGTATAAACCTACTTACAGAAATAAAATCATTTATCATGCTTCTATATAATAAAATTATAATAACGCTATCTTGCATAGAACCGGTAGAAGTGGCGGTGCTTGGGGGAAGCCCTTCCTGTCTTTTGGCTGAAATGCTGATGATGGCCTGCACTCTAAAGATATTGTTAAGATACTGAAAGGTGATGTGAAAAATATTTAGGCACTTAAGAAGTTGGTAGGGTAATCAAAATCCAATATTATTAGTATTTAAATTATTTTATTAAAAAATAGGTATCCAAAGACTAATACAAAAATTAAAATCCATCAAGTTTATAATTATTGTGTTGTCTATTTCATTGTATGGTCGTGACATATCGCAAACACAAAAATAGGCCTTATGGCTTGTTACAATGTTTCATGTTATTTTAGTACAATTTTCATAAATAGACACCTTGCTATTTTTATTTTTAATGTTTGTTATTGATTTGGTAATCGCATTAAAGGTGAAATTTACACATCTTGGTTTGTTGACAGTAGTTTAGCAAAACTTTTTAACACTTACGATAAAAAACATATTTAAATAGGTACCTCATAAAATGCATTTTGCAATCGAACTTATTCCAGTCTGTATCGGTACTAAAGTTAAATTCAAATGTCGATGTGTAGATAGACCCTTATAACGTTACATAAGATTTTATGATCTGGAACACTATGATTCGAGATTTCCTTGATCCATAAACAAAGTCGTTCATTTTCAAGTTATTTGCAATAAACAAAATAGCGTTAATAAACACGTCTCGAGCCTCATTATTATTCATAAATATAAGTAATAATAATAAACAATCTTTTATTTTAGTATTATTATGCGAAATGCCTATTGCCTTTATTATTTTTGAACAAAGTGCGAAAATAGGAACTACGAAGAATTCTGTTTAAGAACCTGCTGTCTAAACTCTACTTTATGTGAATTTGCTGTACATAGCAAAGCAAAGTATCTAATTAAGGGCAGGGATACAAGAACACAAGTGGTGACTTTAGACCAGCCGGTCAGTAATAAGTGTAATATCTAACATCAATTTAAATGACAACTCGTGAAGTTTCTTGACAAACGCGCTTTGAAGAATCTGTGAGCGTTCTTCATTTAGATTAATGTCTCTACCGTTTGGTCCTGTCACCACAACTCGCGATCTTGTGATCTCAGCCTAAAATAGTTTGTTTAACAGTCGACAGAATAAAAAAAAACGGTTGATACAATTTGAAGTATAAAAGGCGAGTCAACTTCATTTTACATTATTTACAAAATGAAGGACGATTAGGTAAATACAGTGGTACACATTATAATAATTTTGTTTCTCAGATATGGAAGCATCCTAATTAATAACATTTTTAACTATTACATGACTAATACATTTGATATGCAATACAAGTCGTGCTATTTAATATTTATAACAAGTGGCTATATAAACTCATATCACATGATCTTACGTAGATTATAATTTTAGTTTTGTAAAAGCTTCATTTGAATTTTATCTCACAACTCCAATGTTACTTTATTATTATTTAGCTATGATTCCTACTTATGGCACGTGAAATAAACTAAATAATAATACTAATTAAATACAGATAATAGAACTAATAATATTTTTTTTTATTTGAATAAATTATCGTTTTCTAAATGGAGTACCAAACAAAACACTATTATTCAAGTTTCAAGTCTATTATTATTATTATTATTTACAATGCTATGAATCTTTTTAATAAGGTTATGTTATTTCAAATTATTGCCAAGCGTTAATTTGTTCTTTCTATTATTATTTGTTACTCTTACACTAATGATATAGGATTACAAATTCGTTTATTGATATTCAGACGGACATATCAATTGAATTTCCAATTCCAATAATAACATTGTAAACATTTACCAGAATTGATATTAACTTCACCAAGTTTAGTTAGTTCAAGAACGTTATTCGTATTCGTTATATTAATAATAGTTATTTACATAATTTACAATAATCTATAATTACAAAGACTAGGAATACTTCAAAATATATTATAAGAAATTTCAGATGATTCACAGTCAGTTATTGTGTGCTGTAAAGTATTAGGCCAGTCACTTTAAATCACAATTTTAGGCCTTTGCAGTCCGCAGAAATCAGAACTAAAATCACTCACTGTCACTTTTATCTTCAAAAATAAACCAATCACGATCCTTTACACGAGAATACTGCAACTATACCACGTGAGGAAGAACTGCGATCTCAGTGACGTCACTACACTACTAGGAAAGGATATCGGTCTATACGTCCGTTTGGCACAGGTCGCCGAAAACCGGCAAGGCGTGATACTACCGAGTTACAGAGTCGACGCGGGGGTGAGGCGCGGGGGGCGGGTGCGAGGGGGCGAGTGAAGGCTTGGCACCACCAGTCAGCCCCTGCCCTTGTCTGAACGACGTCAGCCGGGCCAGCGTCCGCGTTGCATCTTTGTCAAAATTAGGCCTTTCGTACTGATGCTGTGGTCTCTGCCGCTGCGGTTGCATCGCTTGCAACTCATCGTAACCACCATCCTCTGGATAATTCTCCTCATCCGTCTCCTCTTCTCCGAACGCTCTGTACGTAGACTCAGTTTCCGAATTTTTCCTAGAACTAATGCCATAAGTGCGACCTATAAGCGATTGTGTTGCATCAGTCTTTGAGTTTTTATCGCCTTTTCTGTCGTCTAAACTTTGATTGTATCGTATCTGAGCCTTCTGAGTTTTGTCTAAAGAAGGCAAGTCGTAAAACTTCAGGACGTTTGGATGACCTTGGAAGTATTTTTCACTGTAAACATTTCTGTTATAGTAGCCCCCGTTGCTGGCTGGATACATTTCCTCTTCAGGGGCATACCGATTGTCGAAAGATTCAACGTTCTTACCGGTTGGAGGAAACCAGCCCTGTAGAAAACACAAATAATTAATATACTGTAAATTAATGTAATGGCTTGCTATTGTGATAAGTTTTGGCAATCTACAGGCATCAATTACATCCCAAACAAGTGATGCTTCACCAACTTGAGGCTTCGACAGTTGAGTGAATGAATTAAATGGTACAAACTCCAAGTTGGCAGAGCTTCAAATTTTCGAAATCGAGAACATTATATAATTGGACACTTACCAATGAACTCACACATTGCCTGGTATTGGCAACTAAAGTAACCGAGGCATACGCCGCCGGTGAAGTTGCAGTTTTACTTGTGCTCCATTCATTTGCATTCGCTCGTGAAGACGTCACTTCAGCATATTCAGGTAATTGGTGAGCAACTTTGTCGTACTCGGAGTTACTTTTCTCTTTACTCTGATTAGTTTGAGTGCCGGACATACATAATCCCGGCTGATTCTCCATCCACAACAGTGACTCAGTTTTCGTCACAGTGTTTTTATTGTAACAACTGCTGAGAGGATGTGACAAAGACACTGCGGCTTTTATGTTCATTTGAGTCACTAAGCTCGTTCCGTTGGAATCTAAAACAACATCACCAATTAAGAATACCAGGGATTTCCTTCATTATAATACCGTTTGACAACCATTTCATAAGCCGAATGCAAATGATCTCGTTTACTGAATACTTAAAAGATGTAAAACGCAATATAAAACAAACAAAGCGAGGGAAATTGGCTTAAAGGTAACTGGGTGAGTCAACAAACGAATCGCCCGGAGAAAACAAAATAGAAAACATTTACATTTACTGGGTCTTTATTTCTCGGATTTGTATCATTCCTTTGTGCCCCGAACGTGAATGCAAAGTGAAAGAGATCCACTGCGCTCACGAGAGGGCTCACGCTACCTTTCAACTCGAAAGTAATCTAGCTCCCCTCCCTTACCGTCGCATGGCAAAGCCTCCATCAAACAAACGCTCGGCGCCCTGCACCACCCCACGACACCCAAGGAATGTTTTTAATTTTGAAATTCTGATGCTGATTCCTCGGAAAAAATAGCGTTTCGAGATAAGCTGAATAACTGTTTATTTTCGAGTTAGCGTCGTCGGTTGTTTTATGTGAACGCGATCCGCCCCGAACAATCAAAGATATACGCGGAGCATTTATTATTATGGTTGTTGTGCAGGGTGGCGCACTCGACAATATATACTAACACTTACCATAAATATTAGGGAGCGCAGACTTTTTGGCGAAAATGTTGTGCTTCCGCACATAAATAATGCCGCCAATCACAATTATTTTGAACAGAACAATCGCTCCAATCAAAAAGTAAAACCATGTTTCCATAACAAAGTCCCCAGCCACTATAGACACCTCCCCGTTTATCGGGTATCTGAAATAAAATAAATATGTCAGAACGTCCGTCCGATGTCACGTGTAATGACAATTCATTTGTGATTATATTCTGTGGATTTATTTGGGAAATGAAATTACCTGGATAAAGGGTCGAGTCCAACGGAGCGAGAGTCGATATTTAAATACACTCTTTGGCTGAATGGACCGAGCCCGACGATAGTTTCGGCAGCAATTTGGACCGAATAGCTGACACCAGACGTCAAATTAGTCATAATTAGACTGGTGGCTTGATGAACGGTCGTGTTGATAGCCACCATGGATTTGTTCGCAGGTATGTCCAACCAATTAACCAGCACGTTGTAACCAGTAATAATTCCGTTTTGTAAATGGGTCTCCGGAGGGGACCATTTCAAATGAACTGTCGTGGTATTTAAAATGAACATTTCTATGTTAATTGGAGGACCGTCAGGAACTGTAAAAAATAATAAAATGTAAGCAAAAATGTAAAAGGTAACAGTAAATATATAAAATGCAAATATAATCTAGGTATTTACCATCATCCAAAGTTTGAGCCACTCTGGAATTTGACGGCTTCCCCTCGAATTTCTTATAGAATGGTATGAGGAAAAACTCGTATTTTGTATATTTTCTCAAAGACGTTATTTCATATCCGGAGACATCGTTGGAATGCAAAATAGTTTTCATTTCATACTCCGTCGTTATATTGTCTAGGGGCCTGAAATATATGAATAAGCCCTCCAAGTAGTAAAAGTTCAGTATTTCCCACATGAGCTTTATAGTTTTGGAGTCAATCGGTGTTGCTTCAATCAGTTCTACAATATTGTCGGTTAGAATGTTGTTTCTGAATTCCGTATTATTCGAGAATACTCCAGTTTCCCATAAAGAGTTTGCATCGTCACCAATAGTAACCGCATCGGAGACCGGGCTTGGACCAGACAGCCCATGGGAATTTTCCGTCCGAACTATAAACATGTAAGTGACCCCAGGTACTAAAGATTTTGCTACAAATTGTGTATGATGGACCCGCCTCGCCAATATTACCCAACCTCTTGAATTCCGCGGAGTGCTATTCCCCGATAAAGTTTCTCTAGAAAATACTTCCACTTGATATCCGAGTATTGACGACGATCCTATTTTATTATTTTGATTCCATGCTATTGTAACGCTGGTTTCTGTTATGTTGTATATCAAAGGTTTTGTTGGCGGTCCGGGTAATGAAGATACATCGGCAGCTCGAAAAAAATGAATGTTCGGATTGATCGGACTATCCACCAGCAGCACGCCGCTCCACACATATTTCCCGTGATGCGAGGACGCGACACACGTATAAGTACCGCTGTCTATTTTGTCCAAATCCTTCAATATGAGAGTACCGTCATTAGTAACATTCCGTCTATGATTTTGTATTAATGCTTCCCCTTCGAAATACCAGGCGATGATTGGTTCAGGTGCGCCGACGGCTGTACAAGGGAAAACTGCCATCGATTTTATAGGTAACGTTTGGTTAGAGGGCCCGTTTGTTATGATTGGCGGTGGGCGGTCATCGTCTGACGTCACGGTTAGTTTCCCTCTGACAAACGAACTGCCAGCGAAGTTTACCGCCGAACAAACTATCGTGTTTCCACTATCGTTTTTATTTGTGTCGTTAATTGTTAGTACAGTCACCCCATCTAGTACTGTCGTTGCGTGGTATCTGCCTCTGGATGTACCGGGGAATATTATTGTTCTATTGCCTTCTATACTCCAAAACATGGTCGGTTCTGGTCTACCAGTGGCAGAACATGTAAATGTAGCCGTTGTTCCGGTTTCAACGTTCACTGAATTTGGTCTTAACGTAATTGAAGGCGGATCTGCGAATCAACGAACAAAAAAATGTAAAACTTAGTTCATACACAAAACACAAAATGTTTTATTGAAATAAAAACAAACGTATCGATCTTAAAACCTACCGTATACAGTCAAATATCCACTAGCGCTCACGGCACCAACGGAATTGTCAGCTTCACAAGCGTACTCTCCCTCGTCCCCTAGAATAACGTTGTCAAGTCGCAAGCTCCTGTCGTCAAGAACTTTGACGCGTCCGAGTGGCATGTTTCCACCTCCAGCGCTCCTCCGCCACAGCACGTCCGGGAGGGGATCCCCTCCCACCCGGCATTGGAATGTGACGCTGCCTCCAGTCTGCGCCACAACGTCCTCCGGGCCCGTGATTAAGTACGGCTTAACTGTGCAGTGAGAAATGTCTCTCTGAATTACACGACAAAAGAGGTGTTCGCGAGAAACGGCTCACAAATGTCGAGTCGCAAACAGAAATTACAGAGTTATGAATTGAATTCAACAAATCTTTGCTAGTTGCAAATTCGAGGTACGAAATGAATTGTTACTCACTGTGTATTCTGAGCATCGCAACGGCCGATTCCCTCGTTCCCGCCGCATTCCTCGCAATACATTGATATCTTCCGGCGTCGGTTTGCCTGGCGTCTTGTATTACGAGATTGCCACCGTCAACTAAATGCATCCTGGGGTAATAAAGCTTCACGGTTTAGCATTGAAAGTAAACAATTGTTCTCATATTAATAATGAAGCTTTTTATTCCTTCGAACAAAGTGCATAGTAACAAAGTCATTCAAATATGGGGCGGAATATTTCAATGGGAAATTAACATTTAATAAAGGGTCCGGTGAGTCAGAACTATTGAGATTTTTACTTGATTGCTTGTCGAGCTCTTCAACTTCAAATATCCCCTTCTTTTATAACTTTGATGTACCTCCCTCTCTGCGTACGGCTGTTAATTATTTTTATGCTCCACCATACGTAACTGAGCGCCCTCAAGATGTGAAGCTCATAAAAATTCATAGAGAGCAAAGTGAAAATTGGCAATATAACTTTTGAGCGAGATTCAATTCACCGCGTTAAGATTTATCTCATTTTTAAACAAGGTTGAGCGTGTTAGTTTTACTTTGTAACGTGAAGAGTTTTGTTAAAGTGAAAATGTCGATAATTTATTTGAAAAAGTTTTTCGGAACTTGGGCCTGAATAAAATGCCAAACAACAAACGTTCAACCCTATAAATAAGATGAAAGCAAAATCATTGTCGTAAGATCTTAATCAGGTCTCCAAAGGCTCTATAAATATTCTCAGACATTTAATTGCGACCATTACAAAGTCGCGCTCGTAAAAGAATGTTCGCTCCCGCAGCTAAGATCCGCATAAATTAGTACCTATTATAGTTTGATTGCCGGTAAACACTCAGAAGTGAGAATGGAGTGTTAATACAAATACACTGCTTTCAAAATTGAAATGGGGTAACATATTAATTATTGCCAAAAACTTTTTGACATAAAAACTGGTAATAGGTATACCAATTGTGTGAGTTGCACATTAATGTTTTTGTTCGAACTACTTGTACTGTCAGTCGAAAGTTTCTGTCTTTAATAATAGCTATATGTACACATAGAAGTCAAGTAGGTATACGAGCACAAAACAACGCAGAGTGTGGCGAACTTTGCAATTTCATAGTAACTTAAACATGAGCACTCCATTTGTTCTTACTCCATGGCTGAACTGTTCGGTAGAATGTATGGAGATATCAGATATCAAACGACTTTTCGAGTGGCTATTCAAGACTATCATGTTTCCACCATCCCACTTTGCTACTATGAGCTCAGCACTTACTACCCTGGAATTTGCCTCAAACTACCCTCTATTACAGATGCTGTAACTTTGGATAACTTCATGTTCTTTTAAGTTGTAAGTTTGGAATTTGCATGTAATGTTAGGTTTGTTGAAATTATATGGTTAGGGGTTTGTTTGAACTTTGGTTCCGGGTTCAATCTTTTTTAGTTGTAAACGTCTTCATGAAGTAGTCAGAGGATACAGTTTTGGGTAAATGATTCACTCAATCGCGAATTGAGATCATGCAAAGCTCGCAAACTTTTCATACGGACTTTACCAACTTTTATCTTTATTTCGTGTGTACCCAAGTTTCCGACAAAGTGTAGACACATTTTCATTGGTTTGGGTAATGCAATTAACAAAATATAAGCACTGACCTGGAGTCACCATCAAAATGCAGCATCTGTCCGTTCTTCTTCCAGTAAACGGTAGGTTCTGGTGACCCTCGCGGTGGAGAGCATTCCAGTATCACAGTTTCGCCCTGTGCCGACTGCATCGACACCGGTTCCAGTCTGAACTCTTCACGGAGGACTATGGAAAAATAATACGATTTTTAGTTACTACTTTTTGTTTCTACTTGAAGGAGGTTACACACCAGAGATCTTCAGATTCAAGTTAATATTTGCATAAATGACAGGTCGAATAAAAACTTTGTCTTTGGTTTTGCATCACTTTGTAGTGTTTTTTTTTGGAAGTCGGTTTTTTTTTTGCAAAAAAGTTTTTATTTTTCACTTTCTAGTTGTGGTACCTACCCCACACAAAGTTGTATAAGTACCACTACTTGCAATGTAAGTAACAGTGACAGGAAATTATTATAACATCATCAACATACACTAAGTGGAAAAAATACGTATTATTGAAGCTAACTCAAAAACCACTAATCAGAACTTGACCAAATTTATATGGGACCAATGTGGAAGTATAACCTTTCAAATAAAAACAAAAATTTTCAAATAGGTATATAATTGACGGAGTTCCGAGGTAACAAACGTTTAAAAAAAAAGTACAACCGAATTGAGAACCTCCTCCTTTTGAAGTCGGTTAAAAAGAAGCTGGTTTTTAGTCAGAAGAATTTCGATAACCCTACCCTGAGGTGGAGGGTATCCATGGCAGGTTAACCCTCGACAAAAAAGGTTCACGACAACCCACATTTGCACTTTAAGTGGCTTGGTGACTATGCAGTCATGTGAACGGGTACGCTAATCTCACGAACAACTGACCATCCACATCGAGGTAAAGAGTTCATGCTCCTACATTTTTAAACTGTTTGCCCCACTTACAAATCAAGATTAACTATGACGCGAGCAAAAAGAAACCCAGTACCCGTACAATTACAAAATTACTGAATAATTAAAACTGACCTGCAACATGCAACGTTGCGTTTCGACTCCTCGCTGTTCCATATGGATTGGTGGCTTCACACCAGTAAACGCCAGCGTCTGAATGCGCCCTTCCATGAGTGGTTCTTAGGAAGAACAGTCCTCCTGCTGGGAGAAGGCTTCGATGTGTGTCGGACACGACGAGTACCCCTCCCTTGTACCATCGGATAGTGGGGGGAGGAGAACCTCCAGCGCGGCAGTTGAGGGTCGCAGGCTGGTGGCGAGCTACCGTGACATCTATTGGTTGCTCTATGATGTAGGGTGCTTCTCCAGTGCTGACGTAGTCATCGCTCATGCCACCGTTTACTGGACCTGTTGAGATCAAAATGGTTAGAGAACTCGGGTAAGTAGATATGATGCTTATACTACATGTCTCACAGCAAAAAAAAAAAAAACTCCAACAAAAAATTAAATAATTTGATGATTTTTTGGAGGATCATCAACCGCAGTTAGTGTAGTGACATGAAATATCAGTTTTTTTTTTGTATGTAGACTTCACAGACGTTATGGGTTATCTAAACACGATAAAACAAAAAAAAAATCTGATTTTCTCAACTTGAAGTATGAGTTGAGAAAATCAGTTTTTTTTTTGTTTGTAACATCACCACCAGCGGTCGATGACTATATAAAAAAAAAAGATTGTCTTTATTATTTTTATTTTGTCGTGTTTAGATATCGATGCCCATCGACGTGATGGGCATCGATGTCTAGGAGTTTCGCTAGCGGATTTAATTTGACCTATATACACCCACGGTATACACCGTTGTGTCTGGTGGTATTGCAAAAAATACAGAACTCTTTGTTTTGATGTCGAGCATTAGCACGGCTACTTCTCGTCACATCGACCCTAACAATATAAATTACTGTTTAAACACTTATATTCAAGTGTTTATGCAGTGGCGTGTTGAGCAAGGCTCGTGAAAGGCGACGTTCGATCCCACCCACTGCAATTTCTCAGCAACACACAAGCTTTATTTTTAAATTTTCCATAACAAAAGCCCTTTCTAACCTACGGTTTATTTTAATAATAGGTGGAGTATGTCATTTGCAGTTACTCTAAAGCGTCGCACAATAATAATGAGCTATAAACACAGGCTTGCCCAGTCTGAGGGTCCCCTTCGGATGCTGGGGTACCCAAGACCCCACTATTTTACTCTGTTTACAACGAACGCGCAGATGTTAGTTTTTGACACTCGAATTGATGTAAGTATGTCTATTGTTGCCTCGCGCTATTGTAGAACAGCAAAAAAATCGACGAAAAAAAAATTCGATTCGGTGTCCGATTTTAGCAAAATGAACCTTCATAATCGATACGTGAATCGATTTCATAGGCGAACTTGTATTTTGCAAACGAAATCAATAGGGATTACTCTTTTGTGTGTCGTAATTGTGTTTATTTATTCACGTGTCCCAGAGAACGTTGTGAATGTGGTACGATACAAGGGCTAATCTATAATTGAATCTCCATTCGATTTGCTATCTTTCGATTCGATTTTTGTGTTCACAGCCCTATTTTTATTACGTATTTTTGGAAAGTATTGGGTGACCAATTAGGTCACCTAATACTTTTCAAAAATACGTTAAAACGCGTAAAAATAATAATACTTATTGGAAAAGAATACAATGAGAATGAAAGAAGATAATTAACTACGAGTCTTTTATTTAATTTTAATATGAACGCTGATGCAATAGAGTCGTGGTAGCCGAGTGATACGTGTAACGGCCGCGTTTTTGTGCGTCGTAGGTTCGAACCCCGACAGGCGCTTTAGGTGCTTTGTGTAAATTTTTCATTACCAATGCTCTCAACACGGTGCATGAAAACATCGTGAGGAAACCGGCATGGCCTAGAACCAAAAATTCGAAAACATGTGACCTCCACCAACCCGCACTGGGCCCGCGTGGTGGATTACGGCCCACTCCCTCTCACCGAGAGGAGGCCTGTGCTCCAGCAGTGGGAACATTGTAGGCTGATTATGTTTGTTGATACAATAATAAAATATATATCTACATATGTTGCGTGTATGCCTTGCTCTTTAATATAAAATGACGTGTTTAGTTATCCTTAGTTTTTATAAAATACGATATCCAAAAAAACATGAGACCCTTCAAAAACTCTTAAAAAGTTGAAAAAAAACTGTCGTCGGGAATGGCGATAGTGACAAAAATAATGGCTGTTTCGCGTGTTTGCATTCTTTTATGAAGTTTCTTTTATTTTCCATAGTTAGAACAGACGATTTTCTATAACTCAGAAATAAAATAATATTACTAACAGTTTTAAGTCGTTATTTAATTACCCCAGGCAAAGATAATTTATTACTACGTACTCTAGGGTAACTTTGAATGTGCCAATTAATGAAAATAACGTTTCAAAATAATGAATAAAAAGGAAGTGACATGCCGTTTTTTTTATAACATAAAAAGTCTTCTTAAATTAAACTTTTCATTTTCAGCAAAACTGAGACAATCAAAATACATCCTATTAGAAAAATCCTCCTTGTTCGTTAAGCTTCTCGCTCTCTTCCAATGGCACGGAGTAGAAACACTCAACTTTAATGACTATTGAAATACGGAAGCAGGTAAAGCACTATATTCCCATTCTCCGAATCAGCGAACAAAAAGTCTTTCATAACTCTCCTTATAATAAAAAAAATAACCCATGATAGCACCAAGTCGCCATATGAATGGATATAGAGTAAAAAATATTGACCATAGACCGGCAGTGTGACAGCTATAAATTAAGAGTCGCCGTCGTAAAGAACACACAGATATGATACGGCTCACTACATAGATACCAGCCGAAGGCTGTAGAATCAGCGGAGGTGAGAGCGATTTTGAGAAAACAGCTTACATAAATGATTTAGACCCACTTGCACCACAAATCGCTAAACACATTTAAAACATCGTTCTATTTCTGATAATCGTTTGAAGATGAAAGAGACACAATAATGTTTTAAATATGTTGAGCGATACACGTTAAACGCATTTAGTAACTTGTGGTGCAAACGGGCATTAATGTAACGGCATCAAGAAGATGGAAGTCTAGAAGCAGCAGGTCGATGAAAGTTGCTCTGTGTAAAATACAACAAAGTTGAGGCAATCCCCACAAAGATGGAAAAAGGCGATGTGTACAATAGGATACTGTTTAATCTTGTAGGCTGTTAAAGGCTGAGGTTATACAGCCATGATGACATTGCACAGGCATGATCGCAATGAAAGAAAATAAGAAGACAATTTTTTTAAAATGTAAAATGCAAACTTCTTGTAAAAATAACAATTGTTGTAATTTTAACTAGGTATTAGGTATTGTATAATTCTACCTAGATTTATACAATAGGTACCTTGATTTAGATTCTAGATGTAATGCAAAATAAAAAAAATACGAGATAAGAGAGAAGAGAGAGGAGGGGTGGGTTAAAAATTGTGTAACGAAATTGGAGATTTCAGTTTTTGTCACGAATCTTATGCCAATAACCGCTAATTTCACAGCCCCACATTCCTAGACGTGCAGAGATAAAAATAAGATTTAGCAGATTGCAAGTAACATAAAATATTGTTTATGTTTATCGCGATACGTTACTTTATCGCACATAAAACTAACTTTATCGCATAGTTGTGCGTTAGAACTCTATGTATCGATTATTAGATATTTACTCGATATATCCTTCCTCGGGTTTATGTGTATGACATAAAGTTTTATTATACGATGTTTATAAATATTTACGTAATTAAACAAAAAATATGTGACCCATTTTTAAGATTTATATCGGTTTTGGTTCTTACTTTCTTAGACACTTTGGATGATGTAATACGATATGGAAAGTTTGGAACTTTGTAACTATAAAAGACTGACCAATGTAATCTTCTCCAATATCCTAGGTAAATTTAAGTTGTTTTTACACTCAAAACTTAACGTTGAGTAAGTGTTGACCTACCTGGCTTACCATCCACCTCAATATTTTTTAATTAAATTTTCATTGTTCTTTATACATGTCTAATTTAATTTACCTATTGTTTGTTTGCTATTGTAACGCAAGTTGTGGTCTCCTTTAATTGAAGATGCACAAGGAATTGTACCTATTTATAATTTGTTTAATTTAGCATGTAAGGTGTAATCTTTGTTGGAGATCCAAATAAATACAAATACAAATACAAATCTTAGAATCGGTACTGCATGGTAATTAGATTTCGTAAGCCTTTTAGCATAAACTTATATCAAAAACCGTGCCTCATTTTGCAGCAAGCTCAAGTTTGACTTTGATAAAATATAACTACTGAAATCGCAACAGCTCGTAAATAATAAGTGTTGCTACTCAAAAATATGATATTTATGTCCTGCCCACGGAACACGCCAACGCCGCCGGGAGTGACTTTACAACTCACACGCTAGTAGTTACGGCTATTGTTCAAAAATCTTTGTTAAAAAAAGTTCGCGAGGGTGATTCGTGTCCCCTACTAATTTACTACAGGCACATGTCGACACGCGTTGCAAGAGAAAAGTAAATAAAAAAATCGGTTAAGGAGACATGGCTTTCGCATTTAAGGCGAGTGACACGCGGCCAACCAACTCCCAACTGTTGCAAGTCCGTTTGAACTGATCCCTTAATGTTTTTTGTCGGTTTGAAATTGATAGCTCTCGTATATGTATACGTGAACTAATAAACTTTCAGAACATACGATTGCACTCAGTTCAATCGATTTGGGTTTATAGCAATTTAAACTAACGCAACTTTCGATTTTAGTACATTGATTGCAATAAAGCTGTCCGTGGGCTGGTAACACCATCAAAGCTATAAAATCCCTTTGATCGTTCGTACTAAAACATAATTACGCAGAAAAAATCACATTGCTCCAAGTAATTACGTAATTACAGACCGAGTGCACATTTTCAAATGCCCATAACTGCCAAAACTGTCACCCCAAGTAACTTGATAGCCGTTTGAATTTCGAATATCTAATTCTAATGGCAGTGATTGGTTCCCTTAGGAGGTAATCATGATTTTTCGAACGAACACGTGTTCAATTTTGGAACCCTTTGCAACATGATGCGTTTGAAGTTATTAGTTGCCAGTGCGTTCGTGACGTTACAACTGACTGCACGTAGGTAATTAGTGCGAAATTAAAACATATTTTTCGAAGTTGTTTTCGCCTTTGTTCTATCCCCCTAGGGGCAACACTGTATGACGTTATTATTGCGAATGTTGTCACGCGTCTAATTAATTTATGTTCAGTTTTATCAAACTTTCACGAGGCAGTAAATATTTTTATGAATAACCAATTAGGTACCTAACCAATGTGTAACTACATCAAAATTCTGTACTTAAATCGGCTATGGATTCTGATCATAAACCATCAAAAAGATTTATTCAAAACCCCATCTCCTGGATAATCTAGCTAATAAACCCCGTCCAGAGCGCCCAAAATAAAAACGATAACAATAAAATCCATTATCCAACTTTAGGGTTTTATTAGAAGCGTTTTCACACATATCAGACGTAACACGAACACGTGAAACTGACGCCATGTCGGCTCGTACTAAATGAACAACGAACGACACGCTTAATGAAATAACACTTATATTTTACGGTGCAAAAAACATGCACCATGTGCTAAGAATTAGCCCGACGGATGGACGGATTACTGAAATGTGTTTTTCGTGAGTTACCTACCATGTTTGTCTTGTAAGGCGTTCTTCTAATGTACGAAGGGACAAATTGTTGACACAGTGTCATCTTTCTTGGGGACCGATACCTGGCTGGAACTGGGGCAGCTATCCGTGCAATAAATGACACCGAATTTGCTGTTCAAATTCTGCTGTTCAAATTTAAACTTTGTTCAGTTGTGTCAGAGTTTGGATTTGTTTTGAATTTTGTGGTCTCTAGTAAAGTTTATTTGGTTTCGCGAGGTGTAGCCATTTGACAGCGGTGTTTCCGGAAATGCGTCGGCGACAGTCGCGCCGTCTCTAACTAAAGGACGGTTTGTTGTTGTGTCAGATCGGCGCGTGGGCATATGGAATAACAGATTTTGATACTACACAAAAAGTTGTTAGATTTTATATTTACGATTCGTGTAATGTTGAATCTTTCATGTAGTATTGTGTTAAACTCCCACAGGTTTTGTATTTTTAGAGGTACAATGCACTATAAAAATTTTAGATGCTCGGAGATGGTTATCGAAAACGAGACAAAACAAGAATATGTTAGACATAAAATCCATTCTTATGCCACAAGACAGCGGGAAAAAGCGTCTTTAATATAAATAATTTTTCCGTAAAACTGTTTCAATCTTGTTGTTTACGAGAGCATCTCGGCAGTTGTACAGTCACGACCAGTAATTTGTATACACTTAGCTACTTTTAAAATTGATATTCTAATTTTCTTTTAAAACTGTTTTTTTTTCACTGTATGGATTTCACGTAGTTACGAACATAGTGTTTTGGAACACACAGAATTATGAAATATATAGGCAGCTCTAAGTTGCTATCGTTATTCCACGAGAAAATCGCATTTGAATTTTCCTAAGTGTATACATATTAGTGCTCCTGACTGTATAACGTCAATAAATTTCACTTAGCGTTCTGAACAGTTCTCAGCGAGCAAGCGCTTGTTCACGCGGTAAACACTTGAGCGACCGAACATGTTTTATCAGTGATGATCTGTTGGACTCTGCGAACGAATCCACTCACATTTGTGTGGTTCTTTCCTCAAAAGACCATTTCAGACACGGATCTACATGGCCCTTGTGAGGGCAAATCATGTGTGATTTGAGCAAGATTATGTCTGGACTTTAAAGAGACTTTGGCTCCTGAGTTTGTTTCGCCATTTCTTCTCAGGAGTACTCAGATAGAAAATGTCGACTCCATCTAGCTTAAAAAAAATAATATGACGTGTAAAAGTGATTCCGATATCCTATTTACAGATTAAACAATTTCATTTCAATGCTCGCTCGCTCATTATTTCAGTGAAAACGACGTCACGGCGAGTGAACATTCGTTTTCTCGTTGTAGTGAAAACAGATATTTTCTGTTTTGAGTGAACATCGGCAGAACAGCAAGGATTTTACCGAAACAACTGTTCGGTCGGCAAGGTGTAGAGAAAACAGATGTTTTCTGTTTTGAGCGAACATCGGCAGAAACGCAAACATTTACTCTGAACAAAATGTTCACTCGGCAGGTAGTGAAAACGCGCGGGCTTGCGGACGGCGAGCAATGGGTAGCTCGCCGTCCGGTAAGGACCAAGCCCGAGTCGACGGCGCGTCGTGTTCCACGCGCGCCTCAAAGAGATGTCAGCACTATTGACGGGGTCCGCTAGAGCCGATGCCAGCTAGGGTTGCGGGATGTTCGAAAGAGTTACCGTGGCCCCGGCACAGGCAACAGAAGGAACACGGGTGGGTTTTAGTCAGTAAAAGTCTGACACGCCCTCCCGCTCCGCCCAGACGGGAGAAGTCATTTGATGATTTCCCATCCACAAAAAAAAAAAAAAAAAAAAGGTAGTGAAAACGCGGCTTAAGGCGAAATGGGTCCCAAATAAGATATTTTAACGCATTTCGTCTGCAGCAAAATCAATTTTTTTCCTCAAAGCCTTCTTTGCTTTATTATTTTTCACGATTATAAAAATTGAAGATTTTCTTTAGTAAATTATGAAAGCCAAAACACGATTGACACAATTTGGCTCGATACAAAAAAATCGCAGTTTCCTCAAAATTAGCATTTTATAAGAGAAAAAGCAATTTCGATAAAAATTTCGTCTACTCGTTCACCATTAAAGACATAAGGGGTTTATGGGTTTATTAATGTAACAAAGCATAAATAGAATTTTAAAAATAAATATTTTTAAAATTCTATATGCTCCGTTTGGAAATACTAATGCTCCCGACCCCTTTACGATAGAAATCTTAAACAAACAAATCCAGCTTCCAAACCGGTCGAAATAGAATCTAAAAAACCAAAATACAAAATCGGAAGCCATTATTTAGAACCAGGTACTTCATCCAAAAAATACAAAAAGGTAGTTTGCAAACTCGAAGTTATCTGATCTTCGAAACAAAAAAGTTCTTGAAAGGCGCTCCCTGCTTACTGATTAGTTAGCGACGACTATATTTAGAAGCGAAATCAGAATCTGCTGCGAATTTTATAAAACACTTTTAGTCATTTTTTTCGTTATAAACATAGTTATCGCATAAAGGACACTATACGACTAAGCAGTAATAACTAAACTAAAGTAAACTTCTATTGTGTCTCGTTAGTGGCCAGCAAAACGTTAAAATCTATCTGCAAGCCTTAAATACCTACTTATATAATTATATAGATACAGTGATGTCCGGTGAAAGAAAACATCGTAAGGAAACCCCATAAATACATAATCAGCCTATAATGTTCCCACTGCTGGGACACAGGCCGGGTGACCTCTCACAGAGACGTCTCGGTCAGATGGAGTAGGCCATAATCCACCACGCGGGCCCAGTGCGGGTTGGTAGATGTCACATGTCTTCGATTTTTTTATTCTAGGACATGCCGGTTTCCTCACGATGTTTTCCTTCACCGTTTTGAGAGCAGTCGTGATGAAATAATTTACACAAAGTAAAGCGCCTGCCTGGGTTCGAACCTACGACCTACAACTCGTAAGTCGCGGTCGCGGCCTTTACCACTGGGCCACTACTGCTCTCAGGAAACCCTAGGACCTATGAAATTCATCAAATTATTGGTACATTAGAAGCGTAATGACCGATTTCTAAATGCCCTCTCCGTATGAGAAGTGGCCTCCGGCCAGCAGTGCAGCAGTGAGACCATAAACGATCAAGCTTTTAGTATTATCTATAGGTATATGGAGTGATAGATTAAACATAAACGGTACACAAGGCTCAATAAAATATTTGTGTTACAATGAAATTGATACAGTTTGTTTCACAATAAGTGTCCCATTTAGTAAACAAACATGGTGGTGACTAAGGCACTGTAGGTAGACAATGGATAGTGTTGTCATACACATAACAACGGCCAGGTTCAATTGTAGTTCGTTTTATTGGTAGACTAAACAACTAGATAAATAGGTACGTAGTAGGTAGATAAGTACGTTTTCTGGCGTAATAACAGTAACTACTTCAATCAAAAAATTTAATTGGTGCTCATTTGAACCAAGGAACAGTGGTTCATTGTACAAAAATGGCGGCTCAAATTCGAAACATGAAGCAAGTCAATTTCGGTCATAACTTCACGAACAAAGCTCAATTTACAGTGATTTACATCATGCCTATTACAAACAGAATTTCAAACTAGTCTTATTTTTCTAGCTACGAAAAAAGTTGTAATTTTATTGGGGGTCACACACATGTGTCAGCTTTCATAAATGTCATAGCTTTGTTTAGACCAGCGTTTGAGATACAAACCGTTTTTCAAATATCGAACAATGACGTTCACTAAACGAACAGGCCCTTTGTATCCATTGCAACTGTTTTTTTTATGTTAAGTTATGGAATCAGGCGTTACTTTGCGGAAATACATGACAAATGTTATGTAAAAATATTTTTGTTTTAATTCCGCAATAACTAGAACTAGGTTTGGATCAAACCAAACATAGTACCTTGTGTAGGTTTAAGTTGCTTGTTTCACCATAATAACTGCATCCTCTGTATTGTGCATATTTTTGCGGGACTGATGCTGCATTCAAGCCTGGGTCTAGTTATTGTGGAATTAAAACTAAATAAGTTTACATAACTTCATACTACTTTTAACAGAATCAGTCCTGATGTGGTCCGGATTCGAGATTTTCTGCCTAAATTCTAGAACGATACTCTAGAATTGATCTCAGTCCAAATCTGACCGATTCTGAGAAATCTGTCTGGTTTGAGGAGAGATCAATGGCGTATAGTTCTAGAAAAGGATTTTTCTTTCAGGTTAGGATAAAAGAAACTAGGTATGTCATCATCATCAAGCCAAAAGACGGCCACTGCTGGTCACAGGCCTCCCCAAGCATCACTACTTCGACTAGTTCTATGCTTCTCGCGTCCAGCGGATTCCTGTGGTCTTCACCAAGTCATCGGACCACCTTATGGGAGGCCTTTCAACCCTACGGTCTCTACTCTAGAAGTTCCAGAACCTTTCGGCCCCCATCGGCCATCTGTTCTGCGAGTAATGTGTCCTGCCCACTGCCACTTAAGTTTGCCAATTCTTCGGGCTCGACTATAATGGGACTACGTATGTATTTTATATGTTAGATAGAATATATTTTTTACAAAAATGAATATTTTATTGTTACCTACATAAGCTTCTACACAGGTGGGTACGGGTCGGTAATCTTATTGAAGACAAACTTTTATCATGGCTTCGACAGTGTATCGAAGTATACAAAACGTATGAAACAAAGTTGCCTTTGTACCCGGATAAAGCTCCAACGTGTATACTCCATAATGTGATTTTGTCATAAACCCTATCGATGGTAGCTATCGAACAGAGAAAAGTCCATTAAGACTCCTCCAATCCATTTAAGGCGATGCGTACACAACGAATGGAACTTAAAAAGTAAACCTTGTATTATTTTGTAAAGGTAAAAAGGGACGTTGTGCACATACAAGAACTAGAGACCTGTATGACATTTGGCATTCATCTCTAATAATAATCAGTCGCTTAGACTACTTTTGGACATAGGCTTGTCCTGCATGCCACTGAGATAGATAGATTAAAAGTAACATAGGTAGGTACTGTATTGTACACCGAAACTGTTACACAGCTAAGACTGTGTAAAATTTTAAAGAGTGTGAAATAAAAATAAATAGGCTTGTCCTGCATGCCACTGAGATAGATAGATTAAAAGTAACATAGGTACTTTATTGTACACCGAAACTGTTACACAGCTAAGACTGTGTAAAATTTTAAAGAGTGTGAAATAAAAATAAAAAAGTAACAAAATACGTTTACTTGCGGTTAACATGACACAAAGAAAAAACACAAAAAAGAACAAGTGGGTGGAATATATGCGTCACATCCACTCAAAACGGCCATTGCTCAGCATAATGCTGCAACCCCATGCGAGACAGACCCCCAGTGCTGGGTTTCAGCGACAGCCGGCGAAAATTTGTGAGTATTGTAAAAGTATAATATTGCTAATATTTATTTATTTGTAAAGGTACACCAACAGCTTTTCTTCTGTTCTGTATATATCTTAAGTACTAGGTAACAAAAGCCTCGGACACAGTGGCCAATATTGTATAAGATAAGAAACGATATCTTCCAGAAAACCTTTGAATAGAACAAAGAACAAGAGGAGCAGTCAGTGTTGCCACCCACTTTGAGAAGATCGTGCCTTTTCTAAGCTACGCAACATTTGCTGTTTTGCTGTATTCAGTCCAGAAAACGTCTATCCCAATGGTTTTCGGTTCAATGGGTAATGCGGTCAGGCTATTGCCACTCCAATTTAAGGGGATATATATCAACGGTCATCGATTTTATGGGTAATTTGGTTAGCTTTACAGCTTGCTTGTCTACGTTCAAATTAATAATAATAATTTTGCCGTAAAGCTATTACAAAAAATCTCAATGATGCATCATTTTGATACGTTTCCATTGTATGTATAAATTTTTTACAGAGTATTGTAGTATAAAGCATTAGTTACAAAAGATGGGCGTCGTTTGACATTAGCTTAACTTCTTTACGCTTTGATGGGTAACACAGGCGAGTCCTATTTGGGGTTCTCTAAGGGAGATAGTGGAACCCTGTTGTGATTTAATTGATAAATCGGTTAATCAATGCAATCATTGACAAAGTGTTAAAATAATTAGGTATGTCTATTATTTCGGTAAATGTGGCAAAAGTTTGAGGTGTGATATACATTTTTTATAACTGTTTATTTTAATTATTTGCTTTGCACGAATGAAAGCTGCATGTTTATCCCCAAGATGGTGCACTGAGCAATTGTCATTGCGACAGTTTAGCCAAGTTCATTGTTCATTTACGTTGGTGAGCTGACAAATTTTTCAAACAGATCATGCAATTGATTAGGAATGTCCTTCAAAATCCTTCAGATTGTGAAAGAAAGTGTATTTTCATCGATATTTTCGTCAACTATGGTCCAATTTTGAAAATTATTTTTTCATTTGGTAGAGGAAGCTTGCGCGGTGGTCTTAAGTATATAAATTTTATTTGATTTGCTTGTTAGCTTCGGTAATACGTATTTAATCTACTTTGTGTATCTTGATGATGTTATTTACATAGTAAGTAGTGGTATACGAATTGGTGTGGGGTAAGTACCATAACTAAAAAGTAAAAAATAAAAAACTTTTTTACAACAAAAACAACCGGCTTCTCCAATATAATATGCCTTTTATTTTATCTTTTAAATCATTTCTGTAATCTCTTTTTTTACTTGATCACCGTCCATAGCCTAAGCAACCACAAAAGCGCGGCGTTCATCTTTAAAAGTTCGACAATGACCAGATACGGTATTTATGTACGCTGTTGATTGTAAAATATGCGATAGACAGATGCGGGACACACATGTGTTTTGTTAACCTAATGAGATTTGTCAATAAGTTACGCTTCCCGCTTTGCATTAGTCCCCGGAGTATCATTTACTGTGTTTATTTGTAAAACACGATTTTTAACGCTTAGGAACCGTGGTCGTGTTTTTATTGAGTGTAAAACGTCTTTTAGTTTGTTTCATCATTAGGTAACGTTTAATGGAGTCGAACTTTGGGGTTGTCACTTGAAAGAAACACTTTAGCACCTACGTAATGAGCTTTAATAATATCCATAACAATCAATTATTATTGTGTTGATAATTATGGTTTAGTTGCAGTGAGTCTTTGAGTGCACAATTAGGGCGACAATCTTTACAAAATCTAATTAAATCATTTTATAAGCCAAATACGCAAATAGAACGATGGCAGCGTCAGCTGTAATAATATAATCTAGACCGAATTTTATCGTCCTTCTAAATCAAAGGCCGTATCCTTTATATTCTGATTCAGATGTAAGATAAACGTATAACCCCGTCGTATCCCCAACCAAAATAGACCAATTATACGAACATATAGCCAAATTATCCAAAAGAATAAGTAATGTCAAGGTTCACCTTGGTCCCATGGGGTTGTGGTCCCCTACAGATATTTAGTGCCTTGCCGTACCATCTTAGATTTGTGGCAACACTGCCCCGAAAATAACCGTGTCACTCTATTGCTTTTATTTATCGCTGTGCCGAAACAGGACTGTTTTGAAACGATTTTGAATATGTTAATAGTTTGAATAGATATAAATTGCATGCGCACTCTTATCGGCACTTTCGTTTTGTTAATTAGGTATATCTATCAAGATATGACAGTTTGGATCGTACGTTATCTTAAGTTATTAAGGCGACGATAACCGACTTATAATTGCTTTAAACTGAAGATCACGATTAAACGAGTAGTGTTAATGATTTGGAAAAATATATGTTATATTAGAGAATTTTTAATAACTTAATATGTGAATATTTTACATTATGTTTATTTTACATAATGTAATTAATTTGTAAAGTTATGTCTAACGCGGATAAAAAACTAGAATCACGCAAAAACTATTAAGCGTATTTTTATGAAACCTACACCATTTTAAAGATAATTTAATTATTTGACTTTTAATATGCGTGTTTTTAATATAATACCTTTTGTTTTATGTATAATAAATTAATTAAAAGTCTTATTTGGGAAAGCGCTCCTTGATGGGCGAGTCCTACCTATTACTGGGTGGACGTACGACGCGTTGCGTGAGCTCAACACAGAACACGCAAACTATGCAATCAAGGCCGTTGGCATATATCTGCGCCTTAAGTAGAAATCATAAGCGAAAGTTTCTTTATAGTAATAATAGCAAGCGTGGTTAGTGTGTGGGATTTTATGTACAAGATGTGAAACGATTCGATATCTTGGTCTGGTAAAAGATGATTGATACTTTCTTTCAACATTTTTAGACGTGCTCGTTTAGAACAGCGTTCGATAAATGGAAATAGACCCAGCCATTGGGCAAGATCTAATAACTACATAACTACTTACTATGGCAAACTGTCGTTGTAAAATAGGTAGTTCAGCTCCACCTACGAGTGATGCAAAGTATGTATGCTGTGGTGGCCTAGTTGTAATGGCCCTGACTTAAGTTTTAGGTCGTGGGTTCGAAAGCAGACAAGCGCTTTATTTTGTGTAAATAATTCCATCGCCACTGCTCTCAAAACGGTGAAGGAAAACATCGTGAGAAAATCGGCATGTTCTAGAACCAAAAATTCGAAGACATTTGACATCTACCAACCTGCACTGGGCCCGCGTGGTAGATTACAGCCCACTCCCTCTCAAAGAGAGGACGCCTCTATCCCAGCAATGGGAATATTATAGGCTGATTATTATGTATGCAAAGTATCACTTCAATGGGGAAGGCAACTGTCAAAATGGCGCTGTCGTAGCTAGTTCGCAACACAAGCCAATAATACAAGGCGTGACGTGGTTTTATTTTAATTTTGCGAAAATTATGCGTTGTTGTGTTACTAAATACTCCGAAATTGGATTCCACCATTTCCCGAGATACCCTAAAATTAAAAGATGGTGGCTTAAAGCTATTCGAAGAGATGTTTTATAAATTAAACAGAGTAGAAACATTTTGAAGAAAGTGACTTTGAGGATACAAACTCAAACTCAAACTCAAAGCATTTATTTAAATTAAACCAATTAAGGCACTTTTGAATTGTCAAAGAGTCGGTCAGTTAGTCAGAAAATTGAAGCTAGTCGCCCATTCCAAAACGTAGATCTCTATGGAGAAGAATGGGCAAGAAACTCCATGGACACTCTTTTAAATCAAAATTGTTACAAAATCCTGGGTAGGTACATTGTTATTGTTCTTGTTGCTTCTATATGTGAGAACAATGTAAAAAATAGATAATTAAAACAATTTAAAATATAAGATTAAAAATAAGCCCTGGCAGCTAAGAGATGACCAGTCTCCACTGACGGCGCCCGTTCACGAACATGACGCGTGGATCAGCACCATCCAGCTCAACCATTTTGTAGGAAACCGAATGATCCAACACACGCGCCACCATCAGCGAGACATTTAAGTGAGCATGACATACTCTCAACTGCCATACTCTTTCAAGTCAACATACCTACATCATAACATAAAACCGCTCCATGGTACTCACATTTACAAAATTGAAAAGATGCTTCTAATTTATACAAAACTATAGTTTGCAATGATTGTAATTAAAAGATTAGTAAACACTAAATCTATAGTCTATATATAGTCAATAAGTCTATAGTAATAACATAATGTCAGAAAAAAAGGGGACGCATTTCTTCCAAACAAAAAAAAATAAATTTAACAAAGCCCAAGTGGCTGTGGAGCAGGACCAGCATTTAGCCAAGCATTTTTATCTATGATATAATCATTCAACCTATAATATGCTTGTCTACATAGTGTGCGTTTAATGCATGTTTTAAATTGCTTCTCATTTAGTTGAAGAATATCGAGAGGTATTTTATTATAACATTTTACACAGTACCCCATAAAAGAACTGTGTACCTTAGACAATCTGAAACGTGGTTGATCTAATTTGTTCCTATTTCTAGTGTTAAAATTATGCCGATCACTACTTATCTTACTAAAAAGATGTAGATTTTTTCTAACATACATAATATTTTCATATAGGTATATATTGGCAAGGTACCGTCATGATGTTAATTTTTTTAAACAGTTCCCTTAGAGATTCGCGACTGCGGAGGTTATAGATGGCTCTGACAGCCCTCTTTTGCAGAATAAAGATAGAATCAATATCTGCAGCCCGTCCCCATAACAAAATACCGTAAGACATGACGCTATATATTTATGGTTTTAAATTCTGACATTTTCCATATCATTTATATTACATATCAAATATTGAAATCACCGAAAATAACGAAATAGCGAAATAAAATTAAACTCATGACTGAATGAAATTGGGTGTTTCCATTAGGAATTTCTTAGTAACGGAAAGAGCATTAAGCTGTTGACCTTGCGCCTGATTTCTCTACGGTCGTGTCGTATTGCCGTCCCATCGGACTATTAGAGTGAGGGAAGAGAGTGCACCTGTGTCTGCGTACACACTTGTGACTATAATATCCCCCGCACCGAAGGCTGGTCTTCGCTGAGATAAGTCGCCATGGCCGAAATTCGGTCTGGAGAGCTAATTATAAGTTATAGCAATTTTCATACAGTTCGTGCAGTGAGATGAAGAAACAATTACGATCTTACCTGAGCATAAGCATATCAGTCCAAGTAAAGTTGTCACCACGGTCGAGGTATCCATCGTGGCTGTCACTACCACATCTTCAGCTCGACGAGTGATGTTCCTTGATGATGGCTCTCTTTAACATTTTCTTGCTTTTCAATCATCTGGAGCAAAAGAGAGATACATGAGTATCTGATGTTGTTTTTTTCTTTCTTAGGAATATGTCTAAGTATGTCGTACTCATACTCAGATATACAGATACTCAGAAACATGAGTAGCTAACTCATGTTTCTGAAACTAGGAAACGGGATAACATATGAATGACTAATGCTCTAAATAACTATCGCATTCTCTAATGCATAAAAATAAAATAGCTAAGTAATTAAAATTCAATGAGTAGGACTCGACTATTTCTAGTTTCCCATCGATTTTAGTTAAAGTCAGTTAAAATAATTGTTTAGCAAATTGGCTACCGACTTAAATTGTCGTACATTCAAATTACAACTGTCATTCGACAATTATTGTATGAAATGGTAATAATAACACAATATTGACGTATATAGTGTGTCAATTTGATGTACAATTAACTGCCCAGACTGTACATGTTTAAGAAACATGTGAAATGGACGAACTGTCTTGTTTTTAGCATGCTAAATGACCGAATGAAACGGTTGCGCAGTCTGTTAAATTTACAAGCTTTTATAAAGCCAAAATTAACTGTATCTTGACCTAAATTTAACTACCCCTTACAAGTAACTTCATTTTTCGGCCCAAAATAAACACCTCGAACATTTTATTCAAAAAGCCGCTCTAATTTTATTAAGTTCATCAGTTTGGGCCTTTTCGTAATTTACTTTAGTTACACGTTGGATTTCGTAAAACCCTTTACCCCTTTATTCAATAATGTAACGAGATAACGGGACCCCATGGGCCTGTCCCTTGTAAATTTGAGGAGAGGAGCGGTTCCGCCTATCTATCTATTAAGCATTCTTTGGTCGAATAGTATTATTTCATGTAGGATTTGTTATTTTTCTTAAATTCACTAACAGAACGCATAGCCTAAACCACTCGGTGTAGAAGCATGAAATTTTCCTTATACAAAACATGTCCCGGAATTAATGCACAACCTCTTAAGGAGTCATTGTACCTACTTATCATTATCATTATGAACAACTTTTACTATGAGACCGAACCTGAAATCGCGAAAAAAAATCTGCTGTTCCCTACATTTTTATGACGAACTTAAATGTAGGTAACAGCAGATTTTTTTTTCGCGATTTTAAGAGGATGTGCGTTAATTACGGGACATGTTGTAAAACGAAAGCGAGCACTAAGGAAGGATTTTTGAAAATTCAGTCCATAAAGGGCTTAAAGAGGTGATACAAATTTTGAAGTTCATCATTTTTGCCGACGGGAAATTCCATCGAACAAAGGGCTTGTCTTCTCAAAAAATCTGTTCGTTGCATCTTATCTTACAGAGTATGTTTGCACGTGAACGTACTGGCGTGTTGCCAGTTTTACACTCGTAAAATGTATGCAACAAAAACCCTTTGCGACAGACGGTCTAAGTGGTGGTGAATACAGTATCAAAAGCCACTTCGTTCTGTAGATTAGACTGGATATGTAGATAGTCTCAAGTAGCGGTTTTGTTGTATATATTTCTTTACGGTGTTACACAAATTATGTCTAAAGTTGCTTTGCCTTGTGTTTACGACTTAATTATTTATAAAGCTTCCGGCTTTAAAAGCGATATGGTTTCGTTGCCGCGATTATGATATGCAAATAGTTTTTTTTTTTTTTAATAGAGTAGCTATCACATCAGATCAGTACTGTGTCAGTACACAGTGGTTTTATTTACAACTCTCACAAGTGTACCTTCAGGTCAACCTTCCCCAATACCATCAGGTGTTTAACACCTTGTAATGAAGATTCCAGAATGACAACTACGAATTGCGAAATCTAGGATTCCTTCTTACCTGTATATTCTTTCTCTTTTAGTCAGTGGTGTGGTAAATACCAAAACAGCATCAAATTAAACAAAAACTAACAACTAAAACTAAACTGTCAATATAAAGTTCAGTTGAATCTAAAATTCTAATCTAACCCATTCAATCAATCTATTCAATCTTTCAATTTTGAGGGTCGTTGCCACATCTGTGCTAACCCCCCCAAGCACCATTGGTCGTCCATAATCAAATTATTCAAACAAAACACACACCGGCGACACTTAAACTCTACATAAATGTAAACAACTTCATAATATTTATTTAGATTATCAAGAACAGTAAACAGCTGTCAAGAAAGATTTGAAACTCTTAAATCTGTCTGAAATGACTCGTTGAAAGTATTTTGTAAGTCAAATTATAAACTGAAATATAGGAATTAGTCAGAGTATTTAGTGTTTTCAGAGGTTGGAATATATGAGAGGCTATTTAAAGTGTGCAGATCGCGGATTATATTTCTGCATGGGACAGAATATTATTTGTATTACTGAGATTTGTATACATTTTCTGGCAAAAATGTAAGTACTTAATCCATATATAACCTACTTCTCTATATCCCTTTTATTATGCTTTTTTGTGGCTTAATACTCAAAGATTTCAAAGGTAGGTCTAACGTGTGGGTTTGTGCCACAAATTATTAGTCCCGAATTTCTACTCAAATCTACTGAAGTAGACATCGAAACCACAATTATCAACAAAACGTTTCAATAAACTTGTAGTAATTACAAGTTTCTTTCATATACAACTGTTAATAGTAACATGTTTGTAAACATTTAATCGCGACCATCGGCCATGTTACAACATGTAGTTTCTTCAATAAATGTCTTAAATATCAGTCGACGTTTCATAAATATGTGATGTTTACGAAATTTACGAAAAGGGGCACGTGTCGGAAGACATTAAACACGATGATTATTAATTTTGTTTCACGGAGTTTCACCTACTTTTGAAACGCATTGGGCAACATTTAGCAATGTTTTGTTTATTTTAAATGCTTGTTTATTATAAATATCGGGGAATATTTTAGATTTTGTACCTATGATGTGACAAATTAGAATAACATCGAGAGTTATTTAAGTTATTTTGTATTGATGAAAGAAAATAATTTCGAGGTGAAATACTGACTCGGGAAAATATGTCGCTTTCTTTTTTTATTATTTTTCAGGTTACTTTTGCAAACAACTGGTTATGGGTTTATTTAAAACCTCACGATGTGTCACATTATGAAACATCGATCGTCTCAATATTATACTGCTCATATTTTGAGACACAAGACAAGTTGACATCGTTTGATCCCTGTGTCACAAATATATGTTTTCCAGGAGTTTTGGTAGTAAAGTACAGACTACTGACACGGGTTACTTAGTTGTCAGTGTTGCCCACCGTCTTCCGGTAAGCTGTTTTAGATGCGGGAAAAGTAGAACAAGTGACAAATAGGTACAGTTTTATTAAGCCAGATTACATCATGCCCCGAAATATATTTAACTCGCATAGTGTTCATCTTCAAGCGTTTTCAATTTATTTTACACAGGCAGAGCTATCGGGACTTTTAGTTAATTAACAACTTAATCAACCTTCCCACATAATCCTCTTATTTAGTACAACCATAATATCTGAAGCACGCAAACACTCCGATCCACTCCAAAATTTCGTCGAACTTCAAAAGCAATCTGATGACTGACAAGGATGTTTCAATTAAAACTGACAGCCTCTCCATTGATCCAATAATATTGATATGTCTGATTGGTAACAAATATTCAATACTCGTGTTAAAGTGAAAAGCGTTGGCTTGATCCTTTCTGTAGACGCAAAGGAGTTTATACTTTAGGTTAAGGGAATAAGGTATGTTATCGGTTTGGGAGAATGGAAGTGTTAAGATACGATTCTGCGGGTACCTAATAAGTTATCCATGAAAGGATTTGGCGAGTTTACTTGATAGACAGAAAGGAAACAGTAGTTAAAAGCTATGTAACGAGGACATAATATTTTTCGTTCAATGAACAGCAAAAATGTCTGAAAAATGTGATTCTCTTTTTTCAGCCATTTTTTATGATATTTTATCTGCATTTTTTTTTAACTACAGAGTAATCACTGGCTGAACTTTCCACCTTGTGTTAAGTCCTAGGTTAGCGTTTCTTTTTTGTGTGGCTAAAAGATATGACATCAATTATTCCGCTTAATTAGAAATTATCAAAGCATATAATGCAAGCAAGCCTCTAATGTTCCCACTTCTGGGACACAGGCCTCCTCTCTTCGAGAGGGAGTGCAATGTAATCTACCACGTGGGCACAGTGCGGTAGAACTCATAAAAATGTTTTTTCAATCCTTTCACAAAACAAAACAAATCAAACACCTGCACTACTGCTCATTTTCCTACACTACGAAAGTATCGAACGGAACGTATGACCCTGATTTAACTTTTGACTGGTTCAAATTAGTTTATCTGAACTCAAGTGCTCTTGACAACTTCCGTGGCGGGTAACAACCGTTTATTGGCTACATAATTCGGTATTTTATCATATTAAATTGTGAATATATTGTTTGATTATTCAGATTGAGTAAGTACCTATGGGTGTAATATTTTATGCAGAGATTCACGTTCTCACGTTGTATGTAAGCTTAGAGGTATGAGTTGTGCTTGTTGTTCCCCGGAATAAAGCTCGTAATTTTTACTGATTTAATATTTAAATTTTTAGTATTTCCAGGAACCTAGTAAATCAGTAGTTACCTACAAGGTACGTGAAATGTTTCACCTAAGCGTGGTCGCACATTTGGCGGAAGATGCGTCGCGTATCGTCGGTCGCGTAGCGATAGAAAGGACAAGTAGATAATAAAACATTCAATCTTACACACTCAACCGATGACGCGTTACTGCGTCAAGCGTACTAACTAGAAGTTAACGAAGTTACGCCCGACGCATCGTCCGTCAGGTGTGCGACCACCCTAATGTATGCAAGCTGCAATTCAATGTATTCAAATGGCCACTTGAAGTAGGTATTACTTTTTAATTTGGCTTGTCTTTCTTTGTAAAATATGGAACACCAGGCATTCATTTGTTTCTTCCTTTTTAACAGCTCAAAAACTACCATAACATGTCATTAAGAGATTAGAGATTAGATTATAATTAGGATACTAGATTAAGGTTTTCTTTACGAACACTATACGGCTAGCCTGGAACCAAAGTGAAAAAACGAACGAAACGCGTTTGAAGTTACTGTGTGCTTAAGGGCCGTAAGATCAATTGAAGTTTAAACTACGGAAGAGAGTTTAATCTCTGGGCATCGATTATTTCTTATGAAATAATCGATGCCCAGAGATTAAACTCTCTTCCGTAGTTTAAACTTTAATTGATCTTACGGCCCGAAGAAAGTATGTATGTTATAATGACAATTGACAAAAAATAAAAATGTTACATAGACCACTTTAGTTCCAGGCTAGCCGTGTGGATCTCTGTGGTCTGATAATAAAGGTATTATTATTATTAAATAACATCACGCCTGTTTTCCCTGAAGGGTTAGGCAAAGGTGTACCTAATAGAGCACCTACTTTTCGCCAGTTAAGTTAAAAACAACTCAAAAGCTACTTTAACATTATTTATCCGTTTCCTTGTGAAGAAACAAAATGCTATGATATTTATTACGCCTGTATTCCTTGAAGGGTTAGACAGAGGTGTACCTATAGTAAACCCACATTACATACAATAATGTAAAATCTTCTTTGTTTATAGTGTTCATAAAGGCTACTGACTAACGTTTCTGCTATGCAATTTACTTATAACTTACAAGTTGTATGCAAGCTACATAATAATAAAAACAGTGGAAGTTAGCGTCATGTCAGATTTGAATAAGAGCACGTTTTGCAATTTTAATTTCTCGGAACTTGGTGTAATTAATGTCGTGCATTTGTGTTTTTCCCTTTGATAATGGCTGTAGCTTGATGAAAATGAGCTGTTGTACTGGCATTAATAATTTGGAAAAACGGACTAAAATATGTACCTAACTGACATCTTAACGAGGGGCTTGTGGCTAAGTAATAACAGCAGCACGGGTCGATCGATCGGGTTAAGCTACGCTTGCCGCGGTTGGTCCATGGATGGGTGACCATCTTTACATATCAAGACCTCTCCGTGCCTCGGAAAGCACGTTAAGCCGTTGGTGCCGGCTGTCCTTCGTGGATCTTTGACAGTCGTTACGGATCGTCAGAAGCCCGAAAGTCTGACAACCAGTCTTACCAAGGGGTATCGTATTACCCAGTATCTGGGTTGTGGAGGTCAGATAGGCAGTCACTCCATGTAACATACTGGTATTCAGCTGCATCTGGTTTGACTGGAAGCTGACCCCAATATAATTAGAAAAATGCTAGGCAGGTGATGATGAAAGCTGACATCTTATATATTTATACCTACTTTAAATTCGATCAATATTTTGACCTGATTAATCACGTCCTGATAAATTTCAGTTGACATATCAAGCAGATAATTACATACAAAGTCTATTTTTCGTTTTTAGAGTTTTTCAGTTAGATCAATGTTTGAGCCGGAGACTGTGAAACAGACTGTAAATATTATTTAAATTTTCTATACAAGATGTAACATGAATAACGCACAACCTCTTAAGGGGTCATTGTACTCATCATTATGAACAACTTTTACTATGGGACCAAACCTGAAATCGCGAAAAATAAATCAGCTGTTCCATACATTTTGTTCGCATAACTCGTCAAACAGCAGATTTTTTTTTCAGGTTTGGTCCCATAGTAAAAGTTGTTCATAATGATGATTACCTACAATAAGTTACACCTTGTGTATTTGGTGTATTATAAAAAATTACATTTATTTTTAGCTTTAACAACATCCATGGTATATAAAACGAAATCAGACATTTATAGCGATGTTCCATTTTTTGTGTAACATCTAAAGTGGAGCACTTTGATTTGGGGCCATAACTTATTCTTTCGAAAATATTTTGTTATGATATTAAAACCTCCTGTACTAAGATGTTGCGGCTCAGATAACATAGATACCGACGACGGGTTGTAAATAAACGGATTAGGGTTATGATTATGTATTAAGTTATATTGGGTTATATTATGAAACCATTTAATTAGATAGATGCATACATACGAGTAGATGCTGAAAATTTTGCAAAAGACAAAAACAAAATAGGGGGTAGAGAGATATCTTGATTGTACGTCATCAGTAAGAGAGTCAAAAAAATAATAGATAGTTATGACAACTTTGCAGACCAAGCTAAAACAATGGCCAAAGTCACGATTCATACTTCCAGACAAAAATCTTTAAACGATATCATTAGGTACTTATTACCAGCAAATTCTCAGCAAAATATATTATTTTCCCTTGTAAATGTTGTTATTTTAAATACATACTTTAATTTCCCTACATGCTAAGTTATCAATTTCTACCATCACAGTTTTGGTAATCAATAATGTAATACATGATAAAAATGTCGCCCAGCTTAGAGGAAGCACCCATAAAGTCAGCAACACATTGTAACGGACGCGATTCAGTTTAACGAGACATTACACAGTAATGGGAAACTGCCAATATCCAATAAACCTGATAGTTTCAAAATAGACACAGCACTATGCCCAGTAATCACGGATATTAGTTCATTATCACGATGGATAATCCAACTGTTTGGAATCCAATCTGAAATCAGTTACAGCATTGTATTGATTGGACTGGTCATGATTTAGGAGGCATTATTCTCTGGTTCATTAGTTCCATATTTAGGTTATGTGTTTAGATATGAGAGAATAATGTATCAATTGCTTGACAGGCTGTGGCTACATAATAACAGCCGCTGGGGTCGATGCGGTCGGTTCGTGGATGGGTATCATCCAATACATATCGAGACAATTCAAGACCCGTGCGTGCCTCGGAAGGCACTTAAAGCCGTTGGTCCCGGCTGTCATTCGTAGATCATTGACAGTGGTTACGGGAAGTCAGAAGCCCAAAACTCTGATAAACAGTCTTACCGAGGGGTATCGTGTAACCCAGTTACTGGGTTGTGAAGGTCAGATAGGCAGTCGCTCCATGCAAACTACTGGTATTCAGCTGCATCCTGTTAGCGATCGCAACATAGTTGGGAAAAAGCTAAGCAGATTGATTTTATATGAGAGAATAATAAATCAATTGCCTGACATGTTTTACAAAACGAGGTCATGTCGGATGTTTTCCAATAATCAATTTATACACTGAGATGCAGGTATCAATTTGTTTTAGGAAAGTGATAGAATACTAGCTTTGCCCCGCGACTTCGTACGCGTGGAAGTCGTAAGATACACTGTATACTAAAATAAAAGCCACATTTTAATAAAACTCCCTCGTCTCCCGTCGTCGTCGTCGTGTTGTTACGCCCGCCCGCGCTATTACTTCGTTTTCGCTTAGTTTTCTTTCTGACTTTACTTTTTGCTTGGCTGCTGATGCGTGATGTTAAATAGCCTATAACTATCCTCGAGAATTGAGGTACCAGATGCAAAAAGATTTTTTTCAATTCCGACTTTTTGTTCACAATTTCATGGGTTTTAATTTTTTTTTTGCGCTGAACCCTAATATTTTTTCAAAAATTAAAGTAGCTTAAGTTACTCCCCGTGATATTAGCTATTTTCCAGTGAAAGTCCCATCAAAATCGGTCCAGCGGTTTCGGAGATTAGCCGGAACAAACAGACAGACAGACAAAAAGTTTAAAAATTGCTTTTTGATATACATTTAGTAAAATGTTGTTATTTTGACATTACAGACAGACAATTCAATTATATTTATTACATTATCTTGCAGAAAACTTATCGTGTGCACCTAATGTAAATATTTGTACTATTTATTAAGTTACAGAACACATAAAAGATCACGGGGAAGACCTGGATAAAAATCGTACTGACCAGGGAAGCATGGCACAAGAGGGAGAAGGCTCAGCAGTGGGTAGACCAAGGTAAAATAGTATTTTGTTAATTTCTCATTTTAGTTGTGGAAATTTGTGGAATTTTTTTAGTAATCATATGAATTCGACTACTTACACTATACTTCACGTAACGTGGTATAAAATTGTGACCGCCGTGATTGATCGTCGAACCCCCATTAAAAAACACAGTAGGTCCCATAAACAATCAAATAACCGAAAATATATAAAAATAATCTCTCTATAAAATTCTCACGACGCACACATGCTCCTGCGCATATGCGGGGTTGAATCGTCTAGACGCTAAACGAAAACAAACGTACCCAAGGTTAAGTTTATAATTTATAGCCACTTCAGCGATGACAGGCCACTGCTTGAAAATAATTATTCGATAAATAAACAATGGGCTCTTTGGTGGCTACCATTCAGAAACTGTACCATAAAAGTAATTAAGATGTTTATTTTACGATACTTATTTATGTATTGTGTTAAACTTTCATACTGTTTCTTACACAAAGACCTCTTTATGTCAACGAAGTAATAAATAATTAATAATGTTATATTATTTGTGTACCGTTGTGATAAGGCTACCCTTTCGTAACGATAATTTTCCCAAAATAACTTTTCCTCTAGTAGCCACAGTAGCCATGTAAGTTTTTTGAGATGTTTATTTTCCGAGCTTTAAAAGATGTGTGGGTTTCGATAATGCAATCTTGAAAATTACTTAGAGAAACATTCTATCAAATTCTCATAATATTTTCGTTTCACGTAGATGTGACAACCAGCGTAGTTAGTTCGGACGACACTTAGAGACATAATGACACTGTTGACATTTCTACTTTCCAGGCGCGACCCAGAGATAGCTTTAGCAAACGTTCTATATGGTTCAACTTCATAAACATTGTTTACTCTTCACATAGTTACTTCGAAAACATTGTATGCAGAACTCGTTTATGTAGCTCACAACGACATCAAATCCCTAAAATATTACCAGAATTTGCCCGTGCTTTGGAAGTGTAATATTTACTGAACGCGGCCTTATAAGTCATGTCGTCAGAACATAACATATGAAAATATTTTGACTGCAACCTTTAAGTTTATAGGTAAGTCTCACGAAACCTGCGCGCTCGCACGATCACACGCGGTTGCCTTAAACGTGGGTGTTATTATAAAAATAAATGAAAACATCCACTGAATAATGTTTATTTTGAAGGGCTCAACGGCGGAGGCGGGGACCCACACAAAGAGGGATTAATCGCTCCAAACTTGTAAAATATTAACCGCTCTACTTTTGGAATTGATTAATTGTCAGTTGCGCGTACAAAATGCGAGTGCCTGTTCCAATTTAAGAACAGTCCCAAATGTCTATTTGTCGACGGCGCAGCTAGTTTTTTAATTGCTGGTACCATCAATCGCTCAGCCGACGTTGATTTACAAGCTAACGATCCGTCTTAATGGACAATTGGAATTCAAAATAGACGTTTCGTGTGAAAAGTGTTTGACAAGGGACGATTACTTCTTTGGGCGTTTGCGACATGGTAAGAGGGGTTTTGTCATTGCGTCGGTGCGTACAGTCGAAATTGCACAAGTTTTTACGAAAGTTTTGTACAATACGCGTCTCGTCGTTCACAATGGTATATTTTTGTTCGTGCGGTCGGTACTGACAGTTCGCTTGATGTATTGGGCTCGGGCAGAGGATTATTTTTACCCATTTCACGAAGTTTGCATGCATCTATTGTGAACGACGGAAGCGGCTCCACAAAGCACCCGAAAGATTATTGTTAAGAGGGAATTTGGGATGTTCGTGAATGATTGGGGATTTGAAATATAATATTTTGCAATGGATAATCAGCTTTGGTCGTTTGTTTTGGTAAATTGCCGTACTTTAGGTCTGAATAAAATAAAATCAATTCCTACGCAGTTTAGTTTGGAACGAAATTACAGCCCCATATTAACATAAATAGCTGCCAAAAGCATAACTTTGGTCATACCTACAAAACACTTAACAGTTTTTAAAGTAAAACATATTAGGTACTAAGTAACGTAACCATCCAAAGTCAGTTTCTAGTAAAACGTTAAAATTCTCGGCACAACACCAGCAATAAAAAAGGTAATCCCAGAATTACAGGCAAAAAAACCTTAGAGCATCCCGTCAAACTTTGTAAGTAAATAAAACTAGATTATTAGCGGGGGCGTCAAAGAAAAAAGTAACAAAAAATCAACAATAGACAGGACAAAGTTAACACCCCCTGCTTAACTTAGGGCTAAAGTTTTACAACGTTGGTATAGAAATAAAATTGATGTCGCACCTGGGACAATGTTATAAATTCTTTATTCTTTGCACCTTCGGAAGTTTTTTTGCAGTTTTTGTAAAAAGTAAATCGTTCATGAAAATGTCGTGACTGTTGTGTCATACATGACTTTTTGCATGGTCGGCTCATGTACTTATTCTTTAAAAGAATTGTATTGATTCTCGGTGTACCTACTGCTTACCAAGAGAAATATTGTTTGTATTTACATGATAATTATATCAAACCAGTCGGTTGGAATGATTGTATGTATTTTTGAAACACTTCAAACACGTTAGCAATCATCGCTCTGACTTTTTAATTTTACAAAACTGAATATTGAGCTTAATCATGTTGCCAATGACCAGACATAAAATTTTATCATCCAATAAAATAAACAACTTCTTCGCATAGGTATTAAAACATGAAAGACACACATAATACCACAAATCGAAGCGCCATCGTGTCTCGAGACATAAATATTATAAATGACGTTTGCCAACTTTGAAGTCGCCCTGACTTGTCAAAACGTCTAAAGGAGCAAAAGTGTATGTTATAATGTTGGTATACCGAACAAAGTTCTGGATTCCTTTGCGGTAGCTTGTGAAACTGCAACGTGATAAATATATGAAGAATTTTACGATATATGTTGTTTTATTTTATTTGGTTGCGACATCTTGATTGACGACTGAGCGGCTGTAAAATTTATAATTTGTATTTTTAGTATCGTACGGCTTTTCTCAGTGTGGTGTGAAAGCGTTATTTGTGATTTATACTTTACTTTTATCTTCATACTAAGTACCTACCTATCAGATACATAAGTTTAAAGAATTGTAGGTACATTAAAATTTCCGACTTTCCCGAATTTCGGAGTTACCGACATTGCATGTGGAGTTAGCAAGCTGAAGTAGCAGTAGGCTGGCCATGATGGTCGAAGGACCAATGGCAGATGAAGCAGAAGAGTAATTTTTTTTTGGGTGGGAAATCATCAAATAACTTCTCCCGCTTTGGACGGAGTGGGAAGGCGTGTCTGACTTTTACTAACTAAAACCCACCCGTGTTCCTTCTGTGTTGCCTGTGCCGAGGCTTCGGTGACTCTTTCGAATATCCCGCGGCCCTGGCTGGCATCGGCCCTAGTGGGCCCTATCAGTTAGTGCTGACATTACTTTGAGGCGCACGTGGAACACAACGCGCCGTCGACCCGGGCCTGATCCTTATCGGATGGCGGTCTTCACTCCAGGACTCGTCTGCTCTCGGGGAGCAGACGAGCCCTGGAGTGGAGACCGCGTATCGGCAAGCGTCGTGTGGGACGTCCCCAGCTAGATGGACCGACGACCTTAAAAAGGTGGCTGGGACCGGCTGGATGCGGAAGGCGGAGGACAGGGTATTGTGGCGCAGCCTGGGAGAGGACTATGCCCAGCAGTGGACTGCGACAGGCTGATTTGATTGCAACACCAGAGGCTTTGGTTTGCCAGCAGTACGTACCTAACTCTACCCTATTTGTCATTTCTTTTACCTACGTACTCATTAAAATTGTGTAACAACCTTATAACATTTAACTAGGCTACCATATTAAAACTAAGTAGCAAAAAATAAACAACACACTATAATATCATTAGTTTTCCAATTATCACTACTGAATGCCTTTCAATTAGCAATTAATTAGCACAGTTAAGTACTCAAATTAATATATTACATTATTGATACGTTTATTATAGCACAAAACGGCTCTCACTAAGCTGTTTCACGGCTCAACAGACATCTGCTGTTACAAAATGTGCCACATTATCCATTTAGAGATAAATTTTAGTAATTTAATAACTAATGATAACCTACAGAGTCACTGTCAGACAGGATCATCTACGGTTATCGGGAAATTCTTGATCCTTTTTGTCATAATATTGTTGTCTATGTAAATTAGTTATGTTATAACTAATATGTAATGGCTTTGTTAACAAAAATGCAATGTGGCAAAGCTACCCTACACCTTATTTACTGACAATATTATGTCGATAACATGGGTAGCATATTAGTATGGCATTCAGAGTCCGCTGAAGTAGACTGAAAACTCATAATGGTAATAGTCGTTCTACTCTGTGAATGGTGTGCACGCCTATAAGTGACTTATTTACAAAGAACCTTCTTGTGTTGTGATTTTGTGCCTGGTTGATGGCAATAGGCTTGCCCCCTATTACAGGGAACCTAAACATAACTGGCGAAATGTGGGTGTAAGTACTACTAAGCTACACCTCTGCCCAGCCCTTCGGGGAAACAAGGCGTGGTGTTATGTTATGTAACCTTCTTGTAAATGTTTAACTTAGTATTAATTTTAAAATAGATCGTTGGTGTGCCATAACCTACATATTACCTATAAATATGAAAGTTTGTATATTTGGATGTTTGTTATTCAATCACGCAAAAACGGCGGAACGGATTTGTATGAAATAATTGGCATACAGATAACCTGGATTAACACATAGGCTGACATAGGATACTTTTACCCTGGTAGTACGTTTCTGTGGGATAGGTAATTACCGGCCTCCACGTGGGTGAATTAAAAAAAAAACAATGCGTTTAGTACATAGCTATAGTGCTTAAGTAGTAAGTAACACACATAGCAGTTCATTGTAGAAGACGTATCCGACGTATACAAAGAAAGCTCATGTTTATAACAGACAGACAGACATAAAATTCATAACAAGATACCTCAACTATGGTTTTGTCATTCCCCTGGCTGCAAAAGACATCTTTCTACTACCTAAGTGAATACTAAACGATAAAAAAGATGTATCTTAAAGACAGAGGACTGAAAGCTCTGCCATTCTATATCTAAAGAATCTTTAGACCGGACGGCATGTCTTTATTTCCATGGAAGGTGGGTAGGCCTTTAGTGTGGGACGCAACTTATGTCGATACTCTTGCGCCATCCCATCTTCCCGGCTCGGCGTGCTGTGCTGGCGCTGCTGCTACGGAAAACCTCAAGCGGCGAAAGTATAATAACCTTATCTGTAATTATATTTTCGAGCAGTTTGGGGTTGAAACCCTCGGGCCGTGGGGTCCGAGCGCTCATGGTTTGTTTAACGAAATCTCCAAAAGGCTAATTGATACTTCCCGTGACCCAAGGGCCGGCTTTTACCTTGGCCAGAGGCTAAGCATTGCCATATAACGTGGCAATGCCGCCAGCCTCTTGGGTACATTACCAATTGACAGCGATGCGGAGGAATTTTTCGATGACATATTTTAGTTTGTGAATAGTTTTAGTTAAGTTAGGATATAATTTTGTAATTTTACCCTGTATATATAAGTAGAGATTATTAATTTAATTTTGAATAATTTCGTGACACATGGTACGATCATAAATTATGACTACATACTCACATTTGTTTCTACAATCCACATTAATGGCGACCACAAAAAGTGCGAATTCCCAAACATCTCGAGTTACGTGTGAAAGTAAAAGACATAGTAACTCTATTAAGAACCTTTTAATCGTTTAAAAAATCACCAAACTGCGTCCTGCACCTGCTATTGTTTTAAATTCCCATGAGAACTTTCATTTTTCCCGGATGTTTTAGATTTAGAATGCATGTTCATCTGGAAGTAATGTGTTAGGATCGATTAAAGTATGTTCAAGATTCTATCATACGTTAGTGGATGGGTAGGTAGATAAATATTTAAGACAGCTTTTTTGCTGCTGGGGAGTTTGTTGCGCCACTTCTTCCCAGATAAAGCACTAGGAAGTGGTGAAGAGCGGGCGTTTTGGGGGACTGTCGTATGTAATTTTTGAAGTCCGAAAAGTGCTAATAATTCTCAGCCTAGTTTGAATGAATGACTTTTGATTTTGATGTTGTTAAAAAAATGCAAGAAAGTATTTGCAATGGTCATGTTTTAGAAAATTAACTTTTAAAGGCTAATTAAAAGAAATAAAGAAAGGAAAATAGGTTTATTTGTCACAGAAATACATGCGTATAATAGATAATTAACTCGAGTGATCAGAAAAATAAAATAGATTTTCACTATAATCAATAATTACATATTGAATGATCAACCTTCATGACCCATATTTTACATCTGAACGCAATCTTACTCCATCGAATATGTGACTTTTGTAATTGAAGTAAGTACGTAATTAAAACATTATCAGTATACTGTAAAAATTGCGAAATGTGGGTGTGCACTGTACTATAGGTCCACCTCTGCCTAACCCTTCTGGGATTACAGGCGTGATGATATGTGTTATGTGCTAAAATTTCGTGATTATATAAATAACATACAAGAGCAAATAAGATTGAGAAAATATAAAAAAGTAATACAATAAAAATCAAATTCCAAATCGAGATTTGTGAAAATAAAACAAGCGTTTACTCCCCAAAATAGTTTAAAAACAAGAAATTAAGAATTTTCATTTAGCATCGTAAAATAAGTGAGCTGAAATAAAAACTGTTATTTATTGTACCTCTGTGTTCAGCCAACTGAAATGATCAATAAATAAAAGAAAATCTTTCTCAGTTTCGTACTAAACCATAAAGTGTGGAAGTTAATACCTAATGAGTGAAGGATTTTGGTCTTGTTTCAATCTTGAGAAATTGTCTAGGCGGTCTACCTACTTAGTGGTCTCACGCCTACAAGGTCTAGGACCTCATTTATTCGTGGTCCTCATGTTTGGATAGATTATGAAATGTTAATCAATTTGAAATATTAATAATAATTAACATAACCCCATCGCCGTATCTCTACGTTGACGTCGTGGTGCGGCTTGCGCGCTCCGAACTCTAGGTCTGTGCCGGTAGAGTTTACTTTTCCGGAACAGGTCTAGGGTGAGGAGCCAGACCAAGAGAGATACAGAAACCCGCTGGCAGCATGTGGCGAGCTGCTGGGCAGTAGCGACCCCACGTACCCTATCTCTCGGGAGAAGTCATGTTCCTCATCTCTGGCTTGCCTTTATTGACCGGCTGGAGTGAACACTGACGAGAACTGACCTCCGACCTCATTCTTGCCTTTATTGGCTGGCTTGAGTGGAGATTCGCAAGAGCAAACGTGCTCGGAGGAAGGAAGTATTCCAGTAAGATGTTGGTAGCGATCTTGACCGTACTTCCGGGATTGTCCTGACAGCCGTGGAATACCTCTCCACTTAAGTACCTCAAGACATGTTGCCCCCTTGTCGCTACGATACTATGTGCTAGCGACCGTTTCCGGGGGCCCATTGTTGAGTGTGCAAGTCACCCCCTGCCATTTTATCCGTGTATTGTATTTATCAAACATTGGTCAGGCAGGGGCCATAGTCCTTCCATAGTTTTAGATAACCAGTCCACTGTAGCCATCCAAACCCATAGCCCAATATTTTTTTTTGTCTCCATATCCTGCAATAGTCCTACACCAACCGGGGGTTGTCCTTGGGTGCACTTTCATAGTGCGTACAGGGATAATCGTCGGTTGGTGCCTCATTTTCATTGAAAGCGTCTAACGGGCCTCTGCGAGTTGGCTTCGGCCCCTCATATGCCTTCCAAAGGTCCCGGACCCTAGGGTCCCGAGAAACATCAAAATAACATAACACATAACATCACGCCTTGTTTCCCCAAAGGGTTGGGCAGAGGTGTACCTATAGTACACCTACATTTCGCCTCGTTGGTCTAGTGGTCGCAAGCGCTACTGCCGAGCATAAGGTCCTGGGTTCGATTCCCAGGTCGGGCAAAGTGTTATTGGATTTTCCTATCTGGAATTTCTCAGTAGCAGCCCGGAGTCTGGATTTGTGCCCGGTAGATGGCTATAGGCTCGTCCCCTATTACATGGGACTTAAAACATAACTGGCGAAATGTTTGTGTCTATTTAATTTTCTTCAGATGAAATCTACGACAGAGTCCTGAGTGTTAAGTGAAATGAACAATATTATAGACTTAAGCGGTACCTTCTTGATAAAACTGCACATTTATCTACATTTCTTTGATTACTTTTGTTATTTTGCAAAGATTAATTTACAGGTTTAAGTGTCGCTCATATTTTAAAACTTTCGCTAGAATAGGATAGAAAACCTCTTATAAAACACTTTAACTTTATCGACAGGTTGCGGTTTTTCGATAACTCTGAGGCCGACCATTGCGGTGGTATAGTTAACCATAGCGCGGCGTACGATAATAAATTAACTACAAACAACTCTTGAAAGCAAAGCAAACAAAAAATTAGGTTACTGTAATAAACTGCACACTTCGCGTGCACCATTTACGGCTTTTTAATTTTAATAACCATGTAAAACTATATCGGACCTATTCACACAATTTACATGAGAACATGTAATATGCAAAATACTTGATATGAAACTTAAGGCGGTGTGTTTACCGGCGTTGCCACGAGGCAAGCGAGCAAGGCACCGACTCACCGAGGCAGCTGTGTGTGTGTAAATCTCTCGGGCCGTCAATAAAATTCTGAATAATTTGACTCTCGCCCACCGCCCTCGGCCAAGTGTCAAATTTTCCACGTCATTAAACCGTGCCTTTTAACTTTAAAATTAGAGTTTTAAAAATTTACAAGCGTTTTTGATTCGCGCCGGTCTCGTAATCAATCTAAATCGTGTTACGATGGTTTACGAAATTGGATGTTTATTATTAATTGCTGATTTAATTTTGATGGAAGAAGATTATTTTGTACACACATGCTTATTTAACAACTTAAGCCCATACTTACTCATATTTTACGCGAACATCGTATAAAATTTTCTTAATTTCTAATTTTCTAACATAATTTACTGGTAATTATAAACGACGTACAAAATCTCTCCGATCAAAATATCTGACATTCCAAGCGATAAGGTACAAAATATAAAATCGAATTCCGCGAAACTCCCGCCTTTGATGTACCTACAGGAATTTCTCGAGTTAGCGGGTGATTCATCACAGTGGATATTTCTGGCGCCTGAACCCCATGACTTTACGTACGCGCGTGGCGAAAGCGCGGTTACATTTGTTTTGCCGAGACGAGCAGTTATACACGCCGCAACGATTAAACACCCATACAGTGTTGCTCAATGTTTGACCACATGTTTCTACCATCATCGCACCACGCGCGCTATCAAAATATTGACCCTCTTATCCGCAGCGCGCTGCACACTTTATACAAGTGTGTCCACCTCCTTATTTACTTACCCTATTAGCAAGCACTTAATGGCCAGGTATGCGGCATTAAAAATATTGATTTAAGTGGCGTCTATAAACCAACACTGAAAGAATTTCATCTTATCACACACGAATTATGACCAATTAAGGCTACCTACTAGTTTTTTTTTGTACCGTCGAAGCTCCAAATCGGCTCGTTAGGGTCATTTATTTAGGATGATTTTTTGTCAAAAAGGGACGTGTTTAACCCTAAAGGGTGGGCTGTAACAATTAAGGAGCCGTTAGAGTTAAAAAATGTCACCCCTTCAAAGGCTCTTCGCGTGTGCAGTGTCCAAAAAGCGGACACTTTTTTATCACCTGGGTTGGAAGTCACAAAATGTTTGTCGCCACTCGACAGCCATGTTGATTTATGTTTCCACCCTAAACGGGGACCGACCGAAATGAATTAGATTGTTTAATTGGTCATTTATTTTCGATGATAACGCGGTCTTGGCGTTGAATGATTTGAGGTCACTGGAGTGGTGCTTCAACGAAAATCAAATATGATTTAATATTTTTTAAATTACCGAACATTTTAAAGTGTAAAAAAAGCTTAATGCACAAAGAGAATAAAATAAATTTAGGCATCAGCTGTTGATCTAACATGAGATTTATTACACATAATTGCTATGAGGAGCACGGTATCTCATGTATTATGGATTATGTCGGAGAAATATGGTGTGTAAGACAAAAGGTAAGAGAGCTTACATAAAAAACTGGCTAATGACCGCCCTACACTTTCTTTAGGCCACCCGTGACGTAGAAATTAAAGGGCTATCTTAAAATTATGCTTAATTGAAGGGTCTAAGAATACGGATTGAATTTCAAAGGGTTTGATTGATAGCTTTTTACTTAAGCGTAGTGTTTCCGATAATGGTGTATGTTTAAATTCCGGAATTTATTAGCCTAATTATCATAAATTAAGTTACAGTGCACGGTCTGTGGACCAATAAAACGCCTGATATCGACACTGAAGATGTTTTAAATTACAGAAATAATAAAATTTAAAATAGTTTCATAGGTGGGAAAGTAAAATTGTATGTAGATAAAAAGTTTATTTCCGGATAGATTAACGGGCGCCTCAACCAGAATTTATCAAAATAGGGATTGAAACTAAAAGCTCGTTATCGATGTTATTGATAGAATATAAACCTAATTAATAATTCATTCATATGCCTCGTTATAATCATATTATTCGTAACCGGATGGAAATTTAAATCCAAATGAAAACATAAGTACCTACATTCAAAATGCATGCGGCATTTCACCAACGCAATAAAATTTCACAGAGTAGCAATGTAACAGAGAACAAAGTTCGTACAACCTAGCCCTCACCCATGACCACGAATGTGATAGTGTCAGTATCGCAAAGCGATTGTGTAAAGATCGCTCTCTGACAAAATATCATACCCATGTAGGTATGTAGAATTCGCGACATGCTGACAGAAGTCGACACGATGCACCACATCACAGGGAAGCAAATTCCACTTAAGTACAACTTAAGACTATTTAGTGACAATACTCAGACATGTCACTTACTTTAAGAAATACTACACACGTTTTAGTAAATGAAGTTGAGTATTTTCACTTTGAAATAAAAGCTTTGCTATACATGAGACGTTAATATTTGTACAAGAAATAGTAATTTAACTAAAGCTATGTTTGTTCTTTGTTTTTGTACGGGTTGTAGGTAATATACAGGGTCAAATTAAATTAGCTAGCGAAACTCCACAGATGTGGGATAAAGCAAAAAATAAATAAATTTAATGATTTTTTTTTGGGTCATCAACCGCAGTTTAATTTAAATATATATTTAACAAATCACTTTTTTTTGTAAAAACTTCGCAGACATGATGGCTGTGGATATCTTAATACGATAAAAAAAACAGAGTTATCAACTCATACTACAAGTAACCACACTACTAGCGGTCACTGACACCAAAAAAAAAAAAATCATCGAATCTTTTTTATTTTTATTTTGTCGTGTTTAGATATCGATACCCATCACGTCTGCGGAGTTTCACTAGCTAATTTAATTTGACCCTGTATTTTTAAGCACGAGACTCGGCAGGCTTGCGAAAACAACACACCTTTAAAAAAACATAGCATCTAGGTTGTAAACTTTAGTTAGGTAGTTGACTGTACCTATATATCATACAAATACATTACTTTATTCACAAAAACATTCGGATGAAATGAGAACCTCTTCCTCCTTTACCTCTTCTTGAAGTCGATTAAAACGTGGTAAAATGCTGAGTCATTACCCCACGAGACACCAATCAAATTAATATAGACATGCTAAGTAAAAACATAAAAAGCTATATCATGCTTGATTGGTTTAGACACTAGCTACCTACTAATCATTTTGATGCTCATGCAGCACAATCATTTACTTGAAGCGAGAGGCCCGAGTCGTGGGTTCGAACCCAGGCAGGCGTTTTACTTTGTGAAAATAATTTCGTCACCACTGCTCTCAAAAACGGTGAAGGAAAACATCGTGAAGAAACCGACGTCCTAGAACCAAAAATTCGAAGACATGTGACATCTACGAACCCGCACTGGGCCCGCGTGGTAGATTACAGCCCACTCCCTCTCGAAGAGAGGAGGCCTGTGTCCCAGCAGTGGGAACATTATAGGCTGATTATGCTATTGAACAAAAAACAAAGTATGCAAAATGTTTTCTTCTATCTTCTAACCCTACTATAAACAGCATCTGTTTGCGTGAACTTTAAAAAAAATACAGTCTACATTTTTTCCTACGTCGAAAAGGTTTCAGAATCGTAATCAAATCTTGTTAATATTCAGAGCTCCGGTTTCAAGCAATGCTTTATGAATTCGGATTAGAGATTCCATTATGTTATTTATGGGTCGAATCGACCGGTATTTATAGCACAACTAATTACGAACATTTGCATTTTAGTGTTTGTTTTCCCACAGTGCGTTTATTTCCTGTTTCAGTGTGTGTGGGTGTGTCTGTTTTTTCCCTTGCGGATTAAGCGTTAGTAATGGCGATAATCTGATTTAGATTTTGTTTGGTTAGGTGTGAAATGGATTTGTTATTGCAAATACATTTTGTTGTAATAAATCAGAGGTCATTAATCTAACGTTTATTTTGTATGTAGCTATGTGTGGGTTGGACTGTTTTCAATTTACACATAGGTACTGACAGCGAACAGTTTTGTTATTCGCATTTTCAGATATTTTACGTAAACGCAACAGTACATAAAATAACATCACAACGTTACCAAAACACTACATAAAGAGCTCTCCACAAACTGAAAACAACAATACCACGTGAAATAAGCCCTGAATGAAACAGTTTATTAACACAAAACCTCCACATTTAAGTCTGGAACAATAGAACATTGTTCGCAACAGTACGCGCACTATTCTCCCTCCTAATTCCTTAAATCTTCTAAATGAGCCCCGCTTGAGTGATCCGTGAATTTCAATACACACAAGAAACTATCGTTTTAATTGGTCCAACAAAAACTGGCTCTCAAGCATTTAAAAGGAGTTTTACAACAACAGATGTTGGAACAAAAGAGCGGTGTTTACGATGTTTTTGCTACTGGACGTTTAAGAAAACGCATGTGTTTTTCTTGAAAGGTTTTTTGTGAAATTCTGTTAGCAAAATGGTCTTGTTGAGTTTGAAGTAGCCTATTTTAGTCTGGTACTTTTAGCGAGCTCTCCTTTGGTTTTCAGTGGCGTATTTGTTTTTATACGGAGCTTGCTACAATAATGATATTACATGTTACGCTTCTAGACGGCGAAAATTCAGACGGTTTCTTTAGGTAAAATGTTGATGAGTGTATGTTATAGTTTTCTCTAATGAGTAGTACGAGGATAATAGTGATAGTGAACAGAGTGAAAAACGCGAGGATTTCAAATGGGGAAGTTTATTAATTTTGACTTTTTAGTTCGAATGTGGGTGGCATTATCATACTTAACACAACGCATGTTTAACAGCATAACTACACTGGCCATTACATAGTTCACAATTCCATTCACAGAAGCACACTTCATAAAGGTTCAGTTATTATCACAGTTCAGGATCAGCAAACGAGACAAATTCAATAGAGACCATAATTCTCGCGAAACAGCCGAGAAAATTCTGGCCAACATCAATGGGGTGAATGGACAAAATGGAGATGGCCATCGGATGTGGGTGGGAATGAGACAGTTAATTCTAATTATGACCGTATTGTGCGGCGAAATTTTATTGCTATCTCATTCGCGCTCATTACGACCGTCAGGCGGTAATTGTGTTCTATTGTACTGTTCGGCAGACGACAGTTTTTTCTGTGAACCGTGTGAATCTAGGACAGGGGTCGTAATTTGCGTGGAGGATCGCTGACTCTGGATTTAATGGTTTTATATTGAAGTCTTTGTGATTTTAGTTTGTATTGATTTGTGTTGAGTCATGTAGTTTAAGTAGGAATAAGTTCGGGATATAAGGGTACAGTAAAGTGTTCTACTACTGCAACAAAATATCAAGTTACTTTTCTCAAACATGTTTGGAAATTCGGGCGTTATTTTGACAACCTTCTTCGAGATAAATCAAAAATGCTGTACTTGTCAAATACATGCGAGCCGGCAATATTCTAGTAGGTATGAAAATCCATATCTGTCGTGTTTATCGCTTGAAAAATTACTATGAAAACTCATATCTGTCGTGTATTTTAAAAAATGGAACGAATTTTTTACTTCAACACATGGCAACCAAGGAGGTAACTTATAATAGTTATTTATGCTGCAAGTGCGGAAAGAAGGTGATTTTCGGCGAGTGGCATTTTTATTCACGAGCGAGCGAGTCATGAGTGTATAAGTCAACATGACTCATAAATCATCTTACACACGTGTATCATACAACATTTTACTATGCATTGTGCGAGCAAATAAAAAAATATTTAAATTTACACAGATCGAATCCGAACTAAGCAAGAAATTAGTAAAATTGCGGGCTTATTTTAAATACATATCAACGCGCTGTATTTACTACTGCACATGTGCAAATAGCTGCCACGTCGTATTGCAAAAAGGCATGAGCAAAATATACGTTTAGCCAAACTTGTTTAATGAATATTTAAAATTAATTTATTGATTCAAAATCTAAATCTAGAGTAATTAATAACGCGTTTAATGAAGTATTAATTTAATTGTACCTTTTATATGAATGATAATCTGTACTTGACTAATTTGTATTTTTTTTTTCAAATAATAAAAACTCTTTGCGTCGGGCTGACGACGGAGTTAAAAATTAAAAAAGACTGAAAAGTAAAAAGCTTTAGTGTGAAAATGTGGCACTTTTCGCATAGTTTGGCTGCTTAGAAAACGCTCTTTTCGAGCACATGCATTGTAAAAGATTTTATTTAAATTTCGATTTGGCTTGCAGATAGAACGGTATAATGTAAAAAAGAAACAAATCAACATTATTGGTGGGTGAAAAAATATCGTTGTTTGTCATTAATTCTGGAATTTATAATTGAGTTACTTACGTTTGAATTTCCGCGCATTATTTGAGAAAAGTACTATACAAGCCTTGACTGCAACCAGGCATTTATGGATTCATGTGTATGTGTGCCATTCGTCCACCAATGCCCTTTATGCAGGGCGCGGCAGTAATTTACTTACTAGGTATATCAAATAATACCTACTTATACCAAAAGTGTAGTTAATTTTCTATCGACGATGATTTCACTGCATACAAGAATAAAAGTTTTCAATTTTCAAAATCCAGACCGAAATAAAACCACAAACTTTTTACTTTACAACACCAAATAATCCGACAAATCGATTTTACAGCATCGAATTCATAAATCGGCGTTGCTTCAAAATCCTTAAACAAACATCGCATTCTGTACGTTAAAAGTAACGACCTCTTGGCTTTCGCTAAAAGGATAACAATATAAATAACTGCGTTTATTGTGTATCTATTTCTGAACACGTTGGCCTTTTAGAAGACCACTGATGGATTCTAAAGTTTCATCGCGGCCTGTCGGAGCGATTAGCGCCTTGACAGCTAATTTATATACTCAACTTACTGTTCTATTCTCGGTGGGAAGGTTGTAGACCTCGTTACGCGTAGACACGGCAAATAAAATTAGGCGAGCGCGATTTTGTAGTAGTTTTACTGTACCTACTTATTGGTACGTATTGGTATTTGAAATGGGAATATTAATTTATTTTGCGTTTAAGAGCAGCTGTGCAGAAATTAAAGTGTGGAATCCGGATCGAAGGACCACCACGAAGAGTTGTTAGTTTTGATTTTAAACTAACAAAATTGATAGTTTTGAGAGTTTCTGCTGCGTTCTTTGAGCCCTCACATATTAATAAAATATTTTTGTTTACTTAAAAAAAATACACACAACATAAATAATGAATGCTTGCTAATGGGCAGCCTAGCATCATAATCCCGATAAGTTAAGCCTAATGGCTGAAAACAAAATGAAATTTCACTATGCCCCTCACTATTAAGCCGCAACCACTAACGGCCTGGTTAATAAACATATATAAGTATAACGACCATATTAATATCTACGACAGCCAATTGCTATCAGTATCGTAAATTCGGCTAAAATCAGAGCGTTATATGCAACAAACGATCATTATTGAGCACAATACTGGCAGATGCGCGAAGCTCACACCTCATTGCCTTTTCCGTGACATTGCGCGATGCCATAAAAGATATGGAGTTTTGTAATAATATTAAAGTATCGTTTTGATTTATGATAGTTTTGAGAGTTTCTGCTGCGTTCTTTGAGCCCTCACATATTTATAAAATATTATACTCTGAATCAATAGCAGCTAAAATTAAAAGGTCAATGTTGTGTAGGACCAGAGATTTATTTTTGTCCTTTTTCCCTTTTGTCTGAGAGACTTAGTAAATTGATTAGAATTTCTTTCCGGTGGTCTTCATGTCAAGGTTATCAAAGGCTTCATTCATTAATTACGATAGTTAATAATTACTCACATCAATGTTTACTTTATTTATTATAATTAGTTATCGTTATCTGTTTTATTTATGACTTCGCCTGTTCGTCTGGTCCTTAATGAAGCATGATATTAAAAAAAATAACTTGAACTCTAGAGTCATCTGTCTACAGCAACATATAAAATCAAAGAGCTTTAGATTTTCACGTAACCATTCTACGAGACTAGTCTTGCTTTAATGGAAGACATGTCACAAATCCAAACATCGGTACTTTGGTAGCGCATTCAAACCCCTTCGGCGCTAAATCTGGAACAATTTTTGGAATGAACCGCTTTGACAAATAATTTGAGGACAAATTGGTCCAACAGTTCAACTATTAAATGGGTTTGTATATGTAGTTAAATATTTCACGCGCCACATATGGAGAAATAGAGCTTTCACTTTTATTTTCCTTTTATGTTCATGGAATGTTACTGTGTAGGCCATGTTAAATACATTAGCAATATGTTCAGGGTTAAATATAAATACTGAACTTTCTTGCATCTGTGTTACTGCGTATAAGAATAATTATTAATAATAGTTAGCAGTCTTATCTCCAATTTTTAATAAAAGGCAACTGTCTGAGGTTTTAAAGCGATAAGTTTATTTAAAGTCCTTATAGTCGTCAACACCATATTTATTCATTCAATAAAAGGTAATTCGAAAACAACTACTTCTTTGGTGTCGTCTGTCGTCTTTAGTAATAAATATCCGTAGTCTATTATAATATAATCGGACAACACTAACTTAAAAAAGTTCAAAGCCAAACCGCTTATCAAAACCAAAACTTAATTCAATTAAGCGTTCAGTAATAACTACAGATACATTCGTTTATTGCCGCAAGCGTTACCACCTACCTTACTAAACACCGTGATTTCATATAATATTTAGATCACTATCAAGACGTTTCCGACAATTTATAAAAGGGCCGAACAGTTAATTTTGTACCGTTCATATTTCAAACAGTATACTCCGAATGCGTATGTGAATATCAGAGTGCCATCACTTATCATCTTTACAGAGACATAAATTCACGAAAAATCGTTATTCCAGGCCATCACCCTAAAAGCAGGGCTGCTTGTGTGCATTGCATGCTCGTAAATTACCCTACGACGACGCACTAAAATAGCGTAACACCCCAATGCCATGGGAACGAAGGACCCACCCTACGACCTCACGCTAAATGCCTACAAATCTGTCGTACGAGCCCGAATCAAAAAGACATCGAGATAGACGTAGCGACGCGATTAGAAACGCCCGTTCAATAAACAATTTATAGAGGATAAAGAAATTTCTCAAACACGAATGATAAATGTATCAGTCACGCGATGAAAGAGCTGCGTAAATTGGAATGAGGCGGAAGGCTGAACAATGAAGGAACAGGACGCAGCCGGAAGCATCGCGGATTTTTCCCTGTTATCCCAACAACAATGGAAGTCAGTTTCAATACTCACCTAGCCTGCATACCATCTTTTGTTTAATTAATTATCCGACGGACGGAATAATTAAGCTCGAATTTGAGGCCGTGATTAAAGCCACTCTATTCTAAAATATTAATAATATCAGGTGCACATTGTTTGGTTGTTAAATGGAGGTAATTATCTGCGTGCTTCGTGTAAATTTATTGCACAAATTTTATCAAAGACCACCCCAGAGGAGAATAATTCGAATCTATTTGTTTAATAAAATACATATTTTCGTGTTTATTCAGTGTTAATGCGAGCTGTATATCAATTAGGGTTGGTGTCGATTGGTATGAATGGAGTAGTAGCGGAATCGGTGATCGGTCACTCAGTGACAGTGGTCTCGATAGACTAGCGTCCAATGGAGCGGGAAGCATCTATGGTTTCATGGCACCGGCCGCCATCAATCAGAACGTTCGCAATACGGCCGATAATGTATCGCCAACAACCCAACATTTAATTGTTGATGGATCGCTACGAATCCCCGACAGGCGAATTACACGACCGAATATAATATTATCGTGCGAAGAATTTTTTCATTCGCTCCAGCCGTGCATATTCGATACGGATTTATTATTTTCATCTTTACATCTTACCCTCTTTTGGGCTCGGAAGCGATACGTGAAATGACGGAAGATATGAAGGGCGGTAATGGAGGAAAATTGTACTTTATTCGATTTTGATAGACTTGGATGGTGGATTTAGGTCCCGATGTCACTGAAGGGTTTCGATGAGCTGTGATACGTTTTTGATAAGACGTAATTTTCGTCAGGAACAGACTGAAAGTTACTAGAGACAGAAATTGTGAATATTTTCCAAAACAATATTTTTTATTTTTATTTGGGATAGGTTTGCTCTTGACTCTAGTCTAGGTCAGAGATGACAGGGACAAAGTCGACGATTACTTGCAGCAAATTAAAATGAATACCTATTTAGCATTTTAAATTTGTTAAGATTATACAATTACCTCATTTATCTTTGAACTACATCACCACATTGCACGTTGGGGGTCCTCTGCCATAAAAGTATATATTTTTAGACAACACTATCTTAATTCAACAAAGACAACTTCTGAAGTAGCATTTTGATATATTTGTCCTTCTAAAGATAAGCCACGGGCTCGATGTCACAGCCTACATTTTGAAAGTGGGTAAATAGTTCTTTGAGTAACGTTTTTTCATATGAAACAGGTCATCGTATCATATTATCTCTTGTAGTCGTTGCGTTGGAAAGGACAGCTGTTAAATGTATCACTGTCATTCTGTGTTTGACTCTTAGGACCAAAAGAGTTGTTAAGTTTTTGTTTGTTAAGAGATTTGTTGTCACTTGTCAGTGACAGCTGAACTAGGGCTTCTCCCAAGTTTGACGTTAACCCCCGGATCTTTGTCTTTCGCATCTTTACCCATTTAAGTTCGTCGGTCCATTTAAAATCAATGCCGAACCTGACTAAAGAATTTAGGTCCGTGAATAAAATTAGGTTCCTAATATCATCATTCAGTGAGTGTTCAACAAAACATCTCTAGTGTAAGAGAAAACAGCCATGATCTTAACTCACGTATATCACCTCTTCTTTACTTAAGGCGAACATTGACCCCATATACAAGCTTAGATATAGAATGTAGGTCCTGTATTGTGTTTCTCTAACAAGAGCAATGCTATCAACCATACTAATTATTATATGTGTATCGTCAATGTCAAATTTGTCATCTTACAAAGCTAAGAAGGAATTTAATTGAAATTATGTTCAAGTAATTTGTAGAGTTGATCTTTGACGTAATACAAGTTAAGTATGTCTAAACGACAATTATGATAAGAGTAGAAAACATTTTGTGTTTTATTTGTAAACACAAGGAAAACAGTTTCTCGGAAAAGCTTGGTTACATTCTACAAGAAGAGTGAGTGAATGAATGGTCCTATTCTACAGGAAGAGTGAAAAAATACGGTTTAGCAAAACCTAGTACTTATCCTTAAAAAAATATATTAGTACCTACGAAAAATCTATCTGCGAATTCTGGTGGAGTGAAAGAAACGTAAAATAAAATAAATTCAACGCCCCAAGGTCACATAAAATGGATAAAAGGGATAGATTTGTATCATTTTGTCCAGACCGTGATCGAGTTTAGATAGTATAATTTAATTTATACTCCCATATCGATAACCCATGCGTTATGGGAGCGGTCGCCCGCACTCCCAATTACCTATACGATAAGCGTCTTATTTACGAGCCGACAGACGCTCCAGGAATTAAAATTCATTGTTTCTTATCCTGAAAATACATACCTAAAGATACACAAAGGTCAGAAGATATCTCCGCTTTATCTGTAACAAGAATAGGCTTTTAAAACGAGAGGCGCTTGATACCAAGTGGAATAATTACGTGACCTCTTGAAATTGGAAGTTTTCGAGCGGACAGGACTCCCAGTCATCCATTTGTTTCAAAGTTAAGGTGATATCGGATTTCGTGAATGAATTCAAAGTTTTCGATTATCGGGTGTTAGATAACAATAGGCGATAAGGGTCGCTTTTATAGCACCGAAATTCTCGTAAAGTGACGATAAAAATTTCATTTCATAGAGTGAAATGGTTATCGCAACTGATTCTTTGTATAGCCTTTTTATTTTCGTGATAACGTTTATAATGTTTGGCCACTCTTTTATTTATCCTAGCACTCCGTAATCCTGTCAGCGCTTAATTCATTAGTGTTAGAGTGAACGACCAAAGGTATACCTATTCGTACACTATATTTCGGAGCGCAGCAGAGCGCTCTAAGCGCTTTGAAGGGTACAATTGCACGCAAAAACGCGTATAGTGCTTCCAAAGCCCGTGGGCAATGATTTTTTTGTTACAGTAACGATGGAAATAAAAGTTCGACAATCTGCCAATCGGACGAATTGCGTTTGTGAATTCTTGCGACTTTCTGCGTTACTGCGACATAAGTTTACTTTATTCCGCAAAACACCGGGAAAGTTCGCCTATTTTAAATAACCGTTAATAATAGAAGTTTCAATTTTGCCCCAAATTGGCATAACCAAACGAAAACAATGATGAGTAAGAAATCGCACGTGCATGAAAGCGTACCCAAAATATTTTTCTTAATTTCCCCCTTCATTTTGCAAAGAGCACGGAGTCATAAGCAGAAAAGTGGGCCGGCGGTGATGCTGCTAAATATGCGCATGTTTCAGTATTGTATGTTAAGTGATATACGCTGTTCTGATGACCTCAGAGGCTGGGCCACGGGTGCACTGGGGGACGGATTGTAGCCATTAGTAGTCCAATATAGCCGTCTCGAGATGGAATAATTCATTGATGCTTGAAGACCGTGCACGACTGTTCGGATAGTGTTTTGTTTCTATTTGAAAGAAGAACTTCGGTTCATAAAACCAACGGCAATTATGATAGTTATTCTAAATTCAATTTTAGTTTAGTTCCTAACGATTTAATAGCAGTGGGCTTATTAAAATAATTAATGTGTTCGCGCCGCACTTATACTTGAGTGCTAAATCCTACAAAGTTACCGCTTTACTCTTTACAAAATGCTCGGGTGTAATGTATTCAAAATCAGCTGCTGTCCATGTTTATGTTAGGTGCAAATTAAAAAAAATGTTTTGACAACAGCTGTTGACAAGGGACAAATAAAATGGTGTAACTTTCTATTAGCTATTGTGACAGAGGTAATACTATATTTTTATTATATATTATGTACTTTAAGTTAATATTTAGAAAGTGTGTGAACAAGCGGATTATCTTAGGAATAATCCCGCGGATCGGGTCTACAGATTTTTTTAAGACCCCTACGAAGTCGAATCGAATGAAATATCGCAGTATATAATAGGTACCTACTCAATAACGAGATAACCTGTACAATCAATGAATAAATTAAAATTTGGCTACAGCCAAAGTCGATTGGTATCAAAATACCAAAATTTAAATGCTTGTTGGTATACCTACACAAAGGACCAAAAAATACCAGTGTCAACAAGACAGTTACAAAAAGGTTTACATATTTTATTTTTTTTATTTCCGTCGCAGTAAGTGAACACAAAATGAAGTATCAGATGTTACGGTTACAAGAACTAATGTATCTATTTGTAACTTGTGTTTCCGGCTTTTTACTATCTCGACTAGGAACTCGACAAGTACAAGGATTCTTGTACTGATCCAATAGTGTTTTTGTATGCAATACTGTTTGTGATGTATGGGGTTGTAGGGATAAATAATAGTATGTTTATCGAGTCTTCGTTTTTTATTCAGGCTTATTTTTGAGAAAAAAAAACATGACGTCTAAATAAAAAATTAAGCGTAAAAGTTGTTGCCAGCATTGTGTACACGAGTTGATCTTAGTTGGCTAAGATTGATTAATTCCCAACTTGTGTTCCTATTTTTACAAATGTACTGAAAGTGTGTAGTGATCCCAGTTGATGTTTGAAATGAGGTGTATTAAAAAAAAAGATTTCAGCTGGTTTGACAGAATAAAAAAATGTTTGGTCCTTTGAGACAGTGAACTTTTTGACACAATTTCGGAATTAAACAGTCTTAGTTGGCTATGATAAATTCCGAAATTGTGTTCCTATAATTGTGTAGTACCCAATAAGATCCAAAATTATCTCATTGCCTCAAAGGACCAAAATATTTTTAATTCTGTCAAACCAGCTAAAATCTTTTTATTTTTAATTACACCGCATTTTAGACATCAACTTCCCCCACTACACACTTTCAGTACATTTTCGCTAATTCATCGCGTCTCTTCGGCGGCGTCGATAAGTGGTCGACGGCTCGGCCGGAACTCGGTTTTTTCATCCCGCAAACTCTCAAGAGCCCGGCAAAATGTCTTCGAAATGACTTTTTCTCCTTTTAAGTACATTTCAACATTTTTTTTTACAATGGCAGCACTTAAGGTTGGTAGTTGGGACCAATGTTTGGAGAACTCATTGGCAATGAGGAACATTTTATCTGGTTGCGGCTTTATGTGTCTTTGGTTTGGAATTAGTGGGTCCTTGAAGGATAAGTACTGTTTGGATTTGTATTTAGAGTGTGTATTGCTGTGTGTCGAGGGGGTCCTTTCCTCAAATGTAAATTAGGTTCATATTTGAGAAAAGACAGGTTAGTGTATAGTTACGATTGTCCGCAAAAAAACATAATTTTAATACACAGGTTTTAATTTTAAATGTTATTTCTCGTAAAATAGCCATCATAGAAATAAAAAGAATTAAATCAACGATAGCTAAAGAATCTAAAATATTTACGGTGATTAAAACATAACCATCAAATTACAAATAAAATCATAACTATGCTTACTTACATTAATAATAAATCCATTTCAAGAACAAAAGTCTACAGTCAATCACTAAAACACTCAACGATCCACTGGAATTGCAAATTCAAAAAGTCACGTAGAAACGCACTGACGTTCAAAATTCGCGCCAAACACACGGAGAGCGCGACACCTTACCCGCACGGACGATGGGAACGAACTAAATCGGTCTCGGCGGTAGTCTAGACAAGGGCGGCAGGGGGAACGGCAAGGGAGGGGGGATAGGGCGAATCAACCCCGGCCAACGTTTGCCCAGAAAACGGCCAAGCTCAAACATCAATAAGGAAGTATCTTATTAAGTATTAATAACGTCGACTTTGTACTTCAATTAGATAAAATCATTTGACTTGATATCCCAAACAGAGATTTGCTGCAGGCGATCCCGAAGCAAGATAATTAAGGCGCTTCTCGTATTGAAAACTTTTTGCCTGTAGGTAAGCAAAGTTTGAAGTTGTAACTTTATTTATTTTTCAGTAAGGGCGGTCTGTTCTTTGTTTTTCGGTTTTCAGGTACATTTTGCTCCAATCGAGACTGGACATTGTTGAAATGTTAAGAAAATGCTTAATTTCAGGTTAGATTTTTTCTATGGGATACGATAAGTAGGTAAAGTACCTACAACGAATGTTGTTTATAAGAAACCTTCTAAGATCCTTACAAATGAGTGTTTTAAATTTTCAGTATTTTTCAGCCCACATTAAATACTACATTCTCGTAACTTGTAGGTACCACACATCTTTCAAAAACAATTTTTTTTTATGTGAAAGGTATGAACAACATAACCTTACAATCTAACAGATCACGTGAAAATTGTGCTTTTCTTCAATAAGTGATGTCCTTGATACAAACTCTTTAATAGATACCTACTACTTAAAAAAAAAATACCGTCTTTCGTCTTTTTTCTATCCGAAATTTTTCAGTAGCAGCCCGTAGTCTGGATTTGTGCCCGGTTGATGGCAATAGGCTCTCCCTCTGTTACATGGGAGTTAAACATAACTGCCTAAATGTGGGTGTACTAAAGGTACACCTCTGCCTAACCTTTCAGGGAAACAAGGCGTGATGTTATGTTATGTTAGACATGATTATTAAAATGCGTAAGTGTCAAGTAAAGTGTAAATAAAATCGTAGGTAATCTTGAATACTTAATAGAAATAGATTTTCTTGACGTAAATAATGTAGAAGTCGACGACTCGAAACAATAACAATTGCGAAAACATGTGCTGTATATTATTCTTTGCTACATATTTACGTAAACAAACCGCTCGTTTTTTTATTCAAATCCGACTAGACGAAAATAATTACTTAAAAATAACAATTTAGGTCGTGTTGCGAAGCTAAGTACCTAAGTAGGTATTTAATTCAATTCATTTTATTTTTGATAAATTACAATCGCTAGTAGTTATTATAATCATCCATACCTTTTTTAATTAAAACAATATAACAAAAATATAGAATTAACAATGGAGACATTGGATCAAGACCGCACTTCTCGTAAGTTATGTCCAATGCTCCATGAACTAGCAATCCACATCCATGCTCCCCACGATGAGCTGCAGGAAGCTGTATTATATTTGTAAATTAATTTAAATAAAATAATATAGCTATTATAGTGTTTATAGTGTTTATCATTAGAATGTAAGAGTCTGGTGAAAACGGATCGGATTACCTGAAGTAGGTACTATCAATAGAATTGATTGTGAATTGGATATCTATACATGTCATGCACCTTTTTTACCAAAGCTGTGCTGTGAGGTATTATTCTTAGTATTAACTTAGAATAAAACCTATGTCGATGCCAGCTTTGTCCTTACTTAAGTTACCAAAAACTAAACCTATTCATGGTTCACGTTATGTGCGTTGCTTATTGACAGAAATAGTTATTATTGCTGTGGTGCATATAAGCGCCAATATTTAGAGCACTAGGAACACTAGCTATTAGCGTATACATAGAATTCCAATGTCCTGACTAATTCCTATTTCATGAATTGGTTACGGAAACTTTCAAAGAGGCCTAGAACTATTTTTTATAGAAACATAACGTAAACGAATTAATAACGTAATGAATAACAGAGAAAACATGAATTGCCAACAGACCGAACAGTTAAAGGCTCCCGCAGACAGGTGCGACGCGACAGCACGACGCGGCTCTAGTAGAACAATTTCTATGAAAACATGGAAGTTGTTCTACCAGAATCTCGTCGCCATCACGTCGCGCCTATCTGCGGGAGCCTTACATGCCGAGAAATCATTCATCATCATTATCATCAGCCTATAGCAGTCCACTGCTGGACCTAGGCCTCGCCAATTGCACGCGCAAGAGGAATCATTTTGAAAATCCTCTTAGTATCTACCTATACTTTACCAATCAACTCAATGGTGAAGGCGCTCACTTTTGAGTCTGACTCAGCTTTTTAATTATAATAATACGTTGTCTCTCTACGTTGACGTCGTGGTGGGGCTTGCGCGCTCCGAACTCTAGGTCTATGCCGGTAGAGGTTACTTTGCCAGAACAGGTCTAGGGTGAGGAGCCAGACCAAGAGAGATACAGAAACCCGCAGGGCAGCATGTGGCGAGCTGCTGGGCAGTAGCGACCCCACGTACCCTATCTCCCGGGAGAAGTCATGTTCCTCATCTCTGGCTTGCCTTTACTGGCCGGCTGGAGTGAACACTGACGAGAACTGACCTGCGACCTCATTCTTGCCTTTATTGACTGGCTTGATTAGAGATTCGCAAGAGCAAACGTGCTCGGAGGAAGGAAGTAGTCCAGTAAGATGCTGGTAGGGATCTTGACCGTACTTCCGGGATTGTCCTGATAGCCGTGGAATACCTCTCCACTCCTCTAAAGCACCTCAAGACATGTTGCCCCCTTGTCGCTACGACACTATGTGCTAGCGACCGTTTTCGGGGGCCCATTGTTGAGTGTGCATGTCACCCCCTGCCATTTTATCCGTGTATTGTATTTATCAAACATTGGTCAGGCAGGGGCCATAGTCCTTCCATAGTTTTAGATAACCAGTCCACTTTAGCCATCCAAACCCAAAGCCCATTTTTTTTTTGTCACCATATCCAGCAATAGTCGTACACCAACCGGGGGTTGTCCTTGGGTGCACTTGCATAGTACGCACAGGGATAATCGTCGGTTGGTGCCTCATTTCCATTGAAAGCGTCTAATGGACCTCTGCGAGTTGGCTTCGGTCCCTCATATGCCTTCCAAAGGTCTGGGACCATAGGTTCCCGAGAAATATCAAAAAATAATAATACAACTAAGTAAAACCCTGAACAAGAAGAAAAATAACGGGTTTATTAATTATTACAACATTAGGACTATGTGGCAAAGTATTTATTGTTTATACAGACACTAAATTAACTAACCAAATATTCTAAAAAATATAACCTAACTTAACCAAAACTATTAACAAACTAAAACATGGCGTCGAAAACTTCCTCCGCATCGCTGTCGTCTGGTAAAGTAGTACTTACACAAGTGACTGGCGGCATTGCCACGTTGTATGGCAATGTTTAGCCTCTGGCCAAGGTAAAAGCCAGCCCTTGGGTCACGGGAAGTGTCAACATTACCACGTTACAACATTTAGCTCGAAACTTATGTCACAAACTTTTTTCAGGCAGCATTTAAGCGCAGGCCACTCTAAGAACGAAGCGAAACAAAGCTAAGTTTGTATAGCTTCGCTCATGTAAGTACCTACCGCGTCTTTTCATACTTCTGTTCATAGTTCTCAGTGTGGCCTACACTTTAGGTAGGTACAATCATCTAAAATACAATTCAGGTAACTTTTTATAAAAAAATCTCATTGCACTCAATAAGCGTAATGGAAGTCAATTTCCAAATGAAATTCATAAAACTATCAGCAATTTGAAAACTCTTAAAAGACGTTCTAAAGTGTATAAAAAAGAATTCCGTCCTCAAAAGCAAAGAGAAAACCCAAACCAATTTTAATAAAGCTCAAGTCCACGATCTCATCAGTTAGAAATAGCTAATAGATAGATATTCTATTAATAAAATGTCTGCTTCGCCATTGCACTGTGAGAATAATCCGTATTGATCTGGTTTAAATTTAGTTCCGTAGTCCAAAAGCAAATGCTCTGAGCGCAGAATCACGTAGAACCCGATGTGAAAACCGTTTGGAGTCTGTAATGTTTTAGTTAATTGCTTATTGGACTTATCTGCTGTGTCCTGCGTCCTTAAATAGAACCTTGTTAAAGTAAAAGGACGGATGAAGAGGTGCTTTGTAGTTAAAAGAACATTTTCGCTAATAATAAAACTTAATTGACTTAAAATGGTGAAAGTTTTGCGCTGTTTTATTTTGCATTCGCATTTAATCTCCTTGTGTTTTAAAATAACAAAAAAAAGACTCTTTAACGTTATAGCAACACGACTTTTTTATAGGACAAAGAACATGGTCATCTCGTATTGTCAACACAACACAGCCCCATCAGTACCCCTTATCCAAGGTGTGGTAATCATTAAAAAAAATACCCCTATTAGGGTGTGACTATGCTAAAACTAATCTAGGCTTATGATGATGACAGTAGTGTTTTACAACCCTACTCCAAACAAGAACTTAAAACCTCATTTTAAAAACAAAACAAAATATTAAGACCAAATCCCACGTGATCCGCCTCAAACAGAAGATGCGGGTGTAATGACAAATTGATGCACTTATGACGCGTCGTTTTAATACAACGCGTGTACTGGCACTAAATAATAGAGTCGTGATGATGGGGCAGAATTTTGTGTATGTAAGCTATGCGGCGTTCAATGTTCTACGAAGTTAGAAAAGGAAAGAGACGATATCAAAAAGTACTGACGGTGTTTTGTTTAGAGGAGTCAGATTTAAAAGTGACGTTACAAAAAAGGAGGTTTTGTGCTTGTAAACTCACGATAGAAGTGAAAACATAGGACTTGAGCCGAGTATACCCGATTCAGCGTCACCGACCCGAGCGTGACGGTTCAGTTTAGTTAACTGTTCAGAAAGAGCGCCTTTTTGTTTGTGTGGATGGGAAATTATCAAATGACTTCTCCCGCTCTGGGCGGAGCGGGAGGGCGTGTCAGACTTTTACTGACTAAAACCCACCCGTGTTCCTTCTGTTGCCTGTGCCGGGGCCACGGTAACTCTTTCGAACATCCCGCAACCCTAGCTGGCATCGGCTCTAGCGGACCCCGTCAATAGTGCTGACATCTCTTTGAGGCGCGCGTGGAACACGACGCGCCGTCGACTCGGGCTTGATCCTTACCGGACGGCGAGCTACCCATTGCTCGCCGTCCGCAAGCCCGCGCCTACGGTGGCCGGGAATCGGCTGCCAATTCCCGAAGCCCAGGGCGTCTCCTGCGGCGACTAGGGGCGTGAGGGTGCAAAGCTTGCCTCTCCCTCACGCGTCCCGCCTCCTCCTTCACGAGCATTACTGCTTCGCAGAAGGAGGTAATGGCTTCCCATGCACTCTCGCTCCGTACCATGGCCTGGACCAGGGCCGGACGCGAGAGATCGCCGCCGCCGATCGCTACCGCGAGGACACGGCGGTGCTCCGCCCAAGCCGGGCAGACCTCCACCGTATGTTCCACCGTGTCCTCCGGGCGATCCACACAGTGGTGACACCCGGGCGTTTCCTCCCGCCTTATCCGGAACAGGTACCTCCCGAAGCACCCGTGTCCGGTGAGGACCTGCGTCAGGCGGAAGGTGAGGACACCGTGGCGCCTCTCCAGCCACTCCTCAAAGAGGGGACTTATCGCCGCAATTGTGGCGTGCCCAGCGCTGGGTTGCGACAATCGCACTCTCCATGCCGCCATGAGATCCTGCCGGAGCTCTGTCCGCCGTGCCACGATTTCTCGCAGCAACAGAGTTACGCCCCGGCGTCCTGCCTCCTCGCGCCACTCCCACATGTGCGCGAGGACTTTTGCCTCCAGATCCGGTAATCCAGCAAGGAGGTTCGCCGCCTCCCCGGAGACCGTGCGGTATCCCCGGGCTAACCGGATGGCCATGACCCTCTGGGACGCGTTCAATCGACGTACCGGTCGTCGCTTCACGGAACGCGCCCACACCGGAGCTCCGTAAAGGGCCATGGACCGCACGACCCCCGCGTAGAGCCTCCGGCAGGAGGCGTTTGGACCCCCCAGATTGGGCAGGAGCCGCCCCAAGGCAGCCCCGGCCCGCTCCAGTCTGGGAGCCAAACGTCGGAAATGCTCCACGAAATTCCACCGGCTGTCGAGGACGAGTCCCAGGTACTTCATCGTCGACTCGACACTGCGAACATAAATGTAGGGAGCAGCTGATTTTTTTCTCACGATTTTAGGTTTGGTCCCATAGTAAATGTTGTTCATAATGATGAGTACAATGACCCCTTAAGAGGTTATGCGTTACCTTGTATATGTAATTAGCACAGACTTAAAGGCACACATCATATTCTGCAAAATAAAAATAAATTAAAATGTGAATACCGTTCAGTACCCTTACACTGTTTGTCCACCGCACAACGTCAACGAGACGTCAACGAGATACGAGATTATTCAAACCGAACATGACGTCCCGGTGGTGGTGTGCGGTAGACACGCGGCAATAGTAAATGTATTACTTAGGTATCGCTACTTCGGCGCCGTCATCTCGTTCTCGTTGACGTCCCGTTGACTTAGCGGTGGACAACCGGCCTTAGTATCTAGACATTGTGGGTTTATACTTCAGATTCTACTCACATATTTCTTGCTAGGCATTTTCAAACGTTAGTCAAGATATCCATGTTTTGGTTTAGTTGCAACATGATCGGCTAATTGGTTCTATAAACGATGACGGGACAGATTAAATTTGGATCTATAGGATATTGTTTAACAAGTTGAGAGAGCATCAAGGCTCCCGACGCGACTCCAGTAGAACAAATTCAATGAAAACTTCATGGAAATTGTTCTACCAAAATCGCGTCGCACTGTTGCGTCGCGCCTGTCTGCGGGGGCCTTTATGTCCAGCAGTACCCATTAACGGCCGAACACAATAACCTATTTTCAGTAAAAGACAGATTGCTATTGATGGTAGACAGTATAATTCTATCTGTCCTTATGTCAGGCCGGTAAGATTCCACAGTCTCATAAAGATTATTGGGACGTTAAAACCATAGATAGATAGGTTTTGCTATCTCTAGTATGCCAAAACTGGTGATAGATAGGTTATTGGGTTCGGCCGTAAAATAATAATACAAATAACCAGGCTGGGTTATTTAGTAACAAATAGGTTTTCATATAACACATGGATGGATCTATAAACATGGATGTATGTCTGTACTGAATGGTCTGGAATAAAGTTCCTATTTATTTAGCGTAGGACTGCGATGGTGACACGTTGACGGTCTATAAACTATTTTGCTTGACGTTCGCACTACTGACTGCCTCGTTGGTCTAGTGGTCGCAAGCGCTACTGCTGAGCATTGGGTTCCTGGGTTCGATTCCCAGGTCGGGTAAAGTGTTATTGGGTTTTCCTATCTGGAATTTCCCAGTAGCAGCCCGGAGTCTGGATTTGTGCCCGGTTGATGGCAATAGGCTCGCCCCCTATCACATGGGACTTAAAAATAATTGGGGAAATGTGGGTGGACTATAGGTACACCTCTGCCCAACCCTTCGGGGAAACAAGTCGTGATGTTATTTTATGTTCGGGCTACACGTCTGATCACCAAAATAAACCCAAAACAAGCACAAACATACCACTTCTTTATGAAAACCGTCGATACGACAGTTCCGTACAAAACGTGGCTATTCTTAGAAAGCGACACGAAATGTTTACGTAAAACTGTAGTGACGGGCAATAGACGGGTTAATTCGAAGTTTGCTCAAAGTACTAGTTAATCAGTTAATCCTCACGTCGGGGTAAGCTCACAGAATCTAAAGATAAAACTGTTGCCGACCTTACTGGCGCCTGCCCGAACACGGCATTATATCTTTTGTAAGCTTTAGAGTCCAATCGAAAACGGATTTTTTTTTCGGCACAAATCAAAAACGGAATTCGACCTGATTTGCGTTTTTGACAGAAAACCGAAAACGAAAAAAGAGCTGTTAAGTTTGTTAGGTTTTTCTTTGTTAATACATAGTTAAGCAAATGCAGTGTCAATCTATTATTTATTCATTATATTTAATCGTTTAAATTTAAAGATTGACTGGATTGGATTTTGGATCGGATTGTTATGTTTGGGATTGGATTAATTGTTTTTTGGGAATTTTTGGAGGTTTGTCAGAATTTGTGTCCGGTTGATGGCAATCGGCTCGCCACCTGGGAGCACGCACATGGGACTTAAACATAACTGGCGAAATGTGGGTGTACCATAGGTACACCTCTGCTTAACCTTTCGGGGAATACAGGCGTGATGTTATGTTTGTTTATAGGACATTGTTCAGCGTTCATACATCGTTCGCCTAAGAAGCAACAGAGACGTGAATTTACTTTCTGTGATCTAAATAATGCATAAATTCAATTGAAACTAAATTAAAATCATGGACACTTCTGAGAATTGTAAAAAATCCAGAACACTTTCGTATTTTGAGGTTATAAATTAGGCCAATAGAAACATACTAACTTAGCGTTAATTAGTAAAAATACACTGGATTTTATCTTTAAACGTTTCATTACATGCTATATTATTAGGTAGTCAGAACTATTCTTTCTTTATACTACCTAATTTATTTGTAGATAATTTATGACTAGATTAGGCTATGGACTGTTTTGTTTATGACTAAAGAGTAAGTATTGCATTTTACTACGAATACTACATACATAAATTCTCGCTTGTTTACCCAAAAGAGTTAGGCAGAGCACCAGAGGTATACTCTAATTAAATGTCAAACTGTGATCTGTCAATTATTTTTAAAAGAATAACCGTGGAGTTTCTAGCCGGCTTTTCTCCATAGGAAACGACCAATTGGAACCGTGCACCTACATAGCTTCTGACGTTTCAGTGCTCATGTAGGTTTATGTGAAATAAAATATTTTGATTTTTAATTCATTGACGACACTGACATGTCGATGTTGCTCGGTTCACACAACGCTGAGAGTGCTGAGTTTTGAAATTACGGTGCACAAGACTTGACTGATGAGCTACAATACCCTTTGCCATAGAAAACGTCAAATTGAAACAAATAATAATGGCGCCGGGGAATAAGACCGAAGTGAATTATAATAAATATTGTAATGTAAATTATAAAAAAAAAACTAGAATGTATTCTAAAGGGATTCATAGGCCATTTTTAACAATGTCCTTTAACGACATAAAACTTTATACTTTTCTTAAATACATAAGGAGTTATTAATATAGTAATTAGTATAGTTAGTTTAATCAAACAATCTGATAGTGTATGCAATGAAAAGCATTTTTTCCACATTTTCCACATTTCTTTTAGTTGTTGTAACTAGGTATCGATTTTCTCTGAATAAATGAAGTGTAAATATTGTTTTGACAGCACTTAATTTTTATCGGCCGAAAACGAAAATTGCCGAAAACCAAAAACGAAAACGTAATTCGGCCGGACTCTAATAAGCATACAACACTATGCACATAGATTATGTTCAACTATAGAGTATTAATTAGTGAACCTATTAATATGTAATTATATCCGCTGATTTGTGTAATAGAATTGTTTATGATTTTAATTAATAATGCATGTGTTCGTTAATGTGTGCGTTCGGATAATTTTATTATTAATTTTAAACTAGTGGATTAGCGCACGTTCATTAAACGGTACCTAGATAGAATAAACCGCTTCATAAATATTTAGCAAAAATGTATTACATTTTAATAAAACTGTTATATTTTTTAAGAATCCTATTCAGCCTATAACGTTCCCACTGGACCGTTGTCCACCAGGCGACAACAGTGCGAGTTGGTAGATGGCACATGTCATCCAATTTTTGGTTCTAGGACATGCCAGTTTCCTTACGATGTTTTCCTTCACCGTTCCGAGAGCAATGGTGATGAAATAAATTACACGAAAAAGGCTCCTGTTTGGGCTTGCTTTTCAGTATAGTTTAGCTCTACAATAATTGTACGGAAACAATATTTCACTTCCTCAGAAAAATACGCTTACTGATTCATCTGCTATTTCACGTCGCATCAAAACTCTCATTCATATTTCCCGCTATAAGTACTTAAGTACTTCATCTTCAAGCGTTCAGTTATCTATTAATACCGGTCACTGGTTCAAAAGAAACATTTTACGTCAATGCCAGCTAAGTGGAAGTCAGCAGTCGGTGGCTATGACAATAAAACAATGGACCGAGACGCGGTCGGAAATACTTCCTTCCTAAATCCATTAATTTAACAGCTGTAGACAGATTTAGGATTTATAATAAACTGATTTGAAATTATACTTTCTCTTGTAGCTTTTTTATTTCTTCAGTACACTGTAGTCGCCAATATTTTGGGCCAGGTTGAATGTAGGCGCGAGCCGATGCGCAGAATGCAAAATTACCTATGGTATCAGTTGGGACTGTACCATGCGCAAGATGGCGCATGGCGGTTGCGCTCACTTCAGCCCGGCCAAAAAGATTGGGGATTACGTACGGGTAAGTAGTCAAAGTCAAATCATTTATTTCAATTAGGCCATTAAAACGCACTTTTGAACGACAAAATTTACAAGAAAATAGAATAGATTTAGATGCCCCTTCTAAAAGGTAGTTTCATATGGAGAAGAAAAGCAAGAAACTCCATAGTTACGCTTTTAAAATGTTTTCAAGTATTTTGTACAGTCTCCACTACGATTTCTATATCGTATTAGTACAAAGCACTAAACTTTATAACCCCGAAGTTATTTTTCACTTTTTCTGTTACACAACACTCATTATTTAAAAGTAGGCATCTTAGAGGTATAGGTAGGTCTCTTTTTGTATTTCCTGTGCATGTCCCAAATAAAATATTTTCTTTCTTTTTCTTTCTTTCTAAAATATTGTCAATTGCCCAACCCCCTTGTTTATAACCTATTCCTAACATAAGTAAAATCACGCAGAGGTGTTTATAGTAGTACTTATCTTAATACACCCACATTTCGCCAGATATGTTTATAAGTCCCATGTAATAACGGAGGGGTTCGTGGCTAAGTAATAACAGCCGAACGGGTCGATCGATCAGGTTAAGCTACGCTTGCCGCGGTCGCTCCGTGGATGGGTGACCATCATTACATACCGAGACACCCGTGCCTCGAAAAGCACGCTAAGCCGTTGGTCCCGGCTGTCATTCTTGGAACTTTGACAGTCGTTACGGGTCGTCAGAAGCCCGAAAGTCTGACAACCAGTTTTACCAAGGGGTATCGTATTACCCAGTAACTGGGTTCAGGTTCAGGTCAGATAGGCAGTCGCTCCGTGTAAAATACTGGTGTTAAACTGGACCCGGTTAGACTGGAAGCCGACCCCAATGTAGTTGGGAAAAGGCTAGGCAGGTGATATAATAACGGGCGAGCCTATTGGCTATTTATTCATCACTTATCAAAATTGTACTAAGTGTGCTGACTTTTGTAAAGCGCAAAAATAATATTGCAAAAGTCGCAATGCGTCCTATGATCCACAGTTTCAATTACCTACAAATTCAAATTATTTTCTTTCACATGAACCTACATGGGCACTGAAACGTCAGAAGCTTGGTGCACGGTTCCAACTGGTCATTTCTTATGTAGAAGAGCCGGCTAGAAACTCCACGGCGAACTCTTTTGAAAATAATTGGCTTTTTAAAATGTTTTCAAATTACACTGTTCATAGGTATGGGAGGACAGTGTAGGCCTGTCAACAAGTACCCTAAGTACTTGATGAACTTTACAAAATAGTAGCCTACGTCCTAGTTAACCTATTTTCAAACAAAGAACTGTCCAATATCCCACGGAATTAAATAAACTTTGTTTAATCAGACAGGTAAATTTTCTGTAAGATTAAACAGTACCCTAAGTAGCTCGGATAATTAATTAATGTTCCCTGAAAAGTTAATTAAAACTTAATTTGACAAAAGTTTCCAATCTGAAAGCGGTAACGATTTATTTTAGGAGATAAGCGACAATTTTAACTTTTGATGTCTTCATGAATACATTATTTTTAAACTAAAAGAAATGGAGGATGTAAATGAGGAATATATTATGTTACTGACACAAAAATGTTCATGATCACCATACTATGTTCATGATCAAGTTAATCTTAGAAAATGACCAAGCGTGGTAGACTTGTGACTATACCGATTTAAAAATGACCAGGAGCTAGACCACCACCTCTTAACGCAGTATTATTGTAATCTTACTTGAGTGTGGGAAAGAGATGGAGCTAGACGTCCTGTATAGCTCCATCTCTTTCTCACACTGAAATAACATTAAAATAATACTGCTTTAAGAGGTGTTGGTTGGCCCCTGTAATGATACCAACACAAAGAACATTTATTAGTTTTTTCTTTTCCTGACACAAGTTACGACCCTAATTTAGCGTAAATCCTAAATATTAATTAAAACTAGACATTATTCATAATTTAAAGAGACTAATGCCCAGTTAAAAGCACTTTAATTCAAGTTAATTAGTTATCGAGCTAATTATTTAATGCAATTTCACGCTCCGATACTGAAAACTAAGCGGCTTGTTCCTGTAGCGACTCAATAAGCGAGCGTGCAACTTGTTAAATGCTCAACTATGCTCAAAGTCGAGTCGTCGAGCATCGAATACTTCGCGACTAAACTCGACGCGTGCGAAATTCCCACCTTGGGTAGTTAATTTTATGAGTAAGACGAATTTTATGAAAATTAATTTCGTTGAAAGTGTTACAATTTAGTTTGATTAATATTTATGTTGGTCTTTTATACTTAGGTACGGTTTAATTTCTTGTTTACTTGTAGTTGTGTAATCATAGACGAGACAAAGAATAATTAATTTGACTAATTTGACATATGATTTTTAGGGTGTTTTTTTTTCTATTCGAACGTTTAATATTAATAGTTTAATTTTTTTTTTTTTTAGTTTAACCGTTTTTTTCTATTTTATTTTATTATTATAAAAATAACATACGCCTACATGGATGGAGTACTTGAATTAGGTACTGATAAATGGTCTATATTAGCTTATTAATCTAGAAGAATAGATTTTTCATGGTTTACTATGCTTAGATGAACACACAGTGGACTGCGCATTGACTCAACATCTTGAAATGTATTTATATATAGGTAAGTCCTATGTTCAGCAAAGACGATTTGATTGTATTTGAAACATCATCTACCATCGTCATCATCATCATCTATATGGAATGGTTTCAAATATTGAAAACAAAACAAAGGCGACGCAGCACCATTTATTAAAGTGCAGTTTTCAATTCAGTCAACTGAAAAAAAACCTGACTGGAGAAAGTACTTTAAGAAATTGTCTCCCTATCTACACTAACATTGTTTTTAGGGTTTCAGTACCCAAAGATTGCCAAACGGAACCCTATTACTAAGCTGTCCGTCCGTCCGTCTGTCTAACAGTGGGCTGTATCTCATGAACCGTAATAGGTAGTAGTAATAAACATAAAATAAAGTTAAAAATTAAACGGTAAGATAAAAAAAATATACAAAACACGTGTTTTTGAAACTGAAGTTTAAAAAAAAGTAGTCTTAAATATTGTAGGTACGGTGGTACGGAACCTATCGTGTGCGAGTACAACTCGCACTTGGCCGTTTTTGCTTATAACTTACCTACATGTAAATAGAGAAAATATTCAGAATGTAACGCCATCTTACATTTTGGTGAAACTAACTTTATCTTACTAATGCATTGTGTAATACTGTAAAAGGAGTTCGGAGAGACATCATATTAGGTAGGTATGTACCTATGCGACGTAAATGTAAAGTGATATTTTACTAGCTCAGACGTTTTACTCGGTTTTACATAGAGATTTTCTTGTTACTCTAACGTACTTTCACACACACACACACACACACACACACACACACACACAACACGCACCATACACTACACAGCCATAGACACACCATCTTTAGTTTTAACATTTTCCTATTTTAGTTTTTAAATATTCCTCTCTGTACGTGAAGGCTTTGATGTTTACAAATTACCTAGTGCTTAATAGTATTGTTTTAAGAGGGTGAGAGCCTGGAGATCTGTCATACAGGTCCCGAACCCGCTACAGACTCCAGCTCTCACAAAGGTTACAAATTTGATGGAAATAATATGTCACGAACCAATGTCTGTACCTTTTTGAGAGAAATAAATCTTATTTGTATTTGTTGTATTTGCACTTATCTACACATTATTTGGTAACTAAATATAAAGTGCGAGTCAATAATGTTGTAAATTAAATGGGTTGTGTGACATGGGAAAAGCAGAGATACAATCTAGAATTTCTATTTCATTGTAGTGGATATTGTGTTTCTTTATGAATTATGAGTTGTAATATCTATAACTATTTCATTTATTATTTTTAGCCTGAGCTGTCCAACTCCAGGGCAAAGGCCTCCCGTTCTCCATTCCACTTCTCTCTGTCTTGAGCTCGTTTGGACCAATCCTGTCTGTAGGCGTCAAGCTCGTCTCACTATCTTCTCCGGGGTCTGCTAACTATATGTACTTATATTAAATTGAAGTCACTTTTCATTTCTGCCTGTGTGACTGCGATGTTCTTCTAAACGTCGCAACGGATATTGATACAGTTTACACCATCATTTAGAAAATTTACTCTGGAAGGTTTATGTGTAAAATAAATTAATATTAAACTTGCGTGTAATAAAAAAAGCTCGGTGTATTGTTGAGTAGGTAGTAAAAACCTTGCGACGCAGGGGCGGATTGCTAGTTGAATATTATTATAGGGTAACACATAATTATGTTATCTTATTTCCTAAAGAATAGCGTCTAGTTTCCAGAAGCCTCTAGTCTGCAATTCTAATCAAATAGGTCTATATCGGTACTCTCCGTTGCGATAAATTGTCCAGGAGCCCAACCTCAATGATACACTTTTCAAAGCAGAAAAAGAAGTCGGCAATCCTAAAGGTTTGCTGACTTATTTGTCTGCTTTGAAAACTGCTTTGAAAAGTTTAAGGCTACGATAACCGACTTTTAAATGATTTAAGCTGAAGATCACGTCTAAACGAGTAATGTTAATGATTTGGAAAAAATATACCTATGTTAAATTGGGGCATTTTCTTAATAATATGTGAATATTATGTAAAGATTATGTAATTAATTTGTAAAGTTATGTCTAACGCGGATAAAAAACTGAGAATCACGCAAAAACTATCAAGCGTATTTCTATGAATCTTTCACCATTTTAAAGATAATTTAATTATTTATCATTTAGTATACGTGATTTAATATAATATCTTTTGTTTCATGTATAATAAATTAATAATGCGTCTAATTTAGGACAGCGCTCCTTGATGGGCGAATCCTATTACTGGGTGGACGTACGACGCGTTGCGTGAGCTCAGTACAGAACATGCAAGCTATGCACACAAGGCCGTTGACATACATCTGCATCTTAATAACGTTACGTGATAATGTTGAAATGCTGTTGTAATAATCGTGGAGTAAAATTCTCCACTACCTATACTGGATGATTTTTTTTACCGTCTCGAAATTTTTAGAGGCTGTTCTACCCATGAATATGAACAACTTTCACTACGGGACCAACTCTGAAATCACGAAAAAAAAATCAGCTGATTCATACAAAAGTTCACTCGACCAAAATGTATGAATCAGCTGATTTTTTTTTCGTGATTTCAGAGTTGGTCCCATAGTGAAAGTTGTTCATATTCATGGGTAGAACAGCCTGTAAAAATTTCGAGACGGTAAAAAAAATCATTCGGTATAGGCAGCGTGCTAATCATACCTACTTGATGCAAGTGCATCAAGTACCTAGGTATGATTACCATTGAGCGGTACGCTTGCAAGTGCAAGGCAACATTTCATAATTCAAATAATAACTGGTGCTCTGCCAAAGTTGGTTGTAAACACAATTTTCCTCGCAGCGGTCAAGTTCTGCTGTTTGCAAGACAACCTGGAAGCCTTCCAAAGTTTCACTACCAACTCATTAAAGGACTAGTGTTAACTGCGAATGCCCCTGAAATCTTTTAGTGGGCACTTCACTTGCCCGTTTTAATTCTGTCTCTACATTGCGTGCTTCGTTAAACTCGAGAGGCTATTTGGCTCATGTTTTTGATATAGAGGGCTGGTCATTATTTTTCGTCGTATGGGCAAATTATGTGGAGTTAAAGCGAGTGCTTAAATTTTGAGGGTTGACGGCAGACAGCACTTGCTACAGTTGCTATGTCTACAACCGAAAATACATAGTACATATATGTAATACTAGCTGTTGCCCGCGACTTCGCCCGCGTGGATGTCAATACTTCCCTATTCGAATCGGATTTCGTTTACCTAAAATTTTTTTTGCACGGAATCCTAGTTCTTTTTCTAAAATAAAAGTAGCCTAAGTTATCAGCCAGTAAAAGTCCCGTCAAAATTGGTGTAAGCGTTTAGGAGATTAGCCGGAACAAACAAACAGACATACTCTCATAAAATTGGGGCATACCTACATAAATTTAAATATTACTTACTACATGTGAATTTTAACATCACCCCCTATATTAAGGGGTGATTTTACAAAAATGCTGGCATATGTAAATTTGTGTTTCTTACCAAAAGCTTAAATTTGAATTTTCATATCCCGAACTTCAGAAATCATGAGTTCCCCATACAAACTTTCATCCCCTAAATCACCCCCTATATGATTATTTTAAAGAAAAGTGTAGCCTATGTACGGACTTACATAGGCTACATAGTGGGACGGCCCCGAGATGCCATCTATCTCCTTGCCAAATTTTATGGAAATCCGTTCAGCGGTTTAGGCGTGAAAAGGTAACATAGGTACAGACAGACAAACAAAGTTACTTTCAAATTTATAATTTAGTAGGTATGGATGGATGGGAGTGGGCAGAGCCAGATTTGGAATATTTTATATTCTGTGTTTATAGATAAACCAGCTTCTGCCAGAGACTTCGTCCGCGTAAAATTTCTTGTTCCCCCAACCCACCCCGTCGCATCGCATCGCCTGCCCGTGCTATTACTTCGTTTTCGCTTAGCGCTCATTCTTACTTTTTGCTTTTGGCTCGGCTTCTTAGAGTCCTAGCGTAATGTTAGGTACATACCGTAGCCTTCCTCAAGAATTGAGCTATAAAATGCAAAAATAATTTCTCAAATCCGACTGGGAGTGACAGAGATTAGCGCGTTCAGACAATAAATAATAAAATGTGTAGGTAACTAATAGACTAAGCGCATTTTTCTTACTTTAACCCTCGGCATGCCTGGAGGCAAAAAGTTACACGATATGCCTGGTGGGTCTGTCAGACCCGGATTTTTAACTTGTTATTTGTCTAATAAGTTTTGATAAATAAGTTATTATAATGTGTTAATCATTTTGCTAGGGGTATATATTAAAAATTAAAATAAAAAAAATATTACAAATCAAGAACTATTTAATTATTTTTCTAATTAAACTCAGGTACCGGTTTTTGACAAAAAACTAGATTTCGTTTCTCGTCATATATTAGACTTATAACATACTCTTGGAACTATACGCACTTACTATCCTACTACTATGAGTGAGTGATCCGGACTGATGTAGCGGGTGGGGGGCGTCTAGCGATTCATAACAGCCAGCTATTGAGTGCGGTTAGGCGCGAAATTCAAATTTGAATGAAAAACAACGGTTTATGTGCAGAGGTGGGTCTGACAGACCCTACCAGGCATACCGAGGGTTAAGCATTTTTATACCCGTCGTAATTTCTAAACGAAAGGTCCAATTCGAATAATTTAAAAAGGAATTTACATGTACTTACTTGGTACATTGAAAATTGATTATGAAACTATTTATTTGGATAAGAATTAATACCGTGTTTGTGAAAACACCTTCGCAAATAATGCATTATTTTATAACAAATTTGATTACCATTAAAAAAGTTATAGAGAGGCAAACTTAAAAGATAGACATAGGTACCTATGCTATTGTTATTTTTTTAGAACTTTTTAAGAGGAACAATCCCGTTATACGTGATTTTTGCGTAACTTTGGGCTATCCAACACTAAAAAAAAATTTCAATTTTAACCAGGAGTTCCTGAGATTAGCGCATTCAGTCAAACAAACAAACTTTTCAGCTTTATAATATTAGATAGTTATAGATGCGTCTTTGTACAGATGTCTCTTTGCTACATTATGTACGAGAAAATATTTTTTTACGCACACCATAAAACAAGACACAAAGAATAATAAAATTCAACATCTCAAAAAATCTTAAAATATAACCAACATCAATTTTAGTTTTACTATTACCATTCAATAGAATTTATCAAAGCACATACCTCATTTCAGTCCGATAGACATCCTCTATAAAAACACAGCTGCCATCGACAAAGAGTCTATTCTAGATGGTCACTTATTGTTCAACACCAACCACGGACAATAGAGGACATCACAGATCACCCGTCTCAGGGCAACAATACGACTTCGGTTTTGTAATAAGCTTTAGAATCGATCACAACTATATGTTTCTAACAATAACAAACTTTTTTCCACGTATCACTCTTTTGGATACAGAGTAAAATAGTTCCTCCTAAACATACTGGTATACTGGTGATTTATTTAGCCATGGCCATGTATGGGGTTTTTGATGTGTGATGTCCCCATGTTACGCGTAGGTCGATGTCATTTTATTTTGACAAACGGACGTGAATTCCCTTTGTTGTCTTTAGTGCGATATATCAACGTTGGTTGACACTTAATTCTGTATGAAAATAAAAAAGCGAATGGAGCTTTTTGAACGTGAACCGATAAAGTTTAAAATGTTCGATTATTGAATGGAACTATGTATTTGAATTTTTATCGATGTGAAACGTTTCTTTCGATTCGTTGTCTGCATTCATATTCAATTTCTAACGCGTTTTAAAATCATAAAGCATACGTTACCGCTTAAGAGCAGAGTGATAAAAAACGGTTCGATTAACATAAAAGTGTCACCTGTTGTAATCGAAATAATTAAACGAATGGTTTCTAATAACAGTTGATTTATCACCACGCCAATAGAATTTCAATGGACACGACCACCCGCCGTAGTCCCTAACGATGTCGTTTTGGAGACAATAGTGTTGGTACAATGCAAGAATAACGACCTTCCGAGACACTCTGCCATTGATACTGATGCTAGCTAAACAGCCAAAAACAAAAGACGAATATAAATCACAAGGGTCCCGTACACGCGTTTGAATGCAAATACATCTGTCTACCATCAATCAACATTACACTCTACGCCGACACAGTAAGGTGTCTTATCCACTAATCAAGTCAGCGGGTATACAAAATTTTAAATCATGATGGTCGTCTGTAACCGCTTCTGTGTAAACAATGGTCGTTTACAATGTTACATTATTACGCTGGTAACATAATTATTGACCCATTGTTGGGCATACGATTCCCAAAAATGCTTCATGGGTGTTAAATGGGTTTACAATGCGGTATGCTAGTGGACTAAAGTGGACAAAATATTTTTACCACGACACGGAACGAATTAATTGTAAGAAGGTTCGATTGTTCCTTTTTGCAAAAGTTTTTGAAGCAGTAAAGAGGCTTTGAAATACATTGAACGTGATTTATGCACATTAGTATTACTAAGGAGACAATGGATTTAAATAAAGACATGGATTTATGACCGATTTTATTAGTCTTTAATACTAATAAAACGTCTCTCGGTAAAACCACTTTTTTCTATTACTTCGAATGCCTAATGGTTGACATAAAAAAAAAAACACTTTATACAGGGTTATTTTAAATTGACTAGATAAACTCCGCAGACGCGATGGGTCACCATAAAATAAAAAATAAAAAGATTTGATTTTTTTTTTGGGATTTCAACGACCACTGTTAGTGTTGTTACTTGAAGTATGAGTTGAGAAAAACTGTTTTCTTATTTTTTATCGTGTATACCTACACATCGATAGCCATCACGTCTGTCAAATTTACACAAAAAAAAAACAAAATTTTTAAACTGATATTTCAGGTGTCTACAATAATTGCGGTCGATGACCCAACAAAAAAAAAATCATCATATTTATTTATTTTTTATTTTATCATGTTTAGATATCGATAGGTACCCATCGTGTCTGAGGAGTTTAGCTAGCCAATTTAAAATAACACTATATGTGGGAATACTGGGAATCCACCCACCTACACTGGGCCCGTATGGCGGATATTGGCCAAGTCTCTCTTACAGAGAGGAGGCCAGCATCCCAACAGTGGGAACGTTGTAGGCTGATTATAATTATCCTTGTGAAAACTGCAAAATATTAAAAAAATACAATGATATTGACCTTAAAACTCAAAAGCATCAAAACCTAACTCCTTAAAGTAATTAAAAGCAATTAAGGATAATTTACGTAAATATTTTCAGTAATAGAGGCGAGCGACTGAGTAAACTCGTAAACCTGACCACAGCCCTAGCCTAATTACCGTAGCCTCGTCCCTCTCAATGTCTGGGGAAAAGACAGGGACAGACAATTCGATAGACACCCCTTCTCAACAATTTACGGGCGTCGAGCGTTCTGGCTAATCTAATTGGCGCTTTCACGTTTAGTTTGGCGTTGCCTTGACCTTTTGTAAATGCATTTTGTATGTTTTATGTTGCTGGCTTTTGACAATTAAGCTATTTTACGGCAGGGAATTTTACGGGTTAAATGTTTGATTCTGTACATTGATCTGTTGGGTAAAGGATTAACTGCTTGGATTTATTTCAGAGGGGTTCCTTAATTAAAAAATTTAAAAGATTGAAAGAAGTACTAGATTATTGTCATATTATGTATTAAAAAGTAGGTACCGTGGGAGAAACAAACATCTATACACCACCGTAAGAACTATTCTTGCTTGCAGCGCTCGGCCGCTATAGTAACGCTTGCTAACAGATGTGGTCATCGTTCACGGGATTTTGTTTTCAAATTGGTTAGATGTACCTACCTAAGTTTCCCCGATAGTACCTACATAAGATTACACTGAAAAAATGTTTGATTGATTGCAATAAATATATTTTATGAAAATGCTTAGTTTAAAAAAATAAGCTGAATAGAGGCAGTTTTCTTTTAAGTTTAGGCTTTTCAGAAACAAAAATCTCAAAAATTGGCAAACGATGTTACGTACTAGGTAGATATGGAGGAAAAAAGAGTCCCTGAAAAAATATAAACCAGACGATCCAAATCCACGATTAGGTAAGTAATTAAACCATCCCTCATACACAAAAAACATGCCATCAATCAGACTCCCCAAAAGAAATACTTCCAAAAGTGATTAGAAGACCACTTTTTTTCCTCTTACACGCAAAACGTAATTGCGTGCGTACCTTTTGTGAGGAGTGACGTACCTTTGTGAGGACTGACGACCCTCACAATCCGTACATTGTTGTTACTCATCGCATGACAGGCCAAATTAACACATCGTCCAATCTATGCGCCCTCCGAGTCCTCGTGTGTACACAAGAAAAGTTTTGTAATAAACGATTTGAATGTATTTGATGTGTGCTCCAATTAGAATCGTACCTGGCAGTTTTGGTAAATATTGGGGATTGGTAATAAAAGGTGCTGTAGTTTGGGAAATCCACAATTTCTGTTTAAGCTAACATTTGTGTTTTATTGGCAGGATGTGTATCTGTATTTTAAGAAAGTATTATGTGGTTGGTGAAAAATATCTAGCTCTGAGAGCCGCCGTGTTAACGCTGTAAAGCGTATTAATTTTTCATATATTTTCTTCTGTTACTGTCATGTCCAAAAGACATATGGCCGCATCTTATTTTCATACCACTGAGATTCTCACGTTCATTTCGTCCACTGGTTTAGCTGTACAAAGTAATACCTACATTTCTCGAACACCTATTAGCCCAGAACGTGAACACTCATCAAAACTCAAACAAAACAAAACATCCACTTCGCTAAACTCTAACAAAACTCTCTAACAACGAAGATGACCAAACAATTAATTACGAAACTTCTAAGTTCTAACAAATGACGATCAACACCATAATTCAGCCACGTCATGATACATACCACCGTGAGAAAACTTGCTACGTAATGTGGGTAGTAGGAAATTTAGGAATCGCGTGCGGCGAGCGCGCGCGCAAAGACCAGGGGTGCCGCACGCGATACCGTTTTCTTTAGTAAAGAAAACGGTGCTTATGATTTAGTGGCACGCTTGGAAATGGATGTTTTACTTATCTAAGAAAGGATTTCGAAGATGGATTTTTGCGTGGGATAGTAATTTGTTTTGTGTTTTTCTGAGATAAGTATTTATTTTCCTGTCGTAAAAGGATGTATCTGCTGAAAATATACTTACCCAAGAGAATATTTCCTTAAGATTTATGCCCGGTATTTGATAATGAAATTTTGGCTTAGAGAGAGTTATGGACCTGATTCCGTGTTCAAAATTTGGCACGTGGAAAATGTGATGAAACAGAACATAACGCCTGTAGGCCCTGTAGGTGGGCAGAAATGACATCTCTAGCTTATGGTGAAAAATATACCGTGTGTAGGTACCTAAGTGTCGTAAAGCATGGTCGATCCTATCTTGGATGGAAAAGGCAAAAAAAATCAGGAGTATGCAAGGATCGTAGCAGATGTCGTTCTGTAGTTTCTGCCTACTCCTATCAGAAGAAAGCGTGAGTTTATGTAATCAGGAATGCAATATCAACAAATAAAGCTGCGTTAAAAAAACACTGTTTAGTGTAATTCCTTCCACTATCTTCTAGATAGTGTAATTCCTAACCTAATGAAACAGGCTAGGAATAATTTATTCACGTTGGTTTCCTAGAAAAATAACACTCGCAATCTGAGACAGTAAAAAAGAAATACAACTAAGACAAGGAAACGGCCACTTTTTCCTAACAGTTAATTTAAGACAACATACCGTTAACCTTTCAGCGTAACACTTACGCAAAAGAAAGGCCAAAACCCGTACAGATTACGTAAAGATTTCCAAAAGATATTTTTATAAAAATAGCCGCTACGTAAATCAATGTTTTGTTAAACTTATATTTGGCTCGAACTTCTCCGTAAAAGGTAAAACGTTCAGAAGTTTGACCTTCTTCCGCTAAGTAAAATTCATTGCATATTTTAACTTCATGTTTAAAAGGTCGAATATAGAAAAACTTTCGCCCATTCTTCTCCTGATGTATAAGAGCCGTTTTCTAATATTCAGCCTTCAGTCAATTTATTAAAGAGACCCGCTTTCATCACAGTATCCGTACATTATGTTTCCCTATTACCTACTTTCATAATATTTATTTTACATGGTCCAATTACCTTTAACTGAAACTGGACTTTATTTTTAACAGCATAAAGCTCCTTTTCGGTGAAATATAAAAGCATATTCAGTACTGTTTCAAGTTGAGCGCGTCCATTTCTTTCGCCGCCCATAATAATGTTTGGCGATTTATCAAATCGCAATTTCGTAATAGATACCCGCTTGATGTGAAAGATGATAAAAATTTATATATTGTCTCTTCGTTTACGCTAAATTGAAACGGTCATTTGGTCAAATAATTGTTTAATACTCCTCGGGGGGTACAAATTTTGGGTAATGCATAATTTATTTGTTATGTTTCATAACAATGTGCCCTTATTTTACAAAATATTCTTTCGCTTTATTGTCACGACATTAATTATTTCCACAAAGTGAATTTTCCATATTTTCACAAAGATATTGCTGTGATTTTACAACAAAATATAATGACGACAAAAGAATCTAAAAGCAAGGAAGAATAAAGAGTTATTAAAGCGCAGTAAATGAAAATACATTTTCGTTTATAAGGAAATACCTGAATACCTTATTTCGTAGATTTAATTGGTAACAGGCCATCAGAAACAGGATTATAATAACCAATGAATGCGTTATTCTACATTACACAATGTATTATACAAAAACGTCGACCGCTATATTTATACGCAATAATATCTTTTGTTATAGCCTTTTGTGCCCCGCTATCTGTTTTATCGTTACCTCTTTGTGCTAGAACAACTATCACGACACATCAAAAATTTTACCCACTATCCCAAAAATCAAAGTGATAAGGTTGATTTTTGAACAACAAGAGTTTTTAAAGCTCCTTTTTCCTGTTGTTTTCTTCAGTGATACACCAAAGATGACAATAGATTTAAATGACTTTATTCCTGATGGTTTGTGTCCGGTACTGTCGCGTTCGAAGGCGTCCCAGTAATTTATGTTACTCTTTTTAAAATTCGTGTTCAACGTTGTTGATACAAGTGAAACAGATAGGGTCTAAGAATAATATTTGAATAATCGTGAGTCGGATCTCGGAGGGTTATTTTTGTTTGGAGATGACCTTAGCTTTTGTGCTCACGAAAAGAGTTAAATGTTGCGTTGTGCCGCGTGAGGTACCTTTTTCTTTTAATTTTTTAAAGTTTTTTTTTCATTTAATCTGAATTTAAAAATGACATTTCAATGTAACTCGTGTGAGGTCGGTGCTATGTTCATACAACACGAATGATTTAAGTTGTTAAGACCCTAAAAAAGTGTTTGGTGATTTAGTAAAATATTTATTTTTCTTTTACTGACACGCGATCAAATACATTCGTTTTAATTATACATTTGCACCCTTTCGAATTGAGTTCAGTGAATCGTCTGTAAATTCTGTTTTCGCAGCCAAATTAAATAAAAACATGTTTGTTAATAGCGATTTTGCTGTGCTCTCTAATACTTTTTAACCAACTTCAAAAAACGAAGGAGGTTATTATACCTTCATTTTAATAACAGGACTTTTGACACGCTTTGATTTGCATTTATTTTAGGTACCTACCTATGTTAAAAAAACAAATATTAAATAATTTTTACACTGCATAATTTTTGCTCGTCAATAAATTATTGAAATAAATAAACACTCCCACACACTGACTGCCTCGTTGGCCTAGTGGTCGCTAGCGTTACTGCTGAGCATGAGGTCCTTGGTTCGATTCCCAGGTCGGGCAAAGTGATATTGGGTTTTTCTATCTGAAATTTCTCAGTAACAACCTGGAGTCACGATTCGTGGCCACACACATACATAATCAGTCTATAATGTTCCCTCTGCTGGGACACAGGCCTCCTCTCTGTGAGAAGGATTTGTGCCCGGTTGATGCAAAAGGCTCGCCCCCTATTACACGGGACTTAAACATAACTTGCGAAATGTGGGTGTACTGTACTATAGGTTCACCTCTGCCCAGCTCTTCAGGGAAACAAAGTGTAACGTTATGTTATGTTAAATTGTAAAGAATTTCCACACTGCACATTTTTACTCGTCAATAATTTATTGAAATAAATAACCAGCCGATAAAAGATTTAATTTGGTTATCAAAAATAGTCTCCACAAATGATCAAGTGATTACTGCTAGATACATAAAAAATACACATGTTCAGCTAATCATGGTAACAATTAGAGTAGTGGCCCATAAATTATATTTTACTATCCATTCTCAAATAATATCACGCTACGCTTTACGTCTTTATACTTCGTAACCACGCGAAACTTTATAATTATTGTTTGTACAAACAATAAAATACAGTTTGTTTTATTTGTACTGTTTAATGAGGTCTCGTTAATGGGACAGAATAATTACTTTTAGGCATGGTGTACATTTTTGTTTATTATTTTTCTAATTTGCTATTTTTCTAATTGAAATCTCGTTAGATGTAAGATGTAAGGACAGGTAAGTACACGAGTTCCATCACCTTTAAACATTTTGTTTCAATAATAATTCATAAGTCCCTAGTCTTCATAATACGAAAAATATTTAAAAAATTCAATAAAAAATCCTTCTAAAAAAATTTTATTTTCTTAAAAAAAAATACTAAAATTTTCTAAAAATAACAAAAACATTCCAATAAGAAAAAAATACTTACAACAATCCAATAGATCCATGTAAAACACAACAAGTCCAATCACAAAGTCGTCCCACAACACAGCACTAGCAAAAAAATTACCGGCGTTACGAATTTTCCGTGGGCGGATTTTCCGCCCAAACGCGTGCACCCTCCCCGACAGTCGAAACGGTACTGAGGGGAGGGATACCTTCGGGACAGCTCGGGACTTCGGGAGGCTACAGACGCGCGCATCTGTACCTTAAGCTGTGTACATGAAGGGAGCCTTCATATGTTAGGTATCAGGTAGCCAGGATTTGAAAATGGAACAGCTGTTTCTTAAGTTTATAGCGGTATAGAAGTGGCTTAGCTTGTTTCAGGTTGAAGGTTTAGTGGTGTTGAGAACTCTATCAAAGGTTTCCATTTCATTTATAAAAAGATTCGCTCTTCTGGGAATTTACTCGTAAAATTTCAGTCTACTATTGGAATGGAAAAGCTTTTGGATATCAAGTTAATTTTATGGATCGGAACAGACAGAAGCTAAAGATGAGATTAAATTGAAATATCTATTACCAAAACTACGATTACTAACGTCTATAAACATTTCATGTACCTACCGAACAAACTATTACAACAAAACAAATAAAACGAACAAGCCGTTCTTATTGCCCACTAAAAGAAAAACAAGAAAAACTAACAAAAGCGAAACTAAGTTCAAGTACTAAGGCTTAAGCACTTAATTAATCGCCCGGAGAAAATCAACGGACCATAATTTTTATTGCTCTCACAAAGATAAATGCGTTACATTGTGTCACATGTCGACGGCGCGAGCAATATATTTCCCGGGCAAGGAAAAATTACGCACAATAAAAACTGGAGTTCCCCAGAAATTAACGATGTTACAAGTTGACAGCACCTCAGCTTATCTGCGGCTTTTAATGGCCGGGAAAGTAACCGAATAAGTGTAGGTGTAGGTTACGCCATGGGAAGTGATGCCGATATGAAGATGTTTTTTTTTACATAACATAACATCACGCCTTGTTTCCCTGAAGGGATGGGCAGAGGTGTACCTATAGTACACCCACATTTCGCACGTTATGTTTAAGTATAGTAGTAGTTTTGTTTTAGTGTACTTTGCGTTATGTTGTGTTTGTCACCAGTTGTAGGATATATTTTCTATAGAAAAACACTTTCGTAGCAGAAATTTGTACTGTTTAATGTGTTTGAAACTGTAATCTCCATCAAACATGCACAAGCGACAACCACACCAGAAACCGGTTTATCGCTGCTGAATTTTTTGTCAGAAATTTTCATAGGTGAAAATCTTTCGATTAAAATAAATTCGGAAATCTCAAAGTTTGCAGTAGCAGATTGCAGAGATAAATCGTTTAATTCCACACGCCTTCAATCCCGCAATATGAAAACGGGGTGATAAAAAATATTATGTGGAAAAACAGTACATTTCCCCCGGCTTAAAGGAACGTAACCTAAACCTGTTTCAGGTTTATATTTCAACGTTTACACATCACACCATTAACTGTTTTTCTTTTTTCATAATGAAATGTTTTCCACCATTTTAATTCTTTTATTTTTCCGTTTGTGCTCTGTTTAGGCCATTAGTCTTGGATATTTTGAGTGACCACAATAAGCGGATTGTGCCCTTACGATAAAAACTTGGAATCTTTTTATCAAAACGGGAAAAAATATCTAAAAAAGAACGTTTTGAATGTGAAAGGTAAACATTTGGATTACGTATCCATTTATAGAAATAAGAAAATCTAATTCTTACAACAGCGGCAAGTTTTCTGCAAAAACATCATCAAAATAATTAGGTAGATAAACCGCTGTTCGTAATTTTTGGAAGTAACTTTTTTTTTTGTGGTTTGTTTATTTAAACTCACAAACTCGCAGCCGCGATCTATGCTCATTTAAATGTAAAACTTTATTTATGTATAAAATAACAACCAAATTCAATTTAAGCAAATCGTTGCAAAAAAAAATCTTCAATGCACCCAGAAAATTAAATAAATATAAACCACTCACCACGTTATCTACCAAAAAGCCTTTAATACTAATAATGTGGCAATGACACAAGCGATTTCCTTTAGAGCTCTCCTACCGTACTGAACGCACTTTTGAAAACACCTCGGCAACCAGCCTAATCGGTCCCGTGATCATAGTTCATAATTCCCCCGCTGTGTAAAAAATATGAATGACAAAGAGGGGAGAGGGAGGTCTGCCTAAACTGGTCGTAAAATAAAAAGTGAGATACATGTGCCTCTTTAGACTATTAATCAATGTCCCCTAAAAGCCTCTGTGCTACACAAAAAATTAACGCAGTACAATTGTATGAGAGCGAACATTCTCATGTGGTCTTACCATTGTTAGACAGGCTTTTATCATTCTATAGTTATGTATATTAACCGTTTTGCTGGCCCCTAATGGTCAGTCGTGGAGTGAAACGGACAAGACGTTACTTGCTTTATGTTATCCGTTTTTGTGAACTACTTTCAGGATTTTGAAATTAGATTTATAGGTAGTCATTTGTTTTGGCCTGGTTTTGTCTAGCTTACTTGTTCTGCTGTATAGACCGGGGCGGGGAATGGAGTTGAATGTATGAGGACCGTATTCTGTAAACTGTTTTAAGCTCAGAAAAGCTTGCTTGCATTTATTTTTATCTCTCCATCCCCTTAGATATCAAGTAAATCGATTGAACAAATGTCTGGGAGCCATTTTAATGATTGTTTTAGTGACAAAATCCAATTTTTTCTTATGTTTAAAAATAATTATACCTATTCAGCTGAAAAAAAAAACAAAAAATGTTAGAAATAAAATCAAAAATTGTTGATAAAAAAAACTTTTTTACAAAAAAAAAAAAAACAACCGACTTCCAGAAAAACACAACAAAGTGAAAAATAACTTTAATATCGGAAGTCGGTGTCTTTGGATTTGTATTTTCGGTTTTTGCCACCGACTTCTGAAATTAAAGTTATTTTTCACTTTGTAGTTTTTTTGGAAGTTGTTTTTTTTTTTGTAAAAAAGTTATTGTTTTTCATTTTTAGTGGATTGGTTTATAATTTATCTAAGTTACAATAGCCTAATGTAAACTGCTCGTCATCTTTTACAAAATACTGCTTTTCCCGATGCAGGGACGTTAATTGTTGATGAGTTCTCCTGGTACTTCACCATCAGTTCCACTTCACCATATGCATTGTGACGAGCATGAATTGCTTAGCAACCATATTAAAGTAATCGAATCGCAACCCGTGAAATACTAATATTATATTATTGAGTAGTTCCGGTGGCCATCTGTAGTCTTCATCATCAGTTCCTCTTCACCAAATTATACTTTCTGAATGCAAATGCTTGAGTTATTAATGAAAATACCAAAATCGCTATATGTATGCATATAATATTTGAGGAGTTCCCTAAATTCCTCATAGATCCTATCATCAGAAGTAGATTTTGATAAAAAAAAAATGGGACCAATCTGGAAGTATAATTTTTTTCAAACAAAAAAAGAATTTTCCAAATCGGTTTAAAAATGACGGAATACTGAGGTAACAAACATTTAAAAAAATATTTTGACAGTCATTGTGTCAATGGCTTTCATTTATTCAAAATCGCAATTATGGTGCTGTGATCAGTTTTGTACCACTGAAATAAACTTTTCACTTAATAAAACAGACATAAAGAGTGCTAGACAGTGAGTATCAGCAACAAAATTTTTCTCAATTGAATCGTTTAACAAGCAATACAAAGAACTACTGTAGAAGTAACCTTTTCATTCGACATAAAACGATCCTCCTGTTCCAATAATGTTAAAACGGTGCGGGTGGATTACGTTTCGACATCACAATGGCATTTAATCCATTTACTTAGTCCGGACAGCTCTAGACTTTGCACTGTAGACATTTTGTAGAGTAGGTGGATAACTAAAATACAGGGTGTAAGGGACAGCCCTCCGCAGACTAATGGGGTGAATTAATTCAGTATATCATACTAAGATAACCGGTACCTACATGAAATTATTTCGGGAACATTTTGGGATTTCAATAAAATTGATTTGTTTTATTACTTCACAAGCAATGTATCGTTACCGTGGCTAAACGCGCGTAGCGAACGGCAGCGCAGCGAGCCTTCGGCCGCCGAGTATTTCAACACCATTGGTGATTTTTTTTATTTTAGCTGTTTTATTTACATAAATGGAGTGCTGCGTACAGAGAATGTAATTTTACATTGAAATAAAGGTATAGTAACTGAAAATACGATAAATAAAAATGAAAATTTTCCTGAGTATATCCAGTGGAATATGATTCAAAATAAGGAACTGAATACACCCTGTTAGTTTGCGGAGGGCTGTCCCTTACACCCTGTATATAGATAGCTATTTTATGCAACCGTAGGTGGTTGGTAACCTTTTAACTCTTTGAGATCAATTGGTTCAGGCATTTTTGGTAAAGCTTTATGTATAAGTATCATGTTAGTGCTAGAAACGTAAGTGGTCTTAATTATCTACAGTGCTGTTTTAAATTGGCTAGCTAAACTCCGCAGACACGATGAGTATCGATATCTCAACATGATAAAAATAAAAAAATAATTAATTTGATGATTTTTTTGTGCGGTCACCGACCGCTGTTAATGTAGTCACTTAAATTATCAGTTTAAAAAATCTGTTTTTTTTTTTTGTGTAAATTTCACAGACGTGATGGGTATCGATAGGTATCTAAACACGATAAAACATAAGATAACAGTGTCTCATGTTACAACACTGACAGCGGGTGCTGACCTCCCAAAGAACCATCGCGTCTGCGGAGTTTAGCTAGCCAATTTAAAATAACCCTGTATATGTATAAAAATTGATGTTGGTAAATATGAGATTGATAAACTCTAACGTTTGACCAATCACCATGAAATTTGCATGGAGAAGTTTTTTAAAAAGGGTTTCTTTCCGACCTCCACGCGGGCGAAACTACGAGCAAAAGATAGTTAAGTATAAAACTAGCTCTAACGATAATCAAAACTGTGTCCTAAATGAAAACTATCCTATGGGAAAAAATACCCACCTAAAAAGGGGAGCTCGGTTTAAGCTTAGGTTTACTTTTAAATCAGGAACCTCAGTAGTTTACTTTTATTTAAATTAAGTCAGTACTTACGTACATTTCATTCATAGTCATTCAAAAATAATTTTAGTCTCGAGACTAAAATTATTTTTATGAAAAAGTCTAAAAAAATATTTTTAGACTTTTTCATAAAAATATTAAAATTTCAATACTTTAAATATTTTTTACAAAAATGTTTTATCTATCAATATACTTAAAACATTTTCATTAAGTGCACGTGCACAAAAAAGAAATAGCACGAGACACAAAAGCGAGATTAAATCATCACTATTGACTAAGTCTAAGTTTTAGTCTTGGACTAACGTCCAAAAACTTTGGTGTATGATAAGTGACACGTGACTTTAGGTGCATGACAAAGGTGAGCCTCAAAACATATTTTCACTTGTTTAATTTCTTTCTCAGAATAATAATAGATAAGTGAAAATACCTAACTCATTACAATTTAAGTTAAAATGCACAAATATATTCCGCACAGCACAAATAGTATGTAAACGGGTGCTTCATTTTGGATATAAAGTGAGGTGGAGTAAGCCCCACTCGGCGGTCGCAAGCCTATCCCCATTACGATGTCTGGCGGGACAACGCTGCCAGAAAACCGCCACTTTAGACAACTCTCTATGTATGTAAACGAAACTGTCTCGGAAAAAGTATTTAGAAAATGACGTTCAAGAGTGCCTTTTATTGGCATACATACTTGGAATAAATTATTTGATTTTGAAAATCGAAAATGTTTGGTAATTTTTGGTCAGTTTTTCCAGTAAGCATTTTATTTTTAAACAACTGCAATAAAAAGTAGAAGGAGGTTGAAGGAGGAGTCAGGGAAAATAATTGATAATCAAATTCACATATTATGCCAATTTGGCGTGTTGTATCCATTTCATACAACTGTCAAAGAATGACAGTTGTGATTTGATTATACAGACAAATTAATTATTATTTTTTTAATTAAGGAAAAAAAAAATTTGTTAGTTAATTAGATTTTTAATTAGAGTTTACCTTTCTTTTTGGATGGGGAATCATCAAATGACTTCTCCCATTCTGAGCAGAGCGGGAGGGCGTGTCAGAATTTTACTGAGTACCCGTGTTCCTTCAGTTGCCTGCGCCAGGGGCCACGGTAACTCTTTCGAACATCCCGCAACCCTGGCAGTCCCTGAGTTTACCTAACTTCGTAAGTTAAACAATGTAAATGTCATTTATTTTGTTCGTTTCGTTTTTTTTTAATTTAAGTTCTACAAAATAATTTAACGTTTTGAATGATACGAGTAACACCTACTCAATAGCAGAAAAAGGGAAATCACAATCCGAAAAAGTAATCGAAGCAAAACATTAACGCAAACGCGCACATTAATGTAAAATACCGAATAAAAATGTTAATGGAAAACGTTCGTAAAGATAACATAAGATTTATGATAAGTATTATAACCAAACAGGCAAAAAAAGAATGGATTGAGTTTGGATACCGACTTGTGGAATGTAATTTTGTGAATAATTAAGTCGTTTGCGTAATCTGATGGGCGGTGGCTAAAAACGGCCTATCATTTGATGTAATGTGTGGTGTAATGTCTTTATTTGTATTTGGCATCTCTTTTCATTTGGTTTGTTTGATCTACTAATAAAACGCACACTGTTATAAGCGGTTATTAGAAAATAAGTGTTTAAAAAAGTATAGATGATACACAAGACCGCAAAATCGTAGCAGTGACAAATATTATTGGGTAAATAATATCACCTCGTGGATGGATGACCATCCATTATATATCGAGACCCTCCGTGCCTCGCGTTGGTCCCGGCTGTCATGCGTGGACCTTTGACAGTCGTTATGGAAGAAGCCCAAGTCTGCCAACCAGTCTTACCAAGGGGTATCGTGTTACCCAGTTACTGGGTTGTGGAGGTCAGATAGGCAGTCACTCCGTGAAAAATACTGGTATTCAGCTGCATCCAGTTAGACTGGAAGCCGATCCCAGCATAGTGGGGAAAAGACTGGGCAGATTGATTTGGTAGATAAATTAAAATGTTAAACAGTCCCCACGCAGTCATAGTCTAGCCATAAACTTCTCTGGTTCAAAGATTTTATTTAGCTGGTACTGCGATGCAAACCAGAAAATAATTTCTTCAGTTTTTAAAACGGGCAGTTTAACTGACAGATCGTTCATCCTGCTGGCGTCTTAGCCCTCAGCACGCCATACTTTTATCCCTTTAAAATGAAACCTTCACAAAATAACAAAAGCACATCGGCCGCCCCCTAAAACTTTCATCACAAAACGAAGGGTTTAACTAATTAATAAGGTGTACACTTAAAAACAGAACTGCGTCTAAAAGGACCAAAGTTTGCAATACTCGCCTTTAATCCGGGGGCCGTCGAAGCCCGAAAAAGTGTTGCCAACCGTTAAAAATTGGGATTACAGCTGTAAGCTGGGAATAATGCAGGCGAATATACTGCGCTCTGTCAATGTATCGACGCGAGGATTTCCATTGTTAAATCGCTTTTAAAAGATGTATGAGATACGATAAACCAAGTATGAAATATGCTTCAATTTTAAATCGGGATGTATTGGTTGTATGATATTTTTTTGGCACAAAACTTTTAATGCTCAAGGTGTACCTACATGTCTCATGTCATTATATTCATATCAGGCTCTACCACTCGTATCTTTCTAAGATTATTGGGAATGACCAGACAACGAATCTAATTGATAATGCACGAAAATATATTTTGGTTCTGCCATGGTCAATATTATTTTTTGTTCAGCAGAAACCAATAATCCCTCACACAGAGGGGCTTGTGGCTAAGAAATAACAGCTGCACGGGTCGATCGGTCAGGTTAAGCTACGCTTGCCGCGGTTGGTCCGTGGATGGGTGACCATCTTTACATATCAAGATCCCTCCGTGCCTCGGAAAGCACGTTAAGCCGTTGGTCCCGGCTGTCATTCGTGTATCTTTGACAGTCGTTACGGGTCGTCAGAAGCCCGAAAGTCTGACAACCAGTCTTACCAAGGGGTATCGTATTACCCAGTAACTGGATTGTGGAGGTCAGATAGGCAGTCGCTCCATGTAAAATACTGGTATTCAGCTGCATCCGGTTAGACTGGAAGCCGACCCCAACATAGTTGGGAAAAGGCTAGGCAGATGATGAGAAACCAATAATCCCTAGTATTTCAATCAGCATTAAATTCAAATTTCCACACAACCATTAAAATAAAGCCGAAAGCATTTCAAACGAACAATTTTACAACTCACTTTACGCAAAAACATTTCATTTTGAAAATTAATACTTTTTGTATAACTGTACAATATATTATATTATACCTCGCTCATCTCACGTCAGCAATTAAATTTTGAATCCCCCTGTTTAAAAGTTTGAAGTACCACCTACACGCTGGAAGGTGAAAACGTGATACAAATTGCGTTAAAACGTAATAGAACTCGTTTCCTGTAAAAGTTTCCATCAGATTACGACGCAAATTCAATATTTAAGATTGATTTGGGCAGATGGCTGAAGGGCATCGTCTTTTGGAAAAGGCAAATGCGTTTATATATGTGTATCTATTTCGTATCTATTACGTATCTATTTTTTAGTTTCTAACACATCCAGTTTTCTTGGGAATATGAACCACAAGTTGTGCTTTATAAGTATGTTAAAATATTACTTGATGCATCGCAGGTCTTTTCTACCTCAGTCAGGTTTTACGAGTTAGCAGAACTTTGCATTTTACTTTGTAAGACAGACATTTGTTAGTTTGTTGCCGTAGATTTTCTATTTACGTTGAAAAATAGTACCTGCAAAAGCTCAAACTTCTAAGTACACGTTAAACGCTTCTCCGAAACAAAAAACGTCTTTCATACGACCTCCATAAAAGATGACAGCTTAAACATAATACGGTATCAGCCTCATATTCTATTACAAGCTGTTTGGAGCCATTAGGGTCCTCATTTTAAAAGTATAATGTACCAAAATTCTCAGTCAATTAAGCATTCTGCTTGGAAAATAGTCGAGCCTTTGTTAACATTGTAAGCGAGACGAATGTAAAAGCATTTTTACGACATGACCCAAAACCCTAAGAAAATGAAGGGAAAAAATAAAACGGATTTCATACTTAAACTTAGTGAAGTGAATCGTATAAATACGGGTTTCGGAATCGAGCCAACTCGAATGCTAATTTCAAATCAGGACGTGGAAATCTAGCCAGTTTACATTAAATAAAAGAATGGCTAAGTTCATGAACCTGGACTAGAATTCAGTATAGTCTCCTGTATCTGATTTTTACATTTTTTGTTGTATAGTATTTTAAAGAAACTTATTTTTGTCATTAAATTTTTTTCAGACAGTCTTTAATGAAACAAATGTTCGTCATCTATTCCACTTCTTCACATTTCTCGATTCCAAATCATACTTTCAACAAAACGATTGTATCGAGTCAACTCGATTTTTCCTCCTCTTCGCTTCCCTACTTGAACTCGTGAAAATTTGCATGATATTACAGCTCATCTGCCTCGCGAGCCTTGTGTACAGCGGTAAACGATCCGCAACAGAAATTTGAATTTTTTCCTTTGAATTACTGAAGAATTGCTAATTAGATCAACGGTATTTCTGTACGAGAATCTTTTTAAAACTGATTTGGACTTAATGGTATCTCGGTCGGTATTTCGTATTCAAAAATATTCTGAGCGGCTTTGTTTTGTTGAATGAATATGAAACTTACCTTGAATCTTTCTTTTGTTTCTGGAACTAAGGACCAACTTCTGAGTGATATTGCTTCTGTACGTAGACTTATCAATCCCTAGACAGCAAGAAGTTTTAAAACAGAAAAGTCTTCCAATCCTTAACGCTTTAACCCCTACACGCACACAACCACAAATGTCCCTATATTGTATAGTTTCTGGCCACAAGCTTGCCAACTTCCTCGACAAATGAAGCGTGTCATCGCCGTTTGTACATCCCGCCACCCACACACATATACACACATTCTAATTCCCCATTCTTTTTGTTGTGTAAACGCCCCGAAGCGTCCAATTTACAGAAAAAGAATCCCACAAACACAGTGTTTCCCGCTTCAGATCACACCATGCACTATTTGAATTTTCTCCCAAGGGAGGGTGGAATCAATTTAAATTTTAACTCATACTTAATACACCCTTGTTTGGTGTCTAAGTGGTGTGTTTGAGGCACCCTCTGTTTGGGACGAATAATAAGTTGGGAAGACAGCGCCGGTGAAATAGTCCAAACGAAAATTCTTTGCGGTGCTGCTGGTATTTGTTTTGAGAAGAAGGATCTTACCTATCTACATAGTTGAACGGATATACGTGCAGTGTGCTATAACACTATTGCATGTCCAAGCGATTTAGTTACCTATGCAGTGAAATAAAATTTAGATCGAGTAACATTGAGGATGCATGCGGAATGAATTCTCAATGTAGCTATAATGAAAATGGAAGACACGTTTGACACAGTTGACATAAAATCCCTCAGAGAAACATCTAGTCTAAAGACAGTACACAAATTCAGAAGTGTCTATTAGTTCTTATTCGTTAAATTATATTATAACATTTTTACCAACTCACATACACAACCCTACACACCTATTCATTAGACAGACATCCGCCATTTTGAATGCATATAAACATCAACCCATTTTCCCGTTAAAAGATCGCTGGAATATCAACGGACTAAATGTATTCACTAAACTGTTATGTTGCTACCATGCATTGCAATCAACGAACGAATAATAACCGTCCAAATAGAAGTGCTGAATTTCACAAGTATTCTGCCAACTCGGCTTGCTAGTCTCATTCTCGTAGATGACCTTTGTGTAAATAAATCTGGGGTGTGTAATGAAAATGTCGGGTTTTACAGTCTTAGTGCGTTTTGTAGGTACTGACCTAGACTGAAACGTTTCTTTATGTTCCGATGACGTAGGTAAAGTAAGATAGATATAATACTGTTTAATACGTAAACCATTTTAATTACAGATATAGATTCCTTTGTTATTGACATAATCCCATCTTACAACATTCATTACACAATGCGCCATGCTAATTAATTTATGTAACCAGTATATCAAAACATAGTCAAACAAATAGTTTTTTGACAGCTGCGCGCACAGATAACACAAATAACCTGCGGCGCGCGGCGTGTGAGTCGATGCTGATGGAACGTAATGTTGCCATTCTTAATATTGCACTTGTATAAACATTTTAGATTTAGATATTGTTTTTATTTTGTTTCTTTTTTAAATTACATTGCATGCGGCTGACGTCATCACGTCAACGCCGGCTGTCGCTGAAAACCAGAACTGGGGCTCTGTCTCGCATAGAGTTGCAGCATTATGCTGAGCGATGGCCGTTTTGCGTGGATGTGACGCATATTTTCCCCCAACCTGTTTCTTTCTGTGTTGTGTTCTTTTTTTTGCGTCATGTTTACCGCAAATAAACGTATTTTCTTTCTTTTCTTTTTTTTCTTTTCTTTCTAGATGTAGAACATAGGGCGACTCAAAGGACAGTCTTGTCACTAAAAGCTATCTTTTACAGACAACACTTTGGATGGATTAAAGCGAGAAGGAGAGACAATACTGTAGGTAGTCAGCGGTGTACCATTAAAGTATACAATAAATATATACATACCCTATGTATGTATATACCTATATATACAATAATAAATATGAAACAAGAGCAAGGAACTATATGTAGAGATGATGTTTAAGAAGAGAGGAAGCGTTTTTTTGCCAGAATTTTAAAAGTTGACCAAGATTAAGCACGCCATATCGACATGGGCAAGGCATTCCCATCATCGTACTGCTTGAACTCTAAAAGACTTGTCATAACAGCTGGTGGAATGTATCGGCCATCTCTAGTCTCAAGTTTTTCGATGACCTCTAATATCTATTTTGTGTATCATGAAGGAACTTGAAACTTTCTTTAAGATAAGTTATTGTACGGTTGAACAGAATACTGTATTTCTACCCAAGCACTTTGAATTTTTGCCACAAATCTTTGCATTTATTGACTTTATTAAAAGTTTAAAAGCTTGTAAGTTATATGGGGCGCGTAGTTATATAATTCTTCCCTCTTTTTTTACTATCCTGCATTCATTTTTTTGTGATGTTGCACACCTGCATTCCTCGAAAGGTTAGGCAGAGGTGTACCTTAGCACACCCACAATTCGCCACCTATGTTTAAGTCCCATGTAATAGGGGGCGAGCCTATTGCCATCAACCGGGCACAAATCCAGACTCCGGGCTGCTACTGAGAAATTCCAGACGAATAACCCAATAACATTTCGCCCGACCCAGGAATCAAACCAAGGACCTCATGCTCAGCAATAGCGCTTGCGACCACTAGAACAACGAGGCAGTCTTACTAAAAACTAGCAATTGGTAAATTCAGTGCTCGGAGGACCTGATAGCATTCACTTAATTCAAATGGTCCATCACTAAAGAGCTTTCTTTCTTTAGTAGACTCTTAAACAGAAAGTTCAAGTAATAAAAGTTATTCTAAGACCAAGAATACACCTTATCTTAATTATTTTACTCCCATTAATTAACTTCCCACTTAGACGTTTAATTGCTCGCTAATTGAGCCGATATAAAAACTTCACGCATTCTGATAAATACAATTAGTTTATGGAAGTTAAATTAATGTGGTTTCTTCATACGACTTTATTAGTCAAACAAAAGAAAATTATTTGTGTGACAGTTATTTGATATGACTTTTAATAGATTGGAGTCAATTTGAGCTGGCTGGCGCTAATTTATAGTGCGCGTAAAGTGATGGCCGGAAACAAATGGTGATTAAAATAAAAATTGTGGTATTAATCACCATCAAATAGGCGCTATATTTGACAAATTAAATACTAGTTATAAAATAATATCTATTGCACAAAAGGGATGTGGCTTCAGATATATAAAATTAATCATGAAAACGAGGGGCAATTCCCGTATTTTAAGGACGCTCACAGTCTGATCTCAGTCTCAATATGTCAAAAATACCTATAATTTCCTTACATTTTTGATATTTGATTGTCGCTAAGATGAGACTGCGACCAGATTTTGAACGTTTTTAGTTACGGAAAAGGGCTTCTCATTGAAACAATGATGTACACATTTGTTTTAATTTATTTATTTTAAACCCAAGTCCCAGGATACCACCATCCTAAATAATATGCAGTAAATTTATTTTATAAGAAAGCATTTTCTCTCGTGTCTTCCGTATCAACTTGATACATTCATCAAACTTCCTTGCAAACGCGGGTAGGCACATAATTCGCTCGTTCAATTTACCATGGTAATTCGCCATTGAAGTGAGAATGGCCCATGAATGCAGGCGGAGGCGCTCTGCAATTGCTCCGAGTTGTTTAGCATAATACGGTCATACTGTTATGTACAAAAGGCCCGGATCGAGAGGCGACTTAAATTACTACTGGAGAAAAACGTTGGAGTAAAATTCGAGAAAATTTTCAGAATGAAAACGAATGTTATACGCAATTCTAAATTAGTACATTTGTGCAAGATTTTTTACTGAAGAACAGAAATATCTCGTAGAAAATGTCGAGGATAAGGGATTACGTACATTGTAAACCAGACCAACAAATCCCAAATTAACAAGTCTAAAACACACCCTATTTCTTTAAATCGCAGCATTATTCGATGCAATTTTTATATTTATTTACTAGCTGTGCCCCGCGACTTTGTTCGCGTGGAAGTCGTAAGATACACAGTATACTAAAATAACAGCCACATTATAATAAAACTCCCTCGTCCCCCGAGCCGCCGCGTTACATCGCCCACCCGCGCGATTTGTTCACAATTTCGTGGGTTTTAATGTTTTTGCGAGGAATCGTACTTCTTTTTCTAAAATAAAAGAGATTAGCCGGAACAAACAGACAGACAGACAAAAAATTTAAAAATTGTTTTTTTGTTTTAAGCACTGTTTAAACTTTCATATGTGTTTAGCAAAAAGTTGTTATTTTGACATTACAAAGATACTTTAATTTTATTTATTTTTATAGATGTATAGATAACATATACCTACATTAATATATGTATAGAAATTCAAAGAAAAAGGTAAATGAATAGATTAAAATTGAATTTCATAAGACATTCTAGGTAGGTACAGTCACGAGCACTAGTATGTATACACTTAGCACAATTCAAAAGCGATTTTCTCATAAAATTACGATTACAACTTTGAGATAAGACCTTTGTCATAATAGTATAGGTTTTAAAATACTTCATTCGTAACAACATAAAATTACAATCAAGTAGGAGAAAATGACTTTTAAAAGTTGCTCAGTGTATACATATTAGTGCTCGTGACTGTACTTCTCTGCCATTAGACTCCAGAATTTCTTAACCTTAGTACTTCATTATTAAATTATAGCATAACCTTCCCAATCTAAGTCCTAAATAAATGAACGCAGAAAAAAGCTAACAATTCTCCCACAAGCTATAATAATACAATTATAATAACAATGATAGCATTTTGAGAAGCTAATGGCCACTTAAATGCCGTGTGCAGGTGCTCGACTATTTATTTATTCAGAATTTAACCCGTTAGACTGTGTGTGCAGTCGGGAGTAATGTCGTGGGAGGAGCCTTGTTTTCATTATAGTCAAGTTCTGGTGTTTTCTTTTGCGTCATTATTAAAATTTACGCCCTCGCTTTTTATGGTGGAGACGGTTTTGAAGTTTGGTGTGAGTGTTGTAAGGCTCGGTGCAGATGGTACGAATAACGACTGTGCCTCTGTTTTGTTATCTGTGGAAAATCTATTTCTTAGTGATGCACATAATTTCCGTAATGACTGGTGCTCGATGTGATGACTATGATTTTTTCTGAGGTGCGCCTTTACAGAAAAGAAATGCAGTTTTGTGGAACATTTCCACAGTTACTGCACGCACAAAGTTTCCTTTGACGACAGCACCGGCAACGTCAGATAGCAGTTTATAATTTAAAAAAAGATGCTGCAATTGCTAGATCAAGTTGTAGGTTTTTTATCTTTAAATAAAATGTTTTCTTACTAGAAATTCTCCTATATCCCGATAAGTATTCGAATTCCAGCGTTTAAGTAGAAATAACGATTCTATCGTAAAAATCTTTTCTACAATTCGAAACAGCGAACCGATTCGGAGACTAACGAAAAAGAAAACAGATATTCAAACGAATTTACGAGCTACACTATAAGTTAGCTGGGAGCGGTTCTGCCTCGTTCACACTTGTTTCCTGATCATTCCATTTATCAGATAGATCCGGTACACGAAACACTACTTCGCAGGTAAGTGTGAGAAGTACCTTAGGACACATTGGAGTCCTGCTTTGTATAGACGGGCGGGAAAAAACCGATGCGATTTTGTTTTCGAACTCTCTGAGGATGTTTTTAAAAGTGGGTAACTGTCAAATTCTAATGCTGTCTGCGCTGTGATGGGTTGAGACAGGTGAGTTGAAAATGTTGTAGTGGTTTTAGAGGGATTATTGTTTGGTTCACTGGAGATTGGTGATAGGGTGAGTATTTAAGCTTAATACGAAGGTGAATCAAAAAGTTCTTGGAATCAATATTAAAAATGCAAAAAATTAAACAAAAATATTTTGTTTTTCTACAACTACATAATCTCCCTCCAATGCAATGCATTTAGAATAGCGTGTTGCAAACTTTCTTATTCCTTGCGAAAAAAATATTTTTCTTGACTCACGAAAATCTCCTCTACGACAGTCATAACCGCGTCATAATTGTGAAATTTAGTTCCACGAATTTCCTCTTTTAATTTTGGGAATAAGTGAAAATCACTTGGGGCTAAGTTGGGAGAATATGATGGGTGGTCAAGGAGATTGATGCCAGCACAGCGGATTGCGTTGAGCGCAACTTCCGACCGATGAGCAGGAGCTTTATCTTGAAGAAACAACACGTTCAACGACAGTTTTCTACGACGTTTTTCTTTAATCGCTTCACGCACTTTCGGAATTAAATTTACATAATAGGGTCCAGTAATTGTCTGGCCTTTTGACATGTAATCAATAAACAAGATTCCTTCACTATCCCAGAACACTAAGGCCATAACTTTGCCAGCGGTAGGAGCAACTCGAAATTTCTTAATAGATGGAGAGGATAGTCGTTTCCAAGACATGCTTTGTCTTTTAGTTTCAGGATCGAAATAGTAGACCTACGTTTCATCCATGGTGACAAGGCGACGGCAAAAATTATCCGGATCTCGTTGGAACATTTCGAGATTACGCTTAGAAATTTACAAACGTCGCATTTTGTCTTCGTCGGTTAACATTCATGGCACCCATCTTGCCGACACTTTTCTGAACCAGTGTATCAATTAAAATGGATTGAATGCTACCGAATGATATCTTTAGGAACTCAGCTAAATGTTTCATAGTTATTCTTCTGTCTTCCAAAACCAGATTCTCAACCTTTTTGACATTTTCTTCCGTAACGGAGGTTGAAGGCCACCCAGCACGCAGGTCATATTTACAGCTTGATCTACCTCTTTTAAATGTAGCCACCCAGTACGCAATCGTAGAATAGGGTATAGCATCATCCTCTAATGTAATTTTTTTCAGGCTGAGATACTTTATTACCGCACGTAAGTCACTTTTAACCATAATTTTGCGTTTTTAGCAACTCGCTGTACAAAACAATTTATTACGTGCGAACGAACTGACGAAAACAAGTGATAGTTTGCATAAATATTGTGTGATTGACACTCTTTAATTCGAATATATCGAACTTCCCCCAAAAAGGTTGTATATGGTATGTAAGCATTCCTAAGAACTTTTTGATTCACCCTGGTAGTATTCATAAAACTTTGCGCAAGAATTTTCAATAGGTACCTAAATATCGTTAAGCTTTTCGCAACTTTCTTGGTTAGCGATTTGTTCTAGGGTAATAATGAAACTATGACATTTTCTAAACTTATGTGTTCAAAACATTTTTAACCAAGGAAAACATACTTATATTTGTTTTTTTTATAAATAATATTACAATTTTACTCTATACCAAAATAAGTATCGCCCGTCTACGTCTTTATCGCAATCAACTATATTTCAATAAGAGAAGCGTTCATTGAAAGCTGTTAAGCGATAAAAGATAAGTTTCAACTCCTTGATAAGTATTATAAAAAAGATAAAATACGAAACAGTACAACTTGGTAAGATTCTTTCTATGTTTAGAATTAAGTTATTGTATTCACGTTTTGAATATGTTATTTCATGCGTTTTCTATTTGTTTAAAAACAAGGAGTACTATTTATTGAAATTAACTGTATGTAAATAAAAACTTATACATATTTAATGGATTAATTAAATAAACATATTATTATATATTCTAACTTAACTAAAACTTAAATATGGCGTCGAAAAAATTTATCCGTATCGTGGATAAATTTTTGCATGGAACTCCTGGTCGCAGGGAAGCAGCGAAGTGAAAAGTAGTTTCTTTGAATAAAGTAGGCAAACATAGGCATGTTCGACAGCGGTAGTGCATGAAGCCAAAGACCCGACTGACACTTACCCACAGACAGGGCGCGCACGAGCACGCTCCGCAGTAGTAGCAGACGTGTCAAGTATATTGTTCTGTACTACTCTTCAAATCAGTTCACCCCACCGTCTCTGGGAAGATGGATTGTCGGGTGGATCTGAAGTCGGGCAAGTGAATTTCCAGGCATCTATAGCCTTGGTGCCACATCAAAATTAACCAGTGTGTAGACTAGGATTTTCCTGATTAATTTCTCAGTGCTATGGACCGAGGATATGAAAGCCGGTAAACTAATACTAGAAATGCGGAACGGGAGGTTCCGAATATGAATGGGAAGGATAGCTTGAGTCCAAGCTTGGTCGTCCATGGGCACATCTAAAATCGAAGTTAATGTATGATAATTTGGTATATTTTGTCTAAAAGGTGAGTGTGCTGCCACAAATGGGAATCGCGAAGGAAATATGTTAATTTAGGGCTAAAACGGCAGTAATGGTATAAAGTTATGTCCGAATGGATGTAATTTGGTGAAATGTCATTGAAATTATTAAAATTTATATGTTATTAGTACAACTTGAACTTCCTGTGAACTGTCTGTTGGGTATTTTATTCTGAAACTGACTTTATTTATATATATACTTTATTGTACACCAGAAAATAAATACCTAACAAAAAAACTGAATGAATGACTTTAGTCTGAGTAGAAGCTCTCGACGTATATCAAGATCTTAATGTCCAGGGGAGCAATTGTATAACACACAGTAGGAATCGGTTTCATTTTGACAGTTCAACAAAATTCATTGCGTTATTTACATTGTTGAACGGACAAGTTTTCGAACGAAGCAATGGATTAGCAATTTGCTTCAAAATGATTCAGATTATGATTGGTAGTGTGTTATGCAATCACCATAAAACGAAGTCTCCCCACCGCGTCTGTCTGTCCGAACGTGATAAACTCAAAAACTGATGAACGGATTTTCATCATATTTTCATACGGTTTTCACCAATGGACGGAGTGATTCTTGAGGAGGGTTTAAGTGTAAAATTCATTAAAGGTTTAGTAAAAATTGGCTGGAATATGACGATGATTGTTGAAGATTTCGGTGAAAATCAAGCCGCCTTTTTTTTGTGGATGGGAAATCATCAGATGACTTATCCCGCTCTGGGCGTAGCGGGCGGGCGTGTCAGACTTTTAATGACTAAAACCCATCCGTGTTCCTTCTGTTGCCTGTGCCGGGGCCACGGTAACTCTTTCGAACATCCCGCAACCCTGGCTGGCATCGGCCCTAGCGGACCCCTTCAATGGTGCTGACATCTCTTTGAGGCGTGCGTGGAACACAACGCGCCGTCGACTCGGGCCTTGTCCTTACCGGACGGCGAGCTACCCATTGCTTGCCGTCCGCAAGCCCGCACCTACGGTGGCCGGGAATCGGCTCCCAATTCCCGACGCCCAGGGCGTCTCCTACGGCGACTAGGGGCGTGAGGGCGCAAAGCTTGCCTCTCCCTCACGCGTCCCGCCTCCTCCTTCGCGAGCATTACTACTTCGCAGAAGGAGGTAACGGCTTCCCATGTACTCTCGCTCCATACCATTATCGATCGCTTCCGCGAGGACACGGCGGTGCTCCGTCTAAGCCGGGCAGACCTCCACCGTATGCTCCACCGTATCCTCCGGGTGATCCACACAGTGGTGACACCCGGGCGTTTCCTCCCGCCTTATCCGGAACAGGTACCTCCCGAAGCACCCGTGTCCGGTGAGGACCTGCGTCAGGCGGAAGGAAAATCATGCCACCTGGGAGCTTTATTGGCGTGTGCCGCGTAAACCAATAGAGTTATCTGAATACAATGTGTTACAGAATTATTTCTGTTAAAAAAAGTTATTAAACTGTAGCAACTCTATAAGCCTATCTGCATTTTTCATTTCTCTCTGGACCCAATTCTGAAGTCCACCATGGACTTCAGAATTGGGTCCTGCGTCCACGCAAACGAAGTCGCGGGCTGAAGCTAGTACCTACTATTTCTACCTAACCCTTTGCAGTATGTGCTGTTGAACATCATGATGATGTCATCTAGCTGATCTCGACCACAGCGACTGCATCCGACGTTTTCTCAGGGTGGTTGAGAGCTAAAATGTGCTGCTCTTTCATGTGTATTCATGTGACTAGCATCATATCCAATTTTGCCGAAAAACTCCGAGCGCAGAGCTGACCAGCTGTTAAGAGCGTTTACGACGTACGACATTTCATACAAACTTTCAAATCCTTTTTTTTTAAATGAATGAACCGATTTTAATGAAACTTCATAAGCAAGACACATAGGTATAAAAAGTTAATTGGGAACATTTTCGAAAAATAGCTAAATTCGACCGATTTTAAATTTTCCATAGACATTTCGAAAATGTTCTTAACTAACTTTTTACACCTATGTATCTTGCTTAGGCGTATGAAGTTTCATTAAAATTGGTTCACTCATTTCGAAAAACAAGGACTTGAATGTTTGTATGAAATGCCGTAGGTACGTCGTAAACGCTCTTAATGAGCTCAAGAATACTCTTTACATTGTATTATCGATCTTTCCAGAAAACCCTTCTCACATAGTTAGGTCACGGTTGTACATAATGTAGGCTGTCGTCTACATTTCGTGCCTCCAGGGATTCCGTCTAAGTGTCTAGGATTACATGATTACTGAAGTAAGTAGATATTTTGCGGATCATATTATATGTTTATTATGTTGCTTATGAGTTTATGTGAAGACATATTTTGTAGGAGACTTGTTACTGTTATAATGAAAACAGAGTTGTAGACAAAGGAAAATATGTTGAATTTATTACTTGTATCTTTAGATCACTTCAATCTTAAAATAAACATATTTTTAATAAGAGCCACTGCAGCGGGGCTTTGACCTCACGATTTCTTGAATGTAGGACCAGTTTCAGTCACCGGACACGGGTGCTTCGGGAGGTACCTGTTCCGGATAAGGCGGGAGGAAACGCCCGGGTGTCACCACTGTGTGGATCGCCCGGAGGACACGGTGGAGCATACGGTGGAGGTCTGCCCGGCTTGGGCGGAGCACCGCCGTGTCCTCGTGGTAGCGATCGGCGGCGGCGATCTCTCGCGTCCGGCCCTGGTCCAGGCCATAGTACGGAGCGAGAGTACATGGGAAGCCATTACCTCCTTCTGCGAAGCAGTAATGCTCGCGAAGGAGGAGGCGGAACGCGTGAGGGAGAGGCAAGCTTTGCGCCCTCACGCCCCTAGTCACCGCAGGAGACGCCCTGGGCGTCGGGAATTGGCAGCTGACTCCCGGCCACCGTAGGCGCGGGCTTGCGGACGGCGAGCAATGGGTAGCTCGCCGTCCGGTAAGGACCAAGCCCGAGTCGACGGCGCGTTGTGTTCCACGCGCCTCAAAGAGATGTCAGCACTATTGACGGGGTCCGCTAGGGCCGATGCCAGCTAGGGTTGCGGGATGTTCGAAAGAGTTACCGTGGCCCCGGCACAGGCAACAGAAGGAACACGGGTAGGTTTTAGTAAGTAAAAGTCTGACACGCCCTCCCGCTCCGCCCAGAGCGGGAGAAGTCATTTGATGATTTCCCATCCACAAAAAAAGAAAAAAAAAAGGACCAGTTTCAGCATTAGCCGTTCGGCTAGTGTTAATTAATCGTGTGTGTCTAGAGAATGGAAAATGCGGTTTCAAAATTAGTAAGAATAGTAGATTCAAATAATAATAGAAGTCAATAAATCAGCGCACAACGCACTAATCAAAACTTCTTTTAACCACTAACAATTTTCTCGTGCGCTTTGAATCAAACCAAGTTTTCCAAAAGGTTATATAGTGGAACTTTGTACGTAGTGCCACTTGCCAGCTTGTCAGGTTGCCAGCGCATAATTTATCTTTTAGTACAACAACAATCTTGTTACAATACTTATTGTTTTATTTTATGCCTGGACTAAGAAAGACTTGAGTAAAGAATAAGAAAACCTAGACTTACAAACTAGTGCTATTCCATTCTTCTCTAATGTTAATGCATGTGCACGTATTTAATACTAGCGACCCGCCCAGGCTTCGCACGGTAACACTAATTATCTATAGCCGGATGACTAGTGGTGGATGACTGAAATACTATCTTGAATTCATGCAAGCCTAGTACTTTTTGTTAGGTTAGTGTGCCAAAGGAGAATGGGCGTTTTGGTACCACCCTCCAACAGCAATAATTGTTGTATAGTTGAAAAGGTCTTAACCATATAAACAATATTTACCATGGCCACTTTCCCGAATTCATAGTCCGTTCGGAGATATCGCGTTATGAATATGTAAAAAAAAAAAACTTTTTGCTATTTTAGTCTATTTTTATTTAACTTATGTACTTATACGAAGCTACTATTGCAAGAAAACCCCCTCCCCTCCCTCTTCGATTCGTCACAGGACAGCGCGCGCGCCGCGGTAGCCGACTCCAGTCGTTCAGTACCTCTGCTCGAATCTAGTTTCGTTGCGTCTTTACAGTTCGGCTAGTTTGAAGATCTATTCCTGTTTTATTAACCTCGGCTTGCTCACGGACACTGTTTCTTGTTATTAACGTTGAACCCGGCGTGCTCACGGACCCTGTTACTGTTTTAAACGTTGACTTCGGCTTGATTTATGGACTTTTGAACTGCTCATTGATCCGACTATCACAATGGAACGCAATCGCAACTGTGTTATGTGTCGGCGAGGCTTTTATCGTGGAAGATATCGAGAACATGTTTTATGTGATGACCGTCCAAGATCGCGTCCGGACCTTGCAGCATACTTACAAGAACATGCAGTTTTGGAGGTAAGATATTTTTGAAATCAATAATTGTTATGTTATGCCTGTATTTCGAACTATTTATTTTCTCTAACTTCAATACCTATCGCTCACGTAAATGGAGTAAGTAGGTATCTATACTTGAATCCATAATTCGAGAGAGTAATTGTTAGATTTCGATTTTGGTCCCATAGTAAAAGTTGTTTATGTTGATGTATAGAATGAACCCTTGAGAGGTTTCAGGTCAATTAAAATAACCCTTATAAATCACATCTATAAAAACAAAGCTGAATACAGTGCTTGACTGACAATGTGCGCGTACGTAAGCAAAGCGTGGTCTTTTGGTGCATTTTTATACTTCCCTAACACTCAAACACTATATTATGCTTTAGGGTCACATGGCCTCATCCACCGCGCGAGTGCATATATATAGCTAAATTAATGAAAGTGTCTACCGCACGTGTTAGTTCTGTTTTTAGATTGTAACAACCACTTCTAGTAATCAAAACAATAGACAACACAAAACAAAGATTTTTGTCGGGAACATAATAGTAGGCGCCCATTCTGGGTCACATTGCTTCGTCCGCCGCGTTAGTGCAGGTACATAGATTAACAAAAGAACCTAACGCATTAACAATGCTGTTTTAAGATTGTAACAACCACTTCTAGTAATCAAAACAATAGACAACACAAAACAAAGATTTTTGTCGGGAACATAATATAGTAGCCGCCCATTCTGGGTCACATTGTCTCGTCCGCAGCGTTAGTGCAGGTAAATAGATTAACAAAAGAATCTGACGCATTACCAATGCTGTTTTAAGATTGTAACATCCACTACTAGTAACCAAAACAATAGAAGAAACCAAACAAAGTATTTTTTTTAGTATTAGCCGCCAGCCGCCAAACTGATACGAGTAAGAAGACTATATTTTATGATCGTACCTTTTAATGTTGTGCTAAAAATTGCCTTTATTCATTCTTACACTGTCCATCTTTGTTCATTTCTATTCTTATTGACGGTATTTCTAGACGTATACAGGGTGCTTACTCTGGAATATAATTCCGATAGATCGACATTGGTCAAACGTCAGTTGGTTGAGTTACGTAGTTAGGTAGTGACGTTTGACTGACAATTCCACCCTGGTCGTATATGAAGTTACATTTAATGATCGCAATACAACAAAACCTTGTTTATTTGTCTATAGTATATTCTCTTTTACAGGTGGAGTTCAATAACACTCGAAGTATATGCCACCGATGCTGGCAAAGAATAGAAACCAGCGTTAGAATACCAGAACCTGCCATACCAGAAGTGCAAGAACCTGATGTTGGAAATGTTCAAGAAATTCACGTTCCTGGGTACATCAGAGCTCCAAATACTCCAAGACACTGCATTTTTAATAATTGCCAAAACCCTACTCGCCATCGCATACCAACGGCCATCAAGATTCACACTTTTAGTGAACACAAGCTATATATTCCTGATGGAGCTAGAGTGTGTGTACAACATCTTGAAGGCAATAGCTGGGATGAGTTACCCCAGTTTTGCAATGTTAGTCACAACTTCAATGCAGAACAGTTTAGAGACATCTTTGATATGCTCAGAACGGCTTTGCAAACTGGACAGAGACTTAATTTTGAAGTGAGAGATGCTATGAGCGACGAAGAAATGCACTTTTGGACTGGACGAAAACCTGATGAGTTTGATGCCAAACTAGAGCAAACTCCGTCACTTAGCGAAAGATGCAAGCAACCAAGAACTGCGTTAGGCACATATTTAACAAAACTGCGAACCGGAGATTCCGATGAAAGACTTGCGACACTATTCAAAATGTCAAGAAAAAAACTAGAGCGGCAACTAGCTATTGTTGGCGAATGCCTCAGCAATGAATACGTAATCCTACATTTGGGAATAGATCACATTACTAGAGATAACATATTACAAAGGAACCTAACTATCTCTAAAGCTTTGTTCGGAAATAACGACAATGATAAAGCAATATTAATATGCAATGGCACATACATATACATCAACAAAAGTTCCAACTTTTTATTCCAGCGGCAGTCCTATAGTATGCACAAGTTTCAGAACTTACTAAAACCATTTTTAATAGTATGCACAGATGGCTACATTTTAGATGTCAAGGGCCCCTATGCTGCACCAAAAACCGACGCCAATATAATGAGCGACATCATGAATAATGAGGAAGATCCACTACATTGGTTGCTGCAGACAGATGATGCATTTATATTAGACAGAGGGTTTAGAGACAGCCTAGGTGATATCGAAGCGTGTAGATACGAATCTTATGTGCCACCAACAAAAGATAGAAATGAATCGCAGCTGACTGTTGAACAGGCGAATGAATCTCGGGCCGTAACATTATGCCGATGGGTCGTAGAAGTGGTGAATGGAAGATTCAAACGCGATTTCAAGCTCTTGCGGCAAAAATATTTTAATAAAACACTGCCATACATGTTTTGTGATTTCAAAATCGCTGCAGCGCTTTTAAACCACTTCCACGTACCTATTACAGACAACAATTACGCTGAAGCCTACCTAGACAGGATCACTGATAAAATACTATACGCTTAATCTACTACACAATTACGTGGAAAGAAATCGACTAAATAGTCGAAGAGTTGACTTTCAGAGAATAGAGGCGGGCGAAATAGATTTTTTTCCGCAAATGACAGAAGATCAGATTATTATTCTGGCTCTGGGCACTTATCAATTAAAGCTGGCAAAATCATACTGCGCAGAGCATTTGCAAAACGGGCTCTATAATATTGAAGTGTATAGAGAAAATGCCCTCGACGACTTGCCCGATTATGGCATCAATGAAAATGCGTGGCTTCTACGTGGACGTATTTAGTCACGTCACGTAAGATCAAGAGTGTACTACTCATACATTCTGATAAATAGTAACCACACAGCAGAAGATGTCATCTTACAACACTACTGCACGTGTTTGACGGGAAGACGTACTATAGGCACCTGTGCACACATTATATCAATTATTTGGTATTTGGGATATGCCAGACGTGAGGGTTTCCTTGCTCCTGCAATGTTTTTAAATGATTTTATTGTAAGAGATATTTATGATTAACTTTAGTTAGATAAATAAAGAGTTTTAGTATACTGAGATGACAATCATGGCTTGAATGATGATTTTCCCCCTAAAAAGCGATATTTAGTAGTGATATACTCCTTCACAAACAGTAAATTCGACATCAGTAACAACTAACAGAAAAAAAAGTTCGAAGTCGATTATCTCCGAACGGACAACAAATCGAGACAAGCGCCATACATACTAGTGTTTATATTTGTAATAGCTTTCCGGTCATATAAAAATTATAGCTGTTGGAGCGGGTACCAAGTTCCATACATTTTGCCCATTGTCCTTTTATCCAAATCCTATTCGTGGGGTAATAATACTAATGAATTGAAATACTATCTTGAATTCATGCAAGCATGGTACTTTTTGTTAGGTTAGTGCTCATAAAAAATATGACACTAAATTACTAAAAATAAATAAAATTCTATTGATCCGATCACTACTACCAAACTTCACAGGATCACTCACTGGGCTAATCTGAAGATTTCATAAGAACCGCTCCAGCCGTTTTTGAGTAACAGACAGACACAAGTGTCAGACAGACAGTCACAGACACAGCTACCGCCAACTGTAACCCGCAATTATTAACTGTGCTACGAGTACATTTATTAGGTATATGCTGTCAGGGAAAGAATCAAATTAAACAAGATCCTCTGATTATTTCCCCTCCTTTTTTATATACTTGTACATATTATTATTATTATTTTAAGATTGTTAGGTTTCAAATTATGTAAATATTTCAGCATTATCTCATTCTTATATACAGATTAATGATAGAATATTTAAACTTAAACAAATTAAACAAGTACACACTGATACATTACAAAGTTTATTGTATTAAAACTATTACTGTGGGTACACAAACATCAAATGTGGCTAGCCACCAAACTTATAGAACTTTCCCAATCCAGGAACAGCTCAGCAGCAGGATCCTTTTTAACACCTCGCCTCCATTACAAGCATACTAAGGAAGATACCAGCAAGAGACTTAACCACAAAAAGGCTCAGAGTCGCTTGTGAGGATTTGTGTGATGAATGCTTAATAACCTCTAGCTCAAATGTCAAAGTACTGACACAATTAGACTGTGCTCAAAAAGAAATTTAACATTGGCAACGTGTCCTGAGACACAGCCACACACTTTTTCACAACTGGTACTGTTACCTAGTCCCTTAACTTTCAGTAGAAAATATATAGTTGTGTCGGTCTCACTCTCTCATACGTTATACTACAACTTAAACTCAGTTATCAATCAGATAGTAACAGATAACACTATAGATCTCAGTTGAGAACAGTTAAACTCAGGATTGTCTCAGTTTGATACTCAAAAACGGTAACCCATGGTCTCAGGTAACATACACACACACACGTCCATTTTTATATACATATATAGCATAAAACGTAACGAGAAAACAATGCACAATGATAAGCATTAGGTATTATACAACTTCAGAACCACTTAATTTGAAATTTCTCTTGAACGGAGATTAATACATTCATCAGTTACTGAAGGCTCTCGGTTTATGTCGGAAAGTCGATTCATTATCCTGACGAAGACGTATGGCTTTTGAATAATCCGAATTATTACATGCGAAAATATACATATTTAGACGAGCTCTTTACGACTCATGATGAACTACTCTGAAGAGTTGAAATGTTGTGGTCAACACAGACTTAAACTCATTGCTCAGTAATTACAAGACTCGCGTGACTTCAAACAAAATTATTACAAACTTGGTAAACTTTTTGCTGCCAAAGGTGGACAAAAGGGGCATGCGTCATCTCAGGAGACCATTATGGAACTGCGGAAGGAGAACCTTGAAATCAGCAACATTGTGAAGTCGCTAAACGTTCGTGTAGATCAGCTGGAACAACAAACTCGATCTAACAACATTGAAATTCAATGCGTACCTGAGAAGAAGCACGAAAATGTCTTTGATATTGTGTCAGAAATTTCTAAAGTGGCCGCGTGTGTTGTGGAAAACAGAGATATTTTGCATTGTACTAGGGTTGCCAAACTAAACCCTAATAATACTAGACCACGTTCAATAGTTGTACAGCTGGCTACCCCTCGACTTCGTGACCAATTCCTAGCGGCTATTGTTAATTTTAATAAAAACAATAAGGATAATAAACTGAACAGCGTGCATCTCGGCTATTCTGGGCCAAAAACACCAATCTTCGTGACTGAACATCTGTCCCCCACATACAGGGCTCTGCACGCTGCCGCAAGGATCAAAGCCAAAGAACTTGGTTATAAATTTGTGTGGATTCGAGGTGGTAAGATTTTTATGCGTAAAGTAGAAGACTCGGATCATATCATGGTTAGAAACATGGACACTTTAAATAAGTTAAAATAATTTTTAACCTTCATTAACATTAATTTATTGTAGTCGCAGCTTTGGTATCAATTATAGTTAAAATTCTCAGCTCATAATATTAATATTTATTACCAAAACACAAGAGGTCTACGCACGAAGACTCATAATTTTTGTCGTCAATTGTCTTTAGAGAACTATGATATTGTGATTTTAACTGAAACATGGCTGAATGATAGTGTTTTGAGCGCGGAGCTTTTTGACGATCGGTATATAGTATATAGAAGAGATAGAGATGGTAGGAAAAAGGACGGGGGTGGCGTATTGATCGCTGTATTAAAAACAATTAACTCAAAACGTATGGTTCAGTGGGAAAGTCAATGTGAGGATCTTTGGATAACTATAGAGGTACCGTTATTAAAATCTATTCGTCGAATAGCTTTGTGCGCAGTTTATTTACCACCCCCTGTGTTACGTAGTAGTCTGGACAATTTTGTGGACCGCTGTAACGTGGTTCTTGAACAGACAAACTTGTGCGCCTGTATTGTCGGTGACTTTAATTTGGGTAATATACAATGGAATTTGGTATATGACGCAGATAAAAATTATACTCCTCCTGGCATTGCTAATGTACTAACTGACTTTATTCACATGCATAATTTGTCACAACTTAATAGCACCCTGAATGTGTCTGGCCGAATATTAGACCTTGTATTAAGTAATGTACCCAGCGGTAGCGTTACTGCGGCCCTAAATTCCCTCAGCACCATTGATGTCCATCACCCCCCCATCGAAATCCTGATTACAGCGAGTGAAGAAACCCGACTTCCATATAATCCTCAGACTACAAAAATAAATTATAATAAACTTGCTTACACGAAAATTTGCGAGAATCTAAACGATATAAACTGGGAACAACTGTTTGAAAAAATGGCTGATGTTAACGAAATGCTTCGAATGTTTTATGACAGGCTCCTGCATATTATACATATGCACGTACCCTCTAAACCTACTTTTAAATATAAAAAATATCCTCCTTGGTTTAATAAAAGCTTAATAAGAGCTTTAAAAGAAAAAGAAAAAATAAGATCTCGCTTCAAAGTCTATAAGAACCCTAGGGATGAAATCGAGCTCAAATTATTGGGCAAACGGTGTTCCAAATTAGCTACTGATAGTTATAATGAGTATATTAGAGACATTGAAAATGAAATACCTAAAAATCCGAACCGCTTCTGGGCATACATTAAAGATAAAAAAGGTGGCTCTAGCTCTTATCCAGCCACAATGACTAATGGAACCGTATTTACATCAGATGGTCCAGAAATTTGTGAAATGTTCGCGTCAAATTTTTCCTCCGCTTTTAGTAGCGCGACAGCGACCCATAGTGAACCTGAGTCCGATTTTCTTCATAATATGAAGAATAACAGTCTACCACTAACAGCGCCTGTGATTGATCTCGATAGCCTGTTGAACAGGCTCAAATTATTGGATATTCGTAAAGGTGCTGGGCCTGATGGTATTCCGCCAATATTTATTTATAAATGTGCTCCCGCTTTGGTATCCCCTTTAGCACTAATATTTAACGAGTCTCTTAGCTCAGGTGTTTTCCCTGATTTATGGAAAAAAGCAAAGGTTATTCCAATTTATAAAAGTGATCAAAAGGATGACATTAAAAATTATAGACCGATCTCTATCTTATCAACCTTTGCTAAGGTTTTCGAATCCTTAGTTTGTCTTTACATTCAGGCACATTTCAAATTGTATTTGAGCTTTTCTCAGCATGGATTCGTAGGGTCTAGGTCTACTTGCACTAATCTGGCGACTTTCACAGAAATGCTATCGGATGCCATTGACTGCGGCAAGCAGATTGACGTGATTTACACAGACTTTAGCAAAGCCTTTGACCGCGTGCCTCACCATATACTTCTATCGAAGTTATCTGCGTATGGAATCACCGGTACACTTTACGACTGGCTTAGGTCTTATCTCGAAAATCGTTCCTTCTTTGTCGCAGTTAATGGTTTCCAATCGGGAACCTACAAAACATCATCAGGGGTCCCCCAGGGCTCACATGTTGGACCAGTTCTATTTATTATGTTTGTAAATGATATCCCGCACTGCCTGAGATTCTCTGATTGTTTTATGTATGCAGACGATCTTAAATTCTCACGGATAATCGAATCTGAAAACGATTGTACATTACTTCAGAGGGATGTAGACTCGTTGGTTAAATGGTGTAATGATAATGAAATGAGCTTAAATATAAAAAAGTGCTACCACGTGAAATACACTCGAAAAAAGAAAGCAACTGCTAGTGTATATCGCGTGGGCCCTAACGTTGTCCAAGAGGTGGATCAGGCGAGGGACTTGGGAGTTGTTTTCGACAGCGCCTTGACATTTGTACCTCATGTCGAGGGTGTCATCAAAAAGGCTTCTAGAATGCTGGGTTTTGTCATAAGGAATGTTGCTGGTTTTAAGCGTAATCGGACGAAGATCTTATTGTACAACTGCATCGTTCGTAGTATCTTAGAATACTGCAGTACGATTTGGAGACCTCATTACTCTACGCACATTCTTCGACTGGAGCGAATACAAAAGAGATTCCTCTGGCATCTAGCCTATGCTAGCGGAAATGCTAAAAGGATACGATCCTATGAATCCCGACTATCTTATTTTAAGATGGTCTCACTTGAGAAACGTAGAACAATCATTGACTCTTCCTTTGTTTATAAGCTACTCCGGTGCAAAATTGATTGTCCTCTACTACTATCAAAGTTTCAGTTTCGTGCTCCTGCCAGAATCCCTCGTGCTCCTATAACTCCTTTACACCCTCCACTCCGCAGAACTATACTGGGTGCAAACTCTGTCGTTCCTCGTCTTTGCAAATTGTTGAATAACAGCAGTGATCTTATAGACGTGCATTTTGACTCATATGCCAAGTTTCATAGAACAACTATATCAATTGTTTAAGCAATTATATAAATTTTAATTTTGATTTTAATATTAATTGTGATTATAATTTGACTTTTGATTCGGATTTTAATTAATTTTGATTTTAATATTAATTGTGATTTTAACTTGACTTTTGATTTCGATTATAATTTTGATTTTAATATTGATTGTGATATTAATTTTACTTTTCATTTAGATTTTAATTTGTGATTGTAATTTAGATTTTAATATTAATTGTGATTTTAATCGACTTATGATTCGGATTTTAATTAATTTTGATTTTGATATTAATTGTGATTTTAATTTGACTTTTAATCACGATTTTAATTTTTGATTGTAATTTTGATTTTAAATAGATTTTTAATTCGGATGCCAATTTCGCTATTATGTGCAGTTTCGATGTGTTTATGTTTGCTTTTCGTACTGTAAATCTCATCACGTAATGCTTGTTATACCTATTAATTTTATTTTAGTTAAGTACCCAAATATTAATGTTTAATAATAGTTCAGTGCTTGTGGCACATCTTATTTGTTTATGGGGCATGCGGTGCTAACCTGTAATTAATTGTTACACTAACCTTGGATATTATATACTTACTTTAAATGTTATCAGTGTAAACAATTGTTGGTTGGCCAATAAAGGAAAATAAATAAAATAAATAAAATGGACTATTTTATATATTAAGGGGGAAGAGCTAAGTAGCGAAATTCAAATTTACTTATGATTTTTGCAATTTGCAGCTTAGTGTCTGGGTGTATGTTGATTAAACTATGATTCGCAACCGTAACAAATATGTATTTACATAATAACATTCATTAGAATCATTAATACAACTCCATAATTAGTATAATCTTCAAATGTCAAGATTTCATGAAATAGTCATTCAATAGGATTACTTGGTCTTAGAGAGTTGTATTGATGACGTTAATTATTAAAATTATGTAAATACGTGCTTGTTACGATCGCGAATCATATTTTAATCAACATACAACCCAATACTTGCCCGCAAATTGCAAAAAAAACAAAAGAATATTTGAATTTCGCGGGCTACCCTGGCGGTTTCGCCTTAAGAAACATGAATATTCAAGAATAAATATAGCGAGTGATGCCTTTTGTTCACTCTTGGCTATGGCATACAGTCATAATGTTTAATGTTTCCTATCTTATTGCATTCAATATTTTTGATGCTAATAAACTCACAACTTGTAAATATGAAAAACACACTAACATTTATATGTACAACTCTATAAAATCTAGCAAAACCGAGCAACTGTTTCATAACATCGAACCACAGAAAACAACCTGCGGTAATACCGAACAGCATTTTTGTTTTCACGATCAAAATATGAACTATACAAATAAATAAAATTGAAGTGTCTGTTTGTAATGTCAAAATAACAACTTTTTACTAAATGCATATGGAAGTATATACGGTACTTATAACAAAAAAGGAATTTTTAAATGTTCGTCTGTCTGTCTGTTTGTTCCGGCTAATCTCCGAAATGGCAGGACCGATTTTAACGGAACTTTCACTGGCAGACAGCTGATGTTACGGGGAGTAACTTAAGCTACTTTTATTTTAGAAAATTAATTAAGGTTCCGCAAAAAAAAATAAAACCCATGATATTGTGAACAAAAAATCGTTTTGCATTTGGTAGCCCAATTCTCGAGGATCATTATAGGCTATTTAATATAACGCTACGATCCTTAGGAGCCGAGCAAAAAGAAAAAGTCAGAAAGAACACTAAGCGAAAACGAATAGCGCGGGCGAGCGATGCAACGCGGTGGGTCAGGAGTTTTGTTGTGAAATGTGGCTGTTATTTTAGTATATTATATTATATTATGTATCTTACGAATTCCACGCGAATGAAGTCGCAGGGCACAGCTAGTCCATTAATAAAAATAAACCAAGGTTTCTCGTAAAAATTCAGATGGATATAAAACAAGAAAATAAAATTCATGCCGAAGCGTTTCTTTTACCATGAGCTATTCAGTATTATGAGTAAAATAAACCGCGTAAGAACCGTGGAAGACAAAAAGCCTCTTTCATTAGTACCCGAGAGAAATCTGTTTTTTTTTTATTTGAAACGACAAAAGTTCTCAGCCCTTACAGTTTGCGTCTATAAATCACTTTAATTTATAGAGACGAAAGCGAGGAACACTCTAAGTTTCGGAATTACGAGGTTGCTATTAAGGTTGACAAATGTTACTTTGGAACGACATACGGAACCCTAGAAGTTGTTATATTAATTGGTTACTTTTAAAATTGACGCGGATTTGTTGAGCGGCAAACTTTTGGCATCAATTTTGGTTATAAATAGGTGTTGCCTTAATTATAATCGTTAATGTAATTGGAGTTTTGTACTTTTGTGGGAAAAAGGAATGATGGCATTTATTTTAAAGACGGAGCAAAAGAGTAAATATTATGTCTGCTACATAAAATATCGATTAATTCTTTGTGTTTACCACTAATCAAATTCGTCGTTGGTGGCTATGAAAAATTGTAGTTTTACATGACCTGTAAGTAAAATACTCGTAAAAGAATTTCTCGACCAATTCGCGTTATTCAGCATAAAAATACTTTTCGGCAGATCTTCGTCAAGCAAATGTACTGGGTAGCTAGTATTAATTGGTAATAATGGAACGCCAAAAACCTTGAACATCTCAAAGTAATTACAAAATTCGTTCCAGCCAAAATAAAAATCTCGGTTAATCGAAAAGTTGCGACTCAATTTTTTCCTCTCGAAAATGTCGTGAAACTCAAAGAAATCAAGCGAAGCACTTAGAGCAAGCTTCGGCTTTTTACTCCGAAGACGTCAAACTTTAATTGTTCTCCGGTCTTGTTACGTTAACCTGATTCCAAGTTTCTTTGTAAGAGCTCCGGGATGTGTAATTTAAAAGTAACAACGTGAAGTATTTGTGCATTTATTTTCCCGTGTTTTTTAAATTTATTTACTTACGAAATCGTCATGCTTTAATAGGAGTTAGCAGAGATCTTATTAATCCCACAAATAGTTTCAGAAGGACCTAATATAAAAGTAACAGCTTAGAGTACTTGCGTATTTCTTTGTCCAGTTTTATTAAAACTTATTCAAGTAAGTAAATTAAAAACACTGTTAAAGGAGCCTAATCGTTAAGCAGGACATTCACGATCAAATTTGAATGACGTAAAACCATTAGTAAGTCATTGCATTGTATATCTTTGAATTACTAGAAATTCAGTAGCGTAATAGGGATAATGACTAAAATGTTTTCTTTGTCCGTCAGGTAGATTATTAACAAATATAAGACACGTATTTTTTTTCTTTTTTTACGTGATCAAAAGATTACGGCGATACATTGAGTTAAAATGTGGCATGACGTCACGCCTTGCTAGATTTTATACTGAGTTGTGACGTAGCGAGCCCCCGCTCCCTAACTTTAAGCTTTTGATGCCCGGTAGACATTGGAACTAGTCATCTTCCACTTTTGACATTTGACGAGTATGTATTAATTGGAAAGTACGTTTTGTATAATGATACTACTATAATTTCGTACATTATTTTTGGATTCTAGATTCCGAAGGTTTCGAAAAATACCACAGCAGGGCTAACATGTCACGCGACAATTACTCACTCTCGCGTCGAAAGCTCTTTTTTTGACTGCCTCATTGGTCCAGTGGTCGCAAGCGCAACTACTGATCATGAGGTCCTGGGTTCAATTCCCAGGTCGGGCAAGGTGTTATTGGGTTTTTCTATCTGGAATTTCTAAGTAGCAGCTCGGAGTCTGGACTTGTGCCTGGTCGATGGCAATATGGCAATAGGGTCGCCCCCTATTACATGGGACTTAAACATAACATGCGAAATTTGGGTGTACTATAGGTACACCTCTGCCCAATCCGGGAAACAAGGCGTGATGCAGTGGCACAGCTACAATTATCATTAGAGGGAAGCCGAAGAAAATTGTTCAGTTCTCATCAGCTCAGACAGAAAACTGAAGGTTTTAATCTTATGATGTATTAAACTGGTATTAAATATAATTATTTAATGTGATGTGATACACAGTTACACACACAGGTGTACCATATTATGTGGCAATAGTAGACACTAAGAAGAGTATTTGTTCCGAAGGGAAGCCGATAAGAATCGGGTTGTATGAAGGCTACGCCCCTGGCGTGATGTTTTGTTATGTGTGATTGTGTCCTATGATCCGATCTTCTCCAAAACAACAAAAAACACTTATAAAAAAGTCCTTATCCATAAATTCAGTGATCATACATTACATAGTGCCGTGCACTAATTATGGCCGCGTTAGCCGGAGCAGACCGTGGGATGTTTCAATTTAACTTTTTGTTTCACCCTCAAACCTCGCTGTATGGCTTGCGGCTTTATACTCTCTAGTTTTGTTAGGGAACCGTCACACGAGATCGGACTTGACTAGTTCGAGCCGGAAAAGTTGTAAGAGTGGTTAAATATGTCCCATTTATGCGTTTATTCTTTTGATGTCAGGGCGTTTATTCAACATTTTACAGGAAGAAGTTTAAAGAAGTTATATTATAGTAGGTGGTACACCGTCATCCAAAGCAGAGGAGTGAGGAGACGTGAAATTAACGATTTTTTGGTACATTTCCTCTCCTTGAATGAATTATGTCATTCTTACAGCCAGTAATGACTATTATTTAATTATTTTGTATAAGGTAGTTTCACAGCTGACAGTAAGTACAATCTAATTATATGTATTATGCCAATTACGAAGTACACAGAAAAACAAGAAATACAGAGAGTGACATAATTATTCATATTTAGAGTGTGTGTGTGTGTGTTTTAACTGACTATACCTACACATAATATTAATATTAAGACTCATTTATTCATGAGTTACCTACTATTTTAATACCTGAGAGCCCTAAATTTTTTACGCGTTACAGGAAAGACAATACAATTTTATACTACACTTCTCTAAGTCGCCATCCCGTGGTTGCCGTCGTAACGAAGCGACAAAATCTAACCAGTCCCTAACCCTTTAACGAGACGTAGGTACATTTTTTGTTCATGCCCATGTTATGAGTTTTGCAAAGGCAAATATAATAGAAAGTCACGTCACGCGTTGACACTTTTTTGCGACATATTCGCAGCTTTGTGCCTTAATTTTTTGTGTTCTCTGTGACCCTGTTGTTGTTGTAAATAATGTAAACCAGACTAAAGTTGGTTGTTTGTTTACATAATGTATAAAACAACATTGTTGGAAGGATCTTGTATATGTGTATATGTTTATTTACATTATATGTAGGATCTTGTCGAAACAGAGATATGGTGTGTACGTGTAAAGTAGGCAAGGGTGTGTCAAACGTTATGATTATTCATAAGTTACAGTACAACGCTTTAGCACGATGTTGTGTCATAACTCGATCAAATATCCACAAGGAAAAACAAATGAATGAATGTTGTTCTTGCCATTCTCGAGTCGAAAACTGATTGATTTTCTTTTGTTTTGTTGACAGTACGGCTAGACGTTATAAAACCGAATTAGAATAGGTATTTATGCTACAAGTGCGGAAAGTAGGTGATTTCCGGCGAGTGGCATTTTTATTCGCGAGCAAAGCGAGTGTATAAGTCGACACGAGTCGGAAATCATCGTATCATACAACGTTTTACGATGCGTGGTGCGAGGAAATAAAAAAATATGTATGAAAGTTATTTTTTTGATAAAAATGTAAATCTAGAGTAATTAATGACGCGTTTAATGAAGTATTAGTGTTATTGTACCTTTTATATGAATGATAATCTGTACTTGACTAGTTTGTCAAACTTTTCTCAAATAATAAAATTCTGCTTCGGTCTGACGACGCAACGGAGATAAAAATTAAAAAAAAAAACTGAAGAGTAAAAAGCACTAGTGTGAAAAAGTGACACTTTCCGCACACTTTTGGCTGCTTAGAAAACGCTCTTTTCGAGCACATGCACTGTTAAATAAATTGTGCTTAATATGGACACATGTTAGTTAAAAACCTGCAATAAATATACCTACCCAAATAATCCCAGCAAATATCAAGTAAGAAAAATTAAAAGAAATCTCCCCCTTTTTTTTGATAAACAGCATCATTAGAAGAATATCACTAGTGACTTTTAATTGAGTACCGGTGTCAATTAGGTTCGTTTGATTCCGAGTTAAAAGATATAATTAGTATCGTTATCTGCTACGGATGTAATTTGTAGCAGAGGTCTACGGCTACTACGGCGTAGCGTAGGTAGCGTAGACGTCGTAGACGATAGATTAACGTCATTGCCTTGAAATTGTAAATCTATAAGTAGCTACATTTAGAAATGATTCTGTGTTTATCACGTTAATATTAAACATACATATACTAAAGAAATCTCGATGAAGGTGTCAAGTGGTATAAATCGTGCGAAGCAGGGCGGGTCGGGTAAATGAATGATACTTTTCATTTGTAGACCATTTTGTAGCGAAATAAAAAAGGAAATGACATTGTTCCACTTAGCATACATTTATTTTTGAGTAAAAAATAAATAAAAAATACACCGATAGTCAAAAAAAAAAAGTCAAAAAGGTATTTGACGATTTAAAAGTTATAAAAACAGATGACAATTTATGATGAAAAATATAAAAGTCATAATATGATTATAATATTCTAAGATTTTTAACAAAATGAGAAAATTATCGTTCTGACGAATTATTTTGAACAATGTTTTTAGAATCAATCTAATAATAAAGCTGAATAGTTTGTTTGTTTGTTTGAACGCACTAATGTCTGGAACTACCAGACGGATTTGATTTTTTTTTACATTTGATTGCCCAATTTTTGAGTGCTAAGACCCTTAGAAGCCGAGCAAAAAGAAAACAAGTCAGAAAGAACGCTACGCAAAGACGAAGTAATAGCGTGGGCAGGCGCAGCGATGCGATGCGGAGACAAGAAACAGGCGAACGAATTCTCAGGCAGAAGCGAGTAGACTATGATACTCACTTAGTATGCAGTCTTTCATTCAATTCTCACGACGATTACGATATGTATTTGCACAATGAATCTTTTAATAATATTATAATTTATAATAATATTATAAAGCTGAAGAGTTTGTTTGTTTGTTTGGTTGAACGTGCTAATCTCAGGAACTCCTGGTTCGAATTGAAAAATTATTTTAGTGTTGAATAGCTTATTTATCGAGAAAGGCTATAGGCTATATATCATCACGCTACGACCAACACGAGGAGCGGAGCATCAATGAAAAATGTTGCAAAAACGGGGAAAATTTATTCCTTTTGAGAGCTTCCGTTGCTTGCGCTGCGTAAACGGTTAAAGTTACGCAAAAATCATGTATGACGGAATTGTTCCTCTTAAAAAGTTCTAATAAAATGTCCGCAATTACATATGTCTATCTTTTAAGGTTGGCTTACTATAACTTTTTTAATGGCAATCAAATTTGTTATGCATTACTTGCCAAGGTGTTTTCATAAACATAGTATTAATCCTTATCCAAATAAATAGTTTCATAATAAAGGTTGATTAAGTAATGTTTTTAAATTATTCGAATCGGACCTTTCGTTTAGTAATTACGACGGGTGTAAAAATGCTTAAAGTAAGAAAAATGCGCTTAGTCTATTAGTTACCGACACATTTTATTTTTTATTGACTGTTTGAACGCGCTAATCTCTGTCACTACCAGTCTAATTTGAAAAATTATTTTTGCATTTTATAGCCCAATTCTTGAGGAAGGCTATAGGTATGTAACATTTTGCTAAGAGCCTTAGAAGCCGAGCAAAAAGAAAAAAGTAAGAACGAGCGCTAAGCGAAAACGAAGTAACAGCGCGGACAAGCAATGCGATGCGACGGGGTGGGTCGGGGGAACCAGAAATTTCACGCGGACGACGCGACGTCGCGGGCGGAAGCTAGTTTAGTAATAAAACGAACATAAACGACTTTTATAAAATAATCTTCCGCTTCTCCTCCCATCACGAGCAGATTTTAAGGGTGTGCATCCACGCACCTGATGTTATAATCCCCTAGGATTCCACGCACCCTATTATTAAATGAAAAGAGGTGCGCGTAAGTAAATAAGTTTGTAAGTCATGTGACAATCCAGCCTTATTACATTTTTTCGCAACCTGAATAAGCAGAGTGGAGGCGTAGATACTAGTTCAGAGTGGATTGCATAACCGTGTAGATACAAATATTTTGTTTTATTTGATTGTTTGAATTTAAAATGCATATTTTTCTTCTGGGTTGTAACGGTACCGATCGTGGAACTATTAGAACAAACCTCTTAAAGTTAATGTTGTACAACAAATATACATTTTTTTATGGGGTACACAATAACAGACACAAGAACACGACGTGCCTTTCCTAATTTCCTTTTTTTGTGCAACAAAAATAAAAACTCAAAAAAATAAAGTAAAAAAAAAATGACATGAAAAGAATTTGGCAGTGCCACAAGGAGCGTGTAACATCGGCTAAAACTCACATATTTCTAAATAATGTAATAACTACGTTCCGCTCATATATACGCAGCCTTATCCTCAACATACATGGAACTTACGTAAGATGCATCCCCCTAATGAAATGAAGACGTACCATGTTTACATGGCGTTTGCAGTACAAGGGTGGTTACCCGGCTAATTTGAGTGATGCTGACATTACTTCACATAGTGGGGTATAAAGCTGCTTATTATTTTGCTGGATTATAATTTCTTTTGAAGTTAAAGGGCTTATGTGGCAGTGTTTTCAAATTCAGAATTCATTCAACGTGGCGTTTTATTTTTAACCGACTTCAAAAAAAGGAGGAGGTTCTTAGTTCGTCGGAATTTTTGTTTTTTTGTGTGGGATTACTCGAAGATGGCTGGACCGATTTGAAAATTTCTCTTTTTATTCGAAAGGCGGAAAAATTTCCAGGATTCTGGAAAAATCGAGGAAACTCTTCAAATATTATAGGCACACCTTTGCGGCCATTTGGGTATTTTTATAGTAACTCGTACATTTGCTCTCGGAAAGCACCATTTGGTGAAGTGGAACTGATGATGAAGACCACAGATGACCGCCGAAACTACTAAATAATATGTAAGTATTTCACGGGTTGCGATTCGATTACTTTAAACTGGTTGATGAGCAATTTATGCTCGTCCCAATGCATATGTTGAAGTGGAGCTGATGGTGAATTACCAGGAGAACTCCTCAACAATTAACGTCCCTGCATCGGGAAAAGCAATATTTTGTAAAAAGTGATGAGATGTTGACATATTGTAACTTATATAAATTACAAACCAACCCACTAAAAAGTGAAAAATAAAAACTTTTTTACAAAAAAAAAAAAACAACGGACTTCCAAGAAACACACTACAAACAGAAAAATAACTAATTTCGGAAGTCGGTGGCAAAAAACTAAAATACATATCCTCAGACACCGACTTCCGAAATGAAAGTAAGTTATTTTTACAGTTAATTTTTACCTAGTAAAAGACTCACAGTAGAATTAGTAGAGATGCGGGAAGTAACTATTTTGTTAAAAGTTAGACTTGGATTTTGTATTGACCTCTCGTCAGGACATGGTGACTCATAACTTACGTAAGACATAAATTACGAAGCCCTGTGATAAACAACCACATGATAAAAATGGTTATTCAAAACTCTATAAGCGCAATTTCATCCCTCGTTTTCCCACGTTATATAAAGGTTGTTCTTGCAAGGAGCACCGGCTGATTTCTGTGGCATAATTTTTCTCCCGACTGCATATTGTCGAGGGCAGGTAATTCTATTTGCCAGCGAAAATCTTTAGTAAATATCTTTTCGGTTGGAGAAATTGTGAACCTTGTCGTCGTTTATTATTAAAACACTTCTCCGACAATTTCCGTGGTGGTAATATGGGTTTTGAAATTATGGTTGGTGGGTTTTTAGGTAATTGATTTGACTTTGTGACACCTTATTTTTATGGACGCTATAAGATGTTCAAAATTTCATCTTGGATACAATATCCGGCTCGAAGGACCACAAAATATGGTTTCCTAAAATAATTTTACTTTCTAGACCGTTTAACCGGCAATAAGGTCAGGCTATACAGTAACAGTAATATCACCTTGTTATGGCTTGTTTTGATTATAATGTTTGAATATGTTATTTATTGTAACTATGCCGTATTCCCCAAGGTTTATGTAGATGATTAATCATGTTTCAGACATGTTGACTCATGTTTGACAAATTCAACCTACATATAAGTTAACTATAACATAATTACATTTCTATGTTTTACAATATGTATACGTTTGTCAGCATCGTTAATATTTTGTGGGTGTTTTATTTACCTTGCTTAAGTACTACAAATTAATATTACATAATTACTTACATGTGTCCAATAAAGGAAATTTTACTCCTAACTTGGTATTTATTGACTTTTTTCAAGACATTCAAAAACACACTTCGTAACCGACATTCCTCATTTTTTAAATTAACTTCTAATCAACATGTCCAACAAATCTGCTCACGTCATAATCTCCGTAATAAATCACATTCGATTATAAGCCTTTGTAATTTACCCCAACCATTGAAACTCTATCGAAAATCACGTGCACCGTCATAATACAGTTAGGCAGGGAAATTGTCATCGGGTATTAGGAAATAATGTCATTAAAACATTGCTTACTACAGACTTGATTGATGCGAGTTCGTTTGTTCTTCGTTACCGGTTTGAGATGCTGGTAATGATATTTCTGGGGTGTTCGATTTTGGTAAAATAATAAAATCAAATTCGATGGTTTTTCGGTTTGGAATAGAATTATTTTTGTAAATAAAAACGTGTTAATAGAGATAGCGAATTGACGTGAGATATTCCACTTGTGGTCGTAACACAGACCCGGGTTAGCTTGGCAGGAGCAGTGGTGGCCCAGTGGTAACGGCCCCGACTTACGAGTTGTTGATCGTGGGTTCAAACCCAAGCAGGCGCTTTACTTTTTGTAAATAATTTCATCTCCACTGCTCTCAAATCGGTGAAGGAAAACACCGTGAGGAAACCAGCATATCCTAGAACCAAAAATTCGAAGACATGTGACATCTACCAACCCGCACTGGGCCCGCGTGGTAGATTACAGCCCACTCCCATTCGAAGAGAGGAGGCCTGTGTCCCAGCAGTGGGAACATTATAGGCTGATTATGTAGGCTTGGCATATGGCAGTTTAAAATAGCAGGTACTTTACTTACGAAAAGACCTGAATGACGACTCTTTTATTTCTCGTCTTATCAATACAAAAAACAGGAAAGTCGATTCTCCGAAAGAGCTATTACATTATGTAAAGAAAACACATCAGTCACCGTTGTACCTACACTTTCTTACCCTTTCAGCAATATTAAATTGAAGAGAAAGAAACTTGCAACTCAAATGTATTAGTTCCCTTATATGAAAGAAGTTTGGACCGGTTTGTTGTTTTTTCATATACTTTTTCTATTTAGCATTTTATTTCGTACTTTTTGTCTTTATTGAGGTTCGTTTCTATCTATATTTATACACGACTAAAGTCAAAACTGTTCTGTTTATGAATTTCTGGTTAATTACCTAGGTAGGGGAGACCGAGGAGGGTTGTAACAATTTCCACGCCAATGGACATAATCTCTGCCGAAAACAGTCTTAGCTCTATGCACGTTTTATATACAAATAGCTAGTTCTATCCTCTATAGGATTATGATTGAAACAATAGTACAAATTATCTAGATCAGTACCGAGGTAAGTTGTAACACAGGGGTTTATTGAGATGTAAATGGACAAAATAAATGTAAATAAGCAACAGTCATAACAAATCAACCTTAATTAACTTTCAGTAATAAGAAAAATCTACATAACATCACATTATTTCATTCCTTCATTAACTTGAATCACACTTTGGTACGAAATTGAGACAATTTATGTGTTTCCTTCGAAATCATGCCTCTATCTGTCTTCCGAACATTTATTAGGCATTCTGAAATAACAAACCATGCAGAAACATACCAAAACGCATTTAGAAACCTTACAAAGTATTAAATTGGAGAGTTTTTACAGCTTGTACATAACCTCAAGATGTCCAGTGAAGCTAATAAGTTAATATCATGAATTGAAACTTAAATATTCAATGCGTTATGCAATGGATTACTAAAAAATTACCAACAACATAACACGTACCCATAAAAGGTAGGTAAGTTATAAAAAGTTTAGTTAAAACCTTACTTTCGTGATTTTTTGCGCCATCGACGTCACTCAGTCACATCTACTCCCCGTAGGCCGCCGCGACAAACCATCGGCTGGTGCATCAAGAAAGAGACTTAACGCAATGTTGACAGTTCGCTAATGATTATAATATCCGAGAAATGGATTTTGTAACAACTCTCCTCTGTCACAACTCTCCCCGGTCTCTCTTACGAGTACCTATATGATATAAGTTCTTAGTATGAACACAGCCATCTACTTACTGCTGACCAGCCTGTGACCAACTGAACAACCTGTTCACTGTTAGCTTTGTTTTCCTAAAGAAAATTCTTGGAACACAATGAAAATTAGTTTTTATTTATAACTTTATTCGTTATTATTTAATTCCTAGAATATTCATCTTGATAGCTGGCGCTAGGATTGTGCTCCTCTATCTTAAGAAGCGAAAGGTCCAAGGACCAGACTTTTGTACCTACCTATACGGGTGCTACCCGCCAAGCGTTGTGATTGCGTTGTTTTTCCTCTAACCGTTTCTTTTAACATGTTCAGCAATCGATATGCGAGTGGGGGTTAAACAAATAACAGTTTTTTTCAGTTAATTTATTCATCACTCTATCATTTTCCAGAATCACAACTTACTATGTCATCTAATTTACATTGACCTTCACAGCGCTGTCGTTTTTACATCAAATTAGGTAGCCCGAGTTGACACTTATTTCTCATTTATATATTTACAGGCCAACTTAGCGGTTTGAGCGGCGTAATTAGAAAACTTTTTTACATCATAATTACGAATGGTTACGTCAGAAATGTTGGTTAAATTTCCTAATAACTTTAGAGGGGAAGTTTGTGATTTTAAATTGCAACATTTACCGAACTGTTGGTCATTTGGAAGTTGTTTTGCGTTCGGAATACTCGTTTTGGTTGAAGTTTTGTGTGTAATTGATTCGATACTTTGGCGAGCTTCGGCAGACAAAATTGAAAATAAAAGCTAGGTTAATTATTTTCTTAATGTCAAATTAATTGATTTCATAATTGAACGCCATGAATACTTTGAGCGCTTCGTTAAATTGAACAAAGAGAATATCACGATAGAACAAAGACCGAACAAAAATGTCTTAGAACAATTTTACAAAGTAAACAAAATTAATATCAATCTGCCCTAAAAAATCCCAATTTATATTTACAGTTTGGTAAATTGCACAGCGAGCTATTAATATCAACTGGGTTCTTCGGTGCAAGAAGTAATCGGTAATATGATAAATCTCTCCCCTCGTTCTAACTTACGCATACTCGAAGCAATTTCCCCAAAAAAATTGAATTAATTTTTGCCAAACAATCGAAGGCAGCATCAATATTAATGAGCAGAGCTTTTTGCTCATTTATTCGTATGACGTATGTGATATTAAATAACATTGGGATTTTATCGGTAATTGCCTTTTTTTTGTGGATTGAAATACAAAGACACTTCTAATGTCTATGTTTTCGTATTTCTGTAACAAACATAATATCAATAAATTGAACATTAATTTCATCGAAAGTTTAATCAACATTTTCATAAGAAAAATCGATATTGAGAATCATAATATCAGCAGAGAAATAAATCTTTCACTGCAAGATTTCACGGAATCAAAATTACACATAGAAAAAAAATAGCACATAAAACCTGGTAATTAAACGATATAATCCCACGTATCAACAATTTCAAATCTGCAACATTACTATCAGGCTCTCAGAGTCCCTCACTACAACGTTTAGTATTACATCTCTTATCTCTCGTGAACACGTGCCATATACGTCGATACAAGCTTGATCCATCACCCCCAAACTCTTTGATGGTATAACACAATGGGGGATATTTTTAGTTTCCCCAACGAGATAAAAGTTTGCGTCCCGCCGACATAGACGGATAGAGATTGGCAGTATTATACAAACAATGATGGTGGTTGAAAAATATGTTGTTGTGTAATATGTACATCGTTAGATTTATCCTAACAAGAATAAAAGAGATACAGGGCCTGTTTTTATGTTTTTGGATAAATTAAAAAATGTACCTACTGCAAAAGTAAACCAAATCTTATCTGGATCATGAAGTTTTTGTAAAATGAGGTGAGGTCTAATATTTAATATAAAAAGAAAATTTGCATGTGTTCTGCAAAAAAGGGCAAAGGGTGTCATCTGCTCACGCTTTACAATAAATAAAACTACCATTGTGTTGATTTTCCTTTTGCTCGTGACAAATTACGAAACCAGCCGTAATAATATTTATAACCCCTAGCTGCTCAACCCCAACTTCATATTCAAACTTGATAATTTTAGAAGCATCGAAAAGTCATTTTAATATTGCCTTGGGCTATATTCACCCTTATGATATAAAAACCTTGAACAATAAAGATAACAAGAGCATAAAAAATCTACAATTTATCTGATGCTCCATAATTAAGATCAAAACTCAAAATGGTAAAAAAACATATAAATAGTCGAAATGGGGAAAATTCAAATAGGGACATTCAAAATGGGGACACTAAAAATGACTCACAAGACAAGACACTTAGAATAAGAACGTAATGCTTCATTACTCATTTCTTGTTTCCCCATTGAGCTAAACGTTATAGATACCGCAGATTACCGTTGCAAAGCAATGTTTTTATTCGATTCAATAGGGGTGGAAACAGAGGGTGTCCTGTGTCACATTGACCGTCTCATGTCTGTCTATTAAGGCACATAAACGCCAATGGGTATCGTAATGGGTGGTTTGAAAGACGTGCATGTGAATAAATTTTGGGGTTATTATTTAGTTAGGTTTCTTTGATTGTATTATCAGGGTGTAATCTGATGTAATTCTACTCCAGGAATAATCTCTACTCACATGTGACAATCATTTTCTGTTACAAATCCTGTAGGTTGGCTAGAAGATAATGTCTTATGTATCCCTGATTTGCATCAGTATATTATCATACTTACTACTAATATTATAAACGCAAAAGTTTGTGAGGATGGATGGATGGTTGTTTATTACTCTTTCACGCAAAAACTACTGAAATGATTTGGATGAAATTTGGCACACAAATAGTTTATTAGCTGGATTAAAAAACATAGGGTACATTTTATCCCGATATCCTTACGGGATCAAGATTTATGCGGGTGGAACCGCGGGGCGCTGCTAGGTGATGCATAAAACAAAGTTGCTTTTCGTGTCTGTCTGTGTGACCGCTTAAATCTTCTAAACTTCACATTGCGTTTTGATGCGGTTTTCCCTACAACTTAGAACATTTATTCTGGAAGGTTTATGTTTCATCATGATCATCATTCTCTTGCTCTTCTTCCAATTTATTTATGGTATAATACATTAATATTTAACTTAGATAATATATATTACAGCAATATTTTGACATGACCTCATTAGACACGTGAGGAGCAAGGGCGGGTTTCTAGTACGTATTTATGTAAATAAACTGAAGTGCCTACTTTGTATTCAGTAAGTTTGTGTAAAATAATATGTTTTTATGTATCCAAAAAGCCTGGTCGTAAAACTACAATCTTTCCCGAAATATTGTCTTGTCACCTGATAAGGTTCGCTCGAGGCGATTGTCCCAAACAAAAGTAGATATTTGGGCCTAACTGACGGCTCAGTTTGTTCTCGACTACTAATGTCGCTCTCGAGACGTCTTAGACGTTTATATCTGCGATGGCCGACTACGTAACGAAGGGGATAAGGAACGACGCTCAGTGGGAGGGTCGAGAAATAAAATAAAACATGGATAAAATAAGCAAACAATGCAGCCTGCTTATTTAAGTTAAAAATAAATGTAGCATGTACATGGAGCAGTTTAAAAACTGCCTGAGAACAAAAGAAAAATATCTCTTGTTTTGCATACTTGAACTAAAATTTTAACTATCTACAGATTACAAAGTATAATATTGTTCAATAACGTTGGATTGAACCGCACAGAAGTTTTTTTTTTCCGCTAAAATTCTTGCTTTAATCCATTCCGTTTATTTAGAACTACAAATTCATCCGGCACTGTGCATATATTTTCGGGCCCAAAGTGCCCAGTATCCGGGGTACTTAAGAGAGCGTATCAAACCGCGGCCCGAGGCTGGCGCGTATAACTGAACGGGGCCACGTGACCAGCCTCCCAACATCCAGAGAAATGGTTGGAACTAGTCCCGCCATCATTCTATTGCTGTGCGCAAGTTTTTGTATGAACCTGGTGAAGTTATTAGATTTGTGTGGATGTTTTTAATGGTGTGAATTTCTTGTGGTGTATTTAATGTGAGTGGGCGAATATTATTGGTTTCATAATTTGATTTAGGTAGGGTGGGAATGGTCCTTTCATGCAAGTGGAGATAAATGTCTTGGATTCCCAGGTCGGGCAAAGTGTTACTGGGTTTTCCTATCTGGAATTTCTCAGCAGCAGCCTGGAGTCTGGATTTGTGCTCGGTTGAAGGCAATAGGCTCGCCCCCTATTACATGGGACTTTAACATAACTGGCGAAATGTGGGTGTGCTATAGGTACACCTCTGCCCAACCCTTCGGGAAAACAAGGCGTGACGTTATGAATATTTAACTCCATAAAGAAGGACCAGTTTATAAGAATAAATTACGAATTGTTTCATTTGAAGGAGATCCAACGCCGAGAGACATTGAGTCGTTTAAAAGAAAGCTTTATCGCATCTAAACACTATCAATCGTTCTAATCCAAACCCGATAATCACCAAACTTCAGCAACCTTTTTAAACAACAAACCGTCTACCTGTACCAATATTTTTTAACTAAACTTGGCACGGGCGCGCATAAGCCTAAGTAAGATTAACGGGCGAGGCGGCGAGGGCAGTAATTACAGACATTATTGGCAATCGATTGGATCCGCAGATTTAGTACGCCGACTTACGACCACGAGATTTGGCGGAATACTCGTATCTCTGGTTTAGATTATGTGTTGTGTTTAAGTAAGAAAGAATTATTTAATTACCCTATTCCTGTTAAAGAATATAAGTAGTTAGCTGCTGTTTATAAACTGCGCGTATATTTTTGCAAATTCAAGAGTTTTGCCTATTTTTAAGTCCAACAATAATGCAAATAATGGTCATGGTATGGTGTTGTGGTAATGTGTGTGTGTGGGGGGGGGGGCGTATGCGTGCGTGTGTGTGTTTGTAATGAAAATGGGTTTCGTGGATTTAAAATGTATTTATTTCTGAGTATATATGGTACATTAAGATATTAATATTAACAAACAACTTCACATAAACTACCGTTGCCGGTGTAGAAATATTAAATTTAAAGTACAATTAATATCGCATTAATATAATTATAAATTAATTATTTAAACGGAGTTATTTATAAATCTAGAGCAAGTCAACTCGCAACAGTAAGGCTTATCTGTTATCGCCTTAGGAAATTCTCTACCACAGCGGATAGTCGGGTGCTATGTGGTGCTGCATTTCATATAAATAAATAGGTGGAGTGGAATGACGTGAAACAGTTGGTTTATGAAGCTCCTTTGTCCTCATCCACCACAGCTTTAACACCAAACTGCTTCTATTACCATCACTTCAAAAACAAACCTTCTCCACCTTACAAACTTACAACGCAAAACATTTGGTCCTTTGAGGCTTCTATTATAGTAGCCAAAAAATACAATTTCCTGCAAAACCGCCATAATACGAATGCAGATCCATAAATCATTGGGCCGTCACATTATTCTTGACCAGTATTCGTGACCACGTTTGGTACGACACTTTATCTTGCCACAAAAGCGGGCAGGAATTATTCTGCCCGCATCCCCGGCTGACGACAACCTTCACGGGCAAGTGGACAGAGACTGAAACTGCCAAGTCTCGTGTGAGGAAATCTGGGATTTAGGCGGTTTGGGTAGAATAAGGGATAAAATATATTATGAGTAATTTTAATACATATAGAGCTGGACAAGAAGGAGCTCGTGGCTAAGTACCTAATAACAGCGGCACGGGTCGATCTATCAGGTTAAGCTACGCTTGCCGGGGTTGGTCTGTGAATGGATGACCATCTTTACATACTGAGAATCCTCCATGCCTCGGAAAGAACGTTAAGCCGTTGGTCCCGGCTATCATTCGTGGATCTTTGACAGTCGTTACGGGCCGTCAGCAGCCCGAAAGTCTGACAACCAGTCTTACCAAGGGGTATCGTATTACCCAGTTACTGGGTTGTGGAGGTCAGATAGGCAGTCGCTCCATGTAAAATACTGGTATTCAGCTGCATCCGGTTAGACTGGAAGCCGATCCCAACGTAGTTGGGAAAAGGCTATGCAGATTGATTGACAGAGCTGGACAAGTATTATAATGGAGGGTGTAATTTTGATCCGTTGAATATGATAGATTGAGTTTTTCCCGTGGTTTGTGTAATTAATTTTATCATTAGAGTTTGCAAAGAATTTAGCTGTAAGGATTGCTTAGTTCTAATCACAGTAGTAGCTTATTTTAACACTTTGCGGGACACAATAGAAGTTTTATTGTTATTACTTCTATATCCGTATGTCTTTAAAAGTGTTAAACAACCCAAAGTATTTTTCGTCCTAAAAGATCAAAATAAGATTTTTAGGTTCAGAGATCATAAGACATCCAAAACTAAAACTACATTCCACCTATCTGCAAGATTGATAGCGTCTGTCAAGGAAATATCACCTACCAATGACAGAGAGCTCTTATCTATGCCGACAATTAACTGGAGCCTTTGGAAGGACGTTATCCTTTGACAAATTATTACAGCTACCTCTGTACACATTCTATATCTCGTCAACGTATTTTCTTTCTAGTACTAAGCTAGTACTAAGAACCTCCGCAGAAGAAAACTCTTTAAGAAAAACATTGAAATATACTTATTTAAGAAAACTCTTTAAGAAAAACATTGAAATATACTTATTTCAATGTTTTTCTTAAAGAGTTTTCAACTACTTACTAGTAGTTCAAGTTAAATAAGAAACAGGTAACTGAAACATAAAAGCTTCCCGAGCGGCAGGTGTTACTAAATAGAGCTCAGTAAAAAAGAAAAAGCTCATTTCTTCGTGTGAACCGAAGAAAAATACTTCTTTTATTATATAGCTTTTAAATGCTCGCCTATCATAGTAAATAAAACAATCTTTCAAAACACAATACCTCTGTTATGCTGCTGTCCAGTAATTAATGAATAGCCTTGAAATAGCATATAATAGACCTTAATGCCTATCTATAAAAAAATATATATATCTCAAGCAGTACCTTTTTTTGTATCCCAAGTAGTATCTAAGATACGATTAAAAAAAAATACTGTGCAATAAAATTTCTAGTCACACTATTTACTGCAACCACATAATTATAACCGATGGAATTTATTAATTTTGTTGTCGCGGTGAAGAAGAATGTAAAATAAGGTTAAAAAAAAAGTTAGTATTTTTTTCTAGGTATTAGGGATATTTTTTTTAGAACGGCTATAAGGTCTATTATATGGTATTTCAAGGTTATTTATTCATTACCGGATACCCTGTATAATTAATAATAAAACTTGTGTCTGTCAAGGAAAAAATCAGGAAGATCTTAATCAAAAATCGACTCCACAGTGTATTGAAGTTAAACGTCGCAACATGTCAAAAAATATTCACCATGATAAGAGTTGAGCGAAAAACGCAGGAAGGCACTGCCTAACGACTTTTCCGCCCCATTGGCACACCCCACGCGATGACACGATGATGCGTAAAGAATGGAACCCCTCAACTCACAGGTATTAGCTTAGATATGATTTGGAAGCTTGTAACATTCATACATGTCCAGAGGTGAAAAGTTTTTAAAGTATATGTAGGGTTGGTCCTACGGTACGTACGAACTGATAATAGAAACGGATGAAAAAAATATTACTGCTACCTACCACTTATAAAAATAAATCGTAATCAAGAACTTTCATTGTTAAGAAACTGTTCATGGTTCTGGGTGAACGTAATCTGTATGACAACCGTTAAATAAAGTTTCCAAGCATTTTTAATGGAGCACCATCTCTAAGTACTCTTGTAAAATTGCGTAAATATAAAGGTACCTTTTTTGTATACCAAGTCGTTTATCACATTTTATTAAAAAGCCTTTTCTGTATCTTAGTCTTTAAGTAGGACATGAATTTATCAAGCTATTACCCAAATTACTTATCCTAAAGTAAATTCCATTTCTATTTTTTACGAAGCGTTTTAGCGAGAATTACTTTGCCTGTCCATTAGCTGCTTTACTTTCCGAAACTAAGTGTTTCTATTGTGTTTATTTTTATTCAAACGAACAATTTATTCTTTTGTAACAATCCTTAAAAAGCCCAACAATAAGTAAATATTTTTGGGACTAAAGAAGATCTGTAAAGGTGAAGGACCAAAGGATATTCACAAAAGATAAACGCCTTAAAAAATTGGTCCTTCTAGACGGAAAGTCCTAAACCAATTTATCCTTTTCTTTGCAACTTCGTGAATAATACTAAGAAATTGTTCTAAAAGAGATTCAAATACTTAGCATAAATCACGGCTGTAATCACAGAATCCCATTAGTTGCATGTCCGAATGTCCTTTCTAGCTTGCAGCTCGAACAAGAGGTTTTTCGTATCTAAAGCGTTGCTGGCAGACTGCCAGATATTGAGCTCCGAACCCTTATTTATAGCCAGTTAATAATTTGTTTCAATTTTTATGTTCAGAGAGCGATGTAATACTCGTAAGTCTCTTTTGCTTCTGATACAACTGTTTCTTTGGCTTATTATTTTTTGTTGAGCTGCTATTGGCTGGATATTTTGAATATAATGTTCTGTAATATATTTTTTTTTGTGGTCATATTTTTGAAGACGAGCTGGCTCATCATCATCGAGCATGGCTACAGCTAGCCATGGCTTTCGTATTACCTTTGAACCTTTGATCATTAACTGAACTTAAGTTTAAGTTATTCTTTTATAGACTTTTTGAGCATGAGGCCCTAGGTTCGATTCCCGGGTCGGGCAAACTGTTATTTGGTTTTTCCATCTGGAATTTCTCAGTAGCAGTCAGGAGTCTGGATTTGTGCCCGGTTGATGGCAATAAGCTCGCCCCCTATTACATGGAACTTAAACATATCTGGTGAAATGTGGGTGTGCTAAAGTATATTTTATGTTATATTATTCTTTTATTTTAAAATAAGAGTGTGTTACCAACAAAATCCACGCGTTTAGCTTGTAGATAGTGCTGTAGTAGAAGCATTTCAAGCATTACAGAGATGGAATATTATGATCAGAAAGGAGCAAAGAGATAGCATGGATATGTCTCACTTCAATACTAGGATATATCTAACTTATCTGAGTGGTATCCGAAAAGGCTGTCAATAATAATTAACCACCACGATATGAAGCTTCTAGAACTCAAACGAAGCAAATCCCACAGTCATTAAGAACACAGTACACAGCGATCGCATTCAAATTACTCATGTGAAACGTTTGCTACGTGCCCAGTCTTTCAGAGTTCGTCCGATAAATCAAATTCTTGTAATGAAACGTCCGAATTTAACCGATTCGGTGCTCACTAACGTGGTTTAACAAGTTTCGGTGTATTTTATTCAGGTACTGTGAGTTAGAGATTAGAATAGTTGGACTGGGTGGTTCGTTCGTGTTATGTGGATGTATTTTAATTACGAAATGAAAGAATAAAATGTAGGTACAATATTTTCTCATTTTCATGCTTGCTGAATGAGCATGAATGCTGTTTGAATGAGTTATTCGCCTTCTAAAAGTTAAGAAAGAAAAAAATTCTCTCTCCAATGATTTACTGTGTGTTTATTTCGTAAAAAGCCGACTTATCAATCAATGTGGTGTACTAATACATACGCCTCTGCCTAACCCATAGATAAGGGTAAGTACTGACGTGGCCTAACCCTTCGGAGAAAACAAGCGTCATGTTATGTTATGGTGTGTTCATTAATGATAAATACAATAGCATCGTCAAGACTTTAAGCAAACACGACAGGATTTTCTGTGGCATAAAGGTCATCACTGACAAACATTTCAACAAAAATAAACAAAAAATATTTACAGAAACAATTGGGTGAAATATTTATTAAAGTCCCGTAAAAAATAATGTTCTACTAAAATATTTTTCCAATTATTTCCTACGTACGGGACATAAAACGCGAATTTATAATAATTTTAAAGGCTACGAATGGTGCGCCCGAAGCGAACGTCGGTAGTACTCGGATTGTGTACCGTTAATGGAAAACGGTTGTGAACCAATCAATGTACCTGTTTAATGAATTACAGCGAAGTACTGTATAGGTAACGAGATATTTTCGTGAGATGTTTGGAGGATTAGTTAATTTATATCTGGAAGTCAACATACATACAAACATACCTGGTTGAGCTGAGCTACACGATTACTGACTAAAGCTTGCACTGAGTGGGCAGTTCCACACAAATTTGTGTGGTGCTTTCCTCAAAAGACCATTTCAGACACGGATCTACATGGTCCTCACATGATATGACCAAGATTATGTCTGGACTTTAAAAGAGACTGTCCTCTGAGTTTGTTTTGTCATTTCTTCTCAGGGGTAGTCAGATAGGAAATGTCGACTCCATCCAGCTTATTTTTTTTTAATATGACGTATAAAAATGATTCCGATATATTTACAGAATAAACAATTTTATTTCATTTCATTTCACCTAAACTCACACCTTCTTCCCATGGGGGTAGGAAGAAACTACAGAACGCCACCTGTTACAATCTTTACATCCTCCTTTTGTTTTGTTTACGTTCGTATATCTGGTCATATACGCATGCCCGTTGATAGTACTACTCGCCTGACCTTTCTGAAGAACATCACCAATAAGGTCACTAGAAATATGTTCTTCGTGAACTAGTTAAGATTGAATTAAATACACACTTACAAAGGCAATATGATTACAAGCAAACATTACAAACTGTTTGCCAAATACTGATTCCAGCATGGATATAATGTGAATAAAAACTGTCCGATTTCAATTTTAATGATCAGTTTTCTTATTCTGTTTTCTCCATTTTACCTCATTTTAAGAACTACTTCTAAAACTCTAACAGATGTGGTCATCGTGTGCACGGGATTTTGTTTTCAAATTGGACAGATGGTAGTTTCCTCGATAGTACTTCCTTTTTTTCCTCGCGCGCGGTACGACACAGCGTACGCACGTATTGTATTGTACTTGAGCGAAGAGTATAATTTTTTTTTTTTCGGTCTACCCCATATTAAAAATATATTTCTATCATGAACGTAAATAACTTGGTTGACGAAAGTATTGAAGATGAAGGAGGAGGAGTTGTGATTGACCAACTATTAAGTGATGAAGAGGTGAATAATAGTGATGTTTTGGAGTTGAATATTCATCAAAACTTCGAAGGATGTCAGAATGCGCAGCAAGAACAATTATCCCGTGCTGATAAACGCAGATTAAATAGTCTAACTGAGACAATAGAAATTACGGATAGTGATGGTTTTATTCGCGTTCAAGCTAGAAAGGCAAAGAAACTTGCGCGCACCTTGTCACAGACACAAAATGCTCAACAAACAAAGGAAATTATAAATGAACCAGTGGAAATTTTCGAAATTAGTTTGACGTCAAAAACAGTTTTACCCAAGCCAATAAGTATGGCTAAATTATTGAGATCACTAGAGATCACTAACATACAAAAAATCAAATATAAGAATTCATACAAAGTTTTGTTGAGTTTTGGTTCAAGAATGGAGGCTGATAAAATGATGAATTGTGAAAAACTTAAAGAACTGGGATACCAGTGCCAGTTTACTTTTGATACAAACTTGTCCTATGGAATAGTAAAACAAATTGAACAAGAAATTACCAAGGAAGAAATAAAAGAAGCTTTTACATGTGAACAGGAGATATTATATGTTAAAAGGTTAAAACGGATGACAAATGAAGGGTGGAAAGACGGTGAATCAGTTCGTTTTTGTTTTAAAACGGCCGCCTTACCGTCATATGTTTACGCATATGGGTGTAGATTTAAGGTGGAGCCATATATCTTTCCAGTCACTCAATGCTCGGGTTGCTGGAAATATGGTCACATGAAGCGGTCATGCCCTATAAATCATGTGATTTGTCCAAAATGTGGTGAGAGACATGAGAATTGCGAAACTACACGTTATAAATGTGTAAACTGTAAAGGTCCCCATATGTCTCTGGATAAAAATTGCCCGTCGTTTTATAAAGAGAAAGAGATAAGACTAATTATGAGTCAAGACAGTTGTACATATCAAAAAGCACTTCAGCAATATTTACAACAAAAGAAAGATTTCATCAACAAAGACACACTTTCAGAGAAGAATCTACTGTTTTTTAGCAATAAAACTCCCTATAAAGATTCCCTTACAACAGATACGAGCCCGCAACAGGAAAAAACTACAGAAATAACTTTAGATAAAATACCATATTCTGAAGAGAGAACAGAAGTAGCTAAATCACCTATTATCAGTAGAACAAATAAAAACCGAGCAAAACCCAAGTATACGCAGAGACAGCAGCAGGAAAAAATATTTGAACAGATAGATGTAGATAAAGAAGCGGAAGAAATACAGATTGAGATTGAAAATACAGGTGAACAGACACAGATAAAAGATAGCAGTTTGTTTTGGAAGAGGTTATTACAGAAAGTGAAAGAAATTGTTTTTTCGGATTCTTCTTTGAGTGATATCATGAGAAGTCTTTTTACGTTAGCCGTTAAAGAATGTAGATTATACTTTAAGAAGACAATGCGCGAAGGAGAATTACTTGATAGATTTATTAGCTGTTTTATAGATGGCTAATACATCCAAAAACTTTTTATTGCACGTCATCCAATGGAATGCGCAGAGTATAAGACCGAAACGAAATGAGTTTGAAGCTATTTTAAGCCAGGAAAAAATTCATATAGCGATTCTAAGTGAGACTTGGTTGGAACCAGAATGTACATTAAATTTAAGCGGTTATAACATATACAGGAAAGATCGAGATGATGGATATGGTGGCTTAGCAATAATTGTTCACAAATCAATTCAGTCGTACGTTTGTCCAATCAGTCTTACCAATACAGGAATTGAAGTAATGTGCGTTAAAATCCTAAACTGTAAGTACTTAACAAATATTATTGCGATATATTGTACGTCTCCTGTTCGTACTTCACAAGCTGACTGGGATTGTTTATTTTCCCAATATAGGCACAGTACAATGATAGTTGGTGATTTTAATGCCCACCACACGAACTGGTCCTGCAAAAATGATACACGGGGCAATCAGTTGTTTGATAGTTCGATAGAAAATGGTTTTGTTTCTCTAAACGATGGTAGTACAACAAGAAGTAAACATGTGAATGGTGTACTCCAAGAAACATCACCAGATGTTACTTTTGTTTCCACGGACTTAGTTATGCACTTTAACTGGCGGGTTTTGAATGAGAATTTGAGAAGTGATCATCTTATTATAAAACTAACTTACAAATATCATGATGCTATTAAACTTTGTCCTAAACGTAATTTTAAAAGAGCTGATTGGTCAATGTATAAAAAAGAAGTTTTAATGCGTGTTGATTTGCTACTCAACTCAGAGGACGTTCACACCATGTATAATGCTTTTGTTAGGATAATCAATGAGGCAGCTGACAAGAGTATTCCTAAAATTAAAGTCTGTACAAACCCATCGCAAAACTTCACACCTAAACCGTACTGGACACCTGATTTATCTAAAATTGTAGCAGAAAGACGGTTAACGTTAAAAAAATTCAGGAGAAACCCCATACCTCAGAATTTAAATAAACTAGAAAATAAATATGCTGAATCAAAATCAAAAATTAGCAACGCTCGATCAGAAAATTGGCAGAAATTTTGCGATGGATTGGATGATGCTTCATCTAGCCTTGAGGTTTGGAGGAAAATGAGGTGGGTAAAAGGACGGCAATATAATAGATCCACTTCATCTACTGAAGATAAATTAGATTTGCTTTGTAACTTAGCTCCTGATTCTGTAGTTACACGACAACCACTATTTACATCGACAAACCAACTATTGGAAGGTGAATTTCATATGCAAGAGCTTCTGTGTTGTCTTAAAAAGAAAGATACAGCTCCCGGTGTGGATGAAATAACTTACTCTATGGTGTATAACTTACCTTTGTCAGCAAAAGAATACCTTCTTAAAATCTATAATACAATTTTCAAGCAATCAGTGGTACCCGTGCAATGGCGTGATATCTTAGTTATCCCGATTCCTAAACCTACAGCTGGTAGTCGTAATTTAACACAAAAGCTAAGACCAATATCGTTAATATCATGCCTTTGTAAGGTTTTTAATTTAATGATCACTAAACGTCTTGAATGGTTTGTGGAAAAAAACAACATTTTAGCTCCAGTAACAGTAGGTTTCAGGCGTAGTCACTCCTCGTTAGATGCTCTCACTAGATTAGTTTCATACATCCAGATTGGTTTTTCAAAAAATTATGACACGCTGTCCTGTTTCTTGGATATAGAAAGTGCTTACAATAATGTTTTAATAGATAAAGTTGTCGCTATACTTGATGGTTTGTCGGTGGGTACTCGGGTGTGTAAGTATTTATGGGAATTTCTCAGTGAAAGGAGACTAAAAATTAAATGTGAAAATGATAATACTTTTATTGTAAGGTATACAAACAGAGGCCTAGCACAGGGTGATCCTATGTCACCACTACTGTTTAATATAATAACCCATAACATCTGTAAAGCCCTTAGAAATGTAACTGTTTGTCAATACGCTGACGATTTTGTATTGTACACTAGAAATCAAAAGTTACATGACAGTGTTATTCAACTTCAGGAGTCAGTTAATCTCTTTGTTAATTTGTTAGAAAAATTGGGCTTGAATATTTCGGTAAATAAAACTAAAATCTGTTTATTCACTAGAGGTAGGAAAAGTAAAGAACTGGACATTAAAGCAGAGGGTACTTCTTTAGAGTTAGTTAAGAATTACAAATATCTGGGTATGTGGTTGGATACTAAATTGCTTTTCCATAAACATATAAATGAACTACATGCAAAAACACTAAAATTTGTAAATTTATTGAAGATACTGGCTGGACCTACTTGGGGTGTACACCCAAAGCATTTACGTAGATTATACATAGCCTTAATTCGTAGCAGGATAGATTACGCATCTTGCTTATATGACAATAGTGCCGAAAGTCATATTTCAAAGTTAAACTTGCTGCAAAATCATGCCCTTAGAATTATTGGCGGATTTATAAAAACAACCCCTATACACGTTATGGAGTGTGAGATGTGCATACCGCCATTGTTTTTGAGAAGGCAATATATTGCCAATAAATATTGTTTTAAAGCTCGCTCTTTTTCGAATAATCCCTCCATAATTTTGTTAGAAGAACTTCAAACCCTATGCGATTATAGATACTGGCAAAAGAAAAAGAAACCACTATTACCTTTTGTATATACAGAGATTAAACACGAAAAAGTATTTGCCTCTTCCCCTCTAGTCATGTTTAATTTGGATGTATGGGCTTGTAAAATAAAAATTAGTGAAGTAATTTTAACCAATTTGGATTGCGTTAAAGCGTCCAAGGATTCGTATAATTATAGTTTACTGTTAAATAATGTACTAGATGAATTAAATATTAAATATGCAGGATGGCAAAAAGTGTTTACGGATGGTTCTAGGACTAAGGACGGTATTGGTGCCGCCTATGTTAGTAATAGTTTAGGAGTAAGTGAGGGTTTTAAAATTTCCTCTGAAGTAAACATTATGTGCGCCGAGCTATTTGCAGTCTCAGAAGCTATATCTTTTTTAAAAAATAGGTGTTTAAAATCTAAAAATGTTGTAATTTTTTCGGATAGCAAAAGCGCTTTAGAACACATAGCTCGCTCCGCCTCTGATTGCAGAGGGACTGCGTTAGCTTATGTAATTCTTAATAAAATTTATACCATGCCTAATGATGTAATTCTGAGATTGCAGTGGATTCCTTCACATATTGGCTTGAGGGGTAACGAGGAGGCTGACATTTTGGCTAAAAGATCTTGTTCAGACGGAAGCGAGGTATTTATAATTCCTGATTACTCAGAATATTTTTCACGGTACAAGACAATATGGCAACAAAAGTGGAACGAACATTTTGACATCAGATCTCGGGAAAAAGGAATATGGTACAAAACCATGCAATGTGAGCCTCCTCGGATACCGTGGTTTGCCGATGTTAAACTAGGTAGACAATTACTTAAAATAGCTTTTAGAATACGATCTGGACATGTACCACTAAAAAAATTTGCCTTTTTAATGAAGAAATCACTTTCACCTAACTGTATTGTTTGTGATAAACCAGAAGATGTCCAACACCTCCTTATAGACTGTGTTCGCAATCATTTTGAAAGGTAACATTTATGTAAAAGACTAAAATTAAATGCATTAGATTTAGGTAAATTTCAATGTATTCTGGCTCACCCTGCAAGCAATAAAGCTAAGCTTATTTATAAATTTATATTTAATAGTCTTAAGAAAATTTTGTAAGTAACTAGATTAAGGATATGATGGGGCTGACATGACCTATTAATGGTTGCAAGTCCCTAATAAATAAAGAGAAAAAAAAAAAAAAAAAAAAAAAAAGTACTTCCTTTGATCTTCTTCTGGATTTTACCGCAGAAATGGGTAACCGTATCTTAAACTTTATTCCATAGGTTCTATACATTAACATTGCCAAAATTCTGAAAGTTACAAGAAATTGGATTCTTATGTCAAACATTCAACTCCACAGTTAAAAGAAACTATCAAAATAAAGCATTACGGTAATGAAGCTCTTCGTCTAATAATTGTCCTCGTATCAATTAGGTTCATTTACTGGGCGGACTAGGGCGCGCCTGTGTCTACATAGTTAATTAGGTATCTAGGCATGTGCGTGGGTACTTTGATAGATGTGCTCCATTGTTCAATTTGTTCTACACGTGCTAGATTAAGTACCTAATCAATCTCTACATATACCTATGGGAGCTGATAAAAATGGTTCTTACGAATCACCTGATTGTTAGAACAATTTTTAGCAGCCACTGCCTTCAGTGGTTACAAGTCAAACAAATAGACGAATATTAAAAATCAGACACCTGTGATACCGCATCATGCTTCTTCCATTACGAGTGGTAAACGAATGGAAGATCATTTTCTTAATAGACCACAGAAAGGTCGTGCTTACCCCCCAACTCTTAACCAGTATAAATTAAGCCATAAGTTACGCTACCCACTAGAAATGATGTGGTGGCTCTTGGTTAGACGTGGAAAGACAGCAGAAGAGACGAGCATGGATTACGAGCATGATCTCCGTTCAATATTTTAAGGCCATATTTATACAGTAAGGGTCCCCGAAATGATCAATTCCGATTGTCAATTTTTACGGGATTGATACACATTGATGCACAAATTGATCGTCTACCAAATGCAATTGAAGCGATTGACATTAATAACAATACACAATAGGGATGATGGTTAAAATAGTCAGATAATAAAAATTATTAGACACATATTTTTTGCTTTATCATATTAATAAAAAATGACATATAAAACACATCAAAGTTGGGGAGTGGGGGCTCGCTACGTCACAATTCAGTATAAAATTTAACAAGGCGTAACGTCATGCCACATTTTAACTCAATATATCGCCGTAATCGTTTGATTACGTATAAAAAGAAAAAATACAGGGTGTATCAGAAAGGTGTGGTCAAATTTAAAGGTGTGGTACATACCATTAAACTGAACGACTTTCTCCATGGGACCAACATCGTAATCGATAAAAAATTATCAGCCGTCCCATACATTTGGGTCGAGTAGGTATTGAACTTTTGTACAAAACAGCTGATATTTTTTTTCGATTACGATGTTGGTCCAATGGAGAAAGTTGCTCCGTTTGATGGTCTGTACATCCTGTTTATTAAAAAAATATTATGGCGGCGTTAGTTCCGTTCTTCACCATGCGCCAAAAGATCCTTTTACAGCTATACCTTTTCCGATACCCACCAAAAGAGAAAAGGTAGGCTTTCCCTTTAGACCCTCTACAAAAGCAATTCCAACTACTTCCAATATCATCACAAAACCACTCAACTCTGAACATTAGAAGTGTTATTCTCAAACATAATCCAACTTTTTCTTTACGACATTGTACACGTTTCTTATTACGTTGCTACTATAGTCTGCCTCACGGAAGTTGGCCGTTGTTTTATTGGCTCCTCGACAGGCGTTCATCCTTGCAACTTGGAAGAATAACTCTTATACTGAAGTACGTAAAACAGGTGAAGAGGAATTTTTTTAGAAGGACTTTTAAGGTTAAAAATAACTGGTTTTTTTTTTGGAAAGCCTAAGGTTGCTTTAGAAACCATATCCCAATCATCTGCCTTGCCTTTTCCCAACTATATTGGGGTAGTCTTCCAGTCTAACCGCATGCAGCTGAATACCAATATTTTACATGAAGTGACTGCCTATCTGACCTCCCCAAACCATTTAATGATAAGATTGGTTGTCAGACTTTCGGGCTTCTGACGACCCGTAACGACTGTCAAAGATCGACGAATGACAGCCATATACAAATAAATAAAATTGAAGTGTCTGTTTGTAATGTCAAAATAACAACTTTTTACTAAATGCATGAGAAAGTATAAACGAAACTTATAACAAAAAAGCAAGTTTTAACATCTTTGCCTGTCTGTCTGTCTGTTTGTTCCAGCTAATCTCCGAAACAGCTTGACCGATTTTGATGGGACTTACACTGGCAGATAGCTGATGTTACGGCGGGTAGCTTAGGCTGCTTTCATTTTAGAAAAATAATTAGGGCTCCGCGCAAAAAAAATAAAACCCGTGAAATTATGAACAAAAAGTCGGATTTGAAAAAATCTTTTTGCATTTGGTAGCCCAGTTCTCGAGGATAGTTACAGGCTATTTAACATTACGCTACGACTTAGGAGCCTAGCAAAAAGAAAAAGTCAGAAAGAACACTAAGCGAAAACGAAGTAATAGCGCGAGCGGGCGATTCAACGCAACGCGACGGGTCGGGGGACGAGGGAGTTTTGTTAAAATGTGGCTGTTATTTTAGTAGGTATATTGTGTATTTTACGACATCCATGCGAACAAAGTCGCGGGGCGGAGCTAGTACATAAATATAGTTTCAATAATATAAGAAGGACCTCAAAAACAGCTGACCAAAATCAGTATGACCACATTGCCACGAACTCTGCTTACCTACATAAAAGCCAGCATTTCGGCCCCACCTGCATCTATTTACTACCGCTTTCAACCCAGGGGTTGAAATGAACGTGCAAGCTCAGGAGCTTGCACGTTCAACCACTACAATTTATAAAGCAATTTTAAACATCGCCGATCCCCGATAAATCAATGCTTTACCAAACTAGCCGCACATTTATTATGGTTAAAGGATGAAAAACGACAATACATTTTCGTAGCCAGGATATTTAGACAACCAGTAATATCAAATGCTTTTACTACAAGATTTTTAAATGTTTAGGAAAGAAGGATGTCCTTACTGAGTGGTTATATCCGGATTTGCCTATGCGTACCTACCTATATACTTATATAGGTAGATTATCATCATCTGCCTAGCCTTTTCCCAATAATGTTGGGGTCGGCCTCCAGTCTAACTAGATGCAGCTGAATACCAGTATTTCACATGGAGTGACTGCCTATCTGACCTCCACAACCTAGTTACTGGGTAATACGATACTCCTTGGTAAGACTGGTTGTCAGACTTTCGGGCTTCTGACGACTGTCGACGACTGTCAAAGATCTATGAATGACAGCCGGGACCAACGGCTTAACGTGCTTTCCGAGGCACGGAGGGGTATAGACCTACAGCGGCAAGCGTAGCTTAACCTGATCGATCGACCTATGCGGCTGTTATTACTTAAACACAAGCCCCTTAGCTACCTATCTACAGATGCTATGTATAAAATGTTTCGTAAATAAAAAGCTTTTACGTGGATTACTTTTTCGTTTAGTGCCTATTTCCATTTTCTACTGTTTATTTAGATTGTATTTCGACAAAAAGTTAAGACTGTATTCCCCAAACGGAGAAAATCTATTATGAGAAGTAGTACCTACTTAGTGTCAGAAACAATTTGGAGCAAAATGGTTTCTGACTGGTGAGAGATGGTAAGCGCAACAGAGGACGCAACAAATGAGATGGGAGAATGAAACTTTCGGCTGGACACCATTGGAGAAAGGTAGCTCGTGATAGAACCCAGAGCAAAATATTAGAGGAGGCCTATATCAAGAAGCACGCTGAAACACGGGATATTTTATAGTGAAAACGAAAACAAACACTCACCCCTTTATTCATAAACGTTGCGTAAAGTTAAGTAATGATTAAATAGCGTCTGTTTGACCATATATTTTTTGACGTTTAAACGTCTCTTAACTTGTGACGGCTTAGGACTTCGCAGGTAGGCTGCGGAGGCCGTTAACACGTTAGGTTGTATATTTAGAATGAAAACAAGGAGGTAGGTTAATACATATATTGTTTCTATAGAGTAACACGGCTAGGTCGTGGGTAGGTAGTCACTGAACTGTTTGAATTGAGCACTCGCACACTAGGTTAGGTAAGAGGGTACCGTCCTTGGCTGTAGCTGGCAGGTGTAGGGGCCTGTAAGACAGGCTCAGTTAGAGGCCCTCGTCAGATTCGCTAGCGGGCTGTAGGTCCCGCACGATGGCTTGCAGCGTCAGCACGTGCAGCGCGCAGTCTGGTCTAGGGTAGCTTGTAGCGATAGAAGACCAGCCCTCAGCCTGGACGTAGAACCCCTAGATTTGGGGCACAAAGAATCTTAAGATTCAAGGATTTACTCTTGTCAGCAAGACGGTCAGCGATCGAAATGAACGAGTCTCCCTTAGGACAGCTAGTGTTGTACCCCGCTTTTAGAGTTGTCACACTTTACGGTTAACTAGTGAAATAGTTAGCTCACTCGACTAATTGATATTGTAGAAGCAATACAACGCTACAAACTTAAGCAACGTTTATAAGTAAGGGGAGTATCTACATATAAGGTTTACCTATTTATAAAGGAAATCTCTTAAAGGGAGTATTATTTATCACATTTATGTTCGCATAACTCGTCAAAATGTAGGGAACAGCTGATTTTTTTTTCGCGATTTCAGGTTTGGTCCTAGTAAAAGTTGTCCGTAATGATGAGTACAGTGACCCCTTAAGAGGTTGTGTGTTATTTATGTTACACCTTGTATTTGCCGTCATCTCGACGACAGATATTATTGGTTGAACCATGCAGCCACATAGTCGAGATTGCCGATCTTTGCTCGTAACGGTCGTAACTGTACTGCTTCTCCTTGTTCTTAACATAAATAATACCAATAGGTATGCCTCTGTTCTTATTGCGTGTACATACGTGACACCAATATTCCTTATCACATCGCTTCAAGCTGTGATTTCCTCGCAAAGAAAGAAAAACAAAGAAAAAAAACATTGTGAAGTTCAGTAACACTCGGATTGAATAATAAATTCTAAGCGAGTGCGATAGCGGAAAACGACGGTGGCGCCATCTGTTATGCCCAGCGTCAACTGGTTTGTACAAACAATAATATAGATAGACATACACTGAATTCATACACGTCTGCTAGGCTGCGAATAACGTCAAATAATTTTATCTAACCTAAAGTTTAATTAAGGAGGAAGCGCTAAGGTAGCCCGAGATTTTTTTTTGCAATTTGCAGCTGTGTCTGGGTATATTTTTTTTAGAGTCATATTTAGTATATTTTTTTTTCAGAGGTAATTACTCTTCCTTTTAAGAGGAAAGTGCTAAGGTAGCCCGCTGAATTCAATTTGTCTTACAATTTTTGCAATTTGCAGCCCAATGTCTGGGTGTATGTTGATTAAAGTATGATTTGCGACCGTAACACATATGTATTAACATAATTATAATCATTAGAATCAGTAATACAACTCCTTAAGATAGTATAATCCTCAAATGTCAAGATTTCATGAAATGATCATTCAATAGGATTACATATTTGGTCTTGGAGAGTTGTATGTATGACTGATTATAATTCTGTGAATACATATTTGTTATAATCAACAACAACAACCTAATATTGACTAGAATCCCACTATCAGTCTGTTATTAACCATACGATACAACAAATAATTAAAGGTGAAGCGCTAAGGTAGCCCGCGAAATTCAAATATTCTTACGTCTTTTGCAATTTGCATGTCAGTGTCCGGTTGTATGTGAATAAATACATATAATATTTTTTACGGTCTATATTTTGATTAACATACAACCTAATTACTGACCTTTTTTTTTTTTTTTGTGGATGGGAAATCATCAAATGACTTCTCCCGCTCTGGGCGGAGCGGGAGGGCGTGTCAGACTTTTACTGACTAAAACCCACCCGTGTTCCTTCTGTTGCCTGTGCCGGGGCTACGGTAACTCTTTCGAACATCCCGCAACCCTAGCTGGCATCGGCCCTAGCGGACCCCGTCAATAGTGCTGACATCTCTTTGAGGCGCGCGTGGAACACGACGCGCCGTCGACTCGGGCCTGGTCCTTACCGGACGGCGAGCTACCCATTGCTCGCCGTCCGCAAGCCCGCGCCTACGGTGGCCGGGAATCGGCTGCCAATTCCCGACGCCCAGGGCGTCTCCTGCGGCGACTAGGGGCGTGAGGGTGCAAAGCTTGCCTCTCCCTCACGCGTCCCGCCTCCTCCTTCACGAGCATTACTGCTTCGCAGAAGGAGGTAATGGCTTCCCATGCACTCTCGCTCCGTACCATGGCCTGGACCAGGGCCGGACGCGAGAGATCGCCGCCGCCTATCGCTTCCGCGAGGACACGGCGGTGCTCCGCCCAAGCCGGGCAGACCTCCACCGTATGCTCCACCGTGTCCTCCGGGCGATCCACACAGTGGTGACACCCGGGCGTTTCCTCCCGCCTTATCCGGAACAGGTACCTCCCGAAGCACCCGTGTCCGGTGAGGACCTGCGTCAGGCGGAAGGTGAGGACGCCGTGGCGCCTCTCCAGCCACTCCTCAAAGAGGGGACTTATCGCCGCAATTGTGGCGTGCCCAGCGCTGGGTTGCGACAATCACACTCTCCATGCCACCATGAGATCCTGCCGGAGCTCTGTCCGCCGTGCCACGATTTCTCGCGGCAACAGAGTTACGCCCCGGCGTCCTGCCTCCTCGCGCCACTCCCACATGTGCGCGAGGACTTTTGCCTCCAGATCCCATGGCGGTAATCCGGCAAGGAGGTTCGCCGCCTCCCCGGAGACCGTGCGGATGGCCATGACCCTCTGGGACGCGTTCAATCGACGTACCGGTCGTCGCCTCACGGAACGCGCCCACACCGGAGCTCCGTAAAGGGCCATGGACCGCACGACCCCCACGTAGAGCCTCCGGCAGGAGGCGTTTGGACCCCCCAGATTGGGCAGGAGCCGCCCCAAGGCAGCCCCGGCCCGCTCCAGTCTGGGAGCCAAACGTCGGAAATGCTCCACGAAATTCCACCGGCTGTCGAGGACGAGTCCCAGGTACTTCATCGTCGACTCGACACCGATGAGAACCCCTCCTACCGCTCGGACTTGTGCAAGGCCACCTCGAGTCCCAATTGCCGGATCCTCTCTACGATTGTTGCAACCCCGCGTGCCGCTAATTCGGCCGCCGCCTGGTGCGACCTCCCCTGCGCCAGGACCAGCGTGTCGTCAGCGTAGCAAACTACGCTGACGCCACCAGGGAGGTCGGCGCGCAGCACCCAGTCGTACCCGATGTCCCACAGATGTGGTCCCAGAACCGATCCCTGCGGGACACCGCACGACATCTCTCGCCGGTTCCACTCTCCCCGGTGACCGGGGTAGATGACGGCCCTGTCCGTCAGATAGGCCTCGACCACGCGACAGAGGTAGGTCGGCACTCGGTGATACCGGAGTGCCTCCCTGATGCAACTCCAGGGCAGGGTGTTGAAGGCATTGGCGATGTCTAGAGACACCGCCAAGACGACCCCACCCCGGGCCACAGCATCCCCCGTCGTGAGGGCTCGTACGCGCATGATGGCGTCCACCGTAGAGCGCCCCTTGCGGAAACCAAACTGGCTCTCCGCCAAATCCGGCCCCACCCTCACCAGCCGCCCGACAAGGCGGTCTGCAATGACTCTTTCAAAGAGCTTGCCCACCTCGTCGAGCAGCACAACCTAATTACTGACCTGCAAATTGAAAAAAACTTAAGAAAATTTTAACTTCGCGGTCTACCCAGGTGCTTTCAATTAAAATGAAACCTAAAACCATAACAGATACGCTAAAAACCACATGTTTACTTTATTCATTAAACATGCTCATGCAACTTTTAACTTTGCGTATTAACAATATTTTGTTAATGCAACTCCTAAAGTTTAGTTATTGTAGCAAGTCCTGAACCCATTTAATATGCATAGCAAAGTAACATCGTAATGTTGTCTTACTATACATATTAATGACTCTGAACTTACTCTAAAAACATTTCAAAAACATACACGAAAATGCATAATGCGCAGGCCACACTGGGAACGAAGCGAAGTTCGTTTAGCTTCGTTCATGTAGCTATCGCGTCTTTTCATACTTCGGTTCTTAGTTCCCGATGTGAACCGAAGTATGAAAAGACGCGTAGTTTCATGAGCGAAGCTAAACGAACTTAGCTCCGTTCCCAGTACTTCCTGCGCTTTAGAAGGAGAAAGATGGAAACAACTACTACTATTGGCTCATCGCCGCAAGGTTGCCTGCTTATCAGTCTTCTACAGATTGTACTTTAGTGACTGAGTGAGTGTGAGTTCCGCCTGCCTCCTTCTACCATCGGACATCTCGACGCACTGTAGGTTACCATCCCTACCTAGTTGCTATTCCACCAATTCGCACTAAGCGTTTCCAAATGTCTTTTGTGATACGCACAGCAAAGGAGTGGAACTCTCTGCCTTTTTTTAATTTTAATATTTTTTTTTGGATGGGAAATCATCAAATGACACCCGTGTTCCTTCAGTTGCCTGTGCCGGGACCACGGTAACTCTTTCGAACATCCCGCAAGGAACTCTTTGCCTGCGTCTGTGTTTCCGAACGCATACAACCCCGATCTCTTCAAAGTGAGAGTTAACAGGCTTCTTCTGGGTAAGCTCGCTCCATCGTCGACTTTGTCTCTGTCGTCTCTGACCTAGACTAGAGTCAAGAGCAAACCTACCTCAAGTAAAAAAAAAAAAAACTAAAGTTACCCAAACGTTAACTTTACCTGTAGATGTAGAGTAATTTAATCCTGAATGATAATGCCTAACAGACTGAAAGATGACTGGGATAGCCAGCAACCCATTTGTCAGCCCAATTTATTTCCCTACTACTTTCCGTCCTTGTTAAATAGCAGAAGTTATTTATTCCCAGATTTATTTCCACTGTGATTTGTTACGCAATAAAGAAAAGATGAAGTAAATAATGCCCAGGTATTTTATCGTGCCCAAAAACCATATTTCTCCCTCATGTCTACACATGCTCCTAAATCTTAATCCCAGACAGGCAATACGGCTTTTAACGCCTTCACCTACGAGCGTCCGTCAGTAAATTCCATCACTGTATAGATCGATAGCTACCTACTAGACGCGACGCCTCGTTACAGCTACGTGATCGCCATCGGTATTGCCTATTTATACACACTGTCGGCTTCAACGGCACTCCCGACTTCCACGGATATAACCAGCATACAAAGACCCCTCATAACTCGTACCTTACGTTAAACTGCTTGAATCTCGAAGAGCGCGGGAGGTCTTCTAAAATTGGGCGGGTTGAAAAAAAAAATAGCGGAATGAAGCAGTTTTCGCGAATTCGATCGGCCCTCGCAAAAAGAGTGGAATGAAACTTAGTTGAACGTTAACTCTGCTATGAATAGGAACTTTTCATACGGACAGTGATTACTCTTCAGTTCTTTATTTTTACATTGAATGGAATCGGATATGCACTGGCGAGTGCGGATATTAAATATAAGATATTTTCATCCACTTTGACTCTGTTTTAATTTCAAGAGTAACGAGTGTGGTACGAATAATGATACTTTTTAATTTTACAAGCTTTGTTAAATAATGTTTTTAGTCACCGATCTACATAAGTAAATATACCAAGAATACAAAACAGATTTAAAGCATCTGTCAGTCAATTTAATCTCGTACATTTACAGCCTAACTACCACATATCTGTGTAATTAATAAAAACCTACCAATTTAAACTCGTAATTAATTCCAAGCTAAATCAACCAAAATCACTTCCACAACCCGCCATTACGTCATTCAACTAATTACTTAATTAAAAACATACGCATTGAAAACCGACCAATCAGAACGCTGCATTCAAATGAGAGTGGTCCACCAGAGCGTTTTCGGACGACACAAAACGCACGTAGGATTAATATAATCGGGCTTTCGGAACCGGCAGACAGAGGTGCACGCAAAATGACCTGACTTGAATACTAAATCGGAAAATACGTATGTTCGGTAATGTATTCGGAATATGTAGTATTGGAAGGTTTAAAAGAGATTAGCGTTCATAAAGGCGGATGAAAAATATGTAAAATGGTGGACGGATTGGAACTGTTATGGCATGTAGAGAAATAAAAGATGTAATTTTGTGGTATCTTAATTTAATGTAATAAAAATATGATTCATTATTTCCAAAATGGAATGTAGTATAGTTATTTTATGATAAAAATAATGCTCACACATATTTCTGTATACTGGCATGTAGGTGGTTTTTCTCGGAATGTCGTCTAATTGGAGCCAACTTTATGTACATTGATTAAGTAGGTATACTTAATTACTGACGTAGAAATAAAAAACCGACCAAGTACGTGTCGGACCACGCACAATGAAGGGTTCCGTAGTTGGGATGAGTTTATCCCAAGAACAAACTTAACATTGTAGTTGAAAAACATGTTCTCTAATACATTCCAACTGCAAATGTACATAAGTTGGTCGACTATTACTCGTTAACTTGTAAACCCTACTTAGCTGTGATAGTTTTCTTTTTAACTTCGTTGTTCTACTACAGTGAATGTTTTCACATATCCAGAACTAACTGTTTATCAGGTAGGGGGGAGGGGGGGACATTTGACTCTAACAAAAATTAGCACTTTAAAGCTTAATATTTCAGAAACGGAGCCTTTAATCGAAAAATTGTTTTCACAAACCTGCAATATTTTTGAAAGACCTTTCCAACAATACCCGACACCATGGGGTAGACGAGAAAAATAAACATCCCCACTTTACGTGTAGGTACAGGAGGTACCCTAAAAATTTATTTTTTTGTGATTTTATTTACCACTTTGTCGGCGTGATTAATATGTATATCTATGCCAAATTAAAGCTTTCTAGTATTAAGAGTCTCTGAGCTTTATGCTTAGCATTATGTTAAGTAAAAAAATATAACAGAAACTGGTAGAATCTCTGCAACAACAACACATAAAATGTCCAGTGGTAAAGCGAGCCTACCCATGGGACCGACAGCCCCAAAGGATCGTACGCAGAGGATAATGCCGTAATCACTACGCTTAGCAGGCAGACTGGTAGATAAATACATATACAAGAATGCAGGCATTCGAACTTTTATGTCCGTATGTTTAAGTCTAAAATCAGATCGGTTTCGATTTTTAGGCCCATCGGCCACGACGCGATTTACTAAAGCGTTTTAAACTACTGAGGACCACTTGCATGTGTAGTCGGGTTAAATGAATAAATGTAGAGTTTGTAAGCTTCGAGTTAAGTAACTAACATTTTAACTCTTCTTATGCGTTGCGCCACTAAAAAGTAACACTGGGTTAAATAACCTGACAATAGTGATTTTTGAGCTGGGAACATTGGCAGTTCAATCGACGAAACATAAAATAGGATTGCAGTGTCTATGGCCTGATATGTAATCCGGCCTAATGATGAATTAACGAACATAGAACGGAAATTTTAACCCATCTCTTTTATACTACATTATTATACGTAATACTTTCTTGTCTTTAAATTTTATTATATGACATTTCATTTTAATCGATTGTATGTGGTTTCCTTGGAGACTAGTTTATTGATTGGCAAAAACGTCAGATATGGAAAAATATGTTTTAAGTTTTTTATAATTTGTATTTATTTTTATGTGACTTCATGAATATATTGCCTGCTGATATAGCACTGAATTTTCACTTACCTACTATAACGTCGAACAATACAAAATAAGTTATCAGCGGGACCTCATAATGTGAATTAATTTTGACATTACTTACACTAATCCAAAGTTAGCGACGTAACTCTCCCACATCGGTGGGTTTAATATTTAAAAGTTTAACTCTAGGTTTACCTCTAACTCTTGGTGGCGCAAGATGAATTATTTGATTATCCCTGAGTTAGCTGTTAACTCCGAATTATATAGGATAACACATCAACACGCAAGTGGGCCTTAGTGATTTATTTCGTTGTGTATGGGCAACCATTGAAATACTAGTGTCTGTCATTCTAGTTACCATGGGTGATTTGAGTTTGTAACTGGTTACTTTTGCCTTGACGTGCTTTTAAAAAAATACGCGATTTTGATGTAACAGAACTTTTTAAACCATGCTTAAACTGTTCGCTAGAAACAACTGAGCTCTCAGTATTACTCGAAAATAGAACGTTTCCGATTCAAACTCGAGCAATAAAAATATTATTATTTATTACCTTCAAATCGCAGTTCCCATCTGAAATACCATCACGTTCTCATATACAGAATTCTAGAACACACCAAATATTCCAGAGCTGCAGTGCTCAGCATTATTGAAAAAGTGGAATATTACAACGTGCCAAGTGCGAGCGTTGTGTTCGATGCACCGGCCCATTGTTCGCGTGTCTTCGGAGCATTATGCCGAGACGAACCTCTTGGGAGCTGACCTACTTCGGGCCATATCCCTAAGTGCTTACGCATCTAGGTTATTGTGCTATAACAGATCTGTTCCTTTTGTATTTGTTGGATGTGTCCGTCGGGAGATATTATGAAAGAATGCAGGTCGGAAAATTATTGGAGTTGTGGTGAATCATTCATGAAAAATATCGTTTATAGGTATTTCTGTGTTATACAATCTATTGTTCTTCACTCCGTGCCATGACTGAAAACTGAAACGTTTTTGTATTTGGTAAACTTTCTTTTAATGTGCTTGCATATATCTATGGAGTATGACTTAATCTATGGACCTAGAAATAATAATCTCCATAAATAAGTAGTTTATAGAAAAAAAAAGATTAAATACAGAATTCTTCTTAATGTCACTCCAATCAAAGGAACATCTCAAGAGGAGGACATAGAACAAATCCCTGTAACGGTATTGAAATCGATAGAAGGTTGATAACAATATACTGTATCGAGTATCGCTCGCTTTTACCGCAGATTGTGTAAATGGAAATCTGGCTTTCGAGCAGAAAAACAATGTGCTCTTGCCAAATCGAAGTGGTTCTGCCGTGAAATGTAAAAAAGCTATATTTTTTCCGCAAAATTTTATACATTTTTCAAACCTGCAAACCTTTGATTCTTTTGCATTCGTGAGTGTTGTTTTGATGCATTTTCGATTACTCTTTTACTAAATTATAACTTTTTTCGATAATAAACAGACTGATGAAGATGACACCAATCTAAACATACTTAAATACCAATCTCTAGACAGAGTTTCAAACTAAACCTAGAAAAGAAAGTGCTTAGTAATACTCGTTAAAAACTCGTCAAACTTTTAAAACAACGATTTTCAGTTTAAAGTCATTGACCAAAACTAATAGCGTAGCTCCCGCCTTGAATGCAGAATAAGCCTTATCCACATAAGAGGAGTGACTTGCAAACTTGTGCAGACAAAATCACAGGAAGATTACAAAAATCCGATACCCCGCCACTCAGCAAACAGCCTTATCTTCTGCTTTTAAACGCTTACTAGTAAGAGATACCCTATTACACGACAAATCCCATGATAGTTGAGACTAGTTGCATTGTCAACTCTCGTTATAAACAAGAATAACTTTGCACCCACCCAAATAACTGCCAAAGGATTTTCAACCTCACCTGTAAGGCGATAAGGCAATGTGTGAGTTTTTCCGGCAGCAAAGTAAAGTTGGCAATACAAAGCAGACTAATGCTGCCACGTGGCGCAGACGCAGCCCTGTTTAATCTTCATCCCTTGCCTTTGATGTGAACGGTCCCCATGTTTGTCTAAACACAGGTTTAATTACAAGCTCATTAATTTTGTACTATTTACCGTTGAAAGAAGTGTGCTTGGACGTTTTGGTCGTGATGTGGTGGCGTGGAATTAATACACGGAACGATTTATTTAGGTGACACTTATGTCTATGGCCTTGGCTTCCATCTTGTCTGACAAATACAGTATTTATACAATGTGTAAACAAAACTCTGTTCGATCCGAAAAGGGGTAATTGTACTCATCATTGTGAACAACTTTTACTATGGAGCAAACCTGAAATCGCGAAAAAAAAATCTGCCGTTTTGTACATTTTGATGAGTTAGGCGAACATAAATGTAGGGAACAGCCGATTTTTTTCGCAATTTCAGGTTATGTCCCATAGTAAAAGTTGTTCATAAATAATGATGAGTACAATGACCCCTTTTCGGATCGGACAGGGTATTTTTTACACATTGTATATATAAAATACACAGCTATATCAGTGTTTCGTTCTATTTGAGATGTGGTTTATGTAAAGTAACATTTTCTACATAGGTACATACATAAACTCACGCCTTCTTCCCATGGGGGTAGGCAGAAACTATAGAACGCCACCTGCTACGATCCTTACATACTCCTTTTGCCTCGTTTACATTCATACATCTGGTTATACACGCACGCCGGTTGCGAGTACTACGCACATGACCTTTCTGAAGAACATCACCAATAAGGTCACTATATGGCACTACTACTAACATTTTCTAGTGTTAAGAAAAACCACGTGCATATTCTGGATTTACAATTGCCGATCTATTCTGAAAAAATCTCTCACTGTGAAAACTTAAGTAAAGCGAGATTGAAGTGACTTGTCAATCCCTAGCATTGACAGCTCACTTCAAACTCACTTTACACAAGTTTTTACGGTGATTTATTTACAGAATAGACCGACTATTGTAAATAGTGTATAGTAGCATCACACGACATTACGTTTGTGATGAAACTGACAAGGCCTGATGTTATGTTGTAACTAGATGTTGCCCGCGGCTTCGCCCGCGTGGATGTCAATACTTCCCTATTTGAATCGGATTTTGTTGACAATTTCATGTGCTTTAATTTTTTTTTTCCCGGAACCCTAATTACATTGTGTGTCATTGTGTACTATATAGGTACACCTCTGCCTAACCCTTCGGGGAAACAAGGCGTGTTGTTATGTTATGTTATATTAACCCTAATTATTTTTCTAAAATAAAAGTGCCATAAGTTACTCCTTATAACATCAGCTATCTGCCAGTAAAAGTCCTGTCAAAATCGGTCCAGACATTTCGGAGATTAGCCGCAACAAACAAACATACAGACAGACGTAAACATTTTTTAAATTGTATTTTTCATTGTAAGTATCGTATATAGGTACTGTCATATTCTGTTATTTTGACATTACAAACAGACACTGCAATTTTATTTATTTGTATGTACGGAGTAGGAATCCTGTAGGTACTGTATCGTGTCGGACGTAAAGAATAGCACCATCCCATATCTTCCCGTGGGTGTCGTAAGAGGCGACTAAGGGATATTTTAGAGACTGTGCATACTAAAGCACCTTAGGTCACCCCGTGGTGGCGGGTAAATCACCAACAAAAGCATGCCCAAGGAGGGTTGGTGTCAGGCTGGCAGCCGACTTTAAAAAACTAGCCAAATCCCCTAGTAACATGTTCGGTCTAAATGGAATGCGCGATAGGTTTAGGGCGTACCCCACAGGCGACGCGCAGGGGCAGCACCCGGCTCCTGTGGGAAGTGGACTAGGGTTGTTGCACCATCTTGGGCGGGTGCAACGTAAGAAGTTAGCTCGGGAAATGAGATTGAGGTATGCAAGTTGGAATGTTGGGACTATGACTGGAAGGGCCAGAGAGTTAGCGGATGTATTGAAAAGAAGACGCATAAATATAGCATGCTTGCAGGAAACCAAATGGAGAGGAACAAAAGCGAGAGAAATTGGTGAGGGATATAAGTTCTACTACTGTGGAAGTGATGGGAAAAGAAATGGTGTAGGAATAGTGTTAGACAGTAAATTGAAAGAAAGCGTGATGGAAGTACAAAGGATTAGTGATAGATTGATAGTTGTGAAAGTTATGTTAGAGAATGTGATGATGAATGTAGTTAGTGTGTATGCACCACAAGTAGGATGTGATGAAACGGTGAAAGAGAAGTTTTGGGAGGATTTTGACACAGCCTTAATGAACATCCCCGTTCATGAAGAATTGGTAGTGGGAGGAGATTTTAATGGACATGTGGGAAGAATGAAAGGTGTTTATGAAAGAGTACATGGGGGGTGGGGTTTCGGTAGTCCAAACAGTGAAGGAGAGACGTTGTTGCAATCCGCTACTGCATTTGACCTGGCAGTAGCCAATACGTGGTTTCAGAAAAGAGACGAACACATGATCACATACAAAAGTGGTAATCATAAGACCCAAATTGATTACTTTTTGGTTCGGCGCAACCACCTAAAGCACGTCAAAGACTGCAAAGTACTGCCAGGAGAAGACCTAGTCTCACAACATAAACTCCTAGTTATGACATCAGTAATTAAAATACTGTCTAACAAAAACAAAGAACGTCCTCCCCCTAAAATAAAATGGAATATGTTAGAGAGGAATGATTGTGCGAAGATGTTCAGGGAGCGAGTGGTGGACAGAATGATAGAGATGGGAGACATGAATGATCGAAGTATAAATGGAAGCTGGAATGAAATAGCTGAGTGTATCACGCAAGCAGCGAAAGATATTTTGGGAGAGACGAGAGGAAAGGGCATAATAGATAGGGATACATGGTGGTGGTCGACAGAAGTTCAGAATGTATTGAAAGAAAAGAAGAGAAAATTCAAAGAATAGCAGCATGTAGAGGCAGGAAACGCTAGTTTAAGAGCTGAAAAAAAGAGTGAGTATGACGCTTTGAAGAAGAAAGCCAAGAAAGCCGTGGCAATAGCAAAATCAAAAGCCCAGGACAAACTATATGACGTACTGGATAGTCCTGCAGGCCATAAAGAGCTATACCGGCTTACCAGAATAAGAGAGAGAAAGGCGAGGGATGTTTGCCAGGTAAGATGTATAGGAGATGAAAATGGAATGGTTCTATCGGATGATGAAAAAATCAAAAAGAGGTGGAAGGAATATTTTGAAAGATTGATGAATGAGGAAAATAATTGGAGTGGGGTTTTAGAGAATAAACCAGTGAATGTGGGGTTAGTGAGAATGGTTAGTATGGATGAAGTTAGAATAGCCGTAAATGGAATGAAGAATGGTAAAGCCATTGGTCCAGATGGAATACCAGTTGAAGTGTGGAAGCTATTGCGAGTGGATGGATGGACGTGGTTAGCTTTGTTCTTCAATAAGTTGTTGCAGGAAGAAGCCATACCTGATGAGTGGTGCAATAGCTCTTTGGTGCCCATTTTTAAAAACAAAGGTGATGTGCTGGAGTGCAACAATTATAGAGGGATAAAGCTAAGATAGAGATAAGTGATAGTCACATACGATGAAAGCCTGGGAGAAAGTTATTGAAAGGCGACTGAGAGAAGAGAGTGAAATTTCACAGAACCAATTCGGTTTTATGCCGGGTCGGGGTACAGCGGATGCCATTTTCGCTATACGTCAGCTGTGCGAAAAATATAGAGGTGCGCATAAAAACTTGCACATGGTATTCGTTGACCTCGAAAAATCATACGACCGGGTACCTCGTGAGGTTCTGTGGTGGGCCCTTAAGAAGAAAGGTATACCTGGGAAGTATGTGCAGTTGACCCGAGCGATGTACAGTCGATGCAGTACCCAAGTCCGGTCTACAGTGGGCACCACTGGCAGCTTCAATGTGGCGGTCGGCTTACATCAAGGGTCGGCTCTCAGCCCTTACCTCTTCCTGATGATAATGGACGCTCTGACGTCGGACATTCAGGAAGAGGCTCCCTGGTGTATGCTGTTTGCCGATGACATTGTGCTGGTTTCTGAAAGTGGCCTAGAGGTCCAGAACAGATTGGAGGTGTGGTGGCACAGACTGGAGAGTGATGGCCTGAAATTGAGTAGAACCAAAACGGAATACTTGTTCTGCAATTTCGGCGGTCTCTCCAATCCAGTGCCTTTAGCTCGCCCATACCAATCTGTCCCGACTTTCGGTACCTCGGGTCGCTCGTTCAAGGGGATGGTGAGGTAGACCGGGATGTAACACATCGGATCAACGCAGGATGGATGAAATGGCGACAGGTCACGGGAACAACTTGTGACCCACGGATGCCTCTCAAGTTGAAGGGTAAAATCTACAAGTCCGTGATAAGGCCTGTCATACTGTATGGATCAGAATGTTGGGCTGTGAAAAAGACGGATGAAAAAAGATTGCACGTAGCGGAGATGAGAATGTTAAGATGGATGTGTGGTGTGACGAGAATGGATAAAGTGAGAAATGAATATATTAGGGGAAGTTTGAAAGTGGCGCCAGTGACTGAAAAATTGAAAGGGAATCGTTTGTCTTGGTATGGTCATGTGAAGAGGAGGGATGAAACGCATGTTGCTAAAAGAGTTATGAGTTTACATGTGGATGGATGGAGAGGAGAGGGAGGCCAAAGAAAAGATGGATGGATTGTGTGAGAAGTGATATGAAAGAAAAGGGAGTCAGTGATAGTTTGACGAGTGACAAGACAGAATGGAAGAAAAAAACGTGTTGCGTCGACCCCAAATAATACGGGATAAGGGCAGGAAAATGATGATGACGGCGTAGGAATCCTGATATATGGTGCTTTCGCCACTGTACATATACTTAGATGTAGATGAAACTAACTTAAGGTAAAAATAATCATATTTCAAGTAAGTTTATTCACTCAGCAATTAGTTTTGCTGTGACTAGTATTCACAATCAATTAGACAAAATTTACAGTTACTGGAGGAGCAGTGGTGGCCCATTGGTAACGGCCGTGACTAACGAGTTGTAGGTCGTGGGTTCGAACCCAGACAGGCGCTTTACTTTGTGTAAATAATTTCATCACCACTGCTCTTAAAACAGTGAAGGAAAACATCGTGAGGAGACCGGCATGTCCTAAAACCAAAAATTCGAAGACATGTGACCTTTAACATTCCACGCTGGGCCCGCGAGCTTACAGCCCACTCCCTCTGGAAGAGAGAAGGCCTGTCTCCCAGCAGTGGGAACATTATAGGCTGATTATACATACAGCGACTACATTTTAAAATATACCCACACTTTGGCAGACACAGACGTAGTCCACGACAAAACGTAAATACCATAACAGCAGGCACTTACTTGAAAATTGCTTGGATGACAACTTCATTTATAGCTTAATAAATAAGAGTGGTCAAGTTTGGCAGCTCTCCAAACATGAAAACTGCCATAATATGAATGCATGTGCACTCGTGTGCGAGGTAATGTATGTAGTGTCTGGGTCCAGACATACTCCTCAATAAACTTATTATGTAATCTCAGGTCAACATCACCAGCTTTACAGACTTTTTACAAGCATTGGTAATGCTCCTTTATTCTAAAAATACCATGGAACGGATTATGATCGGCTTCATTTATAGAAAAATCATATGCCATTTTCTGCGAATAAAACCAAAGTTTGTATTACGAATGTGTGAACCTACAGACAAAATTATCCGATGTACAATCAACGGTCTTAAGTGGACTGCCACCGGAATAATCATTTTGGCCTGCACGTCAGATCTGCGCCTATCTCTGTGTGTGTGATGTTTTAATGCAGACAGTAACGCGCACACAGTATAACAACGAAAGCGCGTTGTTGGCTGGTCAGATGCATGTGTGGTCAACACTAAATAAAGATACCTACAACTACCTACTTATATACTTTTTTTTTCCTAATAAATTATCGACCACAGCGCCTATTTAAAAGCAATGCTAAAAGTCGAAGTGAAAATTATAAGCAGCGATGGCAGGTTCGAACGAGAACCTCAGTGCGCGCTTTCGACTCTTTGACACGGCTCTTAAGACTCCCATCTTCCCCAAATCTCCTTACCCAACGTCTCACTGTATCTCTCTAAAAAAAAGAAATTCTTAATACACATTTTGAAGCGTCACATATGAGAACAAATAAAATAAAAAACAACAAAATAACTTACACAAAATCCGGTTTCATTGGATATTTCAGATATATTACACCCATTGTTATGTTCGCCCTGGCTTCAATATTTTCAATAAAAGTCTTCAAACTCACCTCTAATATCAATAACCAAACGCTCGTAACTAAGTTCACCAACCAACAACGTCATACTATACAAACTACAGTCAGAAAATTGATTTGGTTTCAAATCTACCCTCAACTTTTATGTGACTAGTTTAAAATATTCGCTGTCTTTTTCTCATTAGCATAATCAGAAAAAGACTGCGTACCGCGATAGACCTATGATGATGACCATATACCGCGCTTTTTCTGTTTGGTTCATGATAAAAGAGTGAAATATACGGTTGTGTATCTGTGTGTGAAACGCCTAAATAGAAGAAGGTCTCAAGGGCGACGAGTAACGATGCGATAGTTTTGTAACACTGGTGTTGAAGCTTATTTCAATAGGTTTAAAATGTAAACAAACAAACATACAGTCCACGTTTCATTAAAGTAAGTAGCTAGCCGCCGGCCGTATTAAAATGATGTAAGGATATTTTTTAAGTTAGTTGCCAATAAACCACATCAAAGACAGATGCTTGTTTCCTTGAGTCAACTACTCGCCAAACTAAATTGAACCCTAACATACACAACAACTGGCGTTGGAGTTCTGACCGCTACTGTACAAACGATCTTTCCAAAAATAGTACTATTAAAATACTTTAATTCCGACCTTGATCCATATGATATTAGTAATACACACTACTTATAACCTATGTTAGTACTAATGTAATCTATGTAGTATAAATGTAATTTAGGTCGCACAGATTTTTTTTTTTTTTGTGGGAATCGTATCCGGAAAACGTAGCATAGTAGCCAATTACGGTTATATTTTCTTTTAAAGCTATTTTCGTATTCCCTTATTAATTTTTACCTCCTATCCTCACTTCCACCATCTTTATTCATTCACAAAATGCAAGACATCGACCAACCTTAGCTGTGCAGCGAGGCGTGTCAAATCACTATAATTATAACAAATTTCGTTTGTCGCTGTGTATAAACAATGCTAATTTGGGAACATCTGCCTGTTCTGCATGCAACGCAAGAGCGCAATTACAAGGATTATTGCGTCGGGAGTCGTCTGCCCATTAAATAAACGTTACAAGTTTACCGTTTTTGTTCGGGGGCGAGTACGGGTGACGCTGCATCCAAGATGGCTGTGTTTCTGTATGCAAATTGATTGTTTCACTTTCTTGGTGCTTTAAGGAGGTTTTAATTGTTTGTTTTGGGTATGGAAGCTGTTTAAAATGTACGTTTTTGTTGAAGTTTTGAAAATTAATGAAAGAGAAATTAAAATGAAACTCTTTCAGGCCAAACTTACATTGGATATAGATGAAGACAAAAACCTGCATTTTTTTCTGTTAAAAACTGTCGTCATCCATTTCAGCCAGCCTATTTAAATGACATAACTTGCCAGCAACTTACTCCGTCTATAAAGTTTGGCACAAAGACTTAAGCATCATAATCTCCGGCGCTTAATATGCGCCCCCATTACGTAATAAATTACAAGTAATCCTATAAATCACATTCCAACCCGTGCAAGTTCAGTGTCATTACAAAGTCTTATTAATCAAAATGAATCAAAATGTCGAGTGAATTACGAAGGCTAGAGACTCTCGCATTGCGCGTGTTATCTCGCAAAACCAGGTGACATTTTAGGGTTGACAGTTTAGAGTCGATTGCTTAGGAACTGATTTTTTATTAAATCGATTGTAGTGTGTTTATAAAAATTTAAAAAAAAAATTGTCTAATATGGACGACAATCCTCAAATGGACGCGTAGGTGAAAGAGTACGTAAAGTGTACCAACGCTTCTTTTTTTTTAAATCTTAATTACTAGAATGTCATGCAGTGACTTAATCGAATCTGTTATAATCATGTTGGTGTTAGTGCGAGAGCAATTATAGATGCTGCCTTGTAGGAACATCATTTATTTAGAAAAACTTACACTGTTAAATTAATGATTATAGTTTAAATATTCGTTACAAATGAGCTGCAGGTACCTGTATTAAACAAACCTTCTTTATTTAAAACGATATTTCCTATCGATTTCTCCCAACCCGATTTAAAAACGAAACAAGTGGAACAACCCTAAAGGAGAGCGAGGAAATAAAGTCTGTGGCAGTAGTGTTGGACATCTCGCGACATTATTCATGTTTATCGCTCAATGCCCGGCCGTGCGACGTCGCAATTAGAGGATTTTCTTCTACCCACGTTTGGTACACAAAGCATTTAAAACCTTTTGTTTTTGTTGTTTTTAAATACGGACGGAAATGGCTGGTATGAAGAATTTATTTTGAGAGATGTGCTGGAGAAAATATTGGAATGGGATTTTTAGAACATGGTCGTTGGATTATCTTAATATAAAGGTAAAAAATGAATTAATGAGCAATCTAAATCACTGGCAACAAAGTGCTTACATGTTTACCTACTAATAATGTAAGGTAAATAAGGTAATTGGTTAAAAATAGTAAGTATACAAATAATTCAGCTTTTTAACTGATTCTTCCTATTTCGTGTAATGACAGTCTTGTCCCTTATGTTTGTATATCGTGTAGTAAATACCTATGACAACATTCTAATCAAAAGTTATATCCAAAACTCCATTTTATTTGTTGCTGTAGGTACACAATTTAATTAGAAGCCTCCACTTTCCACTTAATGGCTTACGCCTTACGTACATGGACAAGCTTACTAATTAAAACAAAAACAAAATGGTCACTGAAAACAAAACACGTTCGACAAAGTTAGAATATTAATGTACCCTATCTGGAACGGTTTGGTCCCCGACTAGTGTTGTTTGTGTCGTGAATTTCCGGGATGTTTGCTATCCCGGTTCGTGGATAAGCCTGAATAGGTACTGTATTTACTGTAATATTGCTCCTCTCATTACAGGAAATTGAATACATTTCGGAATGTCGTTAGGTTAAGTTAGTACAATAGTTGGAAAATGTCACATTGTAAAATAAAAACATTTTCGTCACTTCATTTTTCATTCGTCATCAAAAGTGTTTTTTGGCAAGAAATTATTAATTAGACACATATTATAATCAATTTATCTATGGACATCTGTAAACATTAGATAATGGGTGAAAGAACCTGTAAATTCATTTCTTTTGCAATTCTAAAACAACTCGCGGTTCCCAACATCCCGGGCTTGTAAAGCTAGTACATCACTAGTCAACAGCGGCCCTCACTAATACCGATGATCACTGTATCTGAGGTAGTGCTGACCGGATAAATCCTCGTACAAAAGCACCGGAACATCTAATAGGATTATACCAACTTTGTTTTTGTTCTGCATTAATTATGATAACAAGAATGTTTTAGTATTTTTACGGATTATCATCGTTAAATTAGATCACGGGATTCAGGTGATATTATAAAGTGCCTATAGATTGATTACGTAGTATTAATTAATCTGAAGGCACGTATGTGTTTACTGAATTACTAATTAAAAGACGTACGTCAAACTTAGTATAATTTAAGTATTTTGTTTATAAGTATATTTTCATAATTTTTTGAAGTTTATTTATTTTTTTAAATACACTATTAACGTTTATATATGTCACCGTATAATTATGAACTTCGTTAGTTTATAATCTATCTCGCGACATTATAAATCATCGAAAAATTCTGAACTGCAACAAACCATTGAAAATTTATCGCATTATTTTTCGATAGTTTAAATCTATCCATAGCAAAACAACAAATTGTGAACTGGTATCAAACGCACCTTGCGCTAATACTAAATAGCCAAGTAACTGCGATCAACTTGGAAGAAGCACTCGCCGGCCTCTGCCGCCTCTAGCCTATGTTGGGGTCGGCTTCCAGTCTAACCGGATGCAGCGGAATACCAGTATTTTACATGGAGCGACTGCCTATCTGACCTCCACAACCCAGTTACTGGGTAATACGATACCCCTTGGTAAGACTGGTTGTCAGAGTTTCGGGCTTCTGACGACCCGTAACGACTGTCAAAGATCCACGAATGACAGCCGGGACCAACGGCTTAACGTGCTTTCCGATGCACGAAGGCGTCTTGGTATGTAAAGATGGTCACCCAGAGAGTAAGTAAAGATTTAGTGTGATTTGGAAAAAAAATATGAATTATTCCAAAAGTAGCTTGAGTGAAGAAACTGCACCTTGATTCCGGTTTTCCTTCAGTTCAGCTACTTTTAATTTTTAATGCTGCATAAAATACAAACACCAACATACATCAAAGACTCCCAAGCAATCCTCCTAAGGCTCTCTCCGTAAGTAAAATGAACAGGCGACACCACCGCATTCCCCTTATTTTCATAGATTAACAGTCACCTTACCTTAGGGTAGGATAATATAATTACGGCCAATCGATGCCTCCCTAAGTACCGCACAGAGGGCTGGAGACATCATGCTGGGATATTTATAGGCACATTTTAAAAACACAGGAAATAAAAGTCACTTTCAAAGAATTTGTACGTTTCTCTGCAATCAGAAATCAGTGCCCAAGTAGATTTTTCACTTAATTTGTGGGTGTACTATAGATACACCTGTGCCTAACTCTCTGGGGAATACAGGCGTGATGTTATGTTAATTTGCTTAAATGTAGACGGGTCTAGGTACTTGTTTCAAATAAGCTGTAATAGGTAAATGGAGAGAGATGAGCTGGACTCCTTTAATAAAAGTTGGTCCTTGGCAGCTCTGGACAGAGAGAGGTGGAAAGAGTGTAGGGAGACCTTTGCCATTTGACATTAATGGTTAACAAAAAAATGTAATTTTAGCCTCGTAATTGTTTTATCACCCTAAGGTCGAATGTTACTTGGACGTCACAAAACGACAACGTCTATTATATACAACATGTCCCGGAATTAACGCACAACCTCTTAAAGGGTCATTGTACTCATCATTATCAACAACTTTTATTATGGTAAAAACAGCTACTCGCCTGCCCCCTACATTTATGTTCGCATAACTCGTCAAAATGTAGGGTGCAGCTGATTTTTTTTTCGCTGTTTAAATTAATTCAGGTTAATTCCGGGATATGTTGTATTTATAGTTTCAACCTTCTTAAAGTTTAAATTTACTGGGAATTGTTACAAAGTGGTAACGCAATTACGAGTTCAAAAGATAAACCCTACCTCTTTTGAGGAGTAGTTCGAATTCTATAAACATGTTTCAGTATAAAAAAATGCGCTCAGCAAAAACTTAGATCCGTTCCTTCCTTACCTTCAATTTTTTAGCCGCAAGACGTCTATTGCTGGACATAGTCCTCCCCCAAGCGTCGCCATCGCCTTAGCTTTCCAGTAAGATAATTATAATTATAGCGAATCGATGTTTCTCCAAGAAAAGAGGGCTGGAGGCATCCTGCTGGGATATTTATAGGTACATTTTAAAAACACAGTAATAAAAGTCAACAGCACGGTTTTCTCAATTACAACTGCAATTTTTCTCGAGGTTCGGCGTTTTATTAATTTTAGGGGGTAAAACAACTTGTGTTTTGAGTGGTTAACATAATTATAATTGTTTGGATTATCTTAAAATTATTAAGTCAAGTATATTTTATTTAAGCAACGGTTTTGAAAAAATTTTCACAGCGTTTGGTGAAGACATATCTTACCTTTATCATAAACACGGAATTTTTACATGTTATGTTAGTATTTTAATGGAAAATATCTACTGCGGGCAGGAGAATTGAGTACTTGGAATGGAATCAGCGAAATGCTCTACCATGACAAACTTATAAAGTTCGTTTCACAAATTATTGATAAAAGACACTCATTTCATAATAAGTAGCAGTTCCAAGTATTACTGCATTATCCATTCATAACCACTAAAACATTCCCAACTTCCAACTTCACGCACCATCCTAGAAAAACGTTATTTATTCTAAGATATTCCTCAAAAGATCACGATTCTAAGTACGAATGAAAAGAACAACATCATTCATCATACAAGACGGCTCAAGGGATTCCCGGTCTATTCCATTCACGAGTGAACCATATCTCTTGCGTGGTACCCTTCGACATTGTGCCGCGATGACGAATGTGGAAACGTGAATGGGTGTCACTCTTGGCAATGTAATAGGCTTTCGGAAGGCCTCTTAACTTATTCATAGTGATGTAAGTTGGAAGTTTGCGTTGGCGATAAGTTTAGGGAGTTGTGTTTTCAGAGGTCTGTGATTTCTTGTGTTTTTTTCAGATGGGAAAAACATAGTTGATCATAAACACATAGCAGCAGACATGCTTAGTTTATCATGTCAGGCATAACCACAACCAATAAAGTCAGAGATCAATATTCTCATAATATAGGTACTCATTTAGAAAAATACGCCAATTATTTCATTTAAATGATTGACATTCACGTTACCTTTGCCTTAGTTTTTTTTCTTATGTCTTTGATTTCTCTCTGCTCTAAAATACATTTGGTGTGTATATTAATATTATATATCACCTAAAAGAAAACCAATCAAAATCGCTGTTCCATCGTCGTTGTTATGTTACATATAATTTTAAATTAGCTATGCCCCGCGACTTCGTTCGCGTGGAAGTCGTAAGATACACAATTATATACTAAAATAACAGCCACATGTGTTCCGCCACATCGCTCGCCCGCGCTATTACTTCATTTTCGCTTAGCGTTCTTACTGACTTTTCTTGCTTGTCTCATAAGGATCGTAGCGTGATGTTAAATAGCCTATAACTATCCTCGAGAATTCGGGTACCATATGCTAAAAGAATTTTTCAAATCCGCTTTTTTGTTTACAATTTCATAGGGTTTTAATTATTTGCGTGGAACCCTAATTCTTTTTCTAAAATAAAAGTAGCCTAAGTAAGGAATACCTTATAACATCAACTATCTGCCAGTGAAAGTCCCGTCAAAATAGGTCCAGCCGTTTCGGAGATTAGCCGGAACAAACAGATAGACAGACAGACAGACCAAAATGTTAAAAATTGTTTTTTTGTTATAAGTACCGTATATACATACTTTCATATCCATTTAGTAAAAAACTGTTATTTGGGCATTACAAACACACACTTCAATTTTATTTATTTATTAACATACATAAACTCACGCCTTCTTCCCATGGGGGTAGGCAGAAACTACAGAACGCCACCTGCTACGATCCTTACATACTCCTTTTGCCTTGTTTACGTTCATACATCTGGTCATACACGCACGCCGGTTGCGAGTACTACGCACCTGACCTTTCTGAAGAACATCACCAATGAGATCACTAATTATGTCTTCCTAGGGCGTCCTCTCCCGGCGTTTCCACTCACATGTGCCGTGTATACCTTTTGTTAGTCGACTTTCATTCATCCTATCAACATGACTAAACCATCTAAGCATAATAAATTAGCATATTTATTTATTTGTATTGTTTAATTTGTATGCATGTTTATGTATAAATGTATAGATGAGGTCAATGTTCTTTCTACGTCTGCAAAAACGTAAATCACAGTATCAAAACAAATAAAAACCAGGAAACTCACAGAACTAGCTCAAATTAAACAGCAGAAACTAGCAGTTTTAAATGAATTTAAAACGGAAAATATCCTCATTTATCTGAAGTGGCGCGCAGCGAGCAAAACATTGCGTTCTGTGCACCTGTCACATTGGATTAATATGTCGCCCTCATATTTATTGCAGGCTATTATTATGAAACTCAGCAGTGTTCTTTTCATTGATATTTTATTGGGTATCGTAATGTTTTCATTGTTGAGAGAGAGAACTATTTGTAAAAGCGTGTAGCGTATCGGGTAATGTCCTGTACGGAAATCAATGATATTTTTCATTTATCTGATCTACTAAAGATACAAACACTGATTCGTTCATCGCTAATTCTTCGGATCTATATATAAAATTACACAACTAAAAATCCATGTAATCTTACCTAGCTTTCCGCATCTGCCAAAAGGAACTTCGACGTTGCACCATTTTAGGTGGTCATATTATTATGAGGGTTAAAAGTTTCATGCGAATGTAATCGCTAGCTTACCTCCTATTAAGTTTAGTATCCCTTCCGTTGTACCAACACATCAACAAAAATATATACAATCCCTGTCTTACTGTTGGCTGACATATAAACGTCAATATAAATCGATAGAAGAGAACAACGAAAGTTAGGAACTTCCTCGTCATTACCCATCACGACCCTCCGAGGTCACCGACCTTGACATTCAATAGCAAACAAATTTCAAAGTATTCAAACCTTTCCAAACACAGCCAGTTTAATCGCCCATATTGTGCGTTAATGCAAAAATATCTGACGTGAACAAATAAAAGGGTTGCAAGGGTGAAAATCTAAATACACAGGCATTTAGAGTTCGCATTTAATCCTTTATTTACGGCGTTCGTCAGGCTAAATAATTTTCGCGGGCCGGACACGCCACAGGATTAATTCGAGCACGGAATCTAAATGGCTGCCAGGTAGAGTTAAAACTTCATTGCAAGTTGTAGCGGGCAGTAGGATTATGAAGTGTTGAATTATATAATGAGCGGTGCATCTTAAAAGGGTCGGCAGGGTGGTTTAATAAATTATATTCGTTTGTTATGTACATTTTGGTTACGCTGTTTTTGGATTATATGGATTTTGTGGTACATATTTGGTTATGGTGTTTAATGCACCCTTATTGACTTTAGGTAAACAGTGTAAATATTGCGGTTCATCGTTGTTGACTGCTACAATAATATTTTATTACAAAACCTTTGCAATCATTATAATTAAAATAACACTTCGATGTTTTGGCATAACGAAACTCTTTTGTGTTGTTTTTGGCAATAGACGAAGAGAGTGTTAAGTTGGAAGTTACGTAAGTTCACATTTAGTTCCTCTACTGAGTTTAACATAGTTACAGTTAGACTTTGTAACTAAGTTACAAACAAAGTACAACACTAACCTTAAGTTAATTGGTACATTTTGTTCGAGAAAACAGCTGATACCTACTACGTATTGATGTTTTTACAAAAAGAAACGTGATATTCTCTCCTTTTTTAACAACGAACTTGTACCAATGTTGATCTTAAATGTCATATCTGAAAATATATTTGTACGCCGGAAACGGCAGAATATTATGAACTTTACAACAATGTCACAACACTGTAACAATATTCTAACAAATAAATGGACTACTATTTATTTTACCTTGTAAAACTCAAAGATACTATTAGCTAATTTAATCTAGACAGCATAGCACGAAAAGAAAAAGAGCCTGCTTCGAAATTCGAAACTTCAATCGCATTTAAACAATACATTTTCAAAAACAAATCACACTACATGCAACACTAATAAAATATTCAGATGAAAATCTTGGCCATCAAACGGCAAGCGTCACGTACGGGCAAGACTTTATAGGGGAGAATAAGACGGGCCTGAACGGGTCTGCACGGGCCTGAACGGGCACGGCTTGATTTATTCGACGTACGCTTCGCACAGTGAAGGTAGCGTGTCGTAATTCGAACGAGAGCGTAAATCTTGTTAATCTGAGAGTTATGGTTAGCTGGATAGGGCTTGTGTTCGTAGGCTTGAAAGTGAAAGGTACAACTTCGTTGATCACGCTTACAATCAAGTGAGGTAGTAAAAACAATAAATGTAAATAAATAATAACAATAAATGTTTATTTTATCTCCACAAATACTTGCATTCCACTTTTGCGTCCTTCAGGAATAGTAACTTTCGTGGCCAGCAGGAAAGTTGTCTGCTTTTGTTTCGACAACTGACACCCAATGAACTAAGTCTTGCATACGATAAATGCAAGGAATACTTTACCTTTTGTAGCAGCAGTTTAAGGTTCAGAGTTACGATAGTTATAGAGTGTCACTGGACGCTGTATGACTTTTTGGTAGGTATTTAAAGTCGTGCACAGCGGGACTGACCGACTTAAATATTCACTTATTAAAAGATTTTAGAAATACTTAATTGTTTGTTTCATAATTAAAGCTACAAAAAAGTCATAAAAACTGAATAAAACAATCTAAAATGATAAATCTAACATGCTTCTATTTATCATACATCAATAGTTTTAGTTATATTTACAAACAAAACAGAAAGTGGAATTACAAACTTTTATAAAATTAAATGTCCTACTTCATCGGGGCTTAGGTAGATTAAAGTGCCCGCCCAAAATTAATTTTCATAGTACAGAAATTAATAAGGGACGAGCAAACTAATATTTGCGTAAGCATTGTTTATTACTAAATTTAAATTAACTTCAGGGATTATATTGTGCCTGCTATTTACCCAGCGTTTATTTCTATGTGACTACTCAGGAGTACCTAATAAAGCTTGTGGTATATAGAACATTAGTTGGTAGCTGTATGGTGAAATGAAATGAACTTAAAGCTACTGTGACATCACTCAGACGGGTGTGTAATATATGCCATAATAACAGATAATATATTATCACTTGAAATAACGTTCACATGATATAATTTTCATATGCTATAAAAACAAATAACCTAATTTCATGTGATCTAATATTACACTTCATATAAACTTCTTTTGCTCTAATAACATTTAGTATAACGTTCATCTCATATAATTTTCAATTAGTATATTGCTCTTTTTATATAACGTTCAGTTGACTTAATTTTCATATTTACTCATTTTCTGCCCAAATTCTGTAGTGGATAAGTAAATATCAGAAAACATCATACTGTTATAACCTCATCTAACCCAAACGATTCACCAACAATAGAAGGGACCTGGCGCTCGGCGGCCGCTGCCGCGGCACGCTCGCTTCGCTCGCTCGCCTTCGCGCGCTAATGGTCATGGTTCTAACCTAACCTAACCCACATGATTCACCAACCATAGAGGGGATCTGACGCAGCTATATATCAGGTGAATATGAAAGAACAAAAAAACATATTAATTCGTAGTTATTTATTCATACAACAATGTTAAAAGTGAAGACAAAATACTATGTTAGAATAGAATTTGAATATTATACTAACTGAATATTAGTTCAAATGTGCATTATAGAAAATGTTTATTAAACCATATAAAAATAAGTAAACTGAAATTATATCAATAATTAATTATATTATTTCATCGTTATACTAAAAAAAAATTATATTAAATGAAATTAGGTAATTTGTGATCGTTAGAACTTTTGTTATTGTGTCAAATGGTACGCACCCCACTCAGACGGCGCGCCTCGTTCAAACTGAATGGCATTTGAATATAATATCATTTTTTGTTTCATTTCTAAATATTATTTTGTTTGGCTGATGGATTAACGAATTCGAATGCCGGCTCAAAATTTGCTGTTGGAGCATGTCACGCAACATGTACATATAAATAAACTAATTGTGCACATATGAAGTTATGTGATCTTTCTCGGGACCCTAGGGTCCCGGACCTTTGGAAGGCATATGAGGGGCCGAAGCCAACTCGCAGAGGCCCGTTAGACGCTTTCAATGATGATGATGACCAACTGATGATTATCCCTTTACGCACTATGCAAGTGCACCCAAAGACAACCCACGGTTGGTGTATGACTATTGCAGGATATGGAGACAAAAAAAAATTGAGCTATGGGTTTGGATGGCTAAAGTGGGACTGGTTATCTAAAACTATGGAAGGACTATGGCCCCTGCCTGACCAATGTTTGATAGATACAATATACGGATAAAATAGCAGGGGGTGACTTGCACACTCAATAATGGGCCTCCGGAAACGGTCGCTAGCACATAGTGTCGTAGCGACAAGGGGGCAACATGTCCTGAGGTGCTTAAGAGGAGTGGAGAGGTATTCCACGGCTATCAGAACAATCCCGGAAGTACGGTCAAGATCCCTACCAGCATCTTACTGGAATATGAACTTATTATTATTATTGTTGTTATTTATGAAGCTTAGGAGTGAAGTGTGAGCTCGCAGATGAACCAGACCGTGCTGCTTAGCATGTGATCGCGTCGCTATGGTTTCGCTTTATATATGACGAAGGCTTATTATGATACTGGCTGGTATAAAATAACGTAAATTTAATATTGCTGTTTGCTTTATTCTAGAATTATCTCATTTTATTATTACTAGGTATTTTGTTATTTTTTGATTATATTATGTTGAAATGTTGAAGACTTCACAACCTGGCTGAATAATAGTTTTAATGCGTTGCTTCTTCTTATCTCAAATTGTTAAAAACTATAAAATAACAGTGCGTGTAAATATATTTGCCAACAACATGACAGCAAAGCTTTGAATGTTATTGCGAGCTAGCTTTGTTAGATAGATAGAATACTTTTTATTATGTACACCATAAAAACATACAGACATAGATATAAATGTAGAAATGCTTTGTTCACTGAGTCTTCTACCAATCATTATGAACATTCATGTTTGTTCGCTCTAAAAGTTTTCATAATTTATCTGGAAGTCACAATGTCAAAAAACTGAAGGTCTGATCACACTGCGACGAATACATTTCCAAAAGTTTTACCACGCGAAAGGCGGGACCCGACTGCGCATGTCAGTTTTTTCATGATTAAGAAGTGATGCGACTATTCGAACCAGTTTAAACACCTACATACCAGTGACCGAATCCGGTATGATCAATACAGGTATTTTTTTACAACATTTATTTTATTTACAGGTATTTTAAAGGTTACCTTAATTCTTAAATAGAATACAACCAATATTAATACCAGTAACCGAAATAAAAACTTCCTCCCTATCCCCGCCATCATCACTCATTATCTCTCCTCTATCTTACACGTGCCTCTCGGGATTAGTCAAAGGGCACGCATCATGTGCGTGTCAAAGAGTCGAGTCGACCCGCGCGCCGGCGAACGCCGACCAATCACGGCCCTGGCTGGCTGGCGATATTCTGCTTCTTTCTCGTAATCAAGGTCATTTTTAGGTAACCGGTATTAAAACGGTAACCTAAATAGAGGTAATATACTTTTTGTTCTTGGTTACCCAGATAGCGGTAACCAGAGTTGTAGAGGTAACTAAAACTCTTCGATACCTGAACCGTAATTTATAAAGGTTTTCAGTCCCTGCTGCATACAAGTAAGTTACCACAGTCGGCGCGAGCAAATACCGTCCCGCGTCCCGCGCGGGATTGGCCTCCATTTAGCCAGAGCTTAATTTCACCTTCATTAACTTAAAAGTAACGTTACCCGATCTAGATCATATATTTCTACGTTCCTCTGTCTAACCACTGACGGCGGATATTTGTAGGAAACGACAATACACTGTGATAAACTGTTTGCCCCGCAGGCACTTACGCCTCGTTAATAGGACCCCTTACTATTTGATAATTGTGTACTAAATTAATTACTTGTGACATAAGTTTACATTGAAGATGAGTAAGTTGGGTTGAATGGCAGTGCTACGAATATGAACGAGATTGAGATTTTATTTAAAAAAAAATACATTTTATAAAAATGCTTTTTAATTTAATTAACTTTATTTACCGAAGTATAGGCCATTTTCATGTTGCGCTATAATTATGAAAATAATTAAAAAAATATTTAAAAAATTGCTCAACTCTTTTTTAAAAAGATAAATGAAAATAATAATTATAATATTGCGAAATTCCACCAACCTACTAAGTTATATTTATTTTTATTTCACTAAACTCCGAGGCTTTTCATTTGAATGTTTCACAACTACGCACGTTTTGCGAAGCCATCTAACGACGTAATTGCACAATTAACTCGCCTGTTTAAAAACTGCTACAAAGGGTGCTACGGCGTAGCAAGTTGCTACGAGCGTTTATTTATTGCTTTCTGACTCTTTTTATTATTGTTTCGAACGTGGGTTGTGTTGGCACACATTGGATAATCTACGTTTATATGTTTTTTCTACGTATAACATACAAAATAAATTCCAATTTGTGTAATAGATGATTTTGTCTTGATCACATTTGGCCACGCTATTAATTCGGTATCTTATGTCTAAGCTTTAACTTTCCACTTAAGGAATTTTTTTAGTAACTTCAAGCTCTTTGTATGCGTAGGTATCTATTTAAAATTACCTTATTTGAAGTTGCCAGAATTTTAAGCTTTAGTAGAACTATAAAAGATAACTATCCTAGCAAACATAAAGGCTCTAAAACAAAAATAAAACTTGTCATAAAACAAAACACTACGCGTAAGCCGCAGCAGCCACATTACACAATTTATACAGTAGCTGCGATACTCAAAACAAGGATATAACACTCGGCAAGTCTTAAACGGTGTTTACGTCTAAATCGACAAAAAATCCCCCGTCTCCCCTCATGGGGGGGAGTATGGGGTGTCGGAGTACCCCAACTTTCCCCGGGCGACACCTGCGTTGCAAGATGCTCCCTGATGTACTAAGACGTTTAACTTTCTCTGCATCTGTGTACTGACGTTATTTTTCTTGTGAATGTGAAGCAAGAAAGTTTAGAATAATCTCTGCTTTTGAGTTTTGGTGAATAGATTGAGTCGGAAACGTAAAGTTTGAACTGAAAATATGTGTGCATGTTAGTGCATCTGAACTTAGCCGAACTAAAGCCGTATGTTTTGTAATTTTCAGATTGCCTTGTAGCGTTCCATTTTCAGGAAAATAAATAATTTAGTAAGTAATACAACAAGAATACAGTCAGTAGCATATTCTGAAAAGCTGCTATTTTATGGATGAAAACAGGTTTAAAAAAAAAAATTGGATTCAATCAATCAGTTTTTTGCAAACATGTTGTGCTACTACTACTAATGGATAGACAATATAATAATTATCTATCCATTAGTATCAGGTGCAAAATTAAAACAGGTAATGCACGACGAGATAAATATTATAAATCAATAATTATTAATTCTCATTTCTGTGGTTTCGTTGTAAGGTTAATTAAACCTTTACTCGTTTATAAAAAATGAAATCTACCGTTATAGATTCATGATTGTATAGTAATTTAAATTATTTTTTATGCGTGGATTTTTTTTTTAATATCAAGTAGATAGCTCCAAAAACTGCACAAAAAACGGCTGGCGTTTTGCTCGGGGACGCGCCTTACATAGAAACCTACCATAAAACTCGTATTCCACAATTACTTCAAAATAACCTTTTTATTTAGGATCACAAGTTTAATGTATTTAAACTTGTGATCCTAACCTAATTGTTTTATATTGTTTTATTACCGTTTTGGTTCAAACAATTTGAATAAATATACAGAACGCGAGTTTCAGTAAGCCTTGTGATCCCGAAAGTTAGACTTTGTTAGTAATTGTGTCAAAGCACTAATTAAAACTTTATTGTCCTAGTATTTAATGCTGGACGTTTTCCCGTCTCTCATTTGCTCAAAACTTTCTAGGTAACTAATTTTTTTTTTAAATATGTTGTACCTTACGTACTGAACAAAAAAAAACTGTTGTTACCTTTTAAGTTTTGAAAGAGATTACTTAAGTAAGATACCAGCACCTAATTGTCACAGGGCTGTATCTTTTGAACCGTATTAAGTAGACACATGAAATTTTTACATAGTGTGTACTATTATAGCTACTATACCAACAATCAATCTGCCTAGCCTTTTCCCAACTATGTTGGGGTCGGCTTCCAGTCTAACCGGATGCAGCTGAATACCAGTATTTTACATGGAGCGACTGCCTATCTGACCTCCACAACCCAGTAACTGGGTAATACGATACCCCTTGGTAAGACTGGTTGTCAGACTTTAGGGCTTCTGACGACCCGTAACGACTGTCAAAGATCTACGAATGACAGCCGGGACCAACGGCTTAACGTGCTTTCCGAGGCACGGAGGAGTCTCGGTATGTAAAGATGGTCACCCATCCACGGACAACCCCGGCAAGCGTAGCTTAACCTGATGGATCGACCCGTGCGGCTGTTATTACTTAGCCACGAGCTCCTCATAGCTACTATACCAACAAATAATAAAAATAAAATAAAGTAAAAAATTACAGGCCCCATACAAAACACGTGTTTTTACGAAAGTATTTTTTTAAACTATGTTAAGTATTTATGGTGGTATAGGACCCTTCGTGTGTGAGATTGACACGCACTCAGCCGTTTTTCTTCAGAACCTTGTCAGAAGTAAAAAGATATGGCTTACCATCTGTAACTAGGTACTTCTTGTTTGAAGATTCTATACAAAAATAAGGAAGTTCATAAATAAGAAACCAGCAAACTTAGGTTTTTTTCACATACAATAAGTAAACTGCAATGCGCATAAAATCAAATATACTTAACACAAAAAACACACACAAAACAAAAATTCACAATTTCATAGAAAACTTTCTTCGGACATTCATGTACAGTATGTTCACATACGTGACGCGGGGGCAGTCGGCAATTTTCTACCCTCTTCCCGTGATGATGTGGCAAGCTGTGATATTTCCTCTTTGAAAAATGACTTTGAATATTAAATGATTGTTACAGTGATTTACGGACATAATCTCAATTTAGGTGATTTCTATTGTATATTAAGTTTTTTATCCTAAGAAAAGGCTGAAACTCAATATGTTTTCTGGTTATAGAAAAAAAATATGTGAGAGGGTGTTGTTTGATTCAAAGATTAATTTAGTGACTTGACGGATAATTGGGTACCTGCTGAAATAATGATGTAGGGACTGAAAGTTTCATGAAACTAAAAAGTAGGTACCACAAGACAAAACAAAACTGCATGCTCCGCTGATGTTTCGCTATATTCGAATCGCTATTTGAGCAGCGGAACATCATACGAGTCAATTGAATTGAACTACTGCGGTTTCGCTGCTATAGTTTCGCGGCGGAGGTGTGCTAAGGCCCTTAGACCCTGGTCACGGCATTACGCATTCTAATTAAAGAAAGTAATAAGATATTTAGACTATACTTAGCTAATATTGAAGCCAGTAAAAAGTTAATCACCACACCTTGACAAATAACATTACGCCTATTTTCCCCGGAGGGTTAGGCAGAGGTGTATCTATTGTACACCCACATTTTGCCAGTCATGGTTAAGTCCTATCTAATAAGGGGCGAGTCATTTGCCATCAGGCAGACACAAATCCAGACTCCAGCCTGCTACTGAGAAATACAGACAAATAATTTTGACATTGACCACAACCTCGTAATTATGCCTGTCACAACAGTTCTAATTTATATTTACTGCGACAAACTACTAAAACGATTATGAAATTTCTATCTATAATAATAATCAGTGTACCTACGTCTTCCGTACCAATTTATCGCTCACAAGTAAATCACCTCACGTCACCTGTTTCATTGGACCAGCTTAATTAGGTCTCTCCGTCTTCGCTAATTTACTCCCTATGCTTGCAAAATTGTATGATAGAAGGGATTTGTGAGAGGTCTAGGCAAAATGGTGCCCCGATACCGATATTAATAAAATTAATTAGTACCTACAAGATAACGCCTTCGTACGCAATACACGGGTTTACGTTTTGCTTGGGCAGGATGGTTAGATAATAGTTAGTTAGTGCTAAAATATTTAGCGTTAGTTTAGACTTCCATTTAGGATTTTAGTCTGAAACAATAGTTTGATTGATGGTTGAAAGCTAGTCTGAATGCTATGAAAGTTACGTCATTAATCATTATTATAAAACGGGAACGAAAGGCTTTGATGTTTATGAACAAATACAGTGAAAGTGATCTGCAATGTCCTAATATTGTTTTAAACTTTTGGGGTATCTTAAAAGTACAATCGACTCAAAAAGAAAAAGGCTCTAGGTGGAGGCCTTAATTTATTAAGACATCTACAGGATAATCGGTTAAGCAGCCAAACAACCTCCTAGGTTGACCTGCGAGATGCCATTCACAAAAATAAAGAATAAGGGGTACCTTCTATTTTTATGTAATACATGGAGTATTTTCCTGTGTTTCTCCATATCAATTAAAGCTTTATGACGTGCCACTGACTTTGAAACTTTCTGAGTAAAGGAGGGTACACACCTAACTGCAAGCATGACAAGCTTGCGTGAACAATCATTTTGTGCAGACGTGCGCAACTTTCCTATAGGCATACTTTACAAGCACACTGGAGCAGCATCAATTTTTGCCTGAGCGATGACCGACGACGATACGCTTGATTTAGCTGCATTAATTGTGTGCAACTGGCGTGCGTATGATTGCGCAAGCTTAACCTGCACATACACGTTCAATCATGCTTGCACAAGCGTGGCTTGTTCAAGCCACATAATGAAAATTCTATCAATCTTCATGCCGCTTGCACAAGCAAAATGCTTGCACAAAATCATTATACAGAAGCTCAAGAACGCTTGCACAAACCGATTGTTCATGCAGGCTTGTCATGCTTGCAGAAACGTGTGTATCCTCCTTAATATAAAGTGCATATTGTTAAGGTTCTATTCAATTTTTGAGAAGTATTTTATACTGTACTCTAACGGTTCACATTGTTAAATCTTTATCATAGATGTATTTCTGTGGAATTGCTTAGTGAATGTTTGTGAAACATTTCACTTCCAAACCTCACCGCGCCATAGTGAATTTAACGTTTCTATTTCCGATGCAACGTTACGCCGCACAGTGGGGAAACCGGATCAAGTTATGGAAAAAAATTGAGAAAACTTCTTGCATCGGGATTTTTTTAAGATTATATCTAAACTACGGTATAGTTATCTTGCTTGAAGTTTCCTTGTTTAAGATCACATACACGAAAATAAAATGGGTAGTATTTACATCTTGCCGTTGGCTCAGCGCGAAGCAATACTAAATTAAATTGTGATGTCTGCAAATCTAGTATAAGTACTACGCACGCGCTGTGCTGCGTACTAGTTTTGGGTTTTAAAATACATACCTACATGTGTTTAGGTTAAGGTATTTTTCTATGGGCCTGTGTCGCCTGAAATAAATGGTATTATTTTAATTATAAGACATTTTCAAAACTATCAGAGAGCTCCAAGTAAAGACGCATGTTACATAAAATTAAACATGTTCTTCTTTAAAAAAAATGTACAACAAAGTCTAGTATTTTATTCTGGCAAAGCTACATCAAGCCCACTGTGCATCGATTGCACTGTCAATCACTACTTCGCGGGAAGCCGTAGGGACTATCACAGTTCGTCATCAACACTGGGTGGCTGTATCCGTCCCTTTCTTTCACAGGTAGTTAGATAGAGACAGAATGCTACGGGTTCAGTTGGCGGCCGGATATTTATTCCGGATCTTATTTACTGCTTCAATAGCTTGCGAGTAGGGATCGAATAGAAAGTATCGATATTTTAATTTTTCTCATTAGTCCTAGATATTGTTACAAAAGAATGCAAATATTTTGCTGATTAGTAGAATCGTGACAAAGAATCTACCGATACTTATAATTAACTTCGTAGCATCAACATAAATCATAAATTATAGATACTATTATCTAATTTCTTAAAACCTTATGGTAATGATCCACCAACTTTAGAAGTGCCAGTATCCACTTTACATGATGCATGAGACAACAGCTCGCAATAACCCAGGAGGTGTTGTTAACAAGGACATATTCGAACAGTTAAAAAGTTATTTCGATGACCAAGTAGTATAGTATAGTGTATAGTATACGACTATGGCGAATTACAACAAATCTGCAATGAAGCGAATTACAAAAATGGACCAAAATGCTTGACTGATTAAACTGTGGTTTCAAATCTCCAAAAAATCTCCAAATTACGTATGTAAATCCGCCTCTTTACATCTGTGCTTTAGAATCAAAAGGTAAAAAATTAAATCTTTTGTGTATCAAGTTAGGTATCGTTTATTTGTATCCCATTTAGTAAATTACCATCCCTTACTCGGATTTAGTAGCAAAACATATTCGAGTACCTACTACTTCTAAGTATCGAGAAAGAATCGTAGAAATACACTAAGGGACGCTTGCACCACAAATCACTAAATACGTTTAGCGCTAAACGGATTTAGTGATTTGTGAAGCGAGCCTAAAGATCGTAGCAGAAGTATCGATACCACTCAAGTATCGATGCTTTTGTAACTCTACTTGTGAGAACATATTTTGATTTTCATATGCATATTGATGCATGTTCTGCGCACGTGTAACGTTTGCGCTCAATAGATTCAATTCACAAGTTAAATGAAATAATGAAATGTGAAATGAAGATATAATGAATTGTTGATCGAATTTTGTGGAAAAAATGGGGGGTTATTTTGATTGGTTGGCGAAAAGCTTTTTGAGGAAGTAACATGGACACTTTTGTCCAAAAGTAGTGCTCTTATATTATGTTTGTTATATTATTACTTTCTTCAGTCTTAGAAAGGCAGCCTCTGTTCCAATGCTCAAATTAAATTCCCCACTTTCAGGACTTCTTTAGTAAGTACCTTCTTACATAAAATAACATAATCAGCTTACAAAGTTCCCACTGCAGGAACACAGGCTTCCGCTCTGTGAGTGGGAGTGTGCCATAATCCATCACGCGGGCCCAGTGCGGGTTGGTCGACGTCTTCGAATTTTTTATTCTAGAACATGCTGGTTTCCTCTCTATGGTTTTCTTCACCGTTTCGGTAAGTACTTACCCTACATATAAATAATAATATGTAGGTGTCCAAGCAAAAAGGGTCCGGTTCTCGGCATTTAGTTTCCGAGATATACGCAGTTTTGTAAAGTTGGGCGAAAAAATTGCATTTCTCGATTTTAATTGATTATTAATTAATTCTCAATTAATATACAAGTTGATACAGTAAATAACTTTATTTGATGTTACATTAGAAAATGTACTTAGTTGTACCAAAAATCAAACTTTGAAAATGCTTTTACTCAAATCAAGTTTTTTCAGAGTTTCGACTTCAAATGTCTGATAAAAAAAAAAATGTGCCAGTTTTTGAATATTTTTTTAATCCTTATTATCAATAGACTATTCTAGATACCGAATCTGGTCTCAACTCAATACCCCACTACTGGACCCTTTTTGCTTGGACGTCCCATATAAATAATATGTATTTGCACTAATAAGGCCCGCTTGCGTAAAAGACTTAACTCAGAGTTAGTTGCTAACACAAGGTTAAATTGACAATATTGTATGACAAACTGTCAATTTAACCTCGTGTTAGCAACTAACTCTGAGTTAAGTCTTTCACGAAAGTGGGCCTTAATGTCTTAAGTAGGTATAAACCTTACTAAAAAAATCAAATGGAAACATCACAACTGAACAAGTAAAAACAACTAATAATTAGCACTAACAAGTCTGCTAAATGACTCGAGCGCAGCTAACCAATGTAACTTGTTCTATGCGAGTTTTTCTTTCAAACTTCAGTTACCGTCCGTTGCTCTTTGCACGGAAACCGGAGGTTTTTAATGTCAACTAATGCAATGCAAGTTTCTAAGAAAAATTGTATTCTTGGAGAGTTCTTCGTTTGAGTTGCTAGTGAATTGTATTGCAGACATAGTGGAAATACAAAGAAACATTAAAACACGCACTGGTAGGTAACTAATGTGAAATATTAGAATACACATCTATAGATGCAGGTAAATTCAGGAAGGGGTTTGCGGCTAAATAATAAAAGCCATACGGTTCGATTGAAGGTTAAGCTACGCTTGCCAAGACCGGTCCGTGGATAGGTGACCATCCATTACATATCGCCGTGCCTCGGAAAGCACGTTATACCGTTGGTCCTGGCTGTTATTTGTAGATCTTTGTCAGTCGTTACGGGTAGAAAGCCTGAAAGTCTGACAGACAGTCATACTAAGGGGTGTCATATTACCCAGTAATTAAATTGTGGAGGTCAGATAGGCAGTCGCTCCATGTACAGTACTGGTATTCAGCTGCATCCTGTTAGACTAAAAGCCGACCTCAACGTAGTTGGGAAAAATATAACATAACTAGTGGACCTGACAGACGTTGTCCCACCCGAACAGCGCCACCTACCGGGTTCAATTATGAATCTAAACCATTCAGGACCCACTCAAATACACCCAAAAAATTCATCAAAATTGGTCCAGCCGTTTAGAAGGAGTTCAGTGATCATGCACAGAAGAATTCTATAACAAAGATAACCCAATATTGGACAATAACACCCCTTTGACATCAAACACAGTCGTATACTAATTTTGATTTGTTCTGTTTGCGGAGAGTCATAAAAACTGATACACAGACAAAGGATATAAAATCCTGCGGAATAAAATAACAATGCAAATAAAAACATGAGGTCGGTACGTTACAACCCGGACATGTTTATACATATTTTCGGTACCTCATAAAATAGCGTATCATCCATACCTACTGCCTTTTAATTCAAAATTCAAGCATGAAATATAAATTTCAATATTACTAACAAAATCAAAAACTTCAAACAGTTTCCTACGAACCAAGAATGCGATCTTTAAGAAAAACTATCGTAACCACGACCCCTCAAAGATTCTATCATATCGGTATACAATATCTCATTGAATCGGAATTCGCTAAGCAAATACTTGTGTTGCCCGTCTACAGAATACCAATCACCAAAGCAGACTTGCCTTGCTTTTATGGCACAAAACAAAAAGGGAAATCTATTGCAAAAATACTGACCATGGACTACCGACAAAATGTTTTCAATGAAATCCCTTTAAAGCATATATTTTTAAATTTAAAATCCCCGAAATAACTAAAAATAATGCGTAACATAACATACCATCACGCCTTGGCACAGGTGTACATACCTAGAGTAAATATAATATTTGCATCTTAAATTAAAACAATTTTGACGCTCAAAATTGTTTTGAGTTTTGGTTTGCGTAAGCTGATAAAACAACATAGTATTTTGCGTTGTCCGTCTATAGAAATTCAGCCAAAGCCTTTAGGGTAATACGAAAAAGAAAATTACAAACATCCAACCCCGGGGCACTGCGACCATGGACTGCATTCGGTAATGAATGCAACTTTACTGAGCGTTTGACAGATTCTAATTTGTACGGAAACAAACGAAGCTTGAATTTGGAATATGTAACCTTTTGACAAATGAATTTTGGTTTGGGCTGGCCGAATATGCTTTCGTGATTAAAAATACAATTCCACATTTGACATTGCTTTTGTACCTACCTACTTTTTCGGCTACATTGCTTTCAGAGGGTTTATTTAATATTAAAACCGAAGAAAAATGTAACTCTGTTTAAAGTTTTCGAGATAACATTATTTTGATACTTACTCTTAAAAAAAATTTAGGTTAAGGTTTCACAAAATTTATGCAGATTTCACCTACACTGTTATTTTTCTTAAAACTTCTAAAGGTAATAAAGTAGTAAAAATTTCTCCATGACAGTGCGTATCTGCCTAGTTGAATTTTACAAAATGGCAGGGGGCTCTGCTAGGATTATCTCTCTCTATAATTTTACTCGGGTAGACAACACACGCTATTGTCACTTCCCCTCTCTTCTTCTATAAAGCAAACAACTCACAAGTCCAAAAGTTTTCCGTTCACCTTTGAAAGAAAAAGGTCCTTCACCCCATGACGCGACTCTTGACCGTCATTAGAAATTCCTTAACCACGCAACGGTACCTAGTGTTAAATTTTGCATAGAAGCGTGTGTAAATTTTTAATAAACATATGCCAAAAGTTCTCACAAAGGTTAAGCTTTCAGAAGGTTATTCATTATGAAAACTGTTTTAGTAATTAACTCTAAAATAATCTGAATTTTTTGCAGACAATGGGCTAGGATATTTTTAGGTTATGAAGTTAAAATATTCTCGGATTTGTTCAAAAAAATTACTTTATATTACTAAGTACGAATTTGATCAAACTGTTATACCTAGTATAAGTCTAATCCAGCGAATATTTTTTTAATTTTTGACAGATTTTCTATACAAAAACTGTCAGACGTTAATTTTATTCCGTGGATAAAAGATATTTGACTTTGATTAAATGAGCCTTAAGTCCTGTTAACCTAGTTATCGCAAGCGCGGCAACTAAGATTGGTTCATAGAACGTAACTTCGAAAACTTATAGAGATGGAAGTTAAGACCAACATGTGCGATAGAATGCTATAGAATATTCTTCTATATTCATGGAAGAAAATATAAAATAATTATTAGAAGAATGTAAGTTTTATTTTAATCTCCATTACCGTATGATAAATATTAGAGGAGCTCGTGGCTAAGTAATAACAGCTGCACGGGTCGATCCATCAGGTTAAGCTACGCTTGCCGGGGTTGGTCCGTGGATGGGTGACCATCTTTACATACCGGGACTCCTCCGTGCCTCGGAAAGCACGTTAAGTCGTTGGTCCCGGCTGTCATTCGTGAACCTTTGACAGGCGTTACGGGTCGTCAGAAGCCCGAAAGTCTGACAACCAGTCTTACCTAGGGGTATCGTATTACCCAGTAACTGGGTTGTGGAGGTCAGATAGGCAGTCGCTCCTCGTAAAATACTGGTATTCAGCTGCATCCGGTTAGACTGGAAGCCGACCCCAATATTGTTGGGAAAAGACTAGGCAGGTGTGACCGTATGATAAATATTATAGCATCTGTTCTCTGGTGTTCTGATCACCCTTAAAACGAAGAAGCAAAAAATACTAAAACATACATATTTATTATATGTATTTACACTGTTCCGTTAGCTTTACTTTCCTAAATAAATACCATAAAACGTAACACCCCTAGGAAAGGGTGGACAAAATTTGATTTAAAACGTAAAGTGCAACCTCGTAAATACGATCGTTTATGATCGTAACCATAGACTATAATAAAAAATAAATGTCCTAAAAACATTGTGAAAACGTATCTATGTTTCAGATTGTAAAAATTCACGAGTGTTTGGTAGAGCGTTATTTAAGGAGATCTATTTCAGGTCTTTTTCATACAAAACGTTTTTTTATTAATCGTTTTATTAATCTTTGTCAGAATTACAGACGTTTTTGGGAATTAGCCCTAACTCATTTTTCATGACACACTATAAAGTGCGAATTTCACCAATGAAACTGAACGCGATCAGCGTATCTAAACCGCGTTCAAGACCTGTCAGTAACAATATTCCACAGAAAACAATAAGACTGACAGCCCTTAAACGGGCTTAATGTGCTGAGAGCATTCAGTTTCATTGGTGAAATTCACCCCAAAGAAACTGAACGCAATCAGCACATCTAAACCGCGTTCAAGAGCTGTCAGTGTCTATGTTCTACAGAAAATAATGACACTGACAGTTGTTAAACGTGGTTTATATGATGATCGCGTTCAGTTTTATTGGTGAAATTCGCCCTCAGTAAGAACTGTTACCGCAAAAATCAGCGGTACACAAAAAGTTGCAAAAACAGGTATTTAGCTCCGATCCGAAATATTTTAAAACAATGCAAATCCCTTTTGACCCGCAATCTTTTTTCTGATGGACAACCGAAGCAACGTCACATGTTTCAAATATTCCAATTTTTTAAGGTACCCTGTGGTAAATACATATACATATATAATTACGTAAAAAATTGAACCTGCCTATTCAATAAAAGAAATTCGTATGGAGAGTAACCGAAACACTTCAGCGAAAAGCGTAGGCTTTTTCGCTGAAATTATGACGGATGGGACCCGGAGATTTCGCGGTTTCGGCTTTGCGTGCCGGAGCCAGGGGGATCCCTTGAGCCTTCCCCGTAAGACGCCACTTCCCCTAACCCTCGGACCAGAAGTTTCCCTTTCTTTCGAACCCGGGACTTGTTTAAACTTGTTTTGGTATCGATGGCCGGATTTCGAAGTTTTGGTTACAGGTTCCTGGCCATTTTTTTAGTAATGGAATGGATTGGGTTTTTTTTCAAAAACATTGGTTTTATAGGACTTTGAAATAAACTAATTGCAAGTACTTCACATTGTCTGACTATTAAGTGAGAGTTGGTAAAATTACAATATTTATATTATTTTTATAATGTTATATTATTTTTCTAACGTTAATCAACATCATTAATCCACGAGTATACCACAGTAACAGTTGGTACCCACATAAATGCATGAACCAAACAAGATTCGGCAAATATTCAGTGCAAATATTGATACGCTAGGGAATTGCTCTCGCTCCTTTAGAATAATCTTGGAGAAAAATAATGAGTGCATTCACACTTTCAATATCTCCCAGTCAACCATATCGATACAATTTAAATGAGATGCCAAGAAAAATTAATCCCTGTGAACTTGCGACTTTCCGAGAAAAATATCAATTTAAGAGCAAAGCAACATCATTATTTGTATGAATTGACACTTATTTTCCACACAATAAATGAGACGAGACATCTTCTCAGATCACGATTAAAAGAAAACTTCCATAGAATATCAGTTCACAAAATCAGCAATAGCGAATCTCACGTGAAACAAGTGAACAGCGATAACAATATCAGCAAAATACGAAAGACAAATAGCGGCACGCCGAAATGAAATAATGCTAAATAAGCAATATGTAAAGTGTTGGAGAAGGAGTGCAGAATCAATAGGATAAGCGGATCAAGTGATAAGCTTAGAACGTCACAAATATGCTGGAGATGATGGCGCCTACCGATATGGGATACTTTTTTTGGGTAGCATGTTGCTACAAAAAATTCTTAGGCGCTTACTCGCTCAAATAACCGGATCGCTCATCTTTTAGCATTGTTTAGGAGGACTCGAAATGATCGTCGATCCAATTAATTGTAGTTACGTATACTAATTAGTTAAACAATTTTAGTAAACCGGGTTTCAAGTTGCTAAATTCTTTCTTCTGTATGCATGTTTTAAAAAAACTTTAATTACCAATCTGTTTTATTATTTTCACTAAACTCATAAAACAGTCTCCTCCTATCCGAGCACGCCTAATGGATAAGTTTCAGAAAACTAGTTTCATCATATGAGTTCAACACGTTCAACCACTAAAATGTTTAAGTGGGTTATAAAATATTTTCGAACTGCAGTTTGCTAGGACATAAAAGATTCGCAACAGAAATGGGGTGAACCTGCACAATACGGGCAAACTTCCCCGAATGTTTTTTGACGGTTCCGCAGTTCCGCTATTTTGTCATCGCTTGGATACAAGCCCTAAAGGTTAGGTTAAGGGTAAAGGAGCAAACAGCTCCAGGGTAAGTAAATACGCTGACGAAGACACGGGTACACCGCTCTACCAAATCCGACGTTTTTATCTGTCACTGGCAGCCGTGGGCAGAGTTTTAGTCAGTCCTTTGATAGCGTTGACATAACCAAGTTTCCCTATTGCTAGTTTACTTTACCTTTTATACCATACCTTTATTTCGTAACTCCTACATGAATCTCTAAACCGTGCGGGAAGGATTGTTTGCTATTCGTAAAGTTGTAGGCGGTTTTGCAGAGTTGAATATGTTTTATGATTTTTTAATCGTGTCAGCATAAGCGCGGGTAGTGTTTACGTGTATGGCTTCTATCCATGTTTGAATTGCTAAATACGGGGTGTAATCACGTGTGTGGCTTGTGTTACTGATAGCTGGATGATTTTGATACCTAGATTAGGCAGAACCGTAGATTTAGTATACGTAGTATATACAAAATCAATGGGCAGAACTTACCGTGTTTGCTTTATGTGCATGCATACTTATTTCTAGAATATATATAGTAATGCCCAAAAAGTGTTGAGGTTTCAAAACACTGCCAAATATTGAAAACAAGCGCACCCATTGCTTCGATCATAGCTCATGCAGTCGACTGAACTCATGGTCCATACAAAATACTCGAGCGCGCTATAAGGGGCCGTCAGTGGTACAAGCCTGTATGCCGCGTCAGCGAAGGCCGATTGAGAGGGCGTCGCGAGCCCCTTGGCGTTTAACGACCAATCGGGTGAGGGTGACTTACGTCTGCTTGTCAATTTGTAGTTCGAAATATGAGTTTGGGATACTGGTTGCGAGAAATAGGTCTTCTGCTGGCTGGTTGTCTAGCGCAGTAGTTTAATAATAGAAAATCTACTCGTGAAGGGAGTATAAAGCTCTGGGCAAACTGTGGCAAATCCCCGCGCGGGATGCGGGACGAAATTCGTTCGCACTGATTGTGTCAACTAACTTGTATAGAGGTGTTTAAACTGGCGCGAATAGTCGTGTAACTTCCTCATCATTAAAATAATCGACGCGTGTAGTCGTGTCTCGCGTCAGTTTGAACAGTCCTTAACTGCCAGCAGGCAGCATTGCTTCAGAAGTTTCCCGATTTGAAATAACAGGCACTTAAAACGCAGATATATGCCAACGGCCTTGAGTACATAGCTTGCGTGTTCTGGAGCTAGACTACCACCGCTTAAAGCAGTATTATTGTAATCTTGCTTGTGTGTGGGAAAGAGATGGAGCTAGACGTCTTGTATAGCTTCATCTCTTTCTCACACTGAAGTAATATTAAAATAATACTGCTTTAAGAGGTGGTCATTGGCCCCCTGTGCTGAGCTCACGCAACGCGTCGTACATCCACCCAGTTATCCAAGGAGCGCTGTCCCAAATTATATACATTATTAATTTATTATACATAAAACAAAAAGTAATATAATAAAGCGCGTATGCTAAAAGGTAAATAATTAAATTATCTTTAAAATGGTGAAGATTGAAAAAAAAATACGCTTGATAGTTTTTGCATGATTCTCATTCTTTTATCCGCGTTAGACATAACTTTACAAATTAATTACACTATGTAATATAAACATAATCTAAAATATTCACATATTCAGTTATTAAAAAAATGCTCTAATTTAACATATATTTTTTCTAAATCATTAACATTACTCATTTAGACGTGACCTTCAGTTTAAAATCATTAAAGTCGGTTATTTTCGCCTTAAGACACCTTCAATATTAAGTAATTTACAAAGCATCAGTAAGCCCCTGGCGATGCAGGTATACAGCCTATACGGCGTCAGCTTGGTGTCAGTAATCAACCAATTTATAATTTTTGGTTTCCTCATGTTTCTGTTTCTATGGTAACAATTCTACTTAACTTCCCGCCTCACGCACCGCAAGGCAATGGAGGGACACGCGTAATTGCACGTCCATTTTCAAACACGTGCTTCTTCCTTAAACAACGCTACTGTCAACATTATAAAAAAGTAACTTTCGAGTGTCTTGCCCATTCTTCTCCATATGAAACTACCTTTTGGGAGGGGCAACTAGAATCAATCGTTTTTTTTTTGTTAATTTGACATTCAAAATGTCTGCCTATCACTTTTTATTTCACTTTTTTGACAAGGTAGACTGCCAGCTATCATCATCACCCCTGAGCCTAGGCTAAACCGAAAATATAAAACACATTTGAAACCACATTCAACTATTTCCCAACATCAGGACCTCATTTTGTAGAAGTTCATGAAATATTTCACACCGCGGACAAAAGTTTGTGGAACAGTGACAACAGAAACTGTCCGGCTTAAAACCGGGGTGCTCGGATGTCCGAAAGAATTTCTCATTAGCGTATGTTAGGGTGACCACGGAGTACCCACGTCCGCCCGTGTCACTAAAAGTACCGGGATACGTGAGCCTATGTCCGGATTCGTTATTGTCATTTTTAAATGACATTTTGGTATTTGAAGAATTTCAAATGTGCTTACAGCTTCATAAAAGCTATATTTTGACGGTTTAAAGCGTTGAGTGACTGTCTCATTCATATTTTGATTCACACAACTTAGATGTAAATAGCATGAATTTGAAAATTTCCATTCATTCATTTCAATTTTACAAATGTATTTGGTTATTACAAGTTATTGCGTTTGTGTAAAGATCATTTTCGCCTAAACCAGTAATAAAGATATGGTAATTTTGAAGGCGCACTCAGTTTGGAATGTGATCGGTTTTATGAATTTTGCCGATGCTACATCTAAGTTGTGTCGTACTGTAATATGGATTGACACTATTGACAGCTCACTTCAAACTCACATCACCTAAGTTTTCACGGCGGGTGTTTTACATTATAGATATGCAGATATTGCTTGTTCCAGTTTTATAAACATCGCACTTCTGAGTGATTATGCTCAAGTTGCAGCCTGAAATCGATGGACGTTTAAAAAATATAGAGACTTATGAAACGATGCGCGATATTTTAGATTTAATATATAAGGTTACGTACATATTTTTGTAAGAGGATTTTTTTTATAACGGGTGTCTCAGTAAGAGTGCACTTTTTAAAATTGGATTTTTTTTTTCATGCAAGTGGCAACTCTGAAATTTGACAGCTGTCACCTCTGTTTATTCCGATTATTAAAAATGGAGCGCTTTTTGAAAGAACAACGCGTTATAATTGTGAAAACTCATTATAACGGTGAACGGCATTCGTTACAGGAATATGATAACGGACTTCTTGTGGCCTCAACTGGACGGCATGAATCTAGACAACATGTGGTTTCAGCAGGACGGCGCAACCTGCCACACCGCGCATGAAACAATCGACTTATTGCAGCAACGATTTCCAGAACACATTATCTCACGAAATTCTGATGTCAACTGGCCACCAAGATCGTGCGATTTAACGCCGTGCGATTTTATTCTTTGGGGTTTTGTCAAATCTCGGGTTTATGCGAATAAACCCGAAACAATTCCTGAGCTCAAATCGGAAATCCAACGCGTCATCGGTGAGATTTACATCTTTGTGCAAAAGTCATGGAAAATTTCATGAAAAGAGTAATGGCCTGTCATCGGAGCCGTGGGGGTCATTTGCCGGATATTTTATTCCATACTTAATCGGAACATGTCTTCTTTACAATACAATAAAAATATCACAATTCTGTCATAAAATACTTGTTTTTATTTTAAAATGAAAAAGTGCACTCTTACTGAGACACCCTTTATAACCTTTATATCTATCTACTTAAGTATCTAATCTGAGAAAAAATCCTAAGTACCTACTAACATCTATTTTATTATTTAGGTACGTATTACCTACACTCAAAGACAAGTGTGTCGTAATTCTTACAACGACAACAAGAAAGGAGGGTGACCGCAACATTTCAATAGTCTTTATGCGCTGCGCCTAATTCCGGAGATGGCTGGTTTTATGAACACATCTTGTAGTGACGGTTAGCTCCTGTTTTATTGGTCTTGTGATACATTGGTTTTGTTTGATGCATACTTATTTTATTTGCCATTTTCTTATATTGTTCAGAAATAAAGTTTTAGTATCACAGTTATTTGTAATAATATCTAGCTCTACACGGTAACAACTTATTGATCGACTAGTGACGCATCGTCACTTTATCGCACGTAGTTTTGAACGAAAATCAGGTTGAAGAATTTATCGATGAGGTTGAGAGTCGTCCAGCGATATGGGTAATTGGTAATTCTGAAGTTTTTGATCACAGTAGTCTTTTACTTTATGTTATTCAGTTCGTCGAGTTATACAAAATAACGGCAACGTTTTCTTAGGTTTCTTTTTGTTTCTTTTTCCCAAAATCTTTTTTCGTTTTAATAGTAATACTAACAGCAGTGTTTCGTCGTCAGAGTCCATCGTGAAACTAAATGTACAACACTGTGATGCTCGAACCTAGCGGTTGCAGCGCGGCGGCAGCGCGGCGGCAGCGCTGCAACCGCGCGGCACTTTGCAGCTAATTTGAAGGCACCCTTAGAGGATTGAGGCCGGTGCAATAAATGGAAACTCTTTGATGAATAACTGGTGTATTGTTAAAATGACAGTTTTGGATTTTGGGTTTACCAATTACTTAGAACTAAAACAGGCACGTTCTGTTACGAGTGCAACGATTCTACATATTACTGTCATGGCGTCCACACACACAGTCTACCAACACTAAACACTTGTCGTCTTCTGATTGGCTGACTAGCCGTCGCGTCATCGCAGCCCGACTAATCGCAGCGGTCGGTTAGTGATTTCCGTTAAGTTTCCCGTAGACACTGTAGTGACTTTAAGTTAGTACAACAATGCGGCAACACCAGTATTTTACAGCAATAAACCCTAATCAATACGCGACAAAAATAACTGAGGCGAAAATTGTGTGTAATAACATATTATTACAAAAAGTTTTCATTACCTACGTGAAAATTAATTTAAAATTAATGAAACCTTCTCATAAACAAGATGGTTAATAGGAATGGAGTTTTAATTAATTTTCTAATCATAACTTAGGTACATGGTTTTTGAGCAAGTACAAGCCGTTGTTGGGTTTGGTAACAACAATATTTGTTGATGGTAGCTCAAGTTATTATATTGCAGCGCTACGTGGGACGCTTTTTTGAGCTACGAACGGCTACGCGGGATACGGGCTTGCTACGACATAAAATAATTTAGTACTTAAATTTAAAATGTTTATCTTTTTTTTTTTGGAATTTATTACGTTTATGTTTTTAGAAAAGAAAAATAGTATGTGACTGAACCATTCATGCCATTAATACTATACTTTACTTTACTCTGAGGATAGTTTGATTTCAGGTACGGTCAGCAACAAAAGTCGATTAACACTTCAGTTTTTTTTACACAATTTATGTTCAAAAGTTAAAAAAAAGTGGACAGTTGTTAAATTCTGATGATAAAATATCTAAGCTATCACATGAAATACTTAAAAGTAGAAAACTAATAAGTTATGGTCTATTGATTTCACATGTAAAAGTTACAGTGTTAATCTTACTTCTGTTGCTAACCGTACATCATTTCCACATAGTAATAATTATAGTAGTTGATGTATACAAAATATTGTAACACGTATTAAAAGAGTAACTATAGAGCTTCTTGCTCATTCTTCTCAATATGATTTTACCATTTGGAAGAGGCAACTAGAATCAATTCTATTTCTTGTAAATTTTGACGTCTGAAAGTGTCTTTTAATGGCCTTCTTGAAATAAATGGTTTGTCTTTGACGTTGACTACGATATTAGTTTTATAGTGCCTAACTAAAGAAATCATAATTATCTGTTGTCACTCCTTGATTTAAGAGTAACAAAAGGATTGGAATATTTTTGTCGTTCCAACAATCATTGAATACATTACTGTGACAGAATGCTATTAGCAATTCATTGAAAAAATTTTTATCAAGGAATATTAAATTGTTTAATCAAAATGGTGCAATCAAGAATCTCACAAATACAAACACATTTACAAGATTAAGATTTGCTCTATTATGCATTAAATATCACATTTTATAAGCTCCCTAAAAATAAATCTTTTCTAAACTAAATGCGTCCAATTGCGGCCGGAATTAGGATAACATAAAACATTCACAGATTAGGATCTTTATGTGCTTGTTGAAACATTCCCCTTTGATATAGTCTGGGGAGGGGAAATATTAAGAACGTTATGTGACGTACAAGTAATGTCCATTTGTATGTCTGGCGCCATTTTGTCACAGATTTAGTAGTGATATAGTCTATTTACGGCTGAACCCAATAACCTATTTTCAGTAAAAGACAGATCGCTATTGATGATAGACAGTATAATTCTACTTGTCCTTATTTCAGGCCGGTAAGATTCCATAATCTCTTATAGATTATTGGGACGTTAAAATCATAGATAGATAGGTTTTTCTATCTCCAGTATACCAAAACTGGTGATAGATAGGTTATTGGGTTCGGCCGTTAAAGACGCGACTGGGCTATTATCATCGGCAATAGTTTTCATAATAGGTACTTCACATGGTAAAACTTCCTCAACACTGACCGAGTTCCTCATTGACCGTGATTGCTCGGCCTTCATTGGCGCGCGGGTCGACTGGACTCTGATACACACACAGCGATGCGCGCCCTTTGACTAATTTAATGCCTAGAGATAAAGATAGAAGTAATTTTTATTTCGGTTGCCGGTATTAATAGAGGTACCTGTAAATAAAATAAAGGTTGTAACCGAAAAAATGCCTGTATTGATCATACCGGGTTCGGTCCTTGTGGAACTGTAGGAACTAAGCATCAATGATATAGCGGAATTTATAAGATTTAAATACGTCATTTCTTTTACCTTCAATGAAATGGACCTTTTCCTTGTTGGGTTTTGAGAACCAATGAAAGACAGTTATAATTTCCACTGATTAATTTATTAATCGTTTATTTGGTAGGAGAGGTGTGTGTGCGCTCTAGCTTGGTCCTGAAGGAACACTAGCGTCTAAACTATATTAGAGTTATGCACAATGTAAATATGTATGAAAGAGAGAGGCTCTCAAACTATTTAAGTGGGACGGATATATTTTGTTGTATTCCAACATTCCTGTCAGTACCAGTAACGATACCAGTCAGCACATCCTAAGTAGACACGCCCAGTACCAACTTTGCTGACTATAGGTATGCATATTTATTTAATCAAACCGACAGGCGACAATCTGACAATTTTACAGGTTTCTTTCACACATTTTTTGCTTTATTAAACAGCACCTGTCGTGAAAATGTGACAATTTTGTCCTCGTTTGACAAATAAGTCGCATTGTCAGTTATATTAATTAAGGGGGAAGCGCTAAGGCATCCCACGAAATTCAAATTTTCTTACCATTTTTTTGCAATTTGCAGCTCAGTGTTTGGGTGTATGTTGATTGAATTCGCAACCGTAACGAATATGTATTTACATAATTATATTCATTAGAATCAGTAATACAAGTCCTTAAGTTAGTATAATCCTCAAATGTCAAGATTTCATGAAATAGTCATTCAATAGGATTACGTGCTTGGTCTTGGTATTTACTTGTGCATTAAGTTTGAATAAATAATAAATGTCATGATTTCATGAAATAGTCATTCAATATGGTAACGTGAACTTAGAGAGTTGTATTGATGATTTTAATGATTATAATTATATAAATACTGGTTTGTTAAGGTCGCGAATCACATTCAGATTAACATACAACCTGATACTGCGGGGCAATTGCGTAACACATTATCGATCGGAATCGGTTTCATTTTGACAGTTCAACAACATTCATTGCGTTATTTACGTGTTGAGCAGACAAATTTATCGAACTTATGAAGCAATGGATTAAGAATTTGCTTCAAAATGATTCAGTAGTGTGTTACGCAAATAGGGTGCTTTTTTTTTGGATGGGAAATCATCAAATGACTTCTCCCGCTCTGGCGTGTCAGACTTTTACTGACTAAAACCCACCCGTGTTCCTTCTGTTGTCTGTGCCGGGGCCACGGTAACTCTTTCGAACATCCCGCAACCCTAGACGCAATTAGGGTGCTGGCCTGCAAATTGCAAAAAAATATAAGAACGAATTGCGCAACATACATAAAATGCCAATCGATCGCAATACCTTTCGTTTTGACAGTTCAGCCACGTTCATTGCGTTATTTACGTTGTTGAGCAGACCAATTTTTGCATATGAAGCAATGGATGTCAAAATAAATGGTATTGTGATCGATTGCCTTTTTATGTGAGTTACGCACTGACCCCGCTGGTTATTCATTTTGCCAAAGCACGAGCTTTTCACGTCCGGCTTAAGAATAAAAATAAAAAATAAAACTTTATTACTAGAAAAATGGGTACAGTATTATGTAATGGGCACTGTAATGGACGCCGAGCATTAGCCCTACATAGATATAAGTTAAGACCCATTTGTATTAGGATAGACATAAAATAGGCATAGTTTTAACTTATTTATATTAGGTAGGCACATATTTTAATTATATAGCGGTAGTACATAAGTTTAGGATAAGAAATTGTTAAGATAAAAGTAGAAATAATTCATTTTTGCGAAAAGGTCCCCGTTACGGTAAAGTTTCGTCGTAGTTAAGGTTCGGGACGCCTTTTCGTGCTGCGCTCTGATTGGTCGAAACTTTTGAGCTATTTCTGAGAATTTGTCCGAGGCATTGTTCAACTTCTCAGAATATTGAATAATTATTTCCGAGAATCAAATAATGTAGAAAAAAGAAAGAAAGAAAAATAGGTTTATTTGTCACAGAAACACGTGCATACAAAACGATAAGAATAAACAGAAAAAATAAAACAAAATAGAACCACATTATAATCACGAGCTCAAAACATAAATAGTCGGAGGCTGCACGTCATGACTGTGACAAGAAGGCTTCCACTCAGCATGATGCTGTGCTATGAGGGACCCACAGCACAGCGCTGATTTTCAGTGGTTACCCGAAAAAAAGACGTACGGAAATCAGGTCAGGTTCAGTGATCAATACATAAATAGTTACATAACAAAACAAAAGAACCAGTAACAACTTAAAATATGCTGCAACTATACAACCAAATACAGTATGTAGGAGATTTTAAAGTATAAAAGTAGGAACATTTGGCTGGTAGGACTACCGAATGCACCGCGCCAGAGGCGGTCAAGCATTCGACATGGTCCTTGTCGTCTGTCCCCCAACTGAAGGGCATCACCCTATTTTCGGTGTAAAAACCATATGCCACCTCATGGGCTTTGAGATCCAGAAGCCCAATAAATATGGCTTCATCGGTCAATGCCACCGATGCCAGCTATACGGCCACGCGCAGAAGAACTGCCACGCCAAACCCAGGTGCGTCAAGTGCCTGGGCGAGCACGGCACTTCTGACTGCCCCCGTCCTAAAGACCGTACCCTCTGCACCGAGCCACCTAGCTGTGTGCTATGTGGTGAGTCAGGACACCCGGCAAATTACCGGGGCTGCCCTAAAGCCCCGAAATTATCCCCCAAACTGGCCAAGCGCGCAGTCGCCCGCCAGCAAAGGGAAGCCCCCCTCAACGGGCCCCCCGCCCCTTCGACCCAAATGCCAGAACGGCTAAGCCCTCAAAGGCCTAGCCCCTGGACGGCCCTTAACCATCAAAGGGCTTTCCCGGCCCTGGCCAAAACCAGCCCCCCACCTCCATCCATCCCAGCGCTGATGGACCCCCGCAACCGCGCCGCCGCGCCCGCCCCCGCCCTCCCCCCGAGACCGGTGCAAGCGCCTAAAACCGCCCCTGCAGCCGGTACTGCACCCCCCCACTCACCGACTACGGTTAAATTAGGCTACTTCAATGCCAACGGCATTCGCGGACAACGCGATGAGATCGCCGAGTTCCTCCGTGATCATCAAATTGATATTCTCCTTATACAGGAATCCTTCCTCAAGCCCAACGTCCGTAACCCGTCAATTGCTAACTACTGCGTAGTTCGCAACGACAGGTCTCGGTGTCACAAGGGTGGCACCCTCATATACTATAGAAAGGTTCTTCACTGCATCCCTATGGACCCTCCCCCCCTATCCAAATTAGAAGTGTCTGTATGCCGGCTAGGCATGTCAGGCCACCAACCGATCACCCTAGTATCGGCCTATGTTCCCCCCCAAACCTCGTCAGAAAATCCCCAGTCGATTTCTGACGACCTCTCTGCCCTCTTCGGCCTGAGTGATTCCGTTATCATAGCGGGCGACCTCAACGCCAAACACCCTGCCTGGAACAGCAACACCACCTCAGCCAGAGGAAGACAACTGTCACATACTAAATTTCGATGTCATCGCCCCGATGACTCCAACCCATTTTCCCCACGACCCCAACCATACCGCCGACGTCCTCGACATAGCGCTTCTGAAGAATATCAACCTACGGTTGGATTCTATAGAGGCGGTACAAGAGCTCTCCTCTGACCACCGACCAGTGGTCATGAAACTGGCCCCCCGTGTCGGTCTCCATGACCCCACTCAACCCCCTCTCACCAAAATAGTCACAGATTGGAGGAAAGTAAGCAAAAGCCTGAAATCCACTTCTTCCCATCACTTGGACTCCATCCCTGATCAGTTCGACTCTGTCGCGGACACGACGGCCGCGATCGACTCGCTCACTGAGCACGTACAATCAGTCCTGAACGACTGTTCAAAGGTAACTCCAGCGGACGATGACCGTCGCTGGAGATTGCCGGACGATGTGCGTGAACTGTTGCGCGAGAAGAACGCGGCTGTCCGTGCATACAGCAACTTCCCCTGCCTTGCGAACAAAGCCCATATGCGCCATTTACAGCGAGCTGTAAAGACACGCCTAGCGGAGCTGCGTACCGCTGGCTGGGACAGGATGCTAAGCGACCTAGAGCCCACTCATCAGGCCTTCTGGGAACTCCAAAGGAAACTAAAGTCCAATGAAGTAGTCTCCATGCCCCCCCTACTCCGCCCTGACAAGACCATCGCTTTCGACGATGCAGACAAGGCTGAATGCCTAGCCAACAGCCTCGAGGCTCAATGCTCTCCCAGCTCTCAACCAGTAGACCAAGCTCACTTGTCAAAAGTCGACGCTGAAGTCAAACGTAGAGCCTCCCTTCCCCCCGTTGAAAACCCTGACTATCCTCTGCCTCCCGTCACTCCAGACGAAGTGCACGATATCATCAAGGGTTTAAAGCCCCGTAAAGCTCCCGGCTCAGACGGTATCACAAACAGGGTAATACAACTATTCCCTGCCCAACTCATAATGCTACTGACCACCATCTTCAATGGTGCCATGAGCAATAACATCTTCCCAGATGCATGGAAAAAGGCCACTGTCATCGGCATCCCCAAGCCTGGAAAGCCCAAATCTGAGCCCTCGAGCTACTGCCCCATCAGTCTGCTCAATGTCTTCGGCAAAGTCTATGAGAAACTTATTTATAAGCGTCTCAGAGACTATGCCGAAACAAAAGGCCTCATCCCAAACGAACAGTTTGGTTTTCGAACCCAGCACTCTTGTGTGCATCAGGCCCACCGCATCATCGAACACATAAGCGCTGGCTTCCAGCGTGGCATGATGACGGGTGTTATATACTTCGACATAGCGAAAGCGTTCGACAGAGTCTGGCACAACGGCTTATTATATAAGCTCTACCAACTCGGTGTGCCGGACCGTCTCGTACTCATCTTACGAGACTTCTTGTCGAACCGCACCTTCCGCTATCGCATCGAAGGAGCACTATCCTCCCCCCACCCTATCCGCGCAGGCGTCCCCCAGGGCTCTGTGCTTGCCCCCCTCATCTTCACGCTGTTCACCAGCGACATACCCAGGAGCAAAAAGGCACAGTTGGCTCTGTTCGCAGACGACACGGCCATTTACTGCTCAGGCACTAAACAAGCCTCGATTTCTCTCACTCTCCAAAGAGCGGTCAACAAACTTGGCGAATGGTTCAGGAAGTGGAGAATTGAAGTGAATCCCGACAAAAGTCAAGCGGTTCTTTATTCAAAACCGCGCCATAGCCCCCCCCCCCCCCCGACCAATCTCCATGTTCGGTAAGCCTATCCCTTGGGAGAAGCGAGCCAAATATCTAGGTGTGATTCTCGATGAGCACCTCACCTTCGCAGAGCACATAAAGCAGGTTCGTTCGCGCGCCGCTTTCGCTCTCGGTAGACTCCACTCGATAATGAATGCAAAAAGCGAGTTGTCACTAAAGTGCAAGTTGCGCATTTACACGGCGTGCATACGCCCTATTATGACGTACGCCTGTGCAGTCTTTGCTCACGCAAAACCCCACCACATCCATAGGATGCAGACCCTCCAGAACCGTGCCCTCCGAATGATCACGGGATCCCCTTTCTATGTCCGGAACGAGATCCTCCATCTCGATCTCAAAATCCCCACCATCCTCCAATTCATGAAACGTAACTCCAAGCGTTTCTTTGATACCGCCGCCAAACATCGCAACCCCCTAGTTGTCAAGGCCACAAATTATACCCCCTCCAACATAAGTAAAGTTCGCCGTCCGAGGCATACACTGTTAGACCCAGACGACCCTATTACTCTCCTCCAGGAAAGCAATAGGGCTTCTAGTACAGTATACAAATACAAAAAACCGACATTCCGACCCCGCCGCCGAGGTCCAGCGCGAAAACCCCGAGTTAATAATTCCCCCCGACCCTTGCTCGAAGAAGCGCCAGCCCGCGCCGAAGCTGAGCCTGTAGCTTTAAATTCCCCAGATAATAATAATTATCCAAGTTTTGATCCAGCCTGTCCCAACTTGCTGTCCCCCCAGTGACGCCCTAAGCCGTGGTTCGTACCCCACAGGGGGTGCCCTTAGCGCGCAGTCACTTAGTATTGTAAGTAACACGCCCCTGGCTGGAGGCTTTGAGTTAGCTTAAGGCAGCCACAGGATTGACCGGTTAAGTAGTCACGGCCACTCTTGGCCAACTACGAGATGCCATAGTTAGGAAAAAAAAAAAACTGGTAGGACACAGTCGGCCTCCAGCTCTACTAGAAGAACCACAAGGAAGAATAGAGGGAAGAAAATCAAGAAGTCTTTCATTCCTCCACCCCTCAAGCCAAGAAGAAAACCAAATACAGTCCACAATAGGCACTTAGGTGTTAAAGGTGTGCTTGGAGAATACAAGGAAAATGAAATTATTGGAAAATTATTGCTATCTCATCACACCAATTGTCTACTTAAATTCCGAGTAATTGCTTTACGATGTGCGATAACAATTCCCAATGATTTCATTATATTATAAATTTATCATCCATATGTGTTTCCTGTAATAACAACCTTATATATAACTGCGTATAATATTTTGTGGCCTGATGCATTATTTTATGCGGTTTTTGTGGTCTATAATAATTTATTGCCACATTAATTAATAAAATTAAACCATATGGAGATTTGTCGACACACGTTTATAGGGATCCTGTTGATTTTGTTTTCTTGAAATTTTTCGACCACTCCAATATAACACCATCAGAAAAAGAGACCTAGGTCACGACTAGGGTTAATTCTGAATTATATTTATTTATAGGCTGATACAATAAAATCTATTATCACTTTTCACAGCGCCCAGCGTTACAAAAAAATCTCCAAGAAGACGGACAATTCCTTGGGCACATAGACAAGTATTTTTGGTAACTAGGTGTATATATTTTTAGAAAAAAAAAAGTTTGGTTTTCAAACAAGCAAGGTATACCTTGGTAGCTAGAAGCTTTTCTGTAGCTTCATAACTTACTTCCTGAAGCCTCCCAACCTTCATTTTACACTTAGTTGTGGCAAGATCATAAAACGAGAGCGTCCTATTTATTTTAACGTAGAGAAAGCGAACAAGGTAACAAAAGAAACGTTTGGAGAACATAGTAAATCGTTGACCCAGTAGACTATGGCGATCTACTGGGTCAAAACGTCTTTTACTTTGTAGCAGCGAGGAGTTTAAGGTATGCAGTTTTAAGGCTGAAGAACAAACAGCTGACGTACAGCTAGGACTTTAGTCTCTTTATATAAGAGTGCTGTGGGATATCGAAAAGGTAGAAAAGAAGATACCTTTAGAATAGCTCTCTGCGGTCTTTCCAATTGTATGATTGTGTATTTAGGTGCACCGCCCCAAGACGTTAAGAGAACCTGTTATTGCGTACCTGATGGCAACACCAAAGTCGATGATGTAATGTGAATGTACTATCGAGGAAACTTACATCTGACCAATTTGAAAACAAAATACCGTGCACACGATGACCGTTACTATAGCGGGCGAGCGCTGCAAGTAAGAATAGTCCTTACGGTGTATAGATGTTCATTTCTCCCATGGTGAGTACCTATAAGTTATTAAACCAACTAATTAACCACCAACGTTACCAATAAATGTAACGAACAAATTAATTAAACCATACTATTAAATTAAAATTAGAATGGAAGTTGGACCTCAGACGTCGGTCATTAGTGATCTATAATGATCCGAACGTGCTTAATGCGTATCGGAGCTAACCTAATTGGATTTGCAAACCAATTAATGTTGAACATTCCCTCATTATACGTGTATACGGGTACATATTGTGAAGTCAATACGGTGCTGTGCTGATTACTAATTGATTAGTTTCCGGAACAATGGTCAGGTTCCTAATAGGCGAGCCAATTCTTTTATGATTTGTGACAGGTTTATATTACAGAAATGCTATGTTAGTGAGAGGCTCGTGGCTCGTGGCTCCATTACCTACCGAGACCCCTCCCTGCCTCGGAAAGCACGTTAAGCACTTGGTCCCGGCTTTGAGTCTTAGATCTTTGACAATCGTTAAGGGTAGTCAGAAGACTAACAACCAGTGTAACTAAAGGGGTATCGTGTTACCCAGTAACTGGGTTGTGGAGGTCAGATAGGCTATACTCCATGTAATATACTGGTATTCCGCTGCGTCCGGTTAGACTGGAAGCTGACTCCAACATGTTGGGAAAAGGCTAGGCAGACTGATTGATGTCATGGAATTGAATATAGGGCATGTGATGTGAAGGGATGAGGAAAGTTTTGAATATGAATAAGGATGACTATAGAAGTAGAGGAAGACCAAAGAAACGATAGATGGATTGTGTGAAAGATAATTTGGCTAGAAAGGGGGTGACTTCTGAGATGAGGACTAATACAGAAGTATGGAAGAAAATGACATGCTTTGCATGCATGCATGCTGTGTGACCGACCCGGAATAAATTGGGATAAGGTCAGGAGACCACGATGTCAGGTTTATGGTGAATATGAATATACACGGTGATTTTTAATTCACTGACCTTTCAGGGCGTGAAAGTACTCATGATTATGAGCAACTTTCACTATTAGACCAACTCTGAGACATCGAAAAAAAGGAGTTGTTTCATACAAAAATGCAATATTTACCCGATGACAATGTATGAAACAGATGTTTTTTTTTTTGCTATTTCGTAGTTGGTCTCAAAATGAGTTGTTTATAATCATGAGTACTTTCACGCCCTGAAAGGTTAAACAGTGAATTACAAATCACCGTGTATTCTTGTTGGTCTGATCATGTCGATGGTGCATAATTATTATAAGATAGATAGATTCTAGGTTACAGTAGTTGCATTGGTTGAATGACTGCCATAAACACTCACAGCCCATAGCCCCTCTTTTAATCTATCCAAAATAAAAATAAACCAAATCACCGTGCACTTTCATTACGCTAGCAAGTTACGTACAGGATTGCGGCTTTGAGAGATACACTGAATTCAGTTTATTTTTGGGAAATGCATAACAATCCATCAAATTTCGCCTATTAAAAGCCGTGTACATGTTAGCGCTCAACGATTTTCACGATTACATGTATTGTTGATTCGAGTGCATTCTTCTTATGAACATATGGGGTTCATACGACATTTGAGGGGTTATTAATAACTACGCGATTTTGCGTATCGGCAAGCGTGGTGTGGGACGCCCCGTGCTAAATGGACCGACGAACTTAAAGGTGGCTGACAAAGACTGGATGAGGAAGGCGGAAGGGTGTTGTGGCGCAGCCTGGGGGAGACCTCTGTCCAACAGTGGACTGCGATAGGCTGAGTTGATTGACTGAATGATAATGAGTTGAGTCATAACACCACAAATTATGAAGTTGTTCTAATCTTTACCAAGCAGGTAACTAGGTTTTCTTACATTATAGTCTCAGTTTATCCTTAGAATAATTCTACAACACTCGGAACTGTCACTCATTGACACGATAGTTTAACAATCGGTCTATTCATAAACGATATCTAATCGATATTCCTATTTGGGTTGCGTGAGTCAGTTGAGCTCGGTATATTTGTAAAAGCAATAATACCTGATACCTATTGGAAGTGTTAGCCTTTAGGAAGGACGGTTTTAAGTGACCAAAAGTAATAAACTAACCTCCTTACTAATAAACGTTGTATAATTATGTAAATATATTTAAAATACTATTGTATAGAATCAAGTTTTACTAACTAAACAGACAGCTGTGCTGCTGGGGAGTTTGTTGCGCCACTTCTTCTTCCCAACTAAAGCACTAGGAAGTGGTGAAGGGCGGGCGTTTTGGCGGACAGCCTTATGTTATTTTTGACGTTTGAAAAGTGCTGATTGTCAGCCTAGTTTAAATAAATGACATATATGTCTGTATAGTTACACAACGCTTTATCTTCTTCTTTCGAAAGTCAAATTACTGACGACTAAAAGAGAGAAATCGGTGTGGAACTATTCACCTGATATAATACGTTTATTAGTAAGGAGGTTAATGTGGACAGCTTTTATATACTGGGTTGAGTACTTAATGCCTCATTACTAAAATATCGAGAAACAATATTGAGGGATCAGGATTCCGAACACGAATTCACAAACATACGCGAAGTACTAATAGATAAAAGTTATACTCCTACACTTTCGAAGTTGTGGTCTTGCCCTAAGGTTAACGGATCCATTTTTGTCTCACTAATACGAGGTCAATACCTTTTTGTTTTTTGGGTGGGACATCATCAAATGACTTCTCCCGCTCTGGGTGGAGCGGGGGGGGGCGTGTCAGACTTTTACTGACTAAAAGCCACCCGTGTTCCTTCAGTTGCCTGTGCCAGGGGCCATGGTAACTCATTCGAACATACCCGCGACCCTGGCAGACGAGGTCACAACCTGCGATAATGATACTGTAAGTCATTCTAAATACCAATAACGTGTGTGGTCGTTATACACGAAGAAGATACTTTCTTTAACATAAACGTAACATCACGCCAGTATTCCCCGAAAGGTTATTAATCCAGACCCCGGGCTGCGACTGAGAAATTCCAGATGGAAAGGCCCAATAATACTTAGCCCGACCCGGGAATCGAAACCAGAACCTTATGCTCAGTAGTAGTGCTTGTGACCACTAGACCAACGAGCCGATAACTTTCTACAAATCAAATTAAAACACAACTATAGTTAATTGTTGTTAATTGTGAAGGTGAACACATGTACATATCATCATCTGCCTAGTCTTTTTCCAACTATCATGTTGAGTTTGACTTCCAGTCTAACCGAATGCAGCTGAATACCAGTATTTTACATGGAGCGACTGCCTATCTGACCTCCACAGCCCACTTACTGGGTACTATGATACCCCTTGGTATGACTGATTGTCAGACTTTCGGGCTTCTGACGACCCGTAACAACTGTCAAAGATCCAAGAATGACAGCCGGGACCAACGACTTAACGTGTTTTCTGAGGCTCGGAGTCTCACGGAGTCACCCGTCCACGGACCGACCGCGGCAAGCGTAGCTTAACCTAATCGATCGACCCGTGCGGCTGTTATTACTTAGCCACGAGCCCCTCCACCGTTTATACAACGTGTTTCTGGATGTACGACATTAAATTAAAACGAGCACAGTACCAATCCATTGAAACATTTTAAAAAACGAAGAAAATTTAAAAATACGAAAATTAAAAAAATGCAGTTTTCAAACAAAATAATTAGTAGAATCAACTGCGTAAAAAGTAAACACGCTTTATCTACGCAAAGTCACTGATCAACGGTGCGGTGCGGGGTGCGGGGCGCGGCGGCGGCAATGTTTACCTATTATTACGGACTCTGATCTACATCATGTTGAAAAATAAGAAAATGAAAAATAATTTCCTGTGGTTAAAGAATTCATTGGATTTGATTGATTTTTTGTATACGGGCAAAGAACATGATTCTCTTTACGTGGTTTAAAGGAATGTCAATCCTCCTGTTACACGTGGAAGTTAGAAAATATGCATTGAATTTACGCTCGTTCCATCTCTATACTCCACCTTGGGCCGTCTTTTTTACATCGCTCTCGCATTTAATTATAAATCTATACAAATAAATAAAATTGAAGTGTCTGTTTGTAATGTCGAAATAACAACTTTTTACTAAATGCATTTGAACGTATATACGGTACTTATAACAGAAAAGCAATTTTTAAAATGTTTGTCTGTCTGTCCGTTTGTTCCGCCTAATCTCCGAAACGGTTGGGCCGATTTTGACGAAACTTTCACTGGCAGATAGATGTTACGGCGGGTAACATAGGCTACTTTTATTTTAGAAAATAATTATTGTTCCGCGCAAAAAAATTAAAACCCATGAAATTATGAACAAAAAGTCGGATTTGAAAAATTCTTTTTGCATTTGGTAGCCCAATTCTCGAGGATAGTTATAGGCTATTTAACATCACGCTACGACCCTTAGGCGCCGAGCAAAAAGAAAAAAGTCAGAAAGAACACTAAGCGAAAACGAAGTAATAGCGCGGGCGGGGCGATTCAACGCGACGGTTGGCGACGGGTCGGGGGACGAGGAGTTTTATTAAAATGTGGCTGTGTATCTTATGACATCCACGCGAACGAAGTCGCGGGGCACAGCTAGTTCAACATAAAGATGTAACTCACTAATATTTTTTGTAACAATATAATTTAAAAGAGTGTCGTTCTTCTCCATAGGCAGCTACTCCGCTTTGGAATGGGCAATGAGCTTCATTTTTCTGACAGACCGACTCCTTGATAATTCAAAAGTACCTGTAAATGGTTTAATTGAAATAAATGCTTTGAGTTTGTGTTTGAGTTTGAATAACACTTACAAAACCACTTTCCCTCCATAATCCAAGCAAAATTTAATAAACCGTTTCAATCTGCGGCATATTAATAGTAGATCGATGCACAAATGCGTTTGCCTTGTCCGATACGCACTCGTGTCAAATGGCGAGTAATCAACTCTGAATAGTGCTTTACACTAATGACTTGGGCTGAAAGCCGTGATCCCCGGGTATTGTGGCATATAGGTATCGTGTGAGCGGGCACTTATAGATATGGAGATGTCTCTCATGTGCTTGAATGGACGGCTTAAGTGCAATTTGCGCGAAAGGATGGGAGTTGTAGGTGCTCAAAAAGTTTTGTAACACCTGTAGTTTTTACCTTAATGACTGTAAGAAAAAAAAACTTGCTTTAACGTTTTTGGTACTAAATGTCTTGTACCGTAAAATTTAAAATTCAGATGTGTCAGTTGAATGTGTTAAAGTCGATTCATAGTAGTCATTTGGAGGATACAACCAATAAACTTATTGTTAAAGTGCCATGTAAGTTTTTACCGACACAAATATGAGCCAGAAAGACAGAGCTAAAACATTTTTATAGATCTTAAGGAAGTTATGTTAGTCTCTGTTTTCATTACAGACGGACAGCGTCGCGAGCACAGTTAGATGCAAATTTTACCTGTGTGATGTTATTATTGTAAACTGTGCCACACAAAACAACCTACCTACCAGTAATTCGACAATTCGTCATTCAAACTTTCAAAGTAATCAGTGAATCTCAGAGCTAAATCAAAGTAATGTATTACAATCATGGATGCAGAGCAAACTCGCATGTTTGTTCGACTCAAGCGCCTGTTTGCTCGCTTTATTTGATTACAGGAAGCGCCCTTGGGATTTTCATGCTTGTCTTGCCAATATGTATTAATGAACAACGGGATTACACGGTACATGAGAAGAGTAGGTGCCCGTATTATGAAATTAATTGTTCTCTTTTTTTAGCAACGCGTAGAGGTATTAAGTTGAAATTAATATTAAATACGAAGGGGCCTATGCCTAAGTAATAACAGCCGCACGGGGCGATCGATCAGGTTAAGCTACGCTTGCCACGTTTGGTCCGTGGATGGGTGACCATCTTTACATACCAAGACCCCTCCGTGCCTCAGAAAGCACGTAAAGCCGTTTTCTCAGCTGTCAATCGTGGATTTTTGACAGTCATTACGGGTCGTCAGAAGCCCGAAAGCCTAACAACCAGTGTAACTAAAGGGGTATCGTGTTACCCAGTAACTGGGTTGTGGAGGTCAGATAGGCAGTCGCTCCCTGTAAAATACTGGTATTCAGCTGCATCCGGTTAGACTGGAAGCTGACCCCAACATAGTTGGGAAAAGGCTAGGCAGATGTTTATCTAGGTCTACGGTCCCTTGGGGCTCTGAAAAAATCAAGCTTCTAAGTCAACGCAATAAAAGATACGGCCGTTTACGCGACATATTTTGATACCCGCAAAAAAAATCCAAACCTAGTAGATTTCATGATTTTAAGTCAACGGGAAGAACCCTAACTACCCGTTGACCTAGGATCATGAAAGGCAAGAAGCAAGGTCTCACGTCTGTAGTTTTATCTCATAATAAAATATTTGGTTGCGATAACAAACTTTTGCAGTTGGAGAATTGACCTCGACGTATTTCGATTATTATCCATGTATGGGAGAACATTTTTTCAACTTCAATGTTAAGTTTGTTCTTGGGATAAATTCATCCTAACTACGGAACCCTTCATTGTGCGTGGCCCGATACGCACTTGGCCGGTTTTTATTATTTATCTAGGTAACTACTACCTACACGAAGTAGTTATTTCAGTATACGAGAAAAATGGCGGGTAACAGCTAATAATAATTACATTTCTATGAAAGTATTGTTTTCCATTATTCAAGCGTGTACGTCAAAGGAAATTAGACGCGTTATCAACAAACTATCTAATTACACTCGATGACTAAAACAAATGAAGTGGTTTGTATTTTATAAGAGTAACATTACTCACTACCTAACAAAATACTCGTGTCAATGATTCATACGACATAGCAATGGAAAATTGGTGTTAGCTGTGACGTCACAATCGCGGGGTCAGCTTATATCTTTTTATATCGCTTATGCCCGTTTTCACTAATACAACGCGACACCTAAATGTTAACTGTTGGATTTGAAACGCTCGGCTTGGCGCCGTAAGTTGAAGCGCGCTTCTTGCAATATAACACTTAACAATAATAACTGTGACATGTTTACGATAATTGCAGAGCGTTGATGACACATCGTTGACGCCACGAAATTCTATGATGTTTCAATTCGTTATTTGGACATATTTGTAAATGGTTTTAAGTTATATTATTGTTTTATCTTATTGATAGGTTAATAAACTTCGTAGGAAAATGATTTTAAAATGTAAAAATTTGCAGAATTTTGATATCTAAAGTCTTGAATGAAAAGAATGGGTGAAAATAACAAAACTTGATTTTAGTTTGAAACATGTTCATTTTATTGTGAACCAAATTATATTAAAGACACACAACAAATAGAAAATATTGTACAGATTACGAATCAGTTACAGTTATATGTATAGGTTTCATAGTAAAATATCGAGAAATCGGGGTTTAAACGCAAGTAGTCCGAAAGGGAGCGCGGCCTCACCAAGGTCACCGTTTATAGCGAATTTTTTTGATTCGCGAATGCCAGTTGAAGGGATTTTAGGTGTCGCGTAGTAGGTATCTGTGAAAACGGTCATTACACATACACATACCTTCATGAACTCACGCCTTCTTCCCATGTGGGTAGGCAGAAACTACAGAACGGCACCTGTTATGAAACTTACATACTCCTTTTGCTTCGTTTACGATCATACATCCGGTCATACACGCACGCCGGTTGCGAGTACTACGCAGGTACGTAGTACTCGCGACCAGCGTGCGTGTACGTGTGCAGACCTTACTGGTGGTGTACCACCAGTAAAGTCACTATAAGTCCGTCTTGGGCGTCCCAGCGAGCGTAAAAACGGTCATTAATTTACTAAAAACATTAGATGATGACCTTGACAACCCTTTGCTGGCGTAAATAGTGAAAGGTGAGTTGCTTCATTAACTTGGGTCGAATTTGTGATAACAGCTGTTAATAGTCACAGCATAATGACCCTTCTGTCTATGCTCTTCACGTTACGTAGACAGTGACTCTTTAAAGGTGACCACACTGGTAGTGTTGGAGACAAAGTCAATCATTTCCAACTTCACATCCGTTTGTGGCCGAAAAGTTCTGAAGGCCTCGGGAACAAGTTAGACTGATGACCTTGTGGAGGCCACAGGAATCCGCTGGATGCGAAAAGAACAGGACCGGTAGAGGTCTACGTCCAGCAGTGGATGTCTTTTGGTTGAAATAATGATAATAATGATAATCCGTTTGTGAAACTATTTTAAGTTTGAATATCGTTCTTCAATCTTTAACGGCTAAACCACGAAGCAAATTGTTCTGGTCAAAGCGTCGGGTGTCTGAATGCTTATTGAATAATTCGTTTAAATTCCATTAATTTTTTTTTGCTCTATGATGACGTCAACATTTCGCATAGTTTTTTGTCTAAGAGATTGTTGAAGGTTAGTCGACAATTTTAACCATCGCTTTGGCGTCTAGCCAAATAAAACAACTCGTGGATATTAGCGATGTTTGCAAATTTGTTTGGTATTATAAACTATGCCATGATTACGAAACAGTTACCTAAGAATTTCTGTAAATAAGAATGTTTTCCAAGGGATGAATATAATTATACAACCTAAGGGGAAGGGAACACCGGCTTGATCTTATTTTTTATTACGAAATGAATATAATTATCAATGTTTATTGCGAATGGTAAAGACAATGTATACATAGAACATCTATGTGAACAATACTATCAAAGAGTATTTATTATATGATTGTACATCTGTACGTCCCTATACTAAGTGTAATTTAAATCATTTACAAACTATTAAGGGGTCATTGCACTCACTACCATTTAATTTATTCAAAAAAAATCTTAAAACATGGCTTCTCCAAAACAAATTCTATACAATAAAAGGATTTTTAGAGTATAAAGGTATTTAGTAGATTTATTTAGTTTTTCTATTAAAAATGTTGTTTTTGTTGTGTTTTTTTATTATTATTTTATTGTTTATTACTTACAGTGTAAATGTACCTTTTGTCTATGTCTAAGTGTTTTGTACTGATTCAGAGTATATGATGTAATATATAAATTAGGTTTTATACCTTTACGTAGTACCTATTGTAAATATTCTTCTAGCGGCGGATGTGTCCTGAACTTATTTATATTAATCACCAAATTTGTACCTACCATATCCGACGAATAAATGTCTTTGTCTTTGATCATTATGAACAACTTTTACTATGGGACCAAACCGGAAATCCCGAAAAAAAATCAACTGTTCCCTACATTTATGTTCGCTTATGGACGAAAATACACATGCCTGTAGCTTTTACAAAACTATGCAAGTATGTAGCTTGAATGCCAATGTCGTAATGCATGCCGTAATAGCTTCTGATTGGTGAATGTCAAATTGGCATTCAAGCTACTTGCATAAGTAGTTTCGTACAAGCTGCAGGCAATTGTGTATTTTCGCCCTAACGCGTCAAAATGTAGGGAACTGCTGATTTTTTTTCGCTATTTCAACATTGGCCCCACAGTAAAAGTGGTTCATTCTCATGAGTAGGTACCACCTAATCTCTTACGTTCGAACCCAATAACCTATCTATCACCAGTTTTGGCATACTGCAGATAGAAAAACCTAGCTATCTATGGTTTTAACGTCCCAAAAATCTATACGAGATTATGGAATCTTACCAGCCTGACATAAGGACAGATATAATTGTACTGTCTACTATCAATAGCGATCTGTCTTTTACTGAAAATAGGTTATAGGGTTCGGCCGTTAAAGTTGGTCCCTCGTTTAATCTAACACAATAGAGGTATCTTCAAAGGAACTGAACTGCGCAACGACTACTACGTTATTAGTGGTCAATTAAAAACATTCATTGATGGTTGGTTCCCGATGACATTAACAAGTGGTATTGTAACACATAAACACCTGTTTCCCCAGAAAACAGATCAACATGCGAAACATGCGAATAACGCCTTATCGTTTTGAATTTAAAGGTGTTATTCGCATGTCTGTTAAGAGTCATTTAGGAGGTATTGGTACTTCGTCGTCGAGATGTTAATTGTTTGTTTTAGTTTAGAAGTTTACTGTAAATTCTTACCGAGGATATAAATTTTAAAACTTGAGTCTACTACCAAGACTTACCTAAAATTACTATATTTTATTGGTCACTAAACAGCACTAGTTCATTTTCGGCTTTTTCTGTCATCATAACACCAGTCTAACATGCAGCACTGAAGCGTTCAATTTGCCAAATAACTCAAAGATACCGCTTGAAAATGTCGTTGTCCGTAATGCACAAATATTTCGGCTACAAATGCAAGTTGCCGAGCAAAACGCGCGTGTTTTGTTTTGACATTTAGCCTTTGTTTTCATTTACGTTTACGAAAGCATATTGCGCGTAAGGCCCGGACTCCACCAAAGCGGATATGTGCGGAGATGTCCGAAGTGGAAACAAGAGGACATGTTTTTCAGCTAGGGTGTATCCACCGAAGCTGTGCGGAGATGTGTGCTGGCGGTCACGGCTGGCAGGTTGTGCGACGCGGGGGAACTAACGGCGCCGCTCACATCTCTTCTCATCTCCGCTGCGCGCCGTCGCCAGCTTGCGAGGCAGAGGCACAGCTCACATCTCCGCTTCAATCGCGCCATACAAATAGGATACGTGTCCGTTCAGTGGTATCCACTGAAGCTGAGTGGAGACGAAATGTGTGAATAACGAAATTCTATTGGTTGCTTAAAATACATCTCTCCTCTCGTCTCTGCTTTGGTGGAGTGCGGGCCTTATGGACTACGGGACACTATATTGATAGTAAACTCTCAAGCAACCAAATCGTCTCAACCCCATACAACCCGTGTTGGGTTTTGAGAACCAATGAAAGACGGTTATAATTTCCAGTGATTAATTTATTAATCGTTTATTTGGTAGGAGAGGTGTGTGTGCGCTCTAGGTTGGTCCTGAAGGAACACTGGCGTCTAAACTATATCAGAGTTATGCACAATGTAAATATGTATGAAAGAGAGAGGCTCTCAAACTACTTAAGTGGGACGGATATATTTTGTTGTATTCCAACAACCCGTGCATATAAAGTAGTTTCATTTTTCAAAAAGTAATTTTTTAAGCCTGATGTATCAGCCTTAAGATGGTACCATAAGTATTAAAATCGGTTAAGAAGTTTTCGGGTATTGCTATTTGAGTCGAGATGCATGATTTAGGAGTTGAGTCGGTTTAATTACTCGCAAGTGTAGTTTAAAAACTGTATTGGGTGCTAGTACTTTATCTTGTAAAACTGCGGAAGATCCAGTGTAGAAAAAGGGATTTGTTTCTTCTAAATGTTTGGCAGAGGTTTGATTCCGTGGCGCACCTACAATTATCATTAGAGGGAAGCAGAAGAAAAAAATGTTCTCATAAACTCAGTCAAAAAATTGCAAGCATTTTTGTAATGTTTTTAATATTATGATGACTGTATTAAACTGGTATTAAATAAATGTAACGTGGTGTGATACACAGTTACACACACAGATGTAGAATATTATTTGGCAATAGTATTGAGAAGAGTGGTTGTTCCGAAGGGAAGCCCATAGGAATCGGGTTGTATGAAGGCTGCGCCCCTGGTTTGATTATCAACACCCAAACCATTGCTGTATGGTTCACGTACTGAGCAATCGAAGCTTGTAATAATAATTATGCAGGTAAGTATGTGTGCAGTCTTTTTAATTGTACTGTGTGGCGAAAATGTCACGACGGCTTTTAAAAATAAACTATGACATTTATGACAAATTATAAATTACATTTTGGAGATGTATCTATCATTGATAAATAATTTCACCGCTATCCAACGTACCAAAATAATAGAATCTTGTTTTGTACTGTTACGAGCTCTAATATGTATACACTTAGGGAAATTCAAAAGCGATTTTCTCGTGGAATAACGATAGCAACTTAGAGATGCCTACCTATTTCATAATTCTATGTGTTCCCGAACACTATGTTTGTAACAACATAAAATTACAATCAAACAAACAGAACCACATTACATTACATTGAACAAAATTACAAAAAGTAGAAGAAAATCAGTTTTAAAGTAGATAAGTGTATACAAAATAGTGCTAGTGACTACATCATCGGTCGATTATACAAACCCAGCGAGCATACCGCAGCCATTCCCATGTGCGTAACTCATGATTCGACGGTTGGTGGCACGTTTTCAGCAGACAGCTTCAGTATCTGATCTCTTACCAATCAAGTGTACAGTCTGGTACGCAGTTACAATACAAAAGATTATTAGGCCCTATTTTTTTTTAAGATAACGACGGCAATGCTGTTATTATGGATGGATTTACATATCGGATTTTTTTTTATTGAATTTTTTTTAACGCCAGCTCGTGTCGACAGTCCAGAAATATAGTTCCAACCAGATGGAGCCACAGCTCATACGGCTCGAGCCACAATGACTGTCTTAAGGCAGACTATCGGCGAGCGTTTAATCTCGAGATTTTCAGCATTTCATTGGCCCGCACGTTCCCCGGATTTAACAGCGTCAGATTTTTTCTCTGGGTTTTTTTAAAAGACTGGGTGTACTTTAATAAACCCAGGACAATCGAGCAGCTGAAGGCGAACATCTACGCTGAAATACTGTTGCTAACTCCTCATGTTCTGAGGAAAGTAATGAGAAGTGCTCTCGACAGAGCCGAGGCTGTAAATGGTCATTTACGTATATTTAAAACCTAACTCGAAAATATCTCCATGAGTTTTATTTTATTGTCTGATAACAATTACGCTAATTGTACAGTATGTACATCGCCTGCGCTCGCGTCCCTTCGTTTGTCACAAACCATAGACAATAGTCTGTAGCATGGACAAGCGACGTTGGAGCGTCGGGTGTGGGTCGATCGTAACGTAATAGTTTTTATTTTATTTTATTATCAAATACGGTTTTGCATATAATTTTGTGTTTTATAATATATTTTATTGTTTATTTTATTCATTTATTTTATGTCCGTAGGTGTGTCCGTGGCATCACAGTGGGCCCTGTCAGAATATCAGCGCTGCGGTATTTGTTTTTTCAAATATCGCAGCATGTAGCTGAGATAGGAGCCTTTTTGGCATCGCACAGGTCTTCTTTGTTTTTTTTTTCTTTCCTTTTGTTTTATTTGTTTTTAAGATATTGTTAGTTTTAATGTTCTTTTTATTGTTGTATTTCCTGTGCGTGTCCCAAATAAAATATTTTTCTTTCTTTCTTTATTTTCTAATTAACATTAGTAAACAAAAACAAATAAAGTTATAAGTAGTTGCGACCCCTTCCTGACTTATGCGCCACCCTGTACCTATATTTTAAATTTTATTTGTAACTAGCTGTGCCCCGCGACTTTGTTCGCGTAGAAGTCATAAAATACACAATATACTAAAACAACAGCCACATTTTAAGAAAACTCCCTCGTCCCCCGACCCGTCGCTTTGAATCGCCCGCCCGCGCTATTACTCGTACTTCGTTTTCGCTTAGTGTTCTTTCTTTTTTATTTTTGTTCCGCCCCTAAGGATCGTAGCGTAATATCAAATAATCTATAACCATCCTCAAGAATTAGGCTACAAAATGCAAAAACAATTTTTTAAATCCGACTTTTTGTTTATAATTTCACTGGTTTTAATTTTTTTGCGCGGAACTCTAATTATTTTTCTAAAACAAAAGTATCCTCAGTTACCCGCCGTAACATCAGCTTCTGTCAGTGAAAGTTCCGTCAAAATTGGTCCAGCCGTTTCGGAGATTAGCCGGAACAAGCAGACAGACAGACAAGAATTTTAAAAATTGCTTTTTTGTTATAAATACAGTCCATACTTTCTTATGCATTTAATAAAAAGTTGTTATTTTGACATTACAAACAGACACTTCAATCTTATTTATTTGTATAGATTTCTAAGATCCCTTCGTAGTCTAAATAAACGTTTATTATTATTATTAAAGTGAGGGACTTTGCTCGTACTCAACAATTTGACAAAAAAAAAAACCGGCCAACGCCACGCACAATGGAGGGTTCCGCAGTTGGGATGGATTTATCCCAAAAACAAACTAAACATTGTCGTTGAAAAACATATTCTCCTATACATCGATATACGTCACTGTCAATTCTCCAACTGCAAATGTTAGTTTGTAATCGCAAAAAAGTGTGTTTTTTATATGATAAAACTACAAATTATTGTTTTACTGACTTTTCCCTTTACTTGTGCTGTGAGACCTTGCTTCTTGCCAAATTTAATTTAAATTTATTTATTTATGATTATAGGTCAATGTGAAGTACCCTATAATAATAAAATATTTCTCAGGAACTAATCCACTGATCAAGTGTGGGAGTTTTTTTTTATTTAGGGTACATTTTAGCATTTTTTCCATATAATTATATTTAATGAGTAATGGAAAAATATTCATATATTAACAAACACCCGCCATCCTGAATGCCATATGGAGGGTGTACCTACCTAAAGTTTAATACAATTTCATTCTGAAGAAGGTACAATTTTTTTAAACCTAGGTACTTAATACTATTAAGTACGGTATTAAGTAAGTATTAAGTTAATAGTACATTTTAGCTACATATTTTTGGTAAATGGGATGATTCGATTAGTTAAGGTACACCCGTCATTTTTGACTCTCACTACCTCCACACATTCCTGAGAAAAAGAATCTCGGTAAAAAGACATACAGACAACCAGACGGACAACGCCGTGATCCTATATGGGTTCCGTTTTTTTTCCTTTTGAGGTACAGAACCCTAAAAAACAGCTATTCCAGGCTTAGTTCTTTGACCATCGACTGTGGGTACTCACCTCATTCTCAGAAACAGTTTATTTAACGCAATTCAACCTAGAGTGAAAAATATTCTAGACAGGTTTTTGGCGACTATCTTAGCTCTGTTGTCGAAGCGGCTAACGTTTGTAGCTTTGTAAGCCGACATCTAAAACTGTTTCTATTCTAAAGATAGATACCGATAGCATGTGATCGGGTAGTATCATGCCGCGGGAAACCGGCGGCAATGCAAATAGTGTCCTTTGACTGGCGAAACACACGACAATTTGTTGTCAAACTGCTGAGCTGATAAAAGAAATGATGCTTTATTCAAAACGTTGGTCTCGCGATATGTGACTACTGCCTTTAATCACGACACGATGTTAGCCAGATTATCTTTGGAATAGGAAGGATGCACGTCATTTCCAATCATTTTGATGTAAGTATAGCATTATGAAGCTACAAACTTGCTGTTGAGATTTCATAGCCGTTGTACTGATCTATAGAACATAGCCTGCTATTTAAGAATTTAGATTAAGTGTTGTGTACTTATTTTATTTCTGATTTAAATTTCATTGCATGCTGCACCGGCTGACGTCATCGCGTCAATGCCGACTGTCACTAAAAACCAGCGCTGGGGCTCTGTCCCGCATAGGGTCGCAGCATTATGCTGAGCGATGGCCGTTTTGCGTGAATGTGACGCATATTTTCCCCAACTTGTTTTTTTTTTGTGTCTGTGTTCTTTCTTTGCGTCATGTTTACTGCAAATAAACGGATTTTTTTTCATTCATTTATTTAGTAGAAAACTAAAATCTTCTTTTTGTGTCGATTGACTTCCTAATCTTCCCGACCAGCACCCTAATTGTTGACAGTTCAACAACATTCATTGCGATATTTACATTTTGAGCAGACTTTTTGCAACATATGAAGCAATGGTTTAGAGGTATGCTTCAAAATCATTCAGATTGTGATTGATAGTGTGTTACGCAATTAGGGTGCAGTAGGTAGTGACCTGAGGAGCTGAGGGCCTAGACCTAATGACATTATATCAGCGAAAACGATGATGGGAAAGTCAAAAATGTAGGTGTGGGACTGACAAAGGCTACTGAAAAGCTTATGTCAATCGTGTTGAAAGTCGTTGCAGAAATACGAAATGCTTTGAAAGCGATTGTCACTAGTCTAGCCCCTCTGTACAGCTCTGTCATTTGCTTCGTACAAGTCTTAGGTGCAGGTGGTTAACCAAAAAAAGGTGGCAAGCCATCAAAAATTGGAAATTAGTGACTGAGCGTTTTTGCGGCGACATTTAGGTATTTGTGTATTTCTGCCCATGATTCAGAAGACACCAATAAGCTGATAAAATTAAAAATTAAACTGACATAACGTAAAATCATTCTCACTGTTTATATGACGGGATTATTCATTATTCAATCAGAATGTGACTGCAATGTATTATCTGCTGTGTCCGGAAGCCTGCAAAATACGATAATGTATGTATTTCAAAACTATTCAATAGGATAGGTCTGTGTAGGTAGGTACCAGTGGCGCAGATACAATCATCATTAGAGGGAAGCCGAAGATAAAACTGTTCAGTTCTCACAAACTCAGACAAAAATCCGTAGGTTTTTAATCTTATGATAACTAAACTAGTATTAAATATAATTATGTGATGTGATACACAGTTACACACACAAGTGTACCATATTATTTGGCTATATGTAGTAGACATTAAGAAGAGTGGTTGTTCCGAAAGGAAGCCGATAGGAATCGGGTTGTATGAAGGCTTCACCCCTGGTAGGTACTGTTGAATACAGTAGCTTATGTGGTTTTTTTTTAACTCGGGAAGTACAGGAATATATCATAATATGACAAAGCATATAAAAATAAATTAGGTATTTCCCCGGATAAAGAGTTATTTAATCAGACGAAACTATGAATTTGTGTGAGTGAGACTTCATAATATCCTGCGACATCATTGTGTGTATTAGGCAAATTAACAGTAAATTATATTCGTGCAGTTGCAGGATGGCCGGATATCCAGAGGAACAGATTTACATCATGAAGGTATCAACCAATTTGTTTATTTCCTTCGGACAAAATTTGAAAAGGACGTACTGATTTCAGTTTTCTATTTCATGATATCGTTTTGATTCGTAGTGTTTGTCTAACTGCTTCTCAGATACAAAAGGATCTTCTGGCGCTCGAATAACGTTGACGGGGGGTGCTGTTAGTTAACATTTTGTGCAAATGTTTTGTGAAATGTGATAATGAACAAGATGGCGCGGTTAGTTCCGATTTTGGTCGCGTGACTAAAGATCCTTGTACAGCTTTACAATATTGTACAGACGCCAGCACATCAAGCTACCCGAAACTGTCAAATTTTCCCAATCAACCTTGAACCTAATGCTTTAGAGATAAAGTTGAAAATCTATTAAAGAAATTTGACAGATTGTAGTAGTTTGATGTACTGGCGTCTGTACATCAGATGCATTCCTTACATGCATAAGGGCGAAAATACACTTGCCAGTAGCTGGTACAAAACTATGCAAGTAGCTTTCATGCCGTGTATAATAATTTCTCATTGGTCAATGTCATAATGGTATGCCAGCTACTTGCATAGTTTTGTACCAGCTACAGGCATGTGTGTTTTCGCCCTGACTGACCTTGGTAACATGATTACAGTCCGGCTGTCGAGAGAATGCGTTCTAGACACCTGTCAGTTTCATAATACCTAACGAATATGTGTTTTGTGAATTTTATCCTTATTACAACTAGATATTGTCCTACTGACAGGTGTCAGGAACGCATTCTCTCGACGGCCGGACTGTAACTTTTGATAAGAACTTCTGATAAGATAATTTAGTTGATTATAGTGCAAAATATTTATGCTACTCGATCATCCAATACAAAAATACATTATAAAAATAGATTGCTAATCTCACGGCACGCTGAGCGTTATTTGGGTATATTGTTATGACTGAGAATCATAATTAAATACAACTGATTTTTAAAAGGTTTAGTAAACCAGTAATTATAATAGGCACAAACAATATGTTTTACCTTTCCAAAAATATCTTCCACCCAATGCAGCCTACACCAAAATGGTAATTCCAAGGAAGTTACTTATATACCGTGCACCTAACTAACGTCATTGAAAGCACAGACGTACAGAGATGCTCAACTTGCTAAAATCATTTCCATAGCCAGCATATCGGCCGTTGTACCCTCGCCTTTGAACCAGAAATAATTAAATTGCATGGTCTCCTTGCAAGCGAGTTGCGGCTTCGCTTCAATGGACAAACTTTATCGCTAACCGACTTAAGATCTGTGTAAGATGCACTACATGGTGTTCCTGGAATGTATTGAAACTGCTCCGAAGCTGGTAGGAGTTTGAGGCTGTGGTGAAGTGAAGATCAGCAGTAAATAAGGCTAAAATTACATTAGTAGTGGCTAAAATTATACAGAGTGTAAGGGAGAGCCCTCCGCAAACTAACAGTGTGCATTCACCTCCTTATTTTGAATCATTCCACCGGAAATATTCTCAGGAAATTTTTCATTTTTTTTAATCGTTTTTTTAGTTACTATTTCTTTATTTCAATGTAAAATTACATTATCTGTACGCAGCACTCCATTTATGTACCTAAATAAAACAGCTAACTGAAAAAATCAGCAATGGATGTTGAAATACTCGGCGGCCGAAGGCTCGCTGCGCTGCCGTTCGCTACGCGCGTTTTGCCACGGTAACGATACATTGCGTGTGAGGTAATAAAACAAATCGTGTTTATTGGATTCCCATAACGTTCCTGAAATAATTTCAAGTAGCGGTCATCTTAATACGATATATTGAACTCACCCCATCCGTCTGCGGAGGGATGTCCTTTACACCCTGTATAATAGTAAATCTCGTTTTATTAAAAAGAACAGAGGGACAATTACCGTATTTTGAGAACGTTCCCATTCAAATCTCACTTCAAAAAACCTTATTTACAGTTTGACAACCAAGACAACGTTCAAAAGTTCCGTCGTTTATTTTCGGAAAAACCGAACTTTGCCGAATTAAATGTGACTGGTCAGTGACGGAATTAGTGCGTCAATCAATTTTAATTTAGGCGAGAATATAAATCAATTTCTATTGATAGTCACATTTTATTCGCTATGTTTTAGTGTTGAGATGAGATTGCGTCTTGAATTTGAACGTTTTTAAGCACGAGAATCAGGCACGTATCCAGACTTTTGGTTCGGGGGGGGACAAACATTGAAACAACCATGTGAACTGTGTGAAAATCGCTGTAATCACTGTACTATAATTTTCAATGTACTATACTATAATTAAAGAACACGCAAGCGAATAAATAAACAGATGGCTTAAAACGTTTTTTTTTCAGTCAGATTTCGGGGGGGGATAAATCCCAACTATCCCCCCCTCTGTATACGTGCCTGACGAGAATTGTCCTTCTGATCACAAACTAGCTCTCAAAAACCCTAGTTGGCTTAGTAGTAACCTAGTTTGGGTCTCACAAACTAGGGCGAATTGTTGAGAAATTAAAAAACTGAAAATTAATTTCCCGAAGTTTTAAACATTGAATACATTAATATATCTGTCCTTGTTGTGCGCACACACACATAATACACATCTCTGATTACTACACACGAAACAAATAATCTGTCTTTTGCCAACTGTGCCTCGTTTAGATACTACCGGCTAGATAGTACCTAACCATATGCCAGTACTCTATCTTTAGAATAGAAACCGTTTCTATGCAAGGGTTGTCGCCTAGCAGATTGAAAAACAATATTAAAATTAAAACCCGTTATTGTTAAATCATGTCTTGCTAAGGTATAAGTTGTTGTTGTTGTAGGTATAGGTTGTAAGGTATCATGTTCATGATTTTAGGATTTGATCAATCTTGAAGTTGTCATAACATAGGTAAAGTCAGGGCAATTAATTGTTAAGCAAATTGACTACCAAATTAAATGGTCCGTATGTTCAAATCCAATTGTCATTGTTTGACAGTTGTATGTTGTAACACAGCAAATTGACGCAGGACGTCAATTTGCTTAACAACACATTTCCTGACTATACATTATCAAATACCTAATGACATCATGATTTGAAATAGATAAATAATAGATACAATGATGAAACCTTCCTCTTAAATAGTTCTGCTTCTGATTTTTTAATATCATGATGACTCATCAAGATGATAATGATGATGATAATGATTTTTTCAGAGTTCTTGATGATAAGGTGTTCGATGTTCTTGATCTAGATTATTGGGTCAGTAACCAGTGACTCATCAACCGAAGATTTTGAGAACTGAGATAACTCCAGATGATGTCATGTTCAAGGTTATTGTTATTGTTGTTTACAGCAGTGTGAATCTCTGTGTTAATAAAAAAATTGACATTACTGGTTTATGATGTTTGCAATATGTGTTGCAGCCACATCTACGCACAGGTAAGACTCCGTACAACGTAGCTTGTCGCAATTGGAGGTCATTTTTTACGTAAATTACTAGCATTAGGACCCTGTTAATATGCATAACAGTTATTCATTTTATTAATACCTCATGTCAATACTACACTGGCAGCCCTACCCACCTCGATCGTTTACATAAACCTCGCTGTTCCGCCGCGACGCTAGCGCCGCACCGCGGCCGGACGGGGAGGCGCATGACAGATATTTTTATGTGCGGAAGCACTCGGCTCAGTTTATAGCGGAACTACCCTCAATGCCGCCGTCTTCGTGACGTCACGTTCATAGAAAAACTTGGGAATCTACGCACGAACGATTTTCGCGTTAAATTATGTGTTTTATTTTTTTCTTTCAAGACGACAACGCGCGCGCAGTGGCACCCTCATCATTTGATTGGTTATTTTTTTTTTATTTTAGATTGAAAATGTATAAAATATGCATGTTACGTTGTGCTCCACAAGACTATAGGTACGTTATTATTATTACAAACGATAGTTTTACATTGTTAAGTTTTATTATAATAAAAATAATGTGTAGTCTTGTGGATCACAACGTAACATGCTTACTTTCTGCATTTTCATTCTAAAATAAAAGAAATAACCAAACAACCGATGAGGGCGCCACTGCGCGTGGGGTGTCATGTCTTAAAAATTGTTTTGGTAGTCGTTGTACACTTTTCACCTTTTTTCATGGTTTTGTATCAATATAAAATTTTATACAACCATGTAAAAATGGCGACTATGCAAAAATACAATAATGTCAATAAAATAACAATAAAAATGGTCACCACAATCAAGAAATTCAAATAAAATACGAAAATTATCTGGTTCACAAAATGTTTATAATTATGTTTATTAAAAAAATAACAAAGTTGATTACAATTTTATTCAAGATCCGCTTAAACCAGTTGTTCTAGCGAATTAACATGTTTTAATTTCCGAAAAATTGCATTGCTAGGTTGTGCTACTTAATAATATCATAACATTGTAGACTTTATTTCTTTGAAATAAAGACCATGATACTTGGGTGGCAACCGTTGCTAGACTGTGATTGAACAAGACACAGTTTCGAAGCGAGATATGTAGTTAAGGACTTACAAATCTTCTGCATAAGCTTAAGTAATTCATGTAATCTCAAATAATCTTCTCAAGTAGGTACATATATACGTATTTATTATATTTAATTCTTTTAAAAAACGTATTTACATATCGTACTTCGTTGACAAATCAACTCACTGTTTTTTTTTTTGTTATCTTTCCGATAACCCTGATATTTGTGCTAGATGAAAAATAGTGCCAGCAAATTCTTGAAATTGTAAGCGAAAACGCTTTTTATACTCACAGGTTAATGTTTCATGTTTAAAAGACAAACATGTTAATATCAAAATTGTAAATAGGTAATCATGCTATTTACCTATGACGGAAAAGATACCATAATTACATTAATTTTATATACGGTACCCAGTTCTGCAATTGCCATGTTTGTCTTCTGTCACGGATAATAATTCTATGTAGGTAGTTACAAAAATGTACCGTTACACGATCATTTTGAACATTTTGCAGGTACACAATTTAAGTATTTATACAGTGTTTTGGCAAAAAAAATACACAAATTTAATAGACTTGTATTGCGTCTTGACATTTTTTTTACCGTTCTATGTCGACTCCAAAATATAAAGGGGAGAAGTGGCTGAATGGAACACTTTGAACTTCATTTTATAAGTACAAAATACGGTTAATATTTGCTTACTTACTTAATATTATAGAACATATTATAAAAATAGAAGATCTTCCATGAACTATCGCTGGTAGGTACCTAAGTAGGAGTTGCAGTTGGGGCAGTAATGGTCGGCGTTCTGACAGGAGTTCGTGCAGTAAGGAACGCAGACGCATGGCCAGCAACTGTAACAAAATAAAATGCAATTATTTAGGATACTTTCAGAGAAATTGATAAAATTGTGTCGATTACTGGAATCATTGTAATTCTCATATTTAGGTTGATTGGCAGAAGGGACCCGTTTAAAACAGGGACCGAAAACCTTTATAAATTACGGTACAGGTCTCGAAGAATAAAATTTTGGTTACCTCTACGTCTATGGTTACCGCTATCTGGGTACCGGTTACCTAAAAAAGAACTTGATTACGAGAAAGAAACGGAGTATTGCCAGCCAGCCAGGGCCGTGATTGGTCGGCTTTCGCCAACGCGCAGGTCGACTCAACTCTTTGACACACACACAGCTATGCGCGCCCTTTGACTAATGCCGACGGACACGTATAAAGGCTCATACAAACAGGCGCGACATGCGACGCGACACAAAGACACTGCTTGCCGCGCGAGACACGGTGCCTTTGTGGTGCGTCGCGTGTCGCAACTGTATGCAGAAGTCTTAAGTTAAAGATAATTTATATTCAATTTAAGAATAAAGGTAATCTTTAAAAATACCTGTATGTAAAATAAAGGTTGTAACCGACAAAATACCTGTATTGATCATACCGGTTTCGGTCCCTGGTTTAAAATAAAGGCTCCCACAGATTGGCGTGACGCGACAACGCGACGCGACTTAAGAGTCGCGTCACTATTAAGATAGTGGATGAATTTTCATGAAGTTTTCAGAGAAATTGTCCCAGTAGAGTCACGTCGTGCTATCGTGTCGCGCCTGTTATCGGGAGCCTTTACTAATAGAAAAAGAGACAGGAAAATCACGTCAAAAATTGCTTTCATTTAAACAACGTAATTACGTAATTGATTATGAATATACAGTAGGTACCTATTATTTTTCTGTTTCAGTGGAACTAAATCTTTTAACTCATGTAGTTTGATTTTGCCAGTCAACATGGGTATTGGCGATGCTCTGCTTGTCAGCCTAGGGTATGCCAGGCCTTACATCTAATTATATACAAAGTATATACGGTACTTATAAGAAAACAGCAATATTAAAAATGTTTGTCTGTCTGTCTGTTTGTTCCACCTTTTTTTTTTTTTGTGGATGGGAAATCATCAAATGACTTCTCCCGCTCTGGGCGGAGCGGGAGGGCGTGTCAGACTTTTACTGACTAAAACCCACCCGTGTTCCTTCTGTTGCCTGTGCCGGGGCCACGGTAACTCTTTCGAACATCCCTCTCCAAAACGACTGGACCGATTTTGATTGGACTTTTCACTGGCAAATAGCTGATGTTACGAGAAGTAACTTAGGCTACTTTTATTATAGAAAAAAAAATTACGGTTCCGCGCAAAAAATTAAAACCCATGAAATTGTGAACAAAAAGTCGAATTTAAAAAAATATTTTTGCATTTGGTAGCCCAATTCTCGAGGATAGTTATAGGCTATTTAATATCACGCTACGACCCTCAGGAGCCGAGCAAAAGAAAAAGTCAGAAAGAACACTAAGCGAAAACGAAGTAAAGGTAACAGCGCGGGGGGCGATGCAACACGACGGCTCGGGGGACGAGGGAGTTTTATTAAAATGTGGCTGTTATTTTAGTATATTGTGTATCTTACGAATTCCACGCGAACGAAGTCGCGGGGCACAGCTAGTACATACCTACATAAATTCACGCCTTCTTCCCATAGAGGCCGAAACTACAGAACGCCACCTGCTACGATCCTTACATACTCCTTTTCCTTCGTTTACGTATACATATGACATACAGCCGGTCACACACGCACGCTGGTTGCGAGTACTACGCACCTAACCTTTCTGACGAGCATCACCAATAAGGTCACTATTTATGTCCTTCTAGGGCCTCCTGATGTCCGGGGCGTAACTCCGCTGCCGCGAGAAATCACGGCACAGCGGACAGAGCTCCGGCGGGATCTCATGGCAGCATGGAGAGTGCGATTGTCGCAACCTAGCGCTGGGCACGCCACAATTATGGCGATATGTCCCCTCTTTGAGGAGTGGCTGGAGAGGCACCACGGCGTCCTCACCTTCCGCCTGACGCAGGTCCTCACCGGACACGGGTGCTTTGGGAGGTACCTGTTCCGGATAAGGCGGGAGGAAACGCCCGGGTGTCACCACTATGTGGATTACCCGGAGGACACGGTGGAGGTCTGCCCGGCTTGGGCGGGGCACCGCCGTGTCCTCGTGGAAGCGATCGGCGGCGGTGATCTCTCGCGTCCGGCCCTGGTCCAGGCCATGGTACGGAGCGAGAGTAAATGGGAAGCCATCACCTCCTTCTGTGAGGCAGTAATGCTCGCGAAGGAGGAGACGGAACGCGTGTGGGAGAGGCAAGCTTTGCGCCCTCACGCCCCTAGTCACCGCAGGAGACGCCCTGAGCGTCGGGAATCGGTAGCCGATTCCCAGCCATCGTAGGCGCGGGCTTGCGGACGGCGAGCAATGGGTAGCTCGCCGTCCGGTAAGGACCAAGCCCGAGTCGACGGCGCGTTGTATTCCACGCGCGCCTCAAAGAGATGTCAGCACTATTGACGGGGTTCGCTAGGGCCGATGCTAGCTAGGGTTGCGGGATGTTCGAAAGAGTTACCGTGGCCCCGGCACAGGCAACTGAAGGAACATGGGTGAGTTTTAGTCCGTAAAAGTCTGACACGCTCTCCCGCTACGCCCAGAGCGGGAGAAGTCTGATTATTTCCCATACAAAAAAAGGGCCTCCTGGCGTTTCCACTCACATCTGCCTCGTAAACACGTTTTGTTAGTCCCCTTTCATTCATCCTCTCAGCATGACTAAACCATCTAAGCATATAGGATATGGTACTCTTTTCAATTTTTGTCACTATTTAGTACTCATAGTGACTAACTATTGTCCCTTGCATATTATAGTAGGTAATAATAATAACAATTCCCAAGTTTCCGTGACTCACCACCTACACTCGTCGAGTCAAATATAAATTCGATGTTCATAGAATTTCTTTAAGACTAAATTGTTCCAATTTCTTATGGAAAAGTGTTATTACTCTGTAGATGAATTTTTATCGACTAGAACTTTTTAAATGTTTCATGTCCACTTGAAGATAATTTATTGTTGTTTATTGTCTTGTGTCTGTCATGCATGACTAATAGTAATAATACAATTTATATTTAATCTGAAATGGAATTAGAATTTTAGACTCATATTTTCATTATGTTCTTTAATAATTTATATGCCTAAGTGGCTGATCATGGAATGAACATTATTCGCATGTAATTAGTAATGAACACCTGCATGTAACACACAATAAGTAAGAATCCAAATATTTTTCCTGGTTTAATCTTGTTTGTGCAATATGCTATTGTAATGGACCTGCTTTGTTATAATTCGGTACCTATACCTACATAAAATATTGCTAAGAATACTTTTCCTGTTATGTACCTAGTTCCAGTTGATAGCACTGACATCGTATAAAAGTATTTAAATTTAAATGATGACAGCCTACGACCTTGGGCATATCCATATAATTACATATTATGTACTATTACGTGCCTTCTGTTGGAAGGTAATCATTAGCACAATATCATAGTTATTATTTTCACATCTGTCTTTACTATTCCAGAAACAATAGCAAAATTGACATAGCATGGTCTGAGGAAAAACAATTACGTCATATTTACAATTTAAATTTAGCGAAAAGGAAGAAAATGCGTTAAAATTTATTAACCAACGTTGGTTAATGCGTCTAGCGGATCGTGGGGCTTATTTATTGAGTATAACTGACAGTGCTATATATTTGTCAAAAAATGACAGATTTGTCACATTTCCATGACATTTTCCTGTTGAATTTTAAAAAAAATTAAGAAATGTCGCCTGTCGGTTTTAATTAAATAGGCCTTGGACAATTAGCTCCGTAATTAACATAATTATTGACAAATCACTACCTCAGGCGTAAACTATTCTCCTGTACCTTCATGGCTAAATCTATAGGTACGTCTCTCTAATAATGTTCTAAAGAAAAAGACTAAAGAGATTAAAACCTTACCGGAAAAGTCATACAAACACGTGTAATCATTGTCATAACTTTGTCTACATAAAAATGACGTTAATGATTAAAAATCAAGATTAGTTAAAACTTGTTAACAAGAAGACAAACCGGGTTGATCTACAAACACCAATTGTTTTTATTAACCTAATTGTCTAGTCGACGATTACACATTAAATAATTGGCATAACTTTGTCTAGACAAAAATGACGTTAATGAATAAAAATCAAGATTAGTTAAAACTTGTTAACAAAAAGACAAACAGAGTTGATCTACAAACACCAATATTGTTTTTGAAATCGTTGTCATGTCAACGATCTGATATGGTAGGTAATGGTATTGTCAGTGTGTAGACCAAGGTCAAATTGATAACAACTGACATTCTGACACCATACACGTGACGCCATTACAGTCACGAATGTTTGAAACTTGTTTCTTGGTATTCCAAATATGTATGCATGAGTGACTTTTCTTTATGACCACTGGCCTATAGCAGGTTTATAATGGCCTTTTTCAGTCACTGGGATATTTGACCCGATCCTTGGTCACTATCAACATTTATTTATAATATAAATTATTAGGAGAATTTTTAGGAGACAATATTATTGTCTCCTAAAAGTTTATACTTACAAGGTGTAATTTAAATAACGCACAACCCCTTAAGGGGTCATTTTACTCATCATTATGAACATCTTTTACTATGGGACCATACCTGAAAACGCGAAAAAAAACTGCTGTTCCCTACATTTATTCGCATACCTCGTCAAAATGTAGGGAACAGTTGAATATTTTCGCGATTTCAGGTTTGGTCCCATAGTAAAAGTTGTTCATAATTATGTGTACAACGACCCCTTAAGAGGTTGTGCGTTATTTAAATTACACTTTGTAGACATAAATTGTAATATTATTTTGGAGCCAACAAAATACGGAAATGCTTCGCGGCGTACTGTGGTCAGTGATGTAACAATTCTAAAATAGTCTCAATTTACACGTTTTATGATAAAAAGCCAGACTTCTGCCAATGGCAGGCTTGATTAAGAACATAGGTACCTAAATACTGACATTGTGATGTAGCAATAATATATTATTAACATTTTGGTTACATAATGTTGATGGGTGAGGTGGGCGTTAATAGCTGCGACACAGTTTTGTAACTAATGTAGCTATTTACGTACGCAATAAATTTGTAAAATGTGTTTTTGTTCCAATAAAGATTATATTATATTATATTATATTATATTATATTATATTATATTATATTATATTATATTATATTATATTATATTATATTATATTATATTATATTATATTATATTATATTATATTATATTATATTATATTATATCATATTATATTTATTTATGCAGCCTACCCAAATTTCACTCAGTACCTCAATTTTACTCAGTAAAAGTCTGACACATCCTCCCGCTCCGCCCAGAGCGAAAGAAGTCACTTGGTAATTTCCCACCCACAAAAAAAAGCTATCTTAGATTAACATTTCACTCTAAAACCTCGTAAATTAAAGTGCAGTTTAGCTTTTCTTAATCTATTCAAATTGCTACTAGTTAATAACTCCCAATTTGACTGCGCCCTTAAACTGATGCCCGCATTTGACATAATAGAAGTATGTAATTACAATAGACTAAGTAAGTATGAACCAGATAAGAATACAAAAATAAATTGAAAATACTGATAAAATTGTTATTGATTGAGTGTCTGAATGACAAAACAAACGAGTAGGCAGGTCGTTTGATTCGTCATCCACATCACATAAAATTTGACACTTTCATCAAACATGATAGTTTAATATTTCTGAAAGTAAACTGTTTTAGCGAACCAAGTTTTTTGATACCTGTGAAACATCTGATTGTCTTTCAGCCTCTTGAAGAAGATTCAAAAGGTCTGTAAATCTTATTTTTGTAACTGTAACGTTAGCCACACCTGGGCGTCTACTCCCTAAGTCCGTCAACGAAGATACGGGCAAGTCCGAAAGTAGTTAATCCGTCAAAACAAGTGTAAAATTTAAATTTTCGGAACTACTGTTTAAATCGTCTTGTCATTAATTCTTAGTTCAGAAACCGAACTAATCTTAAGTCCGTAAGTGATACGGAGTAGGAACCGCCCGTAACTTCGGCCGAAACTACGGACTTCGTGCTTAGGGAGTAGACCCCCAGAGCACAAATGCTCGTTCGTAACCTATACTTAACCAAGAAACAGAAACAGTCACTGTAGCGGAAATTGGCATGGGATGTATTATTATTATTTTTGAACTTAAGGCTTAGAATGAACTGCTGCCTTGTATATTATGTCTCTCAAAAAGTATCAGTGTTGAGGAGACACTAGTTCCCAAAAACATAAAATCCCAAAGTCTTCACTTCATTGCCCGCTAATTAGCCTGTGGGATTTTTTTGTCTTTATTTCTATTCGATTACAATGCAGCTGAATCCAATCAAAATACAAAACGAATCTATGACAGCGCTATAATATTATTAACTACATTTTAACCGACTGAAGACTGTTCATCATCTGGCTGCTTTTTCCCATCTATGTTGGGGTCAGCTTCCAGTCTAACCAGATGCAGCTGAACACCAGTAATTTACATGGAGCGACTGCCTCTGATCTCCACAACCCAGTTACTGGGTAATACTGGTTGTCAGACATTCAGGCTTCTGACGATCCATAACGACTATCAAAGATCCACGAATGACAGCCGGCACCAAAAGCTTAATGTGTTTTCCGAGGTACGGAGGAGTCTTGGTCCACGGACCAACCACTGCAAGCGTAGCTTAAGCTGGTCGATCGACCCGTGCTATTGTTACTACTTAGCCACGAGCCCCCGAAGACACTGTTAATATTCCAAAATACCTTCCTACTAGACAGCTGTTAAGAAATACATTGTAATTTGAATATCTCAAATTGGCGTAACCACTGTCACTATATCACTAGTATTACGAAGATTATATTAGTTTATTCAGCAAATGTTTGTAACCGTAGCATTAGCGTCACGGTAAATATGGTTATCAAATTAATGTTTGTGTTGCGATAAAATGTACGAAGCGTTTGCATAACATTCTAATGAAAAATGCCTGCTGTTGTTTTCTAGAGTATTCTAGAACTTGTGGCGCATTTGGTGCAATAATGTGTAACAAAGTCAGCTACATACTTTTGAAGTTGTAAGTTAGCTACACGATGACTGGCATATGCGTGCACTGACTGGACAGGTCCACTCAAATATTATGTGTAGTTCTTTCCTCAAAATACCATTTCGGACTCTAATCTGCATGGTCCTCACATGGCGACCATAATAATCTCTAAGTCTGTGTTAGTTTTGGTGTATCCTTTCAGATCAATCGTTTAGGAAACACCGACTTCAGCGACCTTATCTAGTTTTAAAATATTATTATTTCTTCTTGACGTGTAAAAGTGTTTTTAATAACAATTTACAGAAATAAAATATCATTTATCATTTACACGTCGACTTGTTGACTTGATCTGTCCATAAACCTCTCAACAGGTTGGTGGGTGGTATGAGACAACAACACTGTGATCATACATCATATTGACTAAGATCTTGGTGTTCACATTAACACACAGCATCATGCAGCTGCCCAAACCCTTGGCATCTATTTCTTTTTCACCTATGAAGAAACTCTCCCACCAAAAATATAATTAATTGTAAACTAGCTAAACTAAATAAAAATATTGTAAACTAGCTTTTGCAACCAAGTCATGCGATAGGTACCTGTGGGCCAAACATCGAAATCCATTCAACGTCAAATTCAAGGTGTGAAAAGGTAAAAGATGGACAGACAGAGTTACTATCGCATTTATAATAAAGTACCTAATTATGAAAACATGCACATCAGTCATTTTCTAATTACTGAGTTCTAAAAGCATAAAAAACACTTATAGAGTGCACCTGCCCTTAAATCAGTGTCGAAAATATAATTAAATACGAATTATCGATAAATAGGCAATAGGCTCGCCCCCTATTACATGGGACTTAAACATAACTGGCGAAATGTGGGTGTACTTTAAGCACACCTCGGCCCAACCCTTCGGGGAAACAAGGCGTGATGTTATGTTTATGTTTATCGATAAATGCACATGTGGTCAAGTTTCCGTGCCGGTGAGTGTATTAATAGATATTGAAATGCAGTGTACGACTAAACGCCGACAGACTATGCGGACAGACTGAACACCGACAAGACTACTTTGACGGGACTCTTTGCCGACAGGGCATGGTTAGGATAGAACTGTGACCAACCGCGTGCGAGCCGAGCGAGCGAAGCGAGCGGTGCCGCGGCAACGGCCGGCGAGCACTACATCCTAGTTTGCCGCAGTTACTTAGGAATTAATCGAATAGGAATAAATGCACAACAAAAACAAAGTGACATCAACGCCTCTAACGAGTGTAAGTTATGCGCTGTCGGAGAAGTGTCATGTCGGCGAAGAGTCCCGTCGAAGTAAAGTCTGGTCGGTGTTCAGTCTGTCGGCGTTTAATCGTACACTCATTGAAATGACTATTGTTTGATTTTACTTTTTCATTGTAACGTTACTGTTCCCCTCGTCGGCTATTACTCATTAAAAAAAATATCCATAGCCTTTTCAGAATAGCCATAAGTACGGCCATATTTGTAATTAAGAAGTCAAGTATACTTACAGGAACAAACATAGGAGGAGTGCGACCACATGGGTCTTTGTGGTGGCCTTCCTGTCGACCCTCGTGACGATGGTGGCTCGACACGATGGGCACGTGATCTGGGAGGGCTCAGGACCAACTGGTACGATGTTCATGATGAATATCTGTAAAGAAAATGTATGGTAAGCAAAATATTTGAGAGTCGCACAAAATTTGAGACTGGGTAACACAAAACGGTGTGTTGATGTAAAGTCAGGGAAATGTCAGCCGCGGTTGCGGGATGTTCGAAAGAGTTACCGTAGCCCCGGCATAGGCAACAGAAGGAACACGGGTGGGTTTTAGTCAGTAAAAGTCTGACACGCCCTCCCGCTCCGCCCAGAGCGGGAGAAGTCATTTGATGATTTCCCATCCACAAAAAAAAGGGAAATGTATGGCTTAGCAAATTGACTTCCAGCTTAAAATGTCCGTATATTCAAATAACAATTGTCACTTTTTGATAGTTGTATAAAATGGTTATAACACTGCAAGTTGGCGAAGTTTGTCAACTTGATAAACAATAACAGATACAGGGCATAAGTACCTGTTTTTGTATCTGTTATTGTGTAGTGCATTTTATCATAATTTGGAATAATTAAGAATACCTAACTATGCACTTACGTCAGTGTTTAATTATAAAAATGAAGCGTTTACAATAAAAATAAGCAATCAACCAGATAAGGATAACAATTATTGTAAAAAAAAAACATTTTCCATTATTTACCTGATTTAGCTTAAGTATCTAATAATTATTTACCTTGATCGGAAGATAATAGGTAACTACACATCAGTGGCGCAGCTACAATTCTCATTAGAGGGAAGCCGAAGAAAAAATTGTTTAGTTCTCATAAACTCAGACAAAAAACTGTAGGTTTTTAATCTTATGATGTATTAAACTGGTATTAAATATATTTATATAACACAGTTGCACACACAGGTGTGCCATATTATTTGGTAATGGTAGACATTAAGAAGAGCGGTTGTTCCGAAGGTAAGCCGATAGGAATCGGGTTGTATGAAGGCTGCGCCCCTGCTACACATCTATAATGCATAATTTAATCAACTCAGCCTATCGCAGTCCACTGCTGGACATAGGCCTCTCCCAGGATGCGCCACAACACCCTGTCCTGTGTTTTTTAGTTTTGTGCAATACAATTATGCTATTTATATTATAATTATTGCATTAAGAAACCACAAATTGTTTTAGTCATTACATAATGACTAAAACCATAAGAAAATGGTCCATATAATGATCTTAATGGCTTTTCCAATTGCACAATGTCATGTTGTGCCATTTCTTTTATGTGCACTATATAAAATAATGATTTATCTATCCATATAACTTACAATTAGATTGTACTTGATGTACTCATAGGCTGCCCTAGAAAGGGGGTCCAGATAATGTACTAAAAGTTAGTAAAGTGGTAGGTAAGTAGTTAGATTACGTTTTAAGTATGAATAGTATTTAGTTTATTAGGTAAGCGGTAAACTTAATAAGACTTGTTTTTTTTTTACTTTTTCGATATTTAAATGACGTCACACTGGATTTAAATGACTAGTATGAATAATTAAATAAATGTATGTAATGTTACTGTTAGAATTTCCCGCTTAATTAATTGAATAAATAACTCGGAGGATATTGTAATATTGGTAACTAGCTTTTGCCCGCGGCTTCGCCCGCGTGTATGTCGGAATATATCAAATTAGTACCTACCCTACGTGTTAATCCAGATTCTAAAACATCTGTATGCCAAATTTCAAATAAATTCAATAAACTGTTTTTGCGCCAATCCGGAACATACATCCCGACAAACAACAAACGGACAAAAATACTAAAAACTATAGTGTGCGCAACAGACTCGTTCAATCACTTCTTTTTAAATATATGCAACGCACAGTTCTGACTTCGTTACTATTTTTAACCGACTTCAAAAAAAAGGAGGAGGTTGTCAATTCGGTTGTATGGTTTTTATAAATGTTTGTTACCGTTACTCCGTCATTTATAAACCGATTTTAAAAAATATTTTTTATTTGAAAGGATTGGACTTCCAGATTGGTTCCATTTTTATCCAAATCCAGTTCTGATGGTAGGATCCATGAGGAATTGAGGGAAATCCTCAAATATTATGGGCAAACACATAGTGATTTTGGTATTTTCGTCAACAAATCAAGCATTTGCATTCAGAAAGTATGATTTGGTGAGGTGGAACTAACGAAGAAGACCACAGATGGCTACAGGAACTCATCAATGATAAGTATTTCACGGGTGGCGATAAGATATCTCGATTAAGATAGTTAAACGACTATGACGAAGCAAATTTAAATAAATGCTTCTGATGAAAATGGTACCATTGAACTCAGATCAGTAATAAAACAATGTATCCTAGCCGTGTTGGGGCTTATTGGGAATGTCATGAGATGCACTCTGGCTATAAATTATTTTTAACTGACTTCAAAACAGGAGGAGGTTCTCAGTTCTTCGGAATCTTTTTTTTATGATTCCCCGATTACTCGAAGACGGCTGGACCGATTTGGAAAATTCTTTTTTTGTATGAAAGGGTATACTATCCAGGTGGTCCCATTGACATCAAGTCAGGATCTGAGATGGGATCCTAGAGAAATTAAGGGAACTCTTCAATATGGCGCACCTATAGCGATTTTGGTATTTTTTATAGAACTTGTGCATTTCCTCTCGGAAAGCAACATTTGGTGAAGTGGAATTGATGACGAAGACCGCAGATGGTAAGATGGCCACTGGAACAACTCAATAATAAGTATTTCACGGGTTGCGATTCCATTACTTTAAAATTATTGCGAAGCAAAAGAAGCTCGTCACAATGCATATGGTGAAGTGGAGCTGTTGGTGAAGTACCAAGAGAACTCCTCAACAATTAACGTCCCTGCTTCGGGAAAAGCAATGTTTTATAAAAGGTGATGAGCAGTTGTCATAAGGCTATTGTAACTCAGATAAATTACGACCAAACCCACTAAAAAGTGAAAAATAAAAACAACCGACTTCCAAAACAAACACTACAAAGTGAAAAATAACTTTAATTTCGGAAGTCAGTGGCAAAAACCTAAAATACAGATCCAAAGACACCGACTTCCGAAAAAGTATTAGTACCGAGTTTCGAGTTAATATGACAGCGCGTTAAAATTTTTCCTTACTGTTCTTACGGTCCTAGTGTTCCTTATTTGTTTTAAAAAACTAAGAGTGACAATTTATATTATTTCCTGAGGCAAATATTGCCATGTTTCAAGTGTATTAACCAAATGAATAAGATTTTTCATCTAAACTATATCCCCGGTTTTCACCCCCACAGGGGTGGAATTTAAAAAAAATCGTTTAGGATATTTCCAAACCTTGACTCAAAGATTATTCATATCAATTTTCGAGTTAATCAAGCTACGCAGTAAAATTCTCCCCTGTAATATTGACAGCCCCTTTTCACCCCGTCCGGGGTAGATTTTCGAAAAACCTTGATACAGGTTATTCTTTATTTTTGGACTTAAGTATAAATACTGAGTTTCTAGTTAATATGACAGCGCGTTAACATTTTTCCTTACTGTTCCTTACTGTTCTTATGGTCCTAGTGTTCCTTACTTGTTTTATAAAACTAAGAGTGACAATTTATATTATTTCCTGAGGCAAATATTGCCATGTTTTAAGTGTAATTACCAAAGGAATAAGATTTTTCATACAATCTGTATCCCCTGTTTTCACCCCCACAGGGGTGGAATTTCGAAAAATCGTTTCGGATTTTTCCATAACTGAAATCAAAGATTTTTTATACCTATTTTTGAGTTAATCAAGCCACACAGTTAAATCCTCCTCTTAAAAATCTAATTACCCCTTCTCACCCCGTCAGGGGTAGTTTTGAAAAACCAATAGTAAGAAACTTTATTGCTTATTAAGGCAAATATTCGTGCCAAGTTTCAAGTTTATTAACCAAATGAATAAGATTTTTCATCTAAACTATATCCCCGGTTTTCACCCCCACAGGGGTGGAATTTTAAAAAAATCGTTTAGGATATTTCCAAACCTTGACTCAAAGATTATTCATACCAATTTTCGAGTTAATCAAGCTACGCAGTAAAATTCTCCCCTGTAATATTGACAGCCCCTTTTCACCCCGTCTGGTGTAGATTTTCGAAAAACCATGATACAGGTTATTCTTTATTTTTGGACTTAAGTATAAATACTGAGTTTCGAGTTAATATGACAGCGCGTTAAAATTCTTTCATACATTTTTTGACACCCCCCAATCCCCCTCGTGGGGGTAGTTTAGAAAAACCAAAAATTACGAAGTTCATAATTTATTAAGATAAGTATTTGGGCCAAGTTTCAAGTTTATTAACTCAAGGAATAAGGTTTTTCATACGAACAAAATACCCCCTTTTTACCCCCTTAAAGGTCGAATTTCCAAAAACCCCTTCTTAGTGCTCCCCTACATTATAAAAGGAAGCCGTGTGCAAAATTTCACGTTCCTAGTCCCAGTAGTTTCGGCTGTGCGTTGATATGTCAGTCAGTCAGTCAGTCAGTCAGTCAGTCAGTCAGTCAGTCAGTCAGTCAGTTTCTCCTTTTATATATATAGATGCATACTTAACTAAATCATTTTATATTAGGCAAAACATCAAAATAATATATTCTTACTCAGCCTATCCTCATACAACAATGATCACAATAGATAATTGTTTCATTATTATTTATTGTCCCACTGCCCAAAGGCCTATACTCCTACACCGAAGGCACCAGTACTGATCAGCTTGCTCAAGACGGGTTTGGCGTTTTCAGAACCATACAACGTATGATGATATCCCATAACTCTAGGAGGTCATTGTACTCATCATTATGAACAACTTTTACTATGGGACCAAACCGGAAATCGCGAAAAATAAAATCAGGTGTTCCCTACATTTTGACGAGTTATGCGAACATAATTAAGTGTAAGGAAGAGCAGATGTTTTTTTGTGATTCACCGCAAATGTCCGCGATGGTACCTACAACGTAGTATTTATATTGACGAGTTAATTTTGTTGTACTGCCACGATACGAGCTGAAAGTTACCCTACTCGTCATGATCATCACAGAAATTGTTCCTAATTTATAGCCGTGTCTAATTCAGACAATTAGCCGCCATGAGAGGCAATTGAATGCAATTTGTTCGCTAATATTAAATTAGAACAATGTTAACATAGTTTCAGGCAAGAATTAACACATCAACAGACACTGAAGCCCGTTTCCACTAATAGTAGGTCACATCTAAATCTGCTGGGGAGTTTGTTTCGCCACTTCTTCTTCCCAGCTAAATCACTAGGACAAACATAGCAAGCTGTGCCCTGCTTGCCGGTAGAAACAGACATGGTGGTCATAATTGTTTTCCCAACTAAACAAACAGCTGTTCTACTGGGGAGTTTGTTGCGCCACTTCTTCTTCCCAGCTAAAGCACTAGGACAAACATAGCAAGCTGTGCCCTGCTTGCCGGTAGAAACAGACATGGTGGTCATAATTGTTTTTCCAAGTAAACAAACAGCTGTTCTACTGGGGAGTTTGTTGCGCCACTTCTTCTTCCCAGCTAAAGCACTAGGACAAACATAGCAAGCTGTGCCCTGCTTGCCGGTAGAAACAGACATGGTGGTCATAATTGTTTTTCCAACTGAACAAACAGCTGCGCTGCTGGGAGTTTGTTGCGCCACTTCTTCTTCCCAGCTAAAGCACTAGGACAAACATAGCAAGCTGTGCCCTGCTTGCCGCTAGAAACGGACATGGTGGTCATAATTGTTTTTCCAACTAAACAAACAGCTGTTCTACTGGGGAGTTTGTTGCGCCACTTCTTCTTCCCAGCTAAAGCACTAGGAAGGAAGTGGTGAAGGGCGGTTGTTTTGGGGGACTAATTAATTGTAATTTTTGAAAAGTGCTGATTCTCAGCCTAGTTTGAATAAATAACTTTTGATTTGATTTTGAAATGAAAGCGCACTGTTGAATTGTCAACGCTCGGCTTAGCTAGACTTATTAGTAATTCTAATTCTCTTTATACCGCGTTTAAGGCAAATAAAGACTTATCTTATCTAAAAAAAATGTTCAATAAAACGAATATTTTAATACGTTGTTATTATCATTGTCCTGCTGACGAAAGAGCGGAATTGACCGGATGTTATATCACAATTATCATTATTTATATGAATATTATTAACTTTGTAATTTAGTACAGAGTTTAGAACTATGCATTATTCTGACCTTGATATTTGGACGTGTTTAGCATTAATTTCTACCGATCGTTATTTCTCCTGACAAAAGTTTATTTTGTTTTTATATATGTCTGTATGTATTACGACTGCCTCGTTGGTCTAGTGGTCGCAAGCGCTACTGCTGAACATGAGGTCCTGGGTTCGATTCCCAGGTCGGGCAATGTTATTGGGTTTGTCTATCTGGAATTTCTCAGTACCAGCCCGGAGTCTGGATTTGTGCCCGGTAGATGGCAATAGGCTCGCCCCCTATTACATGGGACTTAAACATAACTGGCGAAATGTGGGTGTTACTATAGGTACACCTCTGCCTAACCCTTCGGGGAAACAAGGCGTGATGTTATGCTGTATGTATTAGTATTTATTCATGTGAACTATCTATCTCGTATGTTACTCCTGCCATGTTTTGTCATTGCATCACCCTAAGGTTGACTGGTAGAAATTGCTGCCGTTTTACACTATATTTTTACTTGTGCTTATAGTTTTAATACATTAATTTCCTCTTTTGATTGATCAATATGTGCAGGTATATATGTCAGATACTACATATATACCAATCTCTAATTTTCTGGCAAACCCGAAACAAAACCTAAGTTTAATAATTAATAATCATAAAAAACATTCATTACATCACGCCCGTTTTCCCCGTAGGGTTAGGCAGAGGTGTACCTATAGTTCCCCACCCACATTTCGCCCGTTATGTTTAAGTCTTATGTAATAGGCGGCGGGCCTGTTGCCATTAACCGGGCACAAATCCAGACACCGAGCAGCTACTGAGAAATTCCAGATAATTCCTCATGGTCAGCAGTAGCACTTACGGGCACTGGACCAACGATGCAGTCCATTAAAATCATTGACGTGATTTTAAGTGACTGCAAAGAGCTAAGTTTTATTTGTCACCGGTTCATGGAATTATCCTTTGTGAATTCCACTTGCGAGACTTGAACGTCATAGGCTGCAATAATATTGTCTGCTTGAACATCAGACAGCCGGCTGTTCAATGCTCCTGCTATCCTATCTTCGCTTTATATTAAAATGTTCGTTACAAAAATAGACTCACGCCTTTTTCTCATGAGACTAGGCAGAAACGCCAGAATGCCACCTGCTACGATCTTTACATAGTTCATCCAATATATCAGTCGGGATTGTGACTAAAATATTTTATGTCCATCAGGTAGATTAAAAAATATTAGAAAAAAAAAAATATTAAAAAATATTAGACATGTAATTTTTTTACATAATCAAACGATTACGGCGATATATTGAGTTAAAATATGGCATGACGTTACGCCTTGCTAGATTGTATGCTGAGTTGTGACGTAGCGAACCCCCACTCCCCACTCCCCAAATTTAATGCGTTTTATCTAAGGCATTATTTATTAATTTGATAAAGCAAAAAAGACGTCTAATTTTTTTTTTTATCTGACTGACGCGGACGGACTAAATATAATTTCATTTTTGTTACCAATTTATCTACCATTAAAAATGGGTGTTTTTTTTTTGTTAGCCATCTGTCCCACTTTTAGTCCCACTTTCCCACTTACATGTTTATCTATTTGTAAGTTGTCTTCTAATTCACGGTTATCTTCGCCGTGCAGTAAAACCTCGTAATTTTTTTTTCTCTCCGTTTATTTAGGTAAACGTTGGGTAATAGAACACATCGTAACCCATTTTTTTTTTCTTGAATGGGAAATCATCAAATGACTTCTCCCGCTCTGGGCGGAGCGGGAGGGCGCGTCAGACTTTTACTGACTAAACCCCACCCGTGTTCCTTCAGTTGCCTGTGTCGAAAGAGTTACCGTAGCTCCGGCGAGCCACGGTAACTCTTTCGAACATCCCGCGACACCTCTTAACCCTCCATTATAATTATTTAAGAACGTGCGTAGCTCTAAGCTTCTAATCCCGTCCATTGATGATAATGAGAACCTCGGGATACGGCAATGACGGCCATTCTCAGACAGTTTTTATCATCTCCTGTAAAATAACGTTCATTGCAATCACGAGGTTATCGCTGCACGGCGACGATATGTGAGTGTAAACTGTGGTTCACAGACATTTCCGTTACTACAATATTCACCAAAAAAAAATCTATTGATACAAGTAAACAAACGAACTTGACCTTGCACATTAATGTACATCGCCTTGAACACAATAATTGTATTCGGTTTTTGATAAGTATGATAAAAAATACCAGTTGTTACCTACATAAAATACGTCTACTCCTCCACGAGGCGAATACTGTTCGTATTTTATTTACCCCCACGTTGTAGCGACCCGAAGTCTGGATTTGTACCAGTTACATGGCAATAAGCTGGGTTTAATAACTCACAAAGTGGGTGTACCTCTTCTACCCCCTTTGTAATACAACAGGCGTGATGTTACGCTATACTATAGGTATAATAATCTACACGATAAGGCGAATATTTATCAGCAACTTTTCAAACCTTAAAGTAGTTCAATTTTAGATGACTACTTTTAAACCATTCCCATTAAAATTCCATTCTTGAACCACGCCCATTTATCAAGCTATATGTAAATTATTATTGTTTTATTATTCACTAGCCAGCTAATGTCTAATTTTAAATAAATAAAAAAGTACCTAACAAAACAACAAAACATATTATAATTTATCTTTAAGTTATGTATAATCTGGTGTACAATAAAGTGTATTTAAATAAATATGTAGTTAGTTAATGTTCTGTTGCTTACAAGTAGAATCGTGACCGAGTTTTCCTAGATATAATTTATTTGAGTCGGGGATTACCAATCGACAAAAATGTGAGAAGTTAAAAATAGGTCCTAATTCCCGATAGTGAAGCTAAGCTAGCATATTAGCATATTAGCATTTATTAGCCTTAGAGTGAAAACCTCGTAAGTGTAAAAGAGGTAACTTTTCAGGAGGAATAAAAAACTGCGTACAGTAAAATTTTTGTACGGCGTCTTATAAGTTTTATTATTAATTAATATCGAGATTCAACCCGCTTTTATGTCCAGTACGGTTCGATACTATAAGATTGTCCCAAATGCATAAAATGCTACTTACGAGGTATTCGTACAAAAAACTCGGCCTTTAGGCCGAGTTTTTTCTAAAGTATTTGCATGCTTTAGCATGCAAATACTAGGTTTTCACAGATAGAATGAGAATTAAAATCGTTTATTTCATTAAATTATTTTATTTTTAGGTTACATTTGTGTTATAAAAAGGCACGTTTTGGTGGTAAACGTCTTTAAAAGACCTACAACGTTGATCAGGATTACTGAGCGCTATGTTTTTCTGTGTAAGTAACAGTGTGTGAACAATAATAGTTAAATCCAGAAGTTACATCTAATACGTCCTCTGAACTAAATGTGTGAGTCACTAATTAATAAAATATTCAAGATAACTTTGGAAGGCAGGTAGATACACTAGTGTTCTTGGTAGATAAACATCGATAAATCTTATATTACTGCTCAACCCTTACTTCTAGTTTGATATACTTCTAGATATTTTAGACTGAAAAATATAACATTTTTTTATAAAAATATAATCAGTACAAAACTTAAAAACGCACATTGGCTAACAAAATATAACTCTTTCCTAGATTACTAAACAGAAAACTAGCCACAACTTTTAAATATTTAGTTATATCTATAGAAAAATACGTTTCAAATATGAACAGTACTTACCTTCTTTCGAAAAACACTAAATTATACACCTACAGCAGGATAAACTCAAGTAATCAATTTTCGAATGAGAAACGACACGTTCGTTGCAAGGTATTCACGCCAAACTGACAGATCCGAGTATTTACGAGGTTCTCATTTACTGTCATAGATGGTGCTATGAGTATCGAATGAACAAATGAGTCAGATTAGGATGTGCGTTGCGAGGTTTTCTTCCTAGAAACGCAATAAAAAAATTTGAGCAAAAATGCATTCCCGAGGTTTTCACTCTAAGGCGACGATACATATATATTTTTTTATGATGTAACATTGTTTAACAAAAACTGGTTCTTTCAAACAGGTTGTAAGCTTGTATAATTAATTGGTAATAACAAAACTATGGCTACGTCTTTAAGTACACTTATAACAGTATAGTATAAATACGTTTTGATTTAATGAGAGCAGTCTGTGGTGGCCCAGTGGTAACAACCCCGATTTGTAAGTCATGGGTTCGAACCCAAGTAAGCAGTTCACTTTTTGCAACTGATTTTATCACCACTGCTCTCAAAACGGTGAAAGAAAACATCGTGAGGAAACCGGCATGTTCTAGAACCAAAAATTCAAAGACGTGTGACATCTGATTTACCAATTCTAGGCCCGCGAGTTGTATTACAAGTACAGCCCATTCTCTTTAGAAGAAAGGAGGACAGCTGTGTGCCAGCAGCATTATAGGCTGATTATGCTATACATAGGTATATACCTCAAATGCTAAAGTTCAGGACTGTATACAGACTAACAGAGGTCTTAAAACAACAGAACAGCACTCTTTAGGTACTTATGACGTATTGTCCGAAACGTCAATTGTTTTAAGAACAGACATCTTTTTCAGAACAGGCTTTATTTTCAGAACACGTCATGCACATTTCAGTACAAGTGTCGTGTTCCAAGGTCCCAACCAATTTGTCAACCAATAAATGAACAATTTGACAATTAGCTGCGTAATTGGAGCTAATTGTCAAATTGTAGAATCTGACGCTTATACCCACACAAGGTAAGTATTTGTATGACACTTGTGGCATTTAATAGCGTATAAAATATAACATTTAGATGTCGTTGCAAGAGAAAAAGTAAATAGGTGATTACATTACCTTTATTGCGATTATTCATATAGATAAACAACACGGCATTATGTACTCGAAAAGGTTATGAAGTCAAGTCTTTCTAGGTATTTTCACTTTATTTGACAGTCTCTCGCTAGCTCGCTACAGCATTGTATGTTAGGTTAAGTAGTCACACCGTGCTAGGTTAGGTTAGGCGTTAATCTGTCAATCCGCGGCATTGTCTGTTGGTATGCCAAGTTCCATCCATAGCCGTTCAGCCGTTTGCATAATGGGTAACATCCAAATATCATTACAAACTAACATTTATTCAAATGATAAGGTAGATTCGTGGGATTAGTTCCGGAATATTGTTGAACTCATGACCTCATTATGGTATAGGTGGGTACAAGACACCTTAATTACTTTAATCACTTAACGCCACTCCTGTCAAATAAGTTACAAGCTCTGACGTAATACTAGGAGGGAAAACAACACATAGACGTAGTGTCAACACCCTTATGTTTCTCACTTTCCTTTCACCACGACCACAATACAAACACATTCGCAAAACCACCTAGATACTAAAACTTCTTAAATAACGATACACGTTCGAGATCTAAGATACCATAACCTCGTCCACTTCCGTGACTATTAAAATTATAATAATAGAAAAATAAATTACGCGTCTTAAGAATAGACTAGCGTCTTCTTGCACTGTAATGAAAATAGGTAACATAAACACGGCACTTACCTAGAAATACGTTAACACAACAGAAAGTACACTTGTTTAATAACAAAATGGTGCGGGTAACCTCTAGCGATATCAACACGCTACTGAGAGCGAGAGCTCAGCACGCTATAGTCGGCTGAGCACGATTCATTTCATTAATACTTACAACTAAAATGAGTCATCGGTTACGGTCGACTTACACTAGGCGAATATCGCCTACGAATCGTGATCGTACGCGATCTTCGCCTAGTATTTTACTAGTATTTAATTTAATTTAAATAATTAACAATAAAAGAGTTCCTGAAAGGACTTTTGGGCCTTTGCCCAACTGTGGGACAGAATAGGCTAAGAAAAAAAAATGAAATTAATAAGTAGTTTGGTCTTGACAATTGGTACGTAGATACTTATCGAGATAACAATATAATGTTACTGGAAACACTAACAATTTATTGTATGCGTACACGGTGCATCAGTAACAGGAACGTTTTTTAACTTTTTTCCGCTGACTGCACATCGGTAATGTTTTGACGATGCATAATTTCCATAGGTGGCAACAACTTTTCCTAGATACGTTTGCATATGAGGCCGACAAAGGCCTTGCATATCTACATAAAAAAGACATCAGCGTTCTAATAAATCGTATTATTGGCATCAAAGGTACAGATTACATTTAGGAAAACCTATTTCCTAAACGGCACGTGATGGCATACATTAAAATACGGGTTCGTGGGAATCTAAGTTAATTAATAATAAAGCTTATTAGCTTTCCCTTTGTAATTTCTATAGTCAAATAAATTCTGCTGTTTGTAAGAAGTTGATTAAATCTCACCGATAACCCATTTCAGTGTAATTTTAATTTTCCTTGTAATTAATTCTTATGAACTGGTTTCATTCCGTTCTAGTAGGGACTATTTTATTTAACTCTTTTTATTGTACTTTGTGAATAAAACTTAAGTATTCTAGCTCTATGGTTTTGTTACGTGACCTCCTTTACAAATAGTAGTAAGTTTTATTTATATCTGTTTTTTTAAAACAATTACTTCATTACAAAAAAAAATGGCACGTCAACACGCATAGTGTGAATCGGCCCTGTCCAACTAATGTATTTCCACAGATAAGAAAATATATATATTTGTACCTAAAAAGAAAGAATGTGTCCTCGTCTTGGCGGCAGACTATCTGATTACGTAATTCCTAGTTCCCTAGCCTGTATTGCCCAGGAACAATATTATTAAAATAAAAACCTTCATCCTCCTAATATATATAGGCTGGGTGGATAATCCGATTTAGTTTTTTTTTTAATTTTTATCGCAATATTTAAAAACTCATTTGTTCTGTTTTTATTATTATTTTTCTTTTTATTTTATTTTCTAGTGGTGTTCTGTAGTAACTGCCTATCCCCATGGGAAGGCGGCGTGAGTTTATGTATGTATTTTGTCTGTTGTCGTCGCGTCGTGGGTAGGTACAAAGACAAATCTCAGCTTAAAATCATTCAAACAAAGTTTTTCTCGCATGGGAATCGAACCCCACACCGTCTGTGGTTGAAGGCCTCAATTGAAGTGTGCCTATTAATAAACTAAGAGCTGGTTTCAGCAATGAAACTAAACGCGTTCAGCTCATAAACTACGTTTAAGGGCTTATCGGTGACATTATTTTCTCTGGAATAATGACACTGACAGCTCTTGAACGTAGTTTAGATAATGCTGATCGCGTTCAGTTTCATTGCTGAAATTAGCCCTAAAAGATTGTTTAAAAAACTAGGTTTTACTGTCTTGCCACAAAAGTGAATACCTACATAGTTATTTTTCTTGCTATCCTAAATGTCAAAATTAATATTGGTAACCATACCTACCGATAACATTAACCTTCGATTTAATTGTTGTCATGGGCCTACCCCATGAAAACAAATCATTATCCCAGTACATTAAGCTAAGTAAAGATTGACGCATCGCATGACACCAGCTTAATTGGGGACTACGAGCCTTCGATGACGTCACTGCTAGTCTTCCGCGCGTGCGTCCCGAGCCGAGGTCAAGGTCAAAGACACCGAACAAGGAAGTTTAGTGGGTTCTATACTATGGTTCTATTATGTAGTTTTTGCTTCATTCAATCTCTTTATTACATATCCGCGTTGAAGAAAATCAGCGTCAGACAGCATCTGTCTAGCCTTTTTGGCGCAGAAGTGAGGCTCATACTGTTGTTGATAAAACATTTCACTTTTTTATTTGTATTTTGTATTTCATGAGCTGTTGCCAAATAAACGTTATTCTTTCTTTCTAAAATCACGGTGAAGAAAGCTTCAGGATGATTTTAGAAAAAAAAAAAATGTTTCAAATTCACATTGGTAAGTGGGTATCTACATTATCAAGTCTAAATTTCCGGAAAAAAACATGCCTTTAGAGGTCCCCGAAACGATCAATTGCCATCAATCTATATTGTAGTAATATTGCCAATCGCCTCAATTGTATTTAATAGACGATCAATTTGCGCATCAATGTGTATCTATCACGTAAGAATTGACAATTTTAATTGATTGTTTCTGAGACCCTTTTTAATCAGTAGGTAGATGCAGACCTTATTCTACTGCTCATATCTCAACTGATTTGTTGGGGTTGGAGCAGTGCGTGTCTTTTTCTTCCATTAGGATAATCTCGAGCAGCCTTATCAGCCTCTTTACCTCCTTTCCAGCTTTTGCACCTTCCACACAATCCATACGTCCTTTCGTCGGTTACCCTTTTTTAACCGATTTCAAAAAAAGAAGGAGGTTATCAATTTGACACGTATGTATGTAATCTTATTGGAACTGCAAAATATTGACACATGATCTAAAATAGATAATCTATTAAGGCTTATAATCAAATATACAAAATTGTATAGGTGTATGTATGTTTCTTTGCATGTTTGTTTGTCGACTCATTTCTCCGGAAATATTAATCAGATTTTAACCATTCTTTTTTATTGGCTTACATTTACTTCAACTCGGGGAACAGTGCAAGTTTCATCAAAATCGGTTCAGAAGTTTTCAAGAGATGGACGCCTGGCTTATTGATACGAGTTAACAGATGTTGTCAAAGGGAAAACATCTCAAAACCTTGGTCAAATTCTAGTGCAATATTTAAAAAAAAACTATTAACTACTTACTAAAAACGAATATTCCAGTTTTTACTTAAAAGTAAAAATTACGAAATAAATAAGTAATTTAAAAAATTTAATCTTATTCAAAACGAAATTAACTCAAAATTATGAAATAACTTTAATTTCGGAAGTCGGTGGCAAAAAACAAAATACAGATCTCAAGACACCGACTTCTGAAATTAAAATTTCATAATTTGAGTTAATTTCTTTTTGAAGTCGATTTAATTTTTTTAAATTACTTTTTATTATTTTAGCCATCCACATAAATACTTACCTACATAAAACTTTTCTCGGAACAAGTCCCTCATTCCTCTGATTCTCACACAACTTCTTAAACACTAAGTAACATTATTTTAAATCGTACGTATCTCGTGCACCACTAAATCATTCAAATGCGTTCATCGCAAACGTACTCAAAACATCATTCTTTCTTTCATACAACTTCAAACGATTGGCAGCAATGGAACGATTATAAATACGTCTAATGCTAAATGGATTTCATAAACATTCATAATGTGCACAGATTCTTAATGATAAGAGTAATAGCGGTTTACTATTCGAATAAATTTAGACCCTGCTTTGCGTATTACTCTTTATTAGGTTTGCTTTAATAGATGCGATTGCTGAACTAAATCTGGTAGGCGTTAATTTATTTACAAGCTTTTGATTAATAATATTATGGTTAGGCTTATGGCTATATTTCAGCAAGTTTTTTGGGAAGTTTTGACGATTACCAAAATTGTTTTTGTCGAAAAATGTTTTTTCTCATTATGAAAATCAGCCACAATTGATAAGACAAAGATTGGTAAACAACCAACCTACATTTTCCATCAATTTTATTACTGCCAGTAAACTTTAGTGTTATACACACCTAACCCAATATTTGATAGATCGATAAAATATTTACATCATAGATCGTTATGGAACATCGCACCTAAAATTCTGGACATAATGTCATTGAGGTTCAATGTAAACTAGAGCAAACATCGCGAACAAAATTTTTGCGCAACATTTTGTTCTCCCAAACTATACAGGGTGTAAGGGACAGCCCTCCGCTGACCTATCAGGAAGTCAGTATATCATACTAAGATGACCGGTACATGAAATGTTTTCAGGAACGTTATGGGAATCCAATAAAACTGATTTGTTTTATTACCTCACACGCAATGTATCGTTACCGTGGCAAAATGCGCGTAGCGAACGGCGGCGGTGCAGCGAGCCTTCGGCCGTCGAGTATTTCAACATCCATTGCTGATTTTTTGAGAAATTTACATTACCTGTACGCAGCACTCTATTTATGTAAATAAAACAGCTAAATTACTTACATAAACAGAGTGATGCGTACAGATAATGTAAATTTAAATTGAAATAAAGGAATAGTAACTGAAAATATGATTTAAAAAATGAAAATTTTCCTGAGAAAATATTTTCCGGTGGAATATGATTCAAAATAAGGAGCTGTATGCACCCTGTTATTTTGTGGAGGGCTGTCCCTTACACCCTGTATAGATGAGATGTGTGTACCGCGGATGTCAAATGTGACAACCGTGATGTATGGACATTTGCTGTCCAGGACAACATGTTGCGCAAAAATTTTGTTCGCGGTGTCTGCTCTAGTTTACATTGAACCTCAATGACATATGCATAGATTATGAAATCATTATGCTTCATCGGGAACATTTGGGTTAAATTATCCTGTTTTGTTTTCTCGGTATTTTGTTTTTCTGAGAACTGACATCTGATTTAATCCTTATCTAATTCGGTAGACTTTTGTCGTATTGTGTCGTATTAGCAATAAGTCATATTGTCATGGACATAAATAATAATATCAAGTCCTCTGTTATCAGTTTTGTTATGACTTTTGTTTGGTATATTATTATTGTTTGCTTTATTATAGATGCGTGGTACTAGGTAAGTACGTGTGTATAATGTACAGTGGTCTCGAACCTACCGATTTTTTGGTATTTCTACCGATATGGACTCTCGTTATAAATTAGTCTGTAAGTTTTTTTTTCAATAAATAAACGAATTTGATTGAATATTGTATATTTTTTTTTTTTGTCAAATACCGATTTTGGGAACAATTATACCGATTTTAGCTGGCAACTCTACCGATCTCGCTCTATGACGTTCGAGACCACTGATAATGTATTATCTTTCAAGATTCATCAACCTAGCCTTTTCCCAACAATGTTGGGGTCAACTTCCAGTCTAACCGGATGCAGCTGAATACCAGTATTTTACATGGAGTGACTGCCTACCTGACCTCCACAACCCGGTTACTGGGTAATACGATACACGCAGGTGACGGGCAAAAGCTAGTAAAAAATAGAATTACAGTATTTTTTTTTTATTATCAGAATAAGTAATTTTACTTATTCTGATAATAAAAAAAATCCCAGATGAATAAATGGAATTCTTAATTCAAATCACATCAGCTCGGTTTCTATAAACAAAAACGAATCATTTTGCTTACCAATGGTAGCATTTTTTATTGTCAAACTGGGCATGTAAATAGATTCGTTAGCTAATTTTACCTGTGATAGCTACTTCCAAAGAGTCTTAATTTTAACCAATAACGGTCCGTAAGTTATAGGAATTGGCCATTAGTCTGTAAGCATCTCTGTGTGAGTCATTGCAGTCAAAATCATGAAGTAAGTTAGAACAATGTATTTTTAACATGCATTTTACTTAAAAGATAAAATTAGAACCCATTAGAACCTATTACAAAAAATATTTATGAAAAGATGTTCTATCCTCTGTAGGTCTCCAAATAAGCGTCGCAGTGGGGCAGTAGTGATCCGAATTTCTGCAGGAGTCCATGCAGTATGGGACCCACAAGCATATCAGACCGCAAGTGCAATGAGAGAATGAAAATGTTTGTGAACTTCCTTTCCTCCTTAACCTCTTCCTGGAAATATAGCTATTCTTCGGTTTAATACAAGGTCAAATTAAATTAGCTAGCGAAACTTAGCAGACGTGATGGGTATCGATATCTAAACACAACCAAATAAAACTAAAAAGATTTGATATTTTTTTCGGTAGTATTGTTAATTGAAATATGAGTTGAGGTATCTGTTTTCTTTGTTTGATCGTAATTAGATATCAATGCCAATCACATCTGTGATGTTTAGACAAAAACAACAATTTTTTTTTAAACTGATCCTTCAACTACACTGCGGTTGATGACCCAAAAAATAACATTTAATTAATTAATTTTTTGCTTTATCATGTTTAAATATCGATACCCATCACGACTGCGGAGTTTCGCTAGCTAATTTCATTTGACCCTGTATAAGCATGTATTTGAGTTCTCTTTTAAAACAGTATCTTTGTGACAGAGCTCGTCTTTTGTGAAGTAGGTAAGACAGCTTACCTATTTGTGCCAGTACTTACCTAATCAGCACAGTGTTCCGGTTTGATGAACGGTGACGATGCAATTACAAGCACATGCACCATTTCAACTTTGTGTCTTGAATGGCGAAGGTACCCGCCTGCGATGCCTCTGCGATTGTAAATGTCCCATAGGCAGCGGTGATTACTTGCGATGGCAAGTAAGAACTTGCCATCTTTATAAAGATAATTAATATTTCTCTTATTAATCATTTTCTATCCATACTTACTTAATATTGTAAATCCGAAAGTAACCCTGTCTGTTTGTCTGGTACCTTTCACGGCTGAACAGATTTCGATGAAAGTCAAATTTCATTGTATGTCCATTACCTGGGTTAGGACATAAGATACTTTTTATCTCGGTAGTACGTTCTAGCATTAGCATTATTTATTTTAACTTTTATGTAACCATATCAGTAATATAATTACAATGCCAAAGAAGAAGACAGGTCAGTGCAAGAAAGCCGAGAAACAGAAGCTGCGGCAGAAAGAGATCCGCAATGCGCGAGAGAACGTGGACCTGGCGGCGCACTCGTGCAACGTGCCCATGGATTGCGACAAGTGCCAGAAGTAACTGTTCCTACTGTATGCACTATAGACACCACAAGGAGTCTAGAGTCTACGTTCCCGTGGGATACTTTCCGTTTCCGACCTCTACGTGAGCAAAGCCGCAGGCATAAGCTATAGTTGTCGCGTTTTAGCAAGGCAATACCTACATTTGAAATAAAGTCCGTTAACGTCCTGAATCAATGTCTATCGTGATCTTCAACATGTTCCAATAACGAAAAACTATACATAGTTTATTGATTGGGTTCCTACATATAGAGATCAGGGAAAGGGCAATGACCGCTATTGCCATGCCAAAACGCGGCAACTGTAGTAATAATGTACGGAGAACTGCTACTGCAAACTGATACTTACGCACGTTTACATAAGCATAATGCCATGAAGTAGGTGTTCATTTTGCAGGAAGGCCACGTGACCGGACACGGATTTGGACCGACGGGTACGGGAACAGCTACGGGATTTATTGCTTATTCCTGGAACAAATAGGTGTCATTAAGGGATAGGTTGCCGTGGTAAGTTTTCTTCTTAGACTCTTATTTTTTCAGATTGGCTTCTATAACTATTCTAAGTCTGCCTTCCACCAGAGAGTATCGAGATAGCTAGCGGTGAAGCTAAGCTATAAAACTATGGTGTCTATTTCCACCAGAGCTAAGTGATGTAGCGGAGCGGGTAAGATGTGCTATGAAGATGCGCTTTAAGCTTATGTTAAAACTTCAATAAATCAATCAACTCAATCTATCGCAGTCCACTGCTGGACATAGGCCTCTCCTAGGCTGCGCCACAATACCCGATCCTCCGCCTTCCGCATCCAGTCTGTCCCAGCCACCGTCGTCGATCCATCTAGCAGGGGGTCCCACACTACGCTTGCCGATACGCGGTCTCCACAGGGCTCGTCTGCTCCACTGGCCATCGGTCCTTCGGTCCTTCAACAAACATGGCCAGCCCAAGTAAAATCTTAGCTTCGTTGTCGTCTCTTTTCCGCCAAAGCTAAGGATAGCAAGCTATGCTATGAAATTCTAACGATCCTATTGGTTGATTTGATATCTTACACTATGAAAATCTAACGATCCTATTGGTTGATATCACACATCCATCGCTACGCCGCTGTAAGATACCAACCAGTCTCTCCATGACTATAAGAAGTTTAGATAACGTGTTTATCTTTTCGATTGTTGTTAAACATTTAAGTAAGGAAGTTTCAGTAATTGTTTCTGCCAATCTTCTAGATATCCATTTTGATAACAAAGTCCTTTTAAACGACTTCAATATCTTTAGGTGTAAAAAACTCTGTATTATGTACACCTTTCGGCATCGGTAATGAGTTAATTGTTGATGCTAAAACAAAAACGTATGGAAAAAAGATAGTAACAAAGTATTGTAAACGACAGTTGACATTTTAATACACATTTTGAACAGGAAAAATGGCAATCTCCTTTAGCATATTTACAAATGAAGTGGATTGCAGTTGTTTCAAACAATAATTACACTTGGGTAGTCCACAGCAAAATAATATGTTCTTGGATAGATAGTTGTTGTAGAGCAGTAGTGGCCTAGTGGTAACAGCCCCGACTTACGAGTCGTACGACGTGGGTTCGAACCCAGGCAGGCGCTTTAGTTCAAAACAGTGCAGGAAAATATTGTGAAGAAACCGGTTCTAGAACCAAAAATTCGAAGACATGTGACATCTACCAACCCGCACTGGACCCGCGTGGTAGATTACAGGCCTGTGTCCCAGCAGTGGGAACATTATAGGCTGATTATTGTAGCATAGTATAGGAGTTGTTGTAGATAGTAGCTTCATTTGCGAAAGGGTTCACGGCATCGAGCGATGCCGCGGTGCGCGATGCGACGCTACCTGCGTCGAGCGACACGCGCGAGCTTTACCTGTTTACGTTCGTCGCTCCGCAAGTCGCGTGTCCCTTGAGCGTGTAAGTCGTGGCCAAGGGATAAGACCTCCTAGGGGAAGCTCCACCACCATACCTAGTTTTTTTCTGCCGCCAAGCAGCTTTGCAAATGCTCATGTAATTAAAAGGCACATGACATACATGAATATTGTTTCTAGGGTAAGCAACGCACCGGCAATGCCTTCATTTTTGCAGATGCTCTTAAGTCTATAGTAAATCCACCACCTGACGATAACTCCATGATCAATCACGTGAGCCTGCTTGTTTGTCTTATAACAAAGAAAGAAAAGAGAGTTTCACTAGTTGACAGATAGTAAACTGGAAAAACAGGGAAACCTATCGGATTGTTTACCTTTACCGTTATGCTAGTTGGTATTCAGCTGCATCCGGTTAGACTGGAAGCCGACCCCAACATAGTTGAGAAAAGGCTAGGCAGGTGCTGAATATTTCAAATCCAGCCAATATCCAAAATAATCCATAACTATCCTGCTATATCGTGGCGCGGGTCAAACACAAACAGTAGTGATTTATAAGATCACTTCGTTGTCCATCCGTCTGGAGTAGGTCTATGATCCCTTGGAGCTCTAAAAAAATCAAGCTTCTAAATCAACGAAATAAAATAAATATAGTAAGATTTTTTTAGAGCTCCAAGGGATCAGAGACCTGCCGATCTATTCTGTAAACATCACACCGTGAGCACTCAGGTGAAGTGAGTTTGAATTGAGCTCAATTCCTAGTAGAGTAAGGTGGGATGACAGTTCACATCACGCTCACTTCACCTAAATTTTCACGGCGGGATCTTTATAGAATAGCACCACTGATAGAGAGAGAGATTTGATATGAATTTCAATTTGATACCTCCACGCGTTCCTAAGAAAAAGGGTGTTGACAGACAGACGGACGGACAAAAAAGTGATCCTATAAGGGTTCTGTTTTTTCCTTTTGAGGTACGGAACTCTAAAAAATATAGTTACTCAATTTTATTATTTATCCTTATTAACGCGTTAAAGGACCACTATACGGCATATACATTAACAACAATACTACTTCTTTTGTGTCTCGTTAGCGTCCCGCAGTGTTAAGTTAATGAGGGCAATCAAGGAGGTAACCCCATCTGATGGGAAATGGACAACACCGCCTATGGACATCTGAAATACCACAGGCATCTTAGGTGCATTGTCATCCTAGGGACAACGCTGAAAAATAGCTCTTATGTACCTAATTATAATGTCGTCATTACATTTATCCGGAACTATAGTCATACCACCACCATACCATGAGACCATGAGGTCCTGGGTTCGATTCCCGGATCAGGCAAAGTGTTATTGGGTTTTCCCATCCAAAATTTCTCAGTAGCAGCACGGAGTCTGGATTTGTGCCCAGTTGATGGCAATAGGCTCGCCCCTTATTTCATGGGACTAAACTGGCGAAATGCGAGTGTACTATTGAGACACGTCTGCCCAACCCTTCGAGGAAAACAGGCGTGATGTTATGTTAAGTCATACAGCCCGTTGCAAACTTTATGGCGGCTCGGAACATGAGGCGAGTCGCTGCGCAGTATAGTTGCGCAGTTGCGAGTATAGGGCGCAGTATAGTTGCGCAGTTGCGAGTATAGGGCGCAGTATAGTTGCCGGCACGAATCGTGAGCACAAATTCCACATGAACTGTGGTTGCCGTTGTCAGCGGGCTCTTGTATTCTGTTTTCTACCTGTATATAAGGTGTATCTATTCATACACGAAATCTCTTAAGGGGTCATTGTACTCATCAATATGAACAACTTTTACTACGGGACCAACTCTGAAATCGCAAAATAAAAATCACATGGTCCCTACATTTTGACGAGTTATGCGAACATAAATGTACACGGAACAGATGATTTTTTTTCGTGGTTTCAGAGTTGGTCCCATAGTAAAAGTTGTTCATATTGATGAGTACAATGACCCGTTAAGAGATTGCGTGTATGAATAGATACCCCTTATATAAATAAGCTTGATCTTATATTAACCTCATTGCCCCTACCCGTGTATGAATTGCCGTAATAGGAAATAAGATTCGTAAGGTTTAAAAGTGGAATTTGTGCTCATGACTTGTGCCGGCAACTGTAACAAATTGCGGTGCGGTACTGCACGGAGAGTAGCACACTTCACAACCGTCATAAAGTTTGACGTACTATACCTTTCAAACCGAAACATAGCAAGCTGTGCCCTGCTTGCCGGTAGAAACAGACATGGTGGTCATAATTGTTTTTCCAACTAAACAAACAGCTGTGCTGCTGGGGAGTTTGTTGCGCCACTTCTTCTTCCCAGCCAAAGCACTAGGAAGTGGTGAAGGGCGGGCGTTTTGGGGGACTAATGTGATTTTTGACGTTCGAAAAGTACTGATTCTCAGCCTAGTTTGAATAAATGAATTTTTATTTTTTTTTTCATTTTCCGAACGCGCTCCTTCACTATGAGCACTACGAATAGTCTCTGTGGCAAGTGTGATAAGCAGTACTTGAACCACTTCATTAGATATGTACACTAGGTACTTAAGGAGAAGTGTTTTTAGTGAGTACAGCCTTCTCAGTTACTTGTGAACATACACAGGCGGTAGCCGAGTCAGCAACCAAACTATCTAGCTTGTTGTGTACTTTTTCTTTAAGGTAAGATTGGTCATTTACGTCTTTCTGTAGCTAAAGAGCCATGAGGCGAGTACACATGAACGGGAATAAGGTTAATGCCATTTCAATCTGTGACAGTTCAAATTAGTACTACCAAAATTATTTTGTCGTTGGCTCAATTACGATCTGAACCATAAAACACTATGAATAGAGTCAAAACTTGGAACAATACTTAGTACCTATATATAAACTTTTTACGTCGCGGCGTGCGTCTAATAGCAGTAGCATTATCGGGGCTTAAATAATATTTTTAATTTACTTCCAAAATGTTAAAACATTTTACGGTAGGGACCTTCACTTTCAAACCTGTAATTGTTCATATACCCTATACCTCTGTGGGTACTTTGTCCGAGTGTCCTTACAGTAAATTTTTAACAAGGTCTTATGTACTAGCAATGACAACTCACTATCCTAACTCTTCAATGATAATTTTCAAGTGATCAATAATATTAACTTGTAAACACTTTCATTTATCTACATCACTCACTAACATTGAAATTCATAAACCTGTAACAACGTATTTATTTGGTACACAAACATTAGTACTTTATGTAAAGACTAGCTGTGCCCGCGACTTCGTCCGCGTGGAATAGTGACTTTTCGGGCAGCATATTTTGAATTACTTATACCGTCGTTTGGGTAGCTAAAAATTTACTTTACAGTAATGCTTCTCTGTATACGATATTTGACGTATGGCCATCGGGGATGAAAGCATACAGGCTCCTAGGATTGCTAACCCGTGACAGAGCCACATACAACTGACCGTGCGAGAAACAGCTGATACTTAGATCTACACCCATAACTTTCAGCGTCTGACCTTGGGCTTTATTAATTGTCATCGCAAAACATAGGCTGACTGGAAACTGGACTCGTTTAAAACTAAATGGAAAATTGTTTGGAATGAGAGGAATCCGAGGAATGAAAACACTTCCACCTTTTCCACACCCTGTTAAAATCTCTGCTTCTATCAGATTTCGTTGTAAATTGGTCACTTTTAACCTGGTGCCATTGCAAAGTTTTGGGGGGCTTAAATTTCTAAGAAGCATATGCCATTTGGTTCTTTTTACCATTTTAAGGCATCACAAAATTGACAACATACCACCATACCTCCTATAATGGCGAATTCAGAGTAATCAATTCTGGGCGAATATGAATAACCTGATTTCTCTTTGTTCGCCCATGGAAGGATTTCAATCTCCACTCCACTTTCTGGATCTTCTATCGATCTTGACACCATTCTATTGATTGTATGCGCAACTCGATCGGCATTCAGCCGTGACTGGCGTTGGTCTGCAGTTTCTTCTTGCCGAATTTCCCTTACTCGTTCTCTCTCAGCTAATAAATAATTTTGGTTTGCTCATAGTTTTCTCTAGCTGTTTGTAATCTTTGTCGATATTCATCATCATTTTCAAGAAGTCTATTATTGTTGTGTCGCTCTCGATCAGCTTTAATCGAGATTCACGATCGAAACTACTTTCCAGCTCTCTAGACCGCAAAGTTCGTGCTCTTTGAGAGCTCAAACGAATTTCCCTATCAGTGAAAGTCTCAGACTCACGCGATAGTGCATGAGCTTCACGATCAGCAGTGAGACGTATTTCTCGTTCTTCCTGTGTTTCCTGAGACCGGGCATTTGCTGTCCGAACCCTCTGAGAACTCAGGTGAATTTTCCTATCAGTGAAAGTCTCAGACTCACCCGATAGTGCATGAGCTTCACGATCGGCAGTGAGACGTATTTCCCGTTCGTCCTGTGTCTCCTGGGATGCATTTGTTGTCCGCACTCTCTGGGAGCTCAGGCGGGTTTCCCTGTCAGCAAAAGTCTCAGACTCACGCGATAGCGCGTGAGCTTCGCGATCGACAGATAAACGTGCCTTTCGTTGTTCCCCGTTTTCCCTATTTCGAGTTGTCATCATTCGAGAACGATTTGAACTCAGTCGAGATTCTCGCTGAGTCGAAGTTTCTGCAGCCCGAAACCTAGCCTGATGTTCCCGAGTTGCAGAGAGCCTTGCCTCACGACCTTCCTCAGATTCCTGTGATCGAACTAATCTCATCCTTTTAGCATTTCTGCTACATTGGGAGAGGTTGGATCTTCTTCGAGGCATTCTTACAATAAAATAGTACTTACTACTTAACACACAGTTATTTAGTAAACACGTAATATCGTAAACAATTAAATTATAAATACTTATTATACAGTCTAAAATTATCACAGTTTAAGTAATAAGTGTTAAGACGTGTAAACCAAACGTACTAACTTTATAAAACAAAAGAATTGCTAGAAAAATTAATTACTAACCTGAGCTAATGAACTTATACTTAATAAAGAAAATCAAGAAAAGAAATGCCTAACCTATACCAAATACTTATTATATTTATACAATGTGTCTGTACACAGTGTGACGAAAATTAAGGGTGAGGTACAGACCATCAAACTGAACAACTTTCTCCCGGGGACCAACATCGTAATCGCAAAAAAAATATCAGTCGTCTCATACATTTGTTCGAGTAGGTATTGAAGTTTTGTATGGGATGACTGATTTTTTTTTCACGATTACGATGTTGGTCCCCGGGAAAAAGTTGTTCAGTTTGATGGTCTTTACCTCCCCTTTAAGTTTTACTATTCCGAAACCAGACACCCTGTATACAAACCCTAAATACAAATTAAGATAAGTATACCGAAAATCAAGGAAAAAATGCCTAACCTATAACAAATTACAATATTTATTTACAAACCCTAAATAAAAATTAAGATAAGTAAATACCCAAAAATCAAGGAAAGAACCGCCTAACCTATACCAAATACTTGCAGTATTTATTTACAAAATTTTAGAGAAAATTAAGGAAAATAACCTAACCTACAAACCCTGAAATATAAATAAATGAAATATGCAAACAGTCAGTATTCAAGTCAATCGCAATAATCGAATGCAACTATTCGCCTATACTCTCCAGGATACGTGCGTTCGCTACGAATAACTGAATCCTTATGGCCGCGGCGCGTTGTTTTTGTTTTTGGGGAATGGCATCTCGCAGTTCAACCTATAGGAGGTTGTCGACTGCTTAACCGGGCTTTCCTGTGGATGCCTCAATAAATTAAGGCCTCCAGCCAGGCTTAAAACTAAACTAAAAGCTAAGCGACTGCACGCTAAGGGCACCCCCTGTGGTGTACGGACCTCGGCTAAGGGCGTCGCTGGGAGAGGACAGCAATGGGACATGCTGGATCGGATTAATGGCCGCGGCGCGGCTCTCAGCGCGCTTTATATAGCCACGGACGCGCAGGCGCGAGGCGTGTATGTACTCTGATAGAATACCTTACTTTTTTTTTTGTGGATGGGAAATCATCGAATGACTTCTCCCGCTCTGAGCGGAGCGGGAGGGCGTGTCAGACTTTTACTGACTAAAACCCACCCGTGTTCCTTCTGTTGCCTGTGCCGGGGCCACGGTAACTCTTTCGAACATCCCGCGACCCTAGCTGGCATCGGCCCTAGCGGACCCCGTCAATAGTGCTGACATCTCTTTGAGGCGCGCGTGGAACACAACGCGCCGTCGACTCGGGCTTGGTCCTTACCGGACGGCGAGCTACCCATTGCTCGCCGTCTGCAAGCTCGCGCCTACGGTGGCCGGGAATCGGCTGCCAATTCCCGACAGAATACCTTACTTAACAAATGTTCGCCGTGATTCTTTAAATTGACATCATTTTTTTATTTATGAACCGATTGACATGAAATAAACACTAAATGTTAAGTGAAGCTTACTACAATATATTAGTGAAAACCGCATCTAAATCGAATAAGCCGTTTCTGATATTAGCGTGCACAAACACACAGACAAACAGATAAAAAAAAAAATTACAATTTCGGGTTCGGCATCGATATAATAACAACCCCTGCTACTTTTTTTTATATATTTCCATTGTACAGACACCACTTTTCTACAATTATATTATATGTATAGATATATGTACCTACATACAAAGAATTAAAAGTGAACAATAATAAATTAATAGGTATACTAAGTGTACACAACATTCACCATAAAGACAACAACGTAAACAGATATTGTGAAAATACAAAAAAACTTTTTTGCAAAAAAAAAAAACAACCGACTTCCACAAAAAAACACTACAAAGTGAAAAATAACTTTAATTTCGGAAGTCGGTGTCTTTGGATCTGTATTTCAGGTTTTTGCCACCGACTTCCGAAATTAAAGTTATTTTTCACGTTGTAGCGTTTTATTTGGAAGTTGGTTGTTCTTTTTTTTTACAAAAAGTTTTAACTTTTCACTTTTTATTGGATCGGTTCGTAATTTATATAAGTTACAAGAGCCTAATGACAACTGCTCATCACCTTTTACAAAATATTGCTTTTCCCGATGCTGGGACGTTAACTGTTGAGGAGTTCTCCTGGTACTTTACCATCAGTTCCACTTCACCATATGCATTGTGACGTGCATAATTTGCTTAGCAACCATTTTAAAGTAATCGAAACACAACCCGTGAAATACTTATTATTGAGTAGTTCCGGTAGCCATCTGTGGTCTTCGTCATCAGTTCCACTTCACCAAATGGTACTTTCCAAGAGCAAATGAACAAGGTACTATAAAAAATATCCAAATTGCTATAGGTGTGCCTATAATAATTGAAGATTTTCCTCGATTTCTCCAGGATCCCATCATCAGATCCTGACCCGATAACAATGGGACTACCTGGAAAGTATACCTTTTAAAACAAAACAGAATTTTCCAAATCGGTCCAGCCGCCTTCGAGTAATCGGGGAACACACATAAAAAAATAAAAGATTCCGACGAACTGAGAACCTCCTCCTTTTTTGAAGTCGGTTAAAAATACGAATATATTCTACATGGCTTAAACAAACAAATGCAGCGACAGCGGTGGACCAGTGTCTTGTTTCGCACAAACATAGGTGCTTCGCCTGTGAGGGTCCCCATACTCACCATTGCTCATACTAAAAGTAAGAGTAGTGTCCTAACCACAGAACAGATAATTTATCTGTTCTGTGGTCCTAACAAACGAAAAATAAAAATCGAATAACACCAATGATATTATGAGCAAAACTATGTAGATAGGTTATACATGCTCCGGAAGTGGTACGTTACAACTTGGCTAATTATTAAACTTGAACTCAATGTTGCGCCGGGGAACAACGGAATGGAAGCTACATCGGAACTTGTCTCTTTTTCGCACCCGATAATTACGACTTGCCGTCCTACTTTCACGAGATATCTAATCATCATCTTCCTGCCCTTGTCCCATGTTACTTGGGGTCGGCGCAACATGTTTTCGCTTTCCATTTTCTCCTGTCAAAAGTCACGCTATCATTCACTCCCTTCTCTTTCATATCATTCCTCACTCAATACATCCATCTTTTCGTTGGCCTTCCTCTTCCTCTCCCTCCATCAAATACTCATCACTCTTTTAGTTACATGCATTTCCTCCCTCCTCATCACATGCCCATATCAAGCCAAACGATTTCCTTTCAACTTTTCTGTCACTGGCGCCACTTTCAAACTTCCCCTTATATAGTCATTTTTTACTTTATCCATTTTCGTCACTCCACACATACGTCTCAACATTCTCATCTCCGCTGCATGCAATCGTTTTTCATCCGTCTTCTTCACAGCCCAGCATTCTGATCCATACAGTACGACAGGCCTTATTATAGACTTGTAAATTTTCCCCATTAACCCTTTCGCGGGCAGTACTAATAACGTGACTAATTTCGGTTTTGACCGTGTTATATAATACTCTTAAAATATTAGCACAACATTTAAAACACTGGCTTGGCAAGTATTTTGCTAATGCTCGGGAAAGGGTTAACTTGAGGGGCATCCGTGGGTCGCAAGTTGTTCCTATGTCCTGTCATCATTTCAACCATCCCGAGTTGATCCGGTGCGTTATGTCTCGATCTATTTCGCTATCCCTTGGACAAACGACCCGAGTTACTGAAAGTCAGAGCAGATTGGTAAGGGCGTTCCGGCGAGAGATATGGGCACAAGACCGGAGAGACCGCCAAAATCACAAGACAGATATTCTGTTTTGGTCCGACTTAATCTCAGGCCAGCAGTCACGAGATATCTAATATACGTACAATAATACCTACGTTATTTATGTGCGCGATAGTGTGCCGTTTATGAAGATCAAATGTTGTGTAGGTAACTTATCTACCTCTTTTTTCTCGTGGCTAAGTAATAACAGCTAGCCGCACGGGTCGATCCATCAGGTTATGCTACGCTTGCCGGGGTTGGTCCGTGGATGGGTGACCATCTTTACATACCAAGACCCCAGAAAGCATGTTAAGCCGTTGGTCCCGGCTGTCATTCGTGAATCTTTGACAGCTGTTACGGGTCGTCAGAAGCCCAAAAGTCTGACAACCAGTCTTACCAAAGGGTATCGTATTACCCAGTTACTGGGTTGTGGGGGTCAGTTATGCAGTCGCTCCATGTAAAATACTGGTATAATTTTATAAATTATGTGTTAATGCCATTAAAATACCTGTCAGACTGTGACTGTGACAAAATTGTTGCTTAGACTTCTACCAGTAAACATATCTCGGAGTAATTATAGACGATAAGTTTAACTGGAGTTATCACATAGAACGTGTTTGCGATAAACTTCGGCAATTTCTCGCTATTATGACCATATTAAAAAACCGTCTTCCCTTCAAAGTGAAGATAATGCTTTGTTACGCAATGGCTGAATCTTACGTCCAGTATGGCCTTAGTAGGGTCGTACCTATAAAACCTACCTTGACAGTATTTTTAAACTTCAATTTCGAATTTTAAAAACAATAGTATCTCCTAAAATTAGAAGTCAATTTTACGACAATATAAATGGCCTCTTTAAACACTGTAATGTCTTACCAGTTCATGTTCAATTAAATTTTTTTTTATTAAAAGAACAATTTTTCAACGAATCTCTAAGAAACAAAATCGAACATCCTGTATGCACTCGGGCAGTTTCTGAGAATAGGCTTCGTACACAACGCGCCAACAATACGTATGGCGAACGAACTAGCGGTTATATTATACCGAGACTTATTAATAGTCTACCCTCAGAAATAAGCAAATGTATTACACATAAAAATATTAAATGTAAACTTAAGCAATATTACTTAAGTATTATGTAGGAATGATTGTTACTGTTTAAAGACCTAAAGATGTTAAATATTGTATCGGCAATAACGCATACATATAACTACACGCATACGCATACATAGACTCATGATAGCACAAGTGCCTTAGTGGTTTTTGGTTGCTATTAAATATGTAATCCTGTGTTCTTTTGTATAAATGATAAATAAAAAAAATAAAAAAAACCTAATTATTTTGTTTTTTTTTTTTAATATTTATTTATTTATAACTTTACTTTCACGCAATTCTTCAATGATAGATATAATTTCATTATCTAATCCTGTGTAAGCAAATCTTAAATACAATGTACAACTAACACTACACTAAAATATATATTATGTACAAGTATATAAAGAAAAGAGAAAAAAAAAACTAAATAAAAAGGAGAGCTCATTGGGCATCAAAAAATTCGTCCGCATCGCTGTCAGTGAGAAAAGTGCCCAAAAGACTGGCAGCGTTGCCATGTTGGATGGCAATGCTTATTCTTTGACCTAAAAATAGGCCAGCCCTCTGGTCACGTGAAGAGTCGAACAACCGCTTGGCGATATCCTGAAATACTCGGTGAGCACTCGGGCCCCACGGCGTAGTGTTTCAACCCCAAACGGCTTCAACATATTATTATATAATAAATAAGATTGTTATATTTGCGCCGTTTGAGGTTCTCTGCACCTGCAGCAGCCGCCCCAGCACAGCCCGCCGTGCTAGGAAGATGGGATGGCGCGAGGGTGTCGACACAGATTACAACCCCACACCAAAGGCATACCCACCTTCCAAGGCATTATGATCATTCCGTCTGGCCTCTTCCCATCGTCGGCGAAGCCAGTGGGTTCTCAAATAGCTGACACCCCGGCGGTGACAAGAGCCCGACGGATGATGTCATTAATGCTGGCGTGCCTTGTTGCAAAAAAGGCCATGGTGTCCGAAGCGGTCGACTGCTTCACCGCACTGACAGCGATGGGGGCCCCGCAAAGAGCGCCCAGACGCAGACTTGTAGCGAGCCGGAAAGTGACGGAAAGTGAGTGAAGTTAGGTGACGGTAGCGCCTGAAGCCAGAGGCCCGACTCCCATTCTCCCACAGTCAGCAGGCGGGCACGCTCAGCAGTATTGGTGGACGTATTAATGAGGTTATTCTGTACCAACCTGCAGAGCGGCTCATCCCACTGTCTCTGAGAAGACAGGTTCTCGGGCTGCACCGTTCTATGTTCTATGTTAGGGGTTTAGTTTCCGCACTTAGTCCTCTAAGTGGACCATTGTGCGTGAGCCATGGCGGCCGTCGGTGACTATTCCAGCCAGCCCACCTCCCTCCAGAAGTTTATTACGTCTCCTGGTCTGTGTAGAACATCTGTAAACGATCTGGGTGCCCCAAGGGTTTCTGTTCTAATCTGGGTGACGCCTGTACATTCAAAGAGTACATGCGCAACGGTTTCCTCAGTCTCCATGCAAGCCCTACACAGAGGACTGTCCGTTATGCCTATTGTGTGAAAATGTTTGTTTAGTGAGCAGTGTCCTGTGATGGTCCCCGTCATCAGGCGCAGGCCGTTTCTGTCCAGGCGTAATAAGCGCCTGGTCAGCCTGCCATCGAATGATGGCATAGCCTCCCTGGACTGCCTGCAGCCCGGTGCCGAGGTCCACCAATTCTCTGCTTGTGTGTGGGTGAGCTCCTGTAGCCACCTGCGTAGCTGGTTGAAGGGGATGGGTACCATTAGTTCGGGTCCACAGACTGACGTGCTGGATGCTCTCCTAGCAAGTTCGTCAGCTGCGTCGTTACCTAGCGAACCACTGTGTCCTTTTATCCACTGCAGTGTCACTATGTTACGGTTAGATACCGTAACTCGCTCAAGTGCGTTGTGACATTCTAGTATTAACTTCGAGGTAAAAATTCCTTTCCCTAGTGATTGGATAACTGAGGCGCTGTCGGAGAGTATGCGTATGTTGGTGTCCGTAACTCTCCTGGCCTCTATGGCGTAAGCCGCTAGTATAATGCCCACACACTCTGCTTGGTAGACGGTGTTGAGCCTTCCCAGCGGGCTGGATATGTTTATGTTAAGGTCGTGTGAGATGCTCGTGAAGGAGGAGGCGGGACGCGTGAGGGAGAGGCAAGCTTTGCACCCTCACGCCCCTAGTCGCCGCAGGAGACGCCCTGGGCGTCGGGAATTGGCAGCCGATTCCCGGCCACCGTAGGCGCGGGCTTGCGGACGGCGAGCAATGGGTAGCTCGCCGTCTGGTAAGGACCAGGCCCGAGTCGACGGCGCGTCGTGTTCCACGCGCGCCTCAAAGAGATGTCAGCACTATTGACGGGGTCCGCTAGGGCCGATGCCAGCTAGGGTTGCGGGATGTTCGAAAGAGTTACCGTGGCCCCGGCACAGGCAACAGAAGGAACACGGGTGGGTTTTAGTCAGTAAAAGTCTGACACGCCCTCCCGCTCCGCCCAGAGCGGGAGAAGTCATTTGATGATTTCCCATCCACAAAAAAAAAAAAAAAAAAAAAAAAAAAAAAAGGTCGTGTGAGAAAACTCCGGCCCCGGTTCCGGAGTCGGTCTTCGATCCATCCGTGTATACTCTCACCTCCTTTGGGTTTGAGTAGTCGTACTGTTCTTCTGTGAGTGATATGTTGTAGTGCTTTTGAAGGCAGTGCAATTTCGGGGCTCTGTCGCAGGGTGATGCCAACATCGGTTGTCGCTTGATTGCATCCTCCTTTATGCGTATGTGCTTGACCCTGGAGTCATTGCTCAGGGTTCCTGTCATATTTAGCCTAAAGGCAGCCATGGTCGCCTCCTCTCGCACAATGATGTGTAGAGGTGGTAGTCCAAGCATTACCTGTAGGGCGGCGGTGGGTGTAGTTCTCATACAGCTAGTGATTGCTACACATGCAAACCGCTGCAGTTTTTCGAGATCTCTTTGGGCTGTGCTCAAGTCTGTCCTGGGCCACCAGACTAGTGAGCCATACGTGATGATTGGTCGGATGACTGTGGTGTATAGCCAGTAAGTGATCTTGGGACTAATTCCCCAGTTCCTGCCGAGCAGTCGCTTACACTGCCACAGCGAAATGCTGGCTTTTGTAGTGATGTAGTTAGTATGTTTCGCCCAGTTCAGCTGTTTGTCCAAAAAGATGCCCAGGTATTTGGTTTCAGTTGATAGGCTGAGGGTAGTTCCGAAGAATCGTGGTAGTTGTAATGTCGGCAGTTTTCTCTTTTTCGTGAAGAGAATCAGTTCAGTTTTTGCAGGGTTCACTGCTAATTGGTGTTTGTTGCACCAGTCCTCTACTATTTTCAAGGCCTGGCGCATGAGGTTGCATAGGGTGTTTTCGTGGGTGCCGTTTATTATTATGGTTATGTCATCGGCGTAGCCTACGGTGACATAACCTTTGGCATTGAGTGTTTCGATGAGGCTGTCTATTACCAGGTTCCATAGAAGTGGCGAAAGGACTCCTCCTTGCGGACAGCCCTTTGCCACAATGGCCCTTGTAGTGTCGTTCACTGTGACTTGCACGGCTCTCAATTTGAGCATGTTGGTAATCCAGCCACTCAGGGTCGAGTCTATGCCGTGTCTGTCGAGGGCCAAGCAAATATTATTGAACGTAGTTTTATCAAAGGCGCCCTCGATATCAATGAAGGCAGCCAGTGCTGAGCATTTGTGTTCCACTGCACACTCAATTTTGGAAACGACACTGTGCAGCGCAGATTCCGCAGCGTTTTTTTGGCGGTAGGTGTTAAAAAAGTATAGACGTTTTTTCTAATTCGGAATTTTAGTTAAAATATAATTAATAGTAACACTGATTAAATTTAGTTCAGTACCTAGTCTACAATAGTTGTACATCAGGTACGCGCATTTGTGGCACATTTATGTGACATAGACACATTGTAAACACCACCTGCCAGCTCATCAACCGCACTATCACACAACATTGGTCTCCACTTCACATCACAAAATGTCGCAATTTGCGGAAGTCCTTGCTGCACAGAAAGCCCTCGAAGATAACTTTTTGAGGAAGATGGGTGAACTTGAAGCACAAATCCAGTGTGCCGGTCCCGCCAAGGACACAGTGGCGAAGATAGCTGAGGAGTTCCGCAGTTTCCGTGAGCTCATCTTTTCTATGCTCGGACTGCTCCGAAGCCAGATCAGTGAGTGTGCCAGACAAATTGATGGCTTGGAGACCAGGCATCGTCGGAAAGCATTGGTTTTCCAAGGTCTTGCTGAAGCGGAGAATGAAGACAGCATGGCAGTTATTCTTGATCTTCTCCATACCAAGCTTGCTCTCAGGAATCTTTCAGTATCCTCTATTAAAGCCTGTCACAGACTTGGTGGCCAAGGCAAAGAGCATCACAGGCCTATCCTCGTTAGGTTCGGCAGTGTGGACATCAAGGCTTCAGTTTGGAGGGCAAAGACTGGCTTGAAAGGCTCCAAAATATCAGTTAAGGAGTTCTTAACCAGGACCAGACAATCTGTCTTTGGAAAGGCGCGCGAGCACTTCAGTATGCGGTCGTGCTGGACTCAAGACGGCATCATTTTTATAAGGGCCTCTGATGGCAGTCGGCACAAGGTTACTTCCCTCGATGAGCTGAAGCCCTTGTTAGACAAGTACCCTAAGGCGCCGGGCACGACTCCATCAACGAGACGAAAAAATGTTGACGCTGCCGGGAGCTGAAAAACACAATATTATAATGCGTAAACAAAGGATGAATATTTGATTTCTTGTTAGTTTTTCAAATTTGTGGTTTCATAGTTTAGTAATCTTTGCTTACCGTTCTGTAGTTTTCCCGTCTCATAGTTATCCTTAGTTTTCGTATGTTTTATGCCCCATCTGTTGACTTATTTTATGCTCCAATTGCTACGGAGTGGCGTTTGATAACCTTGACAATGTAACAACTTGTCAGATTGACGTTGGTAATATTATAATTGAATTGACTTTGACGTTCCAAGAATCCGTTCAGAAATATTTTCATTTTAAGTTTTTGTTTGTGCTTTTCACATTCAGTCTCACACAAATAATATTGCCAACGTTTCGGTTCTCATCGGATCAATCTGCAGTTGGGTGTGCCACTTTTGATTTTTATTTTGTATTTTTATATTTTTGGGAACTACGTTTTTGCTTTGCTTCTAGTTGAGTTGACAAAAATGTGAACTTACGTTTTGTTAATGCCATGTTTGTTTGTTGTGTTAGCTGGCGGGTGGTGCAGTATCTTGCACCTGTTAGTTGCTTTGTTCTTAGTAATAGTTCTTATAATTTATTATATTTATATATGTATTTCAACATAATAACAACCTACTTAGATTTATGTCGGACAATGAGTCTTATTTATCTGCTAACGAATCTACTGCCTCTTCAAGCGATGAAAGCTTCTGTTCTTTCAGTGATACCGTTCGTGATTTTGTACTGCATAATTTCAAGGATCAGTCTAATCGGTTGGTGAATGTGTGTCACATTAACGCTCAAAGTGTTCCCAGCCACTATAGTGAGCTGTACGACGTGTTTAATAATAGCAACGTTCACGCCATCCTAATCTCTGAAACATGGCTAACCACATCTCCTGTCCACCACTTATCCTCTTACTGGTTTCGTTCTGATACGGAATGATCGGATTGGTAAAGGAGGGGGTGGTGTAGCCATATACCTTCGCAGTGACTTTCCTTATAAAATACTTGCAACTTCCTCTTCACACTATTCTGCGTCTGCTGAGTTTATTTTCCTTGAAGTCTGTGTCAAGGGAGCCAAAACCGTTATTGGTGTTGTCTACTGTCCTCCCACTGTTGATTACTTCACTGAATTCGAATCGGTACTTGAATCTTTGGGTTCAGAGTATGCACATCACATCATCATGGGTGATTTCAACACAAACCTCCTTGCCCACAACTCCCCTCGATCCCGTAAGCTCCTCCATATTATCGAGTCAGCTAGTCTGCACGTGTTGCCGCTCCAACCTACTCATCATAACATTGTCGGCGATGACACCTGGCTCGACATGATCCTCACCTCGAATCGTTCCCTCGTTTCTTCCCATGGTCAACATGACGCCCCTGGCTTTTCCCATCACGACATGATTTTCATTTCCTATATCCTGAAACCTCCCAAACCTAAACCCAAGGTTCTGTACAGGCGTTGTTTTGCGCGGATGAATGTTGAGAAACTCAAGGAAGATGCGTCTGTAGTCGATTGGAACTCTATGACGGAGGCCATTTCGGTTGACGACAAGGTTGCGATCTTCAATGATGTGGTGGTCAACCTGTATGACATCCATGCTCCCGTCGAAAAAGTGAAGTTGAAACGCCCACCTGCACCATGGATGACAAGAGGAATTCAGATGGCAATGCGACGTAGGGACCGTGCATTCCGTAAATTTAAAAGGGATCGTGCTGATGAGAACTGGACACTATACAAGGCTGCTAGGAATAGATGTAATCAGATGATACGCAATGCTAAACGCCGCCACATTCTAGATACTATCAATTCTTCTTCTTCTGCCGATACTTGGAAATTTCTTGGAACTCTTGGTATCGGTAAACCGCGACATTTAGATCTTCCTAATTCAATTGACTTGAACGATCTCAACCGTCATTTCTCCACTGTTCCGTCCATGGATCGTCTAGTCAAGCAACAAACTTTGTCTCTAATTTCTGGTCTAACGCGTCCTCATATTAATCCTTTCAGATTCGTTCCAGTTGAACCGGGAGAGATCAAAAAGATCATCCTATCCATTAAATCAAAAGCGGTAGGATGTGATAATATTACCCGTGGTATGATCATAACTATACTGGATCATCTCCTACCCGCGATTACCCACATTGTAAATTTTTCCCTATACACCGGAGTATTCCCTTCCCTGTGGCGCAAGGCCTATGTTCGTCCGCTACCTAAGGTTCCTAATCCCTCTCTTCCTAGCGACTTCCGCCCCATTTCTATCCTTCCCTTCCTATCCAAGGTGCTCGAGGCCTGCGTCCACAAACAATTCTCCACTTTTATACATCTTAATTCACTCATTAGCCCTCTTCAGTCTGGGTTCAGGCCCGGGCACAGCACCGTTTCCGCCCTCCTTAAAGTGACTGGCGATATAAGGGCAGGACTGGAAGACACCAAAGTTACTGCACTAGTGTTGGTCGATTTCTCGAATGCCTTTAATACCGTCAGTCACGACATCCTGCTAGCCATTCTGTCCTATGTTTTGGTCTCTCCTGAGACACTGGGATGGTTCTCCTCTTACCTTCAGGAACGTCAGCAGTCCGTCCAGGTTGGGGATTCTTCATCATGCTGGTGTGATTTGGTAACGGGCGTTCCTCAAGGCGGTATTCTTTCTCCTCTTCTATTTTCTATATTTATTAATCTTATAACTTCTGAACTTCAGTGTGCGTATCATCTGTATGCTGATGACTTGCAGTTGTACTGTCAAGGGAAGGTTGATGAAATACCTGAAGCTATCGACAAATTAAATAGAGACTTGATAGCCATAAAAACCTGGTCTGATAGATTTGGTGTTGCAGTAAACCCTAATAAGTGTCAGGCAATCATCATCGGTAGTTCTCGGAGTATGAGTAAGGTGGATAGTACAACCTTGCCACCAGTTCTCTTCAATGGTACAATCGTTCCATTTAGCAATGACGTGAAGGACCTAGGCTTGCACATTGATAGTACCCTGAACTGGCGTATCCAAGTCGCTAGGGTCAGCCAAAAGGTTACTGGAACATTGCGGGCTCTGTACCGACTGAAAAATTTATTACCAACGAGAACGAAGACAATTCTTGTGCAGTCCTTAATTTTCCCTATCATCGATTATGGTGATGTGTGCTACTATGACCTGAATGCAGATCTCCTCGACCAACTTGACCGTCTTCTCAATTACTGCATTCGATTCGTTTTCAATCTGCGTAAATATGATCATGTCTCTGCGCATCGGTCGCTTCTTAAGTGGTTGCCTATACGCCAGCGCAGAGAGCAAAGGGCGCTGACCACCTTGTTTTCATTTCTTGACTCTCCCACTTCCCCTAGTTATCTTGCCCCCCACTTTCAGTACATTTGTGCCAACCACAATAAAAATCTACGTTCATCAAATAATCGCCTTCTTCAATGTCCCTCTCATCGCACAGACTTTATTCACTCTTCCTTCTTCGTTCAGTCTATCTCTCTGTGGAATGCGCTCCCCCTGGAAATCAGGATGGCTACCAACCGATTATCCTTTAAAATAAAAGTTCGCGAGCACATTCGTAAGAAGCTGGCAGTATCATCACAACGTTAACGTTTTCCCATTGTTTGTCTTATTTGTTTTAGTATATTCGTGTATTTATGTATACAATATTTATTTGCGCTTATTTATATATAATTAGGTATATATTATTATATTTATAGTTTGTAATAGGTATATGTGTATCTTTATATTTAAATAAATATGTATTCCACAATTTCTCATAACTGCACCTACCACTGTTTGTCTCTGCATCACCCAAAGGTTGACTGGTAGAAAATGCCTATGGCATTAAGTCCGCCTCTGTACTTTTCTGTGCATGAAGTATTAAATAAATAAATAAATAAATAAATTCCGTTGATCTGCCTGTGGAGTACGCATGCTGCTGTTTGTGAAGCGGTTTTACCTTGAGAGGTCCGTCTCGGATGTGTCTATCACTGAGCCTCTCGAGGGTTTTCAGTAAGAAGGATGTAAGGCTTATGGGTCTATACGCCTTGGGTTGTGTGTAATCGGTTTTGCCAGGCTTGGGTATGAACATTACCTTCACTTCGCGCCATGCGAGGGGTATGTATCTGAGTGCTATGCAGGCTCGGTAGATCTCCACCAGCCGTGGCGTCAGATGATCTACCCCCCACTGCAGCAGGGCTGGGAAGATGTCATCCAGCCCTGCGGACTTGTATGGCTGAAAGGTCTTGATAGCCCACTTTATCCGCTCCTCTGTTATTATGTTGCGGGCTCTAGACCAGTCACGATCCGTTGGGGTCCATTCTGGTTCAGCTTCCCATGACCTGTCCTCTAGGAGTTTGCAGTCTGGGAAGTGAGTTTCGAGAAGGACCTTACTGGTTTCATGGTCGGTTGATGTGTATGAATTATCGGGTTTTTTCAGCGCGCCAAGAGTTCGGTCCTGATCGGTTGATAGGATTTTCCTTACTCTTGCGGCTTCATTGTTTGTCTCGATGGCTTCACAGAATCTCCGCCACGCGGATCTTCTGGCAGTTCTGATTTGTTTTTTGTATGTGTATTGGGTTTCCTTGTATAATTCCCAGTCCTCTGGGAGTCTGGTGTTTTTGGCTCTGTTGAATTGCTTGCGCAGGCTATCTCTGAGTTTACTAAGTTCAGCGTTCCACCAGGGGTTCCTCTCGCTCTTGGTTTGCGGCGCTCTTAGTTTGCAGCAAGTGTGGTATGCCTCAATTATGTATTCTGATAATTTTGTCACGGTGTATTCCAACTGTGTTTGGTCTTTTAGAGTTACTTGTGATAAGTGCCTGGTTAGTAGGGAGGCTAGGAGGCGTTTATATCCTGGGACATCAGTTCGCCGCGGATTTCGCCTCGGTGCGGGATTTCTTATATTAGTAGTTAACATAAAGCGGATCCTTCTATGATCTGAGCAAGAAGGCTCGTCCGATACGTGCCAGTTTGTGATAAAGTTGGTTACATTTTCTATAGCGAGTGTTAAGTCTATGACCGTTTGTCCTCGAACTGTGACCCAAGTGGGTTCTGAGCCGCGGTTTACAATATTAAGGTTAGTAGAGAATAAATATGTGGATAATACCTCTCCTCTGGAGTTCGGCGCGTCGCTGCCCCAGAGCGGGTGGTGGGCGTTTGAGTCAGTGCAGATGATCAGGCCTAGTTTTGTGCGCTCACAGTGCTGCACCAGGTCCGACAACTCTTTCGGCGGGCAGTCTGCATCCTCGCCTGGCATGTATGCCGAGGCCAGAATTATGTCTGGAGCGTCACCTTCTGTCTGGAGCCTGAAAGCTGTCAGGTCTCTGGAACAGAATTGGGTAAGTGGTGTGATAGGAACCCCTTTGGGTATGTAGGCGCAGGTTCTTGGTTTGTCTGAGCTGTGTGTGTTAAGAATTAGCTTACCTGCTATGTTACCGAGGCCGCATATTCTATTGTTCCTGATCCACGGCTCTTGGATCAGTGCGAAGGTGAGGGGCTTTTCCTCCAGAGCCCTGCGTAAGCTAGCCGTGGCAGTTTGGCTATGCTGGAGGTTGGTCTGTATAATGTTGAGGGACGATGGCGGCGGTGGAGTGGAGCTAGTCGGAGATGGATCCATCGGACAGTTTCCCCGCCAACTCCACTCTATGTTGATCGTCGTGGCAGTCTCCTGGCGACGAGGCTAACAGCTGCTCGTTCCAGCCAGGCGATGAGGGTGGTATGGTCTCAACGTCGTCGGCCATAGCCGCTCGGGCCATGACCTCTTCCAATTTGGCCATGTCGGTGTCATTTGTCACGTTCGATACAACCGACATGGTCGATGTCGGTTGCGTCGCAGCCGAGTCCGTGTTGTCGGTCGGCGTGTCGGCGGGTACGGTCGTGGGCCAGAAGCGTACGTATATCGACCCGAGCAGGTACGATATGCGCCGCTCCCGGTCCAGGACCTTTACAGCTTCCTCCGGTGGCACACCCAGGGTTAGGTAAGTCCCATAGTTATCGCCACCGACGGTAGTTGCCCTGTATAGTGACCACCTAGCGATGTCAAACCAAGTATTCTGACGAATCAGAATGCTCTGGAGCCTGGCTATGTCGCCTGTGTAACGAGGGACGAAGAGCGAGGCTCGGACACGGGTGGGCACGTCGGATTGTTTCAGTACCGTCAGTGTGAGGTCATTGTTCGGGAGTCTGATCTTGGGTACATTTTGGGTCAGCCAGGTCAGTGCATAGTCGTCTTCACATCTGCACAGTGCCTTCCGCTACCCGCGGGTATCCGCGGAAGGCCGGGAGTGGTGTCTTTGAGTCTGCGTCCATCAGGAATTCTTCTAGGCTCGTCTTTATGTGTTCTGCCTCTGCTTTGCTCAGGTCTCCAGAGGGAGGAGGGAAGCAGATTGCTACGGCCAACCGCGCAGGAATATCCTTCGTGGCCCGCGCGTAGGTTTTCTGCTCCCCCTGAGCGGAGTGGACCCTCACCCGTTTGGCGTCCCCCTGGAGCGTGCTCGGTGAAGCCGAATCGTCAGGGCGCTCCCTCTTCGCCGGCCCTGCACCACTCGGTCCAGGCTGCGGCTTGGAGGTGCCCGACAAGATGTTATCTGCCGGCGCCGCCCGGCGTGAGGCTCCAGCTCGCTTACCCCTGTTATGCCTAGGTCGAGGTCGGTCGTGGGTTATGTCAGAGTCTTGGGGTCGGGTGACGGCTCCGGCGGACTCTGTCGCGTGCGGGGGCTTTTCGCGCTGGGTTGCCCCTTCGCGTACCTGCCCCAGCCCGCGGAGTTCCGCGTCCGGCGGCATTTCGCACTGGGTTACCCCCTCGCGTACTTGCGGCCGGTCGTGTGGTTCCACGCCCGGCCGCCCCTCGCGCTGAGCCACCCCCTCGCAAACTTGCGGCCAATCGCGTACTCTCTTTTCAGCGTCCAATCGCGCTTCGCGCTGGCTAGTGCCTTCGCGAGTGTTGCGCTTTCGGTCGCCTACTTTTCTCTCCCGGGCCGCGATTTTTCCGCGCTTTTTCAGCGGGCGTACTCCATCTACATCAACCGGGAGAGTGGAAGAGCTGCCAGGTCCGTCCTCCTTCTCCATCCCTGTCAGTTTGTGCCGGTCATGGTCATTGTCTGGGTTGGGGTTGGTGATACTGTTCCGCACAATGCTCTGTTGCCAGAGGTTTGTGGGAGGGATGCACTCTGTATTGGGTATTGGCGCGTGGGTCGCAGCCGAGGTCGTGTCAGTAGGCGCGTTGGTCGCAGCCAAAGTCGAGTTTATCGGCGCGTGAGTCGCAGCCTGGGATATGGGCGCTAAATCAGCAGCCGGCCGCGCTGAAGAGCACGGCACCAAAATGCAGTGGGGTGCCCCCCCCAGATTACGTTGGGGGCTGACCGCCGAAGCGGTGTGGGATTCCCCGGCTTGGTCGGGACCCACCTGGGTAGTAATTTTCTCTCGCTGCATGTTCATGGTTGTGGGGGTGGGCTTTTTTGGAAGCGAGGTTACCCCTCCTCTGGGACCGACGGGATATGTGGATAGGAGGGAAGGCATTAGGTAGGTAAAAGGTGTGGGTTCTTGTGGGTCACCCTAGGTCTGGGATTTGGCCTAGGGATTTAGGACGGGATGTATGGATAGGGAGGGACGACTTGATTGGGTGATAGGAGCATGGGAAGCGGTATTTAGGTTACCCTAAGCCTGGAATTTGGCCTTCGGGAGCTTCTCTTCCGTTACCCCTCCTCTGGGACCGACGGGATATATGGATAGGAGGGAAGGCATTAGGTAGGTAAAGGGTGTGGGTTCTTGTGGGTCACCCTAGGTCTGGGATTTGGCCTAGGGGTTTAGGACAGGATGTATGGATAGGGGGGGGGGACTTGATTTGGTGATAGGAGCATGGGAAGTGGTATTTAGGTTACCCTAAGCCTGGTATTTGGCCTTCGGGAACTTCTCTTGTCCGGGATCTCTCTTGAGATGCCCCGGATACAGGACCGACCTTTGACAGTCGGTCCTGCAGCCGGAGTTGGGCTATCCGCAACCTGCCCACCCGCTCGGTTGCAAGAGAAGAAGTGCCTGGCAGTCTGGGTCGCCCCACCACAGATGTACGTATACATCTGCGTTAGGGCGACCCAGCCTCCCCCGAGAGGGCTGCACCGTATCCAGAAGGCTTTATTATGTAGATATTTCCTATTCTTCGAATATACTCTCTTGTTTCAGGAATAAAAATGGATCCCGTTCCTGTTCCCAGTCCGGATTCCGGCCCCGTTCCTGTTCTCAGCCCGGTTTCAAGCCCCATTCCTGTGGGCCCCAACCCGTGCCCGGTCTTATGTCCCTCTTGCAAAGCTTCCATCGTCACAAGAGTCAATAGGGAAACCACTATGAAGACCCACTTTATGTCATTGCTCATATGCGCCATAGCGTAAGTATCTGAAGTCGATATTTTAGAACTTTTAATAGTTATTATAAAAATCGCGACTGCCTCATTGGCCTAGTGGACGCAAGCGCTACTGCTGAGCATGAGGTCCTGGGTTGGGCCAAGTGTTATTAGGTTTTCCATCTGGAATTTCTCAGTAGCAGCCCAGAGTCTGTATTTGTGCTTGGTTGATGGCAATAGGTTATATGTTGTAACTGGCAAAATGTGGGTATAGGTACGTACTATAGATACACCTCTGCCTATAGATATAAGAAATTTTTATGCCTCTGCAACCCTTCAGGGAACACAGGCGTGAAATTATAAAAATCGTGCCTTCATCATTCAAATATAGTTTACGATATTTTTCATTTAGCCGCCCTCAGGTTTGGTGGAACAACGATCTTCTCAAGTCAGCAGGTAGCTGCTAGTTGAGGCTTCAGAGTAACAGAGGATCGAGTTGAATGGTGTACGATTGGAGAGACCTATGTACCATGGGAAAAAAGAACATCTATACACCGTAAGGATTATTCTTGATTGCAGCGCTCGGCTGCTATAGTAACGCTTGCTAACAGATGTGGTCATCGTGTGTAAATTGGTTAGATGTCAGTTTCCTCGATAGTACTTATGTCCAGCAGTTCAAAGTGAAAGTGTTATATGGACTTACAGGCTAATGATGACGATGGTAATGACATAATATCTTGTTACAGTTGCGGTCTACTATGCACATGTATCCCATACTGCATGGACTCCTGCAAGAATGCGGATCACTACTGTCCCAACTGTGGCACTTATTTGGGGACCTACAAGCGATAGTTTAGCTAATATAAATTTTACAAAGTTAAAATTAATTTGTAATGTTCTAAAAATACATGACATTGGTTTTGGCCTATCCCTAAACGTGTATCACATCTGTCCATCTTCTACTAGGAGGTTGATATGCGTGGCTTACTTGAAAATCCTTGAATCGACTGCAATCCCAAGTAGGTCGCTGTATACTCAATCTGATGAAAATAGGAGATTATCAATTCGACCCTTACTCAGTGTCTATCACTGAGGTGTTCCTGTGGCCACCCACCAACTCTTAAGCAGTATTATTTTAATCTTACTTCATAGTGAGAAAGAGATGGAGGTAACATACTGCATAGCTCTATCTCTTTCTCACACTGAAGTAAGTTTAAAATAATATTGCTTAAGAGTTGGTGGTTGGCCCTGGTCAAACAATGACTCATTTACGCCAGTGTCCATTGTACCCGTACTCTTGCATTACTGAGAACCTCATGGTGCCTTTCCATGCTTGCCAAGGAAAATCCAGTGTGCGATAAAATCCCGCCGCGATATTTTTACGTCCGTGTGAACGTCAGCTTACTCGTGGTGTACAATAATGACTGATAGCAGAGCACTTCTTGAAGAATACCTCCACAATTGCAGACTCCTATATTAGTTTGTACAGAGTACTTTGAAAACGTGTAGCTTTTAAGTCGGAACGAACGATAATGCACTATATTAATTTACTTTTATTTACTATAACTTTTCTCCCTGGGAGTATAATTATTATTTTGAAGTCTTTAACATATCTCGGGACCCTGGGGTCCCGGACCTTTGGAAGGCGTACGAGGGGCCGAAGCCAACTCGCAGAGGCCCGTTAAATGTTTTTGATTGTATGAGGCACCAACCGACGATTATCCCTGTATGCACTATGCAGGTGCACCCAAGGACAACCCCCGGTTAGTGTAGGACTGTTGCAGGATATGAAAACAAAGATATTGGACTATAGGTTTGAGTGGCTAAAGAGGACTGGTTACCGAGAACTATGGAAGGACTATGGCCCCTGCCTGGTCAATGTTTTATAAATACACGGATAAATGGCAGGGGGTGACTTGCACACTCAATAATGGGCCCCTGAAAAACGGTCGCTAGCACATAGTGTCGTAGTGGCAAGGGGGCAACATGTCCTGAGGTGCTTATGAGGAGTGGAGAGGATATCAGGACAATCCCGGAAGTACGGTCAAGATCGCTACCAGCATCTTACTGGAATACTTCCTTCCTCCGAGGACGTTTGCTCTTGCGAATCTCCACTCAAGCCGGCCAATAAAAGCAAGAATGAGGTGGGAGCGCTGTTCCTCGTCAGTGTTCACTCTGACCAGTTAATAAAGGCAAGCTAGAGATGAGGAACAAGACTTCTCCCGGGAGATAGGGTCCGTGGGGTCGCTACTGTCCAACAGCTCGCCACATGCTGCTCTGCGAGTTCATGTATCTCTCTTGGTTTGGCACCTCACCTTAGACCCGTTTCGGCAAAGTAAACTCTACCGGCATAGACCTAGAGTTCAGGAGCGCACAAGCCTCACCACGACGTCACCATAGAGATAAGGCGGTGGGTAATATAATTATTATTAGCCATTTAAAAATAAAGACAAAAATTTTTTCAGCTAGCTTCAAATGTCTAATGCAGCGAAGGGTTTACAACGCTAAAAAACTTTTTTAAATTAACAATGCTTTGCAGTCTAAAATTTAGTAAGTGATTAGATGCTGATGAGCCATTGTCTGATCAGAAACACTAAATAGCGAGTAGTTTTATCTTCAGTTGCTGTTAGTTCTGCAGCGACCGTCTTAGGTTCGCAGGCGATTCCGACACGTAACTGTTCCCAAAAATCCTTAGGCCGACATTTTGTTATTAAGACCATGGACTTCATTGAAGACTATTGCAGCTAGAAAAAAACGGGTGTAATAATTTTGTCACACGTTAAGAGATGGGAAGGGGTCAAGAAAGTGTGACATCGTGTGACAAGGCGGGGACGAGTCTTAGTCATATGCTTATGCACTACTATGTTATGTACTTTAGATTTATATCTAAAGTAATAAAACTCTAAACTTCAACTCTAACGAAAAACTTTTAAATATTACCAAATGTATCAATATTGTTATAAGGTTTAATTTAAAATTGCAAAATGTGTGATGAGTTGATGACATCAGAAGGGCGCTCTAAAAATCATGAAATTCGTGTGTCGTAATTTATGAATTGAGACTAACTTTGCCTCGCGACTTCGTTCGCGTGAAAGTCGTAAGATACAGAATATACTTAAATAACAGCCACATTTTAATAAAACTCTCTCCCCCCCTCTTCCCCCCACCCACCGCTTTGCATCGCCCGCCCGCACTATTACGTCGTTTTCTCTTAGTGTTCTTTCTGACTTTATTTTTGCTCGGTTCCTAAAGGTCGTAGGACGATGTTAATAGCCTATAACTATTCTCGAGAATTGGGCTACCAAACACAAAAATAATTTTTCAAATCCGACTTTTTACTCATAATTTCATGGGCTTTAATTTTTTTGCGCGAAACCCCAATATTTTTTGTAAAATACAAGTAGCCTAAGTTACTCACTGTAACATCAGCTACGTTCCAGTGAAAGTGCTTTCAAAATCGGTTAAAATCGGTTTCGGAGATAAACCGGAACAAACAGACAGACAAAAATTTTAAAAATTCCTTTTTTTACAAGTACTGTATATACATTCATATGCTCATGGCTAAGTAATACCAGCAGCACGGGTCGATCCATCAGGTTAAGCTACGCTTGCCGGGGTTGGTTCGTGGATGGGTGACCATCTTTACATACCGAGACTACTCCGTGCCTCGGAAAGCACGTTAAGCCGTTGGTCCGGACTGTCATTCGTGGATTTTTGACAGTCGTTACGGGTCGTCAGAAGCCCGAAAGTCTGACAACCAGTCTTACCAACGGGTATCGTATTATCCAGTTACTGGGTTGTGGAGGTCAGATAGGCAATCGCTCCATGAAAAATACTGGTATTCAGCTGCGTCCGGTTAGACTGGAAGCCGACCCCAACATAGTTGGGAAAAGGCTAAGCAGATGATGATATACTTTCATATGCATTTAGTAAAAAGTTGTTATTTTGACATTACTTCAATTTTATTTATTTGTATAGATTGCACTGGGTAGGTAGGTACAATAATACTGTACATATTTAAAAAAAATGTAATTTTTAACGTAAAATTAGGGCTGTCCCAAATTAGACGCATTATTAATTTATTATACTTAAAACAAAAGGTATTATATTAAAACACGTATACTAAAAACTGTTTTTGCAAAAAAAAAACAACCGACTGTCACAAAAAAATACTACAAAGCGAAAAATAACTTTAATTTCGGAAGTCAGTGTCTTTCGTTTTGTATTTTCGTTTTTTGCAGCCAACTTCCGAAATTAAAGTTATTTTTCACTTTGTAGTGTTTTTTCTTTTGAAGTCCGTTGTTTTTTTTTTAAGTTTTATTTATCACTTTTTAGTTGTGGTGCCTACCCCACACAAAGTTGTTTATAACTAGTTGCAATGTAAATAACCAGTGATAGGAAATTATTATTTATATCATAATCAACATACACTATGAGGAAAAAATGCGTATTATTGTACCTAACTGAAAAACCACTTATCAGAACTTGATTAAATTTATATGGGACCAACTGGAAGTATATCCTTTCAAATAAAATAAAAAAAATCAAATCTGTTTATAAATGACGGAGATCTGAGGTAACAAACATTTAAAAAAAAACAACATACAACCGAAGTCGGTTCAAAAGATAAATAATTAAATTATCTTTAAAATAATGGTGAGGGTTTCATAAAAATACGCTTGATAGTTTTTGCGTGATTCTCAGTTTTTTATCCGCATTAGACCTAACTTTACAAATTAATTCCACTATGTAATATACATATAAACATAATCTAAAATATTCATATATTAAGTTATTAAGAAAATGTTCTTATTTAATATATTTTTTTTCCATATCATTAACACTACTCGTTTAGACGTGATCTTCAGTTTAAAATCATTAAAAGTCGGTTATCGTCGCCTTAATAAATGATATAATAACGCCTAGTTGTCAGCAACCGCAAGCAAACGCTCGAGGATCGCGCAACTTATTTAATTACACTGTGTAATTTATAAACATAATCTAAAATATTCACACATTAAGTGGTCAAGAAAATGCCCTTATTTACCATATATTTTTTCCAAATCATTAACACTACTCGTTTAGACGTGATATTCAGATTAAAATCATTACAAGTCTGTTATCTCGCCTTAATAAATTATATAATAACGCATATACATATATACGTATGTAGTTGTCCGCAATCGCAAGCAAATGCTCGAGGATTGCGCAACTCACACGCATTCATCGAGCCTTTCGTAAGTTTGAGAGTCACAAAATATACCTCATTATGCATATAAAATAAAAATAATATATAGTTATTGTGAAATCTAAAAAGAATATATGAACAGATGAACTATTAACGTTTATGTGCTCCCAAGTACGCGTTGCAGTTGGGGCAATGGTGTTCCGCATTCTGGCAGGAGTCCACGAAATAAGGGACGCATGCGCAGCACACACATACTCTGTAAGAAGGAACATGTAATTTTACATTTTTTATTTATTTAAATAAACCTAATGCAAACATAAACATAAACACAAACACAATAATTGAATTGAAACAGTTTTTGTATTTCGAACTTTATTCTCTATTAAAATTCTTTTTACAAAACTTAGACTCGGGTTTAAAATCAGTTTTTGTATTTAGAACTATAACGTTGTCGGAATAAAAGTTCGTAATTCAAAAATGGCTCGACGTTTTGAACTGGGGTCTAAAGATAAATCTTGTTTTAATTTTGTAATAAGGCCGAAATGTCTACTCACAAACATAAGAGCAACGCCATTAGATGCGTTTGCGTGCCAGGTTGCATCGTAACAGTGGTGCTGATGGAAGCACCGCAAGACGGACAGGTCACCGTGCACGGCTCATGACCCAGGGGTACTTGGGGCATAGGTCTAAGGGGTTCTTGGGCTACTTGAGGCATAGGACTCAAGGGCACCGGGACTTCTTTGGGCATGTAGTTCAGAGGATAGTCCGTCATTTTTTTTAACCCTGGAACATAAAAGATAGAATTTTATTTCGCAGCTATCTGAATTATAATTATTAAGAGGGTTGTCACATTTTGCACCTCTCTCGCTCACACGGGACCAAATTTTTAATAACGTTAAATGAAAAGATGCATTTTTGAAAAATGTAATCAATGGGCGGTCTACAAAATAATATTAGTTTAATAGGTAATTATTAAAAACACATTTTTATTGTGGCATTTATTTACATCATCTCAAAAACAGATCATAACACTTAATTACATAAGTTTATTAGATAACACAATAGAAATGTGTTTTTGAATAACTACCTATTAAATTAATATTATTTTGTAGACCGCCCATTGATTACATTTTCAAAAAAGCATTTTTTCATTTAACATTCTTAAAAATTAGGTTTTGTGTGAGCGAGAGAGGTGCAAAATGTGACAACGCTCTTAAACAGAGTAGTAAACGGAACAAACACGCAAACTGACGTAGGTACATTACAGACACACACACATACAATTTCACACCACCACTCTCTTAATCTCCTCTCAAGTCCCTATTCTGGAAATCAAATCCCGAGTCTACTATACAGTTTGGAGCTCACTGGCAACTAACATTAATGTAATCTAGCTGTTAGTAGTGTACCCAATTATATCCTCATGGTAAAAACAAAACTATCAAATAACCATAAGTATCGAAAAACGGCACCAAAGAGTTTCGCATGTTGCAGTTTTGTTGCGAGGTATCGTATTCACTGTCTTCGTGCACTATCATAAATCGTTTATGTTCTAACACTTTACCGGACCTACATACCGTTCACTATAACTTGTCCCTTACCGTCATGTTGGCACCATTGCTTGCCGATATGTAACAACTCATAAAAGCAATGGTGCCAACATGACGGCAAGGGACAAGTTATAGTGAACGGTCTGTAGGAATCGAGCTCTTATATTATATACACAGAATTAACTGTATACTTACACATTCTTATTACCTAAATAATTTAACATACAAAATAGCATTTATCCTATTACATTGTTTACTCTTTCCAAAGCATGATTTGTCAACCCGGGTCCTAAAAATAATAATGTACTAAAAGAGATTACCTGACTATGATTCACTCACTACCGTTAGTTACCACAGTCTATGCATTACTGCTTGAATTTGCGTAAATAAAAACTAAAAATAGATACCTATTCGTGGTAGATATCTTATTCTCAGTGAACTCTGATTCTGTGGCTGACTCGTTATCGGGATTATTTCCATTTCGTCCGTGCAAAAATAAACATTGCGTTGATTTAAGTATTTGTTGAATAAAGCTATGATTCAAATAATTTTGTAATCATATAATCTCCCAGTAGTTAAGGCATGCATGCTTCTCATGCATGAGGTTGTGGGTTAAAATTCGTTAAAGTACCAATGTCACTTTTTCAATAAAATTCATATTGTACCTTCTTTGTTTATTTTGGACATTTCTGACATCGGTGAAGGCAAACATCGTGAGGAAACCTGGACTTATAGTTAACCCATTGGACCCCAGAATGACGACATACGACACATTAAATTGAGTATGAAAATATTTATTATGCTATTCATCAAATCTTATGAATGTGCGTTAATTCTGAGAGTTGGATAAAAAACTCATATCTTAACGCCATTACATCTTTCATATTTAGGGCGCAAGTTTATTAATTTACCTTTACAAAATCCAAGTCTGTGAATGCGGTAATCGCTATTTGATGACAGTGGTGGTCGAGGCTATAAGTCTGAAATCGCCAACCCGTCTTGAGCAAGCGTGGTGATCAATGCTCGTGCCTTCTCTGTATAAGGAGAGGCCTTTGCCCCGCAATGGCTGGACCTGTGGTGCTATTCCGGAAAGATCCCATCGTGAAAATTTAGGTGAAGTGAGCGTGATGTGAACTGTCTTCCCACCTTACTCTACTAGGGATTGAGCTCACTGCAAACTCACTTCACCTAAGTGCTCATGGTGTGATGTTTACAGAATAGATCGACTGGTATTATCCATACTTAATATTATTATAAATTCGAAAGTAACTCTGTCTGTCTGTATGTTACCTTTTCAAGCCTAAACCGCTGAACGGATTTCGATAAAATTTGGCAAGGAGATCGATGGCATCCCAGGGCCCACAGACATGCATAGGCTACTTTTTTTCCTAAATAATCCTATAGGGGTGATATAGGGGATGAAAGTTTGTTTGGGAAACCCATCATTTCTGAAGTTAGGGATATAAAAATTCAAATTTAAGCTTATGGTAAGAAATAAAGAGTTTCATGTTCCAGTGTTTTTGTAAAATCACCCAATCATCATCTGCCTAGCCTTTTCCCAACTATGTTGGGGTCGGCTTCCAGTCTAACCGGACGCAGCTGAATACCAGTATTTTACATGGAGCGACTGCCTATCTGACCTCCACAACCCAGTAACTGGGTAATACGTTACCCCTTGGTAAGACTGGTAGTCAGACTTTCGGGCTTCTGACGACCCGTAACGACTGTCAAAGATCCACGAATGACAGCCGGGACCAACGGCTTAACGTGCTTTCCGAAGCACGGAGGAGTCTCAGTATGTAAAGATGGTCACCCATCCACGAACCAACCCCGGCAAGCGTAGCTTAACCTGATGAATCGACCCGTGCGGCTGTTATTACTTAGCCACGAGCTCCTCTGCTGTAAAATCACCCAATATGGGAGGTAAAATAGATGATGATTTTAAAATTTACATGTAGGTAGTTTTGAAAATTTTGTGTACCTACCTCTTTTTTCTGAGATATAGGGGATTGGAAATATAGTCTGTATCTTGAGGTAACGTTTAGTCTTTGTTTACTCGGTCAGTAATTACAATTTGAAATCACAAAATAACTTGGCTGACATCGTACACATACACTTGCGTGGTCAAAGGTGGCGCTAGAGTAGGTATTTCAAATTGACGTTGATAATATTAACATAATTTGTATGAAGTATTTTTAAGTTAGACATTTAGAATCATAAAACCTGATACTTTTTTTAAATTTCATAATATTGTGCAAAAAATCGTTAGCGTCGAAGGTGGTTCATTTTTTTTGTATGCCATGGGAGGACTACTGATACTCTTTTCTTTTAAATCTGATTTAACCTTTTAATGCTACGGCTACATTATCACAATAATGCGAACTACACTTCGCGTGCTCTCTCTCGCACACCGCTCGACGTCTCGCTGTACAACAGAGAGCGTGCGAAGTGTAGTTCACGTTATCGCGACAATCTAGCCGTAGCATTACAGTCATAACGATTTAACAATCGGACAGCAATGCCAAATAAGTAAGGTAATAGGTTATAAGTATTATTTTATTACAAATCTCTTAAAAAAAAAACATTTTTTAATATTTAGTCAATGATTAATGATAAGTCTTCAAATAGCCTTTGTAAAACCATAGGAACCAATTATTCGAAATACTCTAACATCCGTTTTAAATGTGGCATTGGACGAACGTGCGTGGCTACAAGCCACACTACCCATTCGTTTTGGTGGGCTCGGCGTCCGCAAAATTTCCAGTGTAAGCTTACCAGCGTTCCTGTCTTCGGTCCACAGCACCGAAAAGTTAACCGCCAAAATCATAGCCCCTTCACAGGTTTACTCTGAAGTGCCATGTTTGACCGATGCGATGAACGCCTGAAAGGTGGCTTGTCCGGATACAGTGCAGCCGAGAATCCGTCTTCCCAGAGACAGTAGGATGAGCCGCTCTGCAGGTTGGTACGGAATAACCTCATTAATATGTCCACCAATACTGCTGGCTGTGGTAGAATGGGAGTCGGGCCTCTGGCTTCAGGCGCTACCACCACCAAACATCACTCACTTTCCGTCACTTTCCGGCTCGCTACAAGTCTGCGTCTGGGCGCTCCTTGCGGGGCCCCTCATCGTTGTCAGTGCGGTGAAGCAGTCGACTGCCTCGGACACCATGGCCTTTCTTGCAGCAAGAGCGCTGGTCGGTTGGCACGGCACGCCAGCATTAATGACATCATCCGTCGGGCTCTTGTCACTGCCGGGGTACCAGCTATTTTAGAACCCAATGGCTTGGCACGCGACGATGGGCAGAGGCCAGACGGAATGACCATAATGCCTTGGAAGTTGGGTAGGCCTTTGGTGTGGGATGCAACCCGTGTCGACACCCTCGCGCCATCCCATCTTCCTAGCACGGCAGGCCGTGCTGGGGCGGCTGCTGTAGGTGCAGAAAACCTCAAACGGCGCAAATATAACAACCTTACTGGGAGCTATATGTTTGAGCCATTTGGGGTTGAAACACTAGGGCCGTGGGGTCCGAGTGCTCATCGAGTATGTCGGAATATTGCCGAGGGCTTGGTCGACACTTCACGTGACCAGAGGGCTAGCCTATTTTTAGGTCAAAGAATAAGCATAGCCATCCAACGTGGTAACGCTGCCAGCCTTTTGTGCACTTTTCCCACTGACAGCGATGCGGACGAATTTTTTGATGCCCAATGAGCTCTCCCTTTTATTTAATTTTTTTTTCTCGTTTCTGTATATACTTGTACATAATATATTATATATTTTAGTGTAATGTTAGATCGTATATTGTATTTAAGATTTGTTTTAACTTGATTGAAATAAAGATTTAGTAAGTACGTTAAAAAAATAAGAAAAACCATAGGATATTTACTTGGAACGCGAATTTTGTTTTTGAGCTATAAAATATGGTGGTAAGAATATTCCCTTCGCCTTATAAAAGGTTAACTCAAATCCGGAAAGATAAAGAGTTGCTGTGGCAGTAGCCTCCTCTGGAATAGCCTCCACGTTGCCGAATGGTGGCCGAATGGCAAACTTGAACACTTTGAACAGCCATTAAACTTAGCTCATGAGGAAATGTCAGTTTGTAACATTAGTAAAAACAGCGAGCGGGGACGATTGTTGGAGCAATGTAAACTGTAGGTTTGGAATGAATGTACGATGTCTTACAAAAGTGTAATCGAAGCACTAAATCGAACTATTGAAGATATCAAGAGCAACCAATGTATCTGTACTGTATCATAGTACTGCTAAACGACGATTTTAGACAGTCTCTAGGTTATCACGCAGGAGAAGCCGCGGGCAAAAGCTAGTACAAAAATAACAGCCACGTTTTAATAAAACTCCCTCGTTCACCGACCCGCTGAGTTGCATCGCTCGCCCGTGTTATAACTTCGTTTTAGCGTTCTTACTTCTCTTCGTTTGCTTTTTACTCGGCTTCTAAGGGTCGTAGCGTGGTATTAAATAGCCTATAATCCTCGAGAATTAGGCTACCAAATTTTAAAATATTTTTCAAATCCCGCTTTTTGTTTACAATTTCAAAAGGTTTTCATTTTTTTACATTAAGTTGAACATTGCTAGATAACTGCCTGACATTTGGCGTTGAAAATTTAATGAGTTTAGTCTTTTTTCGTCCAGGAGAAGATTATTTACATTAAACCAATTCAGGAGAAGATTATTTACATAAAACTTAGAGAGTGCATCGCTAACTTGTTCAAAGTTGACTAACTGACGTTTGCTTTTAAAAATGAGGGAAGTGTCATCTGTGAATAATACAATCTTGTGATTATCCCTTATATGATAAGGTAAGTCATTTCTATAAATAAGAAACAAGAAAGAACCTAGAATTGAACCCAGCGAAAAGCCCATAGTGACCGCAGATCCTGCAGATCTCTTGCCATTAACATCAACCCTCTGAATTATTTTTTTCAAATAAGGTCGAGAGCTCTGTCCCTCATACCATACTGGTACAGTTTTCTGATGAGTGTATCATGAAGTACACAATCGAAAGCCTTAGACAAGTCGCAAAAAATGCCAAGAGCATCCTGCGACTCCTCCCAGGCCTCGAATATTCTCTTTAGTAATTTCACGCCCGCGTCTGTAGTAGAACGACCCTTTGTAAAACCAAACTGTTTATACAGGGTTATTTTAATGTTTTTCTTGTTTTGTAAGTAAAAAAAAAATGTGAGCCACTGCTCACAATTTTTTTTTTTAATTTTTCCATGCAATGTCCTAAACTTATTTTACTATCCACAAATTGTCGCAGAACGCGCTCATTTTTTTTTTTGGAATGTTTACTTTTGTTGGTTTTTTTTTTCGATATACGAGTATACCCGTTTTTTTTTTGATATACCAAAATAATGCCGTGAATCTTTCTGCAGGGACAACAATGTTTGGCTTGGCTGTTACCACTTTTTTGAGGCTTGTTTTCCAGGCGTGTTTTACTTGAACACAATTTCTTTGATAAGTATACTTTGTTTCGCAACCATGTTCATTCAAAGTAATAATTAAAGGAATCAATTTTGGGGTCTGAGATGCATCTGTACCAGTTACCGACCGCCTAGAACTTTTGGGCATGGAGTTGACGTCTGATTTCAACTTCGGCTCAACCATCGAGTCAAAAGCACAGTCTGCAGCCAAGAAGCTGGGCATCTTAAAAAGCTTATAAGTCTGTACAAAGCACAGGTTCATTCCGGTATGGAGTATTAGAGCCACTTAAGGGATGGCTCAGCAAAATACCAGCTTGCTGCACTAGACTCGGTGGAACGCAGAGCAAAAAGGCTTATAGGCGACGAGACGTTGGCGACTAGGCTTCACATCCTGGCCCATCAGTGTAATCTTGCTTGCTTGTCGGTCTTCTACAGACTGTACTTTAGAGAGTATGCACAGGAGCTCCACGACCAGATCCTACCATCGTCATTTCACTACCGGACTACCACCAGACGTACTGCAGGGTACCATCCACACTTGGTTGATATCCCGACCAGTCGTACTAAGCGCTTCTCCTCCACATATAATATGTGCACAGCCAAAACGTGGAACTTTCTGCCAGCGTCTGTGTTTCCTTCCACAGATAACCCGTCTGCCCTCAAAGCAAGAGTGAACAGGCATCTTTTGGACACGCTAATTCCATCATAGGCCTCATCCATCGCTTTCCATCAGGCGTGATCGAGTTCAAGAGCACGCCCATTCAGAAATAAATAAAATAAAAAAGTCCCTCTCCCTCTCCCTAAGTAATATAGCCATCCATCATTCACAGAGTCATGAGGCAGATGAGAAAGTGCTAAACACCGTTTCACGTATGAGCCCTCTGTTGAGGTATTTTTTTGAGGTTTGAGGTGCCAGATGTGTCAGTTTTTTGGGCATTTCTCCATAAAGTTATAGCAAAATGAAATAGACACCATTGCGTCTTTACTTTTGGAAAAAACTGCTGCATTAGCTTGCATAGCTTCAAAATCTGTCGTAAATGTGTCTGGGTCAAACTCCAGAACTCTGCTCCTAATGAGCCGAAACATAATGTCATATGTATTTCTTTTTTTATCCGGGAGCAGGCAGTACCCTACAGGCACAATACCTACTGTTACTTTCTGCTGAACTTCCTGCGTCCACGTGTATCATCACTACATAGTATAAAACAAAGTCGCTTCCCGCTGTCTGTCTGTCCCTATGTATGCTCAGATCTTTAAAACTCCGCCATCCGTGGCGGAGTTTTTTAATAGATAAAGTGATTCAAGAGGAAGGTTTATATCTATAATACATGTATAATATAGAAAAGAAACACTGATAACTTTAGAGGTTTTTAATGTGATGTCGTAAATAAACACATTTTTTGCGCTTACATTGCAAACGCTGACTGAACCTTACGAGATAGATCAAAATAATGTACTACAGTATTGTACACCTTAAACATGTCTACAAAAAAATCCACAATGGTATATGTCTATCTCTTAGGGATAGCCCACAATAACCATTTTTTATCCTTTACTTTTTACGAGAAATAATGGCTTGATTTTAAGCAATACAGCATAAATCCTTACCCAATTAAGTACCTTAAATACATTGTGCATGTAATATATATCAATATGGCCCTTTACAGCATGTAATTTAAATGAATATTTTCGAAGATATTACAGATTTAAAAGGCAGGTGGGGGCCGGCGGCGCGTGCCTATAAATCGGTTAAGTAGTCACGGCGGCCACTCTTAGCCAACTACGAGATGCAGTGGTCTGGGAGCTCATAAAGCGAGATCGGTAGAAAATCTGTATATTTGTACCCAAAATCGGTATTTGACAAAAAAATACAATATTCAATCAAATTCGTTTATTTATTGAAAAAAAAACTTACAGACTAATTTATAACGAGAGCCCATATCGGTAGAAGTACCGAAAAATCGGTAGGTTCGAGACCACTGGAGATGCCATAGATAGGAAAAAAACGCGCTTCGCCCTGTAGCACTTTATGATTAGCAGCGATCGCACGCGTTTATCGGAGCTCTCTAGCGAGGAAAATAACAATTATTACTTAATAAAAACGTGCTTTTCAGCGCGACAATGTAATCCGTACTTATAAGTACGTTACGATAAATTAAAAAATATATATATGTATATATTCGAAATTGTATGATAGTATTTAAATACTAAAGTGAATTCTTTTTTAAGACAAAACGTGCTTTACAGCGCGACAATTTTTACGAAATTGTATGTTCGTACTTTAGTCGGTATTAAGGTTAATTTTTAAACCGCACTTACAGTAAGTATAGGTTAGATAGGGTTAGATTAAAACCATAATTTATCAATTGTATTTCTTCTATTAAGATCTTGATTTAAATTTAGAGTTAAGGCAATTTAGTATTTGGGCAAGTATTTTTAATTATCGAAAATAGTAGTTTATGGTAAGGTATTTAAGTTAAAAAAAGAACTGAATAGAATGGGTATCTTTTGTCCGAGTAAGCGAAGGATTCTATAATTGAATCACGAGCGTAGCAAATAATTCTAGGTTAGAATCCTGAGCACAGCGAGGGATTCAAAGACACGAGATGCAAATAACTTTGGTCTAGTGGAACACATACAACTTTTCACCTCAGCAGCGAGAACATAATATTACCTAAAGGTAAAAAAAAACAATGTCAAAAAATTAAAAATTAAAAGTAAAATTCGATTATTTAGAAAAATAAATAATACAATCATAACCATAACAGATGAGTTGTAATTTTACTTGTGTATCAGAACTTTTTATTGTTTGTTTCTTTTTTTGGGATCTATTATGTATGGAATTTGAAAATCGAACTTCGAATCGACTTGTTTCTATCTCTCGCTTATTTCGTATCGAAGTGAAAGAACAAAGCGAAGTTCAAATCTTCTCGACCCAGCACTGTGCTCGGTTTTGACAAAATAACTTTTTTTTTAGCGTATTTAGCTTTTTTGGCGTTTAAAGAAAAGTTACTTTGTCAAAACAGTTTTTATTAACTTTGCCCGTCAACCTCCAAAAAAAAAAACATCAAAAATCTTTTTATTTTATCGTGTTAAGATATCGATACAATTGAAAATAACCCTGTATCTTTTTTGTTTTTTTTTTCTGTTAGACTATGTGAAGAAGGACCATGTCACACGAATAAATTAATGATACAACTTACCTAGAAACGCTGGAAGGCAACAAAAAAAAACAGTTTATAATGCTCAGCTGCACACCAATTATAATCAATCACTTCTTCCAATTATGAACTAACCAATTTTTAGGTTTGGTTACCAAGACATGCTCGCTGTGTATATGCCTTTTGTAATACTGCAGATATTTAACAGGAATATGCATAGGTACCGATAACAGGAAAATGTATCGGATTATGATGCATTTGTTTAAAGTTTTTAACTAATACTATACACTAGCTTTTGTCCGCGGCTTCGCCCACGTGTAGATCGGAAATTATCCCTGGGGAACGTTCTACCGGGATGAAAAGTATTCTATGTCCTGTCCCGGGTTATGGTCTACCTGTGTGCCAAAATTCATCAATTCCATTCAGCCGTTAAGGCGTCGAAAAGAGATCAGACAGACAGAGTTACTTTCATATTATTTCATAATACCTATTATTAGTAGGTATGGAAGTATGAACAATGAGCCATTTGGAGAGAACAAAGTCAGATTTGGTGCGGGATTGATCTGTGATATTAATAAAAGCAACGGAAAATTTGCCATCATAATTATTTGTCACATGAATAATCTATATCTAAACTAATAATAATATTTTAAAGAGGTATTTGTTTCATCAGCGTAACACTGCATTTTAAAAAAATTTGGTTTTTATGTGTAAACTTTTTCTCTTCATCTTAACTCTGGTCGTATATACATATATATTAATTTACTATATCTAAATAACTTTTTTATTTTATTTCGTATTTTTTTTTAAAGAAAAACTAATGCATTCATTTTAACAATTCAACAATATCCATTGTGTTGATCTATGTACCATAGCGGACATTTGCGGTGAACTACTTTTCAACCTTATTATCTTAGTAATAAGGTCGAAAAGTGGTTCACCGCTTTTGCTTAGGAAAAATATACTTATCAATCTATCGTATTTTAATATATCCTTAACCCTTGACTAACTTTGAAAACTTGACTAACGTTGAAAAGTTGTTCACCGCAAATGTCTTCGATAGTGCATACTATAAATATGTATATTTATACAATCAAACAAAAACTGCAATGGATAGGTAATGATGCATGGTCGAATTGAATAAAAATTGCGATTATAATAAACTCTACATCTTGCTTACCATTTGAGCCAGGTTGAACCTAGTTTATTTATGGAACTTTATTTTTTTTCAACATTTCTATTCCAGTTGATGAATTTCCGGAGACAGCTTTTGCTTAGCATAAATTACATAATAATAAAGAGAAATAAATAAGATAAGCTTTATTTATAAACTTTTATTTCTTTTCAGCATTTCCAATCCAGTTAATGAATTCCTGGAGACTTTGCTCAGTAGGTACAAATTACATAACATTCTAGAAATAGGCACAAAAGATAAAATTAATATTCGAAACATATTCTTAACAAAGACGGCTAAACTATCGCTTGTAGGTCCCCAAATAAGTGCCACAGTTGGGGCAGTAGTGATCCGCATTTCTGCAGGAGTCCATGCAGTATGGGACGCATGCGCATAGTAGACCGCAACTGCAACAACAAACATCCAACTATAAACAATGATATTAAACACAAGATAATGTTACGTTCATAGTGACCGACGTTTAAAATCTGGTCGTGAGACGTGACTACACAGCGTTTAGTTCGTCGCCCCGATGATAACAACGTCAAAAGTGGACTTAAGACAGTGGTAGCCGAATGTAAATGACGGTACTGGAGTTTGACTTTATAGGAAAAAAGTGGCCATAATGGCACCACTTACTTAAGAAACGCCAGTTTTAGAACTGCACGGGGAGTTCACACTGCATTTTAACGCCTTTCATATGACTTCTTCAGATATGTATTCCATGGTTAAACTACTTTTTCTACTCACCAACTTAAGATCAATGCCAATAGTTGGGCCTGCGAGGAAGGTTGCATCGTAACAGTAGTGACGATGGAAGCGCCACAAGACGGACAGGTCACCGTGCACGGCTTAGGACTGAAGGCTACTTGAGCCACTGGGGGCATTTGATTCTGGGGCACTTGGGGAATTTGGGGCTCTTGATTTGGGGGTACTTGGGACATGGGTTTTAGGGGTACGTCTGCCATGTTTTTAAATCCTGGAACATAAAAAATACATGCAGACCATAAATTGCTGTGCTTAGTTATTTGCACTATGCACTATGGACTTTCGCGCATATTCTCACACTCACACTCGCCTCATGTCAATATATGGTTCCTAAATAATGTTACTGCGCAGTCTTCTGCGCGAAGTTCAGACTCGCCAAGTTACGTCAGCCGTTTTGTACTTGGGGTCTCTTACTGAGTCCATTTACGTGCGTATTACGTGCACAAAACGCGTTGTCTGGGCTTGTATTTGACATGCACAGGAGCTTATTACCCATCGTTCTTATTATGGTATTCCCGTGGTTCGTTTTAAATGGGCTTAGTTATCGAAAAAACCCAGGAAAACTATATTTATGTACAGTAGAATAGATTTTTTTTTTTAAAAACGTTGCCCCACACTAGGAATTTCTCCTGTGTCGTGGGTGCGTTTACAAACATATGTATATTATAGGTACTGTAATGGTTAGAAGCCGGTGGCAATCTTATGTGGCACAGGCCGTTAAATGGCCTATGGGCACATTCGAACATTCGTAGGTGGAGAATATATATTTGAATTTGTAGGATATACTAATGTATTTTGTACAGAAGTCAGATAGAAAATAGCAGTGTCCTGAATGTGTTCCTTTAACAAGTTAAAATAATATAATAATATACCGCTTTATTTAGTTCAAACTCTAGTAGTGTTGATATCCCCCGCACACTACACAATCAACACTACATAAAACACATAATAATCTGCTCGGCTCCCGTAAGGTCCTTGTTTTAATTAATGTAGATGTGAGGACTTAATGTGGGTCATTTTAGGATTTTTTTATATTAACTAGCTAAACTCCGCAGATATCTAAACATGATAAAAAAAAATCTAAAAAATTGTGATTTTCTTTGTTGCGTCCCCGACCGCACTTATTGTAGTCAATTGAAATAACAGTTTAAAAAATCAGTTTTTTTTTGTGTAAACTTCACAAACGTGATGGATATAGATATCTAAATACGATAAAAATAAGTAATAGTTATTTTTGCAACAAGAGGGCAAAATTGGTTTTTGCTGCGAGTGTTGATTTTGAATTCCGAGTAAGCGAAGGATTCTATAATTGAATCACGAGCGTAGCAAATAATTCTAGGTTAGAATCCTGAGCACAGCGAGGGATTCAAAGACACGAGATGCAAATAACTTAGATCTAGTGGAAAACATACAACTTTTCACCTCAGCAGCGAGAACATAATATTACCTAAATAAAAGTAAAATTCGATTATTTAGAAAAAAAAATAATACAATCATAACAGATGAGTTGTAATTTTACTTGTGTATCCGAACGTTTTATTGTTTGTTTCTTTTTTTGGGGTCTATTATGTATGGAATTTGAAAATCGAACTTCGAATCGACTTGTTTCTATCTCTCGCTTATTTCGTATCGAAGTGAAAGAACAAAGCGAAGTTCAAATCTTTCGAATTTTATGAGTAGACCCAGCACTGTGCTCGGTTTTGACAAAATAACTTTTTTTTTAGCGTATTTAGCTTTTTTGGCGTTTAAAGAAAAGTTACTTTGTCAAAACAGTTTTTATTAACTTTGCCCGTCAACCTCCAAAAACAAAAACATCAAAAATCTTTTTATTTTATTGTGTTAAGATATCGATACAATTGAAAATAACCCTGTATCTTTTTTGTTTTTTTTTTCTGTTAGACTATGTGAAGAAGGACCATGTCACACGAATAAATTAATGATACAACTTACCTAGAAACGCTGGAAGGCAACAAAAAAAAACAGTTTATAATGCTCAGCTGCACACCAATTATAATCAATCACTTCTTCCAATTATGAACTAACCAATTTTTAGGTTTGGTTACCAAGACATGCTCGCTGTGTATATGCCTTTTGTAATACTGCAGATATTTAACAGGAATATGCATAGGTACCGATAACAGGAAAATGTATCGGATTATGATGCATTTGTTTAAAGTTTTTAACTAATACTATACACTAGCTTTTGTCCCCGGCTTCGCCCACGTGTAGATCGGAAATTATCCCTGGGGAACGTTCTACCGGGATGAAAAGTATTCTATGTCCTGTCTCGGGTTATGGTCTACCTGTGTGCCAAAATTCATCAATTCCATTCAGTCGTTAAGGCGTGAAAAGAGATCAGACAGACAGAGTTACTTTCATATTATTTTATAATACCTATTATTAGTAGGTATGGAAGTATGAACAATGAGCCATTTGGAGAGAACAAAGTCAGATTTGGTGCGGGATTGATCTGTGATATTAATAAAAGCAACGGAAAATTTGCCATCATAATTATTTGTCACATGAATAATCTATATCTAAACTAATAATAATATTTTAAAGAGGTATTTGTTTCATCAGCGTAACACTGCATTTTAAAAAATTTTGGTTTTTATGTGTAAACTTTTTCTCTTCATCTTAACTCTGGTCGTATATATATTAATTTACTATATCTAAATAACTTTTTTATTTTATTTCGTATTTTTTTTTTTAAGAAAAACAACTACCGCTAATGCATTCATTTTAACAATTCAACAATATCCATTGTGTTGATCTATGTACCATAGCGGACATTTGCGGTGAACTACTTTTCAACCTTATTATCTTAATAATAAGGTCGAAAAGTGGTTCACCGCTTTTGCTTAAGAAAAATATACTTATCAATCTATCGTATTTTAATATATCCTTAACCTTTGACTAACTTTGAAAACTTGACTAACGTTGAAAAGTTGTTCACCGCAAATGTCTTCGATGGTACATACTATAAATATGTATATTTATACAATCAAACAAAAACTGCAATGGATAGGTAATGATGCATGGTCGAATTGAATAAAAAATGCGATTATAATAAACTCTACATCTTGCTTACCATTTGAGCCAGGTTGAACCTAGTTTATTTATGGAACTTTATTTTTTTTCAACATTTCTATTCCAGTTGATGAATTTCCGGAGACAGCTTTTGCTTAGCATAAATTACATAATAATAAAGAGAAATAAATAAGATAAGTTTTATTTATGAACTTTTATTTCTTTTCAGCATTTCCAATCCAGTTAATGAATTCCTGGAGACTTTGCTCAGTAGGTACAAATTACATAACATTCTAGAAATAGGCACAAAAGATAAAATTAATATTCGAAACATATTCTTAACGAAGACGGCTAAACTATCGCTTGTAGGTCCCCAAATAAGTGCCACAGTTGGGGCAGTAGTGGTCCGCATTTCTGCAGGAGTCCATGCAGTATGGGACGCATGCGCATAGTAGACCGCAACTGCAACAACAAACATCCAACTATAAACAATGATATTAAACACAAGATAATGTTACGTTCATAGTGACCGACGTTTAAAATCTGGTCGTGAGACGTGACTACACAGCGTTTAGTTCGTCTCCCCTCTTGACGCGCGGACTTAAGACAAAACGTCCCAATTAGGACGTTTTCGAGTCCTCATGACGCGCGCGCTAGGAACATAATATCTGCGTAGGTACAAAATATGTAGTTTTAAAAAAAACATTAAAAACATGCTTTTATCACGCGCTAAAAATTATAAAATAATTAAATTGACTGGTATTAGTTTACGATATAAATAGCTATGCAGCTTGTCACTTCTTTTATATCCAATGATTAATTCAAAAGGCGTGGAGTGCTTTATTAAAATTAATTAAAAGTACACACAACTAAAAAGCCCTAACTAATTTATTCTTGCCTAAAAATGTGATCAGAGAATGTGAAGAAAATTTGACTCCGCCCGATATTTTAGATGGAGCGACGGAAATGACTCATAATTACTAGCAAAATCGAGAAAATTATACATATGATTTATTTATTTGGAAAACAAACAACTATCCATTTTATCTTAACCTAATTATATAAACTTAACAAATAGATTAATGAGTAGAATACTACAGTCAACTGCGTTTTCACGTATTACAAACCGATGTACAGTGACACATATTGATAGTGTTGGATGGATGCTAAATATTATTTAAACTTACTTTTTTTTTTCCTTATGGCTAATACTAAATTATATTTATCAACAAAATAATACATAAACTCGTAACAGCTATACCTAATTGTCAGTTAAAATTGGCTCATTAGTTTGCAAAATGGATCTAGATTCCCTTGAGAAACCAGAACGAGTTGAGGCAAATATATCCACTTTCCGAAGGTACTTATTAAAAGTTTTGACCATTCTGTGCAGAGGCGCCCGATGATAAATGCTATCACGACTTTATGGCATTGAAAATGCAAAAAAGGCTATGATCTTTTATTTAATAGGTTCAATCCCAATGTATGAGAGTAGATAAAGTAGTGTATGGAACTGCACGTAACCTCGCCTTGTGCAACAGCTTCGTAAACTACTATTACAACATTTTATAATTTTTTACATGCCATTTTTAGCACATTTTCATTTCAGTTATGATTTGTCGTTTACAGTTTTAATTTAACATTTGTCCACAATTTTAATCCTGTTGACGTTCCATTAAAAAAAAAATAAACAAGGATGCAGAAATATACTTACAGACAACTACACAAGAGCGCTGCCATGAGATGGGTTTTTATTGTGGTGTTCCTCTCAACGGTCGTGACGATCGACGCTTTGCAAGACGGGCACGTGACCGGGCACGGTTTCGGGCCAACGGGTACAGCATTCATCTTTTGTACTTGGAACAGATAAAGGTATAATTTAATAGCTACTTCTACTAATCTAATAGCTACTACTAAGTTTCCTAACACTAGGCATCACTTAAATTGAATGCCTAAATACACTCAGCGGCAGTAAATGTAGCCCAAGCCCAATAAATATATCTTTATCTTTATCTTTATCAAGATCCAACGCAACACTAAAAGCAAACTAAAATTATTCTTTATAAAATTTTAATGAGAATAGGTGCCAAGTAGCTTCTCTAGTTGGTTTATATGAATAATTTCACATTAGATTGATTACAAATTAGTAATGCATTAGAGTTTATAACAATGATTTTACACCTAACGTCATATTATAGAATATTAATGTACCTGATAAACGATGCATCACGGTAACTATTTCTATGCATTCGTCAACTTCCTGTTGTTGCAATACACTATTTTTGATTTTCTTGTATTTCAAACTGTAGAATTGATTCTCAACTAAGTAATAAAAAAGTGTTTGTGTGTGTGTGTCAGCTCCATCGCACGACTAGAGTCTACTCCGTACAAAGTGCGTAAGGTACGTTGCGCAGAAAAACGTAACGCTTTTGAGTTAATGCTCGTATTAATTTCACTCCACATAAAATTTCCATACTGTGGTGCTATTCTGTAAAGATCCCACCGTGAAAATTTAGGTAAAGTGAGCGTGATGTGAACTGTCATCCCACCTTACTCTACTAGGGATTGAGCTCACTTCAAACTCACTTCACCTAAGTGCTCACTGTGTGATGTTTACAGATTAGATCGGCTGGGGCCCTTATATGAAAATCGATTCTTAAAGTGTAAACTCCAAAAATGTAAACCTTTATTAATAAGAACTAATGAACTATCCTTTGAAGCTTCCCAAATAAGCGTCGCAGTTGGGGCAGTGGTGATCCGCGTTCTGGCAAGAGTCCATGCAGTATGGGAGGCATGCGAAACATACACATAAACTGCAACAAAGAACAGAATTATGATTATGGCGTAGTGACATCTACATATACACCTACGCTCACGGTGCACTTACAAAACGCGGTTTAGATAGGTACGTTTTTTGTGAAGTTCACACGATAACAACGTCAAAAGTGGGCTTAAGACAGTGGTAGCCGAATGTAAATGACGGTACTGGAGTTTGACTTTATAGGAAAAAAGTGGCCATAATGGCACCACTTACTTAAGAAACGCCAGTTTTAGAACTGCACGGGGAGTTCACACTGCATTTTAACGCCTTTCATATGACTTCTTCAGATATGTATTCCATGGTTAAACTACTTTTTCTACTCACCAACTTAAGATCAATGCCAATAGTTGGGCCTGCGAGGAAGGTTGCATCGTAACAGTAGTGACGATGGAAGCGCCACAAGACGGACAGGTCACCGTGCACGGCTTAGGACTGAAGGCTACTTGAGCCACTGGGAGCATTTGATTCTGGGGCACTTGGGGAATTTGGGGCTCTTGATTTGGGGGTACTTGGGACATGGGTTTTAGGGGTATATGTATATGTATATTATAGGTACTGTAATGGTTTGAAGCCGGTGGCAATCTTATGTGGCACAGGCCGTTAAATGGCCTATGGGCACATTCGAACATTCGTAGGTGGAGAATATATATGTATTTGAATTTGTAGGATATGCTAATGTATTTTGTACAGAAGTCAGATAGAAAATAGCAGTGTCCTGAATGTGTTCCTATAACGAGTTACAATAATATAATAATATACCGCTTTATTTAGTTTAAACTCTAGTAGTGTTGATATCCCCCGCACACTACACAATCAACACTACATAAAATACATAATAATCTCCTCGGCTCCCGTAAGGTCCTTGTTTTAATTAATGTTAGATGTGAGGACTTAATGTGGGTCATTTGAGGATTATTTTATATTAAGTAGCTAAACTCCGCAGATATCTAAACATGATAAAAAAAATCTAAAAAATTACGATTTTCTTTATTGCGTCCCCGGCCGCACTTAACTCAAAACTCAAACTCAAAGCATTTATTTCAATTAAACCAATTACAGGCACTTTTGAATTGTTAAAGAGTCAGTCAGTTAGTCAGAAAATTGAAGCTAGTCGCCCATTCCAAAACGTAGATCGCTATGGAGAAGAATGGGCAAGAAACTCCATGGACACTCTTTTAAATCAAAATTGTTACAAAATCCTGGGTACATTGTTCTTGTTGCTTCTATATGTGAGAACAATGTAAAAAATAGATAATTAAAACAATTCAAAATATAAGATTAAATATAAGCCCTGGCAGCTAAGAGATGACCAGTCTCCACTGACGGCGCCCGTTCACGAACATGACGCGTGGATCAGCACCATCCAGCTCAACCATTTTGTAGGGAACCGAATGATCCAACACACGCGCCACCATCAGCGAGACATTTAAGTGAGCATAACATACTCTCAACTGCCATACTCTTTCAAGTCAACATACCTACATCATAACATAAAACCGCTCCATGGTACTCACATTTACAAAATTGAAAAGATGCTTCTAATTTATACAAAACTATAGTTTGCAATGATTGTATTAAAAGATTAGTAAACAATAAATCTATAGTCTATATATAGTCAATAAGTCTATAGTAATAACATAATGTCGGAAAAAAAGGGACGCATTTCTTCCAAACAAAAAAAAAAACAAAAAACAAAAAAAAAAATTTAACAAAGCCCAAGTGGCTGTGGAGCAGGACCAGCATTTAGCCAAGCATTTTTATCTATGATATAATCATTCAACCTATAATATGCTTGTCTACATAATGTGCGTTTAATGCATGTTTTAAATTGCTTCTCATTTAGTTGAAGAATATCGAGAGGTAATTTATTATAACATTTTACACAGTACCCCATAAAAGAAGTGTGTACCTTAGATAATCTGAAACGTGGTTATTGTAGTCAATTGAAATAACAGTGTAAAAAATGAGTTTTTTTTTTTGTAAACTTCACAAACGTGATGAATATAGATATCTAAATACGATAAAAAATAAGTAATAGTTATTTTTGCAACAAGAGGGCAAAATTGGTTTTTGCTGCGAGTGTTGATTTTCAATTCCGAGTAAGCGAAGGATTCTATAATCACGAGCGTAGCAAATAATTCTAGGTTAGAATCCTGAGCACAGCGAGGGATTCAAAGACACGAGATGCAAATAACTTTGATCTAGTGGAACACATACAACTTTTCACCTCAGCAGCGAGAACATAATATTACCTAAAGATAAAAAAATAAACAATGTCAAAAAATTAAAAATTAAAAGTAAAATTCGATTATTTAGAAAAAAAAATAATACAATCATAACCATAACAGATAATTAGTAATTTTACTTGTGTATCAGAACTTTTTATTGTTTGTTTCTTTTTTTTGGGGTCTATTATGTATGGAATTTGAAAATCGAACTTCGAATCGACTTGTTTCTATCTCTCGCTTATTTCGTATCGAAGTGAAAGAACAAAGCGAAGTTCAAATCTTCTCGACCCAGCACTGTGCTCGGTTTTGACAAAATAACTTTTTTTTAGCGTATTTTGCTTTTTTGGCGTTTAAAAAAAAGTTACTTTGTCAAAACAGTTTTTATTAACTTCGCCCGTCAACCTCCCAAAAAAAAAAAACATCAAATCTTTTTATTTTATCGTGTTAAGATATCGATACAATTGAAAATAACCCTGTATCTTTTTTGTTTTTTTTTTCTGTTAGACTATATGAAGAAGGACCATGTCACACGAATAAATTAATGATACAACTTACCTAGAAACGCTGGAAGGCAACAAAAAAAAACAGTTTATAATGCTCAGCTGCACACCAATTATAATCAATCACTTCTTCCAATTATGAACTAACCAATTTTTAGGTTTGGTTACCAAGTCACGCTGGTTGTGTGTGTGCCTTTTGTAATACTGCAGATATTTAACAGGAATATGAATAGGTACCGATAACAGGAAAATCTATCGGAATATGATGCCTTTGTTTAAAGTTTTTAACTAATACTATACACTAGCTTTTGTCCGCGGCTTCGACCACGTGTAGATCGGAAATTATCCCTGGGGAACGTTCTACCGGGATGAAAAGTATTCTATGTCCTGTCCCGGGTTATGGTCTACCTGTGTGCCAAAATTCATCAATTCCATTCAGCCGTTAAGGCGTGAAAAGAGATCAGACAGACAGAGTTACTTTCATATTATTTTATAATACCTATTATTAGTAGGTATGGAAGTATGAACAATGAGCCATTTGGAGAGAACAAAGTCAGATTTGGTGCGGGATTGATCTGTGATATTAATAAAAGCAACGGAAAATTTGCCATCATAATTATTTGTCACATGAATAATCTATATCTAAACTAATAATAATATTTTAAAGAGGTATTTGTTTCATCAGCGTAACACTGCATTTTAAAAATTTTGGTTTTTATGTGTAAACTTTTTCTCTTCATCTTAACTCTGGTCGTATATATATTAATTTACTATATCTAAATAACTTTTTTATTTTATTTCGTATTTTTTTTTAAAGAAAAACAACTACCGCTAATGCATTCATTTTAACAATTCAACAATATCCATTGTGTTGATCTATGTACCATAGCGGACATTTGCGGTGTACTACTTTTCAACCTTATTATCTTAGTAATAAGGTCGAAAAGTGGTTCACCGCTTTTGCTTAGGAAAAATATACTTATCAATCTATCGTATTTTAATATATCCTTAACCCTTGACTAACTTTGAAAACTTGACTAACCGCAAATGTCTTCGATGGTACATACTATAAATATGTATATTTATACAATCAAACAAAAACTGCAATGGATAGGTAATGATGCATGGTCGAATTGAATAAAAAATGCGATTATAATAAACTCTACATCTTGCTTACCATTTGAGCCAGGTTGAACCTAGTTTATTTATGGAACTTTATTTTTTTTCAACATTTCTATTCCAGTTGATGAATTTCCGGAGACAACTTTTGCTTAGCATAAATTACATAATAATAAAGAGAAATAAATAAGATAAGCTTTATTTATGAACTTTTATTTCTTTTCAGCATTTCCAATCCAGTTAATGAATTCCTGGAGACTTTGCTCAGTAGGTACAAATTACATAACATTCTAGAAATAGGCAAAAAAGATAAAATTAATATTCGAAACATATTCTTAACGAAGACGGCTAAACTATCGCTTGTAGGTCCCCAAATAAGTGCCACAGTTGGGGCAGTAGTGGTCCGCATTTCTGCAGGAGTTCATGCAGTATGGGACGCATGCGCATAGTAGACCGCAACTGCAACAACAAACATCCAACTATAAACAATGATATTAAACACAAGTTAATGTTACGTTCATAGTGACCGACGTTTAAAATCTGGTCGTGAGACGTGACTACACAGCGTTTAGTTCGTCGCCCCTCTTGACGCGCGGACTTTAGACAAAACGTCCCAATTAGGACGTTTTCGAGTCCTCATGACGCGCGCGCTAGGAACATAATATCTGCGTAGGTACAAAATATGTAGTTTAAAAAAAACATTAAAAACATGCTTTTATCACGCGCTAAAAATTATAAACTAATTAAATTGACTGGTATTAGTTTACGATATAAATAGCTATGCAGCTTGTCACTTCTTTTATATCTAATGATTAATTCAAAAGGCGTGGAGTGCTTTATTTAAATTAATTAAAAGCACACACAACTAAAAAGCCCTAACTAATTTATTTTTGCCTAAAAATGTGATCAGAGAATGTGAAGAAAATTTGACTCCGCCCGATATTTTAGATGGAGCGACGGAAATGACTCATAATTACTAGCAAAATCGAGAAAATTATACATATGATTTATTTATTTGGAAAACAAACAACTATCCATTTTATCTTAACCTAATTATGTAAACTTAACAAATAGATTAATGAGTAGAATACTACAGTCAACTGCGTTTTCACGTATTACAAACCGATGTACAGTGACACATATTGATAGTGTTGGATGGATGCTAAATATTATTTAAACTTACTTTTTTTTTCTTATGGCTAATACTAAATTATATTTATCAACAAAATAATACATAAACTCGTAACAGCTATACCTAATTGTCAGTTAAAATTGGCTCATTAGTTTGCAAAATGGATCTAGGTTCCCTTGAGAAACCAGAACGAGTTGAGGCAAATATATCCACTTTCCGAAGGTACCTACTTATTAAAAGTTTTGACCATTCTGTGCAGAGGCGCCCGATGATAAATGCTATCACGACTTTATGGCATGGAAAATGCGATCTTTTATTTAATAGGTTCAGTCCCAATGTATGAGAGTAGATAAAGTAGTGTATGGAACTGCACGTAACCTCGCCTTGTGCAACAGCTTCGTAAACTACTATTAGGGCAAAACTTGGGTAATCGGTGATAGTTTTGTTTTTTACTTGTAAAATTCGATTCATTGATCAGACTATTTTTTAAATTTACTGTGATATAGTAGACAAAATAAGTTTTGCTAACTTATATCTAAAAATGTGGCAAATACTATAATGATTGAAAAATGTACATTTATCAAGTCAGTAGTAACTTGGTAATAAAACACAATTATCTATCACCGAATAGCTGCATATCACGAATTAGCCAAGTTTTGCCCTACTACATTTTATATTTTTTACATGCCATTTTTAGCACATTTTCATTTCAGTTATGATTTGTCGTTTACAGTTTTAATTTAACATTTGTCCACAATTTTAATCCTGTTGACGTTCCATTAAAAAAAAAATAAACAAGGATGCAGAAATATACTTACAGACAACTACACAAGAGCGCTGCCATGAGATGGGTTTTTATTGTGGTGTTCCTCTCAACGGTCGTGACGATCGACGCTTTGCAAGACGGGCACGTGACCGGGCACGGTTTCGGGCCAACGGGTACAGCATTCATCTTTTGTACTTGGAACAGAAAAAGGTATAATTTAATAGCTACTTCTACTAATCTAATAGCTACTACTAAGTTTCCTAACACTAGGCATCACTTAAATTGAATGCCTAAATACACTCAGCGGCAGTAAATGTAGCCCAAGCCCAATAAATATATCTTTATCTTTATCTTTATCAAGATCCAACGCAACACTAAAAGCAAACTAAAATTATTCTTTAGAAAATTTTAATGAGAATAGGTGCCAAGTAGCTTCTCTAGTTGGTTTATATGAATAATTTCACATTAGATTAATTTTAAATCGACATGTAAAAAATTACGACTGCATCTATGCAACGATGCATAAGCGGATCACTTCTCTGATGCGCGCGCGCATGGTGCGCGGCAGCCCCAACAGCATGCTGATGATGATAGTGGACTGGCGAGACTGTCCATACAATAGACGATTAGACGCTTGCACGTCACCTACAGTCATCGGTCACTAATGAGTACCATCACGTGCATTTGCGGTGAAACCACTTTTCGACCTTAATACTAAGGTTAAGGTTAAGGTTGAAAGTGCTTCACCGCAAATGCACGCGATGGTACTGTGTTGATAGTGCAGTGCAGTGGCGACGGCTTCATACAACCCCATTCCTATCGGCTACCCTTCGGAACAACGACTGTAGTTGATTTTAGTATTACTAAATAACATAGCACATACATAGTCATATTACAGGTATTTAATACAATATCATAAGGTAAAAAACATTACAAAAAGGCGTATCTATAGTTATATAGGCGTTAAATTAAGAAAAATAAAGGAATAACTTTTTTTGAGGTAATATTAAAATGATGTTATATTATGAGAACTGAACAATTTTTTCTTCGGCTTCCCTCTAATAGAAGTTGTAGCTTCGCTACTGGTGCAGTGACTTTTGTTTTGTTTTGTATTGTACTGTAATGTATTGTTATTGTGACTGCCTCATTGGTCATGAGGTACTGGGTTCGATTCCCTAGTCGGACAGTGTTATTGGGTTTTCCATCTGGAATTTTTAAGTGGCAGCCCGGAGTCTGGATTTGTGCCTGGTTGATGGCAATTGGCTCGCCCCCTATTACATGGGACTTAAACTTAACTGGCGAATGTGGGTGTACTATACTTAGGTACTCACCTCTGCCTAACCCTTCGGGGAATACAGGTGTGATATTATGTTAAGTTTATGTTATTATATTGTATGTTGTGTGTAATGTATTAAATACTGAGTCATGTAATTTGGGTGAATAAATGAATAAAAATAATAATATGCTGTTTTTCAAGTTCCCCAGGATTGTAAGTTAAAAGATTTTTTTTTTATTTTCAACTACAACCTTCTATTTTACTATTTTTTGTTAGTGTGTAGGTTATACTGATCTCAAAAAAAAATATTTAAAACAAAATTAACATAACATAACATCACGCCTTGTTTCCCCGAAGGGTTAGGCAGAGGTGTAGTACCTATAGAACACCCACATTTCGCCAGTTGTGTTTAAGTCCCATGTAATAGGGGCCGAGCCTATTACCATCTACCGGGCACAAATCCAGACTCCGGGCTGCCACTTAGAAATTCTCTGCTGTTACTGAGAAATTCCAGACAGAAAAACCCAATAACACTTTGCCCGACCTGGGAATCGAACCCAGGACCTCATGCTCAGCAGTAGCGCTAGCGACCAATAGACCAACGATCCAGTAAAAAAAAAATGAACTCAAAAAGAAATTAACTCTAAATGATGAAAACTTTAACTTCTGAAGTCGGTGTTGGTGTATTCTAGTTTTTTGCCACCGATCTCCGAAATTAAAGTTATTTCATCATTTTGAGTTAAATTCTTTTTTTTTTTTGTAAATTGCACTAGAATTTGACCAAGGTTTTGAGATGTTTTCCTTTGACACACCCGCAGCTTGTTTTAATAACCCAGACCGTCTCACTTATACGTATTAATCCATATCTTGAAAGCTACTGAACCAATTTTGATGAAACTTGCACTGTTCTATAAGTTGAAGTAAATATAAGCCATTCAAAGCCCGGCCAAGTGTGTGTCGGACCACGCACAATGAATGGTTCCGTAGTTGAGATGAAGAAAGAAGAGACAGAATTATTCCAAGAACAAACTTAACATTGTAGTTGAAAATCATGTTCTCCCATACATTCAAAAAGCAAATACACTACTACTGACTAGAGTCAAGAGCAAACCTATCTCAAATAAAAAAAAAATAAAAAAAAATTAAGTTTGTACGCACAATATTGAGAAATTTACCGTGTTAATTTAAGACCATAGACTTCTTATAAGTTTCCTGTAATCTATAAGTATAGAACCATTTTCTGTATTTGTTTAAAAATTTTGGGCTCAGTAGTTTTGGAGGTAATTGACCATATCCCCCTGGGTATAGCAAATTTTCGTCTATTTTCTTAAAGTACTTTAAAATGATTTATTTTAATATTATAAAACAAATCTATTCGAGACCCCCACAGTAAACAGTAAGCCCTTTCATTTGATACGTCACACGGTATAGTTTGCAAACCTTTTTTTTAATATTCTCATTTGCTCCCAAAAGTTACCTTCATATTCAAAACTAGCTGTGACCCCCGCGACTTCGTTTGCGTGGACATCGTAAGATACACAATTATATACTAAAATAACAGCCACATTTTAATAAAACTCCCTCGTTCCCCCTGACCCGCCGCGTTGTACCGCCCGCCCGCGCTATTACTTCGTGTTTTCACTTAGTGTTCTTTCTTACTTTTTTCTTTTTGCTCGGCTCTTAAGGGTCGTAGCGTGACGTTAAATAGCCTAAAACTATCCTCGACAACTGGGCTACCAAATGCAAAAAGAATTTTTCAAATCTGACTTTCTGTTCACAATTTCATGGGTTTTCATTTTTTGCGCCCTAAGTTACCCACCGTATTCCTGTAACATCAGCTATCTGCGAGTGAAAGTCCTGTCAAAATCGGTCCAGCCGTTTTGGAGATTAGCCGGAACAAACAGATAGACAAAAATGTTAAAAATTGCTTTTTTGTTATAAGTACCGTATATACTTTCATATGCACTTAGTAAAAAGTTGTTATTTTGACATTACAAACAGACACTTCAATTGTATTTATTTGTATAAGTAGATGCATTTATTTATGTAGCACGTCCGTGTTTGGGTCACTGAAGTTGATATGTGTACCTATTTGGTCCTTTTGTAGTACGGAATCCTAAAAATTGTCACAATCCGATTAATAGTTTCGGAGAAATGCGTGGATAAACATATACATATACTTAAGTACATACACCTATAAAATTTGTATTTTTGTTTGGAAGCCCTAATAGATCGATTATCCTATGTGAATATATTGCAGTCCCAATAATATTACATTAGGTACATACGTGTCGAATTGATAACCTCCTTTTTTAAGTCGGTTAAAAATAATTGATACCTATGCCACAAAGTGCAGGTCTGTGCTACATAGGCCACTCGGTCCTGCTTGATAATTGTCGAAGGACGAATACAGTTTTAGGAGGATGTATTCGTAATTCTCAATAGTACCTCGTAAATCTTGAAGAAATCCTTGCTAGGATTTATTCGTAGACAAAGTCTTATTTTACTTTGGTCTATATTATTCTGGCCATCGACTATCGATATTCAGTCATAAAATGAGTAGGTAACCTACCTAACGAAAAACAGGAAAAACTATCCAAATTGAGTTATGCCTGTACTGATTAGTTTATTTCCAGGATAAATCTAAGTAGTTAGTTTTAATTACGTTCATGAACTGCCTGTGGCTGAGATTCCGCCCGCGTAGGTATAGGTCCCTAACAGAAAGTAATATATAGTTTCTATCACAGCTGTAGGTACTTACTAAATTATCAGGGTATAATAATTGCAGAATACCTGTTAAATAATAAATGATTTTATTTCTGTAAGTAGGTTTATACAAACACTTTTACACGTCAAACATGTTTTTTTAAAAACTAGATGAGGCCGGCGGCGTTTAAACAAACTCAGAGGTCACAGTCTCTTTTAAAGTCCAGATATAATCTTGGTCAGATCATAATTATGAAGACCATGTAGGTTGGTGTCTGAAATGGTCTTTTGAGGAAAGAACCACACAGATTGAGTGGACCTGTCCAGTCAGTGCAAGCATAACAAGAATTTAGTACAAATTCTAGACCCACTAAAAAAAGTTAAAAAAACGTTAAAGTTTAGAAACGTGGCGCCTCGATAGAGGGTAGGGGAGAGAGCCCGCCCCCCGCCGGAGATACTTAAGTAGTTTTTTTTAACGGTTTTTTGCCCACATTTTGCGAATTGTATCCCCTCCAGCGCTGCGGGTAGTGCAGCCTCTTCGCCCTTGCGTAACAAAGCACAGGCATCAAGCGAGCCGGAGTGACCGAGGGAGGTGTGTCCATGAATTTCGTGATGGTAGCGTACTTACACATACTATAATTTGTTGTGATGCCCTATAAATAGAGCGTAAATAGAGCTTAATTAGTGCAACAATAAACAAATAGTGCCTCTTTGGTTTAAAAAATAAAGACCATTTTACTGTGTATGCTGGCATAACGATCAAGCTAGCGTACACATGGCCGTACTTGAAAACGGCTTATATTGAAGCAACAGAATTTACACGCACGCTATGCTAAATTTCATAATGATTGCTGACAAAGGAACGGAGATATTGAACAAGACTTTTGAATAACACTCTGACTGGCGATAAAACAGCGTAGTACACCAAATTAGTTCTTTCAGAAAGGGAACTCTTCTTTATATAAACGCTATTTGTATAAATAGTGCGTGTTTGGGCCCAGCCAGTACAAATACTTTATGTGAATGCGCAGTGGAACAATACATAAAAATGTAAGTATGTAAACTTCTATTCACAGTAGAAGAACAGACATGTTCAGAAGTGTTTTAATAACTTTTTTAAGTATTTTCTACTAATTAAACCCTATCTACGCTATTTATAGGGAGCTTTTGCTTGCGGCTTCGCCCGCGTGTTTTTCGGAAAATATCTCACGGGAATATACTACTGGGATTAAAAGTACCGTAAGTTCCGTAATACTCTACTGGTTTACGCGGCGCACGCCAGAAAGCTCCCAGTCGGCATGAAACATCTTCAACAATCATCATAGCATCATACTTCAACTAATTTATACAAAACCTTAATGAAGTATACACCTTAACCTTCCTCATGAATCATTCCGTCCATTGGTGAAAACCGGATGAAAAATCGTTCGGTAGTTTTTGAGTTTATCGCGTTCAGACAGATAAACGCGGCGGGAGGACTTTGGTCAAAATTATGCCGGTCACGCTCTAATAAAAAATAAGAAATAACTTTTGACAGAGTGGACCGATTTCAATTTAAAAAAATAGGTATTTATAAAAAAAAAAACAACTGACTCCAAAAAAAACACCACAAAGTGAAAAATAACTTAAATTTCGGAAGTCGGTGTCTTTGGTTCAGTATTTTCGTTTTTTGCCACCGTCTTCCGAAATTAAAGTTATCTTTCACTTTGTAGTGTTTTTCATGGAAGTCGGTTGTTTTTTTATATACATTTTTTTTCTTCTTCCTCCTCTCCAGCGTTATCAATTTGTTAAGCAAGATGCAGTAAAATGTTGTATAATGTACTACTTACTTACATAAATAAGGTTTTTTTTATAGAAAAGATACACGTTAGAGGAGCTCGTGGCTAAGTAATAAAAGCCGCACGGGTCGATCCATCAGGTTAAGCTACGCTTGCCGGGGTTGTCCGTGGATGGGTGACCATCTTTACATACCGAGACTCCTCCGTGCCTCGGAAAGCACGTTAAGCCGTTGGTCCCGGCTGTCATTCGTAGATCTTTGACAGTCGTTACTGGTCGTCAGAAGACCGAAAGTCTGACAACCAGTCTTACCAAGGGGTATCGTATTACCCAGTTACTGGGTTGTGGAGGTCAGATAGGCAGTCGCTCCATGTAAAATACTGGTATTCAGCTGCATCCGGTTAGACTGGAAGCCGACCCCAACATAGTTGGGAAAAGGCTAGGCAGATTGATTTTATAGAAAAGATACACGTTGTTTTTTAAAGTTATGTTGGTTGTAATGGAACGCACGGGAGGGAAAAGTATAGCATATCTATTGTTTTCGCTAGATAGATAGCCTATACCGATGATTGTGAGACGACATTCAAGGACAGATAAATGTATACTGTCTACCATCAATAGCAATCTGTCTTTTACTGAAAATAGGTTATTGGGTTCGGCCGTAAGTCACAGGCATAAATTTAAAGTACTTATTAAAACTCTGAACCTCAACTCTAACGAAAAACTTTAAAATATTACCAAATGTATCAATATTGTTATAAGGTTTAATTTAAAATTGCGAAATGTGTGATGAGTTGATGACATAAGAAGGGCGCTCCAAAAATCATGAAATAAGTGTGTCGTAATTTATGAATGACGTGCCCGGCGACTTCGTTCGCATAAGATAAGTAACAGCCAAATTCTATTAAAATCACCTCGTCCCCCGACCCGCCGCCGCCGCGTTGCATCGCCCATCCGCACTATTACTTCGTTTTCGCCTAGTGTTTTTTATTTTTGCTCGGCTCCTAACAGTCGTAGCATGATAATAAATAGCCTATAACCATCCTCGAGAATTGGGCTACCAAATGCAAAAAGAATTTTTCAAATCCGACTGGTAGTTCCAGAGATTAGCGCGAAATAGCTTTAATTACATGGGTTTTAAGTTTTTGTGCGGAACTCTAATTCTTTTGCGAAAATAAAAGTTGCTTAAGTTACTCCGTATAACATCAGTTATCTGGCAGTGAAGGTCCCGTCAAAATTGGTCCAGCCATTTCGGAGATTAGCCGGAACAAACAGACAGAAGGCAAAAATATATATATATTTTTTTTTTGTTATTAGTACCGTAGATAATTTCATACCATCTAATAAAAAGCTGTTATTTTGACATTACAAACAGACATTTAAATTTTATTTATATAGATAATAATTATTCCACTAGTTTGCATTAAAAAAAACAGCCTGAATAAAACACTTACCGACACTGGTTCGCACTTGCACGCACTGAAGTTAACCTGAGATAACTTAACTTTACAATACTTATTACTTTCACTGTTGTCAGTGGTTAATTCTTAAATATTTAACTAGCGTCTGAAAAACACAACAGTCTCATAGAGGGATCGAACACCAATTAATTGACCAATCTGAAAATATTTCTCCTAACACCTCCCGCTTGAGAAGAGGTTTTGAAACAACTGATATACTCTGTGCAACTGACAAACGAAAAAAAAAGGTAATGTCGCGGTCCATGTTTTTTAGAATTGATTTATTACATTTTTTTTTCTTTTGTCAATTGTTTAAAAACCTCGTTCTGAGAAGGAGGTTGAATGATTAACAGATGTGGATGTAATTAGGGTGCTCATAGACGGCCAATTATATAGGTATAGGTAACTCAACTGTTTTGTTGAATCGGTCTTTAGTGGCAAGTCTTCTTAGAGCGGATGAGTGAGGCTAAATTATAACTACCACATGATGTGTTTTGTGTGTGCGATTGTTCCTAAATATCCCTAGGATGATATAATTTTCGTTTTTTTCAGCTAAAGTTAGGGTTAAAGTCGGGTATTTTAATAATTTACGTTATACTAAGTGTAATTAGAAATTTTGGCGCCTAGAACTATTTTTTCAGAGCCGAACGCAACAGTTGTAGTTGCGATCTAAAATCGAACTGGTGTAAACTCTTCAATCTTGGCCTCCCTACCAAAGTGTAGGCCTCCCTAGTGAATTAATTAATTACTCTGTTTTCAATTTCACTTTCCTCGTAACAAAATTTATATCCGATTTTCTTAACCCATTGTACATCTAGATTTAATTTAGCAACTAAGCGGTAATCTGGCATCTTTGTTGTCAGTGTTGTGTTTACCCGTAATTGGGATATAGATTAGAATATTACCGTGTGGTTTATTATACATATGTATGTGTATGTATTTGCTATGGGTGAATCTTAAGTAAATAAATAAATAAACTCTAAGTATCTACTCACTACATACTTATCTCAACATTAAAGCTGTCATTTCAATTCAACCTCTTACACTCACTATTTAATTGTAAAAGAGTTGGACAATTAATTTAATTCAAAAAGTTGTTCGAAGCAAGTTGCCCGCTCCAAAGAGTAGATTCCTTACTATGGAGAAGAACGACGATGATTTGATATAGGTACAAAGTTTATCTAAAGCACACAATCCATGTCTGCCATGAATTGCTTGTATTCTTATATATTTGTACATCTATTACATAAGTTTCATGCTGGATTATATTCGCAATATGATTGTTACTGAATAAATAAATTGAATTGGAGAATAGTCGACCGTCTGCGGACACCCTAATACAGATTTGTTTATAAACTGATATTCTAACTGACGGGACCCACTTATATTATGCTTAGATGGTTTTCTATGAACACATTGGTGTTTGTAAGGGCCCATTGTATTACGGGTTCATACTATGTAAATAATATCTTGATGTATGGGCATTTTGTCACATTACATTTATTCTTATGCAAAAAGCTACTCTATTTGATATGATTTTAGGGTTCTTTTTAATATGTATAAGCAAAAATTGGTGATCAAAGCTCCTTGTGAAAGAGTTTAAGCGGCGAAGTACGCACAATCATTTTGGCTAAATCTGCCGCTAAGCAGTATTGTTAATTAAAAAACAAAACTAAGCTCGTTGGATTTTCTACGAAAGTGAAAGTGGAAAATCCAAGAGCGCGGTTTTATTTAGACATTCATTTAGGTTTCACCTAATGTTGGTGAAAAGTCGAAACGGTTACAATATGCCCGACGTATCTTAGCGAGTCGTACGCTTAGTGTGACTTTTTTCCTATAGAAAACGTAACTACTACGTTTGTGTATCGAGTAATAAATGTATGAAAACGTAAAAAGCGCCCCTGGCGGAAAGTATTGTAAACCGAAACAGCGAGTGTAAGATTTTTAACGGTACTAGAATAGTTCGGTATTGTAAACGTAACGTTCATAGTAGCGTTTCGGTGAACATTTTGCGTTATACTGCGAGTGTAAGTTATACTTTGACGTGTCGAACCGTTGTCGTTGCGTTTGTAAACGTAAACTTTGTAGTAAAGTCACTCACCCGGTGTGTGATAGTTGAATTGTAGTTTTTAATAGTTACGTTCATGTTATTTGCTTCCTTTCTGCTCGGTTCCTAAGGGTCGTGGCGTGATGTTAAATAGCCTATGACTGTCATAGAAAATTGGGCTACCAAACGCAAAAAGAATTTTTCAAATCCCACTTTTCGTTCAAAATTTCATGGGTTTTAGTTGTTTTGTGCGGAACCCTTATTATTTTTCTAAAATAAAAGTAGCCTAAGTTATCCGCCGTTACATCAGCTATCTGCCAGTGAAAGTCCCGTCAAAATCGGTCCAGCCGTTACGGAGATTAGCCGGAACAAACAGACAGACATATAGACAGACAGACAAAAATGTTAAAAAATTATTTTTTGTTATAAGAACCGTTCCTATGCATTTAGTAAAAAGTTGTTATTTTGACATTACAAACATACACTTCAATTTTATTTATTTGTATATATGTATAGACTATATAGCTGTGCCCCGCGACTTCGTTCGCGTGGAAGTCGTAAGATACACAATATACTAAAATAACAGCCATATTTTAATAAAGGTCCCTCGTCCCCCGACCCGTCACATTGCATCGGCCGCCCGCACTATTACTTTGTTTTCGCTTAGTGTTCTTTCTGACTTTTTTCTTTTTGCTCGGCTTCCAACGTTCCAAGGGTCGTAGCGTTCACCGGACACGGGTGCTTCGGGAGGTACCTGTTCCGGATAAGGCGGGAGGAAACGCCCGGGTGTCACCACTGTGTGGATCGCCCGGAGGACACGGTGGAGCATACGGTGGAGGTCTGCCCGGCTTGGGCGGAGCACCGCCGTGTCCTCGCGGAAGCGATCGGCGGCGGCGATCTCTCGCGTCCGGCCCTGGTCCAGGCCATGGTACGGAGCGAGAGTGCATGGGAAGCCATTACCTCCTTCTGCGAAGCAGTAATGCTCGTGAAGGAGGAGGCGGGACGCGTGAGGGAGAGGCAAGCTTTGCACCCTCACGCCCCTAGTCGCCGCAGGAGACGCCCTGGGCGTCGGGAATTGGCAGCTGATTCCCGGCCACCGTAGGCGCGGGCTTGCGGACGGCGAGCAATGGGTAGCTCGCCGTCCGGTAAGGACCAAGCCCGAGTCGACGGCGCGTCGTGTTCCACGCGCGCCTCAAAGAGATGTCAGCACTATTGACGGGGTCCGCTAGGGCCGATGCCAGCTAGGGTTGCGGGATGTTCGAAAGAGTTACCGTGGCCCCGGCACAGGCAACAGAAGGAACACGGGTGGGTTTTAGTCAGTAAAAGTCTGACACGCCCTCCCGCTCCGCCCAGAGCGGGAGATGTCATTTGATGATTTCCCATCCACAAAAAAAAAAAAAAAAAAAAAGGTAGCGTCATGTTAAATAGCCTATATACATCCTCGAGAATTGGGCTACTAAATGCAAAATAATTTTTCAAATCCGCCTTTTATTACAATTTCATGAGTTTTATTTTTTTGCGCGGATCCCTAATGATTTTTCTAAAATAATGTCTGTTACTCCCCGTAACATCAGCTGTCTGCCAATGAAAGTCTCGTCAAAATCAGCTCAGCCGCTTCGGAGATTAGCTGGAACAAACAGACAGACAGATAGACAGACAGACGAAAACTTTAAAAATTGCTTTTTTGTTATAAGTACCGTTTACACTTTTATGCATTTAGTAAAATGTTGTTATTTTGACATTACAAACAGACACCTTTATTTTATTTATTTGTATAGATGTATAGATAAAGATTAGTGTTTCCTTGGTGTAGGTACTGAGGTACTATTTTGTATTATAATAGGATAGGATTTAAGAAGCTAAACCTTAATGTTTCCACTACTTACTGGGATTTAACTCAGGCCTGCTCTGTGTGAGATGGAATGGCACACACGTGTCAGATGTCTTCAAGTGATGGATGGATATTATATAGGTAAAGAAATTGAATCATAAATCTATATAAAAATAATAAAAACTTTATTTTATATTTACACCTTATATTATATTTAAGCCTTAAACGAAGTTTATAGATATTTTTTTACGTAGATATGTGCAAATATGCTGTCAAATTAATAATTGTGAACAACAATTTTACATAGCTATTATATCGAAGAAATGAAAATACTTAGTGTCTTAGGGGCTTGGTGGTGGTGGTGGTTTGTGGTACTTAATAGTGTGTGGCAATAGGCTCACCCCCTATTACAAAGGACTTAAACATTACTGGCGAAAAGTGGGTCTACTATAGGTACACCTCTGCTTAACCTTTCGGGGAATACAGGCGTGATGTTAAGCTTGTGTTTGAAAATATTTAGTGCATCTTCATACAAACTGTTTTACTTCAAGTTTGCGGGTAGGTAAGTTTGTTTTAAACATAAAGGCTCCCGCAGACTGGCGAAATGCGACGGTGCGACGCGTTTCTGGTAAAACAATTTCTATTAAGTTTTCATAGAAATTGTTCTACTAGAGTCGGATTGCGCCAGTCTGTGGGAGCCTTAATTTGTATTCAGTATTTTTTTTTTTTTGTATTTTGACATTTCAACAACATTCATTGCGTTATTTACGTTGTTGAGCAGACAAATTTTTCGAACTTAAGAAGCAATGGATTAGGAATATACTTCAAAATCATTCAGATTGTGATTGAAAGTGTGTTACGCAATTAGAGTATGGCAATTAGGGTAGGTGGCATATTTTTAATAGAAAAAAACCCTAATAAATAAAAATTGAAAAACAAAAAAAATACTGTTTTTCTTTTCACAATCGTTCAATTGGCATATAATCATATACCTAAGCACACATTTTTATACGTATCATATATTGATTCTACACAGCCTGTAGGTACTTTGAATTCTTTATCGCCTTATAATAGTTTAGATAAATAATTTTCCTTATAGATTAGCGAATAATTATAACACGTATAATATAAATGAATTGTCATCTCCGATATAACAAAAAAAAAGAACTAGTCGAAAGTCATGACCGCTTTTAGATAAAGGGACCCATTGTCTATGCTGCAACGCATCTGCTACCAAACTGTCTACATTCCTTTCACAGTTATTTTACCTCTAATATCAACCTTACCGACGACAATAAAAATTTACTGTGATTCTGACAAAGATGCAAAATAAAGGCTCGCGCAGACTGCCACGATCGACATCGGTAGACCAATTTCCATGAAGTTTTCTTAGAAATTGTTCACCGGTGTCGAGTCGCGTCGTCGCGTCGCGCCAGTCTGCAAGAGCCTTAACTGTGAACGGACTGTAGAGTCGCAAGATGTCATGTCACAAAACGGGACGACAAAGCAGACTGCCATGGATTATCACGAAGGTGCTACTTTACCACCGAGTCACACTTTACGTATTAAGAGGGTTGTCACATTTTGCACCTCTCTCGCTCACACGGGGCCAAATTTTTAATAACGTTAAATGAAAAGATGCATTTTTGAAAAATGTAATCAATGGGCGGTCTACAAAATAATATTAGTTTAATAGGTAATTATTAAAAACACATTTTTATTGTGGCATTTATTTACATAATCTCAAAAACAGATCATAACACTTAATTACATAAGTTTATTAGATAACACAATAGAAATGTGTTTTTGAATAACTACCTATTAAATTAATATTATTTTGTAGATCGCCCATTGATTACATTTTTCAAAAAAGCATTTTTTCATTTAACATTCTTAAAAATTAGGTTTTGTGTGAGCGAGAGAGGTGCAAAATGTGACAACGCTCTTAAAGGCCGATCATATATCGTCTCATTCATTACTTCAAAACAATTTCAAACTTTGGTTCAGAACCTTTCAGCGAGTTTTTTTATTTTGAATCTTAACGCGACTGAATAACGTTCTTAATGCGAAATTGACAACATAGAGTTAAATATTAAAATTATCTTTTTTTAACATTGTCTGAATAAAGTTCGAAATTCAAAAATGGCTCGATGGCTTAACCTGGACCTGTGTCTTATAGATACATCTTGTTTTGTAATAAGGTCGATAATTACTTATTTCTGGTAAAAGGGCATTAGGGTGCTTACATAAAGAAACAGGTTTCCGGTACAGACAAACCCGTGCAGGTCGGTAGCGATCGGTACAGGGTTATTGTGGTAGTAGGCACCGACAAATTTAAACCTGTTTCTTTATAAGTGAGCACAAAAGATAACATGATAATATTATACCTGCACCAATCGGTACCAACCCGCACAGACTCGCCTGTACCGGAAACCTGTTTCCTTATGTAAGCACCCTTAGTGAGGATTGCGCAGACACCTTGAAGAGTTCCTTTCCTACTGCACGGGAATAAAATCTCGAGCACAATAAGGACATGCCGATCTATGGATCTATTCTTAGATCTCGACGTGAAAACTTAGGTGACGCGAGCTTGAAGTGAGCTGTCATTCCACCTGATGCTAGGGATTGACACTATTGACAGCTCATTTCACCAAAGAGTTCTCGTTGAGATCTTAACAGAATAGACCCGATGAGTTATAGCACTAAATGACTTTCCAATCAATAAGAGACAGCGATAGTCGAAAATTAATCTCGATAAATAAATTAACTACTTCTAACTATGGTATTTCCCGACGAAGGCGTTGCAGTTGGGGCAGTAGTGGTCCACGTTCATGCAGGCAGGTGTGCAATAAGGTATACACATACAAGGCCAGCACCTGGAAATATGCAAAAAGAATGTAAATATATAGTTTTAGAATTTAGATTTTTGATCACGTGAAAAAAATATTGTCATGCTCTCTGATGAATTGATGATGAATGAATAGAAGAAGATTGTATTGCAACTTGCTCGAATTAAGATATTAAGTCAACAAATTATATAGCACTAGCATAGTTTGTTGCCCCACTTCTTCTTCCCAGCTAAAGCACTAGGAAGTGGTGAAGGGCGGGCGTTTTGAGGGACAGTCTCACGTAATTTTGACGTTCACAAAGTGCTGGTTCTCAGCCTAGTTTGAATAAATAACTTTTGATTTAGATTTTTAAGAGGGCTGTCGCATTTTGTCAATTGGCGAACTAATATTTCGAATAGGAATAAGATTCCCTTTCAATTTCGAACTAGGTACAAGTAACTCTAGGCCATGCACTTGATATCAACTTGATATTTCGGTTTAAAGATATTTATTCCTCAAAGAACGATTACAGTTCACTTAAAAAGAAACTTAACTAAATTAACAATAAGCTGCAGTTTACATTACGTCGTTCAAGCCATCCAAGAAACTGAACACCATAGTTTAATTAATAAAATATAGGAAGTAAATAAAAGACAAGCAAAACTTATGTGTCAACTAATAAAAAATAAAAACTAAACTTATGTATCTAATAAATAATTCCTTAGGCCTTTTTTAAGTGTTGGTATACACATGCGTGTGCACTCTCTGACTATTTTTGATAATTTATTATATAGCCCAACCCCCTCATACTGTATAGTTTTCCTGCCACACAGCGTTCTCACTCTTGGTACTTCCAGGTCGTCTTGATTACGGGTATTATATCTATGAGTCTTACGTTGGTCTTAAGGATATTTCAGATAGTCATGCATGTATGGTATGTATACAATTGTTGTAGCTATTTAAGATTCGGTTCAGCCAATCTACTCTTGTTATCTATTTGATGCCTAGGATTGGAATAGAATCCGCTACCTACCTATAACGCAGCAGCCACAGCCACTGCGCCATCATGCCACCAACCATCATGAAATGAAAACAAACAAATGAATAACTCACCCCATGATAAGGAGGCAGATTGCCCAAAGATGTGTTCTCACAGAAGGACGGACTTGAATATTCGTTAAGATCTGATGGCGACAGGACTGGCAGACGATCAGCGCAGGCTCCGAACCCACTGGCTGACCAATCAACACAGGACTTGTGACGTAATGTACTGGCGCTGGTTGCACGTGAATCACTGTGATACCTGGTTCTGGACCCGTGTTGGGACCAGAATAGGGAGGCGGGTTTGCTGGATGGCTCATATTTTCTGAAAAAAAAAAAAAAATGTAAAATTGAGAACTATTAAACTCTGAATGTAGCATACACTATCAATGAGATACTTGATATCATATGAGATTATTATTCGTAGGACAAACATAGAAATAACTCTTTTAGAGAAAGAACTACTTCTTGGTGAAGCAGAACATCTCGAACTCGTGTTTTAGATTTATAGGACGGATAACTGTACATAAGTTACAATTCTGTTACAACACTAATTCAAATAAGTTATAATTCTTCCTTCGTTCCTTCTGAAGGACATTGTCTTTCTGAAGGCCCGCCTCGCGGATGTTCTGGCGAAGTTAGATGCATCCCAAAACACCGTCGTCGATTTGCGTAAAGAATTTACCGAGTTGCGCAACAGTGTGGCGGTAACTAGGTCATCAGTCGATGCATCTAACGTAAACATGTGTCGCGGAGCCGGCCTCGATTTATCGTCGTCAAATTCTGCGTCAGCAGTTTTGTCGCCAGCGCACCCGTCGTTTGCTGAGATTGCAGAGCGCCCCGCCCGCGTGCACCGCAGCCCCGCGCCCGTCATCTTGGCTCCTCCACGCAACGCCGCCCGAGCCCCTCGCCCCGTCCCGCTGCCAGTGTCTGCAGCCCTGGCGAAGCCCATAGAAAAGGAATCCACTAGCGTCACCGCGAGTGCCCAAGGAGCTCCAAGTAGGAAATCTATGCCAAAAAAGGCACCGAATAAGGCTGATGAGGAGGGTTTCGTGACGGTGCAAAGGAGGAAGCGCCGGTCGCGAACAAACAAGAACCGCTGCGGCAAAGCTCCTACGGAGCCCGAAGTCAGCTTGCGTGCCGCAAAGCCGAACACACCGGTGTACATCTCCCGCCTACACTACACCACTAAGGCGGAGGACATCGTGGAGTACGTGCGTCAGAAGACGAGGTACGCGCCGAGGGTGCAGTTACTGGAGTCGCACCGCAACGTCAACTTCAAGGCGTTCGTGGTGCGCATACCAACATGCTACCTGCACCTGGTGATGGAAGAAAGCTTTTGGCCGCAGGATGTGGTATTCCGCCGCTTTCGCGGACTAGTGCCACCAGAACGCACAAAGACTTAGTGCAACTAAATGATACTAACATAGTTATTAAGTTTTATTTGTTAACAAAATTGTTACTATACTTATTATGTATACTTAGGTTAAGGTATGTATCTATGGGTCTTTGTTACCTGATAATAAATGGTTATATTATTATTATATTATATATAATTCATTGATCATCGTCTATTTCATTGTGTTTAGTGTTGCCTTATTTAGGCGATTATCTGTTATATTGTATACAACATAGACTATATAGAGGTACGTATCTATAAAGATGTGTATTTGGTTTTTGAACTGTTTTCTTTTTATAATATGTATGTGTTCGCTTAATTTTTTTTCCGTCTCTAAACGTGAGGACTTTTGGCTCACTGTTTACTATTATATTACTATCTTGTTTTAATGTAGCTGTTAGTCCTCCTTAATTGTTAAATAAATAAATCTTTCGTAACTTCTAGAATGTTCGCTAATCACTTGAAAACTATCAGGTGCATTAATATGGACTATCAACCAAAACATGCAACATACAACCACCAAACCTGCCTGCCACCACTTGTTTGAAACTGGATAGTATCAAAAACACAACACAACACCCAAGATACAAAGATTATTTGGGCCAGAACACTGACCATTTAAAGAATAAAATATTGTACTAAATCACATGCCTACTTCGTTTTGTACACCTTTAGAGCTATAGTCAGACTGAAAAGATAAAACAATCCATTCTCGTCCAAGAAGATAGTGTCAATTGTCGTTTGGTTCCAATGTCGTATTCTAGAAACTTCTTCCTTTTTAAATAAAAACAATGCTAATACCACCAATACTTACAATTTTTTCTTATAAAAAAACTACACAAGAACAATGCAAATCCAAGTCTTCAACTAAATACGCACTTAATTCTTTGTCTGTCACACGTCGATTTTTGAAGCTTATCCAGTAATGTCTTAACTAGCCATGAAAAACAACAACACTGAAAAAATATCTAATTAAAATTTACCAAAAAAATAATGTATATCTCTATATATCTGTACGATACTACTGACGTTAATGAGGTTCGAATAAAAAGGATTTATTGAGTTATCAGTTAATGTGACGAGTTAAAAAGATAACGACTAATAAAAGCATTCATTTTTATTAATGGAAGGTTGTGCGTGTGTTTGGCCATTGCCCATTGAATATGCGATTACCTTACCAATCCTTCCAATATACCTAGTAACGACGAGAAAATCGGAAGTGATCAACAGTAGATCTACAAGCCACTAGATCCTCCACGTAATTCATGTCTGCCAATGGAATCAAAACTAGATATTCTTGTCATTTTCCATTCATTGTCATCATAAGAGACAATGGTAGTATTTGCAGGATAAAGGTGTCCAACATTGGTGTTTTTTTATAACTATATCAGGGGGCCAACCACCACCTCTTAACCCTAGAAGCCTAATCTACGTCTGCGAGGCGTACACGAAACCGAATATCGTTTGTCTCTTTCTAACGGTTGAAGCTAGCGCGTCGTGCTCTTTCGCCAACTCAGTGGTCGCCTGGAGCTAGCGTACGGTGCTCGTATCGTTAAGGTAAGTCCCGGCTTTTTTGATTTATCGAAGTATAGCACGCCTGCGAGACGTATGTTTAGGCTTTGCGTAACTTTTAATTAGGTTTATGTGATTTTACTTTTGTTCGTTTTTCGTATATTGTATGTCTATTTTCGGCGTTGTTTCAGATAATATAAAATATGTCACGGTCTCGAAGATGAGCTAGAAATGTTTGGTAACTGTTTATAAAATAATGCCGAATTAATTATATTCCTGGATCTGAGGTGACAATAGATGAACAGTTATTCGGTTTTAGAGGTAGATGCCCGTTTCGGATTTATATACCGATCAAACTGGATAAATACGGGATCAAGTTTCCGATGATGTGTGATGCAACTTCCAAATACATGGTTGATGCTGATCCATATAAAGGCAGGAGTACAAATACTAACGGTGTACCACTTGGTGAATTTTATGTGAAGTAATTGTCACAGACTATTCATGGATCGAACAGAAACATAACCTGTGACAATTGGTTTACCTCCATACCGTTAGCCAAAAGTTTACTTCAACAACCTTATAATTTGACTCTAGTAGGCACTGTACGATCAAATAAACGAGAGATCCCTGAACGATTGAAGAACTCGAGATCTCGTCCTGTTGGCAGCTCTATGTTTTGTTTTGATGGCCCCCTGACACTTGTATCGTATAAGCCAAAACCTGCAAAAATGGTATATCTTTTATCCTCTTCCGATGAAAATGCAGTAATAAATGATTCAAGTGGTAAACCTGATATAATTCTATTCTACAATCAAACGAAAGGCGGAGTAGACTCGTTTGACCAAATGTGCTCCGCAATGTCGTGCAGTCGCAAGACTAATAGATGGCCGATGGCTGTATTTTGTGCTATCCTAAACATGGCTTTTGTTAATTCTGCTATAATATATGGGCATAACATGATAAGGGATAATAGAAAACCATTGAATAGAAGAAAATTCATGAAGCAACTCAGTACAGATTTGGTCACGCCTTGGATGGAGAAGAGACTAGAAGCTCCGACGTTGAAAAGATCTTTGCGAGAAAGTATAAACCAAATTCTCGTAAAACCTACAGATTTTAATAATGAAAATCAAGAAGAAGAACCTGAGCCAAAAAAACGTAAATACTGCGCTTTTTGTTCCTATAAAAAAAGGAGAATGTCCAAATTGGTTTGTTATAAATGTAAAAATCTGTGTGTGGTGAGCACAAGGTTGATATTTGTGTAGACTGCTCTTAAAGTTTACCTAGTCTTTTGAAGTCTGATTAGTTTTAATATTTGCTCTAAGAATATTTAATTAGCGTTAAAAAAAGAACATTTTCTATGAAAAAATAATATGTTTCTGTTGATTTTGAAGAAGTTGTTTTTTTTTGTTCCAATTTATTCACCTAGTTTTATTTTTGTAATAAATAACTGTGATTATAGTAATTATTCATAACAATGTTGTTTTATTTTTAGCTTATATACCAAATTTAAATTTCTACTACAAAAAAAAAACTAAATAAGGCTATTTTTACATAAAAAATTTGAATTATATGTGTACGCCTCTGAGACGTATGTTAAGGCTTTGTGTACTTCTGAAATAGATTAGGCTTCTAGGGTTAAAGCAATATTATTTTAATGTTACTTCAGTATGAGAAAGAGATGAAGCTATACAGGACGTCTAGCTCCATCTCTTTCCCACACTCAAGTAAGATTACAATAATACTGCGTTAAGAGGTGGTGGTCTAGCTCCTGTACGTATCATAAATTAAAGTCGCTTTTCGGGTCTGTCTGTGAGACCGCGTTGTTCATTTAAAATACGCAACAGATTTGATGCGGCTTTCGCCATTATTTAGAAAAATATCCGGATGATTTATGTGATTATCTGTTAAGACCGTGTGAAGCAGGGGCGGGCGCTAGTTATTATAAAGTATTCATCTGACAATAATCATTTACTTATAAAGGAAAATAAATAAAAAATCCCTCATTGTGAATCGTTGTGATGTAGTATGTATGTACCTACTATTACAATGTGTGTAACCAAGTATATAACCCGTGTATTCACATAATAAAGGACAGTCTTGTATCAGATCTTGTGATGTTTCATTCAATCTGACACCCATCCTCACATGGCGACCCTGCCACTAAACAGGGTTTGAATCATGTGCGCGATTAGTGTGGACTTTGCTCTGCGCGGCAACTGTTTAAGTGAGACATACGTCAAAAGTGACTTTCAATCATGTGCAACTCAAAAGTAACTAATGAAGAGGTATTTCTCAATCAAAATAGCGCCGCTAAAAACACCGCGACCGTGGAGGAATTTAAATTTCATTTGTCGGCCATAAGTATCGTGTTAACAATCTTATGCACGATTTTATTTCTCGGCACAATATACTTCATATATAAAATTTACAAGAAATTTACAAGAAGTGTCATCCTGGCAGGGTCGCCACACGGTTATGTATTTTAAATGATATAGAAAGAGTAGATAACTCAGAAGATAGGAGGGTAATTTTAAATGACTTTCACTTATTACCCACAAGTGGCCACGCAGGAACAAAAATAATGTATAACAACATTAAAAAATATTATTTCTGGCCAGGACTCGAAAAGGATATAAATAACTTTGTTAAAAAATGTTCTATTTGTCAAAAACAAACGTATACGGTTATGGTAAAAGAACCCATGGTTATAACCACAACAGCACAATCTTCATTTGAAAAAATATTTTTAGACATACATAGTAGGGCCTCTAGATAGAGATTACAATAACTATACCTACATATATTATAACTCTTCAGTGCGAACTGTCAAAATATGTATATGCCTTTCCACTAGTGAGTAGAACATCAGCTGAAGTCGCTCGTGTGTTCGTTAACAACTTCATTCTAGTGCACGGGGTACCTCGGGAAATCGCTACTGACAGAGGTACGGAGTTTATGGCAGAAACATTTCAAGCGGTATGTACAATTCTTAATATTTCTAAACTGAACTCAACAGCGTATCATCATCAGAGCATTGGCGCTCTGGAAAATTCCCACAAAACCCTAGGGGCCTTTTTAAGAATACACATCAATCAAAGGCCAGACTCATGGAGTTCATGGTTGCCTTTTTGGGCCTTTGCATACAACACCACAGTACATTCATCGACAAAATTTACTCCTTTCGAACGTGTGTATGGAAAGAAATGTAACTTACCGAGTAACCTTTTAAGAACAGTAGAACCACTCTACAATTATGACAGTTATCCCCTTGAGCTTAAATATAGATTGCAGATTTCACAGGCAGAAGCACGGGAAAACTTAATTAATTCGAAAATAGAAAGGAAAAACAGACATGATCAATATGCCTAACCTAACCTATAAAATATAAAACAAATGATAAAATATTGATTTAAAATGAAACTGGTAATAAGCTCTCAAATCTTTATACTGGTCCTTATACTGTCATCAGAGATTTATCACCAAATGTAGAGGTAAACATCAATGGTAAAAATGATGTAATTCATAAAAACAGAACGAAGTTGTATTACTCATAATATTGTGTATAGTAACAATACCGTAATTACTGATCTACATTGCGATCGTGGCAGTAAATGATATACACTCATATTGCACTGGATAGATTATATTATATCAGCTAAAAAGAATGTCACATGTATGGTTTGCAAGAACTAACAAAACATCAATTGTAAATATAATATTCATAGATAGATAAGTATCATATTATTTTATAAAATAAAAAAAAAAAAACGCCGCGAGTATCAAAGGCATAATCATTAGATATTGATAATTTTCAGTACATGTAACCACATATTTTATATAATAAAAAGTAGAAAAAAAATCCATAGAAAGGATTTTTTTTTAATTGCCTTGGGAGGTGTGATGTAGTATGTATGTACCTTCTATTACAATGTGTGTAACCAAGTATATAACCCGTGTATTCACATAATAAAGGACAGTCTTGTATCAGGTCTTGTGATGTTTCATTCAATCTGACACCCATCCTTACATCGTAAACAGTTTATTGTCTGTTGGACTTCCCCAACTTATTACTATTTGAACAAAAATAGTTCATTATTTATTACTATTAGAACAAAAATGGTTCTATAAGTAGGTACCTATAGTTTTTTTGTTTGTTTGTAGTATGTAAGTACAGATGTTCGAAGACTGCAAACCAGATTGAAATTATTAGAACGTTTCAATGATTCAGACAGAACGTTTTTTCGACATCTATACCAGAAAAGTAATCCCTCTAAAGTTATGGTTTCTTAGAAGGACGGGGTTTGTCTTTACGGTGTCAAAAACGCTCTTTAGGAAAACACGCCAACTTACTTTCATAAATATCGTTTCAGTGACGTCATTCGCCGGTGAATTACGGACACGGTGGCGGCTAAACTGCTCTTCTACTAAACCGTAGAGAGTGGTGACATCCGGCGCTATCAGGGCAGCCAGCCTCGCAACCATATTGCTGACAGGTCAACATATTTATTATGCACTAGCTGTGCCCCGCGACTTCGTTCGCGTGGAAGTCGTAAGATACACAATATACTAAAATAACAGCCACATTTTAATAAAACTCCTTCGTCCCCCGACCCGCCGCGTTACACCGCCCGCCCGCGCTATTACTTCGTTTTCGCGTAGTGTTCTTTCTGACTTTTTCTTTTTGCTCGGCTCCTAAGAGTCGTAGCGTGATGTTAAATAGCCTATTACTATCCCAAGAATAGGGCTACCAAATGCAAAAATAATTTTTCAAATTTTTGGGCAGAACCCTAATTATTTTTCTAAAATAAAAGTAGCCTAAGTTACTTTCCGTAACATCACCTATCTGCCAGTGAAAGTCCCGTCACAATCGGTCCAGACGTTTCAGAGATTAGCCGTAACAAACAGACAGACATACATACAAAATTATGTTAAAAATTGCTTTTTGGTTATAAGTACCTTATATACTTTCATATGCATTTAGTAAAAAGCTATTATTTTGACATTACAAACAGACATTTAAATTTTATTTATTTGTATACATACGAAACTGTGGTGCTGTTCTGGACAGATCCCACCGTGAAAATTTAGGTGAAGTGAGCGTGATGTGAACTGTCATCCCACCTTACTCTACTAGGGATTGAGCTCACTTCAAACTCACTTTACCTAAGTGCTCACGGTGTGATGTTTACAGAATAGATCGGCTGTATCGACTGACATCATAAAAATAAATAGTGAGAATTGACGCTGCCTGCACCATATACTTACTTAAAAAATTAAGGAGTCTCTTAAGAATATTTTCCTGTAGCTACAAACGGTAGGTACGGAAGGTATCAAGGTACCTGCTCTTATGTCTTAAAATTATTCTACGTTGTATTTCGTGCTGATACAATATGGCTGACGTATCTTGGCGATTCTGAACATAGGCTCTGCGGACTTTTGCGCATGTTCTCTCACTCACACTCGCCTCATGTCATGTGTTTTACTGCGCAGCCTCCTACGCGAAGTTCGGACTCGTCAAGATACGTCGGCCATTGCGTACATGAGCCAATGACTGTTAATTCTCTTTGATTATTAAGAACAAATAAGCAGGTACGTTTTCGCGGGCAGAGCACAGCTTGTTGATGAAACTAGCGAGATTAGCAGGAGCGATAACATGATATCAAAATTTATCAATAATTTGTCGTCAGTTCTAGGCTTTTATCTTAGAATTATTATTTCAATCTGGGTAGGTAAACATGTTTTGTCCCTAATGGTAAAGGTACGTTAACATAATTTATAAGGCTACATTTATACCAATACATTTAATTCAATTTAAAAAAAGGCTTTATAAAATTATTGAAATATATATTACACAAAAACTATTCACAGTCACTGGATATTTTTGATTTATTTAATAGGTAATGAAATTAACATAAAAGTATTGATTCAAAAACATTATAATACAGCACCCTAATTGCGTAACGTACTATCGATCACAATCTGAATCATTTTGAAGCAAACTGCTAATCCATTGCTTCATATGTTCGAAAAATTGGTCTGCTCAACAACGTAAATAACGCAATGAATGTTGTTGAACTGTCAAAATGAAACCCATTCCTACTGTACGAGTAAGTGTGTTAAGCAATTGCCCCGCTGGTCTTGAAATTGTGTTTTACCAACAATTCCGAAATAACTAGGAAGTGTTCGTGCATTACTCATATGTTAATTGAAAAAAATCTGCTCATCTGTTCGTAGCAAACATCCTAGGACAAATAAATTGCGGAGGTCCGGATTTTTGGAAACTAAGACGGATTTTCGTAGTAATCCGAGGTATTTCCAGGACCATTGCAAAAAAACGGCTTATTGGGTTCTTGGTTTAAAATCAAGCTTTTAAAGGCTCTTGCAAACAGGCGCGACACGTGACGCGACACAAAGGCACCGCGTGTCGTGAGACAAGCGGGGCCTTAATGTCGCGCTTCATTCGCGTCGCGAGTCGCGCCTGTTTGAAGAAGCCTTAAAACATAACACGCAGTCGGAGGCTACGTAATTCGCAAAATTGAAATACGAAAGTAATTCGCAAATTGAGTGACCAAAAAGTCATTAAATTTGCGAATCATACATAATTCGTACTAAAAAACATCTATAAAGTGAAAAATAAGTTTATTTTCGGAACTCGGTATCTTTGGATCTGTATTTTCACTTTGTAGTTTTTATTTGAAAGACAGTTATTTATTTATTTTTTTTTTTTGTAAAAAGTTTTGTGGCGGCATATCTACATCGCCACAATGGAACGCGTCACACTGACGTCACGCAAAATTCTGCATCGCGCAATCAGAGTTTACCGCGCGACTAGCGTATATACAACATCCCGACATCAACCGTCGGGCAGTAGCACACCAGACACAACACCCGTCTGGTCGGAGGATCCTCCCTTTTCTATGGATGATGAGTGAATTTTACACCCTGTTCCTCATGCCTTCATAGTTTTTTATTTTTCACTTTTTATTGGGTCGGTTTGTAATTTATCTAAATTACAATAGCCTTATGTCAACTACTTATCACCTTTTACAAATTATTGCTTTTCCCGATGCAGGGACGTTAATTGTCGAGGAGTTCTCCACTTCACCATCAGCTCCACTTCACCATATGCATTGTGAAGAGCATTAATTGTTTAGCAACCATATTAAAGTTATCGAATCCCAACCCTTGAAATACTTATTATTGAGCAGTTTCTGTGACCATCTGTGGTCTTCATAATCAGTGCCACTTCACAAAATGGTGCTTTCCAAGAGCAAATCCACGAATTACTATAAAAAATACCCAAATCGCTATAGGTGTGCTTATAAAATTGTAGGGTGTCCCTCAATTTTCATGGGATCCCCTCATCAGATTCTGACTTGGGACTTGACAATGAGACCACCTCGAGAGCATACCCTTTCAAAAAAAAAAAATTTCAAAATCAGTCCACAATTAACGGTGAAATCGGTGCGGTGTACATACATAAAATATATATATATATATATACTAGCTATGCCTCGCGACTTCGTTCGCGTGGAAGTCGTAAGATACACAGTATACTAAAATAACAGCCACATTTTAATAAAACTCCCCCGTCTCCCCCGACCCTCCGATTTGCACCGCCCGCCCGCGCTATTACTTCGTTTTCCCTTAGTGTTCTGACTTTTTTCTTTTTGCTCGGCTCCTAAGGGTCGTAGTGTGATGTTAAATAGCCTCCAAGTATCCTCGAGAAATGGGCTACCAAATGCAAAAAGAATTTTTCAATTATGACTTTTTGTTCACAATTTCATGGGTTTTCATTTTTTGCGCGGAAACCTAATTAGCATTCTAAAATAAAAGTAGCCTTCGTTACTCCCCGTAACATCAGCTATCTGCCAGTGGAAGTCCCGTCAAAATCGGTCTAGCCGTTTCGGAGATTCGCCAGAACAAACAGACAGACAAAAATGTTAAAAATAGCTTTTTTTATAAGTACCGTATATAATTTCTTATGCATTTAGTAAAAAGTTGTTATTTTGGCATTACAAACAGACACTTCAATTTTATTTATTTGTATAGTTAAATGTATACGTGACGAATTGAGAACCTTCACCTTATTTTGATGTCGGTTAAAAATTGTAAAGGCCTGGCGTTTGTCGATGGTAATAGCAGGCATACTTGTCAGTCACAATACTTTTGTGGTTCACTGTACAAGGTATTGCTGGAACCTGTTTTTCATATTTCTATGGCTATATAAATAATGTTCATAATAAATGTATGTGGCAGCCGCTGCAGGCAAATTATTAACAATCCATACACGTTTTTACTCAACATAATCTGTATTTAAGCTATGTACGATAATTTTTATCAGGTGTTGAACAGTTTTGAATTGCACAATATTTCTTCAGATAAATGTTTTTTTTTTCTCTAATAATATCATTTATAAACCTAATGCTTACCTAATTTATTAGTTAGGTATATTATAATTTGCGATATTTATGTCAATATAAAATAATTATTAACAAAGCTGTCAATTTAATTTTAAAGTCTTCTATTTTCCTCGTGATTATTAATATTTATGATAAGTACTTATATACCTACATTATGGACAAACCAAACCATAAAATTACCTAGTTATTTATTTTTACTCCCAAAGTCTCGCTTTTCCTCAATTTGGCTAGGTAAGTACTTATGCCCGTTTTCACTAATACTACGCGACGCCTAAAAGTATCGCCTAGCTTACTGTTGGATTTTCAACTGTCGGCGCAGAGCCAAGCATTGAAAATCAAGCAGCGCACTTTTATTTTGGCATTCATATATCGCCTACAGTAAGCCAACGTTCGCACAGACGTAAAATATCGCAGCAGGATTTTATCGTGCACTGGATTTTCAACTCTCAGTGTTGAGCCGAGCATTGAGAAACCAACAGAGTGCATTGCTGAGCGTTGAACATCCAGTGCGCGGAAAAAACTCGCCGCGATATTTTTACGTCCCTGCAAAGTCGGCTAAGTGAAAACGGGTACTAGAGTTGGCTTAAAGTTGCCTTTCAGTGTTCCCAGATTGGGACAAATCATCTGTTCTGATTAGTTTACGGTTACCTGCCTTTATTTATGTATAATTTCTTGGTTTTGGATTCATTATTAAATAATTCAATAAAATGTTAAGTAAAATATTCCAAACGTGTGATGAAATAGATGCTAGGCAATAGGTAAAACAAAACACAGTATTATTTGCACATTTTCATTATGTATGTATAAATACACATATTCATTATATGTTTAAACATTTCTACAAAATAAATATGGCAACATATTACACAGGAACAGAGGAACAGAGTCCAAGCCCACCTGCCTTAGGTCCCAGGGACGGAACCTCCTCACGATGCGTAGGCATAGAGCTACCTAACTATATGACGTCAGGAGATGTTGCTCGAAGCTCTTGGCCATTAGATAGCTGGCATTTATAACAATCGGCACAATGAACCTCGATCACATTCCACACCTCGATAACCTCGTTCTCTTCTTCGTTCTTTGTCGAGACATTTTAGATTTGATCTTTCTCAGCTTTCATGGAATTATCGTCATGCGCCACGGTAAAATCGGCAATCTCAGTGCAGCTCGCTAATTGGTCTATCAACACTATATCAGGTTTATCGATACAATAGTCCTGATAGTGATGAAAGATCGGTCTCACAATGACATGCAGTCCTTTCGCAGTTCCCCCCCCCCCCCCTCCCACACCCCACATTCACAGTAACCCTGATAGCAGCAACCCAACAGCAACCTTATTACAAAAAGATTAAAGATCACTGTGATATTAACAGTAATGCAACATCAGATGTAAAATTATTGTGAAAACGCTCTAGTCATTTTCGAGAACCTGGTCGGCAACATGCCTGTTATACGGCACCTCAGAATCAATGAGGTTGTATTTCAAAGCAAGTTGCTAGTTTACCTATACCTATTTATAATTAGACATACATCGTTTTTTTTACAGTAACATCACGAAATGAAGACCTACAACCAGGTCACTTCATACAATAATTTTACTCTGCCTCACTGGCAGATTATCCATCATTGAACTATTTTGTCTTCATAGAAATAAAAACATTTACAGGCAATTTTTTTTATACACTAACACTTATCAGATTCTTTAAGTGTCCGGCATTTAATTTTGGCATCAATCACTGATCTAGTTTCTATTTTCCTTTGACATTGACTTCATGCTTAAATATTATTAAATTAAACTACATAGGTATCTTATGTCTAAAAATACGTACTACATTTGGTGACCATTAATACATGTACGTACATTTTTACAAATGACGAAGACTGTTTTTGTTTATCCATAATAGTGCTCTTCGTGCATACATATTTTTTCACAAAGGTTGTTTTTTTTTTGTTTGTTTATTAATTTAAAAAAAATTGTTTACAAGTATTTGTTGGATCTTTAATCATACGATTATTAATTAATGAACAATTAGGTTAGTACCTACATAGATATTTTTTTTTGATCGCACTGCAATCTAGAAAGTATATTTTAATACCTTTGAGCAATTCTTCGCATTTATTACATCACAGATTTCCATAGGTAAATCATTCTTAGACGATATAAATAAATACCCGGTATTAAGTCGGTGATTCGAACCTAACCTACCGAAATACCTCATACTTTAAAATTATTTTGTTGATACGATCTTAATCGAACATTTTGGCTACAAGACCAAAATGTTTCAGCGAATTTGCTTTTAAACTGAGGTCACGTTATCCAAAATGCGCGTACATTGTAGATAACACAATCTTATACAAGCGCTTTGCACTTATCTTTTATTTTCAGCGTATTGCAGATAAAGAAATCATTATTATTATTGACAAGGCTTAGCTAGATTTAGTTGGTGTAGCTGCCGATGTAAGCGTTGCAGTTCGGACAGTAGTGGTCTGCGTTGTGGCAGCTGTCCAAACAGTAGGGTAGGCACGCACACGGCCAAAACCTGGAAATAGAATAATAACAATTAGAATAAAGTTAGAATTATCAGGAATCAAAAACGAATTTGAACAAACCCAGCCCTTTAAAGGCACCATTGATTTACGACGGAGGCAAAGTTGGGTAAATCGAACTAATAGTCTGAAATGACTAAAAACTTTTTTGTCTGAAAAAAATATTGCACACGTATTTTTGATTGAAGTATTCCCGGTATTAATACCTTCGGTGCTCAATGCATTAGTGCCCAAATAGGTGCTCAAACGGGAATACTTCGTATTTTTTACTTTTTTTACGTAATCAAATGATTACGGTATATTGAGTTAAAATACGGCGTGACGTCACGCTTTGCTAGATTTTGTACTTAGTTGTGACGTAGCGAGCCCCCCCTCCCCAACTTAAATGGATTTTATCATTTTTTTTTAAATTACTATGATAAATCAAAAATACGTGTCTAATATTTTTTATTATCTGACTGACGGATTAAATAGAATTTCTTTTTTTTTATCCAGGCATCATTCCTATTGCCATTTGCCACCAATGAAATGAGTAAGCTTGGTGATAATGCTTTTGACTCCTATGTATTCAACAAAAGCCTGCAGTGGAACAGCTAAAAGTCGACAGTGTGATAACAATATTGTAAAATTATAACACTTACACTAAACAAAGCAGGAGAGCGAACAAATGGGTTTTCGTTGACGACTTGTATTCAACCCTTGTGACTATCTGCTGGTTGCATGATCGGCAGGTTATCGACGAGGCTTTGGGGCCCATCGGAGGACTGACCATCACGGGGATGACGGTGGGACCCATGTTCGCTTGGTAGACTACTCCATGAACTGGTGGTGGTCGGGTTGGTTGTGCAGGGTACGAGTGGGGTACGTGTGTGGTGATCGTGACAGGCGGTGGTGGCCCATCTGTGTATGGCGGAGGCATGCCCTGACCTTTGGCTGAAATTGAGAAAACGAAAATAAATTACTTTCGTATTTAAAACATAGATTTAGATTGTGATTTTGTAGGTTCCTATTGGTTTGATAAACAACATTTCATCTTCGATTTTCTGTAATTATAAAAGATTATTTTGCAAGAAAAAACAGTATTTCATCATTGTACTTCTGAAAGATTTTATCTTATCTCTTGCTCACATTGTAGACTAACTAGAGGAAATGTACGAAGTAAATACATCACGAGTGCTTGAACAAAAATAGTTATTTCTATGATACAGTTCCAGTGTTGTTTTACCTTATAATAGAGTTTATTTTATTTTAATTTGTTTTCCTTTCGCATTGGTCATTAATCACATCCTTTGACGTCACAAATATTATCCTACTTCTTTAAAGTAGGTACGTAAATAACGGACCTATCGATTTTTGTGACTAATAAAAGTACAGTTGTACTGGGACAAATGTAACATTCACAAAAAAGGGTTTATGGTTAATGATTTTAATTTTCATATAAACTATAAAGTTTTAACCTAAGCATTTTATTGTTTGAATATAATGATATCAATTGTAATTAATGATACCAAATATAAAGTTATGATCAAGTATATGGAGTTTTAATAGCACAGTTAAAATTCATGAAAGATTAGAAATTAAAATACTTACGATCACTAAAATCTTCATTGCTCTGATTCATTTCACTAAATTGGATATCTCTTTTTATCACAAAAATCACCGTTTACTGGTTTTCCTACGAGGTAAGTGATTATACTGAACTTTGTTCAACAAAATTTCGATTTATAGATAAAAAACATGTCGAGTAGATAACGATACTTGATAAACAGTTTTATCAGACTTTTAATCAGATCTTTTTGCTATTGTATAGTCACCTTTCAGGCACGTTGTTTTATATTTACGTACTTTTTATCAGATAAGTACATTTATTTATCTTATATTGCTCCGATGACTAATATCACAATAAATTATATACTTTACAAAAACCTAATGTTAAGGACTGTGAATCAAAAAAGGTTATTCATCTATTTGATTACAGCATATTTTTTTTATCTAATCTACTAATTATATCGTAAACATCTTTTAGGTATAACTTTTTCCGGAGGTTAGCGTCCTCAAGCAAAAATGACAGGTAACTCTGATTACTGATAAGTAGATACCAATAGCACTAATCCAGTTTAATATCTCATGTTTTTTTTTTTAGTTTAAGTTAGACCACTGACTTTTAGTTTAGAAAATAATTATGTAAAATATAGAATTATAAAAAATACGCAAAGCACAAGCTCGCTCTTTTTGCTATTAGGGGAAGCGCTTGTTACGGTATCCCGCGAAATTCAAATTTTCTTATGATTTTTGCAATTTGCAGCGCAGTGTCTGGCATATGTTGATAAAAGTATGATTATTAGGATCAGTAATATATACCACTCCTTAAGTTAGTATAATACTCAAATGTGAAGATGTCATGAAATAGTCTTTCTTAGAATTACTTGGTCTTAGAGAGTTGTATTGATGACTTTAGTGATAATAATTCTGTAAATACATAATATGTGGTACGGAATGATATTTTAATTAACATACAACCTAATACTGACCTGCAAATTGAAAAAAACGTAAGAAAATTTGAATTTCGCGTTCTACCCTGGCGCTTTCGCCTTTAAAAAGGGTCAAATTAAATTAGCTGGCGAAACGTCACAGACGTCATGGGTAGATATCGAGTTTAGAAAATCATACTTACTTTTTTGTTTTATCAATCTATCATGCTTAGATACCGATACTCGTCACGTCTCTGACGTTGCGCCAGCTAATTTAATTTGGTGTGTATTTAATCAAACCTCTAATAATTCCCATTTTGCATTCCTAAAAATACTATTGGACACTAATATAATGATTGCGCCTCTTTTCGTGAACCACAAATAAATCCTATTTTGGGATCCTAAAACTCTTAAATAGTCAAATAACTGCTAGCAATTCACGGTTGGTCACAGTTCTAACCTAACCTAACCCATTTACGGCCGAACCCAATAACCTATTTTCAGTAAAAGACAGATCGCTATTGATAGTAGACAGTATAATTCTATCTGTCCTTATGTCAGGCCGGTAAGATTCCATAGTTTCTTTTAGATTAATGGGACTTTAAAATCATAGATAGATAGGTTCTTCTATCTCCAGTATGCCAAAACTAGTGATAGGTAGGTTATTTGGATCGGCCGTTAGTTAATGCCAACGATCGATCGAAACATTCTTGAGTTCCATTCTCGAAAATGAACGAGACGATAACACATATTCTACTAATATATTTTTGACACACGCTTGAAAGTGCTTCACTGTACTTGTAAGATGACATAAAATCTCACCTAACCTAACCTCTGTTTCTATCAGCAACAAAAGGCGGGCAACTATTGCAATCTTTCCTCGTGACAATCCTCTACAAAAAATACTTTTTTGAAACAACGGGCTAGAGGCGTGATACACACTTATATTCGGGTCGATATTAATCGGCCCAGCCGGGCGGTAAAATCTACAGTGTCCCAGAAATCAACGTCAAGCCGGAAGCGGATGATAAGCCAAGTCGTGACAGTTGTCAGAAAAATATCAATAAAAGATTTTGGTCATGTACTTTTCAAGTTCATCATCACCATCTGCCTTTCCCCAACTATATTGGGGTCGGCTTCCAGTCAAACCGGATGCAGCTGAATACCAGTATTTTACATGGAGCGACTGCCTATCTAACCCCCACAACCCAATTACTGCGTAATACGATACCCCTTGCTAAGACTGTTTGTCAGACTTTCGGGCTTCTGACGACCCGTAACGACTGTCAAAAATACACGAATGACAGCCGGGCCGAATGTACTTTTCAAGTTATAAGTAAAATAAATCGGAAAAAATAACATTCTGTGAATTCTTTGGTGCAGCTCGTGTAAATATTGAATGGGTTTAGAGTACACTTTTTCTTTTATCGTTCCTCACCCCAGTAAAAGAAATCTATGGGGTTTGAGTCGGGTGAACAGGTAGGCCACGAAATTGCATTTGAAAAAATAAAATTACAGAAATAAAATAAAATTAAATTAAATTAAATTACAGAAGCCGCTAAAGACATCAACTCGAGAAGTTACGCCCGTCATATTACGCATCATTCGATCGTTTTTAAGAAAATTTAGAGCTTGCATTGCAGCTGAAGGCAAACCGTTCGTACATTTACACATAACATCACGCCTTGTTCCCCAAAAGGTTGGGCATTGTCCCATGTAATAGAGGGCGAACCTTTTGCCATCAACCGGGCACAAATCCCGACTCCACGCTGATACTGAGAAATTCCAGATAGAAAAACGCAATAACACTGCCTGACCTGGGAATCGAACCCAGGACCTCATGCTCGGCAGTAGCGCTTGCGACCACTAGACCAACAAGGCAGTTCAGTATCAGTTCGAACATTTGTTGTAAATTACCTTGTAAATACATAATGAAATTAATATCATAACTGAAGAAATCCAATAACTGAATTTGATTTTAAACTGGCACCTAAAATTAACATTTTACTTGATAAGCCGTGGTACCCTTTGGTCAAGGTGGCATCTCAATCTGATTCACTAAAATTTTAGAAATGGCGTGAACTTGTACCTGTACGTTTTGGACTTAAGAAGCCTAGGCTGCATTACCACCATTTTACTCAATTAAACAGAATTGGCATGAAATACGATTTCATTTAAAAAAAAAATTTTTTACTCAATTAATAATTAATCTAGCAAGTTTCATACCATTTTGGAATCCAGACTAAACGCGCCATCTTTTAAAGTCACTTGCCAAAAAATCGTAGTGTATTTTTTTTACAGTACAGACGGTTAAAGTTAGATGATGTAATTATTTTGAATTCAATGTTGCGCAAAAATATAACATTTTATTTAAAACTTAGGCAGTTATGTTTTAACTTTAAACTGTAATTTACAGAAGGGTAATTCGTGTTTACATTACAGAAAAAAAAATCGAATAAAAGTTAATATTTGTAGTCACAGGACTTGAAAGATCATCACAGAGAGTGTCAGTTTTTCCGACTTAATTTTTGACACTTCTAATTTGAAAAGTACATGATGAAGATTTAAAAAAATACTTTTCTGATAATTGTGACGATTGTGTTGCCTATCACCCGTTTACCCTGTATATCTACAGGGTGTACCAGAAAGGTGTGGTAAAATTTAAAGGACAGACCATCAAACTGAACAACTTTCTCCATGGGACCAACATCGTAATCGCGAAAAATTAATCAGCCGTCCCGTACATTTGCGTCGAATAGGTATTGAAATGTTCTATAGGACAGTCATTGATAATTTATAATTATATAAAAAGTATATCAGTAGGTAAGTATACGAGTATCAATGGGGACAGTTGATAATTTTCCTGGAATCTATAACAATGTTCTGTATTTTTTTTCAAAATTTTAGGCTCAGTGGTTTCGGAAATAAGGGGGTTTATTTTCTTAAATAACTCCTTTTCTGTACAGCGTGTCTCAGAACGGTCCGACTATTTTGAGAGTGAACGAGACGCTAACAAAGCGGAGTGGAGGTGAGGGAGGGGTACCGTTTGAAAGAACAGTTCTTACATTTTTAGTTGCCACCATGCCTTACACGGGAGACGTGAACATAATGTTAGAGAGATTTGACGATTTTGACACCATTTTTTTCAGCGATGAAGCTCATTTTCGTTTGAACGATTATGTGAATTTTACATCAACGCCCTTTGCATAGCCCGAAAGTTACTGTTTGGGTCGCAATGTCGGCAAAGTCCATTATTGGACCTTACTTTTTTAAGATAATAGAGGCAGAGCGATTACGGTGAATTCGGCGCGCTATATTGAGATGATAGGTACGCAATTTTTTTAGTCCGAGACTTAGAGAAAGTGAGCACTACAATCGTCAGTCGTGGTTGCAGCAAGATGGAGCCACTGCGCATACCACTAACAACTCGCGAGCAGTACTGCAAGAGTTGTTTCCCAAAAAAGTGATTTCTCAAAGGGGTAACATTGAGTGGCCACCACGGAGCCCTGATTTAACCCCACTTGATTTTTTCTTGTAGGGTTATCTTAAAAGTGTTGTCAACGAGAACAATCCACAGAGTTTGGTAGATTTAAGAAGAAACATCGAAGAGAAGATCAGATTGATTCCTCAGCCACTTCTTCAAAAAGTCTTCGTTAACGTCCCCAAAAGGTTTGAAGAGTGTCGCCAAAGAAACGGTCGTCATCTATCTAATGTAATATTCAAAAAGTAAAATTTCGTTCTTTGTGTACATTTCGGTATCAATAAATAAATAATTACAATTAACATTTTTTTGTTTGATATTTCTCGGGGCCGAAGCCAACTCGCTGAGGCCCGTTAGACGCTTTCAATGGAAATGAGGCACCAACCGACGATTATCCCTGTGCGTACTATGCAAGTGCACCCAAGGACAACCCCCGGTTGGTGTAGGACTATAACAGGATATGGAGACAAAAAAAAAATTGGGCTATGGGTTTGAATGGCTAAAGTGGACTGGTTATCTAAAACTATGGAAGGACTATGGCCCCTGCCTGACCAATGTTTGATAAATACAATACACGGATAAAATGGCAGGGGGTGACTTACACACTCAAAAATGGGCCCCCGGAAACGGTCGCTAGCACATAGTGTCGTAGCGACAAGGGGGCAACATGTCTTGAGGTACTTAAGAGGAGTGGAGAGGTATTCCACGGCTATCAGGACAATCCCGGAAGTACGGTCAAGATCCCTACCAGCATCTTACTGAACTACTTCCTTCCTCCGAGCACGTTTGCTCTTGCGAATCTCTACTCAAGCCAGCCAATAAAAGCAAGAATGAGGTGGGAGGTCAGTTCTCGTCAGTATTCACTCCAGCCGGCCAATAAAGGCAAGCCAGAGATGAGGAACATGACTTCTCCCGGGAGATAGGGTACGTGGGGTCGCTACTGCGCAGCAGCTCGCCACATGCTGCCCTGCAGGTTTCTGTATCTCTCTTGGTCTGGCTCCTCATCCTAGACCTGTTCCGGCAAAGTAACCTCTACCGGCACAGATCTAGAGTTCGGAGCGCGCAAGCCCCATCACGACGTCAACGTAGAGATACGGCGATGGGGATACATTTTTTTTATTATTATCGTTCGAAATAGTTGGATCGTTCTGAGACACCCCGTATAAATAAAAATGTTTGAGACCCCAACAATCCCTTTCTTTTGATATGTTACACGGCACAGTTTGCAGTTTTTTTTTCTACTTTGCCCCTCAAAAGTGACCCCATATTCAAAATTAATTTAAGTTACACGTCCGTGTTCGGGTCACAGAAATTCATATGTGTACCAAATTTCAACTTAATCGGTGCAGTAGATTCGGAGCAAATTAGCTGTGACAGACTGACAGACAGACACACGAGTGATGCTATACGGGTTCCGTTGTTTCATTCGGACGTACGGAACCCTAAAAAGTTACACCCCTATCTACACGGCACGTGTATGTACTCATTAACAAAATTATTAATTTTAAAAATAAAATAAATCATGGAACATAATGACATCCTAAGTGCGCCTTTTACTTACACTGTACCTAAATATTCTTGTTTTTTACTATTTATCCATAATTAATGAAATCATCAAATAAAATAACACACATGATTTACATCTATAATTTATTTATCATAATTAAATAATTTATTTACAAAAGCATCACGTTATCTTGAAAATTTTATCAATCATTTCAAGCTACCTTTTAATCCGCTGCTGGAGATAAGTCGTGTTTTTTTGTACCTATTATGTATCTAAGTTAGCTATACAATTTCTGAAGAAAACATAGTTATTAATAATTTTAGTAATGAAAGACATTTTGTTTAACACTAAGAATTGTGATTAGATGAGGAAAGAAAGATTATTGTGATTTTATGATCCTAATAAAGATTTATTCACCTATAATGAATGCATCCCATTAATTAAGTATGAGTGAATAAATCTGTAGCGTGGCTGTCAAATTGGTTAATTCAATACAATATTAAGTCGACTCAAATGAGAACGCTCATTGTGTGAAAAAAGGTACACAAGTGGGGCTCTGATCTTTCTGAACCGATTGTTGTGGAAATTCTTCACTCTGAAGAATTTAGGCCAATCAAGGGACCACAACTAGGCCTCCATAATATCGATGTTGCCACCCAATTAATCATTTATCATTAAGATTTTAGTGGACGTAGCTGCCGATGTAAGCGTTGCAATTCGGACAGTAGTGGTCTGCATTGTGGCAACTGTCCAAACAGTAGGGCAGGCACACACAGGGTAAAAATCTGGAAATAGAAAAATATTAATCAGAACAAAAACAATTCTTGCGAGTAGGTCCCAGTTTTTTTTTTTTTTTGAACGGAATATAATTTTGATCTTATCATTTGTGTAGAATACTCTGTTTACTTAGGAAAGACAAAAACAGAAGGATGAACGTAGGGTTGCCAACCATACTGTTAAAAACAGTATTGTACTGTTAATAACTAAAACACTGTACCTACATGTCGCACATGACAACATGTACCGTCATACCTCAAAAAAAGGGCCGAATTGAGTTAAGATTACCTACAGATCAAGTAATTTTTAATCTACATACTGACAATACACACATACAAAAAAGTCAATTTTTGTAAGAGTTGTGAACATTTAAGTAATTTCTATGATTTTTTTTACTTTTAAATCACTTTTACTCGAAATGTCTAATTTTGAGTTATGACTGTACATGTTGTCATGTGCGATGTACTGTTCAACAAAAATAAAGTATATGAATATTATACTGTACCCTGTTCATTTTTAACCAGAGCTACAAATAAATAGGTTCATCTACTGCGTAGAACATGGTGCATGCAACGGTGCATGGGCGCGGTTTCATTAAAAAAATATATAAAATACTGTTTATTTTCCCTTTCTTTGGCTCTCGGTTCATCAAAATACCCTGGCCAATGAACTCGTAAAACATTCCCTAACGGGGAAAAGGCTGAAAAGGATGTGCTCTAAAAAAGCAAGTCGAGACACTGGTCTCTTCGCCTAAACGCCAAAATCATTTGACCCATCAGCTTATAGTCTTCAGACTGATTGCCGAATAAAAAAAAATCCCTCTCTAACCATAAAATATTTTATTTCTTGTACAAAACGTTGGCAACCCTAGATGAACGGGATATTTTAAGGATGTCAACAGAAAATACTCAGAATACTTACACTATACAAAGCAAGATAGCGAACAAATGGGTTTTCGTAGAAGACTTTAGTTCAACTCTTGTGACTATTTGTTGACGGCAGGATGGGCAGTTTATTACAGAAGATTTGGAGCCCATCTGATTACCGATGACCACGGGGACTACATTCCCTGGGTACACAACTCCGGGTTGTGCGATCACGACAGGAGGTGGACCATAATATGCTGGAGGCATATCTTGCGCTGCAATTAAGGATAAAATAAATAAATTGACTGCCTAAATGATAATGACTGCCTCGTTGTTCTAGTGGTCGCAAGAGCTACTGCTGAGCATGAGGTCCTGGATTCGATTCCCAGGTCAGGCAAAGTGTTATTGGGTTTTTCTATCTGGAATTTCTCAGTAGCAGCCCGGAGTCTGGATTTGTGCCCGGTAGATGGAAATAGGTTCGTATTACATGGGACTTAAACATAACTGGTGAAATGTGGGTGTACTATAGGTACACCTCTGCCTAACCCTTCGGGGAAACAAGGCAAGGCAAGTATTGTAATATAGTTTACGCCTCAAACTAATTCTATTATTTTAATGTTTTCACTAACACTAGGTGACACCTAAAGGAATGCCTAAATGAAAACGCGCTGTTGGATTTTCAATTTTCGGCGCTGAACCGAGCGTTGAAAATCCAACAGTTCTCATTTTTATTCAAAAAACAAAATTCAACTGAAACTGATACAGTCCCTTGTTTCATTCACAAAAAAAAAGAGGATCGGATTTTTGGAAACTAAGAAAGATTTTCGTAGTCATCCGAGGTATTTCCAGGATCATTGCAAAAAACCAGCATTACTTAGGCTAGTCGCGAATAACTGCCTACGTTATAAGTATGAGTATGATGTATGTACATATGTGTACGCTGATTGGCTGATATGATCGTTATGCACTGACGGATTCTTGGTTTAAAATCAAGCTCTTAAAAGCTCCCGCAAACAAGCGCGACCCGCGACGCAACACAAAAGCACCGCGTGTCGCGCGACGAATGGTGCCTTTATGTCGCGCCCAGGATCCTTTAGGGTATTTTGTTCACATTCTGTTTTAATGTTTACTTACTGTTTGTGGAACCACTACAGATGGTTACCCGTCGCTTTTTTATAGTAGCACTTTTTTTTTTGGGCACAATAGACCATTTTTAGTGCATATTTGAAAACCCCAAAGTTCGCAAACCACAGGCGCGGAGAAAAAAAAAGTTGTAAAGTGTAGTCGACGGAGCCCCGCTTCGTGGGGCTCAATGGTTTAAAAAATAACTAAATGGAGACGGCGGGGTCTGAAAGACTCCTTCGAACCTAGCCTGTCCGATTCGGGGTGTCCCAAGTCCCGAGCTCGCTTCGCTCGTTCTTGCATCCCAAGTGTGTAGTGTGTGGACCTATTACACAGGTAATAGGTTTAGTATACTTAGTAATAGGTTAGCATAAAAAGAACACAACAATAATAAAATTGAAAGACATTTATTCAATTTAGTTGAATTTTCTGAAATTAGGATTTGTGTGAATGTTACCCACATTGAGTGGCCACCACGGAGCCCTGATTTAACCCCACTTGATTTTTTCTTGTAGGGTTATCTTAAAAGTGTTGTCAACGAGAACAATCCACAGAGTTTGGTAGATTTAAGAAGAAACATCGAAGAGAAGATCAGATTGATTCCTCAGCCACTTCTTCAAAAAGTCTTCGTTAACGTCCCCAAAAGGTTTGAAGAGTGTCGCCAAAGAAACGGTCGTCATCTATCTAATGTAATATTCAAAAAGTAAAATTTCGTTCTTTGTGTACATTTCGGTATCAATAAATAAATAATTACAATTAACATTTTTTTGTTTGATATTTCTCGGGGCCGAAGCCAACTCGCTGAGGCCCGTTAGACGCTTTCAATGGAAATGAGGCACCAACCGACGATTATCCCTGTGCGTACTATGCAAGTGCACCCAAGGACAACCCCCGGTTGGTGTAGGACTATAACAGGATATGGAGACAAAAAAAAAATTGGGCTATGGGTTTGAATGGCTAAAGTGGACTGGTTATCTAAAACTATGGAAGGACTATGGCCCCTGCCTGACCAATGTTTGATAAATACAATACACGGATAAAATGGCAGGGGGTGACTTACACACTCAAAAATGGGCCCCCGGAAACGGTCGCTAGCACATAGTGTCGTAGCGACAAGGGGGCAACATGTCTTGAGGTACTTAAGAGGAGTGGAGAGGTATTCCACGGCTATCAGGACAATCCCGGAAGTACGGTCAAGATCCCTACCAGCATCTTACTGAACTACTTCCTTCCTCCGAGCACGTTTGCTCTTGCGAATCTCTACTCAAGCCAGCCAATAAAAGCAAGAATGAGGTGGGAGGTCAGTTCTCGTCAGTATTCACTCCAGCCGGCCAATAAAGGCAAGCCAGAGATGAGGAACATGACTTCTCCCGGGAGATAGGGTACGTGGGGTCGCTACTGCGCAGCAGCTCGCCACATGCTGCCCTGCAGGTTTCTGTATCTCTCTTGGTCTGGCTCCTCATCCTAGACCTGTTCCGGCAAAGTAACCTCTACCGGCACAGATCTAGAGTTCGGAGCGCGCAAGCCCCATCACGACGTCAACGTAGAGATACGGCGATGGGGATACATTTTTTTTATTATTATCGTTCGAAATAGTTGGATCGTTCTGAGACACCCCGTATAAATAAAAATGTTTGAGACCCCAACAATCCCTTTCTTTTGATATGTTACACGGCACAGTTTGCAGTTTTTTTTTCTACTTTGCCCCTCAAAAGTGACCCCATATTCAAAATTAATTTAAGTTACACGTCCGTGTTCGGGTCACAGAAATTCATATGTGTACCAAATTTCAACTTAATCGGTGCAGTAGATTCGGAGCAAATTAGCTGTGACAGACTGACAGACAGACACACGAGTGATGCTATACGGGTTCCGTTGTTTCATTCGGACGTACGGAACCCTAAAAAGTTACACCCCTATCTACACGGCACGTGTATGTACTCATTAACAAAATTATTAATTTTAAAAATAAAATAAATCATGGAACATAATGACATCCTAAGTGCGCCTTTTACTTACACTGTACCTAAATATTCTTGTTTTTTACTATTTATCCATAATTAATGAAATCATCAAATAAAATAACACACATGATTTACATCTATAATTTATTTATCATAATTAAATAATTTATTTACAAAAGCATCACGTTATCTTGAAAATTTTATCAATCATTTCAAGCTACCTTTTAATCCGCTGCTGGAGATAAGTCGTGTTTTTTTGTACCTATTATGTATCTAAGTTAGCTATACAATTTCTGAAGAAAACATAGTTATTAATAATTTTAGTAATGAAAGACATTTTGTTTAACACTAAGAATTGTGATTAGATGAGGAAAGAAAGATTATTGTGATTTTATGATCCTAATAAAGATTTATTCACCTATAATGAATGCATCCCATTAATTAAGTATGAGTGAATAAATCTGTAGCGTGGCTGTCAAATTGGTTAATTCAATACAATATTAAGTCGACTCAAATGAGAACGCTCATTGTGTGAAAAAAGGTACACAAGTGGGGCTCTGATCTTTCTGAACCGATTGTTGTGGAAATTCTTCACTCTGAAGAATTTAGGCCAATCAAGGGACCACAACTAGGCCTCCATAATATCGATGTTGCCACCCAATTAATCATTTATCATTAAGATTTTAGTGGACGTAGCTGCCGATGTAAGCGTTGCAATTCGGACAGTAGTGGTCTGCATTGTGGCAACTGTCCAAACAGTAGGGCAGGCACACACAGGGTAAAAATCTGGAAATAGAAAAATATTAATCAGAACAAAAACAATTCTTGCGAGTAGGTCCCAGTTTTTTTTTTTTTTTGAACGGAATATAATTTTGATCTTATCATTTGTGTAGAATACTCTGTTTACTTAGGAAAGACAAAAACAGAAGGATGAACGTAGGGTTGCCAACCATACTGTTAAAAACAGTATTGTACTGTTAATAACTAAAACACTGTACCTACATGTCGCACATGACAACATGTACCGTCATACCTCAAAAAAAGGGCCGAATTGAGTTAAGATTACCTACAGATCAAGTAATTTTTAATCTACATACTGACAATACACACATACAAAAAAGTCAATTTTTGTAAGAGTTGTGAACATTTAAGTAATTTCTATGATTTTTTTTACTTTTAAATCACTTTTACTCGAAATGTCTAATTTTGAGTTATGACTGTACATGTTGTCATGTGCGATGTACTGTTCAACAAAAATAAAGTATATGAATATTATACTGTACCCTGTTCATTTTTAACCAGAGCTACAAATAAATAGGTTCATCTACTGCGTAGAACATGGTGCATGCAACGGTGCATGGGCGCGGTTTCATTAAAAAAATATATAAAATACTGTTTATTTTCCCTTTCTTTGGCTCTCGGTTCATCAAAATACCCTGGCCAATGAACTCGTAAAACATTCCCTAACGGGGAAAAGGCTGAAAAGGATGTGCTCTAAAAAAGCAAGTCGAGACACTGGTCTCTTCGCCTAAACGCCAAAATCATTTGACCCATCAGCTTATAGTCTTCAGACTGATTGCCGAATAAAAAAAAATCCCTCTCTAACCATAAAATATTTTATTTCTTGTACAAAACGTTGGCAACCCTAGATGAACGGGATATTTTAAGGATGTCAACAGAAAATACTCAGAATACTTACACTATACAAAGCAAGATAGCGAACAAATGGGTTTTCGTAGAAGACTTTAGTTCAACTCTTGTGACTATTTGTTGACGGCAGGATGGGCAGTTTATTACAGAAGATTTGGAGCCCATCTGATTACCGATGACCACGGGGACTACATTCCCTGGGTACACAACTCCGGGTTGTGCGATCACGACAGGAGGTGGACCATAATATGCTGGAGGCATATCTTGCGCTGCAATTAAGGATAAAATAAATAAATTGACTGCCTAAATGATAATGACTGCCTCGTTGTTCTAGTGGTCGCAAGAGCTACTGCTGAGCATGAGGTCCTGGATTCGATTCCCAGGTCAGGCAAAGTGTTATTGGGTTTTTCTATCTGGAATTTCTCAGTAGCAGCCCGGAGTCTGGATTTGTGCCCGGTAGATGGAAATAGGTTCGTATTACATGGGACTTAAACATAACTGGTGAAATGTGGGTGTACTATAGGTACACCTCTGCCTAACCCTTCGGGGAAACAAGGCAAGGCAAGTATTGTAATATAGTTTACGCCTCAAACTAATTCTATTATTTTAATGTTTTCACTAACACTAGGTGACACCTAAAGGAATGCCTAAATGAAAACGCGCTGTTGGATTTTCAATTTTCGGCGCTGAACCGAGCGTTGAAAATCCAACAGTTCTCATTTTTATTCAAAAAACAAAATTCAACTGAAACTGATACAGTCCCTTGTTTCATTCACAAAAAAAAAGAGGATCGGATTTTTGGAAACTAAGAAAGATTTTCGTAGTCATCCGAGGTATTTCCAGGATCATTGCAAAAAACCAGCATTACTTAGGCTAGTCGCGAATAACTGCCTACGTTATAAGTATGAGTATGATGTATGTACATATGTGTACGCTGATTGGCTGATATGATCGTTATGCACTGACGGATTCTTGGTTTAAAATCAAGCTCTTAAAAGCTCCCGCAAACAAGCGCGACCCGCGACGCAACACAAAAGCACCGCGTGTCGCGCGACGAATGGTGCCTTTATGTCGCGCCCAGGATCCTTTAGGGTATTTTGTTCACATTCTGTTTTAATGTTTACTTACTGTTTGTGGAACCACTACAGATGGTTACCCGTCGCTTTTTTATAGTAGCACTTTTTTTTTTGGGCACAATAGACCATTTTTAGTGCATATTTGAAAACCCCAAAGTTCGCAAACCACAGGCGCGGAGAAAAAAAAAGTTGTAAAGTGTAGTCGACGGAGCCCCGCTTCGTGGGGCTCAATGGTTTAAAAAATAACTAAATGGAGACGGCGGGGTCTGAAAGACTCCTTCGAACCTAGCCTGTCCGATTCGGGGTGTCCCAAGTCCCGAGCTCGCTTCGCTCGTTCTTGCATCCCAAGTGTGTAGTGTGTGGACCTATTACACAGGTAATAGGTTTAGTATACTTAGTAATAGGTTAGCATAAAAAGAACACAACAATAATAAAATTGAAAGACATTTATTCAATTTAGTTGAATTTTCTGAAATTAGGATTTTTTCTCAAAAACTAGGCGTTTGCGCAATGTGAAGTTTTGTGAAAGTGTTTTACATGAAGACATCTACACGCTATAAAATTGTGAAGCTTCGCCCGCGCTGGTAATGAACCGCACATAATATTATGTTACATTATTGTATACGAACGTCATACATGAAAGAAACTTCAGAGTGGTAAAATAATAATACATGAAAGAAACTTCAGAGTGGTAAAAAAATAATACATGAAAGAAACTTCAGAGTGGTAAAAAAATAATACATGAAAGAAACTTCAGAGTGGTAAAAAAATAATACATGAAAGAAACTTCAGAGTGGTTAAAAAATAATACATGAAAGAAACTTCAGAGTGGTAAAAAAATAATACATGAAAGAAACTTCAGAGTGGTAAAAAAATAATACATGAAAGAAACTTCAGAGTGGTAAAAAATAAACCACATTCTAAAAATATTTAAAGTAAGTACCTACTATTATTTATTTACAGTCACGTTAAACTCCTCGATTTAAAATCATTAGCAGTAAAAAAAAACTTACTGTTATTCTGAGCCATTTCACTAAATTATTTATTTTATTTTTAACACCAAAATCACTAATAACTAACTGGTCTTCGTACGAGGGAAATAATTGTACTGACTGTAGTCCAACAATCTACCTACCCATTTATAGATTATGACGATACTAGATTAACATTTTTATCAGACTTTTAAGCGGATATTTTGGTAATGATAGATTAGTCATTGTAGTACCTACAGGAACTGTTTTATATTTTTTATATTGTAGTGAAATCGCGGTCCCACGGCCCGTTAAATGACAGGCCGCGCTAGGTGTTGCTACGCCTATCGAGGCCTGTCGCAGCCCGTGCCGAACATTCCGACGACAAGCCACCGCAGGCCTCATTGGATGCCTGCCAGGGTCGCGGGACGCTCGAAAGAGTTACCGTGGCCTCTGGCACAGGCAACTGAAGGAACACGGGTGGGTTTTAGTCAGTAAAAGTCTGACACGTCTTTCCTCTCCGCCCAGAGCGGGAGAAGTCATTTGATTTCCTACCCAAAAAAAAGGCCTCATCGGCTGCGACGGTTCCCACGGCATGTCGACCTGGCTTGGCATGATCTGGCCTGTGAGGAAGCGGGCCGTGGAACCGCAGCATTAGCTATCAATATGAATATACCCCCAGTAATTGAGTAACACACTTACAAAGACAACACCATTCATTTTGACAATTCAACAACATTCATTGCGTTATTTACGTTGTCAAGCAGACGAATTTTTTAAACACATGAACCAATAGATTTGAAATTTCTTTAAAAATTCTTCGGTTTGTGATGGAAAGTATTACCCAATTAGGGTGCTGTGCAGTTGTTCGAGACAGTAACATGGATTGACTAACAGGGTCCTCGAGGGCTGCATTCGCATGATGCGGGGATCCGGACTTCCACTCAGCTACCCCGGGGATGATGACATATTTTTCTCCGTAGCAAGACAGGGTATGTTCTTCACATGTTGACAGCCATCGTGATCGTATTAGTCGGTAAGAGTCCGGCACAACCCCTCGTCTTCTACAAGTATCTCTCTATGAAACAGTCATGGTGACAAGAAGGTTTTTCAAACTCAAACTCAAAGCATTTATTTCAATTAAACCAAATACAGGCACTTTTGAATTGTTAAAGAGTCAGTCAGTTAGTCAGAAAATTGAGGCTAGTTGCCCATTCCAAAACGTAGATCTCTATGGAGAAGAATGGGCAAGAAACTCCATGGACGCTCTTTTAAATCAAAATTATTACAAAATCCTGGGTACATTGTTCTTGTTGCTTCAATATGTGAGAACAATGTAAAAAATAAATAATTCAAAATATAAGATTAAAAATAAACCCTGGCAGTTAAGAGATGACCAGTCTCCACTGACGGCGCCCGTTCACGAACATGACGCGCGGATCAGCACCATCCAGCTCAACCATTTTGTAGGGATCCGAATGATCCAACACACGCGCCACCATCAGCGAGACATTTAAGTGAGCATGATATACTCTCAACCGCCACACTCCTTGAACTCAACATACCTACATCATAACATAAAACCGCTCCATGGTACTCACATTTACAAAATTGAAAAAATGCTTCTAATTTATACAAAACTATAGTTTGCAATGATTATATTTAAAAGATTAGTAAACAATAAGGTCATAATGTCAGAAAAAAAGGGACGCAATTCTTCCAAAATAAAAAATAAATTAACAAAGCCCAAGTGGCTGTGGAGCAGGACCAGCATTTAGCCAAGCATTTTTATCTATGATATAATCATTCAACCTATAATATGCTTGTCTACATAGTGTGCGTTTAATGCATGTTTTAAATTGCTTCTCATTTAGTTGAAGAATATCGAGAGGTATTTTATTATAACATTTTACACAGTACCCCATAAAAGAACTGTGTACCTTAGACAATCTGAAACGTGGTTGATCTAATTTGTTCCTATTTCTAGTGTTAAAATTATGCCGATCACTACTTATCTTACTAAAAAGATGTAGATTTTTTCTAACATACATAATATTTTCATATAGGTATATATTGGCAAGGTACCGTCATGATGTTAATTTTTTTAAACAGTTCCCTTAGAGATTAGTGACTGCGGAGGTTGTAGATGGCTCTGACAGCCCTCTTTTGCAGAATAAAGATAGAATCAATATCTGCAGCCCGTCCCCATAACAAAATACCGTAAGACATGACGCTATGAAAGTAACTAAAATAGACCAGTCTCGTGGTATGTGGATACCGCGAGACTGGTCTATTTTGATCCACGTCTGTTAATTGGCGGATTTTCCAAACAGCGTAAGCAGCCGAGCTTAGCCGCCCTGCTAGTGATGTTAAATGAGGACTCCACTGCAGCTTTGAGTCCAGCGTAATTCCCAGGAAAACAGTCTGTTGGACGAATTGTAGTATTTCCTTATTCAATACTACGTGACATTCACTACTTCTAACATTTGGTAACGTGAATCTTATGCATTTAGTTTTCTTCTCATATCAAAGTTCTATTTATTATGTGCAAGTTTTCAGACAGTAACAAGCCTTCCACTCCAACTCAACGCCAACGCCAACTCTGTAGTCGGTGCGTGAGCTTGCGCCGGCTACAGAGTTTGCTTAGAATAAATATTGAAAAAAGATTTGAATATCATGAGAAGGTTTTAACAGTAAACTCACTGTAGCCGTATAATTAAGACTTTTTTTCAACACCACCAGCTGCAGTGATTAAGTAAGCAGTAAGTAAAATATTAATGGACACTAACCTCCTTATTAATAAATGTATCATATTATATCAGGTGAATAGATACACACCGATTTCTATCTTTCAGTCGTCAGTAATTTGACTTTCGAAAAAAGAAGACAAAGCATCGTGACGCTATACAACGTATATTAGTAAGAGGGTAATAGAATAAATGTACCTTTTTTGTAAACCTCAAATAATTCTCATTTTGTTGTCCTAAAATACTAAATGTCATTAGCTGCGACTAACTGGATGGAGCGCTCACCGGCGCGGGTCGCTGCCGCGTTTAGAGCGCGTTTTGTCACAGTCAACACTTGTCTTTATTTTTTTTTTTGTTTCGGGGTGGAAAATCCTCATGGATGTCCTCCGCCCTGGGGCGGGCGGAGGGGTCTGTCAGACTCTTACTGACTAAAAACCACCCCGGTGCATTCATCTCACACCTACACCGAGGGTCGCGGGAACTTACGATCCTTCCGCAACCCCCGACGGCGGGCCTCTCCTCGTGTCGAGGGGGGGAGTGAGGTGTTTGACTCCCCCGCGACGTCTAAGAGGGGCGCACGTGGAACACTACGCGCCGCCACCTCGGGTCCGATGTATGGGGGGCGACGGACGTCCCCGAGCCCGTCGCTCCTGGACCCATTTGGACCCATTTAGGGGGGGCTGAAGGAGGGCGTTGTCCGCCCTCCGCCGACGCCCGGTGCGCTTGCTATGGGCTGGGTGAAAGGATGTGATCTCCCTCACCCTTTCCGCAGCCTCCTTCTGCGAGATGACTGTCTCGCAGAAGGAAACCACCGCAACCCAGGACTCCTCGCTGCCGACTATCGAATTCACGACAGCCGGCAGCAACAGGTCACTGCCTACTCTAGAGATAAATGCACGGCGCGGCTCCTCCCAAGTGGCAGGGGCTAGAGCGCGTTTTGTCAGTCATAACCTAACCTAACCCATTTGGCCAGGGTGCCGTTAGCTGCTGCGACCAGCTCGGCTCGCGCTTAATCGGTCACAGTTCTAACCTAATCTAATCTAGTTAAAAAGAGGCACAATTATTAAAAAGAGTATACATCATTAGAAGCACAAACAGTTTTTAGAGGCCCATTTATTTAACAACTGCCTCGTTGGTCAGTGGTCGCGAGCGCTACTGCTGAGCATGAAGTCCTGGGCTCGATTCCCAGGTTGGGCAAAGTTTTATTGGGTTTTTCCAGTAGGAATTTCTCAGTAGCAGTCTGGATTTGTGCCTGGTTGATGGCAATAAGCTCGCCCTATTACATGTGACTTAAAAACAACTGGCGAAATTTGGGTGTACTATAGGTACACCTCTGCCTAATCCTTCGGGAATCAAGGCGTGATGTTATGTTATGTTATTTAAAAAAGCGTACATTATTAGAAGGCTAATAAGTTTTTAGAGGATCAATTAAATACATATTACCTGTAATGAAATAGCCAAATAAAACAAAAAACATAATTATATTTTATTTTTAATTTAAATTAATAGGTTATTTACACAAACATCACTTATTATTCACAATTACATCCATTCGTTAGATTCACCTTGTAGTTCACTGCTGGACATAAAGGCTCCTGCAAACAGGTGACACAAAGGCACCGCTCGTCGCGCGTCACACGGTGCCTTTGTGTCGTGTCGCGTGTCGCGCCTATTTGCAGGAGCCTTAAGACGTGGGTACTGAATACGATTAAAAGTCAAGTATAATCAACAATTTGTAAACCGACATTAAACGGATGTCGTAGTATGCGATACTTTGAAAACAACTTATACAGGGTGTCAAAGGGAAATGGGGTAAAGCGAAAGTGGCCATCTATCATTTAAAAATTTGAAAGTTGGTATATTCTTATTTTTTTTTTAAATCTGGGCTAGAAAGTTTCGCTAAAGTTTAATAAAAAGTTAGAAAAGATAAGTAAAAGTTGACTTAATTTTTAGTTTTAGAAAAGACAGGTAAAATTAAAATCTGAAGCGTTGCAGAGCTACGCTGAACGTAAATAGGAACATAATCTTGTACCTAGACTATCAAGGCATCTTCCAGACAGATTTGAACTCACTACGTCAGTTTCGTGAAAATTATTAAATTAGCGAAATTTTCTGAACTGTTGAGAATATCCCAACTTTAATTTTTTTAAATGATAGGTGACCACCTCCGCTTTACCCCATTTGCCTTTGAACCACTCGGGCTGGGACACCCTGTCTAAGTTGTTTTCAAACTTATAATAGATTTGCGGTGAGTCGTATCGAAATGAAGCTTTGTGTGTATAATTATGTGTGTATATGTGTATATATATTTAGTTCGGATGACAATAATATAATTTGGTATGATGGAGCCAGGAGGTGAATAGTGGAACTCTTTAGTAGCTACAGTAAACTCTCGAGTTTGGGCTCATATTATTCGTTTTGATGAGTCCAATAAATTGCACTTGGTGTTGAAGGTCTGATGATGGAGCCTGGAGGTGTATAATGGAACTCCTCAGTGGCTACTAGTAAACCGGTGAAGTCATAACTTCGTTGACTATAGACTTAATAACCAAATGAGGAATATACTAGACTAAAAAGTATTCACGAACCCTCAGCTTTCCAAAACAATACAAATAACAGGGTCTTTTTGGTACATTATTTGGTGCAATCGGAGTTCAAACATGATAATTTATTGATAGGTAAGGTGAAGAACATATTATGCATCGTAATCTATGGGTATACAGGCTGCACGCAAAATGCGCGATTGAACGTGACACCAGCCCGTTTTACTACTACATGGGTATACAGACTAACCGGTAATCAATCGTATCGATTTAGAAGTTGTGGCTGCCGATGTAAGCGTTGCAGTTTGGACAGTAGTGATCTATGTTATTGCAGAGGGGGACACAGTAGGGTAGACACACACAGGGCCAAAACCTAAAAAAACGGAATAGATCGATGACTCATCGCCAGCTCGCTCTAATTGGCTGGTTTATCTATATCGAAGCGTTTACTCTCGACCTTGATGATAAAATCTTCACAAACGAATTTTGACCGTAATTTTCATTAGGAATAGAGTTTGAAACAACGGGACCGGGATGTGCATAAAGAACACATCGTCATCTGTCTAGCCGTTTCCCAACTAGCCGACCCCTTCAGAGTCAGCTTCTAATCTAAGCAGATGCAGCTGAATACCAGTAATTTACATGGAGCGACTGCCTATCTGACCTCCACAACCCAGTTACTGGGTAATACGATAACCCTTGGTAAGACTGGTTGTCAGACTTTCGGGCTTCTGGCGACCCGACGATGAACGACTGTCAAAGATCCATGACCAACCGCATAACGTGCTTTCCGAGGCACGGAGGGGTATGCAAAGATGGTCACTCATTCACGGAACGACCGCGGCAAGTGTAGCTTAACCTGATGGATCGACTCGTGCGGCTGTTATTACTTAGTCATGAGCCCCTATAATGAAGAACACTTATGAGACTAATTAAGCATGGCGATCAATGTTTGTGGCTTCTCTACATACGAACAGATTTAAGCCCTTTAATCAGATATTGACAGGCCGATATTTTGAATATGACTATAAATATGGCAAAAAAAAATAGAATACTTACACTAAACAGATCAAGACAGCAAACAAATGGGTTTTCGCAGAAGGCTTTAGTTCAATCCTTGTGACTATCTGCTGGTTGCATGATCGGCAAATTACTGTAAATGGTTGAGGGCCTAACCGAGTCTCACTGACCACGGTGACCACATTCTGTCCGGGCTGTGTGGTATTGATGGTAGGTAGACCACCTCCTGTGTTTGCTGGATACGTGCCTGCGGTTGCTGGATAAGGATAGCCTGCCATTGCTTGTTGCGGATAGCCTGCCTTTGCTGGTTGCGGATAGCCTGCGTTTGCTGGTTGCGGATAGCCTGCGTTTGCTGGTTGCGCATAGCCTGCGGTGTCCGGTTGCGCATAGCCTGCGGTGTCCGGTTGCGCATAGCCTGCGGTGTCCGGTTGCGGATAGCCTGTGGCTGCCGAAGGCTTGCCTTTGTTTTTTGGAGGCATGCCTTCGTTCTTTACTGAAATCAAAAATTACAGAAATAATATTCTAGAAGTATTAAATAATAAAATGTACCAATTTTTTCGACAGACCGATTCAGCGTGTGTCGATCTGTACGTGTGTCATGTATTTATGTAATAGGTACGTTGCTAAACATTGTCACCTATACTTACATCGTCTTAAGCTTTATTTATTACCTAACACAAGGTTGTATTTACTTTATATACCTATAACGTCTTTATATGTTAGTTTGTAAGGTATATAACTATGGGCAATTGTAGCCCGAAATAAATATTTATTATTGTATATAAATACTTCTGGTACACAATGTGCGACAAGAGCGTGTCCGGCAGAATTAATTAAAAAAATTACTTAGGTATCTGAGAATGATTCATACTTTAATGTTTAGTTCGTGCCCAGACTGAACTCCTCTATTGTCTGAAATCTGTAATGACGTCGCGGTTAAATGACGTCAATATCAGTTTTCCAAGTAAGTTCGGCGGATATGTGTATTATTTTATACACATCGCAAGCTTCTCTAATGCCCACACCCTTTTAATCAGGATAGCATCGAGCGACTGTGAGGGCCCTAGGTCGAAGTCCTAAGACCTCGATGATTTCTCGGCCAAGATATTTTGGGTTGTTTTGTTTCTCGGCGAGGAACATTTCCTTGATAATTCTTCTATATTTGAGATCGACTTCTACTAGCTATCTCCTGGATAATATCTTGAGACATATTAGGCCCCTTTTTTCCAATAGTTCCTTCCAAAACGAATAGATAACCGTGGTTTCCTTTTTAAATTTGTATGTTGCTTTCTTCTTCGGCGGGACAAATCCTACTCAATTTAAAGCGGTCTAGTCGGTTATTGACGTCTTTAGTTGGTATACAGAATGAAGTTGAATTCATGAGCATCTTAATTAAGGGGTCATTGTACTCATTATTATGATCCTAAAGTCGCGAAAAAAAATCTGCTGCTCCCTACATTCATTTTTGCATAACATAACTTGTCAAAATGTAGGGAACAGCAGATTTTTTTTCAAGATTTCAGGTTTGTTTCCATAGTAAAAGTTGTTCATAATGATGAGTACAATGACCCTGTAAGAGGATGCCCCAGAATTAAATTTCATTCTGTATATCGCTTTATCTACTTCTACATGAATGGTCTTTTACTTCTTCAAATACAGCTACAACACTCGATTTGATAGATCCTTTTGGATGCGAGCACAGGAACACTGCCAGTGGCGTGACACGTATGCGGCACTATTGGCGGGAGAAGAGCTTTTTCTGAATCCGAAAGAACTATGTACAAAAGAACTCTGTAGTCACGAAGCATGCCAGGCAAAGAGTCCCTCTACCTGCTATAATAATTTAATTTCTAATATAATTGACGAAAATTAAAATCCGCCGGTCACGCTCTGTCGTACACACTGTATATAATCTGAACAACTTTATAGCTAATTTCGTCCGAGTCAACATGTCAACACCACATAAAAATACAAAAATTCAACAACTATATTTTTCGCGGAATGCATTTTGGTTGACAACGTCAGCTAGTGTCAGCTAGAAAGAACATAAAACCACAGACTAAGTAGTACTCATAAAATCAACGATAAAACCCATAGACATAGAGAATTGAACTGAGCGGTAGCTTCACTAAAAAGTGACCACTCTCTAAAAAGAGACAAAGCGACTGTGCGGCCAATAGCTTTAGTACTACTAAAGAGACAACTACTGGCCGCAAATACGCTTCGTATCTCTCTCTTACTTTTCAGTCTGTATTTACTGCACAACTAAATATGGAACGATCAGATCCATTATCTATGTCTATGATAAAACCACACTGCTACAAGCGGCTCAAGGATCTTTTGGCGCTCGAATCACAGATGACTAAATATACAATGTCCCATGGGCAAGTGACCGCCCGTAATTTTCTGAATATTCATGAAAAAATGTCGAAAATAAACTGTAAAAGACGTAAACGACTGTAAAACGCGAAGAATTTTAACGCGTGGTCCGATTAACTCGAAACTCAGTATTTATACTTAAGACCAAAAATAAAGAATAACGTGTATCAGGATTTTTCGAAAATCTACCCCTGACGGGGTACTAAAGTACGAAATCCACGCGGACGAAATCGCGCTGGAAGTGCTAGTTTTACATAAATTAGACTATAGTCAATAAATGATCAAAACACTATTTATTATGATCTTGGCAAAAACATTTGCCAGTCAGCCTGATGGTAGGGAAACTGGTGCTGGGCATTTGCCCAGGGTCCACCGTAACCTTTCTTTGCAATTTGATCCTACCAGCTGAGAGTGGCATTAATTATTACTTTCAAAACTCTTAATTTTGTACAGTTAGTGCAATTTATCCACAATCGCAGGCCTGTACCTGATTCAGTTTACACGAATCACAATCACAATCATAATATGAAACACAGTGTAAAATAATAGACAGAGATTAAATCAAGGGATATCGTTTTACTCAGTAACTGGGTTGTGGAGGTCAAATAGGCATTCGCTCCATATAAAATAGTAGTATTCAGCTGCAGCCGGTTTGACAAAAAACCAACCCCAACATAGTTGGGAAAAGGCTAGGCAGATTATGATGATGAGACAGAGATGAAATCAATCAACTCAACTCAGCGTATCGTAGTCAACTACTGAATATAGGCCTCTTCCAGGCTGCGTCACTACACCCTGTCCTCCGCCTTGCGCATCCAGTCGGTACCAGCCACCTTGTTAAGGTCGTCGTTCCATCTAGCAGGGGGGCGTCTCACAGTACGCTTGCCGATACGCGGTCTCTACTCCAGGACTCGTCTGCTCTACAGGCCATCGGTCCTTGGCCAGCTCACTTCCACTCCAGCTTGCTTACTCCGCAGGCTATGTCGGTTACTCCGGTTCTTTTCCGGATAACTTCATTCCTGACTTATCCTTCAAAGAAACTCCGAGCATTGCCCGCTCCATAAGATGAAATATTCGTACCAAATGCAGAGAATTTTGTTTCATCAATGAATTGAGTTGATAGGTTGGTTATTTGTTAATTATCTCAAGCTAGACTCAACATTTGTACGTGCCTCCGACCAATTATTTTTTTTGACGACAAACGCCGTGTCATCATCGGTACATGTTATTATTTGGCAGATCTGGAGTAAGCCAAAAAACTAAAACCAAAACCAACTACACTAAAAAAACTATTAAAATCAGCAAAAAGCATCGGACCAATTTGCCTTGCCTTGGGGAACTCCAGAACAAAGTTTCTTCTGGCCACCGACATGTTAATCAATGGTTACACATTTTAAGCGATCACTCGCGGAAAGTAACTAACTCGTGAAGATTTCTAAGGCGAGACTTCTTGTCCCGCTGTAATCCATCCAGCTTGTCCAGCAAGATGGGAATAGACATACCTACCTAGTGTCAAAGGCTTTAAATAAGTCCAAGAAGATGTACCGCTTAATTTTTATCTCGTGTTCTTTATTTTTAACAACGAAGACTATTATGTCCTTACAGTCCTTAGAAATGTTCAGTGGACCTACAGATTTAAATATTTTTAACCCCTATTATTTATCTGCGAATTCATTCATTCAATAATACTATTTAATTATAATTATTCAGATTACACATTTTGTCAGTAAATATGTATTCATAGATTTCCAAAATTATTATGAAATTGACAAATAAAACAAAATAAATTTTAATAAATAAATTTTATATTTAATTATTGTATATAAAATAATTTAGGTAAACTTTAAATCTACCACGAAATCCACGGCTTGACATATATATTTTAATATTAATAATGCAGCAACCAATACTGCAATATTGATATTAAAATGTCGTAGAATGGTCATGGGAAAATATTTAATACACAATGATTCATAAACATACAAATTATAAATATAATAACATAACACAACATAACAGCCGAAATGTGGGTGTACTATAGGTATACCTCTGCCTAACCCTTCGGGGAAACGAGGCGTGATGTGATGTTATGTATAATTATAATAATATAAATTATTATAATTATACATAATTTATTACTTAATGAGACAACACCATAATTGCATTATACAGTCATGATCCTAATATTTCATGCACACGGCTCTTATATCAAAATGTATTACTAATATATTATTGTATTTCTTTAAATATTTGTTAATACCTTTGTTATGTATTAGTCTTGGAACAACCTACCCTCTCACTTGGAGTCGGGCGTTGGTAGCTACGCCACAGTTTTTAACTTTTGCAGCTGTCATCGTTTAACACTGTCTTCCAATAAACGATAAACGATTATTATTACGATTATTATCTTTCATTTTGTTAATAACATTATCCATCACTACGTATGTTTGTAAAATCCATCTTCTGGACATACAACGTTTTAAATACATTAAAATAGCCTTCACAAGTGGCAATACTGAATCCTGTGACCACCTTGCAGACTGGCTAAGAGGTCCCCGAAACGATCAATTGCAATTTATTGATCAATTGACATCAATTTCTATTATAGTGTTATTGTCAATCGCTTCAATTGTTGGTAGGCGATCGATTTTCGCATCAATGTGTATCAATAACGTAAAAATTGACAATAGCAATTGATCATTTCGGGGACCCTTAATATGTTTACCACTGTATGCGGCTTGATTCGATCTATTCTTATTTAATTCGTGCCGATAAGTGAGAGTATGACCAAAATGAAAACGATTTGGATTACCATTTGGATTCCAACACAATTTTGATCCAATGTTATTTTTCAGAGCTAAGAAACAATGATATACCCATATGGATAGTAAGTTCTCAATGAATTTCTAAGTAAACCTTATTTTGTACTTTTGTAATTTCTAAAACTAAAAATTATTGCTAATTATTTTAGTATTATACATTTTAAAATACCATGTAGCCGTTGATTAAAAACAAGAAACTTTATAACTAGTTGTGGATTGGACTAGTTTCATTTTTTATTTCAGTATCAAAATGTTTCAGCGACGAGTAATCGACTTAATTACATTAAAAAAATGTCAAAACATGTCGTCACATTTTCTTTTTAGACACAATGCATTTGATAAGATAATCTCGAGCCGGGGCTTATCTCATTGTTTCTATTGTTCTGATAAAGAAATCCATTATCAATCCTCAGGGGATTTTTTTCTTTATCATTAGACTATTTTTAGGTATTTTTTTAGGATTATGCTAGTGATTGTAGCTGCCAATGTAAGCGCTGCAGTTCGGGCAGTAGTGGTCTGCGTTTCGGCAATTGGGGATACAGTAAGGCAAGCACACACAAGGCCAAAATCTGAAAACAGAACAATAACAGTTAGACCAAATCAAGAAGGAAAATCGGCCAAGTGCGTGTCGGACCAATGAAAAGTTGCGTAGTTGGGATGAATTTATCCCAAGAACAAACTTAACATTGTAGTTGAAAAACATGTTCTCTCATACATTCCAACTGCAAAATGTAAGTTGGTCGACTATTACTCGTATACTTGTAAAGCCTACTTAGCTGTGATAGTTTTCCTTTTAACTTCGTTGTATATACTACTACCGTGATTTTTTTTTCATATCCAAAACTAACCGTTTAGCTGGCAGGGCCCCCTCTGCTAGCTAAACACACCGGACACACTTGACTAACAAAAATTAGCACTTTAAAGCTAATATTTCAGAAACGGATCCCTTAATCGAAAAATTGGTTTCATATTTTTGAAACACCTATCCAATAACACCCCACACCATGGGGTAGACAAGAAAAACATCCCCATTTTACGTGTACAGGACCTCCTGTACACGTAAAATGGGGATATTTTTTTTTTCTCGTCCACCCTGAAAATTTTTTTTATGATTTTATTTTACCACTTTATCGGCGTGATTAATAAATACAGTGTGGCCGGAATATTGACGTCCAAAAAAATGTAGGTCCCTCGTAACGTGAGGTATCCGGATCACCCCCATGTATTATGCTCCGCGACTTTTCACACTTGTCGAGTTACGCATTTTTTCTGAATTTTTGACAATTTTCCAACCAACATAAAAAAATTCTAAAAAAAAAAGGTAGAAGACAGTCGAGATTTTTTTTTTGCAACTGAATCTTCATGAGTAGTACTTTTATGCATAAAATAATCAGCTTCGTAACTGTGATGAAAGTTATGAAAATGTTCGTCTAAAGTAAAAAAGTCGAGGAAACCTGGACCTTGCATAGTTGCAGTGTTCCTGTATGAATGGTATGCGTGCTAGTATAATTTAAGGCACATACAATATTTTAGCGTGGTCTCTGGGATAGCAATGCACTATCACAATTGACGAAATGTGGGTGCCCTCTGCTTAACTTAAACCTGGGCACATAGGCGTGATGACATGTTGTGAGTTATGTCCGCAGCCGACGATGACTATGGGACGCCAGTACGTCACCTAATAATAAACAAAAGAATACTTACACTATACAAAGCAAGACAGCAAACAAATGTGTTTTCGTAGTAGCCTTGTATTCCACTCTTGTGACTATCTCTTGGTTACAGGATGGGCAGGTCATAGCAGCTGGTTTGGGGCTCATCGTATTAGCGACAAGCACGGGAATGACGGTTGGGGCGGGCTGCGCTTGGTACACAACTCCCGATGTGGTCGTGACCTCGCCATCCGTGTATGGTGGAGGTCTTCCCTTGACTGAAATTTAGGGAAATATATTAAAATGAGTCATCCATCCCTTATCCCGATGTATATATACAATGTGTTTTTTTTATATGTCATAAATCTAGGGTTATATTCTATAAATAAAAATAATACAAAAAGTCCTAGAATATGTGGTCCAAAAATGCATAGTTTCGAAGATATCATCAATCATAATTAAATTAGGTTCATTCTAAGTTTCATTGATAAATACGAGTAAGTAATTCATTTTCATTCATACCAATCATTCATAACTAAAGCTAAGAAAAAGCGACGTTGTCATATTTCACGTAAGGGTGTTTTACATTAATAATCGTGACTTTATCGAATTATTTTGTATGAAAAATGAAGACAAAAAAAAATTATAATTGAAAAATAATTCACATGCCAGTTGATTCTTTGATATGGTCTCATTCATAACTTAGAGTTATGACACATAAAAAAAACACCTTGTATAAAGTCGTCGCAGCTTGTCTTAGGCTCGACGCAAACGAGCCACCGACCACAACCACCGGTGGCTGTCGCCTCTTGCTGCAGTGTTGAGTACTGCTGTACCGGGTGGCCGCCTCCGGCTGCACGTGTGTGATGAATTCATACAAAACGTATGAAAACGCATGTGAACTACTTGTCGCTGGGCTACCGGTGGCTGTAGTTGGTGGCTCATTTCCGCCGAGCCTTATTCCCCCATACATCTCCATTAGCCAACAATTGTAAAGCCTTTTTAAGATAGTGCTTATCATAAAAGCTCATCTCAAAGTCTATTTTCGAGTGCAGAACACTAATATTAATCACACTTGTTCGGGATGTTCGAAAGAGTTACCGTGGCCCCTGGCACAGTCAACTGAAGGAACACAGGTGGGTTTTAGTCAGTAAAAGTCTGACACGACCTCCCGCTCCGCCCAGAGCGGGAGAAGTCATTTGATGATTTCCCATCAAAGAAAAAAGTTTATCTATTTAATAAATATGTAAACACTATCTCATGCACGTCAACAGTGAGGTCGCTGTCACTAATGTCAACTGTCAGTTCACCACGAATGGCGGCAAACAATTGAAAGTGAAGCGGTGCCTACACGAGAGGCTGGGTTGATGAGCCAGTGTAGTGATATAATCAGCTTAAAAATACAGGATTCTACAACAATAAGAAACTATTTTCCCCCAATACGTATTAAATATTTGGTTACTTCTATATACTATTTTGTTTTGAAGTTCCCTCAGGAAATTGTTTGATTGCTTGAAATGGCTTAAGAAAAACACATTCATTAGTCATGGAAGAGATATCAAAAATGAAATCAAATCAAATAATTTTTATTTCAGGCATTGTATACGTACATACATACAAATACATTTCACCCATAGAGACTATATGTCATAAATAAGTAAACATTAAGTACGTATTATTATTATTAAGTTATATGTATTACAAATTAAATTAAAATTAAATTAATACGTTCATACATTATTATTATATATCCATCCATTGATATCTTCATATCAATGGGTATTAAATAATATCTTCTGCTTATGTGAATGCGCGATGTATTAAAGGGTAACAACATTGCGGCGCCCTTTTTACGTGATATAATAACAAAAATTGCGTAATTACGAATACCTAATATTACTAACAAATATTATCCAAAACTCAAAAGAACTCAAAAGAACTCTTCTTTTGATTTCAGACTCATATCATTCAATATTTAAGGTATAATTAAACTTTTCCTCTACTTGCCGCTCTTTTTCTCACTCTGTATACTATTTTGCACCTAAATAAGTAGGCGGTAATAACCTATTACGTGTGGCATACATGTCGCTCACATCTCTACGTCCGGAACACACAAACCCATGTGCCCTAATATGTCTGCATTATCTACCTTCCCTTTAAGTACTTTGAATATGTAACGGACCTATGTATTTTCGCAATTCTGAATTCAAATTCAAAATATTTTATTTCACATAAGCCTACATGGACACTTATGAAACGTCAGAAGCTTGGTGCACGGTTCCAATTGGTCGTTTTCTATGGAGAAGAACCGGCAAGAAACTCCACGGTTCCTCTTTTGAAAATAATTGGTTTTTACAATGTTTTCAAATTACGTTGTTATTAAGTATGGAAGGACAGTGTAGGCCTGTCAACAAGTATTAGGTAATTTACAGAAAATAAAATGGTCTACAAATCTACAGTCATTGAATGAATAATAACATTAAGATAAGGCATCGATAGAGTTGAGTCGTACACAAGCTATTTGATAAATTATCGTTGTCACTTACTCACTTTTACATTCGATAAAAAAATGCTTTAAAAAGCTCTTCTAGACAGTACAGGGTTTTTAATTGTCATACTTATAATAACAGTTTTTATTTATTTTATGTTATTAATTTTCATGTTTTAATGTAGCTGCGGCGAAGTGTCAATTTTTGAAAGAGAGACGCCGAAGCGAAGCCGGTTTTAACTTTTTTGGCTATAGTAGATACTATTTACTGTGCCATTTTCCAACATCGGTACAGTTGCTGATGCGAACCTCCAAAGGGAAGCCGGTAAGAATCATGTTATAGGTATGGTGCTTTTTCCACTGTAATGTAGTGTTACATAACGTGACATAACTTTATAGTTTTAAACTACTAACTAAGTACACAAACATACATAAACTCACGCCTTCTTCCCATGAGAGTAGGCAGAAACTACAGAACGCCACCTGCTACGATCATTACATACTCCTTTTGCTTCGTTTACGTTCCTACATAACTAATACACCATACTAATTAAGGTCAGAAAATAAAATACTTACGATGCATTTCTTCACTGCTCATTCTCACTTAATTATATAATATTTTGTCACCAAAAAATCACTGTTAACTGGTTTTTCGTACGAGCTAAGAGATTGTACTGAACTCTTCCCGACAAACTGTCGATTTATAGATAGTAAAATGTCGAATAATGATAACGATACTAGATAAACCTTTTTATCAGTATTTTAAGCAGAACTTTTCGATATTGTTTAGGATTGCTTACGGTATAGGTACCTACTGAAGATAACGATGGTTATGGAGAAGAAGAATTGATGTGTCTTGAGACGAGCTTTTTCACCGTAGCGTGAGACCCCAGGGGGTTACATTTAAGCCCGGAGTCCAATCAATCAATCGATTCAGCCAATTATGTTTAGTTTAGGCCCCGGTTGGGTTTAAGCCTCCTCTAACTATTTCCAGGTGTTGCTCTTCTTTGCTTTCTTTGTCCAGCCCTAACCGGCAATTTGTTTTATTTCCCCAGCGTTCTCTGGGTCGTCCTCTGACTCTCTCACCATTTGGGCCTGGCCATTGAGAAAGTTGACTGTGCGTACCAACGGAGCCCCTTAAAACCCTTTACGTTTAGTCCAAATAGTTTTAGCAGTTGCATTGACTGCCATTTTGTCCATTTTTTTATTCCAAATTGCATTGCTTTCAAATATTTCAAAAGTTTAAAAAAATAATATTGAAAGCGATTCTTACTAAAAGTGAGGTGGTGGTTTTTAAAGTTCATAATAATACACCCACGAATATACCACCGGTGACGTTACAAGGAACACCATTAAAAGTCATCACTCAATTTAAATACCTCGGTAATGTGGTCACGGGTTCTCTCTCACAGATGACCAGGATATAGACATGGGCGCCGGCAGAAATAATTTCCAGGTGGTGCAGATTTTAGTTTTCTTACAATCTTTGCCGTAGGTATATGATTGTTAATAAAAAGATGAAATTTTAGTCTGAATGTTCGAGACATTTACAAATTTCTTACTATTCATTATGAATTTATTATATATATAGGTACCCAGTCGTCACGGTTCACAGCTATTTGTTCACGACGATCGAAATTAATCGCTTTTTAAATGAGAATTGTGTAATTACTGCCTACTAATTATTGTGAATAAAAAAATGATTTCCAACAGACGGCTTTTTATTTCAATAATTCCTGTTGATCCCGAGATTCCCAAGGGGTGCAAGTGCACCCCCTGGCACCCCCCTGCCGGTGCCTATGGATATAGATAGGGAGCGCAGGGCGTTGGCAGCCCGATGCAATATGCTTGCCCGTAGGTTTACGCGGTGCACTGACGAGGTAAAACTGACGCTCTTCAGACCCTACTGCCAGTCATTTTACTCGTGCAGCTTGTAGGTTAGGTATACGCAGAAGGCTTACAACGCTATGCGCGTGCAGTATAATAATGCGCTGAGGATATTGCTGGGGCTGCCTCGGATTTGCAGAGCATCGGGCATGTTTGCGGAAGCGCGAATAGATGACTTTCATGCCATCATGTGCAAACTGTGTGCATCGATGTTGCGGCGATTCAGGGGTAGCCCTAACAGAATTTTAGCTACACTGGCGGACAAGGTTGATGGACCATTTATGGCTGGCAGACATGTTTTAATTATTGATTTTTTACAAGTTATTATGTTTACTAACATAGGCTAAGTTCATACTAACACTATATGGATCCCTTGGTCTGAAATAAAATGTTTGAATTTGAATTAGATCCATTTGATGCCCGACTGCAGTTAAGCCCAAAAGGAGGGTGATTATTGAATAGTTTTTAATCTGTGGGGCTACCGTACACTCTTAAAGAAGGTCAATATAAGACGAACAGTAAGTTACCGATGACGTAGGATGGGGACTAATTGTGCGGCTAAATATTAATACCAAGTACCCATTTGAAGCAGATTTCACCCCCAAACTAAAGTAGGACATTCACGATTATAAAACCATTAGTAAGCCATTGCAATATAACTCTTATCTCAATAAATAAATTCATCCCGGAACCCTTCCTTGTGCGTGGTCTGACACGCACTTGGCCGGTTTTTTCTTTTTGTTTTCGGGGGAAAACCTTCAAAAGGCGCCTGGACTTTGGGGAAAAGACCAGGGAGTGTGGGATTCTTACCTCACTAAAACCACCCCGGTGATCACCATCAGCACATGGAGGGCCCGTTACCTCTTTATAGACCAATCCGGAACCCCTCTGTGGAGATGAGGAGACCATAAAGGGGTTTCCCCTGAGCCCTGCTATGCACAGCAGCACGTGGTCACAGTGCCACCGTATTCCCTGGAATCACTCGGTGGGCAATCTTAGTGCCCATGATCCCAAAGTCCCGCCTGTAAGTTCCAAAGTTATGCAGGTGGGGTTTCGGCGTCTTAGGCGTCGAAGCGGTTGCCTCCTCAGTACCTTCTTCTTCGAGCGGGATCGGCTCTCTCACGATCCCGCTCGGCAGCGGCCTTCTGGACCATCACGGTCTCTCAGAAGGAGGCAACTTCCCTCCAGTTTTCTGTCTGTGTCAGAATAGCCCTCACTACTGCTGGCAGAGACAAGTCTCGCCCGATCCTGGTGACCAAAATCTGCCGCTCAGAAGCCCACGCAGGGCACTCCTAACCTAAGCCCCGATGATGCACTGTAAGTAAGGGGGCACTCTGTGATGCCGCCCTAATCGCATCTCAGGGCAGGGAATTATAGGCACGCCACAATTGCGGCGATAAGTCCCCTCATTGAGGAGTATCTGGAGAGGCGCCACGGCGTCCTCACCTTCCGCCTGACGTAGGTCGTCATGGGACACGGGTGCTTCGGGAGATACCTGTTCCGGATAAGGCGGGAGAAAACGCCCGGGTGTCACCATTGTGTTGAGCGCCCGGAGGACACGGTGGAGCATACGGTGGAGGTCCAGGCCATGGTACGAAGCGAGAGTATATGGGAAGCCATCACCTCCTTCTGCGAAGCAGTAATTCTCGCGAAGGAAGAGGCGGAACGTGTGAGGGAGAGGCAAGCTTTGCGCCCTCACGCCCCTAGTCGCCGCAGGAGACGCCCTGGGCGTCGGGAATTGACAGCTGATTCCCGGCCACCGTAGGCGCGGGCTTGCGGACGACGAGCAATGGGTAACTCGCCGCCCGGTGAGGACCAGGCTCGGGTCGATGGCACGTTGTGTTCCACGCGCGCCTCAAAGAGATTTCAGCACCATTGACGGGGTCCGTTAGGGACAATGCCAGCTAGGGTCGTGGGATGTTCGAAAGAGTTACCGTGGCCCCGGTACAGGCAACTGAAGGAACACGGGTGGGTTTTAGTCAGTAAAAGTCTGACACGCCCTCCCGCTCTGCCCAGAGCGGGAGAAGTCATTTGATGATATGCCATCCAAAAAAAAAAGGGGCAGGGAATTAAGAGCGTGGACGATATCCCCACCACGACGACAACGTGGAGACACACTCGGTGCGGAAAACGCCCACCCTACACTACCTCTTACTTCGAGCTTTTAACTTCAACAACAATGTCTACAAGCCTTCTTACTTTATTTATTTATTTATTTATTTATTTATTTAAACTTTTCACACTTAAAAAAGTACAAAGGCGGACTTAATGCCTTAGGCATTCTCTACCAGTCAACCAAGGGTGGTGAAGAGATTAGATGGCAGGTGCTCTGTTAGAAATGGAACAATTTGTACATAAATAAGTCATAAACTTATAATACACATACATACATATTTACTATAATATATACCTATATTATATATATATATTATATACAAATTCAAGAGAGAGAGGTTTTGAGATGACTCTACGCTATTTATTTTGAAAATAACTCCGCAATCTCCGCTTAAATGCATACCGACTGGTGGCCATCCTGATGTCAAGAGGTAGCGCATTCCAAAGAAGAATGGACTGAATATGAAAGGAAGAATGAACAAAGTCAGAAGTATGAGAAGGACAGAGTAGGAGAAGATTGTTAGAAGAACGAAGATTCTTAGCGTGTGAAGAACATAGATATTGGAAGTGAGACACTAGATAAGAAGGAGGAGTGGGAGAGTTAAGAAGGGAGAAAAGCGTGGTCAAAGCACGCAAATTTCTTCTCTGGCGAATGGGCATCCATTTGAGCTCAGACCTGTAGCTCGACACATGGTCATATTTTCTGAGGTTGAATATGAACCGGATACAATTGTTAAGCAGTCTGTCAAGCTTATCCAGCAACACCGCATTCAAGTCAAAGTAGCACACGTCACCATAGTCAATGATAGGGAAAATCAAAGTCTGCACAAGCATAGTTTTCGTCTTAGCGGGCAAAAAGTTTCTCAGACGATACAGAGATCGTAGAGTACCGTTGACCCTTTGACTAACATTAGAGACCATTACTTTCGGTTGCCTGTTACGTTTAGTCTATGTATTGGTCTATTTTCCTTAATAACTTCGTGAAATGAAACAAAACACATCACTTAGCGATAATATATCATGAAATAATCAGATACCTACAGTTTATTTACAAAAAAAAAAACATATAACATAACACATAACATAACATCACGCCTTGTTTCCCCGAAGGGTTACGCAGAGGTGTACCTATAGTACACCCATATTTCGCCAGTTATGTTTAAGTACCATGTAATAGGGGGCGAGCCTATTGCCATCTACCGGGCACAAATCTAGACTACGGGCTGCTACTGAGAAATTCCAGATAGAAAAACCCAATAACACTTAGCCCGACCTGGAAATCGAACCCAGGACCTCATGCTCAGCAGTAGCGCTTGCGGCCACTAGACCAACGACTCAGTCACAAAAAAAGTACTTCGTAATCCTAATAACTCAATCAGCAATTTTAATTTGCCCCATGTATACCTCATTATATCTATGTAGGACGTACCTACTATTAACTATTTAGTCAGTATATTTCATCGAGTCACGTTGTCAAAATACACACCATTTGATAACATAATCTCGTAATGGCACTTATCATTTTGTTTTCGACGTTTGAGTCATTCATTTGCTATCATGAGCCTTTAGTGGACGTAGCTGCCGATGTAAGCGCTGCAGTTCGGACAGTAGTGGTCCGCGTTGCGACACTTGTCCAAACAGTAGGGGAGCCATACGAACGGCAAACAGCTAAAAAAAGAAAAGGAAAATTAGAACAAATCTGATTAGAAATCAAAGGTTTTATTGCACAACTGATTTACAAAATATCTTTAATGATTCCTTTTACTCCATGAAATATGGTCATTGAATCCGATGTCAGCCGGTTAATGGCTGCTACTGAGACCTTCCAGATGGGAAAATCCACTTTGCCCGACCCGGGATTTGAACCCGGGATTTGAACACCGACTCGGGCCGGGCCGGTAAAGACGTCAACAATAAATTAAAATACTAACCAAAATAAAATAGCAAAAGGCTCGCCCCCTATTACATGGGACTTAAACATAACTGACGAAATGTGGGTGTGCTATAGGTACACCTCTGCCTAACCCTTTGGGGATTACAGGCGTGATGTTATGTATGTATGTATGTACTAACCAAAAAAGACAAAGTATGAGAGCACACATATGAGTTCCTGTATTAGCTCTGGCTTCAACTCTTGTGACGATGACTCCTTTGCAGGATTGGCAGATCATGGATGTTGATTTAGGGCCCATCTGATTACCGACGAGCATGGGCAGGACGACTGGGGCAGCATGCACATGGTACATCCCTCCTGTGTGCGTAGGTTGTCTTGCCCCTGGTACTAGCATGGGTCCCGGTTGCACTGGCATATTTGTGGGATGTATGACATCAGGGGCCGCGGGGTCGCTGGGTGTGTATGGCGGAGGCTGGCCCAGGCCTTGAGCTGAAATTATAACGATCAAATTTAAAAAATGTAATGTTTACAAATGATTATCATTTTCTAACCAACGAAAAAAAGGAGGGGTTCTCAAGTCGAGGCGTATTTTTGTTTTTTTTTTTTTTTTTTTTTTTTTGTAGCATTATCTTAAGGTAAATGTAGGTGAGTTATTCAAACATAACTGGCAAAATGTGGGTGTAATTAGGTACGCCTCTGCCTAACCCTTCGGGGATTACCGACGTGATGTTTATGTTATGTTATTCAAACATTCACACCTCTTAAAGTCACTCGAACTGCCAGAAATTTTGGAACTATGTATTTGTTTTCGTTACTTTGGCATCAGTACGGTCTACTGTTTGAGGCGCTTTTCCACCGCCGACGAGGAAGCGACTAGCTATTGACTATTTTCTCGCTCAAAAAACAAGTCCAGTGTCAGCAAATGAGATATAATAGATTATATTAACAGTATATTAATAGTTGATCGCTGACTGTTCACACTGTCGGCGAGAACTCTCTTTATTTTACGTTTCATAAGTTAGAAAATACTCGACAGACTAGCTTGGCTAACGACTATTTTCTCGCTTCCTCGTGGGACAAGTGCCTTAGACACTTTCCGTGTAAAACACACAAAGAAGTTTTACATAATAAAGTTACCAAATACGTAACTGATATAAAACTATCACTAACACGAAACGATTTTGTTCCCAAAAAATGACAGAAACTGATATGTATAATCTTTACACTGGAGAGTTTGCTACTACACCCCAGAGGGCTTTAGTACTTTTGAGGGTTAAAATAATATATAGCAAGCACCCATTCAAGTATATATAGTTACACCTAATATCAAATTTAATCAAATATACAGATGTGAATGGAAACGCTGGGAGGAGACGCTCTAGGAGGACATGAGTGACCTTATTGGTAATGTTCTTCAGAAAAGTCAGGTGCGTAATACTCGCAACCGATGTGCGTGTATGACCAGATGTATGAACGTAAACGAAACAAAAGGAGGATGTATGTAAGTATATCCCCATGGGAAGAAGGCGTGAGTTGTACGTATTTATGAAAAACACGATCATGTCCTTATTCATTTCACTGAATTATTAATTTTTGTCACTAAAATCAGTTTCACACTGTTACATGGATCTGTTGGCGCTTGAATGACATTTACAGAGCGGTGTTGGTAAACATTAGCGAACTTTTTTTACGAAATTGTATTGAAAAAATAAGATGGCGGCGTAAGCCGACGTACGCACGGACGTAAAAATATCGCAGCAGGATTGTATCACGCACTGGATTTTCAACTCTCGGTGTTGAACTGTGAGCATTGAGAATCCAACAGATTGCATTCCAGCGCGTCGATAAAACACATTGGATTTTCAACTCTCGGCGCTAAGCAGAGCGTTGAAAATCCAGTGCGCGAAAAAAAATTGCCGCGATATTTTTACGTCCGTGCAAACGTCGGCTTATTACCGATTTTGTTCACTCGCCAAAATAATCTTGTGGCAATATACCTTGTTTTCGAACGAGATATGTAACTGTACTGAACTCGGGACGAGGAACTGACTATTTATAGATAAAATATCGTCCATAGAGATACCGATATAAATTATAGATTTTTTTTATATAAGTAGATAACTTAGATAGTCACTTTTATTGCACAGCCTTGAAAATACGTAAACAAGTTTATAAAAAGGGATTTCTGCCAACCATAACTTTAACCTGTTTTTTTTACGTCGGTATTGTTTGGAATAAGAACACACACACACACACACACACATCTTTGCTTCTCGTCAGTAGTAACACTTTGACCTTGAACTGGCCTAGCGTAAAGCGACTGCTACACGGTCGCCAACCGCGTCCCGACAGAGGTGACCTTGGTGGTTTACAACCGTGTAGATTGTGGTTTACGACCAAACATTGAAACAGCTCTGCTGGTCGCCAACCAAGGTCACCTATGTCGAGACGCGGTTGGCGACCATGTAGCAGTCGCTTAATACGGAGTTTCAATAGAGTAATGAAACTGCTACTCGGTCGCCAACCGCGTCCCGACAGAGATGACCTTAGTGGTTTACAACCGAGTAGATTGTGGTTTACGACCAAACAATGAAACAGCTCTGCCGGTCGCCAACCAAGATCATCTCTGTCAGGGACGCGGGTGGCGACCGTGTAGCAGGCGCTTAAGAGACCAGCTTATAGGTACTGGTTTTGTGTACTGACGTGCAGCTATCCGTCGCTCGGTTTCTGGAACGAAAATCAACACAAAACAAAACTTTTTTGCAAAAAAAAAGCAACTGACTTCCAAAAAAAAACACTACAAAGTGAAAAATAACTTTAATTTCGGAAGTCGGTGTCTTTGGATCTGTATTTCGGGTTTTTGCCGCCGACTTCCGAATTTAAAGTTATTTTTCACTTTGCAATGTTTTTTTTTTGGAAGTTGGTTGTTTTTTTTTTTTGCAAAAAAGTTTTTTATTTTTCACTTTTTAGTGGGTCGGTTTGTAATTTATCTAAGTTACAATAGCCTAATGACAACTGCTCATCACCTTTTACAAAACATTGCTTTTCCCGATGCAGGGACGTTAATTGTTGAGGAGTCCTCCTGATAATTCACCATCAGCTCCACTTCACCATATGCATTGTGACGAGCTTATATTGCTTCGCAATCATTTTAAAGTAATCGATTCGTAACCCGTGAAATACTTATTATTGACTTGTTCCGGTGGCCATCTCACCATCTGTGGTCTTCGTCATCAGTTCCACTTCACCAAATTGTGCTTTCCGAGAGCAAATGCACAAGTTACCATAAAAAATACCCAAATCGCTTTAGGTGTGCCTATAATATATGTAGAGTTCCCTCGATATCTCCCATCGTCCCTTTCAAACAAAAAAGGATTTTCAGTCTAGCCGTCTTCACACACAAATAAAAAAATAAAAAAAGATTCCGGCGAACTGAGAACCTCCTTCTTTTTTGAAGTCGGTAAAAAATCATTTATAGCCAGAGTGCATCTCATGACAATCCTAATAAGCCCAAGCCCGGCTAGGATACATTGTTTTATTACGGAGTTCCGGTGCCTACCTTCCGGCTTCATAATCAGATCAGTTCGATGGTACCATTTTCGTTAAAACCATTTATTTAAATTTGCTTCGTCATAGTCGCTTAACTATCTTAGTCGAGATATTTTATCGCCACCCGTGAAATACTTATCATTGAAGAGTTCCCGTGGCCATCTGTGGTCTTCTTCGTCAGTTCCACTTCACCAAATGATACTTTCTGAATGCAAATGCTTGACTTGTTGATGAACATACAAAAATCGCTGTGTTTGCCTATAATATTTGAGGATTTCCCTCAATTCCTCATGAATCCCATCATCAGAACTGGATTTTGATAAAAATGGGACCAATCTGGAAGTATGTCCTTTCAAATAAAAAATAGTTTTCCAAATCGGTTTATAAATGACAGAATACTGAGGTAACAAACATTTAAAAAAAACATTTGGTATGTTTTTTTTTTTTGGTAACCGAATTGATAACCTCCTCCTTTTTTTGAAGTCGATTAAAAATAGCTAACAAATTGTCAAGTATCCGTAACCTGCTGTGATTGGTTTAATGATTTATCATCAGCCAATCGGATCACTTGACTTGCGTTTAATTTTGGCGCTTTGATAATTTTCGTTCCAAAAACCAGGTGTTAGTAAACCTGTATGTTTTCTGTTGGCTAATAACCATCAAATCAAATCAAAATCGTTCATTTGCATAAAACATGGTGGCTACAAAAGATGTTACATATACAATTCAGTGCAAGGCACATTCCGCCATGCAGTGATGGCATGCAAATATTTAATGGATGCCGTTTAAATAATAGAAGATTTAATTCATAGTTACTTACTTGTTTTTTTTTTCAAAATTAGTAAATGTCGAATAGCATCTGTCCATCAATGGTTTTAAATCTAGTCATTAATTAAGCTTAGATCGTGGACGGCGATGCTATAGGAGATAACAACGATGTCCACCAGTAAATCTAAAAGAATTAGTTGATTCTTTTATTTATTATTTCAAGCGGTCACAAATACCTACTTGTAGATACTAGAAAGTTATCTAGACACAATAGTCCGATAGGAACATTCAAATCCGTGTTAAACTGATAAATAACTGACTCAGATAGGTATACAAAATTCTCAAATGAGTCATTCGCAAAAATATCAGACGAGTCAAAAGGAATCAGAAATACATCAAGTGGTCAAGATCATTCTGTGGTCAAGATTATTCTGTACTTACTTATCATAATTTTAAGGTTCTGACCTAAAAACGAAAAACGGAACCTTCTTCAGATCACTTTTTTATCCATCTGTCATAGGTATATGGCAGGTTTTACTCGAGATCAATACAACGTAGGAATTTAAATTTTTGCATGATGTTAGGTCTAAATGACACGCCCACGGGTCGCTAGTCAAACACGAAAAAAAATTATTAGATTCATTTGGGGGTCGATAACAAAAAAGAACTTTTAATTAAAATATCATTTTAGGTATAATTTAAAAGTGCTGCTTATTTTTAATTTAAGGTTAAAATACTAATTTATAGAAATGGCAATATGCCTAATAAAATTATTCCAAATGAAAATCTGCTATCTTCATAGTATGCCAAGTGAAATTGTACCAAATAATCGTCGCTCTAACTTAAATATACGTTATGCTAAACGAGTGCTGCTTGTAACACACGCAAAGTAGGAATCGGATTAATTTTGATAGTTAAAAAACATTCATTGCATTATTTATGTTGTTGTGTAAATAAATTTTTCGAACATACGAAGCAATGGATTAGCAGTATATGCTTCAAAATCATTCATATTGTGGTTGATTATGTGTTACGTAATTAGGGTGTTGAATGATTGAGATGCGGGGTGGGTCGTAGGGCCTCAGAGGTACATATTAAATGTTAGTAGGTACCCATTAGAAGCAAGTCCAACCCACAAAGTAAGAGAACCAAGACGGTATCGGATTTAAAGCCTTCTGGCTTTTAATTGCTTTTTATGTTTATTCTTTGTATTCGTCTCTTTTCCTTCATTAGGTACTTAGCGAAATAAAACAAAACACATAATTTTACCTATGAAGTATAATCAGATATTCTATGTTTGTTTAAGAAAATATCTCGTAATCCTTACAACTCAATCAACGATTTATACCTGCCTCGTGTACACTACATCTCATTATGTTCCTTCTATTGGCGTTATCATCACTACGTTCCGACGGTCAGTATCTAATCAAGTGTTACAGCTTCGAGTCACGTCGTCAAAATTCATATACCAACTTTACTTATAATGACACATATCCTTTTGTTTTCAACGTATTTCAAATAAAAAAACCCCATTATCAGTCATGAGATTTTAGCGGACGTAGCTGCCGATGTAAGCGCTGCAGTTTGGACAATAGTGGTCTGCGTTGCGACAAGAGTCCAAACTGCAGACGAGGAGCACACACGGCCAAAGACTGAAAATAGAAAAGAAAAAATTACAACAAATTTTTGTATGCCCCTTTTCTAAAGTTAGGCGTTATGGGAACAATGAAGTGAATTGAATTTAGCTTCAAACAATAATACAGGATAAGTTTAAAAGGAGTGCGTATATTTCAGGAGGTAATCAGGTGCATAAAACTGGATAACTTTCCCCAAGGAACATAGGTCGAAATCATAAAATTGAAAATCGACTTTTCATACAAAGTGACTGGTCACGTGACTCAAGTTTGTATGAAAAGTCGATTTTCCATTTTAAGATTTCGACCTATGTTCCTTGGGGAAAGTTGTCCAGTTTCATGCACCTGATTACCTCCTGAAATATCCGCACCCCTTTTAAACTATCCTGTAGAATTGGATAAATAACTAAGAACAATAAAGATTAAAAAATATGCCGAGGTTTCACTGCTGACACACACTACATCTTACTATGGTAAATTTTCATAATATATTCTTGATTAATCACCTAAACACTTAGGCTATAGATAACCTTTAGACCCTTAGTTCCCAAAGTGGTCCAGGTGGACCCCAGGAGTCAACGCAGCCAACGCTCATAGTTAGATCTAATCTTCACATTTTTTGTCGAGTTTTGGGTATATGGTAGAAATGTAGCTGCAGGGAATCGGAACCAGCTAAATTTTGAAAGTGGTCTATGAGAAAAATAGTCTGGGAACCTCTGCTTTAGACTAACAGAGTATGGAAGAAAAAGACATGTTGCGCCGACCCCAAATAAGTTGGGATAAGGACAGGAGAATAATAATAATGATGATGATTTCTTAAATTAAATAAATAAATATTTATTTAGTATTAAAAATTGGTAAAATATTAACATAAAAGCTTAGAAATAATTTACAAAGGTATTATAATATAAGATGCCTGTACTAGGCCTAACCTGTATCACATGCGGCTTGTGGCCATGCTTTATGGTTATTGTAGGACAATAAAATACTTAACGCGAAGTCTTGAAATACTGACAAAATTTAATTAATTCATAATTTTATATCTTGTTTACTACAATATACAATTTAACACTAAAATATATATACATATTGTTTACAAGTATATAAAGAAAAGAAAAAATAAATAAAAGGGACAGCTCATTGGGCATCACAAAATTCGTCCGCATCGCTGTCAGTGGGAATAGTGCCAAGTGTTGGATGGCAATGCTGATTCTTTGACCTAAAAATTGGCCAGCTCTCTGGCCACGTGAAGAGTCGACCAACCGCTTGGCAATATCCCGAAATATTCGATGAGCAATCGGACCCCACGGCCTAGTGTTTCAACCCCAAACGGCTCAAACATATAGCTTCCAAAACGGTTGTTATATTTGCGCCGTTTGAGGTTTTCTGCACCTTTAGCAGCCGCCCCAGCACAGCCCGCCATGCTAGGCAGATAGGATGGCGCGAGAGTGTTGACACAGGTTGCATCCCACACCAAAGGCTTACCCAATTTCCAATACGGTCATTCCGTCTGGCCTCTCCCCATCGTCACGTGCCAAGCCATTGAGTTCTAAAATAGCTGGCACTCTGGCGGTGACAAAAGCCCGACGGATGATGTCATTAATGCTAGCGTGCCGTGCTAACCAACCAGCGCTCTTGCTGCAGGAAAGGCCATGGTGTCCGAGGCGGTCGACTGCTTCACCGCACTGACAGCGATGAGGAGCCCCGCAAGGATCGCCCAGTCACAGACTTGTATCGAGCCGGAAAGTGGTGTCACCACGCATAGTGCCTATGTTGGATGACGGTAGTGCCTGAAGCCACAGGCCCGACTCTCATTCTCCCATAGCCAGAAGGCGGGCACGCTCAGCAGTATTGGTGGACGTATTAATGAAGTCATTCCGTACCAATCTGCAGAGTGGCTCATCCCACTGTCTGTGGAAAGACGGGTTCTTGGGCTGCACCATATCCGGACAAGCCACCTTCCAGGCGTTAATCGCATCCGTCAAACACGACACCTCAGAGTCAACCTGAAGGAGCTATGATTTTTGCGGTTAACTTTTCGATGCTGTGGACCGAGGACAGGAACACTCAAGGTAAGCTTACACTGAAAATTTTGCGGACGCCAAGCCCACCAAAACGAATGGGTAGTGTGGCTTGCAGCCACGCGCGGTCGCCCAATGCCACATTTAAAATGGATGTTAGAGTACTTCAAATAATTTGATCGATTTTGTCTAAAAGGTGTGGCTGCTTCCATAAAGAGGAAGAGCGGAGAAAACACATTGAAGTTTGACCTATTTTACTTAAATAATTATTAACCTTAAAGATAAAAGTAAAAACAAAAGTCATAAAAACGTAATTTCTTACTTAGTTATTAGTTATCCCACTAAAAACATTAAATGTAAAAAAGTACCAAGTCTCTCCATGCAATCTTTCCACCGTAAAAAGTTTTGAGATCTCATAGAAGCCAAGTCCTATTCAATTTGTTTTGTAGTTAGTTATCTATCAACATTTAGTGACTGTATCAATATTTTTATTTATATCATAATTATATTGACTTGGCAATGAGCACAAATTAAAAGCTGCTTGCTGTGGGGAATTATGTGCGACTGTTATTGACGAATTGATATCTTTGAGTAATATGCTGATGTGTGATTTATGATATGCAGACATGATTTTGCGGCCAATTAATATTTATGGTCACCATCAACTACGTGTGCCAATACCTACATATTTAAGAAGACGTAAGTTTATTTGAAAAGAACATCACAATTATTATGTGCCTATGTTTAATGGACAAATCAAAAGAACTTAACTAATCCTGTATTATTAAACTGCACGTGCGTTATGCGTTACTTTCACCTCTTCCAAATATGCCGTTTTATATTTGTTTCTTCTTGTGCTCATTGCCAAGTCACTATATTTATAAAATATATAAAACTATTGATACAGTCACTAAATCTTGATAGATAACTAACTACAAAATAAATTGAATAGGACTTGGCTTCTATGAGATGTCAAAACTTTTTACGGTGGAAAGATTGCATAGAGACACCTGGCATTTTTTTACATAATAATAATATCAAATCAAATAATAATAATAAAAATCTTTATTTCCAGTTTTACAATTTACACGTACCATTTAGTATACATTCCATATGTATCCTATAAATTGTAGGTTTATACAGAGTTAAAACCTCCGACACCCAAGCTAAGATTAAACTTGTGTTATGGGTGTCAGGGCTCTCAAGTTGACACAAGCCACATTTAATGTTTTTGGTGGGATCTCATTTATTTTTATAGGTGGGTGTCTCTTTCTTTTCTTTTTGGTTGACGTAACCTCCTAAGAAACTCCCAGTAAATCGTAAACGTTTTACTGGTTTCCTATGATCATCACCGAATGATCCTTGCAAACGACCATTTTGGTAAACCTCGAAAATAAATGGATACAATGCGGCGGCCGCCTTAAGTTCGGATAAGGACCCATAAGTGGTCGATTTCAGCATTGCCGCTGAGTACATGTACGCGTTGATATACAAGGTGTAATTTTAACCACTGTTCACCTCTTAAAGGGTCATTGTACTCATCATTTTGAACAACTTTTACTATGGGACCAAACCTGAAATCGCGAAAAAAATATCAAGTGTTCCCTACATTTTGACCGAGTTATGCAAACATAAATGTAGTGTAAAGCCGACTTTTTTTCGCGATTTCAGGTTTGATCCCATAGGAAAAGTTGTTTATAATGATGAGTACAACGATCCGTTAAGAGATTAACAGTGTGTAGCGAAAAAAAAATAAAAAGACGGAAGATTCACTTTTCTGCTACGACACGTTTAATTTTGTTTTTAAAATAAAAATAGAAAATAACATTAAAAGGTAAAAAAATGAATATTATAGTATAAAAAAGTTGCAGGTTGTCTTGTGTCATCATCATCTGCCTAGCCTTTTCCCAACTATGTTGGGGTCGGCTTCCAGTCTAACCGGATGCAGCTGAATACCAGTATTTTGTCTTGTGTGAAGGGAATAAAATAGAGAACTTTGGTCCGATAGGTACGCGAATAACGAACGAGAAAATAAACGTACTACCTAGTCGATTGCAATCTCTAGTAAGTAACGCTACCAAAAAATATCGTTATAAAAAAATTAGAGAACCAAGGTATCTCGCATTTTACATATTTGAAAATAAAATTAAATAGTTAATGAATTAAAAAAATCTGCAGAGGGTTACTATCTACAGTATTAAATTAGAACGTAAAATATCATAAAAAAACCCGTGGCATAAGTAATTGCGTCCGGCGAGGTGACGTAGACTGTAGGTTGTCGCAGTTCTTTGTTCAGGAACTGGCGTTGTTTGCGAGACCTTCAGCGGTCAAAATGCGGTCCAACTCTCGACGTTGGCCAAGGACGTCCAGCGTAATTTTAGGCCAAAACCTGGAGGCCGAAAGGCGGCCTGTTCAAAGCTGTTCAATCCAGAAAAAATAAAGATGAATGCTTAGAATAATACTTAATATACCATTCTCAATATAGTTTTGCCATAAGGTATTAATAGGACGGCAGAGATAGTCTGGTTCACTTAAAAAAAACTCGATAATTTTCCACAAACTGGGTCCGTCAATTGATTCAACTTTTGCAACTCTGAGAAAAAAAATGGGGACCCATCTGTCAGAAGAAAAATAATTCGAATCACGAAATAAAAAGATAAAAATCGACCAGGCTCAAATACAAACGGAAAAAAGGTTGATTTAAAGAACCAAAAAGTTTTGACATGCAGAGTTATGCTGCAAGTGATTAAAATTACACCTTGTATACGTCTCCACGTTCGTCGCAGGTATAGACTTGCATGTCATCCCAATTATCCACGACATAATAGACTACAGCACGCCTAATATCGTTTGACGACTTAACATCACCATACATGCAGTATGGCAAAGAATGAAATAAACACGAACCATCTCCAGGAATAGAGATGACTCGGTGTGGACAAAGGTCGCCATTTTTTTCACGTTCTATTGCAATATATTGACAATTAATATATAGGTACTATATTACTAAAGCTTAAACAACTATAAAATCAACTACTTTAAATGTATATAATAACTAACTATACATATAACTAACTAACAAACAGTATTAAGTAACAAACAAAGTATTTATAATAATTAATTATTAACTCCATTGCATTCAATTTATTTTTAACTTTAATAAATAACAATTTATTAATAATATACAAATTTAATAGTTTTTGTACGTAAACAAAGAACAAAGTTAACAATGCAGTCGAAATTCATACACCATGTTTCTGCAAAACGGCAAATATAAAATTGTTTTCTATATTTAACTATTTATTAGTGTTTTTATGAAATTTCCTTCATATCAGCCTAATAATCCATCTTGATACCAAATTTCAGGGTTCTATGCCTGCTAGAAGTATCTTAGATTTTTGATGATCGGTCAGTCAGTGAGTCGGTGAGTGACAAAATGATGTAACTTTGATCGAAGATAACTCGTAAACTACATATAAGTTCAAATATCATGTAATTTGGAAGTTTAGCTAGTTATAATGATTACTCTTTGTTACCGAAAGTTCAAACAGCTAGCTTTGTCCACAGAGAAGATATAGGGGGGAGGGGGGGTGAAAGGCCCGCGAATGGCTTCGAGAAAAGAATTGTACGGCCGTGCCTGCTTTGCTCGAGACTTGGCAGGGGCACTGACGTGCCCCCAGATTTCTTACCCTTTTTAACCTAAACACATACAGCACATTATATGATTTTGCGTCAGCAGTATTGGTAAGTGGGTTAAAGTCAATGTTGCACAAAATTAAAATCACGTTCGAGGCTATTTGTACTTACATTTTGATTTTTGCTCCGTGCGACTAATGTGCGTAGACATCAACAAAATCGAGGGTTTGTATAGTCCAGTGCAGTGTTTTGTTGAGTCAGCAGCAGGCATTAAACACGGTAGTCTGGCCTTGAGTATGAGGCTCTAGGCGCCATCGTAGTCGATAGAGTTGATGTACCCGTATTCCGCTATTTTCCTAGCAGACTCAGCATCTCCCGTTTTGTGGGTGTTGGGCTTTTTTCAAGCGTAAGTATTTAAGCAAGTTGCACATTTCGGTGTGTCAGCTTTCTTCACACACTCTGACATCGAGTGTCTTTCTTCAGCGCAGTGACCACGCGTGGATTTCAGCTCTCTGCACGTTTGCATTGCCATTTAATTAAAAGTTAACCTATAGAGAAGTCAACAATAAATTCGTATACTGACCACAAAACACCAAACATGATAGCGAACATATTTGTTTTAATGTTAGCCTTGGCTTCAACTCTTGTGACGATGACTTCTTGGCAGGATGGGCATGTCGTATTTTCTGGTTCTGGACTCATCTGTTTACCGACGAGGACGGGGATCAAGGCCGGCGATGCTTGGCCCACTTTGGGTTCTAATATTGTTCCATGTTGTATTTGTATGGGTTGTCCCATTGTATTTGTATGGGTTGTCCCATTGTATTTGTATGGGTTGTCCCATTGTATTTGTATGGGTTGTCCCATTGTATCAAGTATGGGTTGTCCGATTGGTATAAGCGTAGGTTGTCCATCTTTCATTTTTTGATTTGTAGGGCGCATGACTTGAGGATGTGGTGGATTGTTGGGTGTGTATGACGGAGGCTGGGCTTGGGCTGAAATTAAGAACAGGAGATATATCCACTTGAAGCAAATCGGGAAAGTAAAAAAACTTGAACGTACCTCATGAATTGAGTGAATCGAACTTGCAAACACGCGTCGACTGCTGTGTTACTTTGCTCAACCGATAATGAAGGGAATAATGAGCCAATAATGAAGGGATTTTAATCGAATCATTACTTGTGATGAAAAGTGGATACTGTACGATAATCGGAAGCGCTCGTCGCAATGGCTGAACCCTGGAGACCCAGCCAAATCCTGCCCTAAACGAAAATTGACTCAGAAAGAAAAAGTTACTTGTGAGTGTTTGGTGGACTAGCGCCGGTGTCGTTCACTACAGCTTTCTAAAATCTGGCCAAACGATTACGGCACATATCTATTGTCAGCAACTGCAAACCATGAAGGAATAACTAGCTGCTAAACAACCGAGATTGGTCAATCGCTCTAGGCTACTGCTGCTTCACGACAACGCAAGACCACACACTACACAACAAACAACCACTAAGTTAGATGAGCTACAATTGGAATGTCTGTGACATCCACCATACTCCCCGGACTTTGCTCCAACAGATTACCATTTTTTCAGGAATTTCGACAACTTCTTACAAGGAAAAAAATTCAACTCCGATGCGGCAGTCCAAACCGCCTTCAAAGAGTTTATTGATTCTCGCCCCCATGGTTTTTTTAGTAAAGGGATCAATGAACTACCTATGAGATGGCAAAAGTGCATAGATAACAACGGTGCATACTTTGATTAATTAAATATATTTTACAAAAAAAAAAAAATACTTTATATTCCTCCCGTACAAAATGCCAATTTCATATGTAAGGACCTAATATAATTATGTAGTTCGATACAATAAACTGTTTTATACACTTTCTGTGTAAAACTCATAAAAAAAACTTTATAAATATTGACGTAATAACAAATTTATCGATACCTATCAATTTTGTTCACAGTTAAGATGCAAACTATCAAATCTAACTTTTTCGGGCTGTGCTACGTTTGAGGGTTAAAAGATTATAATATCAAACCGTTACCTAATTTAAAGTTTCAAAAATAATAATATATACTCACGATCATGTAACTCTTCATTGTGCTGGTTCATTTTACTGAATTAATAATTTCCTTTTATCACTAAAATCAGGTACACTTTGTTTTCGAACGAAACGAGTGATTGTACTGAACTCGGAACATAAAAAGAACTGACGATTTATATAGATAAAATATCGTACTTTGTAGATACCGATATAAATTATCGATTTTTATATAGCTATCTAAATATAGCGTACTTCTTATTGTATAAAAAATGCGTAAGCAAGTTTATAAAAAGAATTTTGCCATACAACCATATGACTGTTGATCCTGATTCATTTGTAGATGTTTCCCTTTGGTTACCAAAATGAGCACTAACTGGTATTCGAACGAGGTAAGCATACTAAACTGCATTTACGGAAATGTCGATATATACAAGGTGTAACATAATTAACGCACAACCTCTTAAGGGGTCATTGTACTCATCATTATAAACAACTTTTACTATGGGACCAAACCTGAAATCGCGGAAAAAATCGGCTTTTATGTTCGCATAACTCGTCAAAATGTAGGGAACAACTGATTTTTTTTCGCGATTTCAGGTTTGGTCCCATAGTAAAAGTTGTTCATAATGATGGGTTGTGCGTTATTTATGTTACATCTTGTATATGCAAAACAAACTGTTAATGTGAGTTGGGGATTCCATCGAGGGTTCTGCAGCTTAACTAATACATAATACCTTCACTATACCGAAATTTTACTATATACATTTTACTAGTTATGAGGGCTAAACTGTATGTCGAGAATTTTCCAATGGAAAAACTCAATAACACCTTGCACGACCCGACGATGGAACCCAAACCTACGTTTGACAGTAGAGCTTGCAACTAAACCAATAGGCACCTGTCCTACCGCCGGCGATTAACGAGAAGCGAGTAGAGCTAGCAACTACAATAAAAATGAGGTGACAAGCAACGAGCAGCGAGTGCGCGACGGCAACGAGCGATTACTCGTACCAAGCGAGACGAGTCTCTCAGCGAGTGTTCTGTCCGCCAAGCGCGCGTCGCTGAGCGAGAACTCTCTTTGATAGCCATTGTCAGAGCAACAAACGAGTACTCGAGGTGTGAAAAGTTAGCGATCAATTACTTACACGGGACCTACAATCTTTTGAACGTTTCTTGAGCGAGAAAATCGTTGATAGCTAACAGTGACGCAGCTACAATTATCATTAGAGGGAAGCCGAAGAAAAAATTGTTTAGTTATCATAAACTACTACACACATATACTATATATAGTAGTGGTACCTATTAGGTATTTTTAACGTCGGCTAACTGTTCAAAGCCGGAACAGAGGGTAGTCAACAAACAGATAAGTCAATCTTGATGGAAAACCTATTTGACTAATGCCGTACACGCAAGCGAAGTCGGCCCACAGAAATCCATCATACTAATAGTATATTATACGCGAAAGTTTGTGTGGATGGATGGATGGATGTTTGTTACTCTTTCACGCAAAAAGTATTGAACGGATTTGGATTTTTGGTACACAGATAGTTTATAACCTGGATTAACACATAGAATACCATTATCCCGATATCCCCACGGAATCCAGACTTAAGCGGGTGAAACCGCGGGTGCTGCTAGTCACTTATAAAGAAAGTTACCAACTACGTATCGTTTTACTGACTACTAATTTTATGCCTGCTTTTTCTCTAAGCCGACATTCGCACGGACGTAATAATATCGCGGTGGGATTTTATCGCGCACTGGATTTTCATCTCTCGGTGTTAAGCTGAGCGTTGAGAATCTAACAGAGTGCATTCCAGCGCGTCGATAAAACACACTGTTGGATTTTAACTCTCGACGACAGAGTGTTGAAAATCCAGTGCGCGAAAAAAAATCACCGCGATAGTTTTACGTCCATGCGAACGTCAGGTCGGCAAGCAGCATCGCAAAGCATAGCGCAGTAAGCAGAGGTGTGCAGAACACCCATTCCTTTGTAATAGGGGGCGAGCCTATTGCCCAAACTATTTATAATAATAGCATAACATAACATCATGCCTGTATTCTCCGAAGAGTTAGGCCGAGGTGCACCTATGGTACAACCACATTTCGCCAGCTATGCTTAAGTCACATAGAAAAGGAAGCGAGCCTATTGCCATCAACCGGGCACAAATCCAGACTCCGGGCTTTTACTGAAACATTCTAGATGGAAAAACCCAATAACACCCGGGAATGGAACCCAGGACAATATGCTCCACAGTAACGCTTGCGACCACTAGACCAACGAGACTTTCTGTTTATAATAATAACTAGCAGCGTCCCGCGATTTCATCCGCAAAGTTTCGATCCCATAGGGATATAGGGATAAAAAGTATCCTATGTTAATCCAGGCTAAGTATAAACTGTATGTGTGCCAAATTTCATCCAAATCCATTCAGTAGATTTTGCGTGATAAAGTAACAAACATCCATCCATCCTCACAAAATTTCGCGTTTATAATATTAATAGTAGAAAGTGGGATATATTCCTAATAGTAAAACCCAATAACATTTGCTCGACCTGGGCATCGAACCCTATACTTATCAGTCTAGCCTGCGACCACTGAGTAAACGAGGCACTATTTTATTTCAGAGGGGCAATTCCCGTAATTTTAAGAACGTTCACAGTCTGATTTCAGTCTCAATATGTCAAAAATACCTACAATTTCCCTAGATTTTTGAGAAGTTTTTAACATTTGATTGTCGCTGAGATGAGATTGCGACTAGGATTGCGGTTGGCAATTAAGTATTGACTCACTTTGAAAAAAACAATTATTTCTTCTTATCGAAATGAACTAGAAAGTTCTTTTTTTAGATAAATCTAGAACATTACAAAAGTTTTATTATTGAATAAATAAAAGGCGGCTAGACCGCGTCTTTGGCAGTTTAATCCATTACATGGACGAGCACGCTATTCGAGCTGTAATATTTTACGAGTTTAAATGTGGCTCCAGTACGAGGCAGACAAATGCGAATATCAACAACGCATTTGGAGAGGGCACAGTCACACAGTCAACTGTAAGTCGATGGTTTCGTCGCTTTCGATCCAGCGATACAACACTAGAGGATCGAGCCCGTTCAGGTCGACCAGTCAAATTCGATGACGACATACTGCTGGCAGAATTAAATCAAAACCCGGATACTACTACTCGCGAGTTAGCGCAGGCACTTGGCTGCAGTCACACGGCTATCGAAAAACGACTGCATGCACTGGGACATCGGCGAGTGCTGGCAAAATGGATTCCGCATCAGTTGAGTATGGCAAACCGAGCTGCTCGAATATCGATTTGTCAATCGTTGCTCCTCCAGCCCAAACAAAAGGAGTTTCTAAGTGATTTAGTAACAGAAGATGAGAGCTGGATACTGTATAAGAATGACAAGCGTAAAGCCTACTGGTTACCACGAGGAGAAGAACCGCCAATCCAAGTCAAAGAACAAACTCATAAACGGAAGGTTTTGCTTTGTTGTTGGTGGGATGCAGGCGGTATGATTTATTATGTATTACTCCCCGAAGGACAAACTGTCAACGCTAACGTCTATGTTAATCAGCTTTGTAAGTTAGCGGCTGCTGTGAAAAAAAAAGGTGAAGAAAAGTCAACATCCACTTGCTACATGATAATGCGCGACCTCACGTTGCTTCCGCCACACGTCAGCAATTGCAGGAGTTAGGCTGGACTAGGACGCTGGGGCGTAACTCCGTTGCCACGAGAAATCGCGGCACGGCGGACAGAGCTCCGGCAGGATCTCATGGCGGCATGGAGAGTGCGATTGTCACAACCCAGCGCTGGGCACGCCACAATTGCGGCGATAAGTCTCCTCTTTGAGGAGTGGCTGGAGAGGCGCCACGGCGTCCTTACCTTCCGCCTGACGCAGATCCTCACCGGACACGGGTGCTTCGGGAGGTACCTGTTCCGAATAAGGCGGGAGGAAACGCCCGGGTGTCACCACTGTGTGGATCGCCCGGAGGACACGGTGGAGCATACGGTGGAGGTCTGCCCGGCTTGGGCGGAGAACCGCCGTGTCCTCGCGAAAGCGATCGGCGGCGGCGATCTCTCGCGTCCGGCCCTGGTCCAGGCCATGGTACGGAGCGAGAGTACATGGGAAGCCATTACCTCCTTCTGCGAAGCAGTAATGCTCGCGAAGGAGGAGGCGGGACGCGTGAGGGAGAGGCAAGCTTTGCGCCCTCACGCCCCTAGTCACCGCAGGAGACGCCCTGGGCGTCGGGAATTGGCAGCCGATTCCCGGCCACCGTAGGCGCGGGCTTGCGGACGGCGAGCAATGGGTAGCTCGCCGTCCGGTAAGGACCAGGCCCGAGTCGACGGTGCGTTGTGTTCCACGCGCACCTCAAAGAGATGTCAGCAGCATTGAAGGGGTCTGCTAGGACCGATGCCAGCCGGGGTTGCGGGATGTTCGAAAGAGTTACCATGGCCCCGGCACAGGCAACAGAAGGAACACGGGTGGGTTTTAGTCAGTAAAAGTCTGACACGCCCTCCCGCTCCGCCCAGAGCGGGAGAAGTCATCTGATGATTTCCCATCCACAAAAAAAAAAAAGCTGGACTACAGTTCCGCATCCACCGTATTCTCCAGACTTAGCGCCCTCCGATTATCATCTGTTTCGCTCTCTTAAAAACTTTCTGCGTGGACAGAGCTTTAATGATTTTAGTGCAGTGGAGTATACACTGGAAATTTTTTTTAAACAGCAGCCCGTTGATTTCTGGGAGCAAGGCATTCAATCTTTGCCAGATAGATGGAAACAAATTATAGATTTACACGTCGATTATATTGTCGAATAATAGTTTTTAATAAAGAATACAAATATTAATATTTGATTCATTCGAAAGTGAGTCAGTATTTAGTTGCCAACCCAATAGTTGCTACGGGAATTGGGCTTCAGTTATGCATATTATAATGGTTTCTGTAAACACGGAATATACATTTTTTTCCTTATTTGCTAGCAATATTTAGTGCGGAACGCTACTCCCGATCTAATTATAATTTATAACATATTATGGCATTTATAAAATAAATTTTATCCGTATTTTATCAAAATGTGTTATATATAGTATATAACTAGCTGTGCCCCGCGACTTCGTTCACGTGGATGTCGTAAGATACACTATATACGTAAGATATACTACACTAAAATAACAGCCAAATTTTAATAAAACTCCCTCGTCCCCCGACCCGTCGCTAACCGTCGCGTTGAATCGCCCGCCCGCGCTATTACTTCGTTTTGGCTTAGTGTTCTTTCTGACTTTTTTCTTTCTGCTCGGCTCCTAAGGGTCGTAGCGTGATGATAAATAGCCTATTACTATCTTTGAGAATTGGGCTACCAAATGCAAAAAGAGTTTTTCAAATCTGACATTTTGTTCATAATTTCATGGGTTTTCGTTTTTTTTTGCGCGAAACCCTTGTGACTGTCTGCCACTTATCCCAATTTATTAACAGGGTATTATATTTATTTTAAAAACTGCACATGGGAACGGCCCACTTGCAAACACATAAATTCTCTATTTTATGGGAAACATTCTACTTATTAGGGTTAGGGACTGTCACATCTTTTAAGTTACCCGCCGTAACATTAGCTATCTGCCAGTGAAAGTCCCGTCAAAATCTGTCCAGCCATTTCGGAGATTAGCAGGAACAAACAGACAGACAGACAGACAGACAGACAAAAATGTTAAAAATTGCTTTTTTGTTATAAGAACCGTTTATACTTTCCTATGCATTTAGTAAAAAGTTGTTATTTTTACATTACATACAGACTCTTCAATTTTATTTATGTGTATACATAAAGTAGGCACATAAGTGCCCCTCTGTGTCTACGTTATCGTTATTACAAAGTCTAGTATTACGAGGCCGTTGATTGTTTTAAGTGCTGTTCGTTAAGTAGTGGTAAAACTTTTAAAAGCTTACATAATTACGTAATTTCTGTGAAAAAGCTCTGTAGATATAGCCAAATATAAATAAAATATTCATAGGTCAATATTTGTTTGTATTATAGGCGAGTACATGCTGGCTGAATTAAATTACTCATGGATATTAACAACTTTTACCTAAAGACCAACTATGATTTTTTTTTTAGCTGTTCTATACATTTTGATCATGCTAGTAAGTAGGCAGTATTACACTTTTGTATTGAACAGCATTTTTTTTTATTATAATGTATATTTTGTGGTTGGACCCGTACTAAAAGTTGTTCATTTTCATTTTTCATGAGTCCCGTTTACTACACTACACTCCCTTAAATGATGTCCCTCGTTTACTACACTCCCTTAAATATTGTCCCTTGTTTACTACACTACATAACATCACGCCTTGTTTCCCCGAAGGGTTAGGCAGAGGTGTACCTATAGTAACACCCACATTTCGCCAGTTATGTTTAAGTCCCATGTAATAGGGGGCGAGCCTATTGCCATCTACCGGGCACAAATCCAAACTCCGGGCTGCTACTGAGAAATTCCGGATAGAAAAACCCAATAACACTTTGCCCGACCTGGGAATCGAACCCAGGACCTCATGCTCAGCAGTAGTTTACTACACTACACTCCCTTAAATGATGTCCCTCGTTTACTACACTACACTCCCTTAAATGATGTCCCTCGTTTACTACACTACACTCTCTTAAATGATGTCCCTCGTTTACTACACTACACTCTCTTAAATGATGTCCCTCGTTTACTACACTACACTCCCTTAAATGATGTCCCTCGTTTACTACACTACACTCTCTTAAATGATGTCCCTCGTTTACTACACTACACTCTCTTAAATGATGTCCCTCGTTTACTACACTACACTCTCTTAAATGATGTCCCTCGTTTACTACACTACACTCTCTTAAATGATGTCCCTCGTTTACTACACTACACTCCCTTAAATGATGTCCCTCGTTTACTACACTACACTCTCTTAAATGATGTCCCTCGTTTACTACACTACACTCCCTTAAATGATGTCCCTCGTTTACTACACTACACTCCCTTAAATTATGTCCCTCGTTTACTACACTACACTCTCTTAAATGATGTCCCTCGTTTACTACACTACACTCTCTTAAATGATGTCCCTCGTTTACTACACTACACGCCCTTATAAAAATGATGTCCCTTGTTTAACCTAACAAGCTGTATACTTCGACGGCAAATAAGTATCATCTTTATCAGGATCTGCTCCATGTAAGACTCTTAATTATTCATCTAGACCACGCTAAAACTCCACTCGAAAAATCATGATTTAGGTGAATTTGTATGTAACTTTAATTTTAGCACTGCATCATGTACATCATTACCAAGAGGTATTTCCTGTGCGTTATCAATATGTGTGATTACCAAATATGGTTACATAAAACATATTTCACCTTCCTGTTATAACCGAAATTGATAAACAATTTATCGAATATTTCCTCCTGGTCTCGTTAAAATCATTGCATATAATTTAATCAACTCGATTGTGGGCTATTATTTATGCAGTTCACGTTCCCAGAGAATGGGGATTGCAAGACTGGGTACAATCAACGGATATAATGTCGTCAACGACCGTGCAATTACCTAAATAGATTGTGTGGGATCGGAGGATGTCAATTTTGCTTTATTTAAATTCATTTCCATTTGAATCCGGTTTTGGGATATCCAACCCTGAATTAGGATCATTCGTCCCTCTATTACTTATACAGTTAACAAATCTTGAATTGTTTGCTATGATGGAAAAGCTTCACAACGCACTAGCTAGTACTCTTTTTGTAAAATTTTATTTGTTTAGCCTTTAGTTGGTATGCAATCAAGAGAAGGTATTATCCATATCCATACTTCCATATCCATCCATACTAATATTATAAATTCGAAAGTAACTCTGTCTGTCTGTATGTTACCTTTTCACGCCTGAACCACTGAACGGATTTCGATAAAATTTGGCAAAGAGATAGATGGCATCCTGAGGAAGGACATACTCGTAGGCTACTTTTTGTCTCAAAAATAATTCTACAGGGGGTGATATAGGGGATGAAAGTTTGTACCTACTTACTGATCAATTGGTGATCACATTCACTATAATACTACTACTTAAAACTGATGCCAAAACACATTATTGAACAATAACCAACAAAACTACTATTCTCTTAACAAGAATATTAAAACAAACAATATACTTAATCAAACAATCTACTACTAATGCATTGTTGTCAACATAAAAACAGAGCAACCAACGACTAAATACATAACCTACCCCACACTACCCAAAATAAATGCACTAGTTCACCAACTACAACTACCAACTGTGACAACGTATATCCAACAATTATCATGCTTATCTACACTTCAACTATTTGGAAAATCCAAATGGATTCATATGATGATGATCCTACCCCATCTATCCTATACTTCTCTCATGACTATTGGCCCTACAGCCATAGTTGTAAAACTGATGATGGTTCTACCCCATTCATTACTAACTTTCTATAACTATTGGCCCTACAGCCATAGTTGTAAAACTAATGATGGTTCTACCCCATTCATTACTAACTTTCTATAACTATTGGCCCTACCGCCATAGTTGTAAAACTGATGATGGTTCTACCCATTCATTACTAACTTTCTATAACTATTGGCCCTACAGCCATAGTTGTAAAACTAATGATGGTTCTACCCCATTCATTACTAACTTTCTATAACTATTGGTCCTACAGCCATAGTTGTAAAACTGATGATGGTTCTACCCCATTCATTACTAACTTTCTATAACTATTGGCCCTACCGCCATAGTTGTAAAACTGATGATGGTTCTACCCATTCATTACTAACTTTCTATAACTATTGGCCCTACAGCCATAGTTGTAAAACTAATGATGGTTCTACCCCATTCATTACTAACTTTCTATAACTATTGGTCCTACAGCCATAGTTGTAAAACTGATGATGGTTCTACCCCATTCATTACTAACTTTCTATAACTATTGGCCCTACAGCCATAGTTGTAAAACTAATGATGGTTCTACCCCATTCATTACTAACTTTCTATAACTATTGGCCCTACAGCCATAGTTGTAAAACTGATGATGGTTCTACCCCATTCATTACTAACTTTCTATAACTATTGGTCCTACAGCCCTAGTTGTAAAACTGATGATGGTTCTACCCCATTCATTACTAACTTTCTATAACTATTGGCCCTACAGCCATAGTTGTAAAACTGATGATGGTTCTACCCCATTCATTACTAACTTTCTATAACTATTGGCCCTACAGCCCTAGTTGTAAAACTGATGATGGTTCTACCCCATTGAAATGAAAAAAAACAGTTTTGAAAATACAGGTGTTACCAGTTGTAAAAAAAATGGTGATGAGATGCCCTGAACAGGCAAAATATAGACTGTACGTTAATATTTTGCCTGTTCAGGGCATGCAAATCCTAATTTTACATTAATGCCTAAGTAAGTACTTATTTTAAATAAGATATACAGAATATCCAGAAAAATACCTATGTTCTAATATAATTTTTAAAATTAAGATAAATTTTAAGTTACCTATAATAAAATATATAAGGTGTATCTATTCATACACGAAATCTCTTAAGGGGTCATTGTACTCATCAATATGAACATCTTTTACTATGGGACCAAACCTGAAATCGCGAAAAAAAAACAGCTGTTCCCTACATTTATGTTCGCATAACTCGTCAAAATGTAAGGGCCAGCAAATTTTTTTTCGCGATTTCAGGGTTGGTGCCATAGTAAAAGTTGTTCATAATGATGGGCACAATGATCCCTTAAGAGGTTGTGCGTTATTTATGTTACATCTTGTATAAGTATCATGGAATTGGTATTTTCTCTAAATTGCAACGAGAAATGCACCTTAGAATTTTTCATACCTAACAAACATAAATACATAACAAAATTGTTACCATGCGTTTGTCCCTTCCTCAATTACCTATCTATGTTATTTATGACATTTTGTTAACTGAGATCTGAAGCTGCATCTGCTTGGCTGTGGTTTCTTCACAAAGAAACCACAGCCTGGCACATCCCTCATACATTGTAGTCAAATGCGAAATAATAAAATACAAGCACTTCCCCATACGTGACAATAATACATAGGTACTTCATACCGGAACACGTTTGTGTATTCCTATAAACATGTGGAACATTTTTTCTGGCTCACATACGTCAGTTGTATCCAAAATGTAATATTCTTGATCGTAAAGCGTCGAACTATTCAGAGCATCTGTGCTCGCGGGAAAAAACCGTTAGAGATGTCTTTGTTTAGGTGTAGTACTTGATCAAGTATACTTGCCTATGATTTTAAAGAGACGTTTAGGGTCCTCGAAACGATACATTACAATTGTTACGTGATTGATACACATTGATGCGCAAATTAGTCGTTTACCAAATGCAATTGAAGCCATTGGCAATATAACTACAATTGCAATTGGTCGTTTCACCGTCCACACCTAGTTTCGCCTCTAGTTTTCTTCAGTGCGTCGCGGTCGGTTCGTTATATTTAGGACCTAACTATTTTGAACCCATAAATATCTTCAACGCAGTCAATTTGTTTAGTCCTTCGCTTTTATAATATTAAATTTAGTATTATAAAAACGAAGCGATTGTATTACCCCACTCGCACCAGCAACTCGATTATCCCATGCCATCGTTCAAACGCACTTACCGCAGTGCGTAAGAACGGTTCGCTTTACGTAAAAAGGTTCTAAACGATCACCTTTGCGAACCAAGAATACCATAATAATATATTCGTGATGCCTAATGCGTGCACACTTTGAAATTCATGGATTTTAAAGCACGCTGATTTTCGTCAGGTTTCGTTTTGCAAATGTTTAAGAGGACAAAAGATCTGTACGTGCTATTCAATAAGATATGTTTTGTCATGTCCTTCTTCATGTTGTAAGTATTTATCATTCTTTATAAATTATGCAATCATCGTTATCATGAGTCTATATCAGTCCACTATTGCCTAAAGTTTTCTCTTTCATTGCCTCCCACAAACAGGCGCAACGCGACTCTGGTAGAACAATTTCTATGAAAACTTCATGGAATTGTTCTACTGGAGTTGCGTCGCGCCATCCGTTGCGTCTGTCTGCGGGAGCCTTTATTCGATTATCTACTACTACTCCAGCATTAAATGTCACTTTCAATATAATAAAAAACAGGTAATATTCATTTCCGTTCATCAACAATCTCACAGCATCTTATCAACGTATTGGCTCATGATGCAGACCAGGGCCATACAGAAGACTCACTTCAACGATAATTATAAGTAATTTTCTCATCTTTGTTTTAATAAAATTCAAATGAATTCTCGAAGTATTGTAACTCCTGGTTGATCTGAGGGAGCAGTGGTGGCCCAGTGGTAACGGCCGCGAGTTACGAGTGTGTAGGTCGCGGGTTCGAACCCAAGCTTTACTTGAGTAATTTATTTCATCAATACTGCTCTCCAAATGGTAAAGGAAAACATCGTGAGGAAACCGATATGTCCTAGAAACAAAAATTCAAAGACATGTGACATCTACCAAGTCGTACTGGGCCCGCGTGGTGGATTACGGCCCACTCCCTCTCACCGAGAGGAGGCCGCAGTGGGAACATTATAGGCTGATTATGCTATGCTTATGCTGATTGCGCTTTGAATAAAACGCGGCCAAGGTTTGTCAGGGGCTCGGAGATTCCTTGGATTGCTACCTTTGACAACACAATGCTGTTTATGAAGGCATTTAGAAAAAAATCGTCAAATGTCGTTGCACCTGGGGAGGAGTCTATCTGATATCACGTACGTTATTTGCTACTGGTTCAAGTTTTTCCACAAGACGTTTTTAGACTGAGAAAACTAATGAGATCAATTATAGAATATTACTTTCTTTATACTAAATCTATGTGTGTTTCTATCTTTCACTATAACCTGTGAACTACTTAATACATACCTAGTTTAGTTTTATACAGTGTGAGTCTTTATAATGTGCACATATCGAAATGAGGGAATCTATGCTTAATTTTATCGACGGAAAAAATGTTAAAAAAAATCTAAATATTTATTTATATTTTTTATGGATTTTTAAAAAAAATTGTTTGCTTTTGTGACCCCAGTGTATACAAAACTGTGTAACTTTTAAACTAAACGATTTATCACGATGAAACAAACTCTATAATGTTTGGAAGTAATTAGGTGTCGTCATAAAATAAAAATTATGGAAAAAAAATAGCCACATTTAAAAATAAACATTTTTGTTTGGCAAAAATCTGATTTTTTTTCATTAATTTTTACAAAAATTGTAAAATTTCTCAATAACATGCCCCCATCACCTTCTTTTTTTATAACTTTAAGTTATTCTTCATTGTATTAGGAACCTAACGGTAAAAATTGCATGTTTTTAACTCAACCCCAACATTTTTTATCAACTGTCAAAGAAAGGCCCAACGCATAGCTATTGTTTAGCAGGTAGATAAACTTTCTTTTGAATGTGCGCAGGTCGGGGAGGTAGGGCCAGCCAAAGGAACTTGAATTATGACAGATGTCAGACTGGCAGTCGCTCCGAATTATTCGCCGCTGCTACATGTGTTTCGGTACTTTCGTTCGCTGGACTTTCATAACTTTCGTTCGCTGCTACATGATGCCGCGTTTAAGTGAATTTTCCCCGGCACACATCGCCGACATACATTTTTATTATGGAGTGGGACAAGGAAGTGCCAGAGCTGCGCGCGCGGCTTACATAGCTGCGTATCCTAACAGGCAACCAGTGCCATCTGCCCGAAACTTCCAGGAAGTTCACAGAAGGTTGTCGATCACTGGACTTGGATCAAGTAGAGATCGTCGCGAGCCACCTCAAGTAATTATTGATGCGGCTACTGAACAAGCAGTATTAAGTGATTTGTTTGCTGATCCATCCATAAGTACTAGACGACTGGCTCTTCGTCACGGAATATCCCAAAAATCAGTGTGGCGTATTTTAAAGAAAGAAGGATTGCATCCTTATCACTATCAAAGGGTGCAACATCTACATGAAGACGTAGACTGGCGTCCAAGGTGTGTGATGTCCACATGGATTCAAAGAAAAACCAGAGCAAACCCAAACTTTCCAAGAAAAATACTATGGATGGACGAAGCGACATTCACTAGAGACGGTATTACTAACTGTCGAAATTTACACAGATGGTGCCGCGCAGGTGAAAACCCGAAACTGAAACGGTCATCTACTTTCCAAGTAAGATTTTCGATAAATGTTTGGGCTGGTCTTATCGATAACATGTTGATTGGACCAGTCATATTGCCGAGAACGTTGACTGGTGAAAGATTTTTAAGTCTATTGAGAGATGATATGCATACGCAATGATCCCGAAATGATAAGGAGAGCGACACACCAAATTCTAATTCGCGTGGCTTTGTGTTTACAACAACGAGGTGGACATTTTGAGAACCTGATGCATTAAATTTTGTATTTAATAATAAATGGGTTTCAATTGAACTATTTTGCATTAATTATCATCCCAAACAAACCACCCTTATGAGAACAATACGATTCCGCGTTCGGAGTGCCATCTTTGAAACGACCCGCGCGCATTCACAACAAAGTTAACAAAAAAAAGTTTATCTACCTGCTAAACAATGTGCGTAGCTATGCGTTGGGCCTTTCTTTGACATTTGATAAAAAATGTTGGGGTTGAGTTAAAAACATGCAATTTTTACCGTTAGGTTCCTAATACAATGAAGAATAACTTAAAGTTATAAAAAAAGAAGGTGATGGGGGCATGTTATTGAGAAATTTTACAATTTTTGTAAAAATTAATGAAAAAAAATCAGATTTTTGCCAAAAAAAATGTTTATATTTGATTATGGCTATTTTTTTTCCATAATTTTTATTTTATGACGACACCTAATTACTTCCAAACATTATGGAGTTTGTTTCATCGTGATAAATCGTTTAGTTTAAAAGTTACACAGTTTTGTATACACTGGGGTCACAAAAGCAAACAATTTTTTTTAAAAATCCATAAAAAATATTAATAAATATTTAGATTTTTTTTAACATTTTTTCCGTCGATAAAATTAAGCATAGATTCCCTCATTTCGATATGTGCACATTATAAAGACTCACACTGTATATCCATGTTCGATTATTCCTTTTATTTTCTTATTATTGTAAGCTCAAAGGTATGGTGCAGAGACATTTTGCTTAAATTTGACCAGCTTTTATTTATAAACAATAAATAATTACACATAACATAACATAACATCACGCTTGTATTCCCCGAAGGGTTAGGCAGAGGTGTAAGTACACCTACATACATTTCGCCAGTAATGTTTAAGTCCCATGGAACAGGGAGCGAGCAATGAATTCTATTCTATTAAACAATCTAGCTACACTGCTACAAAGCTCAAAACTAACCTTCTCTGCTCATCTACTCAATGTTCAGATTCATCCTCGACTCGACGAGCACCCGTCGCTCGGCTCACAAAGGCAGCTATTTGTCACGCAACGCTCAGAGCAAGCAATCGCCTAATTGAGATGTCGCGTCGCCCACTGTAGGCCCCGGATCTATGTCAACGGATTTCAATGTCTGCTTTACAGTTTCACTTTTATCTTTACTTCAGAAAGCTGGCGTTTTAATAGATTGGACGTGTTCAAACTAAAAATAATGTGAAAATACTGTGAAATATCGCATGTGGTTTATTTAAGATTACTAGCAATGTAGATTTAATTCTGTCAACCCCGCATACTAAGCATTGGTGGCCAAATGTTAACAGCCCCGACTTACGAGTTGTCGGTTGTGGGTTCGATGCCCGACACATTATGCTCAAAATTTATTTTAGTAATGACTTAATAGGAATAGAGTCCGTGATGACGTTGGACACACCGAATCTGTACCTCGAAAAGTACGTTAAGACTTTACGTACTTTTTAGCCGGGACCAGCGGGTCCCGTCTGACATTTGAAGATCTTTGACAGTCGATACGGTCTTACCAAGGGGGATCATATTACCCATTAACTGGGAAGTGGTGGTCAGATAGGCAGTCGCTCCATGTAAAATAATAATATTCAGCTACTGGTTCGACCGGAAGCCGACCCCAACATATAATACATACTTGGGAAAAGTCTAGGCAGATGGATTAGGAATAGGATGGATTAGGCACTAGCCTACGAATAGAAATAGTCAAGTGAACAATTCATTTCAAGGAGTGCGTTTTTTCATGATATTTTTTATTTTTACAGTAACAAAATAATAATCATCGTCTGCCTAGCCTTTTCCCAACTATGTTGAGGTCGGCTTCCAGTCTAACAAAATAATAATGATTTTTAAAAATGTTGATTAAATGATATAACCATTTTCTTCAAAAGCTTTAGTGATGACCTGATTATAACAAGATGGTACCATAATTTCGGCTCAGCAACGTTATTGAGAGCAGTAGTGGCCCAGTGGTAACGGCCCCAACTTACGAGTTTATAGGTCGTGGGTTTGAACCCAGGCAGGCGCTTTAGTTTGTGTAAATAATTTCATAACCACTGCTTTCAAAACATATTGAAAACATCGCGAGGAAACCGTCCACTCCCTCTCGAAGAGAGGAGGCCTGTGTTAAATATTATAGGCTGATTATACAACGTTATTGAAGCTAATTAGGGAATTAGCATGTTGATTGGTGACCGAGCTGTGTCCTTCCTGATGCCAATAATAGGCATTAACTGAGGACAAGTAGGTCATTACAATGCTCTCACATATTGAATGCAAATGACCCCATTTATTATTTACGGATTTATGTGGTGAATAATTTTGTAATCTTTTTCCTTTTAAAATTATAGATATGATACACACAAAAACATAATGGAGTGAGGAAAATGACACCGAATAAACTAGAATAAGGCTTAGGGCAAGAGAATGATGATGATGACTCTTCATTACGACTACTATTACAAAGATAACTCTTTATGACGTCTTTTGCGGGTGACCACTGAAAATCAGCACTATGCTGTGGGTCCCGCATAGCACAGCATCATGCTGAGTGGAAGCCATCTTGTCACAGTCATGGCGTGCAGCTGCCGACTATTTCTGTTTTGTGCTCGTGATTATAATGTGGATCTATTTTCTTTTATTTTTCTGACTACTCTTGTATTTTTCTATGACAAAATAAACCTATTTTTCTTTCTTTATTTTACACTAGCTTTTGCCCACGACTTCGCCCGCATGGATGTCGGAAAATATCCCACGGGAACGTACTACCGGGATTAAAAGTACCCTATGTGTTAATCTAGGTAAACAATGTATTCACGCACTGCTTATATAGTTTCCAAGGAGCGGCGCGCGAAATGATATAAATGATTGCTTGAGGATAAAAATTTTATCCTCAAGCACACGTGTTTTATCATAAAACACGTGTTTCTTCTCACATATGATTTAAAACAATAACAAAATTTTCGCTGCCGCCATCTTGGATTTATATTTGACCTCACTATTGACTTTAGCACCCTCGAAAACTATGAGAACGACACCCATGATGAAAAGTTTGAAAATATTCGCAGCCGCCATCATGGATTTACATTTTGACCTGTATGAAAACGACACCCATGATGAAAAATTTGAAAATATTCGCAGCCTTTCTTGGATTTTCATTTTGACCAATTCGTAAGAAATTCGAAAGAAATTCGAAAAAAAAATGGAAAAATCGATCCGATTGAAGAATTTTAAAGTCGCATGGAATGGGCATACAAGTATGAACGCTTTTTCGTTTGTGACTATTTATGCCAGTTTACTCCTACCGCAAGCCGCGTAAAAGAACTTCGTTCCAAAAATTCTAAAACCTAACAATAGTAACGGAATATATTAATACGGAACGGAAAATTACCTACTTGCATGCCCAATTACAAGGCAACTTTAAAGCGAAAATATAAATCCTCTTTAATCCGTATCCCGTTGGAATTTCGAAAAAAATAATTACATGTACGGAACTCGGTAAAGTTATTGTTCTCTGAATTACTAAAGTGTCTTGGGCGATGGCGAAAAACGGGATGACTGATGAAGAGTTAGTAAGGATTTTTACCCCCTAGGGGATGATTTTCCAAAAACGCCAAAACATTTCATTCGTAATGTCTAAACAAAAAGCTTAATATCAATTTCTTCCTTACAAACTTTATTTTCCCCCCTTAGGGGATGATTTTCCAAAAATGCTGAAATAGCGGTTTTTAATTTTTAACCAGAATGCTAAACACCAATTTTCATAGTTTAAACTACAAAAATGACGATTTTCCATATAACTTCCCTATTTCACTCCCTTAGGGGTTGAATTTCAAAAAATCCTTCCTTTTTCCTTGTCTACATTATAAAGGGAACCTCTGTGCAGAATTTCAGCTTTCTAGGTCCAAGGGTTTGGGCTGGGCGTTGATGAGTCAGTCAATAAGTCAGTGAATCAGCCAGTCAGGACTTTTTATTTATATAGATAACATAATATCACGCCTTATTTCCCCGAAGGGTTAGGCAGGTGTACCTATAGTACACCCACACCCCTGTCTTTTTTATTTTCTTTTTAGTAAAAGCATAATTTTAGCATGTGTGTCTGTATTTGACACATGCATAAAATAAACCCCAGTGCAAGTTCGCCACTATCATTCAATCATTTCAGTCGTATGTTTTATTGATACACACCGCTTGTTAACTGACTTCAAAAAACGAGGAGGTTCTCAATTCGGATGTATTTTTTTTTAATGTTTGTTACCTCAGAAATCCGTCATTTATAAACCAATTTGAAAAATTATTTTTTTATGTGAATGGAAGTCGGTGGCAAAAAACGAAAATCTAAACCAAGGACACTGACTTTCGAAAATAAAGTTATTTTTCACTTTGTAGTGTTTTATTTGGAAATCGGTTGTTTTTTTTTTTTTTTGTAAAAAGTTTTTTATTTACTTTACAAACCCACCTAATTCCAAAAGATTTCATCTTTCAACCAATTCCATTTTCAGGTAAAAAAGCTAAGCATATTTTATGAACTTTCTATTTCAACGTAGGTACATGTGTTGCCCTAGCACTCACGTTGACGTCACGCATTACGCGCCATACATACCTACTCGTACGTACGGACTACGAATCGTTTCGACGCAATAACAAAGTTAGGAAACATTCGAGTTCACTTTAGGGTCAGTTCGAGTGTGTCGGTAAAGTTTTGGACGCCAGTCGCGTCGACTCGCCACTGTTTATTTTCTGTTTCAGTTTTCCCCCTGAAATATTGGAAAAGATTAATTCATGTATCATGTGGGATGTTGGGAAGAGTTCAAGCTTATATTTTGTGTTTGCGTCCCAGCAGAAAGAAAGTTCGGTAAAGGGCTCAATCCATTGATTGTGGTCCCTTTTGTGCGGCACATATCTTCAAAAGTCTGATGACCTCTTATATGTTAGGTACAGCTACAATGCTGGGCATGCGGAGTGATACCTGTAGGGTTTGCAGGGCTATCTCTCAGCTTTTTTGTCAATGTTTAATCTTCTCAAAACGATGAAGTAATTATTCAAAAAAAAAAAAAAATTAACGGGTCTTCTTGCAATTTACAAACTGCAATAATAATTTGAATATTTATATTTAACCCTTACAATACCACAGAAAACCCACAGCAATATAACGGTCCAATATAACAATGTTCTGGTAAACTAAACTGTACATTCGGGAGTAAGTGAACCCACAATCGCATATGCAAATGTCGCCGGCACCCGGGGGCAAAGCCATGTACAGAATACGACCCTAAGGAGTTAATGTTTTCATCCATTAACTCAACCGAGCACTTATGAAATTCGTGGCCACGATCCGAACCAGATTACATGGGCTAGCTGACATGCTTCTGCTTCTAAGGTTGCCAGGTGGACGGAATAGAAAATTTTAGGGATGTAGAGCTAATATATAGCTTAGGAAAAATAACATTCTCTGTTTGAGAAATCGTTAGGAGGTTGACGAAGATCAATTTTCATGTAGTACAGGACAATACCTACCAGCCTGATCAAAATACTGTTTCTGCAGACAAAAACCAGCTTTTCAAAAAAGGTCTTAATGATTACTCGACGTAGCAACCAGCACAATGTAGCAGGCCTTACATTGATGTAGGTACATATTTCGACTATCAATATTGATGCATCGATATACTTCGCTTCTACGGAGTCTGTGGTATTCAGCATATCTTCACGCTCTAGATCTAGAATATGAAGACTAGACTTCATTAACAAAAATTTCATGGACGTCATTTCTACAAAAAAAAAAAAATACCCGAGAGAACGACGTGCAAAGCTAGCTAAAAATATTATGTATACCTAAGTATTACAACATTCTTCTTAACCTTACTGGCAGCCCTACTCACTCGTTACCTGGTTGATGGCACCTCAGGCGTTTGTTGCGTCTTACGTCACGGCCAGCCACATAAGAGCTCTGATTAAACACCACCCGACTCATAACACACCCAATTACATAACCAGCGAGAGCGGGAGGGGGGTCTTAGTAACCTGGTCCATGTAAGGCGGGCTAAACCGTATTTGCTAATGGAATACAGATGTGTAGATGAACAACATTTTGCGGGCTGCCATAACTACGTACACCTTGTCGTGCCAATATATCTTAATATATATTTTGCTTGATATTATCAAATTACTGAAGGAAACCTCCAACGGTCTGAAGGTATACCAATGTTATGTATCCCTGGGGTTACTTTGATAATAGTCTGTGGCACCATTAAATGGTAAGGTAATCTTGGGGATAAAGTGTGTGCCAATATGCTAGCGTTAGCCTAAATTCACTCTGTAATACCTAGATTAGGTGGTTCCGATTCAATATTTGTTTGCCTCCAAGCAAAAAGGGTCCAGTTCTCGGCGTTTAGTTTCCAAGATATACGCAGTTTTGGTGTTGGTTGAAAAAATTGCATTTCTCGGTTTTAATTGATTATTAATTAATGCTCAATTATCTACACGTTCATATAGTAAATGTTTTTATATGATGTTTCTAAGTACCAGAAAATGTACTTAGAAACATCAGAAAATGTACTAAGTTGTACCAAAAATCACACTTTGAAAATGCTTTTTCTCAAATCAGGTTTTTACAGTTTCAACTTCAAATTTCTGATTTAAAAAATGTGCCAGTTTTTGAATTTTTTTTTTTTTTTAATCCTTATTATCAATTGACTATTCTGCCGATACCGAACTAATTGATACTGAATCTGTTCTTAACTCCCCACTACTGGACCCTTTTTGCTTGGACCCTCACATTTAGTTATTGAAGTGGTGTTACAACAGACTACAATAACTAATATTAATATTAAACAGAAGGCCAATTCTCGTGCTTAAAAAACGTTCAAATTCAAGTCGCAATCTCATCTTAGCGACAATCAATGTCAAAAACTTGTCAAAAATGTAGAGAAATTAGAGATTTTTTTTTTTTTTGGCAGATTGAGACTGAGATTAGAATGCGGCCGTTCTTAAAAATACGAGAATGGCCCCCCAGGGTACCTGTTTCCTAGGGTTGCGGGATGTTCGAAAGAGTTACCGTGGCCCCGGCACAGGCAACAGAAGGAACACGGGTGGGTTTTAGTCAGTAAAAGTCTGACACGCCCTCCCGCTCCGCCCAGAGCGGGAGAAGTCATTTGATGATTTCCCATCCACAAAAAAAAAAGGGTACCTGTTTCAAAAACTATTGTATTACTAGCTTTTGCCCTCGGCTTCAGATTTTGTCAGTCAAATGCCTCGGGAACAGTACTTTTTTCTGGTTTAAAGTTCTGTACCCCTTTTTCTGGATGGGAAATCATCAAATGACTTCTCCCGGTCTGGGCGGAGCGGGAGGGCGTGTCAGACTGTTACTGACTAAAACCCACCCGTGTTCCTTCAGTTGCCTGTGCCTGGGCCACGGTAACTCTTTCCAACATCCCGCAACCCTAGCTGGCATCGGCCCTAGCGAACCCCGTCAATAGTGCTGACCATCTCTTTGAGGCGCGCGTGGAACACAACGCACCGTTTCTGTACCCCTGACAACGTGTATGCAAAATTTCATGATAATCGGTTGAGTAGTTAAGACGTGAAAGCGTTACAAACAAACAAATAAATAACAAACAAACTGACTTTCGTATTTATAATATTAGTTAGGATACTGTAGATATGATTAGGTATAAAATAAATGACCTAAAAATTTCCATCAAATAACACACACGTTATGGCTTGAAAAATAACTCTGTGTTTTTATGTGGATTTCCGTGTTGGTAGGTTGGCTTTATTGCACGAAGTCAATCAATCTGCCTAGCCTTTTCCCAACTATGTTGGTGTCGGCTTTTAGTCTAACTGGATGTAGCTGAATACCAGTATTTTACATGGAGCCACTGCCTGTCTGACGTCCACAACCCAGTTACTGGGTAATACGATACCTCTTGGCTTAACCAGTCTTAACTGGTTGTCAGACTTTCGGGCTTCTGACGACCCGTAACGACGGTCAAAGATCCACGAATGACAGCCGGGACCAACGGCTTAACGTGCTTCCCGAGGCACGGAAGCATCTCGGTATGTATAGATGGTCACACATACACGGACCAACCCCGGCAAGCATAGCTTAACCTGATGGATCGACCCGTGCGGCTGTTAGTACCTAGCCACGAGGTTCTTTATTGCACGTAGTCACCTCTTATTATTGTCGATTGAAAAACCCGATAAGTACCTATTTTATAGTATCTTATAACTAAAAGTGAAAAAAAGCACTACTTTAATGTCAATACAAAACTTTTGTCCACATTTCATCATAAACTGCCTTATATATGTATATATATTCGCCATGTTAATTTCAACATTTTCATTGAATTACAAAATAAGCTTACACGGTTTAAGAACACCAAATCGCTTATATGCTAAATTAAAGATCAAGAAAACGTTACAATAGAACTGTTTTTTAACTAATGGCATAAAAATTTTAAAAAACAACAACAGTTTGAAGCCAAAATGTCAGTTATCAAATCAATCAAGTGCTCGTGAAATACATAAAAGTTACTGTTATTTAAAATCTGCCATATCATCAAGATAGATAAATAGAAGATAGAATACTCTTTATTATTTACACCATAAATATTACAGATATAAAAATAGAAATTTTACAAGGGGTGACACAATGAGCGGTCTTATTACTAAGAGTGATCTTTTAAAGACAACCTTTGCATGGATTAAGGAAGAAAGGACATACAGTACCTACTGCAGGTATTCTGCGGTGTACCATTTACATAATAATTATATACAATAAATTCAAACATGCGTGAAACATTTACTTGTCTATATAAATATACTTATATACATACATACAATAAAAATCATAAAACACTTGCAAAGAACATAAAAATTACGTTTACGGAGAAAGTGTTTATTTAACATAATTTAAAATAATAATAATAATATTTCAAGCTATAATGAAATGGGTATATGGCGTATGCTCATACGAGCAGTAGTTACTAGAATCATACAACAAATATGGCTCATACGGAAAACCTCTGACCTTTCCTGAATATAAAATCACATCATTATATTCAACTCTTGACCTTTCATATTACTCGCTTTCATAATTCCTTCATGAAAATTCGAAAAGGTATTTCTATGTTGAGCTTTAACTTTAACTGACAGACTAAAGACTTAAGAGTTACCTTTGTAACAGGTTGTGGCCGCCCCTTTTAGGTGCAGCGATGCGAAAACACAAACCGACAGAAGGGGTCCCGTGTTTGACTCCTCATTCGGGCACAACAAGATAATTTGCTTGACTCGGGGGACATACGCGCTGGAAGGTTTGTGAGCTATTTATTTGTATCTATTATGTGTTTGAGAAATAAATATTAAATGTTAACAAAACTTTATATTGTAATATACACAAATCTTAAATAAAATACAATATAGGTAAAATCATTAACTAATTAAACAAATAAATATACAAAAACCAAAGGACTCTTAGGCGTCGAAGTACTCGTCCGCATCGCTGTCATCCACAAACGTGCCCTGAAGATTGGCAGCATTGCCACGTTGAATGGCAATGCTAATTCTTTGGTCAAAGAACGAGCCAGCCCTCTTAAATTAATATAAAATTATGTTTAGTTTAAAAACTTTTACTTTTTAGTTTAAAAGCTGGACTGATGTCCAGCAGTCTTGCGGCTGAAATATCATGACAGCTGATGATGAATGTTCCCTATGTAAATTCTCTAATGATTAACCAAATCAAACCAAATTCGACAAACGCTTAAGATTAAACTCTAAACACACTGTGTAACATAAACATTAGATAACGTCTCTTAAGTAACCTACCTAATTCATTTGTCACCACTTACCTATCTAATTCCACACTCCTTTTCCTGAGAATCTCAAGGGTAGGTAAGTAATGTAAGTATCTATTTTTTTTAAATCCGTACCCCGATTGCGTAACACCTTTTCTATCACATTCCGAAGGTTTTTGAAAGAAATGCCTAATCCATTGCTTCATATCAAATATTACCGTCCGATCGCCATTACCTCCATTCTGTGCAAGGTTATGGAAAGGGTACTGAACAGTAAGTTGCTGACCTACCTTGAAAACAATGATCTCCTCAGTGACCGTCAATATGGCTTTCGCCGGAAACGGTCAACTGGCGATCTTCTTGTGTATGTCACGCACTGCTGGGGCGAGGCCATCGAGAAACACGGCGAAGCACTTGCTGTATCGCTTGATATCTCGAAGGCCTTTGACAGGGTCTGGCACGCTGGTCTACTCAGCAAGCTTCCTGCTTATGGCATCCCAGCTGATGTTTGTAGCTGGATATCAGACTTCCTTAGTGAACGGTCGATCAGAGTAGTCATTGACGGCTGCTCTTCCGACCTTATGGCTATTGATGCCGGAGTTCCTCAGGGATCTGCTCTCTCTGCAACTCTTTTCCTGCTGCACATCAATGACCTACTTCAGCCTGGTATTGTTGGGTACGCAGATGACAGTACAGTTTCAGAGAGATACTTGTCCAGCGCAAAAACCAGCGGGGCTGAAGTTCGTTCCTTGAGAAAGGCCATGGTAGAGCGGACAGATCTGACCTTGAGCCTTGTGTCCCAGTGGGGTGATGATAATCTGGTCTCTTTTAACGCTACTAAAACACAGGCGTGTCTTTTTACCGCTAAAAGAAGTCGTTTCGATCAAACTCCTACTTTTCGGGGTATATCTGTTCCTGTAACTGATCGGCTCGAGCTCCTAGGCATGGAGTTGACATCATGTCTCAACTTCGGATCCACCATTGAGTACAAAGCCCAAACTGCGGCCAAGAAACTGGGCATCCTAAATAGGGTGAAGCGATACTTTACACCTGGACAGCTTTTAACCCTATACAAAGCGCAAGTCCGACCCTGCATGGAGTATTGCAGTCACCTTTGGGATGGCTCAGCCAAATACCAACTTGCCGCGCTTGACTCGGTGGAACTCAGAGCTAAGAGGCTCATTGGCGACGTAAAACTGGTGGATGCCAAGCTTCACAGCTTCGCTCATCGCCGCAAGGTTGCCTGCTTGTCGGTCTTCTATAGCTTGTACTTCGGTGAGTGTGCTCAAGAACTCCACGACCTCATTCCGCCGGCCCCCTTCTACCATCGGACATCTAGACGCACTGCAGGTTACCATCCCTACCTAGTTGCTATTCCACCAATTCGCACTAAGCGTTTCGAAATGTCTTTTGTGATGCACACAGCAAAGGAGTGGAACTCTCTGCCAATCTCTTCAAAGTGAGAGTGAACAGGCTTCTTCTGGGTAAGCTCGCTTCATCGTCGACTTTGTCTCTGTCACCTTTGACTTAGACTAGAGCCAAGAGAAAACCTATCTTAAATAAAAAAAATATGTTTAATAAATTAGTCTGCTCGACAACGTGCATACATAGCGCAATAAATGTTGTTGAGCTGTCACAATGAAAGTCTTTGCAAGTGTAATGGTGTTACGCAGTTACCCCGCCGAACTAGTTATTTGTCTACTAAAGAATCTACAAATAACATAACATACATAAGATAATATCACACCTGTAATCCCTGAAGGGTTAGGCAGAGGTGTAGCTATAGTACACCCACATTTCGCCAGTTATGTTTAAGTCCCATGTAATAGGGGGCAAACCTATTGCCATCAACCGGGCACCAGTCCAGACTCCGACCTGCTACTGAGAAATTCCAAATGGAAAAGCCCAATAATACTTTACCTAACCTGGGAATAGAACCCAGGACCTCATGTAATGCAGTAGCACTTGTGACCACTAGACCAACGAGGCCATCTTCAAATAAAGACACATAAAATATTTTCCACGTTCTTCAGGTCCGTATGTCCCTCAACAAACTTTAAGACATATGGCTGCGAGCCAGGAACCGTTTAATTAGACAGTTATTCGAAATCGAGAACAGGAATTAATACATCCCAAGTGGCTTACGTTGATCAAGATAACCAATTGAATTATGTGAAGATGTTGATATTAGAGACTTAACCACACATTAAAGTATCGACGAGCATAGGCAGCACTGATATATAATAAGAAAGAAGCTGCTTTTTATATTTCTGTGATAGGCAGGCAATGACGCAAGTCGGAAAAATAAATTTTAGAAGTCGGTCAAAAAAGGTTTGTTAAAACGAAAACTCTTACCTAAGTATAATATTACCATTCATAAATGAGTAAAGTCCTCGTTCATTTATGTGACTATGGTACGATGTAAAACTGTTACTTTATTCATGTTTGTGTAAACCTTTTTCTAATAAAACCAAAGAAGAATAAAATTCTTCCTACCCTAAAACAACTTGAACCAACACAATCAATAAACCCAAATCAAAATTATTCAATAACAATAAAAAAAAGTTAATTTATTACAAAGGATCTCAAAAGAACCATTAAAACAAAAACAATATTTTCTGTTCCCCAGAATCCACGCGTAAAGTTTTCTACGGAGGGAAACGTCAATAGAAACATGCACTTTCAAAAATCGAAGCCCCTTTCAACGAAGCGAAAGGGCGCCAAACGGGATAGTCCAGGCGGAAGTGACGTTGCAGGTAGATAATAACCGTGGTTGGGCGCGTCGCCCTCGCATTGTGCAGCTTCCGGTCCGTGTGGGGCTCTGACAACGATAATCTTCGACGTACGTAATTTTGGAATTGGATAGGGGGAATCCTTGGAGTATTGCTCAATGATATTGTGTTTTTTAAATATTATCTTAAGTTCGTAATGTTATCATTACGCTAATCTTTGTGATTCATTTCGTGCATCGTACGAATCGTCGGTGATGTCCCTCTGCAGGGAAAAGGCCTCCCTCTTTCTTTCCATTTCTCACTCTCTGTTTAAAGCTGTTCTCGTCGATGGAGTCCAGCTCATCCCGCCATCTTTGTCTGGGCCTGCCGTGATGTTGCTTGCCATTAAGAAGGACCCATTGGGTCGTAAGTTATAAATCTTAAATATCTAAATTTAATTCCAATGTCATAGCCTGCATTTATCGCATATCTTAATAAGTTCAATGAAAGTCATGTCTTGATACATACTTGGTATTTATTACAATCATTTAGATATCAACATCACTAATCTTACCAATTCACTAATCGAACTAATACCATTACAATCTAACATCGTACGATAAAACCAACAAAAACACGTAAGACCGTTTCATTTCCTCTAACAAATAATGCACTTGCCATGTTATCTCTCTCTTGGTTTACTGGTAGAGAATGCCTAATGCATTAAGTCCACCTTTGTACCTTTTTTATGCACAAAGCTTAATAAATAATATTAAAATAAGTCATCTCCACGTCTTTCCTTATTCTTCACACCCTTCGCCATTCAGTGTAGTGACCCCGGGCGTCGACTAGTAAACAGTCGCGGGCGCACCTGGGCTCAACACTTACAGCTTCTTAAGTGTGTACTCAACAAAACAAGCTAATGAAACATAAACACTGGCTGGTTTACGACACACAGGTCTACCGGTTTACATTGCTCTCTTTTTGTTACGGTAAAATAGGATCTATTTGGGCACAAATCTAAAGAGGTTTATCCTGGATTTGGGTATCTTACTTAATAGTCGAGGTTAAAGTAGACACTCATCGTGTGGATATTGGGTTTTGGTTTGGTCACTTTTTCAAGTGGTTAGTTTACCAGGACCTGGTAAACTAACCACTAGGGTTACCCAACCCAATAGAGTTTTCTATTTGGAATTTCTCAGTAGTAACCCGGAGTCTAGATTTGTGCTCGGTTGATGGCAATAGGCGCGCCCCCTGTTACAAGGGACTTTAACATAACTGGCGACATGTGGGTGTACTATAGGTACACGTCTGCCTAACTCTTCGGGGAATACAGGTGTGATGTTACGTTATGTTTGATAAAATTATCAGCTATCTTCATTGTGCCTACTAATTCGATATGATCCGCGGTTCAATAGTGCCTCAATAGTAAAACAAGTTCGTAAATAATTTATTTATTGAACTTAATTGCCACAAAGCCCCAAAGTCTAAACCAATAAAGTCTAGACTGAGTGTCGAAAATGCTGGAGCGCATGCTTTAGTTGACACTGCAAACACTATCGACGGCCGGCAGCGTCCCCTTTCCAAAATATACGAGATCTAAGCTCCCATAAATAAAAATTCCAAAACACACATTTCAAAGTTTAATTTTTTTTTTCTTAAAAAAAACTTTTTCGGCCTATACGCGAATAAATCCGTATATTGGCCTCGATATTTATGGCGTGTTATGTTCTCGCCATATCTCTGACTTTCCACACACTTCCACAACATTGAACGGCCATAAACTAAACACAAAAAGGGACACTATAGCCCTTTTTATAAAAAATATCGTTCGGACCCTTGGTTATTGCAGTTTAAAAATAAACCGCGACGGTATCTTTGTGAATAATGTCCAGCTTGAAATGCTTCTAAATAAAACAATGATTTAAATTGAAACAAAAGTGTTTGCGTTCCATCCGTGGGTAGATTAGGATGAAAAATGTTCATTTTCAAATCTAATTCGGGAATAAATAGACGGCGAAAATGCAACATTAATCTTAAATAAAATTAAGTATAATACAGCGTCAGTCTCGATGGAAGATGAGCTCATAAATCAAGCAGTTGGAGGACAGGCATTCATCTTTTAGGCGTTAAGGCATTGACGGGAAGATCGCGAATAAATTCACGAAGGTAGCGTCTTCATTATTATATAAACCTGAAACTTAAAACTAAACCAACGTAAACGTAAACGTTAAACTAGAAATAGCTCTGCAAGTTAATTAGTGATAGTATGTCGATTAATTTGATCATTCACTCGTTGAACAAAAGCAGCAAAACTCAAAGGTTTGACGTGGACATATTAAGTTTAATTTATAAAGTCGCAAAGTATTATTAAGAAAAGCATTTAAATCCAGTTAGTAGACATTGCATGAGCCGGAAGGATTCCACAAGGACCCTTCAACGGTCGAGCGGCCTCCTCAAGGTAGTTAACAATAGAAATTTAATGGTGTCACATGTATGACAGTTGAAGGTTTAAAGAGCAGTGAGGTTAATAATGCTTATTTTAATGTGCTAAGCACTTTAACAGTAAAAAGATACAGGCTGTGCCTAGTTTGGAAGCAACGCTACCTCCATATTTTAATTTGAATGTTGAAGTAAACGATTTTTACTTTTTTTTATTTTACCTACCGAATGAAAACTCCGATAAAAACTTCATTTACTCCGATTAAAAGTTCACACGTCCAAATAGTGCTTTTACTACACCTTAACTCCTTCATTCCCTGAAGACACGTCACAATTACTCATTCGTATTCATACACAATACACAGTTTAAACTGTAGGAACCACACATCTCTGTCGTCCGTACTATCCCGTTGAGAGCAAACCAAATTGTTCTGACACGGTAACTAAACAAGCTTGCACCGGGATCCCGGACTCCGGGACTTGATAATTGATCTTATACACCGACACTTCAATTGGTTGGGGTTTTGGTGTGTTCTGCTTTGTAGTGATTCTCGGTATTTCGTGAATTGTGAGTGAGAGAGTTTGATCAGCGATGCCTGGAACAAAGATGATTCATCGATGTTTCCATTGATTTAAATGCAATTCTTCATTTTAAATCCTTTGACTACAGTTCCTTCCGCCAGCGTTCAGCGTTGCGTTTCAGTTCCTGGATTTCGGAGGTCAGATAGGCAGTCGCTCCATGTAAAATACTGGTATTCAGCTGCATCCGGTTAGACTGGAAGCCGACCCCAACATAGTTGGGAAAAGGTTAGGCAGATGATGATGACTACAGTTCTTTCAATTTCGGACCCCTAAATAACAATCTTTTATGAATCAACCACACAGAATGTTTTGTTATTTCTTTTTTTCCAAAATATCCAACTAAACATACCTTCATTTATATACCCTCGCAATCTTTTATGAATCACATAAAGTTATTAGCTAAACTATCGCACGCAATTTTTAGCCACCCCAATACCGGCCATCAATTGGCTCCAGTAATGGCAGCGGCGGCCGGCACGTCCCAACACCTGTACAGACCTAATCAGCTGCTATTATTTATTCGCAGCACGTCCCGCGGTCTGCTCAGCTCTCAGCTAGAACACGGAATTACTGACTTTCACGCTTTCGGCCACATCTGATTGAGCTAATCTGTGCTTTTATTAATGTTGTTGGTTGGTGACGGTTTCGGGCTTTTTTGGTCAGTTCTAAAAAAAACTCTTCATTTTTCCGTTCTTGTATGGACGCCAGCACATCAAGCTACACGAAACTGTCAAATTTTCCAATCAACCTTGAACCTAATGCTTTAACAATAAAGTCAAAAATCGATTAAATTCATTTGACAGATTGTAGTAGCTTGATGTGCTGGCGTCTGTACCATCGAGAAATATTGTGGGCATTTCTAAAATAATTCCCATCTGTCTTCTAAAGCGGTTAATGTTATCAAATATCTGCAGTGTTCACAGTTGCACAGTCTGCATGCTAAGCCGTCTGAACTCCTGGTATATCTACATTTACCTAATATGGTCGTTACGAACAAACGGAACATTGAAATTACGACAACCAGTCTAACCCATGCCCCGATTTCTGATTGTAATGGTCAGACAGAAGGCCCACTTTATACTGAAATTCTGCCACATTGACCTATGCTTAACTAATAAAAAACCTTCAGTAGAGACCGCTTACCTCTTAACTGCCACAGCTTGTTTTAACTTTTGAATCGTTTTTAGTTTTTATATATTTTTATTACGGACGCTTTTAACGTGCACGTCTTTCTACATTGTTCTCACATACTTATATAATTTCAACATGAATGATTTAACCAATATTTTGATTTAAAAGAGTGTCCGTGGAGTTTCTTGCCCGTTCTTCTCCATAGGAACCTACTACACTTTGGAATGGGCAACTAACTTCATCTTTCTGACTGACCGACTCCCTGACAATTCAAAAATGCCTGTAAATGGTTTATTCGAAATAAATGCTTTGAGTTTGAATAATATAAACAGGAGCGAAAATTATATAAAAAGTTAATCTAGACGCAAAAAAGCGCAAAACTGAGAAAATACTAACCTACCTTTATTGACTGAGAAACTTAGCCCAAAATAAAGATCAATGGGGAAGGCAACTGTCAAAATGGCGCTGTCGTAGCTAGTTCCCAACACAAGCCAATAATACAAGGCGTGAGGCGGTTTTATTTTATTTTTGCGAAAATGATGCGTTGTTGTGTTACTAAATACTCCGAAATTGGAGTCCACCATTTCCCGAGAGACCCTAAAATTAAAAGATGGTGGCTTAAAGCTATTTGTAGAGATGTTTTATAAATTAAACAGAGTAGAAACATTTTGAAGAAAGTGACTTTGAGGATATATTCATGGTTTTAAATTCTGACACTTTCCATATCATTTACTTGATTTAAAATATTGAAATCACCGAAAATAACGAAATAGCGAAATAAAAGTAAACTCATGAATGAACGAAATGTCAAACTTACCGTTCCGTTAACTGGCCGTGAGGACCTAGCTATGATCACGCCATCTACATTTAGCTTTGCCCGACCTTCCCCATTATTATAACATTTGAAACAAAAGTCTATTTTTATCTACCAATCAGAAAGTTTCCTAATTTCCCATTTCCTCACTCTACCCGCCACATAGACACGAACACGCACGTACACTTTTATGACTAGTCGGGGACACAACGGACTGCCCGACACAGCGATGTCGGGCGTTTGATAGTCCCGTTGGTACCACCTCCCCTCATTATGGGATTTTGTTTATTTATAAACAGAATTCCTCCGGGTTTTAGCCGTAAAACTTAGTTTTATGTTTTACGATTTTAGTTTAGCACTAATAATTTGAAATGAGAAACGTGCAAAACCTGCTGCACGCCCTGTGTAAAGCTAGATGTACACGGTGCTATTTAGTTGACTGTGACATACCATATGTTGCAGCAACAATAAAAATTGCACCGTCTATACAGGGGGCCAACCACCACCTCTTAAAGCAGTATTATTTTAATATTACTTCAGTGTGGGAAAGAGATGAAGCTATACAGGACGTCTAGCTCCATCTCTTTCCTACACTCAAGTAAGATTACAATAATACTGCGTTAAGAGGCAGTGGTCTAGCTCCAGTGCCTAGCCGATGCAAGTAATTTGTTGCTTCAATTTTATTGCATGCCACAGGTAAGAAACTTGTATCGTCTAAACCGTTTTTCTTTCTTTCTTTCTAAAAGAGGCTTTAGGTATGTAAATATATGTGATTTAAAAGCGACGGATTAAATACCTACAATATCCTAACTATCGCCAACGAGTTTCAATGTTAAAATGTTTAAAATAATGTAAAAAATAAAGAGTAGATAGTCATACATTGTTTAGATACCTACTAGTCTTATATAACTTGTAAATCCTTCCTCTCTTTTTCAGGTGACCTAGGTACTATGTATTTCGGAAACTACACAAAACCCTAACCAGAAATAAAATTCCTCCAAAATCTGTGTTAGGTACTTATGTATATTTTCTCGTGAGATACTTTGCGTGTTTGAAATTCGGACGAATTAAGTACCATTTACCTTTAGAACATTGACCAAAAACTGTACGTGTAAAAGTGTCTTAAAAGATCTACTACATAGACACTAATAGATTTTCTACATTTATATCTGTAATTTTTATGGTGTACATAATAAAGAATATAATTATATAGTATTCATTATTCATTTCATTACCTACAATATTCTAACTATCTCAAAACTAGTTTCAATGTTAGAATGTTTAAAATAATGTAGAAAATAAACAGTACTTAATTATGAAAAAAAAAAAACCAGCCAAGTGCGTGTCGGACCACGCACAATGAACGGACGGACGGATGGACGGACAACGAAGTGGGATCACTTCATTGTCCGTCCGTCCGTCTGTATCTCCGTCTGTCAAGACCCTTTTTCTCAGGAACACGTGGAGGTATCAAGTTGAAATTATTATCAAATACGTACGTCTACGGTCCCTTGGAGAATGAAAAATGAGCCAATGAGTATTCTATTCTATACATTGTATACTCTGACTTTTTCAATTTAATTCAGTTCAGTAACTAACTAACTTGTAAATCTTACCATGACATGACTGTATTTAATAGTTCCCGTTTTTCAGGTGACTTACTATTTCGGGAACTACATGAAACCCCGAATAAAATCCTTCCAAACCCAGTACCAAGTTGTTGCTTTAAATTTTATTCCATACAAATCTAACTAGATCATGTAGCCTCGGATGCCCGACGTTCCAATTTCCCGAATGTTGCGGGATTGCGGGATTTTAAAAGTGTCTAAGCAAGTAATTGCTCTGCCAGTTACGGCACTGGGTTTGTAAACTCAGTGGCTGATGTGGTCCGTGGCTTTGGTACTTTGCCTTTTTGTGGGGTATACCCTTACCTAATGTTTCAGAAAGTTCTTCAAGCGAATTTATGACTTTTTGATGTAAGAGTTTGAAGCAACAAGCGATGTCAGAACTGGAAAATTACGATGTTAACAGCCCGCTATCCACTTTTAAATATAGACTCCTGACTAACTTCAAGTATTGTTGAATTGTGTAAAAGAAGAACTTAAACTAATTATGCTAATTTAGGATGATAAGGGCAGGCGAATTATAATTGCAATGCTTGTAAAAGGCTGCTAAGTCATAAGTACTGACATAATATTACACCAACATTGTACACTTAGTTCGCAATAAACGTTTTGACTTTGACTTTGAACTACTAAACCTAATTAAAACTATCTACATAATTCTCCTCAGAAATTATTCATCAAAATCATCATATCCTTACAAAATTGTATCTCTTCATGAGTAGTTTTAATCTACATCGATAAGTAACAGTTTAATTGAACACAGGAGCTAGACCACCACCTCTTAACGCAGTATCATTTTAATCTTACTTGAGTGTGGGAAAGAGATGGAGCTAGACGTCCTGTATAGCTCCATCTCTTTCTCACACTGAAGTAACCTTAAAATAATACTGCTTTAAGAGGTGGTGGTTGGCCCCCAGAAGATTTCATCAATGACATTCAATTCAAATGAATATGGATCCAACGGAAATACCTGGTTAATCAATGAAAACACATATTAAATAATTATACATAAAAACACCCAGCGTTAAACGCAAAGGCATAAACTCAAAACACCGCCTCGTTATTTCAATTAAAAAAGTTTAAGTCCCGGAGCCAGATTTCATTTTAAATTAAACACAAATCCCACTGACGGTCAGTACGTAGTAGTTACTGTCATTAATAAAAGCAGTTGAAACAAATATTAAACATTCCTCGTTTCAAAGCGGCGTACAAGCGTTTAGTAGTCCCACTCATAAAATTTATTGTTGTGGCTTCTAAAACAGCGATTTGTAACTGATCGCCGCCCATTCGATGTCCACGGCGCGCGATAGGAAAATAATTTTTTGCCCAGTTTTGTAATTATCGCTGTATGAAGATAAATAAATAAATTAGACGTTTACGTTATGTGCCTGTAGCGATCTTGCCAGAAATCGAATGCCTGCTCATTTTTTTATACAAAAGACATCTTTAATATTCCTCAAATCTTTGCTAGGAGATAATGTTGTGGCGGCATATCTACATCGCCACAATGGAACGCGTCACACTGACGTCACGCAAAATCGTGCATCGCGCAATCAGAGTTTACCGCGCGACTAGCGTATATACAACATCCCGACATCAACCGTCGGGCAGTAGCCCACCAGACACAACACCCGTCTGGTCGGAGGATCCTCCCTTTTCATAGAGGATGAGTGAACTTTACACCCTGTTTCTCATACAGCTATAATGTCACATTAATTTTTAATTTTAGTTACTTTGCTGTTAAGGATTGAAGAAAGAAAGGTCATGAATTCAAACCAAGCCCAAACATTCATGACAAACTTTATAATTTACTAAGATAAATACCTATTCGTGCCAAGTTCCAAGTTTATTAACTCAAGGAATACAATTTTTTCATACAAACAAAATCCCCCCTTTTCACCCCCTTAAAGGTCGAATTTCCCAAAATCCATCCTTAATGGATTACACTTAGAACATAAAAGGCATGAACTGCCAAAACTTCAAGTTTGTAGCCCCAGCGGCTTAGGCTCTGCGTTGATGAATGATGAGTCAGTCAGTGAGGACAAGTAAATTATATAAATAGATTACATTATTGTAATGACGTAAGAGTAACATGACACACGCTAGTGATTTGCATTTCCTCTAACAACATGGTCTGACGAACAGTCTAACTGAACCTGGTTCAAGTCCAACCCGCTGAATTAGAAGCCTCACTCAGTTAAGTAACGGACTTATCTTCGATGACACGTGACCACGCCCCCTGCCGGCCCTTTGATGTAAGCCCCTGTCCACCCAATGTTGTCTCAAAGCTCTATTTAATTGCTACCTCGTTATTTCTGGATTATTTACACAGTGAAAAGCGTTTTTAATCACAACGTTAATGAATGAATCGGATGATCAAACGATTCTGCTCATATGTTACAGTTATTTAATTGCCGTTAAATCGATTCTTGCATACAATTTGAACGATTTCAAAGGGTTTTGTAGTTCAAATATTGGGAGAAAACATGTTTGGTATTAGGGTTGTTTTAATGTTTTTACGTGGGGAGATTCATACATGTCTATGATAATATCATTTTGTTTATTTATTCTGTTTTCAATATACAAGGTGTAATTTTAATCATTATTAATCTCTTAACGGATCATTGTAATTATCATTATAAACAACTTTTACAATGGGACCAAACCCGAAATCGCGAAAAAAAAAATCGGCTTTACCCTACATTTATGTTTGCATAACTCGCTCAAAATGTAGGGAACACTTGATTTTTTTTTCGCGATTTCGGGTTTGGTCCCATAGTAAAACTTGTTCAAAATGATGAGTACAATGACCCCTTAAGAGGTGAACAGTGATTAAAATGACACCTTGTATAATGTAACACATTTTTGAATATTTCTGAAAAAAGATATAAAAAACATTTAAAAATATAAAAAATTGTGGTCTGTCGGTGTCGGGAGCAGGGTCCAAGCTACCGGTGGATAAGGCTCCAGAGACAAAAACCTCCTCACGATGCGAACCGTATCGAGGAGTACTGCCTTCTGAATCAGGGCTTTGATCCAACCGCCTAACGAGAGCTCGGAAGATGTTGGTCAAGGCTTTCGGTCATCAGGCTATTGGCCGTTACGACAATCGGCACAGTTGCACAATCATTATTACCATAATGGTCATGCATAAGGGAATATTAAAGTCATAAAATACGTAATAATTTTTAAATATCAACATCATCTTCCTTTTCCCAACTATAATGAGGTCGGCGTCGTAATAATGTTTCAATATGATTTACATTAAAATTAATGCTCTGTTCACATTCCATCGAACTTCTTGAACTAGAAATCATAGGGCTAAATTGATTATTTTTTATGTCTTTCGCAAAAGAGTTAACATTTTCTTTGTACGTCTTCCTTTTGTTAACAATTATACGCTTGACTTTTAATTTACACGAGAAATAACAACAAAATTGCTAATTGTTACGTAAAGGAACAAATATTATACCTAAATAAATAAAATAGGTATTAAACGCGACCCTTTCCCATGTTTATTTTGAAAGCGACTGAATCCGTATTATACCTTTATTCCGACACATCTCGTCATTCTACTTAAACGTTAAAACCAATTTATTTTTCATAAATTATAACGAACGATCCTTTTTTACAGGGTCGATCCTCCTGATCCCAACCTTCAGGTAATATTTACTCCCACGGCCCAAATTAAATAATATACCTCTTTAGTCTAAAATTCTAATCATATAACCCTTTTATGTCGCTTAGGAATATCCACTCAATAGAATATTTATACAAGTATTATTAGTTAGAAAGCATTCTGTAAATATTAGGTACCTTTTGTAATAGTACTCGTGGGTGTATTTTCCTGAAAATCCTGTTTTGGTAAAAGCAGGCTTATCCTCGAAATCGATATTGGTTCAGGTAAAGATAGAATCAAAGGCTATTGAAACGTACAGGTGAATACAGTTAATTTTTTCTACGAAAATGATTGATTGAGAAATAAATAAATATAATACAAAGGTTGTTTGCACATTATGCCATTATTCACTATACTTTCATATAGAACGAGTCCACAGGACTTCTTACAACTTTCACGATAGTAGTTCGAGTTGTCGCTTCTTCGCGTAGCAATTAATAGGCGTCGTAGCCGTCGTAGCCGTCGTAGGCATCGTAGGCGCGTCGTAGACGCATCGTAGCGTAGACTCCGACGTAGCAGCGTAATGCGAACGATTGTTTATTTTTTGCAATAGCTAGCAGTGGCGCAGCTACAATTATCATTAGAGGGAAGCCGAAGAAAATTGTCCAGTTCTCATAAACTCAGATACTAAACTGTAGGTTCTTAATCTTAAGATATTGTATTAAATTGGTATTAAATATAATTATGTAATGTGATGTGATACACAGTTACACACACAGGTGTAACATATTATTTGGCAATAGTAGACATTAAGAAGGGGAGTCGATAGTGATCGTGTTGTATGAAGGCTATGCCCCTGATAGCTAGCTAATTACTTAATATTTTTAAATCATTAAAAAGTGATAAATAGTGAGTAAAAAATTTTTTTCTTTTATTTATATAGCCGACACTGTTCCACTGCTGGGCAAAGGCCTTCTCTAGATTCAGGAATCTCGAGGTGACCCAGGAAAAGGTATATCTTCTATACTCTATACATCTATATCTATACAGCTACACAACTAAATTAAATTGAAGTGTCTGTTTGTAATGACAAAATAACAGCTTTTTACTAAATACATATGAAAGTTAAGAACATTTTCGAAATGTCTTATTTAAAAAAAGATAATTGGAAATCTCCGTTTCTATGGAAAATTTAAAATCAGTCGAATTTAGCTGTAACACTATTTTTCGAAAATGTTCTCAATTAACTTTTTAGACCTATGTATCCTGCTTAAGCGTATGAAATTCATTAAAATCGGTTCATTCATTTCGAAAAACAAGGACTAGAAAGTTTTTATGAAATGTCGTACGTCGTAAACGCTCTTAAATAAGTTGACAAATATACATAGACAGTTTCCATCATAGTCCACCAAGTATCTGGTGTGCAAATCTTAACTGCAAGTTTTTATTAAAATAGTAGATACTTCAACACAATAATATTAAATAGACATAAAACCTCATCTTGTTTTCTAACAACGAAATTAATCCAAAGCACGTAGTAGTAACAACAACTGCCCTACATTCACATTCGCAGTTAATTCGACCTCATTGTCTGGCATTTTTCGCTCTCCTAATCTTGTTAAGCAAATCCGAGGGAGGCTGTGACACGGGTCCAGGGATTTGGTTCACACATACCGTTTTTCTAGTGTAGCCTTACATATGTGTCTGTTTTAAGTGTAAATTAAAACGATCCATTATGGCGATTATGGCATACAACCTTTGTTTGGTAATCCAATAGGCTTGTCTTAAAGGTTTATCTTAAAAATCGACAGTAAAAAGGTTTCTCTGGCAACATTTATGACTGTGGAGAAGGACGTTATTTTAGTATTTCTAAGTCATTTCCTGTTTAGTAAGAATACCTATTTTGTCATAGAAACTTTAAAGGCACCGCGGCGGCACTCAAAAAAAAAACACCGCGTGTCGCGCGACGAGCGGTGCCTTTGTGGCGCACGCAATTTTCATCGCGTGTCGCGCCTGTTTGAAGGAGCCTTTAGATCTCACTTTGTAATTGCTGATAACAAACTGATTGGGCCTGTTGGAATAAAATATCTGTTTTGCTTTCGATTTGTTTGTAACAATATCGTCGTTGGTTTGTAACCTATAACACTAAATTCTATACATCCTTATATTATATTACCGTGTCAGATGAATGACTTAAGAGCGTTTACGACGTACGGCATTTCATACAAACTTTCAAGTACTTGTTTTTTTTTTAAATGAATAAACTGATTTTAATTAAACTACATACGCGTAAGCAGAATACATAGGTCTAAAAAGTTAGTTAGGAACATTTTGGAAAAATAGTATTACAGCTAAATTCGGCCGATTTTAAATTTTCCATGGTAGCAGAGATTTCCAACTATCTTTTTTTAAATAAGACATTTCGAAAATGTTCTTAACTAACTTTTAAGACCCATGTATCTTGCTTATCCTTATGAAGTTTCATTAAAATCGGTTCATTCATTTCGAAAAACAAGGACTTCAAAGTTTGTATGAAATGCGTACGTCGTAAACGCTCTTAAGTATTAAGTTTTATGCGTAATTATTTAGATCAATTTACACTATTTTAGATTTTATTTTATGACACACTCTGTCAGTTCTTTTAGCTGACCCCCTATTGTTTTCTACACATACACACATACATTAACTCACGCATTCTTCCCATGGGGGTAGGCAGAGTCTACAGAACACCACCTGCTACGATCCTTACATACTCCTTTTGCCTCGTTTACATTCAAACAACTGGTCATACACGCACGCCGATTGCGAGTACTACGCACCTGACCTTTCTGAAGAACATCACCGTATTAGTGTTTATCTCACATTATGTCACCAACTTGTAAACTATTCATGAAACTTGCATGGTAAAACCAAGCGGGCTAAAGGATCTTACCTATTTGAAATATTCACAATCTTGGAGAACTAAGTTTTAGTATAAATCATTACAATTAGAGTACAATGTTGTTAGAAACTGCTCCGAGCGATTTGAGCACAACCCTTCATTAACTGCGTGGAGCGTTCCTTATCTCTTGCTGAAAAGTGAAACTTTGGTGAAAACATTATGTAGGTATACCAATATACATGCATATCATATGTATATACTTATTGGAATCATAATTAACTTCTTCAGTCTATCATTAATGATATTTGCTATTCCTTTGCAATTACTTTGTTAATCTACACCTGTGGGATTTCCAAAAATCTCATTCCTTATCTGGTTTTATACATTACTTTGTAATAAGGCAATTAAAGACAAAGTCAAAACTTTGACTTTACTTTGTAGTAAGGCAAATAAACACAGTCAGCCTCGAAAAGTTGTTTACATCGACAAGAATTCATTTAATTGTCTGCAATCTTTGTTACATAATATCGTGTCAATGTGTAGCCCCAAAATAAATTACACATGGGATACTTAATTGCAGCTACATATGATTGCACTTTTATAAAATACAAAAATAGTTGACAATCCAATGAATTATTGTCGACGTATACATCTTTTTGGGTCTGACTGTACCTACTAGTAGTAATCGCCCTTTAACAAAAATAGTATCCCACACAAAAATATCTAATATCCTCCAAAAACAACAATTAGAAACATATCTATTTACTATATAATATGCGTATAATCCTTCGAGGGCTGCAATACACGAGCCGAGATAACTAAGCCGATTACAATATTCGAGTGACTGTCACCCCTAGCTCTTGGGCGACTTGTTAGCGACTAGACGCAAGTTTGTCTTGTTATAAACTCGACTCGACTTCGGAATATGACTGTACATGTCTACACATCCGGATTTTAAACCGTATTGTACTTTAGAGATGCTACACCACTTCAGTATAATTGGGAGTTCAGTTATGTTTGGGTCGTGGGAGGCAGGATGAAATCCTTTACTTGATAGATGAATAAAAAGAAATGAAAGAAAATTCGAAGCAGTTGAATCTTACGTGAAAGAATATGTCTTGAAAAGAAGGTAAGTACTTATATTTTGCCACCGTTCGTAAATATCGGGTCGATGACGAAAATCCCTGTAACTTACAAATTAGAACATGCATGAAACTAACTTTGTATAACAGAGAATTTTAATATCGTATGAAATAAAACCCTAAAATGATCTACAGCGTAGGTAATTAAAAAAACTTAAAATTTTAAAAACCTCGAATTTCGAAATAATTCAATTCGCGTTTGTTTTACTTTTGCTGGTTTTCTCACTTTTGTTTTCAATCTATCATATCAAAATTATAAAAGGCTGCCATCGTCGTCTATCACCATCATTATTGAACCTATCATGTCGCTACCACCAGAAGAATGTAAACGTATCTCCAGTATGTTAGAAGAATGGTGCTGATCCATGCGTCATGGCGCCGTCAGTAGGGACTGGTCATCTCTTAGCTGCCACGGCTTATTTTAATTTTTTAATCGTTTTTGACTCTTATCTTTTTGTTGCGGACGCTTTTAACGTGCACGTCTTTCTACATTGTTCTCACATACTTAATTTCAACATTAATGATATAACCAATATTTTGTAACAATATTTTGATTTAAAAGAGTCTCCGTGGAGTTTCTTGCCCGTTCTTCTCCACAGAGATCTACGCTTTGGAATGGGCAACTAGCTTCAACTTTCTGACTAACTGACCGACTCTTTGACAATTCAAAAGTGCCTGTAATTGGTTTATTTGAAATAAATGCTTTAAGTTTGATTTTGAGTTTTGAAGGCAGAAGTCAGCAAAGTACAGCAAGAAAAATAGCTTTCTACTGTGCAGCGACTCATCAAAGTTTCCAAGAAACTGGGCAGAATATAAGAAGACCGGGAACTGGCAGACCGAGATATAGGTACTACGGCTCGAGAGAAATCGGCACCTCACAGCAATTGAAGTAACAAATCAACTTCGGGAGACCCGTAGAGACGATGTAAGTGAGCGGACTGTAAGGTGGCGGCTCTTTGAACCTAATTTAACCCACATAGACCCGCAAATGGGCCAACACTTGAAAGGGAACATCGGATAGAAAGATTACGTTACGCCCGCGAACACGCACAATGAGGAGACGAAGAATGGACAAGAGTAATGTTTTCTAACGAATCCAGATTTATCCTGTATGCACATGATGAGCGGCGAAGAGTCTACCGACGGCCAGGGGAATGTTTTATTCCAGCTTGTTTTGAAGTGCCGCAAAAAAAAAGCAGGAAAGAGTGCCGTTCGGCGGTGGATCTGTTATGGTTTGGGCTGGAATCTCTTCAGAGAGTCGCACGGAGTTAGTGCTGGTAGAAAATGGTACGCTAACTAATGCAAGATATGTGGAAGACATTCTTAATGAGCATGTGTGTGTGTATATTTAATTATTTACAAATTCAATATTCATCATGCATGACAACGCCAGGCCACGTACAGTTCAAATTGTAAATGGGTATTTTCAGGACGTTGGCATCATTTGCATAGACTGGCCCACAAAAAGCCCGAACCTGAATCCAATTGGACACGCTTGAGACGAGCTTGCGAGGTGTGTAAAAAATCGAAACCCCGCCCCAGCTACACTTCGAGGCCTGAAACATGCGTTAGTGTAAGAATGGACCAATAACCCGCAACGTCGCATAAGAAACTTAATAAACAGCATGCCCAATCGCCTGGCAGCTGTGAGAAGAGCCCGTGGAGGCAATACAAAGTATTAATTATGTTTTAAAGTTCGTTTTTGTGTTGTATGTGGGGTACCAACCATTATTTTTTCCAATTATTAAATAAATATTAAATAAATAAATTTTTATTTAACTTCAGTTGTACAAGAAACACTTATCTAAACACTATGCAGCGTTACAACTAGGGAAAAAGAGTGTTTATGATAAACTCTGGCACCCAAAGTAAGATTTAACTTGTGTTTAGGGTGTCAGCGTCCTCGCCTATGATTTGAACATGTATCAGTAGTTGTAAGATGAGCACAGTATATTCTTATTGAATTATAATATATTTCCTAGCTAATGCAACTATGATGTGGCCTATTTATGTACCTATGTATGGGTGTGTGTATGTGTGTGAGGGAGAGATAAATATGGTGAAAACTTGTGTAAATGTAAGTCTGTATAAATACAATTATAAACATATTACTTTATTAACTACATTAGGTTAAGCGATCGATATCTGTAGTAAATCTTCAGTCTAAGTCAATGTCAAGAGCCACTTTGTGTCCTCGGTTTTACATTTATTTAGACACATGGGAGCAATGGAACAGAGTTTGATTCTTTTATAATATAAATGGTTTGACAGTATACCAAAATGACGCTGAGCAAGGGCCGTTCTACAACCGTAAGAAGGGCATACTTCAAAGTGTCTACGCTTTCGGTTAGCATTCGGATCATATACTACATAAGGATGTTTGCGCAGAATAGTGCCAAGGACAAAGAGCTGTCTCACAGTGAGAACCTGACATTCTGTATAGAGAGCCGTGGTGGGATATCTAAAAGGCCTCGAGGTCATAACCTTGAGAACAGCTCTCTGTGCGCGTTCAAGAGGCAGGAAGACTGTCTTGGGAGTCCCACCCCACACTGTGATGCAGTAGTTTATTATGCTCTGACACAGGGCGTAATAAACAGTTTTAATCGTCAGGCGGTCCGCGGAGTGCCTTAGTTTTTAAAAATAAATATACACTTGCGGACTCGTGATATGAGATTACTGAGGTGTCTCACCTTTTGGAGTCTATGTAGACATACATAGACTCCGAGATACTTGACAGACTTACAGCTTTTGAGTTGAGGACAGCTACATTGTGAAGAAGATAGACCGAGTGAGCAAGTATGAGCTCTGAGCACCATAGAATCTGATAGAGGGAGCTTAGTGGATAGTAAGGAGAAAGGTAAGTATACCGTTTTATTTAAATTTAAGGTTCGGATATTATTAGACAGCCATATTATTGATATTTTGTTTTGTAAGTAATTTTGACAATTAAACTAATAATGTTTCCAACATTTGATGTTGTTTTATTACCTGTTAAATTATCTACAACATACAGTTTCATTCTTGCCGCTAGCTCTATTATTTTAAGAGTAATTTTAGTTTTTCGTGCTGACCCGTATTCTTTGTCCGCGAGTGTATTTTAGCCGAAAAGGAGCATGATTTGTTCTAATTTGAAAGGATTAAAGTACCAGCAACCACGTGGGACTTCATTTGGAGGTGTCTATAGTCTTTGGAAACCACTACGAATGATTAAGTATAGCTTAGAGTGCCTAATATGTCTATTTTCTAAACCATAAATTCCATTAGCTGAGAACATTCTTGCCCATTCTTCTCCATACGAAACTACATTTTGGAAGGAGCGACTAGAATCAATTTTGTAAATTTTGACGTTCAAAAGTCCCTTTTATGTGCTTATTTGAAATAAATGATTTTAATTTGACTTTGAATAAAAAAATAAACTGAAAAATAATGTAGACCGATTTTTAAAGATTATCATTATGTTCGTTTTACATGCTTTTAAATAAAAACTTGTCAGAAAATATACCCTACTAACCCTGCCCTATCTTTTCCTAGCCTATTTTCTCCAGCTCTTTTATAGCCGTAGCCTTCAGGAACGGCTAGAAAATGGACTTCGCTTACGTGGACAGGCAGTTGAAATATAGCCCATTAAGTTTTCAGTGCATTTTGAATATGTTTCTACATAATATATGAAGGAGTAAGCTTACTCTTATCTACTTTTAATTCCGTTAATATTTAGATTTGAGATAACATAAAAAAGTATAGACCGAAACCAATCTACAGATCTTCTATACATCTATACAAATAAACAAAATTGAAGTGTCTGTTTGTAATATCAAAATAACAGCTTTTTACTGAATGCATAAGAAAGTATACGCGGTGCTTATAAAAAAAAAGCAATTTAATTTTTTTTTTGTCTGTCTGTCTATTTGCTCCGGCTAATCTCCGAAACGGCTGGACTGATTTTGACGGGACTTTCACTGGCAGATAGGTGATGTTACAAAGAGTAACTAAGACTACTTTTATTTTAGAATAATAATTAAGGGTCCACGCAAAAAAAAAATTAAAACGCATGCAAAAATACTCTGGAACTACCCGTCGGATTTGAAACATTCTTTTTGCAGTTGATAGCCCAATTCTCGACGATGGATACAGGCATAGATGGTAATAAAAGTCAGAAAGAACGCTAAGTGAAAACGAAATAATAGAGCGGGCGGGCGATGCAACGCGGCGGATTGGGGGACGAGGGAGTTTTATTAAAATGTGACTGTTATTTTAGTATATTGTGTATCTTACGACTTCCACGCGTACGAAATCGTAGGACACATCTAGTAGGTATAATAAAATCGTAGCGAACTCAAAACTGTACATTGAATGTTTTTGAAAAAAAGCTATTACAACGAGGTCTGGGAACGATTCTAATGCCGAAAATATAGTTATCGGTAGTATTTAGCGGTTTTAGAATTTTTGTCTGTTTGTCTGAATGTTTGTTCCAGCATCGCGCAAATACTACCGGATAAATGCTGTTCGAATTTTGCATAGATATTCCTTATAAGTCTGGTCAGTCTAAAGGCTAAAAATTATCACGCTATTTGCTTGGGGGTGATCAATATTGCAATATGTCCGTATTCGTTTACAGTTTACAGCAAATTGTAAAAAGACGAGCCAAAAGGTTATATTGCCGATAGTTACACATATAACCTTTTAAATGATTATAATCGCGCTATACCTTTATGGAGCTAAGCAGTCAGTCATGACATATATAATAACGACTATAATACTATCTTTTCAACATTCAACAAAGTAAATAGCTGAGCGATTCGACGACTGCTTTGCAAACCTGTGGTTGTTAGTTCGATTCCCAACTATCGATATTTTTTGTGATTCTTTTTCTTATTTACATTTTGTTATAGGGCAAAACTTGGCTAATCCGTGATATGTAGCTATTCGGTGATAGATAATATGTGTTTTATTACCAAGTTACTACTGACTTGATAAATGTATATTTTTCAATCATTATAGTATTTGCCACATTTTTAGATATAAGTTAGCAAAGCTTCTTTTGTCTACTGTATCACAGTAAATTTAAAAAATAATCTGATCAATGAATCGAATTTTACAATTAAAAAACAAAACTATCACCGATTACCCAAGTTTTGCCCTACTATTTTTAAACGATAGTTTGAACGTACACAGAATAACATGAAGTTTAGGCCTCTTCTATCATCTATGGTTAGGTAACTGTAATCTGTTAATGGGAAATCCCGTGTGTTATATTGTTTTAGCATTGACTAAAATAATTTCTTCCTGACTTTTGTTAGTAATAATATGTAAGAATGCATCAGTCAGTGTATCAGTGTTGTGCCATTAGTATAAGCAGGAACGCAGGCGTTCATTGATTCACTAAAAACGAAAAACTTCGCAAGCAATGGGAAATTACAGCTAAAGGGTGCGGGTGTCGACCTCAGGAGGAATTGCTTCTCACACGGACGTCGCTTGCTCCCGTGTCACCAGTCCTGACTCTCTCTATATATTGACTGCTGAGACCAAAATCACAAACGTAGTATACAGGGAAGTTTCATGTGGCTGTTACTTCAGTATAATGTGGTATCTTACGACTTCCACGCGAACGAAGTCGCGGACAGAAGCAAGTTCTAACTAAAAATGAAAGCCTGAAGTCATACCTTTTCGATATCGACAGCTGAACACATTTACCAAGTTGGAGGCCCCATAAAACAATATTTCACAAAGCCTGCAACAACCTTACGACAAAGTTATAAAAAACTGTAACGACACTTCTTTTAATTTAAGACAGGAGCCATCAACATTTTACAGCAAACTTCCGATGCTTTATATTGTATTGAGTCGTAAATCGTTACCTTCAAGGCTACAATCAAAACAAGGTTACAATAGAAACAACCTGGCGTCGAATCGATGAGGAGGGCTTGTCGGGACTCTCACTAAATTCTTAATACCTCACGTAACAGTTAAGGAGGGTTCGCACTAGTGTTGCTACGCGACAAGCTCCGGGATTGAGAAGTGCGGGACGGGAATATTGTAGACAAAGCTTATGTAGCTGTGAAAGTTTTGGGAATCTATTTAGTTTTATGTACATGTTAATAATTATTTTGACTTTTAATAAGCTGTATGTGTGCAAATAAGAATGTACCTTCTACTAATATTTACATAATTATTAAAATTATAACACATGAGACCGATTCATTTTTTAATTCGCACACACATGTCAACATTTTACGTAATTTCAACAGACATTTTACGGAACCAATAAGCCCCTTAAATTTATCCCGGGAACCTGTCCCGTAAATACCGAATTTTTGGCAGCACTATGCAACAGCTACTTATCTTTTATTGTGCAGCCTCCAGACAATGTTGCCATGTCGGTGACGATCGATGATAATGCACTGAAGCTCAGAGATCAACGTTCTACGAACTTATGCGAAGGTTTTAAACTTTAGGGAAATTTTGAGATGAGATTGTTATGGGTTTGTTATTCCTGTGTATAATGTATGTACATACAATGTACATAGGTATAATTTAATTTTAGGATATCATAGATTATTATTCGTACAGTTTGCCAACCATATCCACCGTTTACAGGGACAACATTATTGAGAATAAATTTTAAAGTTGTCAAAAGTTGTTGTGTTTTCCGTAATATTAGGTATCCTTATTTATATATGTATATATATATATTTTCTCTCATATACTACTTTTATTTTATTCTATCATTTTAAACTAACATTGACATTCGTACACTCACCATTTAGGTTCATTTGAAAACCAGCGTCGGGCACCATTGTTCTCCGACATTATGCTGAAATGGGCCTATTTGGCGCAGCCGTGAGTCACACAGTATTTTACCTACATGCTTTTTTTTTGCTTTGATGTAGGTAATTGTACTTTTTAAATATTGTTAGTTTTAAGTTCTTTTTCTTTGTTTCCTTTCGTGATGCTGTGTGCACTTGTGGCATGTGCCAATAAACGTTTTTTCTTTCTACTTTCTTTCAAAGATGTCCCGGAACGTTCGGACTTTTGCCAGCACTATAATTACTTTTACTGCAAGAATCTGAAACAATGTTGCTGAACTGTAAAATCTCAATGAAGTTATTAAATTTCGACAAGTTTATTACATCTTGCTTATGCACATATTTTGAGAAAACTGACACTTAATATTTATCAAATTACCTTAATCATAGCAAAACAAATTCTAATAAAGAAAAACCAACCCAATAAAGGTACGTATCTTCATTAATTCGCGTCAAGTATTTACGCTGTTTTAACACGGAATGCAACGTAAACGCCAAATTACATACATAAACATGGCTTCCCTAACAAAGGTTACAATTTATCGAGGGGGAGCAGACGCATTAAAAAGAGGAAAAAGTGCGATACGATAGGTAACTGCATACATACAATCGGTAAAGTGAATGATAAATGAAAGTACAGACGAGTTCACTGTTTGGCTGGCTTTTTTAATCGTATCTATCCGAGTACAGGTATGTAGGTTTTTTTTAGTAGCATGTGTGTTTCTTTGTGCCTACACAAGGTTTTTTCCTTATATGTCCTAACTCTAGGGTATGAATGAGACCATATCAAAGAATCAACTGGCATATGAATTATTTATCAACTATTATCTTTTTTTTTGTTTTCATTTTTCATACAAAATAATTCGACAAAGTCACGATTATTAATGTAAAACGGCCTTACGTGAAATATGACAACGTCGCTTTTTCTTAGCTTGAATTATGAATGATTAAAATATACGATACTTTCGAAACTATACATTTTTGGACCACATGTTCTAGGACTTTTTGTATTATTTTTACTTATAGAATATTATAACCGTAGCGTTATTATGACATATAAAAAAACCTTGTATAGGGTGACTGGTAATTAATGACTGGTATTTGAAACACATGATTATACACATGATAACAAACAACTTTTACTGTGGAACCAAACATGAAATTGCGAAAATAAAACCTCCTTACATTTATGTTCGCTTAGCTCGTCAAAATGTAGCGAAGAGCTGATTTTTGAAAAATTGATTTCAGGCTCAACCTACAATGTCTGCTCCAATACCAACTTTACAGGCAGACTAAACTTTTCACCGCTACTTGTGATTCACTCATGTTATAAGACTGAAGTGAAGTGAATTTATATAATAAGGTCGAATAATCTCTCTCGAATCTCTCTTTTATTTAAGTGTTCATTCTGAACAAGCTGACTGATGACCCTGGATGCTCAAGCAGGTTGACGACCTCTGTGGTCTGATGTTAATCTTTTTTAGGGTTCCGTACCTCAAAAGAAAAAAAAACGGAACCATCAAATGAAAGGGTTTCTTACTGTGGGGTCTCGGATAAATTTATTTTATAATTTTAAAATTAATAGTTTTAAAGTTATTTAAGAAAACAGACGAAAATTGACCATACCCTTTATCTTTGAAACTACTGAGCCGAAAATTTTGAAAAAAATACAGAAAATAGTTCTATATTTATAGATTACAGGAAAACCTATAAGAAGTCTATAGTCTTAAAATAACACGGTAAATCTCTCAATATTGTGCGTACAAACTTTTAGATTTGCAGTTGGAACGCATGGGAGAACATGTTTTCACCTACAATGTTAAGTTTGTTCTTGGGATAATTCTGTCTCTTCTTTCTTCATCGCAACTACAGAACCCTTCATTGTGCGTGGTCCGACACGCACTTGGCCGGTTTTTTACTAGTGTATCAGTTACTGCAGTTATTTAGATTGACAAGCTGGAGAGTTATCACGCCATTTGTTAGTCTGTTGAACCCCTTTGGTCGGCACCACGATACGTGCAGCCGGATTGACGTTTTGGAGAACTGTATAATTATTTATTTATTTACTATTAACACTTATTTTTTGTTTTAAATTGTGGGAACTCAATATAACAATGTAGACGCCGTTTTTCGTAGCCAGAACAAAGAGCCATTACATTTTTATTTTTATTACGATTACAAAGATCATTGGCTAACCTTTGTCGAGATAATTTAAAAGAATCCGCTGGCCTAGTTGATATGATAACTATCCAAAACTCCACATAACTTCAACGTCTCATTACTCATACACTTATTTACGGAGATTTGTGTCCAAGTTCCACTATCAAAATTCATCAAAGTTTATTTTAAAATCAAAATGAACCACAGAAAGCGTTGTAAACATTGGCCATGATGGAAGAAACGAACACCATAAGGACAACTCCTGCTTGCAGCGCTCGGCCGCTATAGTAACGCTTGCTAACAGATGTGGTCATCCTGTGCACGGAATTTTGTTTTCAAATTGGTCAGATGTAAGTTTCCTCATAGTACATTGAAAGGTTTATGCATCTTTGAAGCAACTACACCGAAGCAATAAAAACATGATACATAAACCTGTAGGCTCAACAAGACGTCGCTGTACTCCGGATATGTAAAGCGTACATGACGGGCGAATATGTCACCAAGCGTTGATATATGACAGGCTCTAGCTGTTAACTTATGGAGTTCCTTACCTACTAGTGATGTGCTGGAGTAAATATCGATGTTGTATGTTTAAATGTTGTTCGATTGGTAGTAGGTACGGTTTAAGTGTGTCGATTGAGGTGTCTACATCGAGATTGTTGTGTGAGTTTTAAATGGAATCAGTCCTTGTAAGTTTACATTAAATAATTTATGGAAATTCTTCTGAACCGAGTATTTTCGTTTACAGCTTTTCGCAATATTTGTACGCAAAACGTGATTCCACAGTTTTTCTGAAAATATTATTCACACACAACACACTAAATATTTATGTGAAAAAAGCTATTCACAATATTAGTAACAATATTTTGGTAACCTCACTATCCTATATTAAAATCGACACGCCCGCGCCGATCCCACGCAACCACTTATTTACTTCAAAGTTCTTTAGTCCGAGCCTTTAACGACTCTCTCAACACCAATCCTTCAACACCCAACTAATCAAACAAATTAATATTCTTATCGACACTTCAAGGAACCTTCCCCACCCTTCCTATAACCACTTTACATTCAACGCGTTCTCGTCGGTGGCAAACGACTAATCTTCTGATATATCGGCGCTCACCTTCCCTTATCTAAGGAGATCTTCCAAAAAGTGCCCCTTTATTACGCCATGGATTACCCCCGTGTACCGGGGAGCCCCATAAAGCCTCTGTGATCAGTATATAATGGAGTCAGGAGAGTCTTCTGGGACAATGTTCGAAGTTATTAATTGTAATTAAGTGTAATTTGTCTTTTTAACCGACTTCATTATCAATGTATCTTTCAGGCGAGTGTACTAAGCATGTAAAGCATTATCACGGTTACAAACACAAAGTGCGGAATCGCCGCGCCGGTAGAACCAATAAAATTCGTGGTGTCAAAAGTGCGTTGAACGCACCACTTCTGTCAAGAACTGCCTTCAAAGCTGTCAGTTTCTATACGTCATTTGTGTCGTAGTGCGAGTAAAGGTGTGATACGCTTGGTTTATATGGAAAGTGTTGACAATGCTGCCAGTAGCAGCGGTCACCGAGGCGTCTGCGTGCTCAGTGGGTACAAAAGATACGCACACATAAAACATCCCGCCTGTAATCTCGAAGAGTTAGGCAGAGGTGTACCTATAGTACACCCACATTTCGCCAGTTATCTTTAAGTCTCATGTACTAGGGGCGAGCCATATTGCCATCAATCCGGCACAAATCCAGACTCCGGGCTGGTACTGAGAAATTCCCCAACACAACCAATAACACTGCCCGACCTGGGAATCGAATCAAGGACCTCATGCTCAGCAGTAGCGCTTGCGACCACTAGACCAACGAGTTAGATAAAATGTTTATATAATCTACTTTTCCTCGATGGCTAGCTACTCGAGGATATGTCCTGCTATGTTGAAAAGATTTGCGAGACTGCAAGGATGGTAGCATTAGCAACCATATCAACAGGTACAACTGACCCAGGATGTGAACCTTGGTGTATACCGGACACGTATGGTCAATCGATATAATTCTAATCTCAATATTAGTGCGCATATCACAGAGGAAAACCCTAAGTCTTAAATACGCTATGCTTATCTGTGACAAATAAATTTTTGAAAGGCTTTCTGAGGGGCAAGGCCGCAACTTATCAACTAAATAGCGGATAATAATTATAATCAATACATTCTTACGTTAGAACGCTAATCCGAAAATATGGATGACTCACGGATCATTGTGATGATAAAGTTCCGCGAAACACTCCGATAAGATTTGATTAAACGTTTCAGGAAAATGTCTACCTACGCTCTGTTATACGGAAAAGGGATTGATAAATTGAAATATAGTGCAGCAGCAGATTTACTTTTCTACATGTATAGGGAGAATATCTCACAATTCTCTGAAAATTATTCAACTAGGTCTTAGATGTATTTAAGTTTTGAGAAACGAGTTATTTTCCCTGTAAGTTATACATAGTTAACAAAATCAATTTCACATTCCGTAACTGAAAAAAGTCGAAGATGATGTTTAGATTCATTTTTAATGTGATTCGCGGAATACTTATAGGTAATTGCTTTTATAATGTGAAAGAATTTATTTATAAAAAAGTAACAGATAAATATGGTTACTGAATTTTATACCTATCTATAATTGTTGTCCTATTGTTATGATTTCACCAGTGTTTTTAGACATGTTAAAATAATATTTTTAACAAATTAGTGTGTCGTTTTAAATTTTTTCATATAAAATGTTTAAATATTTGTATGCCAGTCCATGGCGAAACATGAAAGATCATAATTATATTTATGATCTACGAGTATATATTATATAAGACCTTATTGTACCATGTTTTAAAGCAAATAAATATATTCCATTTTATTCTATTCTAATATCACCGTCTTGATCGGACAAGTATCTAATTGATGCTCCTCAAGCTGAGATCGTCGTTCCGCCGTAGATGTCGTTCAAAGACAAACACTCGCTCGCTCGCTTAACGGCTAATGATAATAGCATACCTAATCAGCCTATAACAGTGGATGTCACATTTCTTAATTTTTTTTTTCTAGGATTCCTCGCGATGTTTTCCTTCACCGTTTTAAGAAAAGCAGTGATGAAATAAATTACATACATAAAGTAAATTGCATGTCTGGGTTCGAACCCACGAGCCGTAAGTCGCGGCCGTTACCACTGGGCCACTGCTCTAAACAGCTCAACCTATTGTAAAAACAATTCAACATTTTAAAGCACTTTCCAACCAACTGAAGCTACAAAATCGTGAAAAGAAACACAACTGACAAGTTAGTTGGAAACAAACGCGAGCCGGTTATCTAGCCGGGTGGCAGGTCGAAGTTTGACAAAGCATTTATTGTTAGTGAAGAAGCCGGCTTCGGGCGACGTCGGGAGGCCTCGGCAAACTTCGGGCCCGCTCGCACACGATAACGAGTTCTAAACTCAGGCACTGATACGAGTACGTCTGCTGGTTTGCTCTAATATGGTTCGCAACTGCTCATGTATGGTTTATTCGTGAAGACGATATAAACGTAGGTATAAGGTTCCCTGCAACAAGAAAAGATTACAAGATTTTTCTATGAATTCCAGAAATGCAAGCTTTTTAAATTTCTACATTTATATCTGTAATTCGTATGGTGTACATTATAAAGAGTATTCTATTCTATCCTGTTTTACTCTATCATAATCATGACTTTTGTTCTTTTCCGACGTATATCATATTATGTATAACGCTACAGGAAAAGCGCATCTTGGTTTATGAAAAACATCACTAATGAGCTTGTTGTCATGTGACTTATGACTGGTGGACAAAAAAAAAAAAAAAAACAACACCCCATAAAATCACTTTAGATAGGTATAGCAGCGTAGTCAGCCTATAATGTTCCCACTGCTGGGTCACAGGCCTCCTTCGGTGAAAGGGAGTGGCCCACGCGGGCCCAGTGCGGGTTGGTAGATGTCACATGTCTTCGAATTTTTTGGTTCTAAGACATGCCGGTTTTTCCTCACGATGTTTTTTATCACGTCGGGGTGACCAGTAAGTATAGAGGTATGAGGAATAGGGTGTAAAGTTCACTCATTCTCCCTTTTTTCCCGTCTGGTCGGTGTCTGGTGTGCTACTGACCGACGATTGCTGTCGGGACGTTGCATATATGCTAGTCGTGCGGTAAACTCTGCTTGCGCGATGCAGGACGTCAGTGTGATGCGTACTTCGCTTGTTGCAATGTAGATGCCGCAAACCTTCACCGTTTTGAGAGCAGTGGTGAAGAAAAAATTTACACAAAGTAAAGCGCCTGTCAGGGTTCGAACCTACGACCTAAAACACGTTAGTTGCGGCCGTTACCACTGGGCCACCACTGCTCTCTTGAGGTAGGTATAAGAAATGAAAAATCTTTTAGTACCTTTAGAGTAAACTGTTCTGTGACGTATAGATGCAGTTTCATATTTTTCGAATAGAAACACTCCAGGTAAATGATACCGAACTTTCCAGTATATAAAATAAACCCTTGACTCCATTTCAAAGTCAAGCCATTCATTCACTAAGGTAGGTACAGTCACGCGACGTGGATTCATCGGGCGTCAAGCATTCATCATGATCACTGACACTCGATATTTCATTCTCGATCTCTTTGAAAGCCACTGGAGTTGCTAAAAATACACACGTATTTGATACAGTATGGCAAAATACTATTCAGAACCTTTCTATTGACTAACATGAGTTAAAAACAAAATTGACACCAACCAATTTTGGTAAAAGCTCTATAGTAAGTGATTTCCATATTTTAAATAGAGTAGGTAGGTACCCGAGATTAAAGTATACAATAAACGTGTGCTATAGTCATAAATTTGTGAGTTCTTTAATGGATTGGTCTGTGATATGCAGTGATCGGAATAGGTAGAGCTAATTTGCCTAAACTTCGAGGAAGGAAGTAACATAGAGTGGATAATACCTCCTCTAAAATCCCGGAATAATTTTAATGACGTTTAAATCTCGGGATTTAAAAACCACGAATTATTTATTGGACTTTATTTATAGATAGATAGAATACTCTTTGCTATGTACACCATAAAATTACAGATATAAATGTGTGTGTGTGTAACCCTAAAAAATGTTATGATTTTTCAAATCAATAATTTGTAACTACAAACAAAGTCCAATAAATAATTCGTGGTTTTTAAATCCCGGGATTTAAACTTCATTAAAATTATTCCGGGATTTTAGAGGAGGTATTATCCACTCTATGTTACTTCCTTCCTCGAAGTTTAGGCAAATTAGCTCTACTTATTCCGATCACTGGTGATATGAATAATAAGCTAATAACATTATCATTATAATTATCAGCGTAAAAAAAATCAGTGCTACGCATGGGTTTTTTACTGGCAATTTCACAATGATACTGCCATAGGAGTTACGGCTGACGTACATTTGAGCTCACCGCATTGCACAAGTCCTCCTGTTTAGTATGAACCATCGCACACTATAATAGGCCGCCGCACCGCGCTTTTTTATATTAAAATGCGTTGCGCTGCGACCTGCGGGGCAATTGCGTAACACACTTACAGTAGGAATCGGTTTTATTTTGACAGTTCAATAACATTCATTGCGTTATTTACGTTGTTGAGCAGACAATTTTTTCGAACGTATGACGCAATGGGTGCCGGTGCGGCTGTAATGTGCGCTTGGCTTTATGAAACACTAGCTCTTTCCTAGGGCTTCGCCCACGCGGATGTATGTTCACCGAGATAAAAAGTATCCTATGTGTTAATCCAGGTTATAAACTATCTGTATGCAAAATTTCATCCAAATCCGTTCTGCCATTTTTGCGTGATTGAAAACATCCAAACATCTTCACAAACTTTCACATTTATAATATTCTATATTGTTAGTAGGATTACCAAAATCACCAAAACTCATTTGTTGGAAAGATTTATTATAAGAACACAGAAGGAGGCTCTTTCTATCCTCTTGAGACAAGTCCCCTTTTAATATAGGTACGGTTCTCAGCTATTCTTTAACGGGAACACAACAGAGCTTAAGCTGCGTTAAATATCTAGCACATGAAAGAGTAACAGTTACACTAAGTAGGAAGTCATATTCTTATTTTTCTTTTATCCGTAGCTTCAGAATATTCACATAGCAACATCATACACCGCCATACCCAACTAAAACCACAAGTTAAACAAGGAAACACTAATCATAAATCCCGACTATTAGCAACAAAAGCTCATTATTGCTAAGTGAATCTCCAGATACCCTTTAAGGGCAACGATAATCACAGACGTGCTCTTATCCCCAATTGAAGTGAACGCAATACACTTGATGCCAAACGTAAGTACTTACATTTGAGAGCTGTGTATGTATGTATGTGTATTGATGTCAGAGGGCTTAGCGATGAATGGTATTCATATCATCATCTGTGCAATCATAGAACTAATTATGTTGATGAGATAATAAAACGCAATTTATTGTACACTAAGCAATAATAGAGACAAAATAACCAATAAGGTTGATTGGTTTTTGGGTTGAAATTATTTTTCAGTAAACAGAACTTACTTGAAATGGGGAAGGTCGGGCAAAGCTAATTGTAGATGGCGTGGTCATAGCTAGGTCCCCACGGCCTACAATAAATTTGACATTTCGTCCATTCGTGAGTTTGCTTTTATTTCGCTATTTTGTTGTTTTAGGTGATTTTAATATTTTAAATCAAGTATTTGACATGGAAAGTATCGGAATTTAAAACCATACATATATCCTCAAAGTCACTTTCTTCAAAATGTTTCAACTCTGTTTAATTTATAAAACATTTCTAAGAACAGCTTTAAGCCTCCATCTTTTAGTTACAGGGTCTTTCGGAAAATGGTGGACTCCAATTTCGGAGTATTTAGTAACACAACAACGCATCATTTTCTCAAAAATAAAATAAAAGCGTCTCACGCCTTGTATTATTGGCTTGTGTTGGGAACTAGCTACGACAGCGCCAATTTGACAGTTGCTTTCCCCATTCTTTCCTTATTTAAAATATGTCTGATGAAAGTATAAACATACCCTGTAAAGGCGGAAGCGCTAAGGTAGCCCGCGAAATTCAAAATGTTCTTACAATTTTTGCAATTTGCAGCTCAGTGTCTGGGGGTATGTTGATTAAAGTATGATTCGCGACCGTAACAAATATTTAGTCACAGAATTATAACCATTAGTATCAGTAATACAACCCCTTAACTTAGTATAATCCTTAAATGTCAAGATTTCATGAAATAGTCATTCAATAGGATTACTTGATCATAGAAAGTTGTATTCACGGATATCTGTGGTTGTATTACTGATTCTAATAATTATAATTCTCTAAATACATGTTTGTTACGGTCGCGAATCATACTTTAATCAACTTACACCCAGACACTGAGCTGCAAAATGCAAAAATCGTTAGAAAATTTGAATTTCGCGGACTACCTTAGCGCTTCCCCCTTAAATTCTTACGCAATCGCCCACTAAAGGGAATCAGTTACACATTCACGTGTATTTTGAGGGTTTCAAAAGTGGCGACCACTTTTGCCAGTAATTATCGTTTTTTAAAAGTTTGTCGATGATTTTAAAACGACAAAATTAACCTCAATTGTCAAATATTAAAATTTAAAATTTTGTGGTTAGGTTTCAAATAATAAAATCAAAACACTCAATTTGTAAGTGGCAATATAAATTGGCATCCACAGGTAAGTTTTGTAATCCATTTGTTTTAATATTCAACAGATATTTTTGACAGACTATCTATAGAATTGCTTTAGACCTATTTTTAGTAAAAGACAGGTCGCTATTGATTGTAGACAGTATAATTCTATCTGTCCTTATGTCAGGCAGATAGATAGATAGGTTTTTCTATCTCCAGTATGCCAAAACTGGTGATAGATAAGTTATTGGGTTCGGCCGAAGTAATCTTCCATCATTATGTCATTATGTACACAATAAGACTGTGCTTTTTCAAAATTATGTATCACCAGCCAGGGCCGCGGGATTTTCGAAAGAGTTACGGCGGTCCGTGGCACATGCAACTGAAGGAACACGGGTGGGTTTTAGTCAGTAAAAATCTGACACGCCCTCCCGCTCCGCCCAGAGCGGGAGAAGTCATTTGATGATTTCCCATCCAAAAAAAAATGTATCACAGTGGCCACGCCAACTGCAAGCCATACGTTACCCAATAAAAGAACAAAGCACGCAAAACCCCATCCCTATACATACCTAATAAATGACAACCATGGAAAATATTATAATATGACCGCCTGCAAACAACCTCGTTACTTTTTTAATATTACAATAATACATATTTTATGTGCGCTGCAGTGATAACATCAACCGTCACGAATGTGTAATTTTCGAATAGTTAAGCTTTTTATGTTATTGGATGGTGTAGAAAGAATCCTGTTGATCCCGTATTTAAGGTGATTATATCACTACACTGGCTCACCAAGCTTTACGTCAGGCACTGCCTTATCTTCAGTATTTTTAGGGTTCCGTAGTCAACAATGAACCCATAAAGTTTTGCCATGTCCTTCCGTCCGTCCGCAGCTTAGCTCAGAGACTCTTGGCGGCAGCGGAGGCCAGTCACATCGGGCCCCCGTCGGACGCAATGTCCGAAATGCGGGCGGAGGTCGCCGGTTTTTTGACAGCCGCCATGGAGCTTCTCCGAAAGGAGAACGCGGAGCTCCGAGCGGACCTGGCTAGGCTTCGAGAAGCCGGCCCCCGGGAGGTGCCACAGGAGGAGGCGCGGCATGGGCAGGTCAGGCCCGTGCCTACTGAGGACCGGGTTCTGGCCCTGGTCCGACGGGAACTGGCTGCCTTCGGGAGCCGGTTTTCCGCCCTGGAGGCTATAGTCCTGCGGCCCCCGCTAGCGGCGAGCAAGCCGGCCTCGGGCCAACGGAAGGCGGCGTCGTATGCCGCCGCCGCGGCTGCCACGGCCAAGCCGGGGTCATCGGGGCAGGTGAAAGGCGGAGCCGTCCCGGAACAACCCCCGCCTCCTAAATCCCCTCCGGCTGACGCCGAATGGCAAGTAGCCGGGGAGAAGAGGAAGGCGGGTAAGGCAGCAAGGGCGGCCAAAAAAAAGGAGAGGCGGCAGCGGCGCAAGGAGCGAAGCGTCGCGGCTAGGCTCCGTGCCCCGAAGTCCGCAGCTGTAGTGATCACACTACAGCCGGAAGCGGAAAAGAAGGGCGTGTCCTACCACGACGTGCTTGCCAAGGCGAGGGCGGCGGTGAACCTCGACGAGCTCGGTATCGCAGATGGCGTCCGAGTAAAGGTCACTGCGACTGGGGCCCGGATGCTGGAGGTCCCCGGTGCGGCCAGTGGCCCGACCGCTGACGCTCTGGCCGAATGGCTTAGGGCGTCCCTAAATGCGGACGAGGCCCGAGTGTCCCAACCCACCAAGCGCGCTGATATGCGCATACTGGGTTTGGACGACTCAGCGACGGAGGGAGAGGTGGTGGCCGCCGTCGTTAGGACTGGACTGGACTGGTTAGGACTGGCTCAGCCGAGCAGGTTAGGGTAGGCACCATCCGTCCTGACTTCACGGGGATGCGAACCGTTCCGGTGAGCTGCCCCGTGGCGGTGGCCCGAAAAATTACCGGGGAGGGCCAAAGGCTCAAGGTGGGCTGGGTTTCCACGCAGGTGAAACTGCTGGAGCCCAGACCTCTGAGGTGATTCCGCTGCCACGTAGGCAACCACGTGGGAGCTAAATGCACCTCGGAGGTGGATCGTAGCAGCCACTGCTTCTGCTGTGGTCAGCCCGGTCACAAGGCCGGCTCGTGCAAAGCCACGCCGCACTGCTTCGCGTGTGCGGCAGCTGGCAAGCCGGCCAATCACCGGGCTGGGAGCAAGGCCTGCACTCCACCCGCCAAACCCAGGGCCAGCAAGCCCTCCGCCACCGTCGTCACCGCCGCAGCCGCCGCCACTGCCACCGCTGCCGCCGCCGCCTCCACTGTCGCCGCCGCCGCAACCACCGGCGGCAGGGCCCCCACAGGGGGTTCGGGAGGGGGCTGATATGGAGTGCCAATAATGGCCCCATTACGCCTCCTCCAGGCGAACATCAACCACTGCGCCTCCGCTCAGGATCTGTTGCTCCAGAGCATGGCGCAGTGGTCGATTAACATCGCCGTGGTCGCTGAGCCGTACTTTGTCCCGCCCAGGGATGACTGGGTGGAGGACCTGAGCGGCTCAGTGACTCTAATTTCATCGGCCGCCGCCGGTACCCCGTCCCTCGAGGTGGTCAAGAGGGGACGGGGTTGCGTGGCAGCACGGTTCGGGGAGATTGTCGGGGTAGGGGTATACTTCTCCCCGAACCGAACTCTCGCCGAGTTCCACAACTCCCTTGCGGAGTTGAGAGTCGTCGTCGTCGGGTTCCGTTCCCTGCCTGTGCTCGTCCTTGGGGACTTCAATGCCAAGAATGTGGCTTGGGGTTCCCGGCTTACGGACACACGGGGCAGGATGGTGGAGGACTGGGCTCTGGAGACGGGCCTGGTCATCCTAAACCGGGGTTCTGTCCCCACGTGTGTGCGGATGCGGGGTGAGTCAGTGGTGGACATTTCGTTCGCCAGCCCCGCTCTGTCGCCGCGTGTCGTCGACTGGCGCGTCATGGAGGGGGTGGAGACCTACTCCGACCACCGGTATATCCGGTTTGACGTCTCCGCCCAGACCTCGAGCGCGCTGGTCCGACAGGCTCCGTGTGGTCTGCGGTGGGCGTTGAAGCAGCTGGACCGGGAGCTCCTCCTGGAAGCCTTGATCGTGCAGGCCTGGGTGTCACCACCGGACAGGCCTGCTGACATCAATGACGAGGCGGGGTGGTTCCGGGAGGCCATGTCCGAAGTATGCGACGTGGCAATGCCCCGGGTCCGGCACGGACGCGCCCGGCGCCAGGTGTGCTGGTGGTCGCCGGAGTTGACGTCTCTGCGCGACGCGTGCGTTGCTGCGCGACGCCGGTACACCAGGCACCGCAGGCTCCGTATCCGCCCTCCGGATACGGAAGCCATTGAGGCGGAGCTGTACGAGGGGTACAGAGCGGCGAAGACCGCCCTCCGAGCGGAGATCCTGCGGGCCAAGGGACTGGCCCGCGAGGAGTCGCTGGAGGCTCTGAACAGGGATCCGTGGGGACGCCCGTATAAAATGGTGCGGAACAAACTCCGCCCATGGGCTCCCCCGCTGACGCAGAGTCTCCGGCCCCAGCTCGTGGTGGACGTGGTGAGCGCTCTGTTCCCTTCGCGAGGGGAACATACTCCCCCGCCCATGGCTCCGCCTCCTGCGGTGTCCGATGTGGACCACACAGCCGACGATGACGACGATGCTCCGGAGGTGACCGAGGTAGAGCTGAGAGTGGCGGTGCGCAGACTGAATGCCAGGAACACCGCCCCAGGACCCGACGGCTTACCTGGAAAAGCCTGGGTCCTGGCCTTGGAGGCTCTCGGGCCTCGACTAAGGGGGCTCCTAAGCGCATGCTTGGAGAGGGGCCGCTTCAATGGAAGACAGGGAAACTGGTCCTTATTAAGAAGCCGGGGCGCCCTGCGGACTCTCCGTCCGCTTACCGGCCCATCGTGCTGCTCGACGAGGTGGGCAAGATCTTTGAAAGAATCATTGCAGACCGCCTCGTCGGGCGGCTGGTGAGGGTGGCGCCGGATTTGGCGGACAGCCAGTTTGGTTTCCGCAAGGGGCGCTCTACGGTGGACGCCATCATGCGCGTTCGAGCCCTCACGACGGGGGATGCTGTGGCCCGGGGTGGGGTCGTCTTGGCGGTGTCTCTAGACATCACCAATGCCTTCAACACCCTGCCCTGGAGTTGCATCAGGGAGGCACTCCGGTATCACCGAGTGCCGACCTACCTCTGTCGCGTGGTCGAGGCCTATCTGACGGACAGGGCCGTCATCTACCCCGGTCACCGGGGAGAGTGGAACCGGCGAGAGATGTCGTGCGGTGTCCCGCAGGGATCGGTTCTGGGACCGCATCTGTGGGACATCGGGTACGACTGGGTGCTGCGCGCCGACCTCCCTGGTGGCGTCAGCGTAGTTTGCTACGCTGACGACACGCTGGTCCTGGCGCAGGGGAGGTCGCACCAGGCGGCGGCCGAATTAGCGGCACGCGGGGTTGCGACAATCGTAGAGAGGATCCGGCAATTGGGACTCGAGGTGGCCTTGCACAAGTCCGAGGCCATGTGTTTTCATGGTCCTCGGAACGCGCCACCATCGGGTTCCCAAATAACGGCAGGAGGGGTTCTCATCGGTGTCGAGTCGACGATGAAGTACCTGGGACTCGTCCTCGACAGGCGGTGGAATTTCGTGGAGCATTTCCGACGTTTTGCTCTCAGACTGGAGCGGGCCGGGGCTGCCTTGGGGCGGCTCCTGCCCAATCTGGGGGGTCCAAACGCCTCCTGCTGGAGGCTCTACGCGGGGGTTGTGCGGTCCATGGCCCTTTACGGAGCTCCGGTGTGGGCACGTTCCGTGAGGCGACGACCGGTACGTCGATTGAACGCGTCCCAGAGGGTCATGGCCATCCGGTTAGCCCGGGGATACCGCACGGTCTCCGGGGAGGCGGCGAACCTCCTTGCCGGATTACCGCCATGGGATCTGGAGGCAAAAGTCCTCGCACACATGTGGGAGTGGCGCGAGGAGGCAGGACGCCGGGGCGTAACTCTGTTGCCGCGAGAAATCGTGGCACGGCGGACAGAGCTCCGGCAGGATCTCATGGCGGCATGGAGAGTGCGATTGTCGCAACCCAGCGCTGGGCACGCCACAATTGCGGCGATAAGTCCCCTCTTTGAGGAGTGGCTGGAGAGGCGCCACGGCGTCCTCACCTTCCGCCTGACGCAGATCCTCACCGGACACGGGTGCTTCGGGAGGTACCTGTTCCGGATAAGGCGGGAGGAAACGCCCGGGTGTCACCACTGTGTGGATCGCCCGGAGGACACGGTGGAGCATACGGTGGAGGTCTGCCCGGCTTGGGCGGAGCACCGCCGTGTCCTCGCGGAAGCGATCGGCGGCGGCGATCTTTCGCGTCCGGCCCTGGTCCAGGCCATGGTACGGAGCGAGAGTGCATGGGAAGCCATTACCTCCTTCTGCGAAGCAGTAATGCTCGTGAAGGAGGAGGCGGGACGCGTGAGGGAGAGGCTAGCTTTGCGCCCTCACGCCCCTAGTCGCCGCAGGAGACGCCCTGGGCGTCGGGAATTGGCAGCCGATTCCCGGCCACCGTAGGCGCGGGCTTGCGGACGGCGAGCAATGGGTAGCTCGCCGTCCGGTAAGGACCAAGCCCGAGTCGACGGCGCGTCGTGTTCCACGCGCGCCTCAAAGAGATGTCAGCACTATTGACAGGGTCCGCTAGGGCCGATGCCAGCTAGGGTTGCGGGATGTTCGAAAGAGTTACCGTGGCCCCGGCACAGGCAACAGAAGGAACACGGGTGGTTTTAGTCAGTAAAAGTCTGACACGCCCTCCCGCTCCGCCCAGAGCGGGAGAAGTCATTTGATGATTTCCCATCCAAAAAAAAAAAAAAAAAGCTCAGAGACTCTTAGTACTACAAAGCTATAATTTGCCATGAATATATGTACATATGTATATAAAACAGTACTCTGTGATACATATTAATCACGCCGACAGTGGTAAACTAAAAACATGAAAAAAAAATTTTTAGGGTAAACCCTACACGTAAAGTGGGGATGTTTTTTTTTCTCGTCTACCCCATGGTGTGGGTTGTTGTTGGATAGGTGTTTCAAAAACATTGCGGGTTTGTGAAATAAATTTTTCGAGTAAGGAATCCGTTTCGGAAATATTAAGCTTTAAAGTGCTTATTTTTGTTAGAGTTACCCTGCTAACTAAACGGTTAGCTTTAGACATGTGAAAAAATTCAGGGTAGTAGTATATACAACGAAGTTAAAAGGAAAACTATGACAGCTAAGGAGGCTTTACAAGTTAACGAGTAATAGTCGACCAACTTACATTTGCAGTTGGAATGTATGAAAGAACATATTTTTCAACAACAATGTTAAGTTTGTTCTTGGGATAAACTCATCCCAACTACAGAAACCTTCATTGTGCGTGGTCCAACATGCACTTAACTGTTTTTTTTTTTTTCATTTCGCTTCGCACAGTTTGTGCATTTAGCCAACTTCAGCCTATTCCCGCCATTCGTGATGACTGACAGATGACATTAATGACAGCAGCTACCTCACTACTTGTGTGAGACAGTGTTTACATATCTATTAAATAGACACTACAGATGGCAAACAAGAAGGTAAGTAGCCCACCTGCTGGTCGTAGTCACCGTCGACAGCAAAAGCAGAGGCATCACTTAGATGTTGACATAATTGTTCATCCAGCATACTGTCCAGTACTTTAGCTACAGTGCAGCAGTGGTGGCTTGAGAGATGGGTCTTCAGAAGGGTCTCCTGTCTTATTCTTGATCACTGACACAACAATAGCCTTCTTGCACTTGCACTTCTTGATTAGGTATGTATGAATATCCCATACAAAAAGTGTAAAACGCTCTAGGCAAGTGAACACCTGCATGCTCGTGCTCAATGCTCATGCCGTCATATCCAAGAGACTTACCCCTAATCATAATCATCTTACTAATAGTGGAAACTACTTCTGTATTATTTATAAAACCTCACTTTTTCTACGTAATTTCTTTATTTAACCACAAAGCCAAGTATCTATCTCTTCAACTTTATTTACAACTCCATCATAACCACAGCCTAACATCAGACAGTTCAATAAATCGTCTTCATCCGTCGAGATGTTATCAAAGCGACAGAATTATGAACTCCGACCATTTTTCCGCTGAAACTACTCTTTGATTAATAGCTGAAGAACCCACTATATATTCAGTTAGATAAGGACCGATGACTGAGTGAATCGCGTTAGGGTAAACTACGACCATTTCTTTGGAAACTATTCGGGGACTAGATGCTTTATCTAGTTTCATTTTTCATGAAAACTCGTGCTTTCTTTGTTTTGTGACGGATTTTTGTAGTCTGTGACTTGTATCTGATGGTTATTCTTTTTTTTCGCTTTTTTTGTTAGTTGTTTTATCATTGGCTTTTCTCGAACGTTCGTAACTTGGTAACATTACTGAGCCCAACACGAATGCGCGCAGTAAACGTAATGTAAATTCGAACGATTTTTGAATTGGCAATACTCGCACATTCAATTTATTTAGTTTGAAGACTTTCTTCATATCTATGGGCGATAACAATTGCGCTTGTCGCGTAAACCAAAATGCTTGTACTTTCAATTAAGGGGGAAGCTCCAGGTAGCCCGCGAAATTCAAACTTTCTTATGTTTTTGCAATTTGTAAGTCAGTATTAACTTGTATGTTGATTAAAGTATCATTCGCGACCGTACAACTCCATAAATTTGTATAATCCTAATTGTCAAGATTTCCTGAAATAGTAATCAATAGAATTACCTAGTCTTAAAAAGTCGTATTAAAGACTTTAATTATTATAATTCTGTAAATACATACTTTTTACGGTCGCGAATTATATTTTGATCAACATACAACCTAATACTGACTTGCAATTTTAAGCTCAACACAGTCGGCTCTTCCAAACGTAGATCCATGCGAGACACAGGGGCTTGTTAATTGTTTCCGTAAATACCGGCTTACGAAAAGTTAAACTAATAGGGACGTGAAATGAAAGAAGGAAATTAAGAAGTAGGTTAATTTTCCCTTTTAAAAGGCTAAGACCTACAGCGGCTAACCACCACTTTAGGGTAGTTATAAGGGAACATACGGGTTAAATGGTAACAATAACATGTTGATTATTGGTTTGGTTAGTTTTAATTAACTTTTATGAGATGTAATGTAAGTAGTGTACCATAAACTCGATTGCACGTTTCTTTAATGGAAGCCTACGTGCTATTGTTTACGTAATAAATAGATTGTTAACGTAGCTCGAACCACAAATTCTCACAGAACTGTAGACTTGTAAACTAGCCTTAAGGTACCAACTGCCATATTAAACGTGAATTTTTGCAATGCAAATAAAAACCATTCACTAATAAAATACCTAATATACCTATGTATATTATAATTTTGAAGAAATTTAAATATTCTCGAATCGACAAAGTTCTTCGCCGTGGATATTATAAAAGAAAACATTCCCTACCCGATGAAAGCGATCAACAAACAAATTGCACCGATCGCACTATTCCCCTGAACCGCGAGCATTCTGTAGATAGTGCAATAAATTAACGCAAAGAACTACAACAAAGGATTAGACAAAGGTGCAAGGCACATCGTATATCGGTGTTCACGATCTTTTGTCGGTTGCCTTGGGCTTGTGTTTTATGGGACCTACATACGTGTCGGTGTGAGTGGAGGACGGGTGTGTGGAAATAATGTAGCTTGGCGTACCTACCTAACGGCTAAGTATGTTGAAATTGTAGTAATATGGTAACAAAAAAAATTTTTTGCAAAAAAAAAAATGGCCTTCCAAAAAAACAACACTAGTGAAAGTGAAAAATAACTTTAATTTTGGTCTCTGGATCTGTGTTTTAGGTGTTTGCCTTTTTTCAAGTCGGTTAAAAATGGAATACATCATTAAACTTAAAAAGCTTGAAAACTTATTGTTTTATGAAAAAGTCATATAAAGTCAAGTTTCTGTTTCTACTTTAATAGAGTATGAAGTTATAAAATCTTCTAACCTCTTTGGTTACCACACAGACACATTATTATTAAAATAATGCAGACCAAATTGCAAAAGTCAATAAAAGTGCTTCCAATTTGAGATAGTCATAAAAATGTCTCAGTTAAGCAATAGTTATTGCATGTTTGTCTAGAACTAAACGCTCAGAGATTCACAAATTTTCATTCATTTCATTTTATATGAGACATTTGTATGTATAGGTTTGGGTCAAAATTGCTTATTGGTAAATGCATGAAAAAGTACTTTAAAGGATAGGTCATTGTATCAAAATTAAAAGTGACATAAATTTATGCAATTTCTTGAGTTCACGTTGAACAAAGTTTCATTCATTTTGGTCTGACCATGTCATGCATTGTGCCAAGAACAGTTTTAAGGAAAACCATCATGTAAAAATCTTCAACTCAGCCTATCGCAGTCCACTGCTGGACATAGGGCCCCAGTCTGCGCCACTACACCCTGTCCTCCACCTTCCGCATCCAGAAAGAAAAAATCTAAAAATCAAAAAAAAAATCTAAAAATCAAAAAAAAATCTAAAAACTGCAAAAAAAATCTTTGCAAAAATCAATAAATTTTCGTAAAATCTAAAATCTTTGCTACATGTTTTTGTACATATTTTGCGTCCATCCTCATTATGAACATATTCATGTCTTCATAATTATTATTAAGCAGAAAAACATTGAAGGAAAGCTAGGTAAGTCACTGCACCAAAATTAAAAGTGACCACCATTATCCTCGCTACATGTTTTTTTTAACACGCTTTTATTAGCTTCACTTGTAACTAACAAACAAACAATGTAAAAAAAATTGGGAAGTAAATTTTAACCTACATATAATTGTCGATCGGCATGAAACTTTGTATGTGTAAGTAGTTCGGAAGACAATAGTATAATTTGGTGTCTTGGAGCTGATCTGATGATAGAGCCAGGAGGTGGATAGTGGAACTCTTCAATGGCTACTAGTAAAGCACTCGAGTTGGGAGTCATATGATTTGTTTTGTTGAGTCCAATAGATTGCGCTTAGTGTTGAGGGTCTGATGATGGAGCCAGGAAGTGGATAGTGGAATTCTTTAGTGACTACTATTAAACTCCTCGAGTTTGGGCTCATATAATTCGTTTTGGTGAGTCCAATAGATTACGCTTGGTCTGATGATGAAGCCAGAAAGTGGGAAGTGGAATTCTTTAGTGGCTATTATTAAACCCCTCGAGTTTGAGCTCATATGATTCGTTTTGATGAGTCCAATAGATTGCGTTTGGTCTGATGATGGAGCCAGGAAGTGGATAGTAGAATTCTTTAGTGAGTTCAGACTTATTAACTAAATGAAGCCGCAAGGTTGCCTGCGTGTCGGTCTTCTACAGATTGTACTTCGGTGAGTGTGCTCGAGAACTCCACCACCTCATTCCGCCTGCCCCCTTCTACCATCGGACATCTAGACGCACTGCAGGTTACCATCCCTACCTAGTTGCTATTCCACTAATTCACACTAAGCGTTTCCAAATGTCTTTTGTGATGCGCACAGCAAAGAAGTGGAACTCTCTGCCTGCGTCTGTGTTTCCGACCGCATACAACCCCGATTTCTTCAAAGTGAGAGTTAACAGGCTTCTTCTGGGTAAGCTCGCTCCATCGTCGACATTGTCTCCGTCATCTCTGACCTAGACTAGAGTCAAGAGCAAACCTATCTCAAATGAAAAAAAATAAAAACTAGACAAAAAGTAAAAAATAAAAATATGTAGTTTAAAAAAACTAAAAAACACGCTTCTAACACGCACAAAAAAATTATAAAATAATTAAATTGACTTGTGTTAGTTAGGATATAAGTACCTAAGCAGCTTGTCACTTCTTTTATATCAATAATTAATTCAAAAAGCGTGGAGCACTTTGTTTAAATGAATTAAAAGTAAATAAAAAACGCTCCACACTTTTTAACCGACTTCATAAAAAAGGAGGAGGTTCTCAATTCGTTGGAATGTTTTTTTTATGTGTGTTCCCCGATTACTCGAAGACGGCTGGACCGATCTGGAAAATTATTTTTTGTTTGAAAGGTGGTCTCATTGTCATTAGGTCAAAATCTGATGATGGGATCCTGGAGAAATCGAGGAAACTCTTCAAATATTATGGGTGCACATATTATGGGTAACTTGTGCATTTGCTTTCAATTTAATTATTTTATAATGTTTTGTGCGTGATAAAAGCGTGTTTTTTATTATTATTTAAACTACATTTTTTTTGTATTTTGCGTCCATCCAACTAACCTCATCTAGGAACATATTCATATCTTCATTAATTATTATGCAGAAGAAGGAATTAACAGACTATCTTTTATGGAAATAATAATTATGTCATAACCCCGTTTTCATAAGCGCCGCTTATAACTTGAGAAAGATATTAAACATTTAATGAAGTAAAGCCTTTATTTCATTTCTGTCTCCACGTCTCATATTGAAATCAGGCTTCAAATTCACTTAAAACAAATGCATAATAAATACCTATTTATGGCACATAATTCAGCAGAAAGTATCATAATGATAACACCTTTTGAATGGAAACAAAAGGCTAAATTCATCCCGCTTAATTTGAAGTGTCATAAGCCACAGTATATTCGTAAAACAATGCAATGTTCGCGTAGAGTTGTCAGGTCGCAGGATCGCGGGATCGAGGGATGAGTCCCGCCATTGTACAGCCGTGCCTCGACGTCTGCCTCAAATCTGCTTTGCGAATCCCTTTTCATGAAAACGACGGCTTAAAACCTCATTTAGCTGGGTCTCGACGCCTCCACCACTTAAACGTTATGGCCCAAGAAAATTGTCGCGTAATTTAAATAACTTTGTCGAGACCTTTCCATTGTCTTCGGTTTGAAGCTCAGAGGACCTCGAGTGTATAAATCTTCCAGTTTCAGGGAAGCATCTTCATTTTTGTTGAGGACATTTATGTAGTTGTCTCTTTAGGAACTCGTTGGAAGGCCCTCGGTGTTATTAAATGTTAAAGTTCCGTAAATCTTTTTCAATTTTGTTAAGGGTTGTTTTCTTTATTGAATTTGTATATTATTTTTGGAGAAACCACTGTCTTTCAGAGGCATTGTACGTGTATCTGCCGTCTTAGTTTTTGACCATAATGAAGTGATATTCATTATACCAAGGTTACATAATAATGGGAAGCACTTTCACTACATACACACCCCACGATAACAGCCTGCCTGAGCTATCAAATTGTCCAAAAGCAAACAATCAATAAACTCCCCACAAACCATCAACTAAATTAGCTTACAAAATTAACATTCACAAAAGCAAGTTACACATTACAGTTGGACGAATATGAGAGGACATCAAAGGCAGGTATCATAGGTAACTGCAGACGGTACTTACCCAGGTACTACGTTAATTGAAAGCGAGCGCCGACGCAGGAGTATTTACTTAGCGCTCGCCGTGGTCAGACTGTATGTCTGTACTCTGTGTGTACTGCTCTTGTACGACTTGTGTCAAAGACTGGGACAACCGCTTGTGTACTCCAATGTGACAAATTGAAAAAACTTGTTTGTCTGACTTCAAGTGTAAATATACCTAGTGATTTAATGTCAATATTGAGTTTTATTGGATTAGAGGTGTTTTAATCAGGGTTGTTAGTTGCGTTTCTTGATCTTAAGACACTAATTTCACCATACCATGTAACATAGTTTAATCTTCTGTTAAAATGTTAACGGGACATTAATAGTAGCGAGTGTTTCACCAAGCGCTAATCTACATTAATCAGGCGTTGAATTTAATTGCTGCCCTAGAGGTCCGTTAACTTACTAACCGACATTTTTAGTCAGTTGTCAAAATCATCGAAATAAAAACGCGAGTCTATACTATACGGCTAGCTGAAATGATGCATTGTTAGTGAACATTGACATGTGACATTGCGACTCACAATTGCTTGATTTTGGTTGCAGCTTTGACAACCGACCGATATAAGAGTGAATGATAGGTACATCCTAACGCCAGGTTTGTTATTTTTTTCTGGTGAAACGTAAATACCATTAACATCGATGTTTATTTTAATGGCTGATTTACTAACATCTGATTTTGAACAGTTTGGTGAAACTAGGAGAACTTCAATTCAGTAACTGCATTGGGCAACAAAATAGACCTCCTTAAAAAACAAAACATGTTCTGATTACACGCAATTCTGGAACGAAAGAAATTTTCCTCTTTTTAGTAAAGACGGTTTGCAGTTTATTGTGAAAGTATAACCCGCTGTAAGACGCGTTTTAAAGACATGCCCGTGCCGCGTTGACGACTGAGACGTGCGGACGTCTTACTCATTTTGTCGCGTTACTTATTTATAAAATTACCTTCATGCTACTCAATCATTTAGATAATGGATAGATTTGGTAGATCTGTGAGTGTTGAGTCGAATTTACCTGTGCAAAGTTTTATAAATGAAGAGATGATCGAGTATACGAGGGAAGAAACCACTATTGAGAGAAGTACGACGAATGTTGAAAATGAAAATCAGAGAAATGTTGAGAAAAGGGTGAGAGAGGATAGTGCAGAAATTATTGAAGGGGATGATGGTTTTATCACCGTAACCAGAACGGCGAAAAGACTATTACGAAGTAATTCACAAAATAACAATTGTGAAGATAATGTGGGTAGTTTGGAAAATAATACACAGCAAGAAAAATATTATGAGGTATGCCTTACATCTAAGACGGTACTTCCAAAAATGGTTGGTATGGCTAAATTACTGAAGTCTCAAAATATAAACGACATTCTTAAAATCAAGTATAAAAGTCCTTACAAAATGTTCATCATGTTAAAATATATTGAAGATACAAATAAAATTCTTAATTGCCAGAAGTTTAAAGAATTAGAATTTAGATGTCAAAGAACAGACCAATTAAGTATTATTTATGGCATTGTCAGAAATATTGACTTGGAAATAGAGGAGAACGAACTTGCGGAATTATTTCAAAGTGAAGCAGATATTTGCACGGTTAAAAGACTGAAAAAATTAACCGAAGATGGACAGTGGGTCAATAGTGAAGCTATTCGCATCGCCTTTAAGGGAGCAACATTACCCTCACATATATATGGATATGGGTGTCGTTTTAAGGTTGAATCATATATGTTCCCTGTTACCCAGTGTTCAGGGTGTTGGAAATATGGCCACATGAAACGTTTTTGCCCTACTCAGAAAATAATGTGCCCCAAATGTGGCAAACAACATGACAATTGTGAAACAGAAGAGTTCTCATGTATCAATTGCAAAGGGCCGCACATGGCATTAAATAAAAATTGTCCAGTATATCTCAAAGAGAAAAAGATTAGGGAAATAATGAGTAAAGACAAGTGTTCATACAAGATAGCACAAGACCTCTATTTTAAACAATTTAAAAAAAGTAAGGAAGTTACTCCTGGCAACGTTGAAGTAGGGCAAATACTACCTCCTTCTACCTCTTCTTCAAAGACAAGCTACAGGGATGCTCTCACACCCCTAGAACCGTCAATTAATATAGTAAATACTGGCATGTATTCAAGTCTGTCACTAGAAGTCAGTGAAAGCGAAGAAGATGGTAACGAAAATAGAACTACATTCAAATCAATTAAGAAAAAAAAGAAAAAACAGAATGAGAAGAAAAAAGAACAATCAAGGGGCAATACAACGCGAAATGTAGAGGAAGGTCAGAAAGAGAAAAGCCATACAGAAACAGTAGAAGAAAGTCCCTATAAAAACAAAAATATATCAAAAATGAAGAAGTGTTACAGCAAGGTTAAAGAAATATGGCTGGCAGATTGTTCATCAGAACAAAAGGTGAAGAAGAGCATAGGATTAGTACTAGAAGAAATTATGATGTATGTTGTTTCGTATTTTAAAGATTGGGATATTGTAAGTAAACTTCTTGGGCTATTCATAGATGGATAATGTTGAAATTACTACTAATATCAACATATATCAGTGGAACGCTCAGAGTCTGAAGCCAAAATTAATTGATTTAGAGTTATTATTAAATAGAGAAAATATTCATGTAGCCATTTTAAGTGAAACATGGTTAGATGCAGATAACCGCATACAAATAAGTGGGTATAATGTTTATAGAAAGGACAGGTATGACTCATACGGAGGAGTGTCGATTATTTCACATAGATCGTTAAAAACCTTCATTGTTCCTATAAGTGTGACTAATTCAGGCATAGAAATATTACATATAAAAATTCTTAATTGTAAATTAATCCATAATATAATTTCGGTATACTGCCCGTCCTCTGTGAGCACCTCTCAATTAGATTGGGAGCATATTTTTTCAAGATTTCCAAAAAATACTATTATTGCGGGCGATTTTAATGGCCATTATTCTTGCTGGTCCAGTAAAAATGATTCTAGGGGCAAACAACTGTTCGAAGCTGCAATTGAACACAATTATATCTCTTTAAATAATGGTGATCCCACTAGGATGAAGCTCGTGAATGGTTTTTTTCAAAAAACTTCCCCTGATGTTTCGTTCTGTACCACAGACATAGCTATTAATGGTTCATGGAGTGTTAGTAGTGAATGCCTGGGTAGTGACCATTTAATTATAAAAATGTGTTTTAAATATCCTGACGCAGCTAATATTACATTAAAGAGAAATTTAAAAAAAGCAGATTGGGCTAGTTATCGTCAAATTATTTGTAGCTATTTTGTAGAGGTTCCGCCACCATCAGAAAACGTACAACATATGTATGACTATTTTACTGCCCAAATGAATAAAGCTGCTGATAAAACGATCCCATTCATAAAACTATGTCATAATCCAACTCGTAAATTTACACCTAAACCATATTGGAACCAAATACTTTCTAAAGTGGTAGCCGAGCGTCGTTTAGCTTTAACAAACTTTAGAAAAAACCCTATACCGCAAAATCTAGATATACTTACTATTAAAATTTATGAAAGTCAGAAGATTATAAGGCAAGCTAGGTCTAAGTCTTTCCATAATTTCTGTGACAGTATTGATGAGACTACAACTTCAGCTACCATGTGGAGAAAAATGCGTTGGATGAAGGGATTCAGACAGACGAGATTTTATTCATCGGACGAAAAAAAAAAAGAACTACTGAGTTCATTGGCCCCAGACTTTGTGATGACTCCAACACCTGTGTTTGATAATAACGAGTCACCTCTTAATTGTGAGTTTTTGAAACAGGAGTTGGAATCATGCTTTAAAGCTAAGGATACATCGCCCGGTATAGATAATATTACATATTCTATGATTTTTAATTTACCTATTATTGCAAAAAAATATTTACTTGAATTGTATAATTTAATTTTTAAAACATCAACGGTTCCCTCACAGTGGCGAGATATTTACATAATACCGATTCCTAAGCCTAGCAGTTCCGATGGTAAGCTTCGTCCAATCGCATTGATATCTTGTCTGTGCAAAATATTTCACTCCATGATTCTAAAGCGTCTAGAATGGTTTATAGAATACAATAGAATATTATCTCCTAGTACAACTGGCTTTAGAAGAGATCACTCATGTCATGATAGTCTGGCGCGCTTAGTTACTAAAATACAAATTGGTTTTACTGAAAATACCCCAACTGTAGCTGTTTTTTTGGATGTGGAAGGAGCTTATAATAACGTTCTTATTGACCGGGTAGTACATATTCTAAATGATTTGAAAGTTGGGAAAAATATTTGTTCTTATATTTGGGAATTATTAAAAGACAGACATCTTACTATAAAAGCTGACGAAAGCAATATACAACATGTAAGATGGACTGGCAAGGGAATTACACAAGGTGATCCTTTATCCCCCCTTCTCTTTAACATAATTACGGCCAATATTTGTCAAAATATCAATAACGTTTGTGTCAGTCAATATGCTGATGATTTTGTTTTATACTGTAATACAACTAAAATACAAGACAGTGTTGATAATTTGCAGCAAGCTTTAGATTTTTTTGTAGCTTCAATAGACGTTTTAGGATTAGAACTATCAAACAATAAATCAAAATTATGTGTATTTACCAGAGGACGCAGAAGACTCTCAGTTGACATTAAAGTAAACAATAATACTTTAGAAGCTGTTGACCATATTAAATATTTAGGAATGTGGCTAGACAAGTGCTTGAGATGGGGGAAACATATTAACGAAGTGTATGAGAGTTCACAAAAAAAAATTCAGTTACTTAAAGTTCTGGCGGGATCGTCATGGGGTGTTCATCCTATATTTATGCGTAGACTTTATATGGCCCTTATTAGGAGTAGAATTGATTACGGATGTTATCTGTATGATAACTCTGCAATTAGTCACACTTATAAACTGGAAAAATTACAAAATGTAGCTTTAAGAATTATCGGCGGTTTTATTAAGTCGACTCCGATACACGTAATGGAGAGTGAGTTGAGTATACCTCCTTTACAAATTAGAAGACAATTCCTTTCTCTAAAATTTTGTTTAAAACTGCAATCTAGAACAAATGATACTTCAACGAGTTTGATTACAGATCTTAGTAGTATGATTGAAAATAGGTACTGGAATAGGAAGAGGAAACCGCTACTCGTTACTTCACATAGTATGATAGCAGCTGAGGAAATTTCGTCTTCGTATCCAGTTTTAATGTTTACTTTAGAGACATGGGTGTCTAACATAGATATTAAGGATGTTATTAAATGTAATCTAGTTAGTGTCACTGCCCCAAAATCACATTACGATATCAATTTGTTAAAGTATAATGCCCTTAATGAATTACGGGAAAGATACGTTGGTTGGCATGTCTTGTACACAGATGGATCCAAAACATCGGACGAAGTGGGAGCAGCTTTTTGCGATTTAGCAAATAAATATCATAAAACTTATAATATGAATAACCATATTTCTATCATGACTGCCGAACTATTTGCCATTTCTGAGGCCTTGAAATATGTGCTTGAACTAAATGCGATAAAAGTGGTGATATGCACCGATAGCAAAAGCGCTTTACAGCATATTTCTAAATGTGTTCATAATGGGTCAAAGGGCTTAGCTATAGCATACAGGATTTTAGAACAAATTCAGTTTTTTAACCAAACAGGTAAAAAAGTAGTAATTCAGTGGGTGCCGTCCCATGTTGGACTTCCAGGTAATGAGGAGGCTGACAGATTAGCCAAATATGCCATTCTGTTAGGCACAAAAACACAGAATATATTACCAAGCTATTCGGAATTGTTAAGTAAATATAGAAGAATAAACAATCTATCTTGGAAAGAACACTTTAATGAAAGATCGAAATCGAAAGGAATCTGGTATAAAAGTATACAATGTGAGCCTCCTCATATACCTTGGTTCACCGGGTCAAAACTGAATCGAAGCCAAATTGTTGCTGCGCATCGTTTGCGATCAGGACATATTCCACTAAACAACTTTGCTTATCTCATGCGAAAATCTGACTCTCCAAACTGTGAGGTGTGTGGCAAGATAGAGGATGCACAGCATGTGTTGGTGGAATGTGTCCGATATACTCATAAGAGAAACGCAGTTATCGACGCGATGAAATTGTCGGTAATGGATGTTGGAGTGTTCCATAGTATTTTAGCTAAGCCTACCTCTGAAGCAGCAAAAATATTATATACCTTTTTACTAGATAGGAGATTAGATTAAGTTTACTATAAGATAAATTAATTTAGGAAGTAAGCTCATATTTGTAAAAGTACGATGGGATTGACATCGTCGCAATTGTGTACAAAAATCCCTTAAATAAAGAAGATTAAAAAAAAATAAAAAAAAAAAAAAAAAAAAGACATGCCATTATGTAAATCAGAATCAAAAGTTCAAAGCAACAGTTGACAGACGTCAGCTAATCAACTTGATAGCTGAAACGCTATAAACTTTAAACCGTCTGAACTCAAACCAAATTGGTTAATGGAGCTCATTGAAATCTGCCTTCGTCCCGCTAATCAATAAACATAAACGTCGATTCAGAGATTTGAACACGTAAAGCCGTGTACCCATCTTAATACCCAGAGGGGAAAGTTCAAAGACTTTCCAATTTGGAACCAGGGACGGATTTAGATTAGATTGTCGCCGCGACCTCCCTAAGTAATGACCATATCATGTCGAAGATAAATCATGTTTTTTTACGTTTCTACTTAACCTTGTTCTGGCGTTCTGCCAGTCTCCAGGTGATATCGATTACTGTGACTATATTTGCTTTAAATCATCCTAACTATTACAGTTTCCATACCTATAACAAAGGATGCGTTAATCAGCTAATTGCCAAACCAACTCACATGCATTATAAAATAGTTTTAATAACGTTTGCCGTCAAAACTATGACAAATTAACCCGGAAAACTTATCCCAGCGCGACACATTCTAAATCCAGCCCTGCAGCAAATGTAGCGAAACAGCGGCAAAGGTTAAACTGTGCCGTTAGACGAAGCACACGTACAGCGCTGTATGAAGCGCTTACAGCGAGCAAGCCTCTTCTAAAGCAGGGTATATATCTTTAAGAAAGATTAACGATCTTCAGGTAGTGGAGAGTTGGGGTCGGGCTATAATTAAACGCAATAGATGGAGCTTCCCCAAAGATTTAGCGAGAGGGGTTGGCGTCTTGCTGAGTTATGATTTCACACGAGACGATGTGATTGGCACCCCGTAATGAAGACGGTGAATCGACTTTTTGATCGCACACCGGAGAAATCTTTATTAGAAAAGTTGGTTTGAACATTAAGCTGACGTGCTCGAATTGAACTACCATCATTTCAAATATCGATATTTAAAATTTCCAAACGAATTTTTAATAACTGCATTTTTAGAATTTGTTGTCACTTCGCGAGATATTTTCGAGTGTCAGCTTTGGTTTCATGAAAGCAGTTTCATCATGATACAAAGGCCGTCATAAAACTGTCATTTTTACCAGTATTTGACATTAAGGTGTCAAAAACGCTCTATATTTGGATAGCCGATAATGTGTGACCGGTTACCGCTTTCTTAGGGTCAGCCTACACTAAGCGGAAAAATCCTCGCGGATACTCGAGCACTTTTTAAATTTCACTCAATAAGTAACTGTATCAACATTGACTTTAAATATAAAATTCGACGCAGGCATCAAGCGTTTTCATCAGCGTGATGTCTGCGTCGAATTTTATACTTAAAAGTTAATATTGATAGTTACTTATTGAGTGATATTTAAAAAGTGCTCGAACATCCGCGTGTATTTATCCGTTTGGTGGAAACTGACCCTTAAACCAAAGCGTTAGCAAACATTTTCATCGAGCCGGTCGAGTTCATTCTACTTATTATGTAACGTATCTCGTGAACAATGTTCATACATATTAAAGGTCTCAAAAGGTTACATTTCTTCCCCGCTCCGCGAAGCGTGTCCACGCTGTCACATATTTTACTCGCCCTAACGTACTCGCCCTAAACGATGGGAAACACTATTAGATCCTTTATATAAGTTTCCACTGTTTGTTGTGTTTTCTCAATTTAACTTCTATCTAACTTTCCAGAAAGTTCTTCAGTCACATACCTAATGGTTCAGTAATTGTCAAATATTGGGAGTAGGGAAAAGTTTTTTCGATCACAAATAATCACAAAGAAAACTGAATAGTTTTTGTAGTTTTTACAAGTTTATTCGTTGTCATTTATTAAATTGTTCAGCAGAATACACTACTACAGTTCACACGCAGTACACCTGCTTTAATAATAAAAACGATTATCGTCAACTGATCTTTCATCCCTTTAAAATATAAATTAAAGTTGCGTTGTGTAGCTGTCTGTGTCACCGCGTTGTTCTTTTAAACTACGCAACGGATTTTGATGAGGTTACGAACATCATTTAAAGAATTTATTCCGGGAGGTTTATGTATAATACATTAATATGAAAACTTACGTATAATAAATAAAATTCTATGTTTTGACAGGTCGTAAATACCGTGCGAAGCAGGGGCGGGTCGCTAATTTATCTATATACATCTTAGCACTGATCCATTATGGTAATGACGATAACAGTCTCACAGAACTTAAGACGCAAATCAATTCCATAGCTATGTCTCCAGTGTACAATACAAAGCACTCCTCAAACCTGTGAAATTGATCCGTGCACACAACAATACCTATGCCTTATCTTGTCACCTAAAAACCCAACCTCAATTCTGAACGAAGCTATCAGGGATGGCAAACCTATGGTGCGCAACAGAAAATTCTAGCCGGGAAAATAGAACTCACATTTTTGTTCCAATACCTTCTTTAATAAAACCGATATAGTTTTGTGTTGGGAACCTTTCTTAGAAATTCCTTCTTCCTTTTTTAAATAGTTTGAGTATTCGTTTTGTTTTTCTTTGCCGTTCTGTTTTCAGAGACAAGTTATGGCCATAACTTCTACGATACAAATGTAGGCACAAAAAAAAATATGCGCCATCCCTACAGTCGATCGCTGGCACAGTATTATACACGTGTCGATTAGGATATTGGTTGTCGATATAACAAATTGTCGAATGGTCTGAAGTGCCCACTCCTACTGCAATCAATTAGCAAATTGTTTGTTTAATTCTGAGCAGTCGGTCTTTATTGCCATTCGAATATAGCATGTGCGATATTACTGTCATCGCCGCTTCACTTGTAACGCATTCGCCTGATTATAGTTTAAAATGTGGCGTTTTTTTAACTTTGCCTCATATCTCACACATTACACAATGAGAAAGAGAATTAATCAACTAATGTACAATTAAAACAGCAACGGTTTAATATTTCGGTATAGTATCAAAACAGAAATTCTTAGAACGAAAAAAAAATATCACAATTGAATCTAAAGGCGAGGCCATACTACAGTAACGTTACAACACTATTACGCTTCCCCATTGCTCAACATTTCAGTACAACACTATCTTCAATATATTCCATACGATAAAAGCGAGTACACACTGACAGACCGTTTGTACAGTCGCCGGCAGTCGCAATAATCCGACCGACTTCGGACAGCTCCAGACGCTGCCGGCACGTCAATTACGATATTGAACACACAGAAGCTGTTTGAAATGCAGACGAATGATCAACTGATAGTCTGATACTAGATTAAGTGGAAAATGGTTTGAGTACTTAGACCGTTCCGTTGATGAATATACTGTGGGCTGTAATTAGAAATGGGTGTACTGAGATAATTGTGCTCATTTTAGAGCAAAATACTCCTGTATACCAAACCACCGATCAACCATCGTGCATCAACTATTCGTAAGTAATCTGCAAAAGGCCCAGGTATAACTTAAACATTACTTACGTATCCGTCTTCGACATAAGTGATAATGTCCTCATGAGGGGCTTGTGGCTAAGAAATAACAGCCGCACGGGTCGATCGATCAGGTTAACCTACGCTTGCCGCGGTTGGTCCGTGGATAGGTGACCATATTACATATCAAGACCCCTCCGTGCTTCGGAAAGCACGTTAAGCTGTTGGTCCCGGCTTTGACAGTCGTTACGGCTCATCAGAAGCCCTAAAGTCTGACAAGTAGTCTTACCAAAGGGGTATCGTATTACCCAGTAACTGGATTGTGGAGGTCAGATAGGCAGTGGCTCCATGTAAAATACTGGTATTCAGCTGCATCTGGTTCGACTAGAAGCCGACCCCAATATAGTTGGGAAAACGCTAGGCAGATGATGTCCTCCACAGGGCATAGTCACTAGTAAGTTCCCACTACTCTATAGTCCATATTTTTACCTAATCTCCCATGGGTAGAAAAAAAAACACTGCATAGTCGAATCGCGTAAAAACAGACAGTGCAGGGCCACGAGTTCAGTTCCATGAAAAGATAACGACCATGACTGTTAATTCATCAGAATAATTCAGAAAAATCGATAAAAACTCTAGAAATAGCAAAACCAGACATGAGAATTATTCTCATTCCGAACTGAAATACGTTAAAACTTTAATGACATCTCGGCATGCTCATCTGAGTGCAGTTTATTTGCTCAACACGGGCACAGCAGTGAGCACGTACGTAAATAGCAGACTACACTGAGTTTACTATTCGGCTCTAATTTAATTCGCGAAACACTCAGACGGCCTAAAAAAATATACTCATTTGAAATTCCAATGCAATTGCAGACGTGTCCTTTTTATAATCCCATTTGGATGCACTCCGGGAGAGCCTCGATTAGGAAAAGCCTCTGTTTACGAAATTACACTGGTCTGTATGAATTCTGTGCTGTAAATTCTCGCAAACGAATTTAATTCAGAGATAAACTCTAGTACGTCCTGTGGGAATTGCGTAGGCACTCAGTTTTATGTTGTGAAGTGAATGAAAATGATTCGCTTCTGAAAAGATACCGGCAGTTATTATCTCTGAGATTTTAATGTTGAAATGCTGTTGCGCACAATGATGTGTTGATAGTGACGAAAAGATAGTAGCCATATTTATTTCACTTAATTTAGATAATCTGCCTAGCCTTTTCTCAATTATGTTGGGATGCAGCTGGATATGTAAAGATGGTCACCCATCCACGAACCAACCGCGGCAAGTATAACTTTACCTGAATGATCGACCCGTGCGGCTGTTATTTCCTAGCTACATTTCACTTAAATTAGATAGCATACCAAAATAAAGTTGAATAGAATGTCGGATCTCCATTCTAATCATAGATTTCGTAAAAGTTTTCTCCCGCAGTTTTCCCTCAGTTCAAAATTGAGCCAATCACAAACCCAGGTGAATCGCGTAACTTCGTGACTTCGTCGGCGTTGCCTCGTAACTTAGCTCAGGTCCCAACAACAGTCCTTCTGAATGGATTTTGTTCATAAACTACGCACAATTGCTTCCGTGTTACATTTCATTTGCATGATAGCAAGGCTAAAGTTTCACGTTTCTAACTATATGCAAAGTACATGCCGTGTATGTAATGAAGATTTCTGAATAAAATATATATCAAGTGTGACATTTAAAGCCAGGCCTTCGGTACTGCTGGCAGATATAGTGAAGAAATTGTGGAGTGACTGCGACACTAGAAATTAGTTATTTCTAGAATTCTGTTTAATTTATACCTACTGTTGACGTCAACTATAAATGTTTAAAAGCCTTTTGAATAGGCAAAGGAAACTTACCGTTTATAATACGATCTCTATGCAGTAGTGTAGGTACTAGCGTCCACGCTTTTATAATATAATTCTTTTCATAAATCACTTCCAGACTATCTGCGAGGCAAGTGTTTTAGACTGCCGCGTTAGGATTATCACATAGTCACGTAGATTCCTTCCGCCTTTCTTAGCTGAAGACTTCGGAATAAACTTGCATTACTTATACCTAATCTGCAAACTTCAATTTTTGGTAGTGCCTCATCAATGTAGGTATACTAAAAAAAAACTGGAAACTATAAAACGAAATCAAGTAAATACCTACACGTTTACAAATTATTGAATGCAACATAATTGCGGAAATCGCGCGTATTACTTATGCGCATCGTGAAACACGCATAAACACGGACGTCACGCGAACATCACGACTTGTGTGCAGACGGGATTAGGGACGCGCGTAGAATACCCTCTGGACAGCCCCCAAACGAACACATTTGACTAGAATACGGAATTTAGATTCTATTTTTTAGCCTTTTATCTGTCTACAAAGCAAAACATTCAACCTGCTAAATAATGAAGCGTAAGACTGCAATCCGGAACCCAAAATAATCATGCACTTACAATAGGAACCTGCTAACCAAAATGACAAATTCCCGAAGTGCCCCAAAAATATCCGTGTCGCTTCCACAATGATTCCGCACCGGACGGTGATAATGTGCACTGAATAAGTGATGCGGCTGCAAATAGTACAGCCGCGACACCGCTTCTGTGTACTCAGCCTCAGTTTTTCACGTAAAGCCTCGTACCCATGATGAGCAAAAGTTGTGCAACATTGTTGCTGCCACAAAGTTTTGTGTTGCTGGCAACATGCTACGTACAATACTACATGGACTGATGCTAGTTACATGCTTCCAATAAAACATAAACCTATCGCTAAAACAATCTTTCGCAACTTTTGTTTGTCATGAATACGAGGCGTTTAAGGAAAAGTAAAGAAATTGTAGAGTCGTGATTTCATTTATTTATTTTTTTAAATGAATTATTATTATACCGAATTATAATATACGTATCCACTGTGGCAACACTGTCAAAATACAAATTAGTAATATTGTAACAAACTTTTAAATGTATTTCCATTATGGCAACTGAATACTATACTATACTTTATTATTTTACTTTGGCAACACTTAGAAATAACGGTTATGATATTATCGTTATTTCTGGGTGGGACAAAAGTCATTATAAATGGTAAAATGTAGTGCAGAGTTGTCTTCGTTTGATTGTGAAATAGTAGTAGTGTGCGGAATAAAAGTGTTAGCAAGGATGGAGTGTTTTTCTAATAATAGGTAATCAATTCGGTCTTCAGTGTTTAAGTTAAGGATTGGTTTAAAATTCCATTCTAATAAAACGGTCAATAATGTGCACTGAATAAGCGATGAACCTGCAAATAGTGCAGCCGCGATACCGCGTTTGTGTACTCAGCCTTAGTTTTTCATATAATAGTGATGGGCTAAAAGGTTGTTTTCATTCACCGTCGTTTTTTGTAGTATTAAAGTCTGTAAATGGCTTTAAATAATCGTAGTTAAAGCTTGCTATTAAGTGTATTATGATAGTTGATAATTTATTCAGAATAATTTAAGAGTCGCATACACTGCAGTTTTTGTGCTTTAGTCTATTTTAAGAGTAGATTTACTAAACAGACTCTGGAAACAGAGCTGGCAATATATCAGAGTGGACGATAATTTGCGCTAGATAGTTGATGCGGCTGCAAATAGTGCAACAGAATGCTGCTTTTGTTGGAGTATTAAAACAGATTCCACGAGTTGCAATGCCCTCAATCCAATTCAGCTTGTCCCTTGCTGTCTTCCCCCAGCGATACCCTAAGTTGAGCTCCGTACTCCACAGGAGGTGCCCTTAGCGAGTGGTCGCTTAGTTTTTAAGTTTTATGCCCTGACTGGCTGGAGGCCTTAATTTACTGAGGCACCCACAGGAAAGTCCAGTTAAGCATCCGACAACCTCCTAGGTTGACCTGCGAGATACCATTTCCGAAACACGAAAACAAATTGCGATGCCCCAGTGCGCTCTGGGCAGGCGACTTTGATACCACTATGCTGCACGCGTAGCATGACCACCATAGAAACGGGTTTTGTCGACGGAAGAATAGTCAAAATGACAGATTGTAGAAAGATTTCTAAGCCAAGACATGACGATGTGTCATTTTGTCTATTCTTCCGTCGACAAAACATACTACATACTATGCGTGCTGACCGCCTAACATTTTAAACACAGCAACAAGAACTATTCTCATTTACTTAGTTCTAGGACGAAGACTGCTTTTCTTATCTCTACGTACAGTCACGAGCATAAATACCTGACACTTACGCAAGATTAAAAAGTTGCTCGTGGCTAAGTAATAACAGCGACACAGGTCGATTGATCAGGTTAAGCTACGCTTGCCGCGGTCCATCCGCGGATGGGTGACCACCTCTACATACCGAGACCCCACCTGTGCCTCGAAAAGCACGTTAAGCCGTTGGCCCTGGCTGTCATTCTAGGCGGGGACCGAAAACCTTATAAATTACGGTACCGGTATCCCGGTATCGAAGAATTTCGGTTACATTTACGACTAAGGTTACCGCTAGGTTAAAAATACCTGTATAAATATATACATATCGGTTTCGGTCCCTGATTCTTGGATCTTTGACAGTAGTTACGAGTCGACAGAAGCCCGATAGTTTGATAGTTTGACAACTAGTCTTTCCAAGAGGTATCGTATTACATGAAACATCAACGCACTGTAATTATCGTAAACATGTCACAGTTGTTATTGTTAAGTGTTATATTGCAAGCTTAACCGTGTACAAAAACAATGCGAGCTTTTAAACAAGACAAAAAAAATACTACATGCTGACCAAATACAAAAGCACTCGACGGGCGCGACGACGGTCCTAAACGGCCTTTTTTTTAGACAAAGGGTCTCTTTAATTTATCCTAACAAAAACTACTAAGTTACCTTCATATTACAAGCAGGTCTGTTTAAGTATAAAATCGCAACATTTCCGCCATTTTTTTTGCAAAATTTTGCAAAATCCGGAAGTGAATTTCGGCTGCCAATTTTTCGTTTTGATGTTAGTAGAATGGCTTATTTTATTGTTAGCTCTGTCTTTCATTTTGACATAAAAGCGAAAGAGATAAGGCGCTTATTTTAAAAGATAATAGCAATAGTGTAAGACGAGAATAGCCGTGCCGTGGTACGGCGCGCGCCAGTCGACTAGTTTCGACAGATATTTATTTACATATTTAATTATTGACAGATATCCACGGCGCGTGCCAGTGTAGCGGTTATGAATAAGAATTTATTGGTCCATTGTAACAAAATAAGTTTAAAAAATAATTATAATGTATGCTTACTGTAACCAGAATATTTTACGAATTTGAACAATGGTCCCCAAACTAGGCAGCACCTGTGTCTTGGGGCCTGAGTTGCGTAATCTTAAATTTTAATTCAAGAGACGTTTGCGTTAACTTAAATTTAAGTTTTCTTTAAGAATAAGAATCATTTATTTGCAGAAAATACAGGTGTTACCAGTTGTAAAAAAAATGGTGATTTAACGTACAGTCTATATTTTGCCTGTTTAGGGCATGCAAATCCTAATTTTACATTAATGCCTAAGTAAGTACTTATTTTAAATAAGATATACAGAATATCCAGAAAAATACCTATGTACTAATATAATTTTTAAAATTAAGATAAATTTTAAGTTACCTATAATAAAATATATAAGGTGTATCTATTCATACACGAAATCTCTTAAGGGGTCATTGTACTCATCAATATGAACATCTTTTACTATGGGACCAAACCTGAAATCGCGAAAAAAAAATCATCTGTTCCGTACATTTATGTTCGCATAACCCGTCAAAATGTAGGGACCAGCAGATTTATATTTCGCGATTTCAGGGTTGGTCCCATAGTAAAAGTTGTTCATATTGATGAGTACAATGACCCCTTAAGAGATTTCGTGTATGATTAGATACACCTTACATAGGTACACACATAACAAACTTAAAACTTAAGTAATAACATTTTTTTCTTTATGTACCCAAAAAAAATTCTTTAAAGTTAAAATAAAAAAATTCTTTTAAAAAAAAAAAAACAAAAACCGACTTCAAAAACCTAATATACACTAAAAACTTAAAAATAATATTAAATTGAATAACTACATATAATCAAGAATTATTAGCCTAAATAACCTTACCTAACTTTAATCTACACTATATTTTACAATTTAACAGTTTTTGGAGTCGGTGCCAAGCCAAGTGTATCTATCTAATAGGGCCATAAAATATTTTCCCTTAATTTTTATTATTACAATAGTTTACGAGAGTAAATTAATATCATATTATTAGGTACTTACTGATATTTTTACAAAGCTGGTAAAAGTTTTAGTCAGCGCTCGATAGTTGGCGTTGTACCGTATTCTGAATCGCGATATGGTTTCGTTACCGAAAAACCTATGAAGATCAAATTGTATTACTATCGAGCGATCCAGCATATCCATTTGCTGTCCTCTCCCAGCGACGCCCTAAGCCGAGGTCCGTGCCCCACAGGGGGTGCCCTTAGCGTGTAGTCGCTTAGTTTTTAGTTTTATGCCTGGCTGGAGGCCTTAATTTATTGAGGCATCCACAGGAAAGCCCGGTTAAGCAGTCGACAACCTCCTATAGGTTGAACTGCGAGATGCCATTCCCCAAAAACAACTATCGAGTTTCATATTTCGTCCGCAAGAGCGCGCCACTATCCGAACAAAAACAACTCCATCTTCTTCTGTTGATATTCTGTTTTGTGTTGTAATTTTTTTTCAGTTTGTTTTGTTGAGTCTGTTAATTTTTTTTGCTGCTATAGTATTTTTAGGTTATTATTTTGTGAGCGCGGGCTTGGCACCGACTCCAAAAACTGTTAAATTGTAAAATATAGTGTAGATTAAAGTTAGGTAAGGTTATTTAGGTTAATAATTCTTGATTATATGTAGTTATTCAATTTAATATTATTTTTAAGTTTTTAGTGTATATTAGGTTTTTGAAGTCGGTTTTTGTTTTTTTAAATAATTTTATTTTCTAGTTTTTAGTTTAAGTTTGTACATAATTCATAGTTTTAAAGTTTCTTATTCAATTTTTAATAGAAAAAAAATTCATTTTGTTTAATATGGGTAGGCCTACTAAACGCGCTGCTCAAATGAGACAGCGCCGTTTGGAAGAAAGTATCGACAAAAGGGAAGAACGTTTAAAGAAAAGTAGGGAAAGAAATACTAGAAACATTTCAAATGGGAGTGATGAGCAGCGAGCGTATAGACTTTCTCAGAAGAGAGCAAACACGAAATTATCAAGGAAAGTCCAGAAAGTCATGCTCAGCGGCCCAGTTTGTTTCGTGAACGATTATCAAACGAGGCTCAAGAGCAACGTGCTCATCGTCTCGGTTTGATTCAGGAGCGCTTATCAAACGAAACCGAGGAGCAAAGTTCCCGCCGTCTTCACGTGCAATACGAGCGTCTATCCAATGAATCTGCCGAATCCAGAGCGACTCGATTAGATATTATGCGACAAGCTAGTCGTAATCGTAGGGAGGTATCATCAGTAAATGGTTTTGAACAGGCTATTAACATTTTCGCTGACTTGCCATGTGCTATTTGTTATAAAGTTTTGTATCCACCACAACGCTGTAATTTACGTACTGCTATGTACAGTACGTTAATATCCGAAGAATTGGTGCGTCTGGGTAAAATCGTAACATGCTCTCGCTGTCAAAATAATATAAGGAAACGAAAAATTCCACCAGCAGCAACAGCAGCTTTCTGGAATAAAATGACAGTCGCGACTATACCTCAGGAGCTAGCTAATTTGACAAAATTGGAAGATCGATTTTTATGCCGTGTTGTGCCGTTTCTTAAAATAATGAAGCTACAAAACCGTTTCTCTCAAGATTGGTGCAAAGGACAAGTTACTTTATTTGCAAAAGACGTTGTCGAAATCGCTGAAAAACTGCCACTTATGCCAAACCAAATAGGACTAGTTTTGATTGTGGAAAGTCTCGAGAACCTGCAACGCTCCCAAGAGTTTATTGTGGATATGAACAGACTGTATCAAGCTCTAACCTGGTTAATGTCACACAATGTACTCTATAGAGATATTAGACCCCATTTCGAGAATGTTATTGACTTATCTGAAATTGTACAAATTTGTGAAGAGCCTACAAATAATGGTGAGTCTATGGAGTTACAATCTACTCCTCAAAACAACTACGTGAATATAAATGAAGACATTTCCATACTACACGGATCGTTTCATCAAGCCGATTTAAGATTTGATTTGCAATCTCGGGGTAAACAATGCACTGCTGTAGCACCTGTAGCATGTGCAGCGTTTTGTACAGACGAGGCAAGTCAATGGTCAAAGAGTGACATTAATTTTATAGTAATCCTCGGAGACAAACTCTACCGTGAGTCCATTGCTTCCAGACTGGACCCCGCAATAGGAGAAGTTAACCCTGAATATCTTGCCGCGAGTGATCTTGCTCGTCAAATATTATACAACAGAAAGAAAATTAATATCTCAGTTTCTGACACCAATTATAATGGTCATTTAGACACAGATCAGAGTCTTGAAGGGTTCCCTAACCTAAAAAATGCTTTGAAATTGTTTTTCAGAGAAAATTGTTGCGGACTACTTACTGCAAATTCTATGACTGTGGCTGTATATCATAACGCTGAAACGGATGCTTATAGATATTGGCTGTTTGATTCACATTCACGTATCCTAAGGGAGCTAAAGCTCCAAGACGTGGTGCTGCCTGTTGCATTAAATTTAAAAATGTAGATGAATTACATGGCATACTACGACGAAATTTGTTTACACCGACGACTAAAGTGACGGCCTAGGATAATATCTTTCTCAATGTGTACTCATTAACTGCTTTGGTTATAACACCAGAGAATGAGGCCGCAAATAAGCTTTTAAATCGACCCCAAGATGAGAGAACTTTAACAGAAATGGCCCGGTTGCGTAATCTTTCCAACAACTAGGTTGGTTTTAAGAATATTTTATGACTAGCTTTCCGCCCCGCAGTCACCCGCGGAAACTTCGTTTTTCCGTTATTTCCTATCCCGTTGGTATTTCGTTAAATCCTGACTTAGTGTGTTCTATATGGAATGCCCATGCTAAGTCGATTTCACTTTTTTGTTATTATTAATTTTATTTTTCTTAATTTTTAATGTCGTAGATGGACAAGGATTACAATTATATACATACACAACACATCTACAACTATAAAAAAAATGTAGATGTAACAATGATAAATTACACCTTTATTGTTACAATGTGTGTTTTCTATTGTTACAATTTAAAAGCGCCCTTAAAAGCGAACTGGCGTAATGTTATGTTATGGTATGGCGTAAACTATGCATACACAAACAATCGCAGCAATCGCGAGACATGTGCTGTCGTTTTTTGAAGATTTCTATCGTCTGTGGTTAGTCCATCACCTCCTGACCTGATGATCACGAGACCAAAATGGCAAACGCCCTTTCAAACATCAAAAAAATAATTTACTAAATCAGTCGATGCCTACTCCTTACTGTTAAGGAGTTGTACCTTCCATCATCAGCTCAGCTACATGAGATGATGATTACCATACGCAAGTACTTAAATTACTTCATAAGATTTGCGAAAAACGATGTGTGGGCCCATAAAATTTGAGGGTTGCCCTCGATTTCTCTAGGATCCAATCATCAGATCCTGTCTTGGTGACTATGGGACCACTTCAGAAGTATCTCCTTTCGAACAAAAAAAAGATTTTGAAAATCGGTCCACAATTGGCGGAGTAATCGCGTAACAAACACACAAAAAAAAAACATACCGTCGAATTGATAACCTCCTCCTTTTTTTGAAGTCGGTTAAAAATAGACCCACGCCACAAAACATTACGAAGCTTAAAATAAATTAACTTAAATTTATTTCAGGATTTTTGAAAATGGACAGAATACTTAATTAAATAGGGGTAGAGAACTATAAAGATAAAATAAAAATAAATTGAAATAAAGTTTGTTGTTTACCTAACTAATCATCACGCAAAAACAGCTATATTCCGCGAAGTGATAAGCAACAGTGTATAGAGTACATTTTACCAGTTTTGTTTATTTTTGCTCGCATTTTTAGTTAACCAGGTGTTCCTGTCGGTCGTCGTCACTTGTAAGGGCATGCATTCTATCACAGAAGACGGCAAAGTGAGCTGAATAATTGATGCAATTGCAAATAGTGCACATCGCCACTTTTGTGCCCTCCAGGCTCTCTAGAGGTTTGGTTTTAAGGTCTTTTTAGTTTATTCTCAATCCATCCTTTTAGTTTTGAAGCATATTTTTAGTTGGAGTGTGTCTTGCGCTGTTAACCTTATTTGTAGTGGAGAATAATGTGTGTTAAATAAATGATAATTTTGTGACAGTAATTACAAAAAAAAACAATTATTACCCGAAATAAGTAAGTAAGTAATTAATATCCTAAAAGTACAATCTTAAATAAACTAAGCAGAACAAATCATCCAGAAGAGGATAACTCCTAAAATCGTAATAATTCTCAAAGAGAAGAATTGGGCTTAAATCATTGATTTATTACGTTCCCCTAAAGCGGCCTTGAGACGCGATAATAAATGGAATATTAACGTTCATTTCATTGGGAAATCAGCTAAGAAAGGGCAATTTTACAACAAAATACCCAATGATTTATAACTCGATGATATTTTATTATGGTTATAAAACATACCCGTATCACAAGGAAACCCTTCCTTTATGCCTTAGAACATAATTTCCATCAGCGTTGACAATATTGCCAGTTGTAAAAAATATATTTTGTAGATTTCTTTTCACAGTAGGCTCGTTATTACAGATATTGTTCGGTGAATTGCGTCATTTTATATCGGCTTAAATGTTAATCTTTTTCTTTTTTTTTTGACGTTAGGTATGCTGTTTATATTTTTTTACAAATATATTTGGTTTGTTATACAGAAGTGCTTTTGTTCATCGCATACTTGAGTACAATAGAGTAGGTACACCGTAATGGATATATGTCAAGCTAAAAGTACAACAAAAGGAGTTCGCTTATTTGCGGAATCATGTACGGTCGGTGCACTAAATATTTTGTTCAAGAAACAATTTGCGTCACTTTACCCGGTCGCCGTCTAACGTTCAGGTCCAAATTCCCAGCTTAAAATTTTCAAGCTGCTTTTAAAACAGAGCTATCTATTACAAAGCATATTTTTCTAAGATAAAACCCCCACGATTTTAACTACTATAAAGGAAGCTGTACAATAAAGGCGTGTGTGGTGCCAAAATATGTATCTTTTTTGCAAGATTCCGTGAAGTTAAAGCGTCTGGCGCGTTCCCGCCGCGGCGTCGCCGACAGCATTAAGTTGCTTCTCCTATGGTGCCTAAAATGTCGTGAAGTACCTATGGCATGATCAGACGATCTTTGGGAAAAATTAATCGTTTATAGAAAAACGATTAAAAAGTGTTTTATATTTAGAGTTCATGTTATTATAATACCTACCTATTGGCCTAGTTTCTTCTACGAAAACCCTTCAAAATAGCCATGCAGCATAATGTTAACACATTTCCAATGTTGATAATGAAAGGAACCGAATTCTAGGACTCAAATAATTCGCTTTCATCATTGTCCTGGTCTGATTTGAGATTTTACAAGTGAAATTATAATTGCATTAAAACAAATAAAATAAACACAGGCATTCGAGTACGTTAGGTATCATAGATTCGAGCTATTATTTAGTATCAACTTATTAATTTAGCGATACTGGACAATCGTACTTCAGCAACATTTTAACACCCCTGCTTTGCCATCGAGCATGTAATTGCCAAATTTATGGCACCCTACACTAACGTAATTGTGGTCTGCGACGGTGGCATGTATCACTCCAAATTAGATTCAGAGGAAACTGGCAAAATGGCTGTCAGCGAAAGTGGGCACCGCGTTATTTATCGCTGGATGCGATGCAAATACGTGGCGCGTTGACAACACCATGTTTTATAGCGCGAAGATATGGGCATAATGGGTGGAACATGGGTACATGGCATTTTGGGTAGGGACGGTAAAGGATTAACGTGGAGTCGACTGGATCTGGAATGTAGATGACTGACTATCATTCTTGGAGATGGCATTTGCCCCACAGTGATCAAGAAGTGATGGATTTTTAAGTCGTAAGACTAACATCCTTTTTACCGATTTACTTACCTTTAAGCCTACGAAGCGACAATCTGTGGCGGTACAGCAGTCTGCAAGTAAACACAGATAAGAGATTTTCTTTAGTAAGAAGGTACAATGGGTACCATAACATACACACAGACACAAAGCAAATAACTTTAAAGCTCACAACACAACAGCAAGATATTTAAAAGATTCAGAAACAAAGCACAAACCACTTGCTAGCTTTAAAGTTCCCAGCAGAACAACTCCAGTCTCTTTCATACAAAACTTCATTCTGTACTCTCAAAAATAGCTAATTATCACAATGAACAGATAAGAACGACACGTACATCTCTGAGCAGGTGAAACTTTGGAACAAAAGCTCTCTACAGCGAAAACTGGGAAACAAATCCTTTGAAAATTTCATCTAAACAGCTCTTTAAACTGTGTTCAACATCTAACTGCCGGCTCGCCAGTTTGTTCGAAACTCTGCCCGCTCGAGGCGTTTTCTTTAATTTATTTTCGAAATTAACGTCAACTCGCGGCATGGGCTAAGTTGTGAGAGATAAGTCTTACCTTGTTCTGGGGTTATCAGGAAGAGGATGTTTTATATGCACATGTTTTATTTAGATTTTGGTTGTATCATTTTTTTTTTACATTGGAGCAACATAGCTGTCGTGGCGGCCATTGGGCAAATGTCTTCATACGATGATTGTGTGAAGTTGTAGGGCTCGGGACCAGCCTCGCAGCCCTAAAATAGGTCGTGAGATGACCTGAACGCGTACCGCGAAGGCTCGCAGCGAGAAGGAAGTAGTATGCCCAAGGAAAGATTTGTGGTTTTACCTCGTCGTCATGATTCGAGATTGTTTCTCTGCCATTTCAAAAAAGGAAATATCAAAACACCGGCCTATTAAAGGTGAACGTTCACTGATCCACACCGGCCGCAACGCACGCATGACACGCAACGGATTTTGGTTTGCTTTGTATGAATTCACATAGCACTGCGTTCACTATCAGTACTACCGGCACCGAGCGCTCGGTTCATTTTTACATAAAAACCATGTGGCGGCATATCTACATCGCCACAATGGAACGCGTCGCTGCATCGCGCAATCAGAGTTTACCGCGCGACTAGCATATATACAGCATCCCGACATCAACCGTCGGGCAGTAGCCCACCAGACACAACACCCGTCTGGTCGGTGGATCCTCCCTTTTCATAGAGGATGAGTGAACTTTACACCCTGTTCCTCATGCCTCCATACTGGTGACCCCGACGTGATCACCACCACACCAACCACTACCACACAACCACTATCTTCAACCACTATCACAACCACTATCTTCTTTTTTTCACCTTTAATCTCATACTTAGTTACAAAATAAGTTTTCCTATTCAACTCTCAAGTAATCTTTCATGCCAGTGTTTGTTGTAGTTCCCTATTTCTTTACTCCTTACCATACCTTTTAAAAAAATCATAACTAATGATCATTGTGCATGTTCTGGCAACACAATGTTGTACTAACAGACAAACCCACGTATTACATACATTACGCATTTAACAAAGTTCAGAAATTCTTGACTAGGTACACAAAGAGACCGTGTTCTTCTTACATTGTTATTTAATTCTAAGAGAAATGAGCTTACAAGTAACCATCGGCGTCGTTTCCATATCTCATTTTCCAACTTCATATAATATGTTATTCTTGACAACTATGTAATTACGTAATTATCTTATGTAAATAGTTAGTCATGACATGTTAAATTGTGTATATAAGTAATAAATTTATTGTTACACTTATATTATATTATACATTATTTTCACTCTAGCGATTTTCATTTTCATCATGACCTCAATATAATTCTCAAAAAGGTTTCATAGTAGCCATAAATTAAAACTAATTTGTCTAGTTTTAGACAGTATATGTTTAGTGTATATGCTAATAAATCTATATGCTCGTTTTTGTTTTATCACAATACAAAGTTCTAATTAATTATGATTACTAAAACATAAAGATACTTAACTAAAAACGTGTGTGACTCTTTAATAACGTTCTCGTTCTTCAGTTATTTTTACACCCAACATCAAACCTGAAACAATCAGAAGTGTCTCTCCAGAATGAATCTCTGGAACTCACAGTACCGAAGTTTCTTTTCCAAAGAAGTCTACCCAACCATTTTCTCCTGATTCCCGTTCGAAGATTTGCAAGTTTCGAATAACAAGATATCGAGTTACCTACAAGAGTAATTTATTACTTTACACATAACACCTTGACATAGTTGAAATAACTTATGTGCTTACATAGTTTAATTGGGTATTTAGCTCAAATATGTGGGATGTTTTAGTGAGTTTCAATGATGTGTTTTGGTTATTTTGAGGTTGTGAACGATACTTGGAAATCCGTATATGTTTCCAGATCGTTATCAATGGAAAGTACATAAACGAATGAAGACAAATTTTCCTTAACAAAACTTCACACGATTCAAACGAGTTTCTTAGGCAACAGAAACATTTCGTATCAAAAAAAAACTAAGACTTACAATGTAGGTTTTTGATACTCTGAAACATTCTCTTTTTGGAAAATGAGGAGAATGTAGGTCCTATGGGTGTCCTCATTGTCCAAGAACAGAATGCAGAACTACAGAATCACAACAGCATCGTTGGCAACGATACAACGCTCGTATTTGGGCTAAGTTAGTTGCAACAGGGCTCGAGCATAAAGGAGCACGGGAAGATTGGTCCACAGAGTACAATGCGAATCCATTGTGTGCGCAACAAAGGGATGGATCTATTAATTAACCCCGGACAGATCGCTCTTGTGTTACACTATGCAATCATAAATGTACTTCAGAACCTACATTCTAGTACGGTATTGTGTTTTTGTTGGAATCGCATCGCTACGCTTGCATGGAATTATCTCGTAGTCTCGTAGCTGCTACGAAATTCGTAGACTGTTGCTACGGGAAATCGTAGCAGTGGCTACGTTCCTTTTTGTACTAGTTAATTGGTAGTTAGGTAAAACTGTTCTTCGTTGATCTAAAATGAAATAAACATTTTCACTATTATATTTTATCATAGAAAGTTAACATTCTACTAAAAATTACGTTGTTGTATTATTTTTTACCATTGCCACTCGAAAAAGGGCATTTCATTCATCGATAACAGTGAATAAAACTCGAGTGATTATAAACATTTTTAATTTGGAACAAGCACGAATTATACGAATTATACACAAAAAATAAATAAAACGTGCTGAAAGCAGCTACTGGCTGGCTAAATGGAGCACAGATACCTACAATTATTACTTTTTTATATCCCGCCAATTTTAGTTAGGTTCTTTTTTATCTATTATCGTGGTTGTTATAAGTCATTGGAAAATCTATTAACATAATTATAATAAAAAGAGTTCTTCCAGTGACGAAAATGACACACTGACTCCGGAATCATTTCGTTCTAAAGCTGCAATTATAGTAGATAATTTGTTGCCGCCAAAATCTCGCGAGTTATACCTATTTATTTTCTCGCAGTCAATGATAAAAAATAGAGTACACAACTCATGAAAAAAAATTCATCTCGGCCCTTGTATCCCTCGCTCCGCTTAGGATGCTAATCTAGAATCCTTCGCTGCTCTCGGGATCCAACTTAGTTCCTCGAATTAAATTCCCTTTTTTTCATTTATACTATTATTTACATTTTGGACCTATCTGACGTCTGAAATATAAATAGGTCGTTTGGCACAGGTCCATAGTTAAATGTATCTCAAGGGAGATCCCTTCTCTAAACACGTGCTAACTGTTGATAGCAGTCGATTAAACCCTTTGTGCTCATATAAGGGAGTCAGGAAGTTGTAGAATTTAAATGACCGTACAGACTTGAACGGCAAGTTTGTAGGGAAAATAATATTGAAATAGTTCGAATTTTCATTTAAAGCTTTTAATAAAATATTTAAGATTAAAATTACAAATAAATGACTAAAAAGCGACGGATAGCTTAAGAGGAAATAAAACCGCTATCAAACAGCCTCTTGTGAACAAGGATCGTCAATTAAAGTAGGTACTAACTATCGTTAAAACCCTTAAGCGTCAGCCAGCTCAAAAACCAACAAAAAATCTTTATTGAATATTCCTTTAGCTCAACTAAAACAAAACACGACTACTACCCATACAAAAACACTAAACAATATTCTACCTAACAACTTAATCACTCGACAAAGAAAACTTCAAGAAAACATGAGCTCAAACCACGGACAAAGTTTAGATATTCTATGTGCACCACTAAATCGTCGGCAGTGTTGGTATTTAGAAAAATAAAAGTAAGTAAAGAGTTCCCGGCTTGTAGGGCTACAGCAGACATGCTACTTTCAACAACTGCGATTTTGCGACTACGTCAATGCTGCGTCGCGTTTTGGCGACTCGCTGTATTTGAGAGCAGCAGGAGATCAGAACAATTGAGCATCAAGCCGTGTTTCACATATGCCAAAGCCTCACAAATTCGCCGTGACTGACATCTGAAAGTTTGCGAAGCTTGAAGGAACTATATATTTACTTCTTGGTGTGGAATGCTGTGCAGAAACGCAGTATCGAGCTTCTGAACAGTAAAATAATAATAAAAAGTAAATAAATTTTTATTTAACTTCTATTGTACAAGAAACACTTATCTAAACACTATGCAGCGTTACAACTAGGGAAAAAGAGTGTTTATGATAAACTCTGGCACCCAAAGTAAGATTTAACTTATGTTTAGGGTGCCAGCGTCCTCGCCTATGATTTGAACATGTAGCAGTAGTTGTAAGATGAGCACAGTATATTCTTATTAAATTGTAATATAATCTAATTCCTAGCTAATGCAACGCAAGTGGGTAAATCGCTGATACTAAAATTTTGCGGAATTTAGAGCAAAGTCGCTACATTAGCTTTCGAAAAGCGACTAATCGCCACTGCTAAAAGTATCGTGTCTGCTGTGGCCCTAAAGAGTCCCCGACATGTGAAGAACACTTTATTACACTCCTTACAGACGGATCGCAGACGGTATCTATGTAATAAAGTGCTCGTTTTTTGTGAAGCACCGAATTTTGGCTACGAGATACGAGCTTAGTTACCAACACTTTGTTGTTCGAGGATTTGGGTTCTCGTTTTGGAAGGAGGACGTTTGGCGGATGCTGTGGCTTATTTTAAAGTTGATGCTGGCTGTTATATTTTTGATAGAAAATATTATAGTTTTGACTGCAGTTTAGTAGACAAAAACTCGTTTGTAGCATTTTATTTTTGAACCCGTTATGTAGTGTTGGTTGGGCGAAGACCATACGCTTATTGCTTATGGTAATAAATGTAGACAAATAATGCAGGGGTATATTGGGTGGAACTAAAATATTGTCTATTGGTAAATGACTAATGTCCAAGACAGACTTGCTTCAATGTTTTCTCTTATGACCAACTCATAGAACATCTTATATTTGATTATCCGAGGAAAATTTCAAATCTGCCAATATCAACCAATGTGTGCGGGTTACATACCACACTTACCAGTCCACCTACACTTTTATCCCAGATAACAAAGCTGAGCAATTAATTTTATTACAGGTTGATGCCAGCGCGTTTGTGCGTGAACCGATGGTTACGCATCGCGGAGCCGCGAGGGTCCTTCGGGGAGACGTCAAATAAACTTTGCAATCTCTCTCATAAAGCTTAAGCTACAGATTAGGTGAGAGACAGAGGCGGCTTGGACCGATAGAAGAAATTGATAGAACATTTTGACAAGTACCTAACCTACTATCCTATTAATATTATAATTAACTAGCAGCGCCCCGCGGTTTCACCCGCATAAGTCTCAATCCCGTAGGGATATCGGGATAAAAAATATCTAAGATGTTAAACCATGTTATAAACTATCTATGTGCCAAATTTCATCCAAATCCGTTCAGTACTTTTTGCGTGAAAGAGTAACAAACATCCATCCATCCATCCATGCATCCATCCATCCTCACAAACTTTCGCGTTTATAATATTAGTAGGATGTGAAAGTTTGTATATTTTGAATGTTTGGATGTTTGTTACTCAAACACGAAAAAAGCTAAACGGGTTTGGATGACATGTGGCATATTTTCCAACATAACGCGGGCGAAGCCGCGGGTATAAGCTAGTTGATAATAAACATCAGGATTTTTGTGTTATAGTATAGCATTCACAATTATGGCACATTTATTCGTTACGCATTGTTAATTACAAGATAGGAGATGTAGGATAATTAAATTAAATAAAATAACCATACTCATTCCATACACATGCCAATTTGAGGAGACACTAGCAGCTCTAATCCCAGCACACTGTTATGACCTCAACCTCTTTGTGAAAGCTACAACAGCTACTCTTTATGAAGTACGTAAACTGTTTTGATTAAGACAATTTAAACTGTCACCTCTATCCCAACCCTACTCTGTGTCCCCGTACACACCATGCACTCGACAACAGGGTAATAATTAAAGGCAAAACGGCTAATCCTTGCCGACGAGCAAACACGACGCGACGTTGTTTACACGCACATGTATATCGCTAATAAATATTAAACGGCTGCGAACTGGCGGATCTCCGTTTTTACTGAACATTGTTTTTCTTTTTTTGTTGCCAATCGCGTTATAGATTTTTTGTGGATCTACAGCAGAAGTTAAAATGCGGACAGCTCGATTTCGAAATTGTACAGAGCTTTTGTGCAGGTTTGTTTGGATAACAGAGTGTTTAAAAAAAAAACTCACGCGTACATTCTTCAACAAATTGATTTGATTGCAGATTGTATTGTTGTTGACGACTGACGAAAAAGTTAAGGTCTTGGGAAATATTTCCTTTGCATATCTACATCTATTCAACTATGTGAAATTGGAGACAAAAACTGATGAAAAGCTGACAGTCCTTTGCAATTTTTGTTTCTTTTTTTTATTATTTTGACTATGATTTATTTTAATCTAAAACATATTCCAACAAACTAAACCCGGCCCAACTTCACAGCATAAATTCGTCCAAAACTCGTTACGGATGACTTCATCTAAAAATCAATTAGAATTTCTATGACAGCGACATCACTTTGTCACGCCAAGTGAATTGATTGATGGGACTTGATGTGAATTTATTTTTTTCCCCATAACCCTTCGGTCAGCCATACATTCGTGTCATTCGGAATTGATTGCTTATGAAAAATGCCAAAAGTCACCCGTGCGAATTTATTTTGAATGTCGAATAACGTACGATGCCAGCGACATAATAAATGTTTGGTTTCAGGTTCAAAATCCATTGCTCAACCAATCAATCTACTTACGGCCGAACCCAATATCCTATCTATCACCAGTTTTGGCATACTGGAGTTAAAAAAGCCTATTCACCTATGGTTTTAACGTCGCAATAATCTCTAGGAGACTATGGCATCTTACCGGCCTGACATAAGGATAGATAGAATTATACTGTCTACCATCAATAGCTATCTGTCTTTTACTGAAAATAGGTTATTGGGTTTGGCCGTTAGCCTTTTCCCAACTATGATGAGGTCGACTTACAGTCTAACCGGTTGCAGTTAAATAGGTACCAGTATTTTACATGGAGTGAATGCCTATCTGACCTCCACAACCCAGTTTCTGGGTAATACGATACCCCTTGGTAAGACTGGTTATCAGACTTTCGGGCTTCTGACGACGCGTAACGACTGTCAAAGATCCAAGAATGACAGCTGGGACAAAAAGGGCTTGATGAGCTTTCAGCAGTGTCTTTGGTTTAGTATTTTCGTTTTTGTAGTGTTTTTTTTACATAACTTTTTATGTTCCACTTTTTAGTTGTGGTACCTACCCCACCGAAATTCGTATACCACTACTTGCTAAGTAAATAACAGTGATTGGAAGTTATTATAACATCATCAACAGAACCTCAAAAGACCATTTCAGACACCAACCTACATGGTCTTCACATGATCTGACCAAGATTATGTCTGGACTTTAAAAGAGACTGTGACCTCTGAGTTTGTTTCGGCCTTTCTTCTCAGAGTAGTCAGATAGGAAACGCCGGCCTCATCTAGTTAAAAAAAAATGTTTGACGTGTAAAAGTGTTTGTATAAACCTACTTACAGAAATAAAACCATTTATCATTAACATACACTAAATGGAACAAAATACATAATATTGAAGCTAACTCAAAAACCACTCATCAGAATTTGACCAAAGGATGGTGGGCGATAATGGTCCCAGTACCGCCAGCCACTAAGTATGAATTACTTAAAAGAGCAAACATTACTGAACCTTTTTTATTATGTCAGTCACCATCAAAATATATCCGAGAGAAACCGATCTACGTGTATCTTTTATGTATATTTTTCTTTAAATTAATTATTCATCGGTTTTGAGTGCATTCTTTAAAAAAAAAAATTACCATAATAAAAAGCTACCAAGACATTGTAACAATACGAAATGAAAGACTGAAAAATACATAGACACAAACTGCGCGTTGATTGGCGCGCCTCGATATCTCCCTCCCTCGCAACATGCGCTGGCGTTTGGTCTGGCTCGTCCTCGGCTCGACACAGTCCTCCACTTTGTTGTGTAGAGTACTGTGCGCTCACTTTTATTAAGTTGTTGTTATTTTTTTTTTCGACTGGCACTGCTTTTGGACTCCATAAATATCGACCCAGAAGCATAAATAAATCAAAATGTTAGTTTTTTTGTCTCATGGAAAATAAAGTATTCTTATTCATTAATTTATTTTTATTTTATCTATCTATACATGAATATATCTAATTGCTCACTTAACTTAAACCACCACCCACACCCAACACCTAATCCCAATACCCACACCTAACCCACAACTAATCTAAACTAAACTGTTTTATATGTGTCACAACCTTAGAACTCTACTTGAACTAATCTAACATTGTCAGAACTGAATAACCCTGGGACAGATTTTGATGCGCCTTGGCCTGAGTAAGGGGAGAATTAATGTCATCAAAACTACAGTGGTTTCAACTCTGGCGGTAGTGGGACCAGCTCCCATGCATGTTTGCCTACCATCCTTTATATGCGACCACAGGACCATACCCTTTGGGGTGCTTGGACAGGAAACCTCCCCGTGTGCCTGTGGGCTGGAATTCCCTTATGGATGCGTCCGGGGGGAAGGCCAGTCACCGGGACGGTGCACCCTGGGGTACGGGCAATGACTCCCCATTAGGTACTGTGTGCCTAAGGGGTCTTGTTGCCCGTATGCCAATATCCTGTCAGAAGTACGCTCCAACGTGTGTCTCTCTGCGCTCTAAGCAGAGACGCACAGCGGTGGAGTAAGAGCGGGCTCGGTGTGCACTAACTCTGCCGCCGGGCAGGCAGGAAGAGGCCTTCTCTTTCTGCCACCGTTATTCTCGTAGCCCCGAAGATTGTCAAGGTCATGTCTCTGACTTTTGACGGGGGTCGAGGGTCTTGGCTTAACCGCCCGGGCCGCGAGGAAGAAAGCCTCTATAAAAAATCACCCCAAACCTCCAAGCGGCGGCGCACCGTGAGGGAGGTTGATAGCTTGACTAATGGGTAGCTAAATTAGTCGCTAGTGCGAACCACTAGATTTTGAGATATTAAAAGTTTTTTTACTCGTGGGAACAAAAATGGATTCTTTAAAAAAAAACAAAAACCGAAGCGAAGAGGAGGGAAGCGATGCGGGGTCGGAGTCCGACGCCGTATCTGGCGCTAAGGGCTCGTATAAGAGCCAAGAGCGCGAAGTGGTTGGGGCGGCTAAGAAGAACCTAGAGTTCTTAAAGAAGCGCCCCAAACCAGGGGATGGCCAGGAGTCTTCCTCGGACGGATGGGTGAGCTCGGCCCGTAAAAAGATCAGCCGGCGGGGTGGGGCCCATGAAAGTGGTGTTGGCAGAGGGCTCACCATGAAGGAGGCCAGCAAGCCGAGCCGAGCCGGCCCGGCCGAGCCAGAGTCGCAGTTAGGGCCGGTCTCGGCCGGGTCGGAGTCGTCAGGTGGTGAGCCGGACGTCACTGGCGGCTCGAAGTCGGAGCGAACGGTCAGGTTCGCAGAGGTCGTGGCAGCCGCTATTAAAAGTGTGGCCTTGAAGAGGACTCAGTCCTCTAAAGACAAGGCCATATCCGCAGCCACGGCCTCCATTATGGCGGCAGCGGAGGCCAGTCACATCAGGCCCCCGTCGGACGCAATGTCCGAAATGCGGGCGGAGGTCGCCCGTTTGACAGCCGCCATGGAGCTTCTCCGAAAGGAGAACGCGGAGCTCCGAGCGGACCTGGCTAGGCTTCGAGAAGCCGGCCCCCGGGAGGTGCCACAGGAGGAGGCGCGGCATGGGCAGGTCAGGCCCATGCCTACTGAGGACCGGGTTCTGGCCCTGGTCCGACGGGAACTGGCTGCCTTCGGGAGCCGGTTTTCCGCCCTGGAGGCTATAGTCCTGCGGCCCCCGCTAGCGGCGAGCCAGCCGGCCTCGGGCCAGCGGAAGGCGGCATCGTATGCCGCCGCCGCGGCTGCCACGGCCAAGCCGGGGTCATCGGGGCAGGTGAAAGGCGGAGCCGTCCCGGAACCCGCGATGGCCCCAGCCCCGGCGGCAAAACGACCGCCTCCGCCTCCTAAATCCCCTCCGGCTGACGCCGAATGGCAAGTAGCCGGGGAGAAGAGGAAGGCGGGTAAGGCAGCAAGGGCGGCCAAAAAAAAGGAGAGGCGGCAGCGGCGCAAGGAGCGAAGCGTCGCGGCTAGGCTCCGTGCCCCGAAGTCCGCAGCTGTAGTGATCACACTACAGCCGGAAGCGGAAAAGAAGGGCGTGTCCTACCGCGACGTGCTTGCCAAGGCGAGGGCGGCGGTGAACCTCGACGAGCTCGGTATCGCAGATGGCGTCCGGGTAAAGGTCACTGCGACTGGGGCCCGGATGCTGGAGGTCCCCGGTGCGGCCAGCGGCCCGACCGCTGACGCTCTGGCCGAGAGGCTTAGGGCGTCCCTAAATGCGGACGAGGCCCGAGTGTCCAGACCCACCAAGTGCGCGAACATGCGCATACTGGGTTTGGACGACTCAGTGACGGAGGGAGAGGTGGTGGCCGCCGTCGTTAGGACTGGACTGGACTGGTTAGGACTGGCTCAGCCGAGCAGGTTAGGGTAGGCACCATCCGTCCTGACTTCACGGGGATGCGAACCGTTACGGTGAGCTGCCCCGTGGCGGTGGCCCGAAAAATTACCGGGGAGGGCCAAAGGCTCAAGGTGGGCTGGGTTTCCACGCAGGTGAAACTGCTGGAGCCCAGACCTCTGAGGTGCTTCCGCTGCCACGTAGGCAACCATGTGGGAGCTAAATGCACCTCGGAGGTGGATCGTAGCAGCCACTGCTTCTGCTGTGGTCAGCCCGGTCACAAGGCCGGCTCGTGCAAAGCCACGCCGCACTGCTTCGCGTGTGCGGCAGCTGGCAAGCCGGCCAATCACCGGGCTGGGAGCAAGGCTTGCACTCCACCCGCCAAACCCAGGGCCAGCAAGCCCTCCGCCACCGTCGTCACCGCCGCAGCCGCCGCCACTGCCACCGCTGCCGCCGCCGCCTCCACTGTCGCCGCCGCCGCAACCACCGCGGCAGGGCCCTCACAGGGGGTTCGGGAGGGGGCTGATATGGAGTGCCAATAATGGCCCCATTACGCCTCCTCCAGGCGAACATCAACCACTGCGCCTCCGCTCAGGATCTGTTGCTCCAGAGCATGGCGCAGTGGTCGATTAACATCGCCGTGGTCGCTGAGCCGTACTTTGTCCCGCCCAGGGATGACTGGGTGGAGGACCTGAGCGGCTCAGTGACTCTAATTTCATCGGCCGCCGCCGGTACCCCGTCCCACGAGGCGGTCAAGAGGGGACGGGGTTGTGTGGCAGCACGGTTCGGGGAGATTGTCGTGGTAGGGGTATACTTCTCCCCGAACCGAACTCTCGCCGAGTTCCACAACTCCCTTGCGGAGTTGAGAGTCGTCGTCGTCGGGTTCCGTTCCCTGCCTGTGCTCGTCCTTGGGGACTTCAATGCCAAGAATGTGGCTTGGGGTTCCCGGCTTACGGACACACGGGGCAGGATGGTGGAGGACTGGGCTCTGGAGACGGGCCTGGTCGTCCTAAACCGGGGTTCTGTCCCCACGTGTGTGCGGATGCGGGGTGAGTCAGTGGTGGACATTTCGTTCGCCAGCCCCGCTCTGTCGCCGCGTGTCCTCGACTGGCGCGTCATGGAGGGGGTGGAGACCTACTCCGATCACCGGTACATCCAGTTTGACGTCTCCGCCCAGACCTCGAGCGCGCCGGTCCGACAGACCCCGAGTGGTCCGCGGTGGGCGTTGAAGCAGCTGGACCGGGAGCTCCTCCTGGAAGCCTCGATCGTGCAGGCCTGGGTGTCACCACCGGACAGGCCTGCTGACATCAATGACGAGGCGGGGTGGTTCCGGGAGGCCATGTCCGAAGTATGCGACGTGGCAATGCCCCGGGTCCGGCCCGGACGCGCCCGGCGCCAGGTGTGCTGGTGGTCGCCGGAGTTGACGTCTCTGCGCGACGCGTGCGTTGCTGCGCGACGCCGGTACACCAGGCACCGCAGGCTCCGTATCCGCCCTCCGGATACGGAAGCCATTCAGGCGGAGCTGTACGAGGGGTACAGAGCGGCGAAGACCGCCCTCCGAGCGGAGATCCTGCGGGCCAAGGGACTGGCCCGTGAGGAGTCGCTGGAGACTCTGAACAGGGACCCGTGGGGACGCCCCTATAAAATGGTGCGGAACAAGCTCCGCCCATGGGCTCCCCCGCTGACGCAGAGTCTCCGGCCCCAGCTCGTGGAGGACGTGGTGAGCGCTCTGTTCCCTTCGCGAGGGGAACATACTCCCCCGCCCATGGCTCCGCCTCCTGCGGTGTCGGATGCGGACCACGCAGCCGACGATGACGACGATGCTCCGGAGGTGACCGAGGTAGAGCTGAGAGTGGCGGTGCGCAGGCTGAATGCCAAGAATACCGCCCCAGGACCCGACGGCTTACCTGGAAAAGCCTGGGTCCTGGCCTTGGAGGCTCTCGGGCCTCGACTAAGGGGGCTCCTAAGCGCATGCTTGGAGAGGGGCCAGTTCCCGCTTCAATGGAGGAGAGGGAAACTGGTCCTCATTAAGAAACCGGGGCGCCCTGCGGACTCGCCGTCCGCTTACCGGCCCATCGTGCTGCTCGACGAGGTGGGCAAGCTCTTTGAAAGAGTCATTGCAGACCGCCTGGTCGGGCGGCTGGTGAGGGTGGGGCCGGATTTGGCGGAGAGCCAGTTTGGTTTCCGCAAGGGGCGCTCTACGGTGGACGCCATCATGCGCGTTCGAGCCCTCACGACGGGGGATGCTGTGGCCCGGGGTGGGGTCGTCTTGGCGGTGTCTCTAGACATCGCCAATGCCTTCAACACCCTGCCCTGGCGTTGCATCAGGGAGGCACTCCGGTATCACCGAGTGCCGACCTACCTCTGTCGCGTGGTCGAGGCCTATCTGACGGACAGGGCCGTCATCTACCCCGGTCACCGGGGAGAGTGGAACCGGCGAGAGATGTCGTGCGGTGTCCCGCAGGGATCGGTTCTGGGACCGCATCTGTGGGACATCGGGTACGACTGGGTGCTGCGCGCCGACCTCCCTGGTGGCGTCGGCGTAGTTTGCTACGCTGACGACACGCTGGTCCTGGCGCAGGGGAGGTCGCACCAGGCGGCGGCCGAATTAGCGGCACGCGGGGTTGCGACAATCGTAGAGAGGATCCGGCAATTGGGACTCGAGGTGGCCTTGCACAAGTCCAAGGCCATGTGTTTTCATGGTCCTCGGAACGCGCCACCATCGGGTTCCCAAATAACGGTAGGAGGGGTTCTCATCGGTGTCGAGTCGACGATGAAGTACCTGGGACTCGTCCTCGACAGCCGGTGGAATTTCGTGGAGCATTTCCGACGTTTGGCTCCCAGACTGGAGCGGGCCGGGGCTGCCTTGGGGCGGCTCCTGCCCAATCTGGGGGGTCCAAACGCCTCCTGCCGGAGGCTCTACGCGGGGGTCGTGCGGTCCATGGCCCTTTACGGAGCTCCGGTGTGGGCGCGTTCCGTGAGGCGGCGACCGGTCCGTCGGTTGAACGCGTCCCAGAGGGTCATGGCCATCCGGTTAGCCCGGGGATACCGCACGGTTTCCGGGGAGGCGGCGAACCTCCTTGCCGGATCACCGCCATGGGATCTGGAGGCAAAAGTCCTCGCGCACATCTGGGAGTGGCGCGAGGAGGCAGGACGCCGGGGCGTAACTCCGTTGCCGCGAGAAATCGCGGCACGGCGGACAGAGCTCCGGCAGGATCTCATGGCGGCATGGAGAGTGCGATTGTCGCAACCCAGCGCTGGGCACGCCACAATTGCGGCGATAAGTCCCCTCTTTGAGGAGTGGCTGGAGAGGCGCCACGGCGTCCTCACCTTCCGCCTGACGCAGGTCCTCACCGGACACGGGTGCTTCGGGAGGTACCTGTTCCGGATAAGGCGGGAGGAAACGCCCGGGTGTCACCACTGTGTGGATCGCCCGGAGGACACGGTGGAGCATACGGTGGAGGTCTGCCCGGCTTGGGCGGAGCACCGCCGTGTCCTCGCGGAAGCGATCGGCGGCGGCGATCTCTCGCGTCCGGCCCTGGTCCAGGCCATGGTACGGAGCGAGAGTGCATGGGAAGCCATTACCTCCTTCTGCGAAGCAGTAATGCTCGTGAAGGAGGAGGCGGGACGCGTGAGGGAGAGGCAAGCTTTGCACCCTCACGCCCCTAGTCGTCGCAGGAGACGCCCTGGGCGTCGGGAATTGGCAGCTGATTCCCGGCCACCGTAGGCGCGGGCTTGCGGACGGCAAGCAATGGGTAGCTCGCCGTCCGGTAAGGACCAAGCCCGAGTCGACGGCGCGTCGTGTTCCACGCGCGCCTCAAAGAGATGTCAGCACTATTGACGGGGTCCGCTAGGGCCGATGCCAGCTAGGGTTGCGGGATGTTCGAAAGAGTTACCGTGGCCCCGGCACAGGCAACAGAAGGAACACGGGTGGGTTTTAGTCAGTAAAAGTCTGACACGCCCTCCCGCTCCGCCCAGAGCGGGAGAAGTCATTTGATGATTTCCCATCCACAAAAAAAAAAAAAAAAAAAAAAAAAAAAAAGGACCATACCCTTTCAAATAAAAACTTTGCCAAAGGCAAATATTATAAGTCGCGCTAAGTCGTGTCAGAAGTTCGTGGCGTAGTTTTATCAGGTTTGGATGCCGACGCCAAAAAATAATTACATCAACCACACGACGACAGATCGTTGACGAAATCTGTCTTCTGACAATCAAGGCCACACATAACATACGACTCAAGTAGCGCAATTTGAAGCATATTACCATTAAAATCATTTATAGCCAGAGTGCATCTCATGACAGTTCCAATAAGCGCAAACACGACTAGGATACCTACATTGTTTTATTATGGAGTTCCGGTGCCTACCTTCCGACTTCATCATCAGATCAGCTCGATAGTACCATTTTCAAAATCATCCATTTATTTAAAGCTTCGTCAACTATGACATAGACACGACACACGATATAAAATAGATAGTTAAGCGACCACGCTAAACTATCTTAAACGAGAAATCTTATCGCCGCCCGTAAAGTACATTGAGGAGTTCCCCTGGCCATCTGTGCTCTTCTTCATCAGTTCCAATTCACCAAATGATACTTTCTGAATGCAAATGCTTGACTAATTGATGAAAATACCAAAATCGCTATATATATTCCTATAATATTTGAGGAATTCCCTCAATTCCTCATGGATTCTATCATCAGAACTGGATTTTGATAAAAATGGGACCAATATTTCAAATAAAAAAAGAATGTTCCATGTCGGTTTACCTATACATGACGGAGTACTGAGGTAACAAACATTTAAAAAAATACAACCGAATTGAGAGAGAACCTCCTCCTTTTTTTGAAGTCGGTTAAAAAACGAAGCATAAAACATTCAAATTAGATCATATAATAAACAGACAATTCCTAATCACTACCAGTTAAAGAACCACATTAAAATTGCAAATGCCCGCCAATAACAGATGGATTCGCAAATATAAAGCTAAGCTTCCAAATTACCTTGTTTGAATTCGTTTATCGTCAACAAACGAAAGGTGAAAAAAATAAATTTACTTGGAATCGAATTGTCTTAGTTCTATATTTTGAGACACGCAACGAAATCGGAAATAGGCCAGGGTCTTATGTAAAGTTCTTAGCTACAGCATGAGGTTTTTTCCACGAAGTACTCGTTTTTAAGCTTTCCTTTGTCATCACACTCCGCAGAAAAACGTATAACATTTGTTGATACAGTGACACTCTGATACACTTTGTATCAGTCTAGCCCCAATTTCACATTGAAAAAATAGATAACTAAAATGGAAAGCGTTTGATGGAAAAGTTTTTTTGGTTCGGAAACTAAACAACACAAGACAGCCAGATTTATGGCAAAAGACCATCAATCAGCTAAATACCAACTTGCTGCGCTTGACTCGACGGAACGCAGAGCTAAGAGGCTCATTGGCGACGTAAAACTGGTGGATGCCAAGCTTCACAGCTTGGCTCATCGCCGCAAGATTGCCTGCTTGTCGATCTTCTACAGATTGTACTTCGGTGAGTGTGCTCAAGAACTCCACGACCTCATTCCGCCGACCCCCTTCTACCATCGGACATCTATACGCACTGCAGGTCCCCCCCCCCTACCCTCCCCTACCTAGTTGCTATTCCACCAATTCGCACTAAGCCTTACCAAATGTCTTTTGAGATTAGCACAGCAAAGGAGTGGAACTCTCTGCCTGCGTCTGTGTTTCCGAACAAATAAAACCCCGATCTCTCCAAAGTGAGAGTGAACAGGCTTCTTCTGGGTAAGTTCGCTCCATCGTCGACTTTGTCTCTGTCATCTCTGACCTAGACTAGAGTCAAGAGCAAACCTATCTTAAATAAAAAAAAGAGAAAATAATTTTTCAAAAACACACATTTTATAGTAGCCATATATTTAAATATTACACACAGAATACGTGATACTTTGTTTGACAAACTACTGAAACCTTCACTCAATTTAATAACAGAACCACCTGTATGAAACCCGGACATGTATGGCAAAATATCTTCGTGGAATCAAACCGATTTCGCATGCAATCGTGCGACAGGCGTTTTGTGAAAAATGTCAGTGGAATGACACGCTAATGTCGACCTGACACGATACCCTGACCGACCTATATACTGACTCTGTAGAGGACAATCGTACCTATTGAAACAAGGGTTGATTACGATGCTTAATAAAATAATTAGTAGGAACGACTGGCATTTGTTTGGTTTAGACTATAGATACTATACATTCTTGGAGTTGGATTAATAGACCGTGTTAGGAACATAGTGCTGCGCTCCAAAATACAAATCGCTGACGTCACCCAAAAAGCAGCCAAGCTTAAGTGGAACTGGACCAGACACGTTTGCCGTATGTCGACCGAGTCATGGGCCAAATCTACCACCATTGGAGTCCCAAAAAACGTCCGTCGGTATCGAGGCAGACCCAGGAGAAGATGGCGAGCCGAGCTTGACGCCTATAGACAGGATTGGTCCACTTGAGCACAAGACAGAGAGGAGTGGAAAGGAGAAAAAGAGGCCTTTGCCCTGCAGTGGGACAACTTAGGCTAAAAATAAATAGACTATAGAAGAAACTATAACTATAGAAAAAAGCGCCATCTTGTATGTTTCCACTAGTAAAACAAAGCATAAGCAATTTTATTCCGAATTTCCTACATCCACAAGTCACAACCCAAATATTAGGGTAACATACCTTACTTTCCTAAAAGAAGTCTATTTAAATTCATCCCCAGTTCACAACATTTATAAACTAACCGCAAATCTCAAAGATGCGGCCACAATAAAAATGTTCAACCACCATAAAATTACCCTAGTCACAATCAAAAACCGTCTAAAGAGCAGTAAACGTGCGATGTTCCTGAGAATGCCTCACATATGCCCGGGCGATTTATAGCAAACCTTTCTAACCGCGATGTTGCGTATATTTAAAAAAAAACTCCACAAGAAAGGGCAGTGAAATATATTATGTATCTTTCTGAAATTGTGATTGGGGTTTAGGGAGCAATAACTCCCACTTTATGACCCAATTTTTGTCGGATAAACAATGGAATTTGAAATTTTATCTCGATCACGCATCGGGGGTCGTTATCGACACAAGCTTTTTGAATATTAATTCTGTATGGATGTGTTCTTTCCCCGTAATTATGGATTTCCGATACAAACGCCGTGATTATGCACATAAATATCGGAAATGAGGGTACGTGTTTCAATGACTTTTTGAACTCGAAATTGTTGCCCATCTTTATACAACGACCTGTTACGTTACGATAGCATGTGCTCGTCGATTTGTACATAATACTCGTAACTATAAAGGTTTACGTCTTTTTTATAAGACTAAACTTTAAGACCAAAGTGCCATAAAAGCCGTACAAAAAGGAAAACGAGACAAAACAATCATTAACATCAACACCAGCACTTAGAATTTTAAAAACAACACTGAATATTCATTCACATTTATACTGAGACCGCAAAGAATAGTTGAGCCTATTTTATTGCCGAAGGGTGCATCTCAATGTCCGAGAACATCCGAACATTGTCGAACAAACCGTCTGCCCTAAGGAAATGGCACTGTCATGCAAATTTAATGATCTTCGGAACTAATTACTTCACTCCGCACACAGAAGAGATAAAGCCTCCATGTTTGTATAGTTTGAAACATTCTAGACTAAAGTTAGAAACATTCTAGCGCAGTATGTTTAAGGTGTAAGTTTCGCGTAATACAGAAGTTTGTTTTAGAGTTTATTATCGAGTGTATGAAATGTGTGAAGTCTGGGCGTCTTTGCCTTATACGTTTTTAGAGTGCGATGTTTTAATATTTGCTCTTCTAATAGAAATCTGGTGTAGAACTTGGTTTTTACTTTGTAAAGCTAACAATGGATTAAAATAGGCATTCAAAGGATGAATAGAATTTAAATCTAAATTAAGATATGTGTATAATTATAACTTATTTATTAGTTCGAAAATTTTAAATGCTTACTTAAACATATACAATTATTATACAACTAACTATTATACTAGAGTAAGATAGAATAAAGTTAACGGCATTATAACTACTCCCGTCACGGATTTGACTGATAAGTTTGGTGGTAATGATAATGATTATAGATCGATCAATTTTTGCCCCAGTCAATGTTCCCTTTGTTAGTGGACACACATTTGAATTCCCGGAAACATTTATGATGCTGTGTCTCTTGTCTTAACACCAAACTTCTCGAAAGCGGGTAAGCACGTTTTTAGTAAATTCCACTGTGATCTTGAAACAGCATACCTAGACCTACAGACGTGTAATGTAACGGAGGACATCTTAGCGCAAGAGGGGGTGCAGAGTTAGACCTCCGCGGATGTGAAGGTTAACGGAGGCGGAGGTGGAGAAATAAAGAAAACAAGATTAATTTAAGAAAAAGATCGGCCTGTTGGTACCTAATCAAAAAAGCCTGTTTTTCATAAATAAATATATTTCGACAAAACAAACTATATTCCACAGAAAACCGTCTTGCAGCTTTATCACCTTCTAGGCGATTTCTTACGTACGTTACACTAGCTTTCTGCTGTTTTTAACCGACGGGAAAAAAAGGAGGAAGTTTAATTTTGAAGTTCACGAGGACCACGCATAACTTTTTACTGAGTAGTCTGATTTAAACGATTCTTGTTTTATTCCGGAGGGTATACCTCGAAGTTGGTTCCATGTAAAATTTATTAACTTTGCTTGTGTGATTTTTGAGTTTGCTTGAACAATACGTATTTTTCCCATTTAGTTTATGTGGATGATGTACTAAGTTATTAAACTTCCTGTCACTGTAATTTACATCGCAGGTAGTGGTACTACAACTAAAAAGTGAAAAATAAAAACGTTTTTACAAAAAATAAAACCGACTTCCAAAAAAAACACTACAAAGTGAAATTAACTTTGATTTTGGAAGTCTATGGCAAAAAACGCAAATACAGATCCCAAGACACCGACTTCCGAAATCAAAGTTATTTTTCACTTTGTAGTGTTTTATTTTTTGTAAAACGTTTTTACTCCATCCAACACCTCCTTTGTTTAAGACTTTTGCTGCCACAGGCAAACAAAAGGTGCACCCTGTATACCGCGCTTTCAACTTCAATCCAAACATATCCACAAACCAAAATCCAGCCTCCAGCCTTCGAGTTAAGCTCAACACGGTGTCGAAACTTTATTCCATATGTGTTCAAATAACTTCAGGGCTACATTAACGTAATTAATAATATTCATAATATAATTAATGTTAAATTTAATAAGGCACATCGGTTAAATCCGTGTTCGCTTAACGAAGCTCTTGTTCATCATTATGTGTAAGCTTCAGATATACGTACCTAGTGAACGAAATGTTTTTGGTTAATGATTTGTTGTTTACTGAATATGTAAGTGTAACGTACGTGGTTTATTTACTTTGAAGGTACAATATTTTGTTGGGTAGGTAAGTACAGTCTTACCTCATAGGAATGTAACTTTGTTGAGGGCTGTCTTGTGGTAGCAAGCACAGCTAGTCCTGTGTTCGGTTCCCGGGTCGAGCAGTGATATTGCGTATTTTACATTTTTAGTAGCAGATCGGAGCTGTCCTCTCAAGTTCCCGATTAATCGAACTACACACCATTGGAATACAGGCGTGTCATATCTGAAAACTATATTCATGTACTGAAAATACTCTGTTACGCCATTCGCACATCAATTTCGCGGCAATCCTATCGCAAAAAAAAAACAAATTAAAACCACACACCGACAAAAAAGTGGCGATATTCAAAACTTTCGCTCAGATGGCTCTCAATATTGCACTGTGCCACAAATAGGTCAGGCGTACATTGTCATTGTTGCAACTCCCCAACAATAGCTAAATGGAACTGTTGTCAGCCCCTGGCTTTGTCCGATGTCTACTCGATGCAGATCTATGGTTTCCGTTCAATGTTGGTTTCAAAAGAAATATTACGACACTATTGTTGGATGGATATATTTTGATATCAGCGTCTGTGGTTTCTGTAAATGCTGCGTCAGTTAGTTTCCTTTATTCTGGTTCAGATGTTGCTGTACCAAGATTATCATCGCAGATTACCGTTATCATTGTCTGTCTAAGGCTGTCTGTTATGTTGGCCCACGAGTTTCATTTGTGGACCATAACGGGAGAAACAAAGAAAATTTCTACTCTTGTCACAAATGTCATAAAAAGCTAACAAATGATTAACGTCATTACCCTTTCAGTTATGAAGATTTATGCTGGGTTACGTGTGATTACATTATTATTAATATAAAACAACGGAGTGAAAAATTACAATGGCTTTAATTATTTTACGCGGCAAAGCAGTGAGTTTGACACAAATGATTTGACATTGACATATTAACAAATTATTGTAGAATGTTGCCCATAAAACAATTAAGGTAAATGTTGTATTCATTACTCAACACTCCCTTTAGAATGCAATCCCACTTTCTGTATAATATCTAATAATGTTTGTTTAACCGGAGAAATATTATGAAGGACGGGACGGTTGACGTGTGTCGGGCATGCCACCGTCCGGGTGAGTCCATCAGACATATATTATCCTTGGTTGTTCTCGTTTGGCTAAAGGCGAGTGCTTGCACAGGCATAAACAAGTGGCTAGGATTATTCACCACCAACGTGCTTTGAAATATAGAAACTTGTGGTGGATTCTGAGGTACCGTATTACAAGTATGTGCCCGACCCAGTTCTCGAAAATGACCATGTCACGTTGTACTGGGATCGGTCTATCATCACTGACAGGCCTATTGTCGCCAATAAGCCTGATATAGTGGTGATATATCGATTAGCGCGCCGCGCAATGATTGTCGATGTTACAATTCCACATGACGAGAACCTTGTGAAAGATGAGAAAGAGAAACAGCACACGAGGTTGTTGACATGTGGCATATGAGATCGGCTGTCATTGTGCCGATTGTCGTATCGGCCACTGATGTGATAGCCGAAAGCTTCGATCAACATCTCTCAAGGCTCTCGTTAGGCAATTGGATCAAGAGCCTGATTCAGAAGGCAGTACTCCTCGATACGGCTCGCATCGTGAGGAGGTTCCTTTTTCTGAAGCCATAAGCACCGGTAGTTTGGACTCTGCTCCCGGCACCGGCGGACCTTTATTTTTTTATATTTTAATGTTTTTTTTTTAATATTAAAAAATGTACGAGTATTTAACAAGTAATAAAATAAATAAACAGATAATGTTTGTTAAAAGTAGTCCAAGGGGACTACTTTTAACTAAGGAGTTAATATGTCCGCAACCATATCAAATTAACACCAACGGTTGCAGAAGTCAGCTGACACTCACTGACGCGCTCCGTATTCCAAAAATTCAAATAATCTATTCTCATTCGGTACAATAGAACGTTAAAACGCAGGGATTACCAACCTATATTCCATACTGTCGTCCAATTCCAATCGTGGAACTATAAGCTACCACAGATAGCCAGGGTTGCATGTCCCCGACTACTAACATTAGCGGCAATAGCAGGGTTAAATCCAATCGATGGCCGAACGCGATTGATAACGAAATAGCGCAGATAAATCAATACAATTGAATATAGGTATATGGTTTAATTATGAGTCATATCTCATCGTATAGATTTTCATTGAACAGTATCATTTCTGACGGGAAGGTTACTTACTACGTTGTGGCTAATTACCACTCCAGGTTTAGCAATGACAACATGAATCTTAGTTTATTCAACAATTAACAAAACTGTGTTTGTATACAGATGCACCTTATTGCCACATTTTATGAACCGTAGCTAAAGTTCTATTATCTTCTGCTGAACAGAAAGGATTTATTAGTCAATTCTGCGATACGTTCCCAATTTCCAATATCGTCGTGAAGCAAAACATTTTGAAATTAACACAATATTTGAATATTTTCGATATTAATACCCGTTATCGTCGGCTCACAGACTCGGGAGTGGAATTTAATCTCGGAAATGAACACGTCCACGCCTTTCATATTATATTTGTAATGCAAATAAATATATAACCCCTTCGGTATTTGAGGATTTTGGATATTGAACAATAACTTTCGATGTGTGGACTGACTGGCCATCGAAAATTAGAATTCTTGTTGACACTGCCTATTCAATGGTTTGACCAATCCTTATCAGTGTTATTCTTTACTAGCATCAAATATTTTTCTTTGCTTATTTCAAGGACAATTTATGATTAGATTTTGAATTTAGATCATATTACTGTCACCCTTTGTAAAGTCACGATACGACTAAACGCCCGACAGACACTACGGCGACAGACTGAACACCGACAAGATTTTACTTCGACGGGACTCTTCGCTGACAGGACACTTCGTCGACTTTCGACTTTCTTCTTTATTTCTGATTATTCCGAACCTGACCCGAAAATCCTAACCCTAGACGGTCGACGTCAGGGGCACCTCGAGGTTCGGTTTGGTTAAGTTACTTTTAACCCTGCAGACAGAAATAGGACCCCGCGTAGCGGGGATCCGTCGACCTGCTGTCAGTCTGTCGGCGAAGTGTCCTGTCGGCGAAGAGCCCCGTCGAAGTAGTCTTGTCGGTGTTCAGTCTGTCGGCGTAGTGTCTGTCGGCGTTTAGTCGTACACTCTGTAAAGTCGGTAAAATTGAAAGTTTAGAGCATATGACAAATTATTTAATATGAAATCACTATAATGTTAAAAGTAGACTAACTGTTAAAAATATATACGTCATAAAATATACAAGTTAAACCTTAAAAAAGTAATTCACAAATAAATTTGAATTTTCATCAAATAAATTCAACAATACACAAAAAGAATTTGGCGACAAAATACACGGTTTTTATGATTGTCCCAAGCGTTACGCAAAAAGTGGGGCATACGTAAATTATTGCAGAACCACCGTACTGTATAAAACACATTACAAATGGTTATATCATGGCTGAAGATCGTCAATAATTCAACAAAATGGCTGTATCGTCAAACAACAGGCGGAAATAAAAGGAAACAGCATAGGGAGTACGGTTTACGCAAATAAATGAAAATTCATCCGAGCAAACAATGGTGGGATCTCATGCTCGTTCGTATGAAAGTAAACATCTTAAAGCGTCCCCTTAAAATGGCGTCCAATGGTATTAACATTATCATGGAGTTTCGTGCGTTACATTAGCGAGGCAATTTCTCATTTCGTCGATGCTCAAGATGTGGGAAAATGCTTTCGGGTTAATTAAAACGTGTTTCATGTACCTGGATATCATCATCTGCCTAGCCTTTTCCCAACTATATTGGGGTCGGCTTCCAGTCTAACCGGATGCAGCTGAATACCAGTATTTTACATGGAGCGACTGCCTATCTGACCTCCACAACCCAGTTACTGGGTAACACGATACCCCTTGGTAAGACTGGTTGTCAGACTTTCGGGCTTCTGACGACCCGTAACGACTGTCAAAGATCCACGAATGACAGCCGGGACCAACGGCTTAACGTGCTTTCCGAGGCACGGAGGAGTCTCGGTATGTAAAGATGGTCACCCATCCACGGACCAACCCCGGCAAGCGTAGCTTAACCTGATGGATCGACCCATGCGGCTGTTATTACTTAGCCACGAGCTCCTCATGTTTCATGTACCTGGATATAACAACAATAATTTAATGTTACTAACCACTGTCTTACATACATTCATACACACAACATTCTTCATTTACAATCACACACCGAGACTTACATACATTCATACACACAACATTCTTCATTTACAATCACACACCGAGACTTACATACATTCATACACACAACATTCTTCATTTCCCCATTTCCATTCTTCATTTTTTGTTATGCTCATTATTATTTTATTTTGTTAGTTAGATACCTAAGTACGTATCAAAGAATAATAATATACATAATTTGTATATTTCTTTGAACTTTATGTTGACTTGCTTTTCTTTGATTTTGTCTTTAATTATTATTTTTTGTTTACATTCTGCACTCAATTGCATTATCAGACTTTATAATACCTATTAAGTATATCTTAACTTTAACTGTTTTGTAAATTAACATGTCCTTTAAAAGAGAGCCGGGTGATCTGTAACTCAGGACCCTCCTACCTCAGACACCTTTCTCTATTTAAGATTGTGCATTTTATTAACTAGTGCCTGTAATATGATGTTGAGATAAATAAAGATTTATGATTATGATTATTATGATTACTGTTTGACAATAAAACAAGTTGGTGCCCACTTATTTTCTTTTGTTGCAAATCTCCCTCAAATGATATACAACGAATGATCATATTCGGTCTTACAATTTTTTATGAACACTGCACATAAAAGGCTACTTTCGATTTTTGAGAATTAAAAATTGATGCAGAATCACCCTGCCTATACCTTTTCCACCAATGGCGACCGAACAAAATGTAGCCACTTAAAAGTTTAAGATTTTCCCCTATTATTATTTAACGCTTAAAAGCGTGCGAACAGGCCTTTTGTGCTAAGACTTATTGCCGTGAAAGCTTTCACAATCTTTTGAAGCGCACTTTTACAATAAAAACCGCAACATTCGAATTATTTATTGTTTCCATTTGAAATTTTCCCGCGTTTCAGATATTCAAAGATGGAGATTTTAGTACGTAACAATACGAGCGTTTACGACCGACGAGGACTTGATCTAGTCGTTTGTTCGGAATCCTGGTTTCAATGCTAGCTTGGAACGGAAAGCATTTTCTTTTTGATTTTCTAGAGTTTCTCTTCTGTCGCGTTTTCACCTGAGCTTTGTCGAATGTATTTTAGGTATCGATCACTGGTTTTCTTTTGTGCGTAAATATAGCTTGGAGCGCGGTGGTATCTTCCGTTCTTTGAGAATACGAAGAATAACAATATATACGAGTACATATACGTAAGGGAGTATGTTACGTAAGAACCTTACCTTAATAATATTTTTATAAAAAGTCAAAGGGCTTAATTTTGATGATTTCTTTTATTTATTGTGCTTTTATAAAGCTTCTGAATAAAACAACCAACTACTCGTATCTACGTTTAAATACTAAAAAGGCTGTTAAATCCAACTGAAAACTTGAAAAAAAATACAGGTTTCAATTATTTCAAAATTCGAACTACCGATCACAACCAGCCAGGAAATAAAAGGAAATCAAACCATAGACTACAATATAAAATAAGGTTGGTAGGTGCAACACGTCCTTATTTCATCCGAAGGCAATTTAACGCCACGTCGTCGCAAGCCTGCCATGTAATTCGTTCCCAACATGCAAATATGCCTAACGCGACACTGAAAAATTTCAGCCATTACTGTATTGAAACAATGTATTACGAAATTAACTATGAGACAGTGAAATGGTATAAATAAAGGGAAAAGATTTTTACGACCAAATAAAAAAAATTTTGCGTCTTGTTTTAGCCCACTGTGCAAGAAAACTAACTACGCTATTTTATTTTATTTTTTTCTCTTTTGTCCGAAGATATTTTTTAATCATAACTTTCTGTTATGAAACCACGGAATAATAATTTTATGGTAATTTTTATGATTTGACAAAACATGAAGATTTATCTATTATATCTAAGTTAAATATGAAGGTAATAAACACACAAACCTTCCGGAATAAATTCACTAATTTAATTTTTTAAATTATGTTGAAATCCGTAGTTTAGAAGAACAACGCGGTCACACAGACAGACACGAAAAGCGACTTTAATTTATGTAGTAATGGAAATTATGTATGTATTTGTATGATATGTAGGTATAGATTTATTAGGTTTGATTTTGATTTTTTTTTAATACTTATTTGATTTTTTTTTTTGTTTAGCTTCGTAGCACTATTTGTAGCACATCCGTACCTACTTTCATAGCACTTGTGAATATTGTATTAGTACGGTGTTATGACACAAGTACCTATCTAAAATATCTTGTAACGCTATTTCAATTATGGAAGTGCATCAAATTCATTAGCTCACAAGTCACAACTAAAACTTCAATCAAACATTCCCAAAGTAAACAACAATACACAAACATATTGCTACATTTCAACCATAAGATACCTCTCAATTAGTTTAGTTAAGTCGAATACCCCACGTTGCAGGCATCCGCGCATAAATTAGTCTTGTTAAGTGCAGTACAGGAATTTAATCCTCATATTTCGTCTGCACTCGGTTCGGCATATCTTTTCAGGTCTAAAATGAATTGTACATGAGGTGGATCAGTCAAGCTAATTTGGACACTATCTACGATTCTCGAAACTTCAAATTCGCTTGAGGGGTTCAGTTTTCTATTCCATTTGCAGACCGATATCTGGATGTATACTGCCAGAGAAATTGCAGCTGTAAAGCTTATTTAATAAAGTTGTTTTTTGGGTGTGTAGGAAAAGAATTTAATCCCATTTGGAATTATAAAGCTGTATGTTTAATGGTGCTCATTACTTGGTGAATGAAATCGGATTACCAGACGGCAACTAAGCGTGATCTCTGACTAAAACATGAAGGGGGTTTTAATTTTGAATGCGTAATAATCAAAGTTTTTGGGGATTTCAGAGATCAATACTTTATAACAGAGAAGAGTTAGGTACTGACTACTGTGTAATATTGTGCTCCGTCATAAAATGGAGTTTCGTATTTCTTTTTTTTATAATACTTTAAACGCGTGGAATGTAAATAGATCTTTTAGCTCAATTTTTTAAGGTAAAACAACTTAATAAATGTAAAGAATGGAAGATGAAGGAATGGGTGGATGATGTCGGTAAAACACTAACCGACTTACTTTATCATTTGTGTTCGAATCTTATTGTTATTTGTCATGACGTAGACTCTTACTGGAGTCTCAAAATTCCAATAGGTACCATACAGCAATGTGTAATCATATCATAGTACAAAATTATTTTTATATGATACTAGCTTTTGCCTGTGTGGAGGTCAGCAATCATTCCATGAGAACGTACTACCGGGATTCAAAGTATCGTATTTTCTAATCCGGGCTATGGTCTCTCTGCATGCCAAATTTCATTCAAATCCGTTCAGCCGTTAAGGCGTGAAAAGGTAACAGACAGACAGACATACTTTTGCATTTATAATATTACTCATAGTCTCGATTCGTTAGGGGTTCCGGGATTAAAAGTATTCTATAAGTTAATCCTGGATAAAAACTATCTGTGTGCCAAATTTCATCCAAATCCGTTCAGTAGTTTTTTCGTGAAAGAGTAATAAACATCCATCCATCCTCACAAACTTTCGCGTTTATAATATTACTAGCAGCGCCCCGCGGTTTCACCCGCATAAGTCTTGATCCCATAAGGGTACCGAGAGAAAAAATATCCTATATATTAATCCAGGTTATAATCTATCTGTTTGCCAAATTTCATCCAAATCCGTTGAGGAGTTTTTGCGTGAAAGAGTAACAAACATCCATCCATCCATACTCACAAACTTTCGGGTTTATAATATTAATAGGAGTATAATATTAGTAGGATAGTAGGATTGGTAGGACTTAGTTTGGGTAAAAGATCCACGTGATAGAATCATAGAAAATGATAACAAACATCCACAAAGAAAGACCTGTAATAAACCTCTAATAAATATTTTATTACCAATACGAGGTGACCAGGAAGTGAAAGTGATGTATTTCGGAAAAGCATTCTGTTTTCACCATTTTATTTCGCCAAGCGTTTGCACATAAACGGGACGGTAATCTTTATAATCGTCTCACGTCTATCAAATGAAAAGCCTCAGCTTTTTATTGTTTACCGCTTTTATACGATTGGGACTTTTAAATGTTTTTTATGCTTTCCGTGTTTATAAGTATTGCAGCATGAGGTACCTTCAGGGACGTCTCGTGACGATTTAGATTGAAATACACAGTTGGTGTCTAAACAGTAACACTTACATTTTTTTAAATTATCTATACAAATAAATAAAATTGAAGTGTCTGTTTGTCATGTCAAAATAACATCATTTTACAAACAAAAATACAATTTTAAAAATTTTTGTATGTGTCTGTCTGTCTGTCTGTTTGTTCCGGCTAATCTCCGAAACGGCTGGACCGATTTTGACAGGACTGTCACAGGCAGATAGCTGATGTTACAGGGCGTAACTTAGGCTAATTTTATTTTAGAAAAATAATAAGGGATCCGCGCAAAAAAATTAAAACCCATGAAATTGTGAACTAAAAGTTGGATTTGAAAAATTCTTTTTGCATTTGGTAGCCCAATTCTCGAGGATAGGTTTAGGCTATTTAACATCACGTTACAACCCTTGTGAGTCGAGCAAAATAAAAAAGTACAGAAAGATAACTAAGCGAAAACGAAGTAATAGCGCGGGCGGGCGATGCAACGCGACGGGTCGGGGGACGGGGGAGTTTTATTAAAATGTGGCTGTTATTTTACTATATTGTGTATGTTACGACTTCCACGTGAACGAAGTCGCGGGGCACAGCTAGTTATTAGTAAAGGACAGATTATTCAACTTTAATCAATCCCGATCAAATTGTTAGGTTATATTCCAGATTATGAATATTTTTGCACATTAATTTTTCGTAACATACGGCTCGGAGGACCATACTATGGTATGATCTTTGGCTCCCACGCTAATACGGACTTAAAGAAACATTCAACCACTATATTATCTCGAACTAAAACCTACACAGATTAGTGATAGGTACCTAAGTAAATCATCACAACCAACCTCCAAACAGGATAAAGCTACAATGTTGCCAATCCCTAACTCATCAATTAATTTAACTCAAAGTCAATCACCTACCCTCAGAACCCTAAACAAAACTACCAACCACACAAAACTAACCAGATCTACCTACATTACCGCATAATCCCGCGGAAACTTCCGAATAGAAACGTGGATGCTGAAGCCTCTTTGTATTATACTAGTAGTAATTTCCGCGCAGACGAGCCTTGCGACAATCCCGACTTATCCTTGTTTCTTGACAACACTTTCCCTTGGGCCTGTGCCCGCTGACAAACTTTGCAATACACTTCTTAAAACTCTTATGTTAGAGACATAAAGTCTATTTTCAGCTAGCTTTGGTTTTCAAATATCTTAGCCAAGACATAGCCTGGATTTATAGCGCAACTTCACAACTCTTGTAGTCTCTTTCATTTCACACACTAGTAAGTAGACTGGTTTGTCTTTACTCTTATTGTGTTTCGTTAATATTTCACGACCCTTGACGGGTAATGTCAAGTTACTTAGTTAGTCTATTTACATTTAAAAGGGATGGTCCTTTGTGTTCTGTTTTGGTCTTTGTTCAACATTTTAGGGTTAAAATCGTGGAGTTTGGTCCTTGATTGAGTCGTGATTCGAATCCGATCCTATCAAATTAGTGCAGAGTTCTCCCCCTAGTTACTAATGAATGCGCCAAATTAATAGGTTGTTAGTAACTTATCCTTTTAAAAGTTCGTTATCGGGCGCGCTCAAAAAATTAATAATAGGCTTTTGCTCTTATACTTTTTGAATGACTGCAGATATCAAGTTCCGGACTAATAAGCATTCATTGTTTGGCCTCTGAGAATGAACCTTCTTTTATGAGTTCTAAAAAAACAGTGAAACACATTTCATAAACAAGCTGTTAACACACACATTGACAAAAATCAGCAAAAGTATTTGAAATCAGTCTCGTAGTTCCTTCACTATCGTTCCTAATTCAAAAATTAGAATGGAGTCCGCCATTTTCTCGTCCGCCGCGTAAATTAGCTCGCTAGTGCGGACTATCGCGGTTGTCCTAATGCCTGTAATGTATGAGTGACTCCCGCTGCGAGAGACATATAAATTGCAAGCGAATGTACCGCAGCCCCGCGTTTGAATAGAAATCGTCAGGATGCAGTTGTGAGGGAATTCCTGGTTTCCTTTACAGCGAGATATGACTGTTTTCGACTTTATGCGCATATATCTGCTATAAACAGACTTCGGGTTGGTCTTGGTGGGCTGTTAGCTAGTGCGCTAGAGTTAGGATGAAGTTTTGAGCTAAAGCTATCTAGTTCCTGTTTTCTTCCGATGCAACTGAATATTTTCGGGGCACGGATTTGTTAGAGAAGTCTTTTAATATTTTTCTTTACTGCCTATTCAATGATTCTCTCACGAGCTAGATTGAAATAAAAACATACTTCGTTACGCAACTTTTTAAACCACGACCAAACAGCAACCGAACGCTGCTCAAAAATCCAAACAAACCTTAATCTTCTACAAGCCTTGTTTAGTAATTACATTTTAATATCAACATCACATTGTGTAATTTTTTCTTTGAATTATGACTTTAATAAATCAACCGTCTGCTCAGAACGTCTGCTCACTAAAACAAAGACATCACGTGCCAAGAGATGATAAAATAAATTTTGAACATCCCCCATTACAGAGCTAATGGGCTGTATCTTGAAAGCTAGGGAATAAAAGATCCGTCGATTAGAAACTTTATGTTTGCAATTTTCCGGAGTCCCCCCCAGAGCCTTGCGAACCTTGACGATGTACGTACGTACCTACTACGGAAACTTGGATGAATGGATCCTCTGTACGGGATAAAATAGTCCTTTAGATACTCGTTTTATGTTGCTATGAGGTATGTCAACTAAAATGCAAGAACTAAGGTTGAGCTGGCAAATAATTGGGCTGAAACTGATACAATATCAAGATCCAATTCAAATAAAGAACAAAAAAAATTACAAATATCTTTTAACGAAATCGAACACTACTTTCAATTTGAATTACACGAAACAAAAGATCGCGTTCTACAGAGGGCAGACAAGCGAAACGAACTTATAGGTACCTTATAATGGCAGTGAAGTCAGGAAATAGACTCAATTACCTACGTATTGATTAAACATTAATCTGATACCCACAATCAGAAGGTCCATAAACGTGAAAAACTGGTTTAATCTACTTTTAATCGTTTTAATTCCAAACGGAAGCATAAAAGAAATAAATAATGATGTATAAAATGAACGTAGCTTAAAATAATTTGGTTTTTATTTTTAAGTGAAAGTAATTTGGATATAATTTAAAAAAAAAACTAATACAAAATCTGCGTAGTATTTTATGACTATTCATCACAAACGATCTTCAATTTTCTCTGCACACTAAAGCTCTTACGAGAGGATATTTTCAGCAACAACACACCTTTTTGTTTCTAATAAAGCAGGGTAACTATGTTAACTTCATTTCTGCACTATCCCTAAATTATACTAGACTAAATTGATAGCTAGATAGCACTAGATAGCTTAGGTAATTTGATCAGTCTTGTACATATGTACATACTTACGTAGAAACAAATAGGTACAGCCTACATTGAGTAGATACTGGACGGCGATAGTCAAATCATCCATTACACGGATCAAAGGGGTGTTCCACGCGACTTGGAGTTATTGCTCGATACAGGTACACGCAACACTGTGAGATAACCATTGTATGCAACAGCTGGGCTATAGTTAGGTAGGTATACAGTGATCTTGATAAATGATAGAGAGATAGTGAGGGAACTTAGAATAGGTTGAAATAACAGGACGTTGGTTTCTCTCATTTTATTTACAACTAGCGGTGTGCCCGCGGCCTCGCCCGCGTGGAAGTCATTGCTCCCCTATTTGATTCGGATTTGGATCACAATTTTATGGGTTTTAATTTTTGGAGCGGAACCCTAATGCTCTTTCTAAAACAAAAGTAGCCTATGTTACTCCTTATAACAACAGCTATCTGCCAGTGAAAGTCCCGTCCAAATTGGTTCAGCCGTTTCGGATATGAACAAACAGACAGACAGACAGACAAAGATTTTAAAAATGTTATTTTTGTTATAAGTACTGTATATACTTTCATATGCATTTAGTAAAAAGTTGTTATTTTGACATTACAAACATACACAAAGATTTTATTTATTTGTATAGACAATTTAAAAAATGTATGCGTTACTGTGTAGGCAACTATCTTTTTCAATCTAAATCGTCACGAGACGTCCCTAAAGGTACCTTATGGCGCAATACTTATAAACACGGCAAGCATAAAATCATTTCAAAGTCCAAAGAGATTAGCTGGAACAAAAAGACTGACAGACAGATAAAAATGTTAGAAATTGGTTTTTTTGTTATAAATACCGTATATACTTTCATATGAATTTAGTAAAAAGCTGTTAATTTGACATTATAAACAGACACTTCGATTTTATTTCTTTATATAAATGATATCTTCATTAATATTTTGAAAAGTTACTGAATTTCGCTGTTGGAAAATAGTAGACAAATTAATGATCATTAAGTAAAGATAGCCCTTAGGTTCATTATTTTACCTCATTAAACGCAAACGTCGTCGGTGCGTATCACCGTAATTTATTCCCACCACAGACACAATACCACAAAAAAAACACTTTACCGCGAAGCTTTCCCCAAAAAAGAACAAACAGACGCAGCACTCCAGGAACAATTATCTTAAAAACACCGTCTATGAATCATTATAAAAATAAATCACAAAAAGTGTTAAGAACCGCCTTTTGGAGCCATCGTACCACTTAAATTAAAAATCGCGAAAATTGACGGGCGCACTGAAAACATATAAATCTGAAGGCTAGCGGAAAATTAAAAAGGTTCCCGAGGCAGTGAGGCGGGCCCAGTGTCGTTTGGCACACCGTCGAACCGGGAATAATCAACCAATCTCTCATTACTTTACACAGCATCAGTCTTTTTGATTTTAAATCCCTGCAGACATCTCTTTGTCAAAGGACCTTTATAAAATTAATTGATGAGCGCGTTGAAAGTGAAGTGCGCAATTCAAGCTCTGAAAGTAATTTGATAGTATTTTTAGTTTTATCTCGTTTTGTGAGTGTTAAAGCGTTTAAACTCAGTGATACCTACCTTCACCTAAATGAGTATACTGCCACCACTAATTTGCAAATAACTTCAACTTTCTGAGTAACTAGTAGTAGAACGTCAAATAGCCTTCGTCCAGACATATTACATTAACGAATACAACAAGAACAGCTTAGCCTTAAGAGGACTGTCGCATTTTGTAACCTATCTCGCTCACACGGGACCTTAAGAATGTTCTATTCTATTCTATTTCTATTTTTCTCTATGGCAATGGTGCCGATGTCGACAACTTAAGAATGAAAAGATGCTTTTTTGAAAAATGTAATCAATTGGCGAACTAATAAATATTAATTTAATAGGAAATGATTTTTTTACATTTTTATTTTGGCATTTATTTAACTCACCTCAAAAACAGATCATAATGCTTATTGAGCCGAGTTTAGTAGATAACACAATAGAAACTATTATAAATAAAAACTTATGAAATACTCAAAGCCATATTTGCAATACCTAGTTAGCAATCGGAAGTTCGGAACCACACATACTTAGGGTCGTTCCGTTAACGCGCCATTTCTTCAAATTCCCGATGGCCGTACAATCGTTTTGGTTAACGATGCTCTAATGCGTTTGCACTGTTCCCATTACCAGGACGCCGCCGACCACTCATTAATACCATTCGATTAATATCTACGTACGTGTACTGGTAATGTAAATACAATTACGTCTAATAGTTTCCTAAATTATGGTCATAGTAGCTGTAGTTTCAGAATGGAAACAATTTTTTATTCACATGCAATTCCATACAAACAAAAAGTACAGTTACGGAAATAAAATGGTCATTTTTCAACAAAATAATGAATAGATCATTCGCGGAATACCTGACCACATAAAATCATATTGTGCATGCATGAAATGGAATATGCATCGTCGAGTGCCGCGCATTTTCAACAACAATAAAATAAATCTAACGTAACAGAACCTATAAACATTCAAAAGCAATTTATTTCCCTCAATGCGATCTGAACTAAAGCTTGTATCCCTTCATAAAGAATTCTAAACGTGCATTACGCCATCTTGAGATTTATGGCAACCCGCTGTCCGCCATATTGTTCCAAATTTAAAAATATTTATTTTCCCGCCGAATCCTATAACCGTTGTACCTACTTATCTGAATTATTGTTTCGATATGCATTGAGTGTACATCGGAGACTTTGCTTGGGTTTTATATGATCGACCTGTGTATTGGTACTTCACGTGGTTTATTACTGGCCGGGTACGAAATGAGGTTAAGAACTGCATCTTTTTCATATTGCTGAAACCTCTTTGTTTGAGAAGCCATCGTTTTTTTTTTTAACTCATTAACCCTGAAACAATTAGTCAGTAAAATTTTTAGAGAATAATAACCTTTACAACATAATGTAAAATAAATACGTCATATTTCAGGCAATAAATTAGCAGGAATTAAAAACGAAACACCTACATAAACACAGAATCACTGTTCGGAACATATAAATTTAAAACGTAGCGGAAAATTAAAACGGCTCCCGCGGAGAGGAGACGCCTGAAAATACCTAATGTTATATACAATAACAACGAAACAAACAATATGAAAAAATACAATATTGCCATGAAAAATGGCACCAAGACGCTTTTAAATTTATCACACACAATATCGGGCTAACGGGGACTGTTATCATTTTTATTTATTTCCGCAAATAATATCGCGGTGTGAACATTAATCCTGGATGTTTTTGTATGGTTAGTTGAGTGTTGTATTGGAAAAACTCGGGGTTAAAACACAGATGGTTGCTCAGCACGCGTAGCATGACCACCATAGAAATGGGTTTTGTCGACGGAAGAATAGACAAAATGACACATTGCCATGCTTAGACGGTACATATCTGTCTACAATCTGTCAATCAATCATTGATTGATTGAATACTATCAGATCTGAGCAAGCGACCTGAAATCACTAAAAAAAAAATCAGCTGTTCGTTACATTTTGGCGAGTTATGTGAACATGAATGTAGAGAACAGCTGATTTTCTCAGGTTTGGTCCCATAGTAAAAGTTGTTCATAATGATGAGTACAATGCCCCCTTAAGAGGTTGTGCGTTAATTCCGCGACATGTTGTTGAAATTTAATAGCTAAAGGCTCTGACACACTGACGCGACTTGTCGCGCGACGATATTGCGATATTATCGCCACGCAACACTTTTCACACTGGCGCGATATCGCCGCGTTAACGCCGCGACACGAGAGTATACTCGTAAATAGCGGTGCAATCCTAGCTGAGCTCAGTATTAAACGATCTTCGTCACAGAACGAAGGCAGGTCTGTGAGCAGGTGTGCGGCAGGCGTGTTTGCTGAGCATGAGGTCCTAGGTTCGACTAATCGAACCTAAGTACATAGGTACCTAACCTATAGACACGAACGACGAAACTGGCGAATTCCGACGTGCTTTTAAGCAGTATTTATTTACAAATCCAGATTTGTAAATAAATACTGCTTAAAAGCACGTCGTAATAATTAGTTACTAGTTTTATTATTTACTGACTTCTTAGTTTCCCTAAACATATATGTGAAAAATAACTTTAATTTCTACATGTAAATGTACTTTCGGCTGCAACACGTTTTTACGGTTGTTTTATGAGTAAGTAGGTAGGTACCATAGAAATATAACTTATAATATCTATGGTAGGTAGGGCAAAACTTGGGTAATCGGTGATAGTTTTGTTTTTTACTTGTAAAATTCGATTCATTGATCAGACTATTTTTTAAATTTACTGTGATATAGTAGACAAAATAAGTTTTGCTAACTTATATCTAAAAATGTGGCAAATACTATAATGATTGAAAAATGTACATTTATCAAGTCAGTAGTAACTTGGTAATAAAACACAATTATCTATCACCGAATAGCTGCATATCACGAATTAGCCAAGTTTTGCCCTACCTACTTCAATCTGCCTAGCCTTTTCCCAACTATGTTGGGGTCGGCTTCCAGTCTAACTGGATGCAGCTGAATACCAGTATTTTACATGGAGCGACTGCCTATCTGACCTCCACAACCCAGTAACTGGGTAATACGATACCCCTTGGTAAGACTGGTTGTCAGACTTTCGGGCTTCTGACGACCCGTAACGACTGTCAAAGATCTACGAATGACAGCTGGGACCAACAACGGCTTAACGTGCTTTCCGAGGCACGGAGGAGTCTCGGTATGTAAAGATGGTCACCCATCCACGGACAACCCCGGCAAGCGTAGCTTAACCTGATGAATCAACCCGTGCGGCTGTTATTATTTAGCCACGAGCTCCTCTAGGTAGGTACCTACTTATCATTTTGAAATCATCTTAATTTACAAGCTCATAAAGTTGATATTTGTTTAAGTGGAAACAACTAACCTAGGTACTTACTTTTAATTTACTTATCATATTAATTCCGTATCTCCGTGAATTCTTCTTTAGTAAAATTATGCTCAGTACCTACGTATATAATACCATAGATATAAGTAAGAATATTGTAAGTACTTTTTTTTATAATTCTATGTATAATATGCATCACTAGGGAAATGCGGGTGTACTATAGATACCTACCTACATTTCTGCCTAACCCTTTGGGGATTACAGGCGTGATGTTATGTATTATCCGTTATCCGGATAGTAAAAATCCGCGGATAATTGCATGCCCTAGTTAGGCTAGGTTAGGACCGGGGAATCGAACCTAGGACGGTTCGCTCAGCAAACACGTACAGACCTGCCTTTGTTCTGTGACGAAGATCGTCTAATACTGAGCTCAGCTAGGATTGCACCGCCATTTATACTCTCTTGTGTCGCGTCGCGCGCGCTACGCGATATCGCCGCGACGCCATATAAAAAGGATCATTTTGTATGGCGTCGCGGTGATATCGCCGCGATATCGCGGTATCACGCTGCGCGATAATATCGCAATATTATCGCATCACGTGACGCGATATATCTGTGTCGCGGCGCGACAGGTCGCTCCGGTGTGAAGCGTCGCGCGCGTTTTCATAGAAATTGTTCTACGGATATAATATCGCAGAATCGTGTCGCGCGACAAGTCGCCCCAGTATGTGGGAGCCTTAAATGATTTTTTGATTTTTATGATTAGGTGGAATGACAGCCGCCTACTTACACTAGAAACTGACCAAAACTGTGTAGTTAGGAAAAGACTATACTCCGTCGGTTTAGGTAGTTAACTAAATGTAAACAATCTTGGCATGTCTTTTTATCTAAAAGTTGTCTATAAATTGTATATAAAAATCTTTGCGACTAGGTATTTACTAAATCGATGTTAGCTAATAAACTAAATTTAAATAATCTTTGTGTATATTATATACGACCACTTTAATATAAAAAGACATACCAAGATTGTTTACCTTTAGTTAACTACCTAAACCGATAGACCATAGGTGGATGTTAAGTATATAATATTTTATTGTTACCAGTTATTTTCTGTTCCACGTCATCCCGACCAGATTTAGCTAATACGATGTAGGGAATGACGTCAAAAGTAGGGTAGTTCACGTAGTTCCGACGTCAGAGCTTTTCACATGTTACGTGGATATAGTGTAATCTAGATAGGCTATCTTGGTATATAAATATGTTTCTGAGAACAGTGTTATCAAAATTATGTTTGATCTGTCTGTTCGGAAATAGATTTTAGGCAGGTAGTAGAGAAATTTTGCAGTTTTTTACTTGGCTTTACTTGTAAGCCTTTATGTTTTCATTGTTTTGTAAGTGTTAAATATTCCTTTTTATTGTTTGTATTATCTGTGCGTGTCCCAAATAAAATATTTTTTAGCACATCTATTCAAAAAGAGCTAGTTTATTCTTCGTAAACAGGGACTAAAATAGCTCTTTAATCCCTATTGCAGCATAACTCTGCATGTCAAAACTTTTTGGTTCTTTATAATCAACCTTTTTTCCGTTTGTATTTGAGCCTGGTCGATTTTTATCTTTTTATTTCGTGATTCGAATTATTTTTCTTCTGACAGATGGGTCCCCATTTTTTTCTTAGTTGCAAAAGTTGAATCAATTGACGGACCCAGTTTGTGGAAAATTATCGAGTTTTTTTCAAGTGAACCACACTTTCTCTGCCGTCCTATTAATACCTTATGGCAAAACTATATTGAGAATGGTATATTAAGTAGGTATTATTCTAAGCATTCATCTTTATTTTTTCTGGTACGTATCTTTTAACAGTTTTCCTCAATCGGAAGTTCAGTCTGATCACGCTGGTCTAACCCTGATTCATTTTGTCTTAGGATTGAACAGCTTTGAACAGGCCGCCTTTCGGCCTCCAGGTTTTGGCCTAAAATTACGCTGGACGTCCTTGGCCAACGTCGAGAGTTGGACCGCATTTAGACCACTGAAGGTTTCACAAACAACGCCAGTTCCTGAACCTGCGACAATCTACAGTCTACGTCACCTCGCCGGACGCAATTATTTATGCCACGGTTTTTTTTATGATAATTTTACGTACAAATTTAATAGTGTAGATAATACGAGATTTTTTTAATTCATTAACTATTTAATTTTATTTGTAAAATGCGAGATACCTTGGTTCTCAATTTTTCTTATAACGATATGTTTTGGTAGCGTTACTAATTAGTGATTGCAATCGACTAGATAGTACGTTTATTTTCTCGTTCGTTATTCGCGTACCTATCGTACCAAAGTTCTCTATTTTATTCCCTTCACACAAGACAACCTGCAACCTTTTTATACAATAATATTCATTTTTTTACCTTTTAATGTTATTTTCTATTTTTATTTTAAAAACTAAATTAAACGTGTCGTAGCAGAAAAGTGATTTTTCCGTCTTTTTATTTTTTTTTCGCTACACTATGGACTAAAAGTGATTTGAATTTGGAATGTGGATATTATTAGTAAAAGTTCCAATCACCAAAGAGATCTATCACGAACATTGTGTGCACAAGTAACAGGCTGTTTTATAAAATAAACCTTGCGTGAGTCAAATAAAAAAAAAGTTTGTGAAAAAATAAAAAACGCGCGAAATGCATTCCGCCTTCGTTCGTAATTGAATAATCAATTCGCATTTTACTTAGTTTTATCAATAAAATATTATTTCTATGATATGTCTTATTGTTCATAATTGTATGTAAATAAATAAACGTACTATTCTTATTCATAAGTTGCACTTACTTATTTTCTCATTGAGGGTGAAAAAAGTAGAGTGTCCACCTCATGAGCAACACTATTTAAAGCTCCAATGACACTCCCTGCGCTCTAGATTCCAAGAAACTACACGCTCGCCTTTAAAATAGTTGTTTGCTCCCTTGGCATACAATCTACTATTTCTTTCTTTCTTTCTTAGCATGTTGCTAAAGATTCTTATAGCATTGCATATCAACCCAAAAACCAGAACCAAAAATTCGAAGACATATGACATCTACCAACCCAAATCTGACCAAAATTATGTCTGGACTTTAAAAGAGACTGTGACCTCTGAGTTTGTTTCGGCCTTTCTTCTCAGAGTAGTCAGATAGGAAACGCCGGCCTCATCTAGTTTAAAAAAAAAATTTTGACATGTAAAAGTGTTTGTATAAACCTACTTACAGAAATAAAATCATTTATCATTTAACCCGCACTGGACCCGTGTGGTAGATTACGGCCCACTCCATCTCGGAGAGAGGAGGCCTTATAGCATTAATCTAATTTTATTTAAAGAAAAATTTTATGTAAATTGGCAACCATTTATAATAAATTACCATCAAAATGCCTTAGCTTTTCGCCCTACACGTAAGATCCTACCCTCGAAAACAATATGTAAATACACATTATTAAGTTTAGTATAAGACCGTTATAATACAATAAAACGAAACAGATAAGGAAATCCCGGGAATTTTAAATTGTTGCGAGAAAATCTAATAATCCCGGCTCGGGATAGACGCGGGTCGGATCAGCCAATTGATCAATGACAGGAATTCTCTGAATTATTGAGAAATTGTTCTCATTCGATTATGGGAGGACGAGGTGGAAGGAGAGGATCAGTTCGAATTGTTTTTAATGCTTTTTGAAGTAAGAAGTATAGTGTATACCTACCTTGTATCCATATTAACTTAACCTCTTAACTGCCGAGCATGAGGTCCTGGTTTCGATTCCCAGGTTGGGCAAAGTATTTCCAACAGGAATTTCTTAGCAGCAGTCCGGAGCCTGAATTTGTTAGTCTGATTTATAATAATTATTTGCTACTTATACGCGACAAGAAAATAAATAATTTTTGTATACAGGCTGAGTTTCTAGGCTTCCGTACCCGAAGGGTGCCAAACGGAACCCTATTACTAAGCCTCCTCTGTCCGTCCGTCCGACCGTCTGCCAGCGGGCTGTATCTGAACCGTAATAGGTAGACAGTTAAAATTTTCACAGATTGTGTATTTCTATTGCCCCTTTACCTACAAATAATAATAATAAAATATGATTTTGAAAAAAAAAAACATTTCTTACCCTTGGCATATAGGGTAAAATTGTCTATAAATCATAGATTAGTGAAGAAATATAATTTTTATTTATTTTTTATCTTCAAAAGTGAAGAAATAGGAGTCCGCAAATGTTGTCAGTTTTAGACCATTTTTGTATGGGCTCTGTCGCAACAACTAAACGAGTCAGGAAGTTGAAACTTCTGCATTTCATTCCACATATATTGTATTTAATCAACAAATACTAAAAACGCCGATTCATATGTTATTTTGTTTAAATATGGATGATTTTCTGCAACTGCAAAAATAACATAGTAATTCACAGTATCATTATGAAATACAAAGCTATCTTTGCAATTGTTAAAATTTAAGATGAAAAATATTCTTCGTTTAATATTTTTTAAATTAAGTAGTGTTAAATATTGTACGGTGATAAGGGAGCTTTTGTGTGCGAGTCCGACTCGCACTTGGTCGGTTTTTAAGATAGGTCTCGCAAAAACCGAAACTACTGTAATAGATTGCTCAAAAAAGTTATTAGCTTGATTTCGCAGAAATCTTACATTTTTCCTACGAGCAGGCACAGTCACATTAGCATCTATTAATTACGGCAGTAATTAAACGCCTTGAATACTTAATTAAGTTAAGCAAAGTAATGCTACTAAAGGTAAAAAATATACCTAGAAAAGTAACGAATGTACGTAATATATTACCTTAACCCAGAACGGAATACGTATGAGCTAATTAAAAATATTTTAAGAGCAGCTAATTGCGTAGATGCTATAATGTAAGTTTTTTTTTTTGAAGAGATTTTCTTGTGAAGGTAATGTGAAAGTGTGCATGTATGTTTTTTACCTCATACAGCCGCACGGGTCGATCGATCAGGTTAAGCTACGCTAGCCGTAGTTCGTCCATGGATAGGTGACCATCTTAACGTAGTACCAACACTTCTCCGTGCTTCGGAAAGCACGTGAAGCCGTTGGCCCTGGCTGCCATTCGTGGATCTTTGACAATCGTTACGGGTCGCCGCGTCGGAAGCCTGAAAGTCTGACAACCAGTCTTACCAAGGGGTATCGTATTACCCAGTAACTGGATTGTGGAGGTCAGATAGGCAGTCGCTCCATGTAAAACACTGGTATGCAGCTGCATCCGGTTAGACTGGAAGCTGACCCCAACAGAGTTGGGAAAAGGCTAGGCAGGTGATGATGAGTACTATTTATTGAGGAATTAGGTCGATTATCAGTGACGTTTACTGTTGACTTCATTGTTTATTTTTATAAGCTGTACAAGGATATTTGGCGCGTCGCCAAAATTGGAACTAATGCCGCCATTTTGTTTTTTCAATACATTTCACAAAAATGTTTACTAACAGCGCCCCCATGTCAACGTCATTCGAGTGCCAAAATGTCCTTGTAGGTAGCATTGTAGTAAAAAATGTAAAGAGAAACCAGAAAATTATCTAAGAAGCCCCACAGTAGCCCACAATGCAGGCTGAAAATAACTAATAATGCTCAATTTACCTCCTTTCATCTCAAAATTAACGTTAATTAAAAACAAAATTTCAATAACCCTACATTCTATAAATTCCCAACAATGAAACCTGTCTTCGAAAACTTCAAAACAATATATTTCCAACCCTCAAAAGCCGTCAGATCTCAAAGATTGGACGTCTAAGCTTAAAACGATAAAGAAATTAACCGCCCCCGTCTAGCAAACAACTTAATTGAGTTACCCTGTAAACGTCATGTCACAGTCAACCCTTTTCTGCCGACGTTATTGTGTTTCTTCATTGTAGTTTTTAGACTGGGTTTGTTTAATTTCCTTCTCATATTTTTAGGGTTATATTACGTATTTTCTACGTAGGTATTCTTTTGGAAGTATTTTTTATTGGAGTTACATTGTATTAAACCTTAATTATGCCTGTAATTACGTTAACTAATTATTGATACATATCTCTATCGATTAATTTTTCTTCAAATAAAAAAATACCACTGGGCACTGGGCTCTGTTACGATGTAACAACTTAGCCACCATATCAAGTCTTTCTTAAATTGCATACTATCTGAAGTAATTTCATGCTGGTCTGTATTCTGTACAATTTAAAAAAGAAAATTCTTTTCCAACCGACCCTTACATTCCATAATAGCCATTTAAACTGAAATTAAAACGGAATGCCTGCATCAGAATCCTTTTGTACCAAAAAATACACGCTGTACATTTCAGGCTTAGGTAAACATGAGATCGTACATTTCCGCATAACAAATGAAGAAATATCATTCGTGAGTACATAATTTCATATTTTTGGAGCGTTTTTCCTTCATTACACGTTTTCCGAGACAAGAGTCTAATCTCCAACGGGCTCGACCCGCCCCGTACTGTCTCGGGGAATTAAATTATGCCTTTCCATGAATATTATACTCGATGTCGCAATCTTTTTGCGTTACTCAACCGAGACTCGACTGAAAAAATCTCAATGAATCATAATATAAAATCCTCCAGAGTGTAGGGGTCTTAGCTTACCGACCAGGTAATATGGATCATCTTTCTTCTAAGATGATGTGGATTTTTAGTTTAAATTTTTGCTCGTAACTTGATGTTGAAGACTCAAAGTGAATCTAAAATCTGCTCTTGGGTTGCTAACGTGCGCTGTTTGCAGAAAAGTGGAGTTGGTATGTATTTTATTTTGTGCTTCTTCAGAAAATATTTACCTCGTAAGTGTAAAGCGACTTGCATTGCTAACTATGAATATCTACTTAGTTCTTAAGTCAAAGTTTTTATGATATGATGTTTCAAGTTTTGAAAATATTCTCAAATAAATGAAATCCTTGTAATTTCTTATTGATAAATAAACTTTAACCCTAGTGCAGCTGTTGATACACAATCGTTATTACAACAATACAACCAAATCAATAACTCCATGAAACCTGTTTATACAAGCCTCTGCACTCACTGAAACAACCTTCATTTAAATGTAAAAAAAATAATGATGGCTCGCATCACAGTTCAATCTCGCGGAAAGCAAATAATCACGGCAATGTATCCGTCCATGGCAGGTCCCCCTACGGCGCCGTAGTTTTTTATCGTAGAGCCGAGATAAATGTCCGGTTAGCGGGGGTCCAACGTTGATTTATACAGGACGTCCGTCAGGGCAACGAATTACGTAGGCTACGATGTAAATCACCTAACGTTAGAGGCGAATCGATAGCCTTAATGCCATACCGATGCGGATGCTGTCGTAAAGGTGTTTGGTGCTCGGTTGAAAGTTTACGGGCTGACCAGGTAATCTGACTATTGGAAATTTAGCATAGTAAGCTAAAGTCGTATTTCGAAGATCAATTCCAACCAAACCTTACAGAATACATTTTTTTCAGACAATCAGTTCATGATTATTGGTCCTGCGTGGAGTTGGAAACGAACTGGTTGTTACGAAACATGCATAATTATATGAATAAACCGAATTAAATCCTAGAGATAAATCCCTTGCCAACTCCATCATTATAGTAACAACTTCACACAACTCATTAAGCTCGCTTTACGTCAAAAAGTTGCTATCATTTCCCGCGAATTTTTCACATGCACCACGCCACAGATTAAAAAGGTCAACAGACCCTTAATAGATTAAAACAATAAGTAGCTCAGTAACAAGGCACGGGCACCTTCATTATAGGAATGTTTATTACTGGCTGACTCTAAACTTTTTATAACGCAAAACTTGACGATCGTAAAACACGTACAGGTGGATTAAAAAGGGCAAAGTTTCGTAAGGGCTGTGTCCCTACGGAGCCGGATTTAGGCAACGAAGTGCGTAAAGTGCGACAACTTAGAAGTCTTTACTGTGAGTTTTTATTTTGTTTCTGTATTGTAACAGCCTGTTTGGAAGTTAAATGGGACGTGGTGGCTTAATTATGTTAGGTGTCTTTTTTGTTGTTGTGAAAACCTGACCTTTTTTTCATAAAGTCCGTGTTTTTTTTTTTTTTTGTAACTATGAATTTATATACAAATAGGGCTTCAAAACCTTAAGATAATTAATTATCCAAATGCCAAGAGTAACTTTGAACAAAATTCCGACGAAGTCTTCCCCTAACTGACAGAGAACTGTAAAATCTGACAGACAACCTATATTGCTGAGAAGACAATACCCCACATTCCTCGCACTAACTGACGTCTAAGTTACCTTACAAACACGTCAAACACATCACATCAAACAAGGCAGACGCTGAACAAACCAAAAGGCTTGATAGTTATCCGCCATGAATAACACTATGTCACCAAGTCAGTCTCACTGTCTTTCATTACGAAGACACTGCCAGCGTTGTCTCGGATACTATAATTGGAGTAGGTCATCCTTCAACGTGAAAATGAACCCTAAATTTCCAACGTTAAGGTTGGAATTAGAATAAAGGAACAACACAAACGTTTCACTTTTAAAAACGCCTCGGATGTTGAGTGGAGGCTTGAAGACTTAAGATCGGAATGGGTGTGAAAAATGGAAAGAATACTCGTTCCTCACTCAGCATAGCATGAATGTAACGAAGAGATTATTGTCTAGTTTTTTTTTCTGCATGGTAGTGTACAATTCCTTAGTGATGTTTGAAGAAAGGTAAAGTGCACTTTGCTTAAGTACCACATTATAATTATTTGACATAGTGCAAGTGAAATTCGCTAATAGAATCGCTAAATCGTGACCGTTTCATAGTTTTGAAACGTGCATGTAGTTGTAAGTAGTAACTACCTACTACGCACCTATTTCATCATAATCAACGTATAATGTTCCCATTGCTGGGACACAGGCCTCCTCTCTGTGAGCGGGAGTGGGCCATAATCCACCACGCGAGCCCAGTGTGGGTTGGTAGATGTGCATTTACTTGCAAACTTGAAATTCTATTTTTGTAAATTCCGTACCTACCTTGGAATTCGATGTTCTCTTCTAGATAAATATAGCTTTTTCTCACAAACTTTTTTTGAACTGCAAAACCCCATTCCACCCGTTAACTTTTAAACCCTAATAAAAATATAATAAACTTCAACCCTCGGCGCAAAATTTCGCCGCGTTCGTAACACCAGAAATAATAATCACACAGAAACAAACTAATCCATAAAAGTCATTCGCACATGACAACTTACATTTTCAAGCAAAAAAAAGTTTAATTTAACCCATGAGTTATAACCGGCAGCTGGTGTTATTTAGGGTCGCCAGATCATAAAAACTTACGAAAAAAAACTTCTAATTTAAGTTTTTCTTCCCACCCCTTCTTCTTAGCTTATTGATGGCAAAAAGTTCATATAACATGTTGGGCCAAAATTCAGCTACACAAACTGCACTCACTGACGCAGTCTTAAGGTCATCAAGTGCACAGGTAATAGGGCATGTGACGCAAGATGGAAGATGGGCCATTGTCTGTGGGGAAACGCCGTATACGATCTGAGCCGTTCATGAACCCCTATCTGTGGAGATTATCTTTGCTCTGGCTGACTTGGGTTCGAAGTCTATTCAGAGATTTCTAAGTCAGCCATGGTAACTTGTACCCTGGTGGAAGGCTCTCAAATGGTTCGATTTTGTCAGGGGGTTTAAACAGTTCTCGCCAGAGATTGCATCTAGCTGTGGAGGCGTTGTTATTGGCTGGACTAGCTGGACCCACGCACCCAAGAAAGCTTTTACGGCATTTTAGCCTCTAGGGTATTGAGACGTAGTTGTGCATTGGGTGGCGTGAGGAGCTTGTGGCCAGAACAACATCCGTTAGTTGGAATGTATCGTACACAGATTCACTGGCGGTTATTTTGGGAATTCTGCCTAGTCGTTTTGGTGGTTTGCCGATTAAAAGGAGTTGGTGAGCAACTTGATTAGCCGTAACTGTACTAGGCGTATGAGGTTGTGGTGGGTCGCTATTGAGTTTGCGGATAGTGGTCCACGCTTTCTTGCTATTGTGAGTCATGTCGATATTAGTAATCATTTCCATCCATTTCTCTTAGCGTCTCTCGCTAAGAAGTGACAGCAGGTTTTCTCCAGCTGCAACGGTCTCCTCTGAAAAAGGGTCACCATTGTAGAGATGTTCGTACGTCTTTAGAAGTTTGCCAGATTCTTGGGATATGCCAGAGGTATTATGATGTGTGACATCCTCGAGGGACGCTTACGAATTTATCGTAATTTTGTATACGTAGTTGTTAATCGGTAGTTAGAATGGTTAGTAATTCGGCATCCACAGTCTTTGAAAATTGTTACCAATCAGCTTCCTACTTGACTACTTTTGAATGCCTTTATTCTTCCAGAAATAATAGCAATTAAAAATACTTTCATAAAAAAACGGTTGTATGGTGGCCCTAACATCGGGTGTTATTGGACGAAAATTGCAATATGGATGCCGAGAAAAATTACAAGCGGGAAAAGCTGAGCACAGTAAGCACCCTTCAAACTGCAGTGAGGGGAACGGAGCTTCGAGGTGACGACTGAAAATGCTTCGTGATAATGAAAATGGCGGATTTCGGTGTTCATGTTATGTGTGAGTAGAAGGATGGAACAATAATATTATCCTTTTGTTGAGAAAACAAAATGTATTAGGTATTTGTATTTAGGTAGGTATACATGCTTTTACAAACAAAAAGGGAGAACTACAGCAGACATGGAAATCCACGTTCTGGTAATTAGACCCGTTATTATCTAGTTTTCAGTTACAAAACTATTATCTACATAAAAAGGTAGAGGTGGGTTACCTACCAACTTCTAGGTAAGTTTTCGATAAAGAATTCTAACAGGTGAGTGCCTATTTTTAGTTTCTCATCGAAAAAAAAACAACGAACGTATACATTCTAAATAAACTAAAAGGTACATAAAAACCTTGTGTCTAACATAAGTAAACCGAACAGCGCATCATAATTAAGCATGGGTATATTGTGCTGAAATATTATTATTTTCCTAAGCCAATAAAATACTTTTTGCAATAACTTCGTGACTACACAGATTATGAGGTGTAATCCGTATAACATCCTCATGTACCTACTAGGTATTACCTAGCTAGCTCTCGCATGTTGGTCCCGTGAGCCTTGCGCCGCGAACAACATCGCACCTTATATGAAAAGCGACGGAGAGGAAAAAAGTTTCTACCAACGATATTATTTTGGGTTAGATAAGCTGTATTTTTTTAAGAGAATTTTCTTGTGTTTGACCAGCTTGAAAAATAATTAAATAATGCGTCAAACGCTTTTGAAAGTCAATCGACCAACGGTCTCTGAAGACAATCGATACGGTATAAAAAATGCTAAAGCTAGCTCTAATAAGAAGAATATCTACACAAAAACATAACGAATTTAAAGACTGTTATTAATTCTTTTTCAGCTATTGTTTACGCCTGGCTTAATTGTGTAGGCGTTCAGTGCGTGTCGCATTTGCTAATTTAAAGGGCCAGGCGCCTGTACAATTTTATTTTGTTTTACATACCTTCAATAATTATAATTCGAGTCAAAATTTTCACCATCATCGAAACATGTACGCTCCGCATATTTTATTGTAATAAAAATACAGTTTTATACCTAATTAAACAACCACCTCGATACGGGAGTTTCATTGAACCAACTAGAAGCCCCAACAGCTATAATAAAGTCGGCTTGGGATTTTTTCAGGCACACAAAAATCAGAATGAAGTAAAAAAATACCTCTGCCTGATAATCAGAGATCGGAATAGGTAGAATATATTTACCTAAACTTCGAGGGAGTAAGTAACATAGAGTGGATAATACCTCCTCTAAATCAAAGGAATAATGATAATGACGAAACAAATAAGCACAAAAACCAGCCAACTTACTTTTATTTTACCCTCTTAAAACAAAACATTTGAACATGACACAATTTTAGTACGGAACCCTAAAAAATGTAATATGATTCTTCAAAACAATCATTTTTAACTACCTTATATAGAAAGTCCAATAAATAATTCGTGATTTTTAAATTCCGGGTTTTTAGAGGAGGTATTATCCACTCTATGTTACTTACTCCCTCGAAGTTTAGATAATTATATTCTACCTATTCCGATCTCTGCTGATAATTTACACTAAGTATACTTACCATACCTATAAATTAATATCTGATTCACCCACTAACGGTAAATTAAGTACGTTCATTATTCGTTCCCCTTCATTTTCAAACCAGTCCCCTAAAATCCGTTAGATAACTGACAAGTCAGACTTAACTATGGAATATGTTTGAACTTGCCAGCAGGTTTCATTAATTTTTAATCAGCAATAAGTGAGAGACTGAATCGCGGTTGTTACGGAAGGTGGATTACCAAGCAACTGAGTTTAAATCCCTTTGCATCCACTTGAATTTGACTAGCAGCCGAACCCAATAACCTATTTTCAGTAAAAGGCAGATCGCTATTGATGGTAGATAGTATAATATTCTATCTGTCCTTATGTCAGGCCGGTTTGATTCCATAATCTCTCATAGATTATTGGGACGTTAAAACCATAGATAGGTACATAGATTTTTCTATCTCCAGTATGCCAAAATGAATGATTTTGAAGCATATTGCTAATTCATTGCTTCATAATGTTGTAAAAATTTGTCTACTCAACAACGTAAAGAACGCAATGAATCTGTTGAACTGTCAAAACGAAACCGATTCCTACTCTTAAGTGTGTTACGCAATTGCCCCGCAGTACCCAAAGAAGGCAAACTGGTAGATAGGTATCTATACCAAAATGTATGATAGATATCGCAGCATGTTTCTCAGAATGAAAGCATACTACCTAAGACCCCATATCAGCTTTAAATACAAACCCTTGCAGAACAACGTGGCAGTGAAAACTTTGCACATTACAAAAGAAAGAAACACCCCTTCCTTGATTCAGAATCTCAACTAGGTTAATTCTACCTTACTGTCCTAACCTGATTCCAAGGATACAGTTTTCACCTTTATCCAGTCACTGACGAGAGGCGCTGCCGGTACGGTCAACATCCGTACCGGCCGGACGTCATTTCAGGACCGGAAAATCGCCAATCTCCGCTCCCTAGGATCTTTTTTTATTTTACACGCTCGCGTTACTGACATCTGGTACCGACTGTACTTTATACAATTTACTAGTTTGTATGTGACTGTATGTGTCTTGTTCCGATAATCTACCAGCAGTATTTTTATTGGAAATTTTTTCTTTGAGTTTTTTGACTCATCGTTTTTTATTTTTAAAACAAGAGATTTGATCTCTCAGACCGACAAGCTAATGACTGCATTTTTGACGAAACGAGGGCTGGGTTCAACTTCCATTCCTATACCTACCTACAGCACCTACCTCCTTTTTTAAACTATTGGTTCCGGCTCGAAAGAGCAAATCCGACAAACCCTGCACAGTGACCTTAATTCTGCGCATAGGCATTAGCCACTCCCAAGTTAGATTAGGAGCGCCGAAATACTCGAAAATAAAGGCAAATCTAGAAAGGAGATGGTTTGTTTTTGTTCAGCGAACAGGCCCACCAAAAATTGTGACATCTATTAATGAAACGCATATTGATTTGTTCCTTATGATCTCTAGATAACAGTGGTAGTAATAATTATACTTCGGCTAACGGGAATACTAACAAATACGATCATAACCTAAAAATTCACTAAAACGGCTATTGTTTAGTGAGTAGGTTGACCTCATCGGTATTATAATTTAGTAAAATAGTACGCTGTTCAGTAATAAATAGTCGGAATGTAGGGTGTTTTGAACGGTACATGAAAACAAAAATCACATAATGTAACAAAGCATTTTTATTGCTGTAAGTATATCAATTTCAACGTCAGACGACTTAGAAGTAGATAGTATTTCATCTAAAAAAGATGCAGGTCGCTCCACCTCTCATTAGAAATTGGTGTTCTAGGTACCTAAATAATGCACCACCTGAAAAATAGAAGATTTGTGTCAGAAAATAAGCGTATTCTAACTAATATTATCTATTATTGTTCTCTTTGGTGTGCTGGAATCCACTGCAAAATAATGTTCTTTTCCGCAGAGTTAACAGCCATAGTGCAGATTCAATTCAACAAGCACAGTATGCGTTTGTTGTGCAGATCGACATGGAATGTCAATATATATATCCTGTATCCAAATCTCCATAATGAATAAACAGTTTCAATACTTTCTTGCATCATCAATACGCACTTTCCCCAAACTGCATGTTATAGTTTTACTATAACAAGCGACAAATTCACGCGTTCACAAGTTACCGCATATCTGCAGCAGTCCCGGACAATGGATGCATGTTGCGTTGAAATCTTATTAAACAATTAGCACAACATGCATCTGGAGTAAATGCTGTACCATCTTGAAGATTCCATATTCATTATAATCCTTCAATTACACACAGGAAAACAGAAATATCAATTTCATGCAATTCGAACGAAACGGAAAAAATTAAATGAATGAAGTGTTGTTGTCAATGTCACTTAACACTTATTTATTTATTTCTATATAGGTACTCCAACGACTTCTTCACTAATAACATATTACATAAAAGAACTTATATATCTATTAGTATGGTGAATTTGTCACTTAAAGAAGTGCACAGCTTAGAAAACTTAGTTATCTTTCCGATAGTGAAAACAGCATCATCCAAATATTTTGATAAAATATGAAATGTTTTAAGCATACTTAATAGCAGCGATGTAGAGTCAATAAGGAAAGCGAAAACTATTATAGAAAGTTACGATATCTCACCAGAATAAAATTACATAGATGAACATTTTTCAATTATATGTACATTTACCACTTACTAAATTACAAAAGTTCAATTTAACAATGTATGAAATTGTTGATGAAGTGAGGGCTGTTTTAAGTTGGACCAATAAAGAGGCAATCTTAGAAAAAATGGAAAATGTTTTCTACCGAAATCCCGATTACGATGTAGTTAGGGAGATTAGTGAAAAAATTGTAATGGGAATAGAAACGGGTGACGAACTTTTATACAAATTTGCACCTCTTACGTCTGTAGATGTGGAAAGATCATTTTCGGCATATAAATGGATTTTATCTGATAAGCGGAATAGTCTAAAGCTGGAAAATATTGAAAACTTAATGATTATCTATTTCAATTCTCTGCAGCGAAGAACAACTGATTGTGACTCTAAAACATATTTTTAATTAGAATATTTTCTATTTTACCATTTTATTTTTTTAGAATTATTGAAAACTTTTTATTATTTATTACTTTAATTGGGTAGATTTAGATAGAGAATAAAAAATTGTCTCTTTTATTTATATTGGTTCTTTTATTTGTTCTTATAGACAAAAAAAGGTTAAATTCAATTTATTTTACTGTACATGTAGTAAGTACTAATATTTTTAATGTAAGTACTTTAGTGACGTCCCGGAAGATCCCCCCGGATCCCGGTGGATCGGATCGGGTTTTTTTCGGTCCCGTAAAAAATATTGTCATAAGGAGTCTCCACTTCTTGACGCTGTTCCTCAAAGTTTAGGTAAATATATTCAACCTATTCCGATCACTGGTTTGTCATTAAAATCGGTATCGCATCGTCATTGATTTATCAGATTGACAGTGGAATGAGAATAGGAGAAAATAAACTCTTTACAAAGTCGAACAAAGCTGGTCTTAGCAGAATGTCATCATCATCATCATCAGCCTACAGCAGTCTACTGCTGGACAAAGGCCTCTCCAATTGCACGCCATTCAGCTCGATTTTCGGCAACTGTCATCCAGTTGCTACCAGCCGCCCTGCGAAGATCGTCGCTCCACCTAGCCTGAGGGCGTCCTACATTACGTTTGCCGATTCGCGGTCTCCACTTAAGAACACGTCTACCCCAACGATCATCGGTTCTACGGCTAATATGGCCGGCCCATTGCCACTTAAGCTTGCTTATTCTGTGAGCTATGTCGACAGCTTTAGTTCTCTCTACCCGTCTACCGGATCACCTCGTTCCGGATTCTATCCCTCAGAGAGATTCCAAACATAGCTCGTTCCATAGCTGGCTGAGCGACCAGAATTAGCAGAATTTAACTGACTTAAACCCCAATGACTTTGAATCTTGCTATGATTCGGTTTTCTTTAAGTTTTTTTGTGTGCATATCAAACGAAGCGGCTGGCTCTTCTCTCTAGTACCTAACCTACCTTAGATTCAATTTCAATTGAGTTTAAATCAAAGTACATAATCAGGACAAGACGAGGATAATCGAGTGTATATCCATTCTCTGACTTATTTAGTTATCTGTGATATCCGTTAGTGACTGAGTAACATCACTAGAGTCAAACTGACCAGCAACCAAAAACTACATTCCGTTTCAAGTTGATTTTTAAACCACTTCACGCGAGAATAAGCAAACATAAAAATAGGATTAAACACAGGTGTGAACCTACTACAGCGTCAATGGTATATTATTTTACGTATTAAAAACAGACTTGGTTACTAACTTGAACTGTAATTACCAATTAAATATTGTTTTTTTTTCATAAAGTCGTTAAAAACGCTTCAATACATGAATTTACTTTCAAGTATGACATTGACGACCATAACTGGAATTAAATCAACTGAGTGCAATATCAAAACATTATCTTTTTTTACGATTTAGTGATTCCGGTTAGACTTTATTAAAAAAATCGACTATTTTAAATGATAAATCGCTTACTTTTTTTAGGCATAATGCGATTAATACACAGTACAATACAGTGGGCTCATAAAAAACTATCTCCTTTATGGATTTACACAATCCGTAACCTGGGAGCCTACTCCGAAGCGTAAATCCGAAGTATCGGCCGAGTGTTCGGAAGTTTTCTACTACACTTTTTTCAATTTCGTTCGATCGGTTCCGATTCGACCAAACGTCAAAATGAAGTTTGGTCGGATCCGAACCGACCGAACGAAATAGAATGAAGAATAGTAGAAAACTTCCGAACATACGGCCGATACTTCGGATTTACGCTTCAGAGTAGGCCCCCTGACTCAAGAAACCATATAAAACTGATACCTACATAACTCAAGTTATATGGAATACTTCCCTTTAAATCCCTTACACGGTTCCAGTTGGCAATATGCAATGATTTACAGTCGCGTGATATTTATTAGGCCAATAAAATTTGTCCTTAGCTCTCCTGAAGGTGTTTCTTCTACTCCATATTTCATAGGGCAAAGTTTCGTAAAGGTGTGGATTGTGAGTTGACAGGTACCCACCTGTCAACTCACACTGGGCATATTTCAATGTGATATTATTTAAATCGGTACTTTTTTGCATACTCAGTGTAAAATGTGAACAAGCGTTCATTGTGGGTCGCACCACCTACAATAAATAATGTACGCAACACCTGATTGCGATGCGTTGCCAATCTTTTTTTTTTGGATGGGAAATCATCAAATGACTTCTCCCGCTCTGGGCGGAGCGGGAGGGCATGTCAGACTTTTACTGACTAAAACCTACCCGTATTCCTTCAGTTGCCTGAGCCGGGGCCACGGTAACTCTCGAACATCCCGCGACCATGGCTGGCATCGGCCTTAGCGGACCCCGTCAATGATGCTGACGTTACTTAGAGGCGCGCGTGGAACATAACGCGCCGTCGACTCGGGCCTAGTCCTTACCGGACGGCGAGCTACCCATTGCTCGCCGTCCGCAAGCCCACGCCTACGGTGGCCGGGAATCGGCTGCCAATTTCCGACGCCCAGGGCGTCTCCTGCGACGACTAGAGGCGTGAGGGCGCAAAGCTTGCCTCTCCCTCACGCGTTCCGCCTCCTCCTTCGCGAGCATTACTGCTTCGCAGAAGAAGGTGATGGCTTCCCATGTTCTCTCGCTCCGTACCATGGCCTGGACCAGGGTCGGACGCGAGAGATCGCCGCCGCCGATCACTTCCGCGAGGATGCAGCGGTGTTCCGCCCAAGCCGGGCAGACCTCCACCGTATTCTCCACCGTGTCTTCCGGGCGATCCACACTATGGTGACACCCGGGCGTTTCCTCTCGCCTTATCTAGAACAGGTACCTTCCGAAGCACCCGTGACACGCACACGGACCTGCGTCAGGCGGAAGGTGAGGACGCCGCGGCGCCTCTCCAGCCACTCCTCAAAGAGGGGACTTATCGCCGCAATTGTGGCGTGCCCAGCACTGGGTTGCGACAGTCACACTCTCCATGTCGCCATGAGATCCCGCCGAAGCTTTGTCCACTGTGCCACGATTTCTCGCGGCAGCGGAGTTACGCCCCGGCATTTTTCCTCCTCGCGCTATTCCCACATGTGCGCGAGGACTTTTGCCTCCAGATCCCATGGCGGCAATCTGGCAAGGAGGCTCATCGGAGACCGTGTGGTATCCCCGGGCTAGCCGGCGGATGGCCATGACCCTCTGGGACGCGTTCAACCGGTAGGCCGGTCGCCGCCTCACCGAACGCACCCACACCGGAGCCTCGTAAAGGGCCATGGACCGCACGACCCCCGCGTAGAGCCTCCGGCAGGAGGCGTTTGGACCCCCTAGATTGGACAGGAACCGCCTCAAGGCAGCCCCCGCCCACTCCAGTCTGGGAGCCAAACGTTGGAAATGCTCCACAAAATTACACCGGCAGTCGAGGACGAGTTCCAGGTACTTCATCGTCGACTCGACGCCGATGTGAACCCCTCCTACCGTTATTTGGGAACCTGACGGTGGCGCGTTCCGAGGACCATGAAAACACATGGCCTCGGACATGTGCAAGGCCACCTTGAGTCCCAATTGCCGGATCTTCTCGACGATTGTCGCAACCCCGCGTGTCATTAGTTCAACCGCCGCCTGGTGCGGCCTCCCCTGCGCCAGGACCAGCGTATCGTCAGCATAGCAAACCACGCTGACGCCGCTAGGGAGGTCGGCGCGCAGCACCCAGTCGTACCCGATGTCCCACAGATGCGGCCCCAGCACCGATCCCTGTGGGACACCGCACGACATCTCTCGCCGGTTCCACTCTCCCCGGTGACCGGGGTAGATGACGGCCCTGACCGCCATATAGGCCTCGACTACGCGACAGAAGTAGGTCGGCATCCGGTGATACCGGAGTGTCTCCCTGATGCGACTCCAGGGCAGGGTGTTGAAGGCATTGGCGATGTCTAAAGACACCGCCAAGACGACTCCCCGAGCCCCGGGCCACAGCATCCCCGTCGTGAGGGCTCGTACGCGCATGATGGCGTCCACCGTAGAGCGCCCCCCGCGGAAACCAAACTGGCTCTCCGCCAAATCCGGCCCCACCCGCACCAGCCGCCCAACGAGGCGGTCTGCAATGACTCTTTCAAAGAACTTGTCCGCCTCATCGAGCAGCACGATGGGCCTGTAAGTGGACGGAGAGTCATGCGTTGCCGGTTTGACACACGTTTTCTTTTCAAAGGCACTCTCGCTCTTTAATGTCAGAAAGAAACTCTTACGGTACCTACGGTTACAAAATCAAAATCAGACATCAGCCGAAGTATACTCGGGCGTCGTCGGCCGATCGAAACAAACGTATGTAAAAGAATGAGAGCGCGTACACTACTACTACCGACATCATCCGACGACGCCCAACATTAGTCAAGACCGGTAACGCCCGACAACGGCAGCAGTGTACACAGATGAACGGCCGCGACTGTCGTCCGAATATTTCCGACACGAAATCGGCCGATTATTTGGTTTTGGTGTAACCGTACCGTTGAGGATAAAAACTGTCACTTGCTCACTTCAGATGTCGCCACCATTGTCCGTCTAAAATTTGACAGCTAGCTGTCAATATCCATACATTTTTTGTAAACGTTCAATTTCTTTTACTCTTAAATAATTAATATGCCCCGTTGCGCAGCTGTTGACTGCAAAAATCCTGGGATCCATGTATTCCCCAAAGATGTTAAAAGAAGAAAACTGTGTGAAAGAGCTCTCCGAAGAAAAAATTGGAATCTCAATAATACGTTGAGGTTATGTGCTATCTATTTTAAACCTGAAGACTTTTAACAGAGAAATTCGTACACGAGTGATGCTTTTTGTCATAAAACAGAGAACTAAGTGTGTCTGCCTCGTTGGTCTAGTGGTCGCAAGCGCTACTGCTGAGCATGAGGTCCTAGGTTCGATTCCCAGGTCGGGCAGTGTTATTGGGTTTTTCTATCTGGAATTTCTCAGTAGCAGCCCGCAGTCTGGATTTGTGCCCGGTAGATGGCAATAAGCTCGCCCCCTATTACATAGGACTTAAACATAACTGGCGAAATGTGGGTATACTATAAGTACACCTCTGTCTAACCCTTCGGGGAAACAAAGCGTGATGTTATATTGTGTTATTTAAGAGTGTGTGTGATAAGATTATCTTTGAATCGACCAAAATATAATAATATCTAATTAGCATTCACTATGTTGCATTGTATTTAATACCCTCATACCAAAATATAGGCCGACTGCTCAGCTGAGACGGTTCCTGAGGTAGCAGCGCGGTGCGGGAGGGGTGTGGTGACGTGTTGCAAAAGCTCAGTGATTCGTCAACTTGTGACAACTGTCACCCCTCCCGCACCGCGCAGCTACCTCAGCAACCGTCTCAGTTAAGCGGTCACCCTAAACCTACTGCCTAATATTAACACATGTCCTGCAGTGAATCTCATAGTTATTTAGAATGTTTCGCACATAGATAGATCATTTTTGTCTGTTCTAGGTGATGAAAATATAAAAGGCTGAGGAAGACTGCTGTACCCTCTATTTTTTCATTTGCGAAAGTCAAACCAGTCAACCCGTCAGCTGAAGACAGATTCGTAGACATTTTTGTCCCTTTTTCGTATATTTTGTAATTGACACAACAGTGAACACATTTAACAATGGCGGTTTGGAGACGGACAAAAGTGCTGCCACCTATGACGATTTTTCAGTTTTTAATTAACCCCATTCAACATTAGCCGATTTGGCAGAATGGTCGACATCGGCTTTGCTTGCCATAAGAAGAAATAGAATAGAACATTAGCCGACCGATAACTGCTCATGAGAAATCTATCCAACGTAGTTTTTTTTGCAGCGCCCTCTATCCAGAGCCAAAAGAACCGGCAACGCAACAAGAACTAGAGTTCAGGCAGCGCCATCTACACTATCAAAGGCGCAAGCGCAACGCTGCCTTTTCAATTTTTGCTGTGCTTTCAATCTTTGCAAACTCTTGCAGGTAGCCAAAAATTAATCACCATTTCTATTTGTTCTAATGCAAGGACCATTCTTTCAAAAAGAGGTGGTTTACTCCAAAAATATTATAATAAATAATGCAATAAACAATCAACTAAAATATATTTCCTAAAATAACTAAATAACACTACAATACATTCAAACTTCGTTGACAAGCTTAAACCTCTGATGTTGAGGTTGAGGTATAACATTGTAGTACTTCTTCAATATGGTCTGTTGTTCCCGTCCTCCATAGATTCTCTGCACCCATGTGTGATTCCAATTAGGGTCAAACTTCTCACAGGTGACTACTACTTTGCCAGCTTCCATTGCAAAAAGGGTTCCATTTCGGCCAAAACCAACCTGAAATTAGTTGACAAACAATTTTATAAGGAGTTAAGAACAAATAAATTTATAGGCAACCTATGACCTATGACTGCATTACAAACATTACAAGCTTAAACCTCTGATGTTGAGGTTGAGGTATAACATTGTAGTACTTCCCAAACCAAATGGTTTGGGAACAACAGACTATATTGAAGAAGTACTACAATCAAACCAAACCGAAACTTCATTCATTCATTCGACTGAAAATCGTGTTTCGGTTGGACACTAGTATTAACATATGAAAATCACTACTATTTACTTCAACGTTTACCACATTTTACAAGGTGTTGTACCTTTATACCAAGAAAACAAATACTGTAATTTAGTATTAAGGGGCACTCACATTCAATCCAGGGTGGAACCTGGGAGTCCTCTGAGTGGCCAACATATGACCAGCCTGAACAAAATGTCCATCTTGCACCTTCCACCCTCTACGCTTCGGCTTCACCGAGCAGTTAGTGTTGGATGTACTTCCACCAGTCTTTTTACTGGCGTTGCGGACAAATTCTGAAATTAACAGCTAGCAAGTTCATTTTCTATCTACATAATAACATAACCTCAAAATTTTGTTTTGGTAATTCATACCTTTCATGATCGAATTTGATTTGCCTGTGTTTAGTAAGAAATTTAGAGACATTTTGGCTATCGTATAACTACAATTTCAGCTTCAATTAAACAAATTTTATTTCACAATTTCTAAACAAACCAAACTGACAGAAGTAGTCACAGAACACATATACTCCAGTGAAATCAGGAAATTGTCAATTGTCAGTACAAACCAGACAGACTACCACAGAGTACTATGGATGCTATATTCCGAATTACACCGTAATGGCTCACAGCGCTCACATCAATAATTTGCGTTCCGATTTAGATATCACGATTATGACAGCTGAGAACTGTCAGCAATTCGGAACGCTTGTGAACGCGCTAACGCTGCACTTGAATACTCATGGTAGGATTACAGTATTTCTTTGTGTATACACCACAAACTTCTTCTTTTTTGGTTAGGTGGCGACTGTAGCCAGAGGCACAATTTCGAAAATGGTAGTTTTAAAGATATGTTGCGACTTAAAACAGAAGAGCACAACTGTCATTTTTGACAGCGCTCACGGTGATAACAATTTAGGGTATGGCCAGGGTTATCGCAAGATGGCGCACGTCATCTATGACGATTCACGAGACATCGTTATCCCGCTCACGCTAATTCGGCACGGCCCTTGTAAACACCACAGACTAAGTAAACACGCTCAAATCGATTACAGCTCAAGGGGAGACAGAGTACTGTCACTGTCAGAGACAAGGCAATAGAAATAAAAAAAAAGGGAATGACTAGAATTAGTATGAATAGCAACTCAAGTGGAGTTGGGCAGGTCACCTGGCAAGGCGCAGTGTTGATTGGTGGAGTAAGGCTGTGACGTTCAAGAACTAGAAGACGTGGTGACAGTCGTCCGGTGGTAAGACGGGTGGACGACATTGTTGCCATCGCGGGTAAAACCTGGATGAGGCTGGCATAGGAGCATTGGGATTGGCACAAGAAACGAGAGGTCTATGCCTTGCAGTGGGTGAAGTCGGCCAGCGGATTATGACCATGATGATGGTTTTTCCCACCTCTTTGACATAAACTGCTATAATGTGAGAAATATACTCCGTATTGGACGTTAAAATCATTTACGAATCCTTCTATATTTCAAATACCTTATAAAAAAAGTGACAAAAAGCCCTCATCCATCGCTTTCCAGCAGGCGTGATCGAGATCAAGAGCAGGTCCATTCAGCAAAAAAAAGTAACCAAAATAAATGTATACTACTTGACGTACCAAACTCAAACTCAAGGCATTTAATTCAACCAATTACAGGCACTTTTGAACTGTCAAAGAGTCGGTCAGTTAGTCAGAAAGTTGAAGCTAGTTGCCTATTCCAAAACGTAGTTCCCTATGGAGAAGAACAGGCAAGAAACTCCAAGGACACGCATGCACGCAAGGACACCAAACGCATTCATCGGAGTAAAACGGGTTGCGTGTCACCCATTCCAAGTATACACCCAATGGGGATAAAAACTGCCACTTCAGATGTCGCTACTATCCTGTGTCCACTTACTTGACAGCTAGCTGTCACTATTCTATCCTTTTTTTTTTTATAAACAAGTGACTTCTTAGCTTGCTCCGTTGCACAGCTGTTAACTGCAAAATACGGAGACCCTTGTATTATGATATTTGCCAAAGATGTTAGAAGACGAAAGCTGTGGGAGGTCTCCGAAAAAAAAATTGGAAATGGAAACCCGATATGACAGATGACACTTGACAGTTCTCAGATGTGATTGAAAGATTTGAAGATTTGTATCTATGTTACTATACTCTATGAGATTTGTTTTGTGCACAGCACAGAGTACTATTTTATATGTTTTGTGTTTGTGGCTGGTGTTTGTGTAGATTGTAAAAACATTTGATTTCCATTTATTGGGAAACCAAAACTGATACTTTTATAATTTAGAACTATGTCATCTGACCCACTTAATATTGCTAGGCGTAAGTTAAACGACGTGCTTGGTGAGAAATCCACAAAATATTTCAGTCACATGAAACAGTGGTTTCGAATGAAATTAACCAAAGAAGAGTTTGATGCTGAAGCTCGAAAACTATTGTCTTCCGACCAAGTGCACTATCACAATGAGTTTTTACTGGCTTTGTTGAATAAAGTAGAAGGTTTGGCGGAAGCGTCTATTACGATCGCTCAAGAAAAAGCTAGTTCACACAATAGGAATAGTAGGAGGCATAAGAGGAGTTCCCGGACGTCTGAGAAGTCTAACTTTGAGCCTGTTGACCTGCTTGAATATTTGCCGCCTAATTCACCACCGGGAGCAGGCAGTGATGGTGTTAAATATGCTGCTCAGGTAACATTAAAATCATTTGTTTTATAGTAACAGTGTTACACTTCAACCAAATATTCACACTTTAAAACGATATTTTTTCTGAAAATATAAGTTATTTCTTTGCAGGAAATATTCCTACCAGATCATGCTCTAGTAGTGGGCCGCTTCATGCTGGCAGCATGGGAGACAGGACTTGAAGGTGCTGAAGATGACGCTGCTGATGCAATTGTTGTGGCTGTGCAACATTTCCTGAAGAATGTACTCACTGCCGTAGTATCCCAAAGGAAAGGCTACAAGATGCATAACACAACCTTCATGTACGATGTAGGTACTGATGTGCCTAACATGTGGTTGAGGAATACCGCAAAGCTGTATGATCCGCAAAGAGAAGGGCGAGTTAGTGTGGATGAAGGGATGACTGATTTGCTGGGACCCAGGTGTCCACCTACAATTGATGAGATGGAACACTCTGCAGCTTTTGAAATTGCATGCAGGTGAGAACACTGAGAACATTTACTTTTTAAAATTTTTGAGACAACTGTTTACTGTAGAATTGATGCTGAGAATGGCCCCTCAAAACCCACATTGAATAAGAATATAGAAAGAAGCCACTACACTAGTTTAGATGCTACTAACCTTTCTGTATTTTATTCTCTGTAGAATTACTTAACATTTTTTATTTTATTTCCAGTGCAAACTTAGAGCCAAATGATGACAAACTGACAATAGATGAGTTTTACAACACACTTCTCACACACAAAAATGTTATATCCTGCCATTCTGTATATGCAGTCAACATGGAACGATTAGCTGCTTTGTTAAACCATCCTAGTATGTGAGCAATTAAACATCATTTTCATACAGCCAAGGTATTTAAGGAATATTTGTGTTTAGGTGAATAATAAAATAATGTTAACTTTAATGTAATAGTCATAATTATATTTAATATAATAATAAATTAATAATAACAGATTCACTTATTACATTACACATTCAATTCCTTGATTTAAATGATTAACATTTTTTTGGCTTTGGAACATTGGGATAGTAATATGTAGAAAACAAACAATGTTATTGACAATTCTTTACTCATAAGCTATGTAATACCAGCTTTTTATGTTAGGTGGGAGTCTTATTTACTTTCTATATGGCAGTGTGTTAGCAGATAATTCTATGTCATTTTCTCATTTTTTGTCGCCTGTAGGGGCATTTATTTATGCCTCAGAATGAGATTCAGGCATTACAGGAGACACACTAGGCTCCGAAGGTGACTGAATAATGACTCGAGGTACACTCCTACTGGGTTGAGGACTTCTCTGAGGACTTGGACTAGCTGGTAGCTGTTCCAATTCGTGGGCCTCGGCTTCCTCAACATTAGGCCTCACAGCGCCTAGGAAATGTCGCTTTTTCCACGCGAAAACTCCGAGAACTGCTAACAAAGCAACAATCGCGAGTACTCCAAAAGTTATGCCTGTTGCTGATGCTGATGACATGGTATAAAGTCCTGAAAAGAGAGGTAAATGTTAGTTTTTGAAGTTTAATTTCGAGAGCAAGTTGCCACAACTTTTGATACTGTTCATCAGAGGCGAAGCGCGCTAACAACTCCATTCCTACCGGATTCCCTTTGGAGGATCGGAAGAGTAACTTCACCTACCACCATTGAAAAATAGCACATTCAGTAATGTCTACGATTGCCAAGTAATATATATTCCAACAACAGCACAAATTGATCTAAAGAAGCCGGCGCCACAACGTGATAATCGTATTTGTATGACTATTTATAACTAAATAATTTCTTCTTCGGCTTCCCTCCTACGAAATGTCAAGCCTCGCCATTGCTATTTATGGTTATTAATGTTTAGATACGATACTGCGGTCGTGTCTTTCATCTTAGACTATTTGAACTTACTACTAATGGTCCGAAAGTAATTAATTCTGAACCCACCTTCAACCTCAAATTGAATAAAGTCGATATGCTCCTGGCCATCATCAAGGCCAGCCCCGCAGGTCCACGAGCCGACATCCTCATATTTTACTTTCCGAATCGTCACAGCACAGTCACCGCGATCTAAACTCTTGTTGCTAGGAAAATAATATCTTCCCAGGATCGAACTGAAAAAATAAAGATTTTACTAGTAGACCAATTCTTCGTAAAATTGGGTAATTCTAACTTCAAAGACGTAAAAGCATGATATGCGACTTAGCATTTATCCAAAAAGGGATCCTACTGGGTTTCACGAAGGCCAAAGAGAATTTTCGGACAGCATTGAAAAATACACCTTGTCTCCCATGTCATAAAGAGCAAAGTTGCACCAATACAGATATGTAATCAAATGCCTCTTGGCGTTCGCGAGCTTCTTTGTGCTCTAAACTCAGGTTTTTTTTTATTTGGTAGACCACAACGACAGCTGCAGTCAACATTTTTTTTCATTTTGACATTATAATCATATTATGGTAGGACATTTTAGTCTAGCTTATTATAAGTCAGAGAGTACCTAGCTTGTTTGCGCATATAAACACTGGAACAAGGTTTATTGTTCAATGTCACAAAAAGAACCTCTGCTCTGTGCTCTTCTTTGGTCTTCGATGGGCTTTAGTAGGCGCACGTAACCAACTTATTAATCCCATCTTCCTGGTTCGGCGTGCTGTCCTGGCGCTTCTGCTACGGCTGCGGAAAAGCTCAAGCGGCGAAAGCATAATAACCTTATCGGTTATTATATTTTCGAGCCGTTTGGGGTTGAAACTCTCGGGCCACCCGGCCGTGGGGTCCGAGTGCTCATGGTTTGTTCAACGAAATCTCCAAACAGCTGGTTGTCACTTCCCATGACCGAAGGGCTGGCTTTTACCTTGATTACTATTCTGTGCCTTGACCAGAAGCTAAGCATTGCCATAAAACGTGGCATTGCCGCCAGTCTTTTGAGTGCATTACCAGTCGACAGCGATGGGGAGGAATTTTTCGACGCCATATTTCAGTTTTTTTTTTATAGTTTTAGTTAAGATAAGATTTTACATTAATAATCTGTTATTAAATAAACAAAGTAAATAAAAAAACTAGATGTAAAAAAATGTTGCCAGCCTGAATATAGTGAATAAATAAGACTAATAACTTACTTATCACGAGTAACATCAGAATTGATGCTAAACGGCTGCCCATTGGGCGGCTCAAATCGGCAATAACTTAACGGCACAAATCCTTTCGTAGTCGCACAGGCTATCGTCATAGGCTTGTTATGGACTGCACGAATATTCTGCTGAACTGCTGCCACTTCCATGGCCACCCTTACTTGGATGGTCTGCATCATTTCGACGCCAGTAGTCTGCGTTCCGATGTGGCACCGCCATTCTCCCGTGTCGTTTTTAGTGGCTTTAACTTTTATTGCGCAGTGGCCAGCGTTTAGTGTGCTGCCTGAAAATCTAATGGTTCAAGATTTTAGTGTCGATAAAAAATTCTCACGTCTAAGGTTTTGAAAGTGGTAAGCAGAGTTGTAGGTACGAAGTTAGAGGTGCACTAAAATAAGTAGAAGGTATTTAGCACAGTACAGTTTTCGAAAACGCAAATTATTAAAAAAAAAAAAAACGACTGCAAAAACACAACTGAAATGAGAAAAAACAAGCATTATACTAATTACACAGAGCATGTAACTTTAACTAATTATGCATCGCGTCCTTCGTCTCGTGTCGTGTGTCATCCAGTCATTCCAAATCTGGTTTGCGCGTGGGATTGACTGAGTGTAACCCATACTCGGGGTTTTCACGCATTTGTTACTGTTAATTTTATTGTTTGTTTTGTTAGTTTGATACCGTTTTGTTTTTGTTATTATTGTTAATGAGTGAAGAAGTGAGAATGGATCCACCAACAACCCAAAAAAGGCGCCGACAAAGAATCGTTGTACCTCAAGCAGGTTGGTTAAATTTATATGTACCTACGTATGAAAGAATAAACTAATGACTGATATAAGTACGTAATTACTTTATGTAAGGGACAGCCCTCCGCAGACTGATGGGGTGAATTCAGTAAACCATACTAAGATGACCGGTACATGAAATTATTTCAGGAACGTTATGGGAATCCACTAAATCTGATTTGTTTTATTACTTCACACGCAATGTATCGTTACTGAACGGGATGAGAGGGCTAGTTCTTGTGCTGTTCCACGACGCCAAACTTCTTGTAGTATTTGTTTGGCTCTGATGGTCACTGGCGATACAAGTCCCAATGGGTCAAACAGGGACATTACTATTCTGAGCGCTTCTCTCTTTGTAGGCGTGTCGTTCTGCAGAATGTTTTGAGGTATGCGCGCCAGATTCAAATTAAAGGCAAGTGAGTCTTCTGTCGGCTTCCATATTAGACCGAGAACTCGTTCTGTCTTAATGCTGTCTTCTAGCTTGATCATATGTTCGGTCTTGGCAACTTCCCCTAGTGCATCAAGAAGGGCGGTAGAGTTAGATGACCATTTCTTGAGTTCAAAGTGCGCTTCCCTGTGAATGTCACGCACTGCTTGTGAAACTCTCACGGCTTCTTCCAAGGTGTCAAAACTGTTCAAATAGTCATCCATGTAATGGTTTCTTTTGATAGCTTTGACTGCTTCTGGATGTTCATGCTGGAATCTCTCGGCGTTCATGTTTTTCACGTATATTGCTGTCGCTGGTGAGCAAGAAGCTCCGAAGATCAGTGACTTCATGCGGTATTGTTCCGGTGGCTGGTCATCTCTTCGGTCTCCTCGCCACAAGTAACGAAGAGCGTCCCGGTCTTCGGGTCGTAGTTCTATTTGCAGGAACATCTCGGTGATGTCAGCGGTCACGGCGATTGAGTGCTGACGAAAACGCATTACCACTCCTGGCAACGATTGCAGTAGATCTGGGCCAGTGAGTAGTTGGTCGTTCAAGGAGACTCCTCTAGTCTTGGCTGCGGCGTCGCAGACAATCCTCAATTTGTCTGGTTTCATGGGGTTGAAAACCGCAAAATGAGGCAGATACCATGTTCGATGCTTCGATGTCGTGGGTGGAGCTGGTTCGGCGTATCCCTTTGATACTAGTGCTTCCATTTGTTCAGCGTACCTTTTCTTTAGTTCAGGTTCTTTATCTATTTTCTTCTCTATACTTATGAGTCTGCTCAGAGGCGCTATCATAATTGTCTGGCATCTCGACGTTTTCATCTCGCCACAACAAAGCAGTCTGATATCTTCCTTCCGGAGTTCTATTTGTATAGTTGTGAAGGATGCGAAGTGCTTTTTCTTCAGGATCATTGATGGGTTTCTTTGGATTGACTTGCATGTTATCCATTGTGATGTATTCCTTCACTAGTTCATGTAGGTCGTTGTCTGCGTCAGCATGTCTGATGAAGTTCACTCTGTGACCAAGTGCTCGTGTGCGGCCGCCATGTAGGACCCAACCTAGCGGTGTTAGTGAAGCCACTGGTTGGCTCTTCTTTCCTGTTCTGATCTCCGTTGCGATGAGGAGATCCCAGTTGTCTTGGCCGATCAGAAGTTTGGGTCTTGCATCTTCAGTCGCTATGTCTCTGGCGATGTCACGAAGATGTTCACAGTCCCTGACTGCTTCTCCGGGGATCTTCTGTGCAGCCAACTCAAGCTGCTTGACCGTTCTTGCACGTAGCTTGCGTTCAGATGTGTGAAGTCCTTTGATCAAGAAGTTCACTCGTCGGGATGACATGTCGATTGTAGGCTCGCCGTCAAAAGATGCTATTCGAAGTGGTTCACAGGATCCTTTTGCTCCGATTTGCTTGGCTAGGCTCTCGTCGATTAGAGTTACGGTAGAGCCGTCATCTAGGAGTGCGTAAGTATCCACAGCTCCCGCCGGTCCAGACACGTGTACTGGTATTATTTTTAGAAATGACACCTTCGGTGTCCACATTGAATGGACCTTCTCTTGTTCTTCTTTGAAGCAGTCGGTTTCTTCTTTCTTCTTGGTCGTTGCCCTGTGTAGCATCTTGTGATGTAAATGCACACAGTCGTCTATCTCACATTTCTTTGATTTACAGCTGTGTTGCTTTGTTCGGAATTTGAGGCAACGAAAACACAGGCGATGCTTCTTTGCGATGTCCCATCTTGCATCAGTAGTTGCCTTCTTAAATTGATCGCATTCCACGATGCTGTGTCCCTGACGATCACATAAACCACACTTTGGTTTGCTTGCTTCTTGTGTGGCATGTACCCGCTGCTGACGTCGCTGTGTGTTCTGAGGAATTTGAGTTGTCCCAGCGATGTTCTCAGGCAGTGCATACGGGCTGCATATCTCTGCTTCGATCTTGATAAATCGGGTAAACTTCAAGAGATCAGGTTCTGTTCTGGGTTGTGCTGCTGAAAACTGGTACCACTGTCTCTTCAAGGTTGGTGTGAGCTTTTCAACAACAGCCTTTGTGACTTCTGGATTGAAGAGATAATGTCCGCAGTTGAGTGCTTGCAGAGTCCCAACAATGTTTTCCACTTTGGTGGCGAAAGTGCAAACTTCACGCGGAGATTCGGTGAGGCGTGGTAAGGTTCGTAGTCGCTCCATCTCAGCCATTGCGATTGAGTCTGGTCGACCGAAGCGTAGCTCGAGTGTCTTCATGACTTCGTTCGGGTCTGCGTTCACTATTAATAGACCTTGTACAGCTTCTTTTGCTATTCCTCGAATGCTTGTTCTGAGTCTTGACATGTTTTCCACTGCTGTTAATCGATGCGCTGTCTCACAGTAGGCGGCGCGGAACGTGAGCCAATCTTGATGAGCTCCGTTGAAGCAGGGTAGTTCAGTGTGTTTCATTGGCTGCTGGTACTGTGCGGCGTGCACAGCTTGCGTGATCGCAGCAGCAAGTTCCTTCATGTCCGTCCTTGGTTCTTGGACGGCTAGTGTTGTAGGCTGTTGCACGACGTGGGCTGATGGCGTAGACTGCGGCACCCAGGTCGCGGTAGCAGGCTTCGGTGGGTAGCTATGATGTGGTGCCGTAGTGTAGATCGGTTGCCACGAAGTGTTCGGTGCCACATGCGTAGAGCTCTGTGGCCAGGATGCGCCGGGTTCTGCCGGTGCTGGCGTCTGTTGCGGCTGCGCAGGCACGTAGTTCGGTTGCCAGGATGCGGCGGTGATCACTGGCGGCAGGTTCAGGTGTGACTGTGCAGGTGGTGCAGGGTTCTGTTGCCAGGCGGCGATTACTGGCGGCGGGTGCGACTGTTCAGTCGCAAGGTTCGGTTGCCAGGAGGCGTCGGTGCTCACTGGCAGCGTGATGTTCAGGTTTTCAGGTTGTGGGTGTATGGTGCTGACTCCCGCCGGTAAAGTCGCCGGGATGTCCCAGGACGCGGCAGCAGTCACTGGAACTGCGGGTTCGATCGACGACTTCACCTCGGCTTGATGAGGTCTGTTGGCGATGGCGAGTATCTGACCTGATTGGAGCCAAGTAGCCACTCGATGATCATTTCCGGCTTCCGAGGCAGCGGATGATACGTCGTCATCCGAAGATTCAGCTTCAATTTCAGCGAGGCGTGCGGCTGCTAACTCTGCTAGTCGTTGTGCTAGCTCCGCCTTGGCCTTAGCTATGCGGCGCGCTTTTGAAGCCTTATCACTCTTCTGTGACGCAGGTTTGCTGCGGCGACCACTCTCTTCATTTTCAGCTGTGATGTCTTGTCGTGGTGCGACTGTAGACGTGGTAGCGGCTGATGCTTCTGATGTTCCTGTAGCTTCCGTAGTGCCTGTATCAGTCGTAGGTTCTGTAGTGGTTTCCGCAGCAGTTTCTGTCTGTTCTGTAACTGCAGGCGATGCCTGGTCGCCTCTTTTCCCCGTGGATCTCGTAACTGGCATTGTTGTTCTACGTATAATTTCTTCGTAATATTCAAGAAGTTCGGTGAAGTCTTCCCTTTTTTTTTTTTTTTTTTTGTGGATGGGAAATCATCAAATGACTTCTCCCGCTCTGGGCGGAGCGGGAGGGCGTGTCAGACTTTTACTGACTAAAACCCACCCGTGTTCCTTCTGTTGCCTGTGCCGGGGCCACGGTAACTCTTTCGAACATCCCGCAACCCTAGCTGGCATCGGCCCTAGCGGACCCCGTCAATAGTGCTGACATCTCTTTGAGGCGCGCGTGGAACACGACGCGCCGTCGACTCGGGCTTGGTCCTTACCGGACGGCGAGCTACCCATTGCTTGCCGTCCGCAAGCCCGCGCCTACGGTGGCCGGGAATCAGCTGCCAATTCCCGACGCCCAGGGCGTCTCCTGCGACGACTAGGGGCGTGAGGGTGCAAAGCTTGCCTCTCCCTCACGCGTCCCGCCTCCTCCTTCACGAGCATTACTGCTTCGCAGAAGGAGGTAATGGCTTCCCATGCACTCTCGCTCCGTACCATGGCCTGGACCAGGGCCGGACGCGAGAGATCGCCGCCGCCGATCGCTTCCGCGAGGACACGGCGGTGCTCCGCCCAAGCCGGGCAGACCTCCACCGTATGCTCCACCGTGTCCTCCGGGCGATCCACACAGTGGTGACACCCGGGCGTTTCCTCCCGCCTTATCCGGAACGTGAAGTCTTCCCTATAATGATCTTCCTCAGATCCGGCTCGAAGGACCAATGAACGGGATGAGAGGGCTAGTTCTTGTGCTCCCACCTCTGCTCGTGTGCGCTGGGTTGGAGGAGACCGCTTGGTTCAATGAAAACTCCTTGTTGCTTGAAGACTATTTATTGGAATTATTCACAAACTTGATCTGTACAATACAATGCTTGGATTCGAAAAATGATCTGAACTGAACATAAAATCGCTTTTTTTTTTTTTTTTTTTTTTTTTTCCTAACTATGGCATCTCGTAGTTGGCCAAGAGTGGCCGTGACTACTTAACCGGTCAATCCTGTGGCTGCCTTAAGCTAACTCAAAGCCTCCAGCCAGGGGCGTGTTACTTACAATAATAAGTGACTGCGCGCTAAGGGCACCCCCTGTGGGGTACGAACCTCGGCTTAGGGCGTCACTGGGGGGACAGCAAGTTGGGACAGGCTGGATCAAAACTTGGATAATTATTATTATCTGGGGAATTTAAAGCTACAGGCTCAGCTTCGGCGCGGGCTGGCGCTTCTTCGAGCAAGGGACGGGGGGAATTATTAATTCGGGGTTTTCGCGCTGGACCTCGGCGGCGGGGTCGGAATGTCGGTTTTTTGTGTTTGTATACTGTACTAGAAGCCCTATTGCTTTCCTGGAGGAGAGTAATAGGGTCGTCTGGGTCTAATAGTGTGTGCCTCGGACGGCGGACTTTACTAATGTTGGAGGGGGTGTATTTAGCGGCCTCGACAACTAGGGGGTTGCGATGTTTGGCGGCGGTATCAAAGAAACGCTTGGAGTTACGTTTCATGAACTGGAGGATGGTGGGGATTTTCAGATCGAGATGGAGGATCTCGTTCCGGACATAGAAAGGGGATCCCGTGATCATTCGGAGGGCACGGTTCTGGAGGGTCTGCATCCTATGGATGTGGTGGGGTTTTGCGTGAGCAAAGACTGCACAGGCGTACGTCATAATAGGGCGTATGCACGCCGTGTAAATGCGCAACTTGCACTTTAGTGACAACTTGCTTTTTGCATTCATTATCGAGTGGAGTCTACCGAGAGCGAAAGCGGCGCGCGAACGAACCTTCTTTATGTGCTCTGCGAAGGTGAGGTGCTCATCGAGAATCACACCTAGATATTTGGCTCGCTGCTCCCAAGGGATAGGCTTACCGAACATGGAGATTGGTCGGGGGGGGGGGGCTATGGCGCGGTTTTGAATAAAGAACCGCTTGACTTTTGTCGGGATTCACTTCAATTCTCCACTTCCTGAACCAGTCGCCAAGTTTGTTGACCGCTCTTTGGAGAGTGAGAGAAATCGAGGCTTGTTTAGTGCCTGAGCAGTAAATGGCCGTGTCGTCTGCGAACAGAGCCAACTGTGCCTTTTTGCTCCTGGGTATGTCGCTGGTGAACAGCGTGAAGATGAGGGGGGCAAGCACAGAGCCCTGGGGGACGCCTGCGCGGATAGGGTGGGGGGAGGATAGTGCTCCTTCGATGCGATAGCGGAAGGTGCGGTTCGACAAGAAGTCTCGTAAGATGCGTACGAGACGGTCCGGCACACCGAGTTGGTAGAGCTTATATAATAAGCCGTTGTGCCAGACTCTGTCGAACGCTTTCGCTATGTCGAAGTATATAACACCCGTCATCATGCCACGCTGGAAGCCAGCGCTTATGTGTTCGATGATGCGGTGGGCCTGATGCACACAAGAGTGCTGGGTTCGAAAACCAAACTGTTCGTTTGGGATGAGGCCTTTTGTTTCGGCATAGTCTCTGAGACGCTTATAAATAAGTTTCTCATAGACTTTGCCGAGGACATTGAGCAGACTGATGGGGCGGTAGCTCGAGGGCTCAGATTTGGGCTTTCCAGGCTTGGGGATGCCGATGACAGTGGCCTTTTTCCATGCATCTGGGAAGATGTTATTGCTCATGGCACCATTGAAGATGGTGGTCAGTAGCATTATGAGGTGGGCAGGGAATAGTTGTATTACCCTGTTTGTGATACCGTCTGAGCCGGGAGCTTTACGGGGCTTTAAACCCTTGATGATATCGTGCACTTCGTCTGGAGTGACGGGAGGCAGAGGATAGTCAGGGTTTTCAACGGGGGGAAGGGAGGCTCTACGTTCGACTTCAGCGTCGACTTTTGACAAGTGAGCTTGGTCTACTGGTTGAGAGCTGGGAGAGCATTGAGCCTCGAGGCTGTTGGCTAGGCATTCAGCCTTGTCTGCATCGTCGAAAGCGATGGTCTTGTCAGGGCGGAGTAGGGGGGGCATGGAGACTACTTCTTGGGACTTTAGTTTCCTTTGGAGTTCCCAGAAGGCCTGATGAGTGGGCTCTAGGTCGCTTAGCATCCTGTCCCAGCCAGCGGTACGCAGCTCCGCTAGGCGTGTCTTTACAGCTCGCTGTAAATGGCGCATATGGGCTTTGTTCGCAAGGCAGGGGAAGTTGCTGTATGCACGGACAGCCGCGTTCTTCTCGCGCAACAGTTCACGCACATCGTCCGGCAATCTCCAGCGACGGTCATCGTCCGCTGGAGTTACCTTTGAACAGTCGTTCAGGACTGATTGTACGTGCTCAGTGAGCGAGTCGATCGCGGCCGTCGTGTCCGCGACAGAGTCGAACTGATCAGGGATGGAGTCCAAGTGATGGGAAGAAGTGGATTTCAGGCTTTTGCTTACTTTCCTCCAATCTGTGACTATTTTGGTGAGAGGGGGTTGAGTGGGGTCATGGAGACCGACACGGGGGGCCAGTTTCATGACCACTGGTCGGTGGTCAGAGGAGAGCTCTTGTACCGCCTCTATAGAATCCAACCGTAGGTTGATATTCTTCAGAAGCGCTATGTCGAGGACGTCGGCGGTATGGTTGGGGTCGTGGGGAAAATGGGTTGGAGTCATCGGGGCGATGACATCGAAATTTAGTATGGGGCAGAGACCGGACAGTTGTCTTCCTCTGGCTGAGGTGGTGTTGCTGTTCCAGGCAGGGTGTTTGGCGTTGAGGTCGCCCGCTATGATAACGGAATCACTCAGGCCGAAGAGGGCAGAGAGGTCGTCAGAAATCGACTGGGGATTTTCTGACGAGGTTTGGGGGGGAAAATAGGCCGATACTAGGGTGATCGGTTGGTGGACATAAAATCTGTGGAAATCGCTACGCCCCCGTCAGGGGGCGCGGCTAGCGGTGTCGGGGTGTACCCCCTTGCCCGCGGAGGCTATACGTTGGCCCGTAAAGACGGGCCCCTCATTTTGTCGCCTTTAGTGGCCGGCGTCAGTTGGGCGTGAATCACGCCCATGTGTGTGGTTGCTGTGTGTTTTTCTGTAGGCGCGTTACGACGTTGTCCCACAACGCCGCTTGTTTCACGACACCTCGGCGGTCAGCCCCCGCCAGGTGAGACCCCCAGTTACCTGGGGGAGGCCCAACGAGGACGACCAGCGACAGAGGTGCCGACTCCACGCTCCTACAGAATAAGGTGATTAGCCCCCGCCCGTCCTGATCTCAGAGCTAGCCGATCACAGTCCGGGCTAAGAGGCTGTCGTGTGTGTTAGGACGGTATTGTATTGTGTAACACCGCCCGGTGTCTACGCGAATCGCAGCCCGCGCCGCGCCTTCACGTGTGAGTTTAGGTGCCTGTATAGAGGTGAATGTCTGTTGTTTGTTACGTAACGCGCCTATATTAACCTAGCACGCGCTACGCAACAGATGCATGTATTATGTAAGGTCTGTTGTCACAAGTATGCCGCGTGTAGACTGAGGCGGCATACTCGGAGGTCAATCCGGTGGGTGGACGGGGTCATCGTCCGCGACCAGGTCGCGGGGGAGGGGTCTCGCGTCGGGGGGGCGCGCATGCCAGGGCGCTATCTGCTTGACGTGGGGCCAAGCGGATGCGTCGGCACGCGCGAACATTCCCTTCGCGAGGCGCCCAGCAAACTCATCCAGGCTCTCAATCCCGAGGTCCCGATGCAAGACATCGTTCCTCACGAAGCGAGGAGCGTCAACTATGGTCCGCAGCGCAAGGTTTTGCTGCGCGCGGAGCGACTTTCGGCTCGACTCGCTCGTGAGGGCGAACCAAGCAGGGGCGGCGTACATCAAGATTGGGCGTACGTACAATTTGTACACGCCCAACCTGACGCGCGCCGGGATGCGGGACGAGAGCACCGGTTTAAGGAGGTTGCGGGCGACCCTCCCCCGTGCGGCGACCGCGCGGACGTGTGGCCCCATCGTGAGCCGACGATCGATGGTGACACCCAGGTACTTGACCCGGGGCGACCACGCGATGTCGACTCCCTGCAGCTTTAAGGGTGGTGGGAGGCGCGCGGCTCTGGTAACCATCGCCTGCGTCTTACCCACGTTAACCGATAGCCGCCACTTCGACAGCCACTCGGGAAGTATATCGAGGGCGCGCTGCATTTTGACCGCCGCGTACTTCGCATTTAGCGAGGTGGTAATGTACGCGGCGTCGTCAGCATACAGCGCTAGCGTCGCATCGGGCGTAGTGGGGATGTCGTCGGTGTAACGTGAGTGGACATAAAATCGCTAAAAATGCTCTACTATTGTACTATTTTACATAGGCGCAAGTAGCGGCTGGGGTAATCTATTATACAGTTCAACATACCAATCACAGCCCTACTTGCTTGCGCCCCACTCTCGATCCGAGCGGTTTGCTTCCAAACCGGTTCAAACTGGTTCTGACTCGTCGAGAATGGAGCGCGATCGTACTTACTACTAACTTATGACTAGAAACTTATACACTATTATCTACACTATTTACAAATCCATATGAATATGCCGTTCTTCATTCATACGGGTGTGGGCGTCCTGCACAGTTACCGTGGCTAAACGCGCGTAGCAAACGGCAGCACAGCGAGCCTTCGGCTGCCGAGTGTTTCAACATCCATTGCTGATTTTTTTATTTTAGCTGTTTTATTTACATAAATGGAGTGCTGCGTATAGAGAATGTAATTTTAAATTGAAATAAAGGAATAGTAACTGAAAAAAAAAACGCTAAAAAATTAAAATTTTCCTGAGATTTTTTTCGGTGGAATATGATTCAAAATAAGGAGCTAAATGCAGCCTGTAAGTTTGCGGAGGGCTGTCCCTTACACCCGATATTTTCAAACAGATTCTCCTTCTGAATTGTTTACTTATTTTTTTTCATAATTATCCAAATAAATAAAGGTTATACTTTGGTATATGAGTTTCATTGTACTAATAAGTACCATCCGAAATAAATACGACTAAATATGGTTTTGGGAAGTCTGGATTTGTGCCCGGTAGATGGTAATAGACTCGCCCCCTATTACATGGGACTTAAACATAACTGGCGAAATGTGGGTGTACTACACCCACATTTCCACCGGTACATCTCTGCCTAATCCTTCGGGAAAACAAGGCGTGATGTTATGTTATGTTATGTGTGAATATAGTTTTGGCAAAAAGGTTTGCAACTCATGCCAAGTGAAAACGTCAAGGACGCCCCTTACCGCGATACGTTTGTTTTGATCGTGATAACGACACTGCCCTTACATTTTTTTCGTATCGTTTTGAAATATTGGCATACTTACATTGGTAGACAGGTGTTAACGACTTTTATTTTTTTCTTATCTGGTGGGGGACCTTAGTTAGTTCTAGGCAAGTTATATTTTATACTCATTCAGCGTGACATTGGTGGGTAACATACAGTAAGGTGCACTGGGGTAATTCCAAAAAAGGGTATATTCCGAAAATCCATAAAATTCTCTTCTTGGGGTAATTCCGAAATACAAAACTCATGATATTTTGTGTAAGGGGTAAATACGATTGAAAAAGAAATGTAAACCTTTGGTCAAAGTACAATAAAGTCGACGTTTAAATAATTTCGGAATAACCCCAAGATAGTTCGTAATTTCCCGTAAACCAAAAAATTATAATTCAAAAATTCAAAATGCTCTATCTAGTGAATCCAACTACATATTTATGAATCTAATATATCCATTGGTTAAATCTTTTCATTAAGTTAACCGAAGTCGCTTATTAATGGCAGTAAATATGAAACTACTTTACATAACTAACCGAAATGTAGACCTCTAGACATCTCGTAAAAATTCCCGTCGGAATTACCCCAGTACACCTTACACAATTTTGCATAAGTAACAAAATAAACAGACTTCCAAAAAGAACTGAAAATCGAAATATCACGATCACGTGACATTTCGATAGTTTATTTCAACCCCATACGTTTTTGACTTTTGAGCGATTGTAGAAATAGAATCGCTCCGAAGCGAATGCCATTTGTCTAAGCCCTCAGGTCTCGTACGCATGTTCGTGGATCGCTCAACCAAGAAGGCCCACTGATCTTTATTGTTACTTTCTATGCAAAGATGCACTTGCCATTTGCTCTAAATTAAAAGTAAAATCAAACAAGTACTTACGAATATCGCTTTCCAGAAGGATGAATAAATCCACAGTAAGTCATTGCCATATCGGTCTTACATTCTATGTTAATCTGCTCATTTTCTAGCGCCAAAATAGTTTCGAGACCCTTGACATAAAATACCCTGAAAGCTGTTAAAAATTAACTTCGAAAAAACCAGCACTTTGTAACGTCGTAATATTAAAATATTTATTTTATTACACCTGACTATAAATACCTTGTGTTTTAAAAGGAAAATACACTGTTATTAATATTAGAAACACGAAAAACAAATTGTATTTACACATTTTCAACTGTCAGCACAAAGCTGGGTTGACGACTAATATTGAAAAGCGTACCGATACCGACGCATGATAAAATCATCTACCCTCAACACTGTGATAATTGCATGTCAGAGGTCGCCGTTTACGTGCACTGACGATAACTTGAGACAAATACTAATGAATATAATTAATCTAAGTTTTAATTACACAAGTAAAAGTATTATTATCATGTCTCTATGTAAAGAATTGCGTGCTCTCTTAATTATTGACCGTCGGCGGCATTTGTATTAATGATAGCATACATATTACCATTAATGTGAGTTATTTGTGATATGTCATGTTAATTTTGGGATTCTTGTGGGCAGTGAAATATTTTATTATGATTGGGAACGAAAGGGTTAGCCATTACGAATGGTAATTTATGTTACTGTGATAAATAAAAGATGTTACGTATTGTTTACATCAAAATATCTTAACATTATTGAGGAATCGATCCTTTTGTGTAAAATTATTGCCCTATTATATTTTAGTACCTTGTTTGTGCGAGTTTTTCTGTAGGTACATTAACAAGGGTAGCTGTTAATTATACTAATATTTAATTAACTATTTTCAAGTGCTTTGAACATGGTATGGTATCTATCGTAGACCCAAGGCCGTAGGCAGAGGGGGGTTTGGGGTTCACCCCCCCACCCGAAATGGTAGGTACTCTATTTCGCTTGGGGATACTTTAAAATCAACTAAAGCAATACTCTACTTTGAATTGAATGAATTCCTGCAACATTCTCTTAATTCTCAAACATTTCTGCATAAATCCATAAAGTTACTTATAAAATGGACATATTGGCTTCAAGACACGAAAAAAAAGACTCGTGGGTTTTGGAAACATACCAAGAAATCCAACCCAAAGCCTGGTGTTCCTGTGAGTGTCGCTGGTGCAAGCACGCCCGGGGAGATTGCAAACCTGTTCAAGGAACATTTTAATTTACAACTACCCTCAAAGTCGGATATTGATGGTGTCATTGCTGAGGCTGTTGTTAGAGGTGCCTGCTCGCATTACAGCTAAGCAAATTAGTTTGATAATTAAAAATATGAGACGTGGATAATCACCCGGACATGACAGCCTTAGCATTGAGCATTTTGACCGCATCTCCCACGACTACTAGACTTATTGCTCAAGTTCTGTGTCCGACACTCTTACCTACCCACTGAGTTGATGCGAACGGTGGTGGTGCCAATATTGAAAAATAGAACTGGTGACGTCAGTGACAAAGAAAGTTACAGACCGATCTCGTTAGCGACTATAACGGCTAAAATACTTGACGGTATGTTTGAGGGACAACTTAGTAAACATTTAAAAATACACGATGCTCAGTTCGGCTTTAGGCCAACGTTATCGACAAGAGCTAGACCACCACCTCTTAAAGCAGTATTATTGTAATCTTACTTCAGCGTGGGAAAGAGATGGAGCTAGACGTCCTGTATAGCTCGCATCTCTTTCTCACACTGGAGTAACATTAAAATAATACTGCTTTAAGAGGTGGTGGTTGGCCCCCTGAATGTGCTATTTTGTCCCTCAAGCATACTGTCAGGTACTACACGGATAGAAACTCACCGGTACATGCGGAGTTTCTAGAACTTTCCAGGGCATTTGACCTGGTTAGGTATGACATATTGTGGTGTAAGATGCGCCATGCTGTCAGTAGGTATATTGTTATGTTCTCTGTGAGATGCGCGAAGCGGGAGTACCTGATGCTATAACAAATATGTTTCGGTATTGGTATAGCCACCAAGCTAATCAAGTAAAATGGGCCAATGAATTGTCAGGTTGGAGTGCGGGGTGAGACAGGGTGGTTTGACCTCGCCAGCGCTTTTCAACCTGTACGTGAACCAGCTGATTGTCGGGCTCAGTAGCACACACGTCGGCTATTCTATCGACGGTCTGTGTGTCAATAGTATTAGTTATGCAGACGACATGGTGTTGCCGAGTCCGTCAATTAGCGCTCTCAAGAAGCTGTTGGCGCTCTGCGAAGGCCATGCAGAAGCGCACGGTCTTATATATAATGTGAAGAAGAGCAAAATACTTGTATTCAGGGTAAAGCGTAGAGAGCCAGCGCATGTTCCACCGAAGAGTGTGTGAGTTTAAATACTTAGTGCATATAGTCACTGAGGACTTAAAAGACGATGCTGATATGGAAAGAGAACGGTGGGCGACGCCTGTCCGATGCAACATGTTGGCCCGCAGGTTTGCACGTTGTACAACACAAGTGAAAATAACTTTTTTTTTTTAAGGCTTTTTGCCAATCGTTATACACGTGTACTCTGTGGGTTCGACATACGCAAAGGGCACACAGCGCCCTCCGGGTTCAGTTTAATATTGCCTTCAAGATGTTGTTGGGGCTTCCAAGTTACTGCAGTGCATCAGAAATGTTTGCCGAAGCACATACTGATGGTTTCAACACCATACTTCGAAAAAGGATTTCATCCATGATGCGCAGAGTGTGTGGGAGCGTCAACAGCATTCCGGGGGTCATCAGTGATAAACCGTGTTGCACCATCATGGCGTATTGGGTACATGTACCCGGTACTGCGTCAGGTGAGTGCAACAGATATATGAATTAAAAAAAAAATATCTTACTAACATAGTATGTAAGTCTGTATCATACTAACACAATATGGATCAAGGTCTGAATTAGAGTATTTTTGTTTTATTTATATTCTCCATTATCCTAGTGGCCTTTAAATGGACGGCCCTGTTTGTCGTGATTGCAAAGTGGCGGAAAGAGAGAAACCGGGATTTATTGAACTTGATAATAATTAAACTCTTCATCAATTTGAACTCCGAGTTAGAAGGTCCGAGATCAGAAAATTATTTAAAAAAATATATGTTACGCAAAAATAACAAAAAGTACTGTATTATAAATCTGTACTTTTTATTTACCCTTTCTGAAATCAGCCGATTTATTCTGTAAACATCACACCGTGAGCACTTAGGTGAAGTGAGTTTGAAGTGAGCTCAATCAATCCCTAGTAGAGTAAGGTGGGATGACTTCACCTAAATGTTCACGGTGGGATCTTTCCAGAATAGCACCACTGATTCTTTATTTCTTCTAAAAAAAAGTTGGGAACTCTAAACCCCCCCAAAATGAATTCCTGGCTACGGCAGGAGTTACTAAATGGATGTTCAGACCCGGACCGCCAACCTATTTTTTACGGACCTTAAGCTAACAGTTTTATAAAATAAAACAATCTAAAAATATTGAAATAAAAATTTTGAGTTGTAGCTTTTTCGCAAGCCAAACTTCATTTCTTTTTATTTACTCAAGACTTGACATGATAGTAAAATTGATAGATCATAGGAAAAAATGAAATTTTTACACTAATATTAATTAAGTACTTACTTACTTAATAAAAAATATTCAGGTTTTTTTCCGTTTTATTTCCTAATTGATATCATTAATCTTTGTTACTAGCAATCCTCTACCAAACTGACCGCGACATCCATATTATTTTTAAAAACGGCCCCCCAATGAAACTATTTACTGATCCCTGATCTATGGTATGTATATATACCTAATGTATGTAAGTATATTTTGGTTTTCTGAATGATTATAGCGCACAAAAAAACAGCGTAAAACAAATAATTTTAGTAAAAAATAAATAAACATAGTACCTAGATGAAAAAACATTCTAAAAAAAAAAGGCAAAAATAAACTAAATCTCGGGAACATTTTTATTTCTTACAAGTATTTTTTTTTAATAATTTTAATTAACAGTATTTACAAAAAATTTGAAGCATCATTTCCTCCTATTTCTGTTAGGTCTACTTCTTTCTGGCTTCTTGTCAGCAGCCAGTTCTTCCTGAAGTTTCTTTAACATCTGCGGTGTAATTAGGCCCTGTAAATAAAATAAACATTTTCATAGTCGTTGTTGAAGCCCAAGTTTGGGCGTATTGGCTACATCAATATTCTGGTCAATTCGCCCAATTCAATCTCATCTGATGGACAGACGATCATATGCGTTCTCCCTAAGGATGGATATCTATTGTAAACTAGCGGACCCGACAGACGTTGTCCTGTCCAGATTTCATTAATTCATACAAAAATCCCATACAAAAAAGGACGTTCATTTTTTTCCGAATTTTATATTTTTTGGGAAATTTTTCTAATTAATCTTTCCATAAAAACCTAATTCGGAACTTAAAAAAAAAATCAAATCGGTCGAGTCGTTCTCAAGTGATGCGCTTACCAACGAACAGCATTTCATTTTTATTTACATAAACTAGAAGGTGTCCAAGAAGTTTTCATAGTTTGTATGTGTTCTGACCGCTTTGGGTTTTTTGTATTTTTCTCTGTAATGTTTTTTATGTGAGTTTTTCAGCCGGTTTCTGGAACGAAAATTATCCATGCTTCAAAATTAAACGCAAGTCAAGTGATGCGATCGGCTGTTGATGTCAACCAATCATAGCAGGTTATGCGCGCTTGCTACCTAATTTTTGCGTCGATTTTCGTACCAGAAACCGGGCCATGTTCTAATTTAATAAAGCAATATGTACTAAAAGAAACCTTAATCAATATTTTTTGCATAATTCACATAATATCCTTTAACTTTGCTTACCTTGGCAACGAGCACGTCTGATAGTCTAGATTTAGAGTCATCAACTTTGGCCTTTGTGTGTAAGCCAAAAGAGCCACCGCGGGCCGCTCTTTTTTGGCTTAATGCTTGAATTTGTGGATCGTCACGCAGTACTTGCTCCGAGTTTCTTAGCAACCTGAAGAATTAATTGTTTTTGTAACTAATATTATAAAGGCAAGCAACGCTCTCTCAGCACTTTCGTACATTTCCTATGAACCAACGCAAACTACGGGCGAGCCACACCGCACTTTTGTATAAAAATTCGTTGCGCTGCGGCCCGTTGCGGCTGTAATGTGCGATTGGCTTAAGAAGAAAAGAAAAAGTTAATATGCGAAACCATAAGAAGTTGGATGATATAATAGGCCGTAAATGCTGAGTTTGAAACATGAGTGTAATATCAGAACCCATAGCTCAGAAATATTTCGTCAGTTATCATAAAAAAATGTCTGCTTTTCCATACAAGTTGACCGTGAAGTCATTGCACTTTTGTATGAAACAGCAGTTTTTTTTATTTTTTTTGAAAGCCGACGATAAATTTCTGAGCTGTGTCTGCTAAAGTCATGGTAACAATTTGCGCGTCCATGTCCCTTACATCCTGTATAGTTTACTTAGAGTTTCCTCTAAAGTTTATTGCAGATTTTTGAAGATCAAGCATATAATTATTATACCTGGTAATTTGGAATATTCCTTGCTGAATGATAGTGTCTAATTCAACTTCCATACTGCGCACCTGTGCGACGTCCGGGAACATATCAGGAAATCGATAACTGTAAACAAAAGTAAAAGGGTTAAATGATGATGATGAATGAAATGAATGAATGAATGATTATACAACAACTATCACATTCTTACAAGTAGAAACAACAACTGTCCGGCTTCTTGGGTTCTAAGATTAATTTTATTTTGAATGGTTATTCATTCGAAAAAGTTATCTATTCAAGGGAATTTCTTCCTTAACGCCCTATGCGATTTATTTCTTAAAGCCTAATGAAGCGTATGGAAACGTTGCGGGGTGATTAGTTCACTTTTGACATCTTACGTCCAAATTTAAGCATGATTTGTCTCGTCGTTATCAATGCCTGGACGTAATCGATGTAAGTAAGCAGAATAGTACAATAAAAAGAAAATTTATAGTTATAAGCTTCGAAAGATCCGTATTTCAACACTGATTTTGGGCAAACGCAACTTTGGGCGTAAATAAATAACAAAAGCAATATGAAAGTTCCAAAACAAAATTCGTACCGGCATAGTGTAATTATTCAAGAGTGCGAGAGAGTTTATTTTAAATTAATATGTTTAGTAGCATTTTCACAATAAAGGTCTGCTCATTTCGTTTTTCGGTATAAATCATCGCTTCTCTCGCTTACTTACGCTCTCGCTCTCTATGGGCGAGACAGCATGCGTTTTAGCCACGCCCACGAACGAGTTCTAGCCGTCAATTAAAAATTAGATAACATCGATTAGATGAACTCCAGTTAAGAAACATTCGAAAGTAGAGTGTTTTTACTCAATTTTCTCATTTGAAACCGTCTTAATGAAATGACACAAACCTCAACCATAAATAAAGCTCTAAGACATCGAACACGGCCTCCAGATGCACCAGGTCCATGATGGTCTTAGGGTGCGGCACCGGCCACTCCACCGCGTTGCACATCCAGTGCTTCGTTATAGGCTCGTTGCGACTGTATTGTCGAACCATCTGAGGATACGGATTTATTTGATCACAATCAGTTACCTGCTATTAAAACCAACCAAAAAAAAAATGGCAGTAAAATTTTATGTAAGTATAAATTATTGATGACTACAAAAGACAAATTCACAGTAAGCTTCATAATAATAATTATAATTATTGTGCCGATAGTCGTGACGGCCAATGAGTCTCGGCCAACATCTGAGGAGGCTATCGTTAAGCAGCTGAATCAAGGGCTTGATCCAGAAAGCGGGTAGTTCTCGATACGGCACGTATCGTTAGGAGGTCCCTCTCTCAGGAGCCCTGACCACCGGTAGCTTGGACCCTATACCCGATACCAGTGGACTATTATTTTTTTATATTTTTTTATGTTTTTTTTTAAATATTTATAAATATAAATTATATGTATAAAATGTAATTATAATTACAATATAATAATAATAATTATTATAATATGATGAACATTCCACTTTTATCCTTACTATTTCCGACCAAAAACACCAAAAACCAGCGCCCATGTTGCATATACATATAGCAAGTTATCCAATAAGCAAAGTAATGCACCATGATTGTATTGAACGTAAAAAATATAAACCAGAATCAAAGCATCTTCTTCTAAGGGCTGATTTTTCAATCGTCAGATAACTTACCTGAGGAATAAATATGGCGGTTTGACACATTTTCTATACAAAAGCTGTCAAAACGTCAAACATATTCCCCAGATAAAAGTTATCTGACGATTGAAAAATCAGCCCTAAGTCTTTTGATACAGTTTTAGTTGCACATGAATTATAGCAAGTCGCCTACTTTGCACAGTTGAATGAACTTCGTAATTACATTCAACTACGCAAAACGTCTAGTAATCCAAATTCCTCACATACCTTAAGGAATGTAGCACAAACAAACGGGAGCTTGTTATTGATAGGCGCACAACAGAACACGTATCGAGCGCGCAGAGGTAGAGGCACATGTTGTATCATCTCCGCTAGGAACTTGAACCCTTCCGTGTTGCACATGAAGTACAGTGACACGTCAACGGTGCACAGGTGGACGAATATATCCTGGAAATAAAATGGCGATGCATGTTTGGATACCGAGATTAAAATAAATAAGTATATGTCTGCCTCTGTCTAAATTCGAAAATCAGACGACTGCTTGTTTAAGCCTCAAGTTCAAAATCCAGTCAGACATACGTTATTACGTTTTTACATTTCAAAAGACAGTTCTGGTCCTGCAAGATTTATGAAAATACGAAAATTATAATCGAGTGACAATGGGTTAAAACACATTTTTTACTTAATTAACTCATCTCAAAAACAGATCATAATGCTTATTTAGCCGAGTTTATTAGAGACACAATAGAAATGTATTTTTAATAATAACCTAAGAAGAATATTATTGATTAGTTCGCCAATTGATAACATTTTTCAAAAAAGCATCTTTTCATTTAACGTTCTTAAAAAATTGTTCCCATGTCAGCGAGAGAGGTGACAAAATGCGTGCCCTCTTAAGAACCTATTTCTTTTTAATAAAGAATTAAAAAAAAAAACAGTTATGCTGACTTACCATTAGACTACTAAGGGTGGCATGAGGTAAATGATAAGCGTACAGTTCCATTTGTTCAGCGGTCGGGTGCAACCCTGCTTGTGCGACTGGGTCGGGCGACTTCGATAGCAATAGTTTTAACGTGGCTAAGTCTTCAGGCCTGTATGACGTCACGTAACCAGTCTCCCAAGCACTGCCGTAGCGCCCTGCACGACCTAATATTCAAAAGTTATTTGTTTTTATCAAAGCTGAGTAATAATAATAAAAAAGTATAATATTATAATAGCTATATCTGCAGGTAACCTGTGTGATGTGGAATTAAGGAGCGCTCTGAAGGATGCAATTCGTGAGTACCGATTCACGTCACCTGACCTTAGACCACGGCTACCACGTTTGCCCATGAATAAAAAAAACAGAGCACTGGTGTGTGCCCTGGATGCTCTGTTACTAATATTTATTGAAAGCAGCGCACACCTTTGCGATACACACTCAATCTTATATTGCACGGCTGTTGCGGCATGTCGTATAGCTCGTGTCAAAATTCCAAACACTGACCGAGCTGTACGGCCGAAACCCGTCGCACCAGCCTGGCAGTGCAGGATTGAACGTCGTATTAACGAGGCCAGGGTACTCATCGGGAAGCTGATCTGCTTCAGGGAGGGCAATACACGGCCAAGGGCGATGCGCTTTGTGAGGCGGGCGTTCTCGGGAACTAGTATTAGTCCTCGAGAATATGTATCCCGTATCACAGAGCGCATCGACTTTCTGAAGTTCGCGGATCGGTACACTCAGAACCGCATGTTCCAGAGTGATGACAGGTGGGTATACAGACCGACCCATTCCCACTCAAGGTGTGACTGACGTGCGTCTACCGGATAATGTGGCCATGAGTGCTTTTTGGCGAAACATTTGGTCGGTGCCCGTCAGTCACACTAGGTGATTGGATGCGTGTTGTTGAACAGGCGTGTGATTCAATACCAGACATGGAGGCTGTTATCATTAGTCCTCAGGATGTAGCCTGTGCAGTCCGTCCGTTACCTAACTGGAAATCTCCAGGACCGGACGGACTGCACAATTTCTGGATTAAATGGCTACAAAGGTCACACGCCAGCTTAGCCTCGTAATTTCAGTCATCTTTAAAGACTGGGTCGCTACCGCTGTTCTTTACGACAGGAGTTACCCACCGGCTCCATAAATCGGGTAGTACTGCGGAATCTAAAAACTATAGACCAATTACATGTTTACCGACGGTCTATAAAGTTCTTACATCCATTCTTAGAGTAAAAATTGCACACCATATTGATAGTAACTCAATTATGTCTGTGTCTCAGAATGGGTATAAGACTGAGTCCCGCGGTACTAAGGAGCTGCTACATATAGACATGACCATAACCAACAGATTCGTAGATTCCGGAAGGATCTGTCGACATGTTGGATAGATTATAAGGCCTATGACTCGGTGCCACATACATGGCTCATTAGCGTGCTGGAGTTGTACAAAATAGACGCAACTCTACGTACCTTCTTGATGTCATGTATGGAACAGTGGAGGACTGTCCTTCTCTATCCAGGATGTCGATAGATCCGGGGATCATTGAACCATCAAGATTGAGCGCGGAATATTTCAGGGCGATAGTTTGAGTCCGCTTTGGTTTTCCTTAGCCTTGAATCCTCTAAACACACTGCTGGAGGATTCAGGTCTAGGCTATCGGTTGAGAAAAGGTGGTCAGGTGATATCTCACCTCCTTTACACGGAAGACTCTGCCCCCAATAATTTGCGACTGATGGAGCTACTGAAGGTAACAGAAAGCTTCAGTAGCGACAAATGTGCAGTCATGAGTGTAAAGCAAGGGGAGATTATGGAATCCGTGGGTACCCAACTCTCGGATTCCATACACCTTAGATCCCTCGCCTCAACCGAAACCTACAAATATTTGGGTATGTCGGAAGCGTTGGGCATCAATGTTACTGACATGAAGCAATCGTTAATGGAGCGCTTCTTTGGCCGCCTGAACCCACTAATAGTCTTCTATCAGGTGGAAACAAGGTGCGTGCCTTCAACGGTTGGGTCATGCCGGTTTTGATGTACTCTTTCGGCATACTCAAATGGACTCGGACCGAACTCGATGCCCTGGATAGGAGGGTCCGTACGCCGCTGCTGACTGCATATTAATATCGAATGCATCACCCACGGTCATCTGTAATGAGACTGTATATCCCGCGAAAGTGAGGTGGTTAAGGCTTTTTACGCTAAGACCCTCCACAACCGCGAGATATGCAGTCACAGGGAATATTTCCTAGAAGCCAACGTGGGGATGCATCGAGATGTGATCGCGGTGGACAAGGGCCTAACCCCGCTCTCCTTGGCGAAAGAGAACTGGCGCAAACCTGCAGTACTTGATACTAAAAATCGCAAGGAAGTATGGCAAGGCAAAGAGCTTCACGGACGCCTTTTCCGAGCACTCCATGGGCTTGATGTAGACTTTTTGACGTCTGTATCCTAGCTGCGTTTCGGCGACCTCTGCCTTCCGGGAAACCGAAAGTTTTGTGTGCTATTATGGATGAAGTTATCATGACGAATAATTACCGGAAATACATTGTCAAGGACGGTACGGTTGACATCTGTCGGGCATGCCACCGTCCCGGTGAATCAATCCGACATATTGTTTCCGGTTGTTCTCGTCTTGCTAACGGCGAGTACTTGCACAGACACAATCTAGTGGCTAGGATTGTCCACCAGCAACTTGCCTTGCAGTATAACCTTGTGGAGTCCGAAATACCATACTACAGGTATGTGTCCGACCCAGTTCTCGAGAATGGTCATGCCACATTGTACTGGTATCGATCCATCATTACTGACGGGACTATTGTTGCCAATAAGCCTGTTATAGTGGTGGTAGATCAAGTAGAGCGGCGCGCAATGCTTGTTGACATAACGGTCCCGCATGGCGGGAACCTCGGGAAAGCCGAGAAAGATAAACAAATCAAGTATCTTGACTTGGCTCGCGAGGTTCTCGACATGTGGGATATGGAGTCAGCGATCATTGTGCCGATAGTCGTAACAGCCAATGGCTTAATAGCCAAGAGCCTCGACCAAAACTTGAGGAGGCTCTCGTTGAGCAACTGGATTAAGGGCTTGATTCAGAAAGCAGTACTCCGCGTTGTTAGGAGGTTCCTCTCTCTGGAGCCCTGACCGCCGGAAGCTTGGCCCTGTTCCCAATAGCGGTGGACTACTATTTACTATATTTTAAATGTTTTTATATTCTAATATTTATAAATATTATTCGAGAAACGAGATTATTCGAACCGAGCGTGACGTCCCGGCGCGGCGGTGGTGTACGGTGGAAACCCGGCCATAGTAAACGTATGTATCGCTACTTCGGCGCCGTCATTTCGTTCCCGCTGACGTGCCGTTGACGGTGGCGGTGGACATTCAACCTACATATTGAAACTCCGTACTACGCTAGTGCGGTCGACTGTACAACATTGACTTTTGGAAAAGTTCGCTGTGTAGTTATCTCCGGCACTCATATACATATGTTTGTAATTGTTATAGTAGTAAATAGATTATTCTTTGTAAGTTTGCTTACAGGTCATTTATTTTTATATTTTTAGATTGTTATAACATCGCCTTGGGTCAATCTGTGAAGGTGTTATAATTGTGGTTTAAATAAATAAAAAAAAAAAAAAAAAAATATGAGTCCCTGAAGCCCGATAAACCAAATTGAAGCTCGACTTGACTTATTGCAAAATGATTGCTCTATTTTTTAGGGTACTGTACGTCCGAACGAAAAATCAGAACCCATCAAGGATCACTCGTGTGTCTGTTTGTCTGTCACAGCTATTTTGCTCCGAATCTAATGGACCGATTAAGTTGAAAATTTACCAAAGTAAACATATGAAATGCGTGGTCCGACACGCACTTGGCCAGTTTTTTTTAATTTTTATTTAAGCCTAAACTTTCGAGTCATTTATTGTATTTGGAGCTTTATTTCGACTGACGTAAAGTTATACATAATTGACAACTTAAGACTCGCTTATAAAGTCAGTTTTTGTATTAAGAACTATATACGCCGGAATAAAGTTCAAAATACAATAACTGGCTCGATGGATTGGGTTTGGAGTTTAGGACAGTTAAAATGTTTTTGTAATGAGTCGGTAAGTACTTATGAAGTGCATTAGCACGGTCAGAAGGTCAAAATTAAATATATATAGTCGCAATGAAAGTCAGCACATTTCACTTACCAGCGATTTGCAATGCTTGAGATATACTAATTAAATCCATTTCTTTATCTCCGTCTACATTCACTATTGGCTTTATTAACGAATAGAATATTATTCTTCTTATACTCCTAAAATAATATAAATATTTTTATAATAAAATTAAATGATGTTTTATAACTGCAAGTGAAAACGAAAATAGAATGCAAGAGCTTGCCAGATTGCACTAATATGATGCTGTGAATGGCATCTTTGAATTTCATTTATATTTTTGTTGAAAGGAAACACGATTTGGCTATGATTCAAGGTAATCAGATGATAAACAACTTACAAATTGATACCAAGTCCTATAGCGTCCGTGGCGACCATGACTTTACACGAGCTGTCGGGGTCATTGAACTTATTGGCCTGAGCCAGTTTCGTGCCAGGCGGTAGACTACCGTATATCACAGCTACTTCTTGGCCCCTGAAACAATTAAAATCCCGCCGCGTTATTTTTACGTCCGTTCGAACATCGGCTAAAACCCAATGCTAAAATCTCCTGTGTGATTAAAGCCTGGTTTACATGTGACGATTTAATTGTCTATGACAATACGATAAAATACGACGACGACGACGACGATTGAATATGATTTAATGTTTAAGTTGCAGTAACATTATAAGTAGCACCGTCTAAAGTGTTTAGACGATGCAAGTAATTTTTTGCCTCAATTTTATTGTATGCCATAGGCAATAAACTTGCATCGTGTAAATGGTGTTTAATGCATACTTGTCGATTTACAGATGTTCTAAGTTTGTACAATACAAAACGATTTACGAAAGATATTTTTTTTTTACCCAGATTACAGTTATGAACAGTTTCACCATTAAACGACATGTACTACTACAATCAAATTGAGAGCCTACATGCAACTCATCAAAACAAAATAAGTACCTACATCGATTAATTCATTCATAGAATTTATACAGGGTGTAAGGGACAGCCCTCCGCAGACTGATGAATTCAGTACATCATACTAAGATGACCGATATATGAAATTATTTCACGCTTATGGGAATCCAATAAACATGATTTGTGTTATTACCTTACACGCAATGTATCGTTACCGTGGCAAAACGCGCGTAGTGAACGGCAGCGCAGCGAGCCTTCGGCCGCCGAGTATTTCAACATCTATTGCTGATTTTTTTTATTTTAGCTGTTTTATTTACATACATGGAGTGCTTCGTACAGATAATGTAATTTTACATTGAAATAAAGGTATAGTAACTGAAAATACGAGAAAAAAAAAACAAAATTTTCCTGAGAATATTTCCGGTGGAATATAAAATAAGGAGCTGAATGCACCCTGTTAGTTTGCGGAGGGCTGTCCCTTACACTCTGTATATAGATATAGATAGTAACTATCACAACATACATCATACCGCAGGTATTGTGATTTTAAGTCTATGTAAGTGTATGTTTTTTTTTGTGCAATATAAGCAGTTTGGGACAAATAGTGCGACAGGTTCGGACGGAACTCGACTTCTTTCTTGTTCGCCATCGCAAGTTCCTTTAGCTATTTATTGCAGCTTCAACAGTAACTTCATGTTTTGGGGATCTACGTCTTTGTTATGCAAGAATTAAGCAAAGGCAAACCACACCACTGAACCAGAAGTTTCACTTGTTCCGACTGTTAAGAAAATAATTAACTTGATTTCCGTTATTTAGGAATTTAACAGCAACGCACTATACATAGACTTTTAAAACCACGTTCCTACCTAAAACACTTTAGTAATTGGATACCTGCCTCAACATGGGACTGACCTCTGTTCAATAGCTCGACTTACACTGTAAATGTCGTTTTTATTGAAACACACTATACAGTCGCCTGGTTTCACGTTATCCAGCGATCCGAGCGGTGTATCTTCTACTTTCAGTTCCGTTAGTCTTTTATAATTGCGTACCTGCGGACGAAAAAAAAAAGGCAAGTTTTCATTCATAAAGTTCAAAACCCTAGCAACTAAGTTGCCCATAACAAACACGGAGAAAACTGGGCCTGCAGTCTCGACATAGATAGCGATCGCTATCAAAATAAAATATTCAAAATGCAACATCCCAACCGTCCGTTTTTGACCGTCTAGGGACCCCATTAGGACTGCGACCGAATTTGGTTGTAAAGCGATCGCTATCTATTCGAAATGCAGGCCCTGGACTAGTTCCAAGATTATTTTGTGACGTAGTACTGCATTATTTGTTTATTCTTCTAGAGCTCGCAATAATCATTTTCAATTTGGACTTTTACCAATTATTGAGGAAATCATTGCATTGTCATGCACACCTCAATTTGATCATATTTATTTCAGTCTTACTTTCAGAAAGAAATCGGGATTGGTTGCAGAGAAATGCCACAATGCAAAGACGTAGAACAAAAGTTACAGTACACAAAACAGAAAAGCCACAGTGCACAGAGCATAACAAAAGCTATACAGCACAGTACCCCATTTTGTTTGTCTAAGCTTGTGCTTAAATAAAAAAGTAGACAAGCTAAGATATAATATGTACAAGTTAAAATATAATATAATATGTACTTCTAATTCTTCACCAGTAGTGTTACATATTTCTTCGATGAGGTTTTTAGCACCTGCTTCTCCGCACAAATGTATTTCATCAGCTTGTAGTCCTACAAATTAAACAAATAATATTATCTTTTATTTCCACAGGTTTAAGGTGCATTTTAGTTTACTCCTATATTTTTATTGTTTTTACCTAATATCGCTCTTGTCCACGCCCATCCTCTGCCCCTATCACCAATCATTTGGATTTCATCAATAATTGCTACTTCATCTGTTGACAACAAAACAAAAAAAAAATGTAAATGGAACAAATTAATAAATAAAATGTGTCGGAAATATGATTTGAAAATAACGTGAACTTAGCGACAGATTACAGGGCAACTAATATTTTAATATGCTGTGCTATTTAGTATTTAGCATATCTATCCAGAGAGTAGCAATATAGCAGGGCTACTTGCAGTCAAGCAGACCTGCCAAAGTGATCGTCAACTTTCTCTGTTACACATGGCCCATGTGCCAAAAAAAGGACTGCTAGATAGATTAATGGCCAGTTTCTGGACCGAAAATTATTGCAAAATTAATGTAACAAATAGTCAAGCGCGCATAAGCTGCTGTGATTGGTTGAAAGATAGATAGAATAATCTTTATTATGTACACCATAAAAATTACAGACATAAATCTATAAATTTTACATAGGGTGACACAATGAGCTGTCTTATCGCTAAAAGTGATCTTTTACAGACAACCTTTGGATGGATTAAAGGGAGAAGGGGAGACAATACTGTAGGTACTCAGTGGTGTACCAGTTACATATACAATAAATACATACATACATATATAAATAATAATAAACATGAAACGTGAGCAAGGAACTTAATGTAATGATGGTGTTTAAGGAGAGAGGCAGTGTTTTGAAAGATTTATCAACAGCCAATCACATCACTTGACTTGCGTTTAATTTAAACGCATCTATAATTTTAGTTCCAGAAACTGGGTTAAGCCATTAAGGTAAACAGTAGGGGAACATACCATACCGCTGTTAAACCCGCGATGGTTTGTGCAGTGATGGTGGATGGTTTGTTGTTTAAGGGTTCAACAAATATTTATACTGTTTTATTGATTAATAAAAAAATAGAAACACTGACAGCCATAAGAGTGGAAATGGATTAAATCTTCTACTGATGTCTCAGGTCTACTTCTGTCAAGATAGTAATGACATTCCAAATGCATTTAATAATATCAAATAATAACTCACATCTATTATTAAGTGACGTCATTTCAACTGTGCAAGCGACATGATTAGAAGGCATTAGTTCTGTAGCGCTTAATTCTAAGGTGTGGTTTTCATCCGGTGTGTCTATCTTTCTATCATCTGGACTTGTTACCGACGAGGACAATGATGCGTGTCGCCTTTCTTCACCTGTAATAAGGTCACATGGTGTGCCCTGTTGATAAAGAAATCTTTATAGAACATGTTACACAGACAATAACTAAACACAGGCAGACATTGGGGACGACGCACATCTACCGAAGCGCAGCGCGGTATTCCCTGCCTAAAAATATCAACATTGTGTTTCTTAAAATAAAGTCGAAAACAAACTGCGTACTTCTGTCTGCTTTGATGCCAATAATATTATAAAGGAAACATACTCTACGTTCGTACTGAGCGACGCGGCGTTCAGATATCGTTGCGTTGTTATTACAAATGTACTAATATATAGGTGTATAGTAGTTTGCAACTACGATTGCGATAGATAATACGGATCGTATGATACAGAAAGAGAGAGCTGTCGACTAAAACAAATTACAACAATTGTCTGAATTTGTCTGCAACAATTTTCGCACGCTAGTACGATATCTACCTCTTTATTTACATGTTGTAATAACATAGTTTGATGCTCTCTCGGACTAATGTAGGTTTTTTTTTTAATTTTCTACTTTATTTTAACTATAGCAAGGTTGATATTTGTTTGCCAATGACGACAGCGATGCGCAGCGCTTCGCAGGTCTGCGCCGGCCCTTAGCATTTTTATAAAACTCTTAATAACTCTTTGGTTTGTTTCTGATATTATTTTTGGTAATATCTAGCTCATAGCACAAATTGTGATATTGTGAACAACTGCAATTAAGCTAAACAGCTTAATTGCAGTCGTTCACAAAATCACTGGTAATGGGAGTAATCTTTAAAAAACAAAAGAATACGAAGTGTTAAGCTAAGCGAACAGCACAGAATGATAATTATTATTAATTATTAAATTACTTACATGTTTATTGGATTTATGGTAAATTTCAGTAGCTAACAGTTTCAATGGGCCACAGTAAACACCAGTTTTTGCACTTAGGAATCTCTCCAGTGCATGATAAGTCTTGCCTGAGTTTGTTGGACCTGCATGAAATACTATTTTTCTGTTTATGGCTCTTGCTTCAGGATACCTGCAGAACATTTATTATTTTGTACAGTACCGTTTTTTTGCTCTTCGTATTGCAAACTTTTGTAAAAAATTTTTTTTTTTGCCTATTATCAACACATATGAATAAAAGAACAAGGTATGTTTGCAAGATGTTCATACAGCTCAAACCGTTTAAGATGGAAACTTAAATTTTGGACAGTAGTTGTAGTTAAAAACGAAGGGTTGTACTAAGAAATGATTTTGCGAAAATCGGCCCTTAAAGGGGTGCAAAGGGTCTTCGTTTGTATGAAAAATACCTTGGGTTTATAAGCTTGAAACCTGGCGCGAATACATCTAAGTAAATGAAAAAGTTACACTTTATTATTTTTTCACAACTACCAATAGGGGTTTAGGGGTTGTTAAAGTATGTATGGAAGAATCTTAACGCATGGTCCAATAAATTTGAAATAAGAATTACGTATTTGTGGATTAAACCCCTGTGTGCAAATCAAATTTTTTATGGGAGGTTTTTACTGATTGCTTCTAAATACTTCTTTAGGTAAATAACTAGCTGTGCCCCGCAACTTAGTTCGCGTGGAGGTCGTAAGATACACAATATACTAAAATAACAGCCACATTTTATTCCTCCCTCGTCCCCCGAGCCGCCGTGCATCGCCCTCTCGCACTATTACTTCATTTTCGCTTAGCGTTCTGTCAGATTTATTTTCTTTTTGCTCCCTAAGGGTCGTAGCGTGGTGTTAAATAGCTTATAACTATCCTCGAGAATTGGGCTACAAAATGCAAAAAGAATTTTTCAAATCCGACTTTTTGTTCAGAATTTCATAGGTTTTGATTTTTTGCGCAGAACCCTAATTATTTTTCTAAAATAAAAGCCTAAGTTACTCCCCGTAACATCAGCTATCTGCCAGTGCAAGTCCCGTCAAAATCGGTCCAGCCGTTTCGGAGTTTAGCCGGAACAAACAGACAGACAGACAAACATTTTAAAAATTTCTTTTATGTTATAAGTATCATATATCATTTCTTATGCATTCAGTAAAAAGTTGTTATTTTGACATTACAAACAGACATTTCAATTTTATTTATTTGTATACATATAGATGTATAGATAAAGACTATAATGATTAACTTTCCAAAACTATCCTTTAAGGGGTGGTAGTTCGTAAGGGAAAGAATGAAATCCACGGCGACGAAGTCGTGGGCGAAGGGCTAGTATTATTATACAGCTTGTGATTGCTCCTCCATTAAAGTCGAAAATCAAGAGTTGAAGTTGAAAGCCTTGCCACCAAAAACATTGCCTGACCTTGGGATTAACCTCCTTCATTTTAAAACAATACTATTTTTGTTTAAAAGTTTAATTACAAACAAGATAAATATGTTCTGATAACACAAAAGTTATTCATTACCAAAACAAGCATTGTCAATAAACTGATAATTATGACAACAAGTTAGTTTGAGTACCTATTCAAAACAGTCTTCAAATAATGCACTTTTAAAAAGGTAATGTGCACTGTCTTATCACTGTTATTACTATTCACATCAAAAAATAGTATGTATCTCTAACACCATTCCATTGCCAGAATCATCTTACAGTCTATCTAGATTTAGTATAATTAACCTGTCAAACGATCACCTACTAGAAGCCGTTTGCATGTACGCACTTAACGGTTTTCACGATTGTATTTATTGTTGTTTTGAGTGTATTTTTCTTATGAACAATTGCTTGTTCATACAACATTTGTCGGGTTAAAACTGTTTTTAGTTTGAATACAATACAAACAATATTGTTATTTTCATAGAGGATGCTATGGGGAATAGTGGTATGTTTTTTTATTGAAGTAGGAGGCAGTAACAATTTCAACATGTTGGGCATAAGTCTCAAAAGATAGAGGTTTGGAAGGAGAAAGAAGAAGCCTTTAACCAACACTGGGACATAAAAAGAAAGAAACAAGAGAGCAGTTTTTAAGTTGTGATACAGCTTAAACCCTTCTGGAACACTGAACAAGACACAATAGAAGTTTTATTGTTACAACGCCTAGGGTGTTTAGTGTTCCGCAAAGTGTTAAGAAATACACTTTGGGATGTCTACATGTATATTCTGTATACATTATCTAAGATAAAAAAATAACAAAACATTGTTAAATAAAAAAATAAATAAAACCAGATGAAGACACCATTTTGTTTTCGTAAGAAACATCCCATCATTCCCTATTTTAATTTTTAATGCTATCCATTACAAAGAAAAGTAAGCGTGTTCCTTATAAAGATTATGCAAATAAAAATGTTGACTACAAACCAGTTAGCAGGTGTTCTTAGGTCAGAGATCTTTTTCAGGTCATCTAAACAGTCTAGATGCGGAAATGCCTGTCTTGCATGTTTCAGGAAGTAAGGAAACAAATCATCTACATGTCCTGCTCCTGAAACCAAAAAAATAAAATGTTTGTTTTTAGTTTTTCATGTTCGCAGAATGAATAAAATGCGATTGCTTTATTATAGGTATTTCTATGTATATTAATGTTTACTGTCATACACTTAAAAAATAAACTTAGAAATAATGTTCTATGAAATTTGAAAAATAATGGGAAAAACAGATGATTCCCACCTTGTATAATATCACTTATTATTATATGTAAGTCAGGCGGCAAATCGTGTTCCAAGCAATGCCTCCTGAACGACAGAAAAGCCTGATGCAATAGCTGGTCATCTAACCCATTGGTTGAAGCCAAATCTCTGACCTCTGGTTTCTGATAGAATTTGTTAAGAATCTTAAGAAGATCCTGCTTCTTTAGACGTCCTGTGATTTCGGCTCCAACGTTTATGTCATCAGGATTGGGTTTCACTGGTACAGGAACAAATAAGGCTGAAGGAGCACTTTTGTCGTGTTTCTTCGTTCGTAGAAAAATATAACCTATATTGTGACCACCTTTTCGCGTACATAGCGCATTATTTCTAAAAATAGGAGGAACACATGGTTGTACTTTATCTGCACAGTAAAGTGAGAGTATCCGCGTAAACCCTTTGTACATATTGATCAGGAAACAAAAAATAAATTAACTAAAAATTTTATATCCCCAGCTGTCATTCCCGTTGTTATTTTTTTTCTTAGTTTCCTCGGTGTAAATAGAGTTTACTCAATTGGGGAACGCTTCTTTTAAGCAAAGAAAAGCAGTCAACGTCCTTAGTATATACTTCCATAGACTACTTATTGAACTGAAATGTTCCTGAGTTTCAAGAAGTCGGGTGGTACAATAGCATAAACTACTATTATATGGTGGCCAAGCCACCAAGCCCAAGCCAAGGCTAGGGGGATGGTGGGAAGGCCAAGCTCAAGTTAGTTTTCATGCAAACAAGAAAATGGTAAAGTATTAGGAACTATTATTAAAAACTTGTGACTTATATCTGTGATATTCGTCGGAACGTCTAACACTATTTTGTGATATTGGCCCATGGGTTGCTCTATTTTTTCTCGCTGCTTTACCTTTCCTTTTTCTGTGGTGTGACGTGACGTGAGTGCAGGACGGACACGACGACGACTTGATCGTATTAATTTTCGGCTGCAAGAGCTATCCCGTGCGTTGATCACGTTTCACATGATAGAGTTCACAAAATATATGATAACAGACCACTATATCCCAGGCATTGTGACTTAGTATAGCATACTAACAAAATGGGGAAGGCTAAAAAGGGGAAGAAGAACTCGACAGTGGATGAGGGGTGAGTTTCGTAAATGGCATATGTTTTCACTATATTTTGCCAATTTTCTTCCGAGATTTCAAACTGTTTGTTTCATTGCAGCGACAGTGATGTAGAAACTACAAATATCGATAATGTTAAACCGGCTCAAAAGGGAAAGAAGTAAGTGGTTATAGGTTAACCAGTCACTATTTTTGAGTTATAAATTGTGTGAATTCATGTGGTGTTTATGTTTTTTTATTGTTGATAATTACAACGCTGACACGCGTACATACTGTGGTAATTTTTCTCCTGTTATTTGTCATGGCAAATAATTTAAATATTCTACTGAAATGTTATTTTTTCCAACACCCAATAAACAGTTATTTGATTGCTTTGCTAATGCTGTTGTCAAAATTATCCACTCAAAAATCTCTGCACAAATTGTTTACAAAACAAAATACATATACATAATACCAAAAGATAATTATTAGACAATTGAGAGCCATTTTTAGGAATGTATAAACAATTGTGGTAGCTTCAAGCAGGGATTCAACACAGTATAGAGCTTTATGAACCTTAATAGTCAAGCTGAAGTATAAAATAAATGGTGTAAAAGATGTTTGTGCCTAGATAGGCCAGTTTTGGCTAATGTTACAACTGTAGTGTAATTTATTCTAAGACACTGTACTTATGGAGCTGACTCATGCAAAAATATCAATAATACTATTTCAAATTGTGTTGTAATTGCAACTTAATTTTGCAGAATATCAGTTGGGTCTGATAGTGAGGAGGAAAAGCCTAAAGCCAAGGCTAAACACAAGAAGTCTGTCGACGAGGATGTCAAACAAGTCACAAAGGATATAAAAAATGTCTCAATTTCAAATAAGTCTCGCAAGAAAAAGGATGCTAGCAGTGATGATGGTAAGTATACAGGGTGTTTGGTTTCGGAATAGTAAAACTTAAAGGGGAGGTAAAGACCATCAAACTGAACAACTTTTTCCCGGGGACCAACATCATAATCGTGAAAAAAAAATCAGTCATCTCATACAAAACTTCAATACCTACTCGAACAAATGTATGAGACAACTGATATTTTTTTTTGCGATTATGATGTTGGTCCCCGGGAGAAAGTTGTTCAGTTTGATGGTCTGTACCTCACCCTTAATTTTCGTCACACTGTGTACAGACACATTGTATATTAATATGTAGAAACTTGTTAATAGCAATAGTAAACATTCATTGTATCTTATTTATGAACTATTTAACCATTAGTTATTAAAGTTAAAGTAGGCTTACCTAAAATAAATTAATATTGTACATAAAACATAACATCACGCCTTGTTTCCCTGAAGGGTTGGGCAGAGATGTACCTATAGTACACCCACATTTCGCCAGTTATTTTTAAGTCCCATGTAATAGGGGGCAAGCCTATTTCCATCAACCGGGCACAGATCCAGACTCCAGGCTGCTACTGAAAAATTCCAGATAGAAAAACCCAATAACACTTTGCCCGACCTGGGAATCGGACCCAGGACCTCATGCTCAGCAGGTAGCGCTTGCAACCACTTATCCAATGATGCAGTCAATATTGTATGACTGGTAATCTAGTGTTTATTAGTATGGACACAATAAATAATAGTACAGAAGATCCACTTGACCCACATTCCGCAAAACCATTTGCGACTCTTGCTATAACAATGAAGTGCAATTCAGGTTGCACAGCGCTTATTACCAACAGTTATATTCACCTAGAAGTTGCTTCTCTTTCTATCGCGTAACTCTTATACCTCCTGACTATGTTCGGGTTGTCTTCTTTTAAAGAATAATTAATCTGAAAAATTATTTTTGAATTTTTTGTAGATACATTCATCTGACTCTTATACTACTAAATAAACCTAGACTTAGTAGTATGTATACTCCGTTGGTTTAGGTAGTTAACTAAAGGTAATAAAAAAAAAACTGGTGTGTCTGGTTAACCGACTTTATGTAATTCCTGTCACTTCAGTTGTCATGTTACATCACAGTTGTACTCTTTAATTTAGCAACATTATAATTAATTGAACCTGTCTTTTTGGGCTCTTTACAGTAGACAGATTACAAAATATTATAAATCTAACTAAAAAATTGTGCTCAAGCAGTTACATCTACTAAGAGTAGTTTAAGAATAAATAGTAAATAAAGTTAATAAAAGAGGAAACTATCGTAAAAATCAAAAATTTATTTAATTTGGCTATAACATTCATAATTATTTTTAAACAAGAATCTATAAAAATCCTTTTTACGATTTGTTTACCTTTAGTTAATTACCTGCCGATCTATTCTGTAAACATCACACCGTGAGCAGTGTGAAGTGAGTTTGAAGTGAGCTCAATCCCTAGTAAAGTAAGGTGGGATGGCAGTTCACATCACGCTCACTTCACCTAAATTTTCACAGTGAGATCTTTACGGAATAGCACCACAGAGGTTGGGATAGGTAGAGCATATTTACCTAAACTTCGAGGAAGTATTTATCCACTCTATGTTACTTACTTCCTCGAAGTTTAGGTAAATAAGTTCTACCTATTCCGACCTCTGTTACTTAAACCTAAACCAATATAAACACAGTAATCTGTGCCCAGATTCTAAGTTATTCGGGTCAATACCGATGATAGGAAGAGTTATCTCCGTCTCGCTCAGCGCAACTCATTAAGACAGTCATAAGCATAGTCTTAATGCCTTAGAATCGAACTAACGTGCGACCCGGTTGGCGCGCGGCAGCCCACTGAATTGGCCCGACAAGCCGTGCCCACCGCGTACTTGTAGCTTCATATCTAAAATGCGGAGTGCGCCTGGCCTGGTATGGATGAGCTTCTGATATACCATAATTTTTTATCATTTATCACTAACAGATCATTTGCAGAGACTCCCAAAAAATAATCAAATCTAATTGATATCATTATGTAAGCTGAAAGTAATAATAATCATCAACTTAATGCCCATAATTTGAAAAAGGAGAACCATGATTGTTACAGTTTAAAGATAATAATAAGAATAGTGTGTTGCCAGATATTAACTGCTGAGCGTTGGGTCCTTGGTTCAAACCCCTGACTATGTATTTTAAGGCCATAGTAATAACATTATGGCCTAGAGCTAAGTAAAGCTCTCAGACTGCCTAGTCTAAAGAAACATAATTTCTTTCTGATTAAATCACTAATCTACAGATGACTCAGAAGAGGAGCAAAAGCCAAAGAAAAATAAAAAGAAAGAAGAAAAGAAGAGTGCCTTCTCTATGTTAGAAATTGAAGATGGCGATGATTCCCCACCTGAAGCTCCTCCATCATCAGACGATGAACGACCGGCCCAGAAACCGCAGAAGAAACCCACCCAAGAAAAGAAAGAACCAGTAGGCAAGAAAGGCAAAAAAAGCAAACGGAATAAAAATGACAGTGATGAAGATATAGAAAAAGTACTAGCTGAATTAGAAATGGAATATGCAGGAGTAAAGAAAGAACCCACTCCCGCTCCTGCTGAACCAGAAAAAGCAGAAGAATTTGTAGAAGAAAAGCCTAAAACAAAAAAGAAAGGCAAAAAGGAGGAAACAAAACCAGAACCTGAAAAAGAGGATGATAAAGATGGAAGTGACAATGAAAATGATGTCACCATAAAAACTGCTGCACAAAAGAAAAAAGAGAAGAAAGAACGGGAAAAGCAAAAGAAGCTAGAAGCTAAAAAGAAAGAAAAGGATCAGGATGTTAAAAAAGAGCCTACTGAAGCCAAAGCTAAGGTTCCTGAACCAGTTCAAAGCAAACCTGAAGACGAAGCTAAAGAAGAAGCTGCTGCCAAGGAGCCATCTGAGGAAAAAGATTTAGATGCTGATGCCCCTATAGAAGGAAAGAAAAAGAAGAAGAAGGGCGAAAAAAAAGAGGAAAAAGATGACAAAGGAAAGAAAGGTCCAACTAAAAAGACTATTGCTGCTATGCAAGAAGCTTTAAAGAAGGTCCAAGAAGAGGAGGAACGTCTTAAAAAAGAAGAAGAAGAAAGGATAAAACAAGAAGAGGAACGCGAAAATCAAAGACTGGAAGCTATAAGGTTAGAAAAGGAACGAAAAGAAAGGAAAAAGCAGAAAGAAAAGGAGAGGAAAGAGAGATTAAAGGCTGAAGGGAAGTTGTTGACTCCAAAGCAAAAGGCTGAGAAGGCGAGGGCTCAGGCTTTGTTGGATTCTCTGAAGGCTCAGGGTATAGAGGTTGGTTCCGCTGAGAAGAAGCCGCTCAGGCCTGGAACTAGGGTGAAGCCTGGCAAACTAAAGACTCAGATGTCTCAAGAAGCTCCTGCTACACCTTCTGAAGAAAAGAAGATTGAATTAAAAGCTGATGATAAAGTCAAAAAGGTATAGAAAATTACTTATTTAAACTTATTGATTTCCATAGAGGCTGGAACACATACTTTTTTCGGTTTTACTTACCTTAATGTGTAGCAGTGGCGCAACTACAATTATCATAAGAAAAAATTGTTCAGTTCTCATAAAGTCAGACAAAAAAACTGTAGGTTTTTAATCTTATGATGACTATTAAACAGTATTTAATATAATTATTTAATGTGATGTGATACACAGTTACACACAGGTGTACCGTATTATTTGGCAATAGTAGACATTAAGAAGAGCGGCTGTTCCGAAGGGAAGCCGATAGGAGTCGGGTTGTATGAAGGTTACGCCCCTGATGTGTAGACTCTTACATTGCTCTGTGATGAACTCATAAGGCGTGCATTTGATTCCAAAATTTGTTCAGTATTCTTAAATCAATTTTAAACAAATAATCAATGATAGTATATCACAGCATAGTTTGTAGTATGTACCATGATGAAGCCTTTGCTGATACAGTCGTTAATTTATAACCTGCTAAATATTATCATGACGTGCCTGATATTGCCAATATTATATCAGAGCTCACCTTATCTTATTTTGTTTCAAATCTTTTTTTATTAACTTATCACAATCATAGGCCACTGTTGGACATAAGACTTAGGAGGGGAGCCCAAGTAACATCCTAACTCCGCCTTTCGTATGTAGTCTGCCCCAACCGCCTATTATAAGTTCAGCGATCATCTAGCTAGGGGGCATATCTCTTATAAATTGTTTACTGATCTAACAATTGGCAGGACTCCCTTAAAGTTGATGAAAAGAAGGAATCTGATACTGAATCAGTGAAAGACGCTTGGGATGCGGAGTCTTCTGAGGATGAAGTGGAACCACAAAAGCCTGAGCCACCACACACTCCTGTCAAGGATGAGAAGAGATCTGCATCTGCCCAGGGTAAGGGTAAAGAGGTATGTGTCACGTTTTTATATTGCTATAGTGTTTAAAATATTCTTCAGATTTCTAGGGTAGGTATCTCAGTCGTGACGGGAGGAAACGCCTGGGTGTCACCGCTGTGTGGATCGCCCGGAGGACACGGAGGAGCATACGGTGGAGGTCTGCCCGGCTTGGGCGGAGCACCGCCGTGTCCTCGCGGAAGCGATCAGCGGCGGCGATCTCTCGCGTCCGGCCCTGGTCCAATTCCGCCGTGGTATGGAGCGAGAGTACATGGAAAGCCATCACCTTCTTCTGCGAAGCAGTAATGCTCGCGAAGGAGGAGGCGAAACGCGTGAGGGAGAGGCAAGCTTTGCGCCCTCACGCCCCTAGTCGCCGCAGGAGACGCCCTGAGCGTCGGGAATTGGCAGCCGATTCCCGGCCACCGTAGGTGCGGGCTTGCGGACGGCGAGCAATGGGTAGCTCGCCGTCCGGTAAGGACCAGGCCCGAGTCGACGGCGCGTTGTGTTCCACGCGCGCCTCAAAGAGATGTCAGCACCATTGAAGGGGTCCGCTAGGACCGATGCCAGCCAGGGATGCGGGATGTTCGAAAGAGTTCCGTGGCCCCGGCACAGACAACAGAAGGAACACGGGTGGGATTTAGTTACTAAAAGTCTGACACGCCCTCCCGCTCCGCCCAGAGCAGGAGAAGTCATTTAATGATTTCCCATCCAAAAAAAAAGTTTATCTCAGTCATGGCTTGCTTTTGTTGAACTGTTTTACTGATCAATAGATAATTGTATATTTTTAATTTATTGATTTACGAAGATACACTCATTTGGTAGTTAACTAGATTTTATAAGTTGGACATCAAAAAAAAGTATTCCATGTCACGTTAGGTTATTCTTTTAGTTATGTTTCAATTCTCTTTCAATTTTTTAAATTACCTAAACCAATTACAATCAAATCAATAATATCTATTCTGATAAATAAATATCTTATAGAAGGTAGAAGAAGAAGAAAGTTCAGAAGAGGAAGATGATAGCTCAGACGAAGATGATGATAGTTCGGATGAGGACTCGGAAGAAGACGAGGGCTTGACCGACGCTCAGAAGAAGAGGGAACTTGTCTTGAAGAGATTAGAGGTAAGATCATTATACCATTTACAGTACGGCCGATTTATCTTGGCGAGTCCGAACTTCGCGCAGAAAGCTGTGCAGTAACATTTTTTAGGAACTAAATGGTGACATGAGGCGAGTGTGAGTGTGCCCACTTGTCAAAGTGAAAAATGACCAATCGGTGTCAAGACAATTCACTTAGCGCCATCTCTCAGCAAAGTTTTCAGCAATAAACTCCATTGGCAGCCGAATGAAAGTAACAAGCACTTAGCGCCATATACGCGGAACTAATTGGACAGCTTTTTTTACCATTGGTTAAATGATTTATCAACAGGCAATCGCAGCAGACGCGCGCTGATCCCTTAAGGGGGAAGCGCTAAGGTAACCCGCGAAATTCAAATCTTCTTAAGATTTTTGCAATTTGCAGGTCAGTGTCTGGGTGTATGTTGATTAAAGTATGATTCGCGATCGTAACAAATATATATTTACATAATTATTATTATTAGAAGCAGTAATACATCTCCTTAAGTTAGTATAATCCTCAAATCGACACCAGCAATTTATACTACGCTAACTCGAAGTTACGCTTTTTTGAGTTGCGTAGTATAAATTGCTGGTGTCGAAATGTCAAGATTTCATGAAATAGTCATTCAATGGAAACCTGGTCTTAAGAGTTGTGTTGATGACTTTAATTATTATAATTCTGTAAATACATACTTTTTACGGTCGCGAATCATATTTTGATCAACGTACAACCTAATACTGACTTGCAAATTGCAAAAAACGTAAGAAAAATTGAATTTCTGGCGCTTTCGCCTTAAGGCATAGCTCGCGAAATTCAAATATTCTTACGTTTTTTTGCAATTTGCAGGACACCTTACACTGATGTCAGGTTGTGTATTGATTAAAATGTGATTCGCGACAGTTAGAAAACAAATATGTATTTCCGGAATTATATTAATTAGAATCATCAAGGATGGCCTCACATGTCATGAAGTCATTCACAACATAACATCACGCCTTGTTTCCCCGAAGGGTTAGGCAGAGGTGTACTTATAGTAACACCTACATTTCGCCAGTTATGTTCATGAAGTCATTCAATAGGGTAATTTGAACTTAAAGATTTGTGTTGATGATGTTAACGATCATAATCCTGTAAATATATTTATTTGATAGGGTCGCGAATCGTATTTTGAGCAATCATACAACCTGTAAATTGCAGAAAACTTGAAAAAAATTGAATTTCGCTATCTATCCTGGCGCTTTCGCCTTGAGAGCATTGTACTCTTGATGTTCTGAGCACTTTAAAAGACAAATAGGCTAGAGAAACATACATACTCCCTATTTCTTCATAAATAATTCCCATTTTCGTCCGCAGAAACGCCGTCAAGACAACGAGGCGAACAAAACAAACAACCCTCTCCGGGCCGCTGTGGTCTGTGTATTAGGTCACGTCGACACAGGCAAGACTAAAATCCTAGACAAGCTGCGTCGAACCAACGTACAGGACGGTGAGGCGGGCGGTATTACTCAGCAGATCGGTGCCACCAATGTTCCTATTGAGAATATTAAGGAGCAGACTAAACATGTGAAAGGGGTGAGTTTTTAACAGAAATATAGCTAACTGACGTTTGCTTTTTTTGAGGTCCTAAATTAGATCTCTGGCATGTACTACCTGGATAAAAATATTCTATGTCCTAACCCAGGTTATGGTCTATCCTTGTGCCAAATTTCATCCAAATACATTCAGTAGTTGAGGTGTCAAAAGGTAACAGACAGATGAGAGTTACTGTCAGGTAGTGGAACTCTTTGGCGGGTTCTGTTTCTAAAAAGCTAAGAGCCTTCAAGCCAGAAGGGAATGAGGTTACGTTTAGTCAAGAATGCACTATAGTCACCCATATTAACCTCCTCAGGCCCAGGCCATGTTTTGTAAATATTTCTTAAATTGTAAGTATGGATATAGACATATTTTTATGAAGGATAGACTGGTGAAAACATGAAAATATTCTGGAAAATGGTTTTCCACGGTGTATCCTATAGGGGACATTGGGTTTCAGTGTGAACAAAAGTACAAAAAATTGCATACATCTCGTAGTTGCATTTATTTCGTAATTAATAAAAAATTAGGAACTTTAGCGTGCAAAAATTAAATCAATAAATCAAATAAGATTGCTTTTACTTCTCATGGTATTCTTTGTAGCAATTTCTTCCAGTCATCATACATAATATCACCTTGCAAGTTGGGCATTGATGTCTGGCCTTAGTAGACTTGCATCCTGGTAATCTGCATCGATTTTGTGTTTCAAGCACAAGGGGGAGGTGATCTACCTTTCTTGTCCTGATAAAATCGCTCGGAGGATCTGTTCTAGCTCGCTTACTTTGTCTGGCAATCGTAACAGAATCATCAGAAGGAAGATCTTCATTTTCAGCTTCAAATTCCATCAAGAATTCTGCTATCGTCTCGTGAGACGCGCGTTTGGGTTTCCGTGGAAACCCAGGCAATCCAGAATATCGAAATGAAAAAATTGCGACTGCGTACCCAGTTTTTCCTGATCTGACTTGTACTCGATCCATGCAGCACTGATAGCAAAGTCAAACAAATGGAATATTAGCCTTGTAGTCCATTTTCGTGTTCTTGCCGATATTCTGTAGTAACTGATCATTCGATCTAGGAAGTCAACACCTCCCATATTTTCATTGTATGCTTTGACCACATTAGGACGTTTGACCTCGATATATCTCTTTAGCTTCTTATCCCAACGGCGACACTCATCGGTTGGCTCCGCACCATGAACAGATGAAGCCAGATGAACCGGCTTGTTGTCTAACCACTTGATGACTGCTATTTGTCCAGATGAGAGGACTTTGCCGGCAGAAACTACCTCGTCCTTGATGACGCAGCTGAGCATCAGTTTGGAATTTACAGTTCGATGGTATTCTATTTTTGTGTAAGGTTCCAGTACCGGTAGCTTCAGATGTGCTTTGCAAAGTCTCCAACAAATCAATCGATGTAAAGTACCTGTCCATGAATATTGAGCAACCTGGGGGTAATCGATCGCTAAGACGAAAAACCACTTTGCCACCAAGATCAAGGCCCAGGGCCCTTTCGTCGTTCGTGATTGTATCTCCTTTGCCTTCATAAATAAAAAAATCCAGAGGTAAACCGTTAGGACATGCCAGCACAAAGTTCTTTAGCCCGACTGGATTGGGTTTGTTCCGAATCATTTGTCTCGCTTGATGTTTCCCCCAAAATGGTATCATCTGCTCATCGATACAGACATTCGATGTGGGAGGATTCAACAAACATCCGTTGCGGACGCAAGATATCAGTGGTTGGACCTTCCAGAATTTAGTCTTTTGCTTTTCTGAATCTGGAATATCTGTATCAGTAACCACCTTCAAAGATGCTCTCAATTTGAAATAGCGATCTCTAGCCATCCTATCTGCGATCGTTGTAATCCGAGTTTTCTTCTCCCAGTACATTCTTATTCTAGGGAAACGTAGATACGACATCATTACAGTTATCCCGAAGAAAACTATAATTTCCTTTTCAGACGTATTCAATCTAGAACCAGTATTAGTAAGGTAAGTTTGATTGATATGGAAGGCAATGCGCTCGAAAATATCACTGGGTATGTATTTCGTAAAATAGTCATATGGTGGCAAGTTTATGACCACCCTTTCCAGCTCTTCGAAGGTAGGAGCGGGGGGCAATGGTTCGAAAACATTTGTACTCTTCCAAAATAAACGTCGCTGTGAAGAGGTGGTATTAACCAGTGGAGACTGAGCCTGTGAGGACTGGCAGGTAGTGGATCTGGAAACCTTACCGTCATCTTCCGCTTCTGAGGCATTTTCTGAACTTTCATCCTCATCATTGTCACCCGTAGCTTCAGGAATATAAGGCGGATCTTCCACTGAGTCATCTTCTTCAAAGTCGATATCCAAGTCCGAATCATCGCCGTTGATGATATCGCCTATGGCATCTACCAACGCAGATTCTGAAAAAACGCAAAAAAAAATATACCTACCTCGCTAAAAAATTCAAAACAAGCAATCAAACACTATTCCAAAAATGTATGACACTTTTGGTATTTTTGTAACACTGAAACCTATAGTCCCCAAAAGGGGACAAACAAATTTGAGTAGATATGTTAGACACGATACAATTTGAATGAAAACTTTTTTAGTCTAGTAACACACTAAAACTATTGAAAAATACGATACATTTGTCAGTTTTCATGTAAAAAAACAATTAACGTAGAAATCTTGTACTTACCATCACCGGGTGCACTCAAATTGAATTTTTTTCGCGAGCTCATTTTCAAACACCTACAAATAAATAATGGCGTCACCGAAGAAATTGCTTTCTTTTTGAGTGGAAGTGCCATCTATCGTATAAGCATAAAATCACTTCAAAACCAAAATGAAGTTGCTAGATTAGCCAATCACACCATTTTACTAGATGTAGTTGTATGTACCCATATGGACACGTTTGGTCTGAGGAGGAGTTACGTCAGATGAGATGATAGTGAAACGAGAGCCAAGACAAAAACAAAATTATCAGAAGTACCCAAAGTGTTATATCCAAATAGACTTGCTGGTTTTGTGGTTGACTCTCTCCATTCTTATTACTTATGCTATATGCCATTGACTGATAAGCCCAGGTAGGCCGGACGTTTTTTTCCCGCACTGGATTTTCAACGCCCTGCTTACCGCTGAGAGTTGAAAATCCAATGGTGAGATTTTGCGACCCCCTGGGATGCTCTCTGTTGCATTCTCAACGCTTGGCTCAACACCGATAGTTGAAAATCCATTGCATGATAAAATCCCGCCGCGATATTTTTACGTCCGTGCGCACGTTTCATGCTTTTGGAGATATGCATAATATTATATGAAATAAAATCGATAATATATCGTATATAAGATATCGTCTGTTTGAATTGTCCTATTTTAATTTTATAAACATTGTTAATCATATTTTGTTTCCAGGTGAACGAGATAGCATTCAAGCTGCCAGGTCTGCTAATTATCGACACTCCTGGCCACGAGTCCTTCAGTAACTTGAGGAATAGAGGGTCTTCACTCTGCGATATCGCTATTCTTGTAAGTATAAAGTTTAGTTTGTACGCAAAATACGCGCTCTGACGTGGAGTTGCGGACACCAGCCTAGTATTACCTATTACCTACTAATAATACAAGATGAAGAGTTTGTTTGTTTGAACGCGTTAATCTCTGGAATTACCAGTCGGATTAAAAAAAAAATGTTTGCATTTGATAGTCGTTCTTGAGGAAGGCTATAGGCTATTTAACATCACGCTAGGACCCTTAGGAGCCAGCACAAAGAAAAAAAGTCAGAAAGAACGCTAAGCGAAAACGAAGTAACAGCGCGGGCAGGCGATGTGACGGGGTGGGTCGGGGGGACAAGAAATTTCACACGGACGAAGTCGCGGGTAAAAGCTAGTTTTTAGTTTATAAATTGCATAGTGTATCCGTCGTATTTTTTTTTGTATAGCCTTTGTAAATGTATAGATACACGTAGCGAGTTCCAAAATAATATCTGCCAAAGTATACAGGGTGTAAGGGACAGCCCTCCGCAAACTAACAGGGTGCATTCAGCTCCTTATTTTGAATCATATTCCACCGAAAGGGAAAAAAGAGAAGGGAGTCAGTGATAGTTTGACGAGGGACAGGACAGAATGGAAGAAAAAAACGTGTTGCGCCGACCCCAAATAATACGGGATAAGGGCAGGAAGATGATGATGATTCCACCGAAAATATTCTCAGGGAAATTTCCATTTTTTTAATCGATTTTTCTGTTACTATTCCTTTATTTCAATGTAAAATTACATTATCTGTACGAACCACTCCATTTAAGTAAATAAAATAGCTTATCTAAACACCAGTAACAGTTAATCTATTCTATTCTATTCTAATATCAAAAAATCAGCAATGGATGTTAAAATACTTGGCGGCCGAAGGCTTGCTCCGCTGCCGTTCGCTACGCGCGTTTTGCCACGGTAACCATTGCGTGTGAGGAAATAAAATAAATCAGGTTTTTTGGATTCCCCTAACATTCCTGAAATAATTTCATGTACCGGTCATTTTAGTATGATATACTGAATTCACCCCATCAGTCCGCGGAGGGCTGTCCCTTACACCCTGTATATTGCAACTGAAAAATGTTTATACTATAATCATGGATGCTAGCAGATACGATCTGTAAAATATCTCATTTGATCGATAGAATCATTCAAGGGAAAAGTTCTCGTGAATTTCGCAATGTTCAAAAAATATTATAAAATGTGATATCTGACAATCCTATTTCTGTGTGTCTGACCATTTTCTTTAATCATTTACCCATTTCAAATTTTAATTAGAAATATTTTTTAACCCACAGGTAGTAGACATAATGCACGGTCTGGAACCACAAACCATAGAATCAATAAACCTCCTAAAACAGAAAAAGACGCCGTTCCTAGTGGCCCTGAACAAGATCGATCGTCTGTACGACTGGCAGAGCGCGCAACGTAAAGACGTCAGGGATATACTGAAGTTGCAGCAACCTAACACACAGTTGGAGTTTGAGAAGAGGTGCAAGGATGTTATGCTGCAGTTTTCTGAACAGGTAAATTGGAATAATACTAGATTAAGAGGGAACAGGGCCAGCGATTCTCCATACAAATGTATTCCCCTTTTTCTTCCTGAATAATGCCTCTAGAGCAATCATTTATTTTTCATAAAATCAAGGTCTGCTGTAGACGTCCCTGTCATTTCCTTTTTTCGACAACTAATTAGTAAAGAAAATATGACCCTCTAAAAATGCCCCATTTTTACCGCCGTGATTAGAAGACGACCAGACAAATTCGAAGTTTTTAACATAAAATGATATGGACTTACATACTCTTTCTTAAAAGTTTAATGTAAAAAAATAATTGAATCGGTTCAGTTTTCGAGGAGAAAAGGGGAATACGAAACGTCGATCTCGTCAAAATTTTTGTGATATAATCTGTCTGAGCTGCAGCTGTCCCTATCGCACTGATAACTCGGTTGTTCGGGCGCAACGCGACGGCAATACAAACACATAAAACATAACATCACGCCTTGTTTCCCCGAAGGGTTAGGCAGAGGCGAGGGCAATAGTTTCTTCAAATACCTATTTTTCTAATTCCTCGCAGGTAGCGTCCCCTCTTAGGCCTGAAACTGCGTTAAGCGGGCGCCCGGGACGGGTGTCCGTCGCGTGTCTACGCGCGTGGACACGCTGGTGGGCTCCATAGGAACGCGATGGGTGTCCGTCGCGGAGACCGAATTACGCAGTATCGCTAGTTCAATTTTAACGGTGTGCATGTACAGTCGTGTCGATGGAGAACTTAACATATAATTACGTAGCAAAAAGCGACTATCAAAAAGAAAATGCAGCCAATAAGCCCGTTTATTGAATCTAGGTTGGCTGCGGGGGATTTTATTGTTTTTTTTTCCGCGTCATTGAAATTATCAAAATGTTCAAATAATGCTTTACAAACTAGCCATGCCGCTTTTCGTGCATCTCAGTATTTATAGAGTTCATTCGCCTGGTCCCATATGGCAGGGCGACACTGCACTTCTACAACTACTCTTTCTGTATCGAAAGACATTTTTCTCGATTTTCTCCGATCGTGCGTGCGGCCCGTATCACACTGACATAGTGTTAGACATAAGCAAACAAATAATGAAATATCATAAACTTGTGACTAAAAAAATCAAGCGAGTGTTTGCGCCTTGTGATCGGTTAGAATTATGAATAATAATAATGATTATTGACCTATCGGTCCCACATGACGGGAACCTCGTGAAAGTCGAGTAAGGTAAAGAAATCAAGTATCTTGACTTGGCCCGCGAGGTTATCGACATGTGGGATGTGGACTCGGCGATCACTGTGCCGATAGTCGTGTCAGCCAATGGCTTAATTGCCAAGAGCATCGACCAACACCTGAGAAGGCTCTCGTTGGGCAGCTGGATTAAGGGCTTGATTTAGAAAGCGATACTTCTGGACACGGGTCGCATTTTTAGGAGGTTCCTCTCTCTGGAACCCTGACCGCCGGTAGCTTGGACCCTGTTCCCGATACCAGTGAGCTACTATTTTTTATATTCTAATATTTAAAAATGTAACTTAGATATGTGTAAAGTAAAATAGTAATAAAAAATAAATATAATAATTAAATATAAAAAGAGGTTTTATGCCTTCTTGTTGGCACACATAGCGTTATTGACTGTACAAGCCCGCGCGTACCCCTGCGACGGATTCCGTCACTCAGAGGCGGGCCCCGTTGCGCGGGCGCGGGGTCCGACTCCCCGCGACGGACGACCGCGCGAGTCCCCGCGACGGAGCACTTTTGTATGGAACCGCGCGGGCGTCCGCTTAACGCAGTTTCAGGCCTTAAGGTGTGAAATATAGCTACGATCGATGGGTTGATAATATAGTCTGCTTTTTGAAACTAAGGAAAAGTCACGTCAAAAGAACATCGCGAGCTGAGCGTTCATTTTATTAATATTAACACCTGTACTGTTCACCTATGATCTACAAATAAAAATATCTGAATTTGAACGTTTTGTACGCGTGGAGTGATATTGAATTCTACAAGTTTACCTTCACTTTAATCCGAAGGTTAGGAGTGAGTTAGTACACAAATTACTAATTATTAGTAATTTGGTAATTTGAGTGATAGTATACGAATGGCATGATAAATTAATATCAGCACCAACGCCATTAATGTCGCAGTCATGAATCACAAAAACGCCGTCCGTATGATGAGGCGCTGCAGATAATCCAATGACAACAGTCTTGCCTCTTCACAAAATCGGTATTTTTGGCAAATAACGCACTCTATTAAATTACTTGGTAACATTAAAGTTTCTCATAACTGTAAGCAATTAAAAATTCAAAAACATTTAAAAAAAAACTTATTCCGCAATATTTTTTTGAGCGTAACATTTTCATCTCCTTCTCCAGGGTCTCAACGCCGCAATATTCTATGACAACCCGGACCCCCGTACTTACGTCTCTTTAGTACCGACATCGGCTGTGACCGGCGAAGGAATGGGCAATCTGCTCGCTATGATTGTGCAAGCTTGTGAAGGACCGCTACACAAGAGGCTTGTGTTCTCGCAGCAACTGCTTGCTACTGTACTTGAGGTATGTATATTTTACATTTACAATTCATTATGTAGGAGAGAGAAAGCTTTGTGCCTGGTACTTCTAGCTCAAAACAAAACTGGTTGGCTCAGACAGGTTGAGGATAACTGTTCTCGCGCGGGCACGGTTGCTCTTTTAATTACTGACAATAAGGTTTATTATTCAATGAGATCGGAAAACGTCTTCCGTTTATTTGGTATTCTGCATGGTTTATCCTTTCATTCGCATCAACTAAATGAACTTGTTTTGTCTGCGATTATTATAGGTAAACCGCCGTAAACTTCGGTATCTCATAATTCTACTCTATAGGTGAAAGCGATCCCCGGTCTGGGCACGACCATAGACACGATCCTGATCAACGGTACGCTGCACGAAGGCGACACTATGATACTCGCGGGTACGGATGGACCGATCGTCACGCAGATACGATCGCTGCTTATGCCGCAGCCTATGAAGGAGCTGCGAGTTAAGGTGAGGAAGTTTTTGATGTTCTGTAGTATTTTCTGGTGATTCCACCTACACTTAATTAACCTAACATGTAGTTACAATCATGTTTTTTTTTCAAGTGAAAACATCTTTAGGCGCGTTGAGCACTTTTTGGTTGGGGAAAATCTTACGGGTTTGAGACATGCGATATGCTCCAACGAGTTCAATAACTCGACGCCAGAGGGCGCTGTAACCAAATTGCTCTATTTGACAAGCTTATGTCTTTGAAATAGATGTCATATTCGTATGCAACTGTTAGTTTTAAGTATTCACTTCTGTCGGCAGTCCCTATGGCTGCCTATTTCTTTTTTGTTAGCCTATATTGTGTCCCACTGCTGGGCAAAGGCCTCCCCCTTTTTCCTTCCAAACCTCTCTGTCTTGTGCGATCTCTGGCCATGTTGGCCATGCAAACCGTATCAGATCGTCTCACCACCTTCGTTATTACAATCATATAATGCAAAATTAAAACTAAAAAAGTATATATGCTTTTAATAGTAACTGTGATAAAAAGTACGTTTCTATACCGCTCTGTTACTTCTATACTCCATTGCTTTAGGTAATTAAATAAATAAAGGTAAACAAAAAAAACACGTCACGTGGCTAACTGAATTAACTTAATACCACGTCACAGTTGTACTCTTCAATTTAACAACGTTATAAACGAATTATAACGTTGCTAAATTGAAGAGTACAACTGTGACGTAGCATGGGAACTAAAGTGACTGGTATTACGTTTAACACGTCACATGGTTTTTTTGGTTACCTTTATTTAATTACCTAAACCAATGGAGTTATAGTTTTGTAAGCCTACTTTTATATAATTACCTGAATCTCAACATAAACTAATTTGTATTTTTAGAATGCATACATCGAGCACAAAGAAGTTGTAGGCGCTCAGGGTGTGAAGATTGCTGCTAAAGAGTTAGAGAAGGCCATTGCTGGTCTGAATCTACAGATCGCCCAGAAACCAGATGAGGTTGATGTGCTCATGTAAGTTATTTAAAAAAAAAACAAACAAGGTTAGCCGTTGTTCGCGTGGACGTAAAAATATCGCGGTGATTTTTTTTCGCGCACTGTATTTTCAACGCTCTGCTTAGTGCCGAGAGTTGAAAATCCAACAGTGTGTTTTTTCGGCGCGTTGAAATGCACTCTGCTGGATTTTCAATGCTCGGCTCAACACCGAGGGTTGAAAATCCAGTGTGCGATAAAATCCCACCGCTATACTTTTACGTCCGTGCGAACGTCGGCTTAGAAAATACAATGTGTTACATACTTCTGAGAAGGAACGTCAACTGGAACTCAACAAATATATATATATATATATTTTTTAATAAATTTAATACACACACCTCCAGAAGAAAGGTCATTTCGAAGAAGAAGAAACTAGGATGATTTCTCCCTCCACCCGAATGGTTGTTTCACTGATTGAAATATTGTTTGTTTGCTTCTTTTCTTGTATGGATACGATCTATGAAAGAATAGCTTTAGCCGTGGTGAAAACATTAGCCAGTCGGTAAGGTAGCTGGGCTGAAGGAAGTGTGGACTTTATGTTGTGTTCCATACAGTTCAATTTAACAACTTTTCTAATGAATGAAAATAGTCATGGCCACTCTGTCTTCAAAGATCCATAATGCCAGCTTATTATTCTCCCACTGCAGAGCAAAGGCCTCATCTGGAAGGCCGCGTCCTGACTAAAAGCGATCGTCACGCTCTTGTAGGCGGGTATCACACCTCCGCTGCGAAACCGCAGTATGACTTGTCCGTTGTACGACAAGCGAAACTGCCTGTTCTAACGTACAGATTTGATTATGATTCTATTTCTTTCCCGCGTGATTTCGCCGATCTGCTCGTAAGTTTGTTACATTACACCTCCGCGCTCAGCCCGCCATTTTGTTGCGGTGCCGCGTTTGTTTCGCACGTATCTGTGGCAGTCGACAAGTTTTTAAAGCGAAACTTCAGTTTTGTTGTAAAATAAACTAATCCAAGAGGTCCGAAGTAGACGTACTTTATTACTAAGTCCAAAGCGACAAAATTTCGCTACGATTGCTGCAATTCAACTGACTCGCATGATGTTCCGTTACTCGAATTGCGACATAATGTAGTAAAGATGCATTCACACAGCAGTTAAAAAATGTTAGATAACATTACATAACATTTTTTAACACGGGAATTACAGACGTGATGTTATGTAGTTTTCGTGTTAAAAAATGTTATGTAATGTTATCTAACATTTTTTTAACTGCTGTGTGGAACCACCTTAATGTTTCGCAGCGGAAATCGTTAAACGGTTTCGCATAATTATTTTTGCGTCGGAGGTGTGCAAAAATGAATATGAAATTGACACAAACGATCCCGTCGATCGTGTACTCTCGCGACGGCGACTTTCGCTTTTGATTCGGAGGATACAGAGAATCCTTGAGCATTAATCACCACGCTTGCTCAAGGCGGTTTAGCGATTTAAGCCTTGATCAACACAAACCTTGTTCTTCCAGAGAGGAGGTGGCCCGCGAGCTCAAGTCCGCGCTGTCTTCTATCAAGCTGAGCGAGCGCGGGGTGTACGTACAGGCCTCCACGCTCGGCTCTCTAGAGGCGCTGCTTGAGTTCCTCAGGACTAGCAAAATTCCCGTAAGTATAACGGGTCTAAAACATAAACCTGCCTTTGCTGTCACGTAGTCGGGTAAAAAGACGCTTCACGAAGCCGAGAGTCACTTGTTTTCCCCGTCAATGTGATAATTTTTTTTTTTTGTACCTGGACCATATCTAGGAAACTTCCGGTTACGGATTACGGAGATATTGAAGGTTTAAATGTTATAATTAATTTAACTTTAAATGCCCTTAAAACTCCTTTACCGTTGCATGAACCCATAAGTTTTGCGTGCGTTACATGGCACGCTGCCGTAAACAGCGATTTTTTGCACCATAAATAAAATCGTTTCCCAACAATTTTTTTTGCTTGATGTTTGCTGTACAGAATGCGTAGATGACGGCTTTGTGATGGGTCTTTTTACAACTTGTAAGTATATTTTCGATATCGGGTAGTAGAAGAGCTCTCTATGAAGATATCACCTATTTTTACCGCCAAGCAGGGATGCTGTATTCCGGTTTGAAGGGTATGTATGGGTGCCGGTCTATTTACAAGTAGATGAGCAATTCCACATTTGTCTTTGGAATGGCGCTCCTACACTACTTCTGGCATCGCAGTTGCCCATAGACAGCAGTGATCACTTGCCGTCGGATGGGAGGCCTGCGTGATTGTCATCGAATATCAAAAAATTACGGCTGTTGCTAATAGATGGCATAACCCGTCGATCTAAGTAGTTTGAGGACACCATAGATGGTGAGAAAGCCAATTAATTATTGAGGAGATAATAGGGATTTTATTTTATTTTTATTAAATGGAACATCAAACGGTAACATTATAAAAAAACTTACAACTAGTTAAACAAAATCAAGTTTTGGTAATTGTAGTAGCTAGTATAGCTACACAATATTAAGATTTTATTTGGCTCGCCTACGCACCACCACGTGCTTTTGCGGGCTGGCGGTTGGGCATGGAATGACCCCACTCAGCCCGCACTTTGTGACGTGTGCGCTCGAGACTAATCATAAGTATATCTATATACACTACAGTAAATAATATAACTGACAACGCTGCCCACAGGTAGACATAAAAGAAAAATAATAATTAACGAGTAATCGCTAGGAGTTTTAGTAGCAGTACTTACAGTAATTAGTAGAATAATAAAAAAAATATGGTTTTATAATAAATCAATATGCCTTCTCATGTTCCTGTCTGGTCATGGATACTAACAGGATCAGTAACAGATTAACTGGACAATTATAGTAACATAATGTTTTAATCTTGTATGTTTGTTTCAGTATTCTGCGATCAGGATAGGGCCGGTTGTGAAGCGTGACGTCATGAAAGCGTCCGCCATGTTGGAGCACGACTCACAATACGCCACTATATTGGCATTCGACGTCAAGGTATATTTTATAAACAATAATTTATCTAATTTTTTTTTTTAAACTATTTTGCCAAAAAGGTTACAATGGTTATACATTGACAAACTGGGTGCCTGTATCTTGGATATCAAAGTTTTATGTAATAATTTTGGATATCCATACGTTACCACGCTGGTCCAGATGTTAAATGTGGCGTAGTGAATAGAGAGACTGTTTCTTGAAAGTACCATCTATTAATTTCCATCAAATCTTTTTTGGTAACAACCACTAGCGGCTGTTCTGCTGTTTTACCAGATTTGCTTTACAGCTAAATAAGTATGTTCGTGCAGATTTATTTGTACTGAAAATAGTAAGAAGTTTTCCTACAAATATTCCATGTCCATATGGAGCGTACTATCTCAATTTTCATCACCCTGAGAAAATCAACCGGGAAGTAATAGCGTGTTTACCATAAAAGACGAATATTTAATTTTCTTCATTTTTATTCAAAATCAAAGTCATTAATTCAAATTAGGCTGAGAAACAGTACTTTTCGAACGACAAAATTACATAAGACGTCCCGCAAAACGCTTGCCATACACGGTACTCCACTACCTAGTGCTTTAGTTAGGAAGTGGCGCAACAAACTCCCCAGTATTAACTTATTACAAAACGTTTTATCCGATACAGATCGAACGCGACGCTCAAGAGATGGCCGATAACTTAGGCGTGAAGATATTCGCCGCAGACATCATCTATCACTTGTTCGACAAGTTCACTGCCTACCGCGAGGAGCTGAAGGCAAGGAAGCGGGAGGAGTTCAAACATATCGCCGTGTTCCCGTGCAAACTTAAGGTATGTTGTCCCTTTTATATAACACTAGTTTCTGTCCATGTCGGAAATTATCCCACGGGATCGTACTACCGGGATAAATGTATCCTATTTCCTAACCCAGGCCATGGTCTACCTGTGTGCCAAATTTCATCGAAATCCGTTCAGCCGTTAAGGCTGAAAGGTAACAGACAGACAGTAAACCGACGTTCGTACGGACGTAAAAATATCGCGGCGGGATTTTATACGCACTGGATTTTCAACTCTCGGTGTTGGGCCGAGCATTGCAAATCCAACAGAGTGCATTGCAGCGCGTCGAAAAATCACTGTTGGATTTTAACTCTCGGCACTAAGCAGAGCGTTGTAAATCCAGTGCGCGAAAAAAAATCGCCGCGATATTATAACCAACGTCGGCTTACTTTCGCATTTTTAATAGCATGGATTAGTTAGAGAGAGACAAAAGAACTGCTTGAGGAACCAAAGAATGGAGAGGAAAGTGCCTTAAAATTATTTTACTAGTACAATAATCGACCTGTATCTGGGAAAGAGGGAAAATATTGAATGTTTCTATTAGTATTCCTTTTTTATGTTTCTCTGTTAATTAATGTAATTGGTGTTGTCATTCCGACTTTGGCAGAATTTGTCATTACATGCAAGTAAAAAGTTATAAACTGTTTTGAATTTTTAAAGTATCAATATAAATAATATAACACGTGTATTCTCCGATGGGTTAGAGGTACACCTATAGTACACCAACATTTCGCCAGAAGTCCCATGTAATAGGGGGCGAGCATATTGCATATATATATAATCCCCCCCCCCCCCCTCTTCTCCGCTCCCTATTACCTCGGACTTAAACGTAACTGGCGAAATGTGGGTGTACTATAGGTACACCTCTGTCTAACCCTTCGGAGATTACAGGCGTGATGTTATGTTGTGTTATAAATATAATTATAGGTTTAACTTGTGTCTTGAGCTTACGTTGTTTCCATTGTACACAGATCTTGCCTCAATTCGTGTTCAACTCACGTGACCCGATTGTGGCCGGTATCATGGTTGAAGGTGGCATCCTGAAGGAGGGCACACCTATCTGCGTGCCTAGCCAAGAAGTGAGTATACCCACGATAAGATATTATAGGAACTATTTACGCTTTTCATATAACCTTTATGAACTTTTATGAAGATTTTTTAGTCCGGATTTGTGCCCGGTTGATGGCAATAGGTTCGCGCTCTATTACTTGGGACTTAAGCATAACTGGCGAAATGTGAGTGTACTGTAGGTAGAGCTCTGCCTAACCCTTCGGGGAATACAGGCCTGTTGTTATGTTATGTGACATAAGGTTTAAAATACTATGTAACAATTAGAAATGAAATCGCCAAGTATACTTCCTCGTCAGTCCAGTGGTTCGATCATCAGGTCGGGCAGTGTTATTGAGTTTCTCATCTAGAAAAGTCACAGTAGCAGCCAGCAGTTTGTATTAGTGTCGAGTTTACAGCCGTGGGTTCGTCCCTTGTTGCATGGGATTTCAAGTAGAGATAGACCGAGAACGAAACGAAAATAAAATTCGACCAGATTTTCATTTTCGGCCAAAATTTTGTTTTGATTGTCACTAGGTTTTTGTTTGATAAAAGTATAAAAAAGCTAAAGAAATAAGTAACTAACTTTTACAACTCTTTTATCTAGAGAAAATCCATGGTTCAATTGTTAAAGATTGACACTGCATTTTTTTTTACTTTTATTATATTTTAAATATTTTACCAAACAAAAACACATCGACAGCAAAAATAATTCGGTCGGTCTCGAATTAAAAAAAAATTCTGGCAAAAATCAGTTTTCGATCTTTATTAAAAAAAAAAAACTGATTATTAGTTCTAATCTCAATATTTTCTAACAGTTCGTGGAGCTGGGTATAGTGACATCTATCGAGATTAACCACAAGCAAGTGGAGACGGCTCGCAAGGGCCAAGAAGTATGCATCAAGATCGAGCCCATCCCCGGCGAGTCGCCCAAGATGTTCGGCAGACATTTCGATGAGACTGATATGCTAGTCAGCAAGGTAAGTCCAATTTTTGTTAACATGACGAAGACGAAAGCGGGGTTATTGTGTGTGTTGCTGCGATCACAATGCCTTTCATTTTGACATTCATTGCTTCATAGGTTTGTAAAATTCGTCGGCTAAACAACGTAAATAACACAATAAACGTGGCTGAGCTGTCTATGTGTCTCGTCCGTATTATAAAACAAGACAATTGGTGCCAGGCAGGTATCTGAAACTTTTTTGCGAGTTCTAGTATTTCAGACCAAAACCTAGCTTTAGAAAAAGGCCTTCTGTATCATTGTAAGAGAAATAATACCTATTTTTAATAAAAGCGGAAACACAGATTACCAGATAAATCACTCCATACAACATTTCCAATACCTACTGCTATAATAGCCTACACCTTCGAGTCGCTAGACGCTGCGTTCGATAATGTACCTAAACTTACAAGCGTAAAGTGAGTTTTGCTTTGTAACTGCGCGCCGCCGTGTGGTTATTGTGAATTGCCAGGGCTGCCTCTTTCAATAAAAATGTCAGTAGGTGTTTGTAGTACACTGTAAATAAAATACTTTTTATTTTTTAGCATGTTTAATTGTTAAAAATACTTATGAAAGACAGAGGAATATTTTTATGCTAAGTAACTATTTAGTATTCTGTGACCGCACCCTGAAACTGCAATTGTAAGACAAGTAAGACACACATCGTACGCATCGTACCTAACTATTTAATAATCAGTGACGTAACCACTCCGCATGGCCACGAATACGAAATGGAGGAAACTGAAAACACTATTAATTGAGTAATAGGTAATTATACTATGCTTCAACACTATGAACAAACCTGCGCTGGCGCCATATTGTGACGTCATGCACGTGAGATCATTGAACTTTCTATTCTTATCTCAGACGCATAGTAGAAGTAATTATACCTACCAATAAAATACAAAACACGAAACATGCAAGTTCAAACACTTTAGCTATTTAAAAAACGATAGTAAAACTGTATCAGCAGGTAAACTGAAAAAAGATAAGTTTTTATCTCTTCTCTTGCTGGATCTACATCCATCAACTGCTCATAATTCACCAGAATCAGCCATATAAGAATTTGAAACTAAGTACGTCAGGTCGACCGAAATATATGCGTACGTACGCGCCTCGCGGCTGCCGGCAACCCACTGAGAAATGGGCTGCGTGCGGCCCGGCGGCCGGTAGGTAGTTAGCGCGCGTAAGTAATGGAGTGATTTATCTGGTAATCTGTGGCGGAACTACGATCCGAACGCGTTCAAAATCGCGCTTTTATTTTCAGGGCATATGTTACGCACATTTTCGTTAAGGTGATATGTAAAAACTGGGAAAACCGAACAGGAGCTAGACCACCACCTCTTAAAGCAGTAGTATTATAATCTTACTCGAGTGTGGAAAAGAGATGGAGCTAGACGTCATGTATAGCTTCATCTCTTTCTCACACTGAAATAACATTAAAATAATACTGCTTTAAGAGGTGGTGCTTGGCCCCCTGGGCGGGAATAAGAAAGTGACAGAATCAATTAATTCCACGTACGAAAAAAGAGAGCGCAACAATGCGCTTGATCCAAAATAAAAATAAAAACGTAAGCACAAGCACCGGCTTGATTTATTTTGAAACAATTTTTATTTGGTTTAAATAAAAATTGTTTCAAAATAAATTAACCTATCTATCAAAAATATTTTCAGCCAGTTTTCAATTACCTACGCACATTTTGCAATGAAATTACTTAGGATTTTAGAATATCAGAAAAAAATATTTAAAATATATTTTTTTTATTTTATTTTTTTTTTATTTAATATTTGTAGAGGTCTTTTTGGAATTAATTTCTATCGAGGAAATTTGACCCAATTGCGTTTTCCTTCATTCAGAGTATTAGTCGTATACCTAGTCAATAATCATAATATATCCAAAAATTAAATCCATACTTGCTGTAATAGTGAAATAAATGGTTACGCAAAAGCCCCCAATTTATTTTGGTATCGCCTTAAGTGCCGTCAAATGACAAAAACAAAACTACGATTACCAAAGCATGCGTGATGATAATAATAATCATGGCATCGCAACGCCTCTTCAATTCCCCGAAACCGTATTGAAAAAAAACTATAAAGTAAATTAGCCGGAAAACCGATGGTAGATGTTTGCAAACACATTCTGATAATGTTCCTTGATTCTCTGTAAATCATTAAACGATTGTCGCTACTATAATAAACCATTCAATTTAATAAGTAGAAAAAAATACTATTGTAATTCATAAGGAAAACCCATTTGAAACGTTTCAGGATTTTCCAGAAGCCCAGTCAATCAGAATTACAATACAAAGTCAATGAATCAACGCGGACTCTTGATAGTTTTATCGTTGCAAAATATTTATTACGGCGATATGTGAACGAGCGTCGGCGATGAATGAAAATTGCGCCAATAGTTTATGTGTTAAGTAATAGATGGCAGGGCAGACGTTGCGTGTTTGTTTTCATGCAGAAATTATCATTCAACTGTGCAATCGTACGAAATGATTTGAGTAGTAACGATGGGATATACGCAGTCGAGGATTTTGATTTTTTTATTTTACACTTTTTAGTTAGGATTATTTTTCTCTCATTGTATTAAGTAACGCTTTAGGTAACGGTCGTAAATACAATACCTAGTAATGGTGATAACGTCCTCTCACTCACTCCAAAAGTTCGGGATTGTTTTTTTATCATTTCTCATTCCAAATTACTTTTAAACATATAACTTGTGTACATAATATTTTGTAATCACCCTTTAAAACCTTTCATTTTGATACCCCACTCGATAGGTTTGGGAGAAAAAATATTTTTGAAAACATACAATTTGGCGCCAAAAATCCGCCATTTATTTTGTTTATAATTTCAATATACCCAGTGACACTCGCGCAATAAAGACAAATCTAACGACATATCATTCATCAAAATAGGTTCAGTCGTTTAGTAGTTACGAGGGAACATAGGGATGGACATACATAAATAAGTACATACAGGTCAAACACATAACCCTCCTTTTTTGGCTTCGCCGCAGTCGGGTATTTAGGAACATTGATCAATAAGTGTTGCTCTCCACACTAAGTAGGTAATAAATGTAATAATTTATGACCGATAAGAAAAGTCCATGTCGAAATATCAGGAACTTATAATCATTGGCTTCTACCATAATGCATACCTATATATTTAAATGTTAATTTACTTACCTACCAGATGTAAATGCAAAGATCAGATTTAGATTTAGTCTTAATTTAAGTCCTATAGGACAATGGAGTGGCTATTATAACTACAAATTGATGTCGCCAATTGATTAATCTCTTGGTACTTGGTAGACACCCAACACACGTTGCAGACGGGCGGTAATAACTGCAGCGTCTTTAGTAATGCTTAATTCAAGTAACTCAATAGGTAAGATTTTGCTCTTGAAGTAGATATTTTTGTACGAATACAAGATTGATATTACAAAGAACTACCTAAAGAATTCGTATGAATCAGAATAAACTCGGCAACAGCACTGTAAATATTTTGAAAGTAACACAATAACCTAAAACGCATTTCAGATCTAGATTCTAAAACACTTAACAAAAAAGTTTATATCTGATATTGCAATGAAAATAAACAATACATTTCGCATGACGTGTGAAAGTTTTATAGATATTACGAATTATTTTAGCACTCATACATCAATCGTCGAAATACGCCTACGTTTGAGCGTCGGTCTTGAATCGTGAACGAACCGTCCGTGTGTAGCGCCCGCTATATGTCACGGGTGACGCTTTAATGAATGGGCTGCACATTGCTCAAGATATCGGTACCATTTTAGCTCTATAGACAAATGGCACCGATTGATACGGCTATTATTAGAACGCATTGCATTCGACACAGAGGATTATTTACCTATAGGTATGTCTTGGTTGACTGGTGACTGTATGGGAAGTCGAAGGTTCAGGTTTCAAACTACGCTATCGAATAAGGTTTTGCAAATCGATATAGGTATCGATTTCTCTTATAAATGAACTAGTATTTCCCGCGTGACTTCGCGTAGATTTCGTACTTTTTAGTACCCCGTTAGGGTTAGATTTTCAAAAACCCTGATACACGTTATTCTTTATTCTCGGTTTTAAGTAAGTCATCCGGGGATTTGTAGCCAGGGGGCAAATGTAACTGATTGAGATAATTCGTTAGGCAACAATAACGAATTATCTCAATCAGTTACGTTTGCCCTCTAGCTACAATAGCCGGTGAATGACCCTATAAATACTGAGTTTTGAGTTAATCGGATCTTGCGTTAAAATTCTTCCATACAAACTTTGACACCCCCTAATCCCCCTTTAGGGGGTAGTTTAGAATAACAAAAAATGACAAACTTCATAACTTACTTAGGTAAGTATTCGTGCCAAGTTTCAAGTTTATTAACTCAAGAAATAAGATTGTTCATACAAACAAAATGCCCCTTTTCACCCCCTTAAAGATCGAATTTCCAAAAATCCTTCCTTAGTGAATGCTTACAACATAAAATGTCAAATTTCAAGTTTGTAGCTCCAGCGGTTTAGGCTCTGCGTTGATGAATCAGTCGAGACAAGTAATTATACATATGTACTTATATGCATACTTAGACAAATGTATGTTTGCGTTTGTATTAGATTTTCCTCAAATTCTGAAGTCTATTCATTCATTCATGAATGTGGAGCATTTGCAGAAGTGTTCAATCAACGATTCCAGACACTAATATTCTCGATAACACAGTATTAATCTAGTGAAATTCGACGTTATTTTCCTTCTAAAAAATCATCCAGACGAACAGAAACTGAACAAATAAATCATGTATCGTGTTCTCGTGATGGCTCATGTTGTGTGCAAATATTTGTATTCTAGACGAGAACGGAAGCGCCGTGTCGACTCGTGATTGTGTACGTTTTGTTGCATTTCGGCAACATTGTATCAACTATTGATAGTAATGTATAAACAAACAGAAGCTGCACCGGCAGTCGGCTACTGCCAATCTGGCATGTTGGCGCTTCAGTGATATGAGCAAAAAGCATGAATACTAACACCCGACTGTTTACATGTTATTTTGCAAATACACACAAGCAGCATCAGCTGCTTCGTCTCTTGAATATTAAGAAACAAGTTCCTATGAGACTCGTATAAGTAGGCGTTCGATAACGTTTCTCTACACGTGTATTTTTCAAAGATATCAGTTTAATTGATCTTCTGTTTACCTCGTAATTGCTAAAAATTTACGATAACTAGAACGGTTTAATATCAGAACATAGAATACGTTATTACTATTAGTAGTTCTAATCGGTTCCCACTGACTGTATTAGAATCGATTCTAGTCGTGTTGCGAACGTGAACGATACAACATACATAATTTGGTACCGTGTGACACAGTGATTAAATGGCTCCAGTAGAATACCTAAGTCTACATGCAGATAAAAGTTATCAATCCCTAATGTGACAAACATTGGTATTCATTTATCAGTGTCCATTTAGTTAGAAAATAGCTGTCTATTTATTCTTGTACCTATCATTATGTTCATAGCATCGACCTTTCTAACCGATGTATATTCTAAACTCGTGCGTCGTTCTGCACGACGATTTCAACAAAATGCGTCGACGTGCATTTTGTGAGTGTGTGCGTATCACATTATATTCGTGTGATAACAACCGCGGCCCGCAGAACTAACGTAAAGAAACTCATTGAAGGATTTTCATTCATACCTACTAAAGCATTGTATCAATGCTAGTAGAAGGTTAGTATCAATGGTGAAGGGGGCTCGCGGCTCCATTGATCGCCTGCAGCGGGGGGCGGCCGGGGGGTGGTCAGGTCACTAGGTCGAGGGGAACCGAGCCGCCAGGGGAAGCTGTTGCAGTTATATGATATCGGTAATATACGAGCGGTCTGTTGCTAAGCTTGCTCTCACGCCAGATATTCGAAGTTTGTTTATGATTACATTTTTCTCGCTTCTTTACTTTTTTTTACAAGAATTAAATTATACAACGTGTCAGAAAACGTTCTGTGACATGAAACACAGCTTTTTGAAAAATGGTTGTTCTTTTTTAATATTAGACGATCACGAGATTAATAATTATTTTAGCCTAATTTTATGCCAGTATTACCATGAAATCGTTACGTAGCGAAAGAGGAAGAAAACATTTTTCATATCACTAATTACTAACACCATTACTAATAAATATATTATATCAGGTGAATAGTTATACACAGATTTCTCTCTTTCAGTCGTCAGTAATTTGACTTTCGAAAGAAGAAGACAAAGCGTTGTGTAACTATACAGACACTATACAACGTTTATTAGTGAGGAGGTTAGTCTTTAGGAGGTTTCAAATTCTGATACATATTACGTTTAGAAACAAAATAAGTCATTGGTCAGCACTAATTAGAGTCAATCGCTGCATCAATGTGTATTTGTAACCACTACTTCGTAAGATACTCGTGAATACAGACAAGATGAACTAAGAACGCAATAATCACAAGGGACATTTAATTGAAATACACATGTTGTGTAGCAAAATATTGCTTCACGCTTATTTCGTGTAGGAGCGAACGTATTATGTTACTCCACATACAAATATTCAATAAAATAGCAATATCTTCTCAAGTTTCCCCAAATACACTGGCGTCAGTTCACTTTGAAACCTCGAACTAAACTGTACATAAAAAGCTTCCTGTTTTGTTTTCGATTAGTGGAAAACATCAATCTTTCCTATGCACAATATAAAAGCACTCAATGTGAACTCGACGATTTTCCGTCACCCAAGCGAAGGCCAGTGTATTTTTGGATACTTTATGACGTCATAGTTTTCCATACGATCTCTTGACCACTTGTATGAATTGAATCACTTTGATCTCAAACCACTCTTACACTCATTATGTATTTTGAACAGTCCAAATAGAAAATAATTACATTTTGTTATGTCTTTAAGAAAATTACAAATTATTTTCGTATTATTTTCTTGTCTTTTCGATCTATTCAACGCAGCAATGTTGCAAATCTAAGGGCAAACTTGTAGTTTGAATTTTCCCTCTGCTGTTGTCCTCAATGTTCATCCGGGACAAGTTCTTGAATGAAACTCGTGTTCTGATTCGTAGACCTTGGAAAATAGCTGTATTGTAACGCAATTTTATTGCAATTTCTTACACAATAATTTTATCCCTGCTTATACATTCGAGATAGATGCTATCTATTCGCTGCTCGATAAGTTGCTCAACTGATTGTCCCCTATAAGTAGCCTTCCATTTGAGTCTTATTTATAGTTTTTCTCCATGAAGTCTTGACAAGGATCACGTAAAACTTTCCAAGTCCAAATAGAGATAAACGTCATCGTGATGCAGGACTTGTGTCGTTTTGTAATTACATTGATGTCACTGGACGTGTAATGAGTAACGTTTATCGCTGGTGTTGTGTGTCGCAATTCCGGCTCTTCATTTCGTTTACGGCTGTTTACAACTCAAATGTATTATTAAATTGTTAGTTTCCATTTCTTTAATTCGCTTTTCTTAGGTCATTCTGGATTTCGTTTCGGTTGGTGGAACCTCTTATTTTTGTTTGATCAATAAACAATTGTAGGAACAGCTTTAGTGCCTAAAATTATTTACATAAAATTAACACTTCATGCTTTATGTGAAAATAGACAAGACCACTACAAACATTTTTAAATGTGAAAGAGCAACTTACAACTCAAACGCTACAGACATTTAAATGATTACAATTGAAATAACGAAATATCGCACAGAGTACTGGCTAGGTACTTTAATAACACTTGTGGTACTTGTACACATTTTAGAAGGGCCATGCGTTTCGTCGTACTCTCTGTACAGTCGCCTAAGGAGTCACACAGGCGCATCGTGTCGGCAGGCCGCACACAGACGCGATGACCGGGTCAGGCCCATTCTAGAAGCCCCATTGATATTTCGCTGTGCGGTTTCATTGATGGGACTTACATTGTTCATGCGCCGACAGAGAGATACCACTTTAGAAAAGTTCGTGTTTGAAAAAATATATATTTGATGAATTGGGGAAAAAAAAAATAGGCTTGCACGGCAGGTTTTTATAATGTTTAGGGTTTTCTTTGAAATCAGCGAATGTGTTTCTGGTTTCTCTTAATCATTTGTAATTTTATAACTCGAATCATAACAAAAATCTTAAGAGACTAATAGAAATCATACAACTACAGCTACATAATCGGGTAACATTGCGACAACATGGAATATTCGGTCAGCAATTTTCCTATAAAATAGTTATATATTTCTCAAGTACCCAATAATATATAAATTCGCTTAACCTTCGGCTCTTCACCTTGCACGTCTTATTTATCGCCCGTCCCTCGGTCTAAAAATACACACCGCAATTTCCCATATTTTCCAGCGGCTGATAATATGATTTTCCAGCCGGATCCAATGTCGTAGCGACAAGGCCCGGGCAGGCTGCACCGGGGTCACCACCGCCATGCCAGAGGGGCGAGGGGTACTTGTGACCCAGTTCCTTGCTTGCACAACCTGTTCTATTTTCCCTATGACGTCAAAACCCCCATTCACCCCGGAGTGCTGAATCGATGTGCCCCAAACTGGGTCGACCTGAATGAACCACTTGCATTCAACATGGACTCGCTATTTTTAGCTCAGAAGGTGTCTCGATCGGGTCTCGCTTCGAACCAGTTTTTACGGATGTATTGGTAGGCCGCAATTAAATTCTGCAATTTTTTAATTAATTGTGACGTTCGATGGGTTTTACAATTTGGTTTCAATTATCTTTTTCCCGAGAAATTATTTATGAGACCTATTATTATGCTAAATATTACTGGCTGGCTGTTTTAACCTTAATAACGGGCATTCTGTTTGCTTTTTATCTGTCGTTGGTTTAGTATCTGCAATGCATTTTATACATCTAAATTAGCGACAAAGATCGTTCAAGTTAACTAAGTTTTATGACACCTTAAACTTTTTTCTATTTATAAGTATCAGAGGATAGTTTCTATCACAAAATTGGAGTGTAACATTCTATAGCTGCAAATCGTGATCTTTGAATAAATCAGGGATTTTTATCCTCAAGGACAAACGGGCACCTTGTTTTCTACAATGTGGAGGTGATAATGGCAGTTATTGACTTTGTTTTGTATTGTTCCAGATATCCCGCGCCAGTATCGACGCGTGCAAGGACTACTTCCGTGACGACCTCATCAAGACCGACTGGCAGCTGATGGTCGAACTGAAGAAACTCTTCCAAATATTGTAATCCCACCGCCTTGTCCCCCACACGGTGAAGCTCTCCAATTAATATATTACGACGTAGATACATTTCGTCAAAGCTTTGTCTGTTCCATCTAACCGTAATCCTCTCTCCGTTGTATTATAGAATCTCACCACTCTACATTTTGTTAACACTTTTTGTATGTATACTAACGTGAATTTATCCGAAAATATTCTAACATATTGGTGGGAAAATGCGAATGGCAATGTCACGGCTGAGCCTTGTATTTTATTTTATCTTATCTGATGATTTACCCACTGCCACGTCTAGCAACTACTGTAACATGAATGGCAAAATTGTCGAATATCTCATACCTCGAGACGCATTGTAAATAGTATTATACATGTTTATTTATTAACAACGTCACATGTTCTTATGATTTGGTTGGAACGAAAGGATGTTTGGACGCTGGATGTCAAATTTTAGTAATTTACCAATATGTCTTCAGTTTACTTTAAAGAATACTTCTTGATGAAGAATGACCCTTTGTAAATAAAATGTTCACATGAGTTATTTACAATAAAATTTTGTAGTTTTATGTAAATAAATATAATGAGAAATCTTTTCATGTCTTAATTATAACGACAAGTAGTGCAATAAACGATCTCGATACCAATATCTCTTGTGAGGCAATACCTTCGTGCGGTGCTTCTGATGTAGATAAAATGTTATATTCAGTCTTACTAAATATAAGTAGATACAATACTGTTCACTCCACTAGGGGCACTGTCTACCTATCCGTTAGAAAGGAGGTCGTCTATTGTACGAAAATAGTATATTTTCGTTGAAATTTGAATGCGGTTTGGAATATTTTCCTCGTATGTAGTACATACAGGGATTGAGTACTGAACTTGATGGTAATCGGAATAGGAGTCCATGGAGGTTGTATTTTATACGTAGGTATTTTCCCTTTTTGAAACGCTTTGTATTATATAGATGGAATCGGACATATTCTTATATTGAAGAACTTTTATTAAATTACAAAGTAATAAAATCTTGCTTGTATCATTTTCCCCAGTGAAGCTTTCTACACACTTTTCTAACAATTCCTTAAAAACTGCATACCTACCTAATAATCTAAGAGTAATTCCAATAAATAAATTGCGTTCAAGTATTACAAATGTAAAAGGATGGCAAATTTTGAATGCCGAGGTAGATAGATAGACACTGATAATTATCTAGTACTTGCAACAAGAACCTATCTAGGTTTATTAAGAAATGAACTGAAGGCAGATTCCTGGGAAAAGCAACACACAACAACGAAAGAAAAAGGGTAAGTTCTTAGAAGATACCTTAGATAATTATTCAAATGAATTATGTAAGAAAAATCAGGTTGGTAAGGAATTACCTAAGAAATATTTGGAAAACATGAGATAAGTAAAAAAGAGAAATAATAATAGTAATCGCCGTATCTCTACGTTGACGTCGTGGTGGGGCTTACGCGCTCCGAACTCTAGGTCTGTGCCGGTAGAGGTTACTTTGCCGGAACAGGTCTAGGGTGAGGAGCCAGACCAAGAGAGATACAGAAACCCGCAGGGCAGCATGTGGCGAGCTGCTGGGCAGTAGCAACCCCACGTACCCTATCTCCCGGGAGAAGTCATGTTCCTCATCTCTGGCTTGCCTTTATTGGCCGGCTGGAGTGAACACTGACGAGAACTGACCTCCCACCTCATTCTTGCCTTTATTGGCTGGCTTGAGTAGAGATTCGCAAGAGCTAACGTGCTCGGAGGAAGGAAGTAGTTCAATAAGATGCTGGTAGGAATCTTGACCGTACTTCCGGGATTGTCCTGATAGCCGTGGAATACCTCTCCACTCATCTTAAGCACCTCAAGATATGTTGCCCCCTTGTCGCTACGACACTATGTGCTAGCGACCGTTTCCGGGGGCCCATTGTTGAGTGTGCAAGTCACCCCCTGCCATTTTATCCGTGTATTGTATTTATCAAACATTGGTCAGGCAGGGGCCATAGTCCTTCCATAGTTTTAGATAACCAGTCCACTTTAGCCATCCAAACCCATAGCCCAATATTTTTTTTTGTCTCCATATCCTGCAATAGTCCTACACCAACCGGGGGTTGTCCTTGGGTGCACTTGCATAGTACGCACAGGGATAATCGTCGGTTGGTGCCTCATTTCCATTGAAAGCGTCTAACGGGCCTCTGCGAGTTGGTTTCGGCCCCTCATATGCCTTCCAAAGGTCCGGGACCCTAGGGTCCCGAGAAATATAAAAAAAAAAAATAATAATAATATAACCATTTATTATCAGGTTCCAAAGATTCATAGATACATACCTTAACCTAAGTATACATAATAAATATAGTAACAATTTTGTAAAAGATATAAGATTTTGGTAAAGGTAAGGTTTGATAAAGAGTATTCTATTCTTAGGTATCCAAGCCCCAGGGACACGGGATGTTCGAAAGAGTTACCGTGGCCCCTGACACAGGCAACTGAAGGAACACGGGTGGGTTTTAGTTGGTAAAAGTCTGACACCCCTCCCGCCCCACCCAGAGCGGTCATTTGATGATTTCCCACCCAAAAAATAATTATTAAAAAGTGTCCAGGCCAGGTAAAATTCATCATTCTTGAAGAACATAAAGGTTAAAATCAACGCTTTCGCAGTCTAGCCTTACCACAAAGGTTTCGTAACTCAACAGCAGAGCTGCTAATATAATCCTATTGTTATTTATTGGGCACGGTTCCAATCCCCGGTTATAATTGAGAAATTTCTAACAGACAAACTCTTCTGTTCTATTCTTGACTAGAGATCGAACCGTGGATTTAATTCAACAATATCGAGCTAAGTGAAAAACGAAGTGCAGAAAGAATCCAGTTTACATACAAAAGCCATCAAAAACGGGCAAGTAGGGAAAAATGGTTAATTGGGCAGGACTTATAATAATACTTGAATGCAATGGCTCCAGATGGTATTACCAAAAAAATGGCGCCGGGACGACAGGAGGCGGTCCGCAGCGTCATCCGTCAACGGTCATAGTTTTCACAAAAAGAAGAAGTTGCTAAATTACCCTTGGCTATCTACCTTCCCACTTTTACACTAACGTAAGTAATGGTAACGGGAAATAATATCTTCTGTGGAGAGCTGCTATGATTGAGTGAGACGTAGGTAGGTAAGTGTATCACGTGACACATTAATGAAATTGATTTTGAATTGAATGTTCGCCCTACTAACACATTGTTCAGATTTAGAGTTGTTCAGGAAGCAGCTTCTTAGAGCTATATAGTTTTTGCCTTGTGCATAGGTAAATAGAATCGGATTCAGCTTTAGGAAACAATTTTTGTCTATTCTACAACAATGCAAGCATTATTTCATCAGAAAAACAAAGAATTATAAATCATCTACAACACCCCGTGCAACTAATGGTGGTTCTAATTATGAATAAAAAATCCAAATAATTAGTTAGGAGCCACAATTTTCTAAAGAACCGATGATTTGCAGAATTACCTACATTATAGGTGCTATGACAAATTAATTACGATGCCGCGATTATTGTATTCGCTATGCCTATCATTGTCAACAGCGTCTAGCTAGGCTAGTATGATGTGTTCCGCGGACTGCGGTTATTATGCAGGAAGTGAGAGAAATTCATTCGAGAGTCAATCATTGTAGTTTGAATCAACGATTCCATGAGACATCTGAACAAGTGTCTCACTGGTACTATTCTGATTCATGAATTTTGAAATTAATCTGCCTTCGCACTCGGAAACAATGTTAGTTGCTGTTCTAACTTTAGAATAATTAAATTAGCATCCTTATATTTTCTCTGCGAGTTAATGTTTTTTATTTGCCTACTTTTGTCCTTGATCACGCCTAATGGAAAGCGATTGATGAGGTCTATGGTGGAACTCAAAAAGACCAGCAATTACCTACCTACTTAATAAAAACCACAAATTGTATCAACGGGTACTTCAGTTACACAGTTTTCTGTTATAGCATTTTCATGAATATATTCGCATTTAATTAGAGCAGATCGCTTTCGGGAAGTTGTTCAAACAGCAATCATGTTAAATGAAATTATGCAGTATCGTAATAATTATTACGCGGAAGGCATTAAGTACTTAATTTTCAAGGAACTACTTACATTGGTTCCTAGATCGTTAGAATGGGAATGCTCTGTTTACCTTCTTAAATATGCCCAGTAAGGTAATCTTGAAACCCTATGCTAGGGTTCCAGGGCGGTAGGCGATGTGTTATAAGCTCGTTCAGTAAGTCTCCAATAACTTCGTTACATACATAATTTCCAGTTTATTTATCTTGCCCTTATCTTCACTAGCAAACAACGTCGTAAGGTCTGCCTGGATCGATAGCAATTATTATTTATTTCTGGTTATTTCTAAGCAACTACTTGGGTAGAGCTTTTCCGTGTTATTTTTCAGGATAGCTTGTAAGCACTCTATACCAGCAGGCCGCTGTAGCATTGTTATCTTCAGTCCTAATAAATAAAAAAAAATCCCAGTTAAAAACATGACTGTCACAATTCCTGCGCTGGTGAAATCTTGGCTGCTTCTTGTATTCCCGCATCGTAATTTGATTCTTTTTGCAACCAATTAGGCATTTGATTAGTAACAAAGTACGTACCCAGGTTTGGAGAGTCTTGTCGCACACAGCGTTCAACACGCTTCTTTCTTCTTCTTCTTCTCTAGACGAGTCAGTCACATCTTTATCTGTAGGTAACTGTCTCCACCAATATTTTTTGGTTCCAAATCACATTGATCGCATTTTCCCAATACCGAGATTTAGCACCGAATCTAGCGCCCTTCGTTAATTAACATTGATCTACAGCAAGTTACATTTCAGACAACATATTGTTTTCCAGAGCTCATCGGGCTAACTCACCAAATAATGTTAGGAAGGCTTCGTAGGTGTAGGTACATTTGTAGAATGCACCTTATTTCTTTTTCCTATTTTGGTATTTAAGTCGGTGACGGGTAAATAACTATAGCTATATTTGGTTGTAGTTTGGTACCTATAGGTCTCTTTTATTAGCCATGTTAATTTAATAGGCTGCAATACTATCTAGGTAGGTAGGTCTTGTTTGTCGTCAATAATTCACCAAGAAGGTCATCATTTCTCATACCATTCTAGGAACACCAATGCGAGGCTAGCAGCGTTGTTGATTGGGTGGAGCCACCTATGTAGGCACCGATCTACTTTCTTTGCTGCGCTTCCGTATGACGTATTTTGCATCGACGATATTTCTCAGACAAGGGAAGTAGACCGTGAAAATTAAATAAAAAAGTCTAGGATTAATTAATTTAATTAGTGTTGTTTTATTGTAGTTTTTCAGGGGTATTTCTACAAGATGTTCGCGGTTTTTTTGGAAGATTTTTGAGCCCGTATCCATGGAAACATGGTTCGCGTGGGCAAGGGGGTGGTGTTTTCAGGGTCTAGGTCACGCCCCGGAGCACGGGACGCATGCGCGGGCCTAGCAGCTCCCGTTCAGGAACTGTCCCGTTCAAAGCTCATCGGACTTCCTCATGGTAGGACCATCAGTTTCGCGCGCTGCCGTGGCGCCTGCCCTGGAGATTAACATGTTATAAGTGAAGTGTGTGAAGTCGTTCAAATAGAAAGTTCAGTGAGTTTAAGTGACATCCGGTAAATTAACGATCATTAGTGCGTAAGTTTTGATGATTCAGGTAATTAAGTTTTTTCATGTTTTTTTTTTATTTGTTTTGTTTAGGTATTAGAACCAAAACAAACATTTAAATAATACGGGATCTGTCTCAAATTGTAGTAAATATTTGCTTACGGTATGTAAGTAGGCCTAAATTAGGGCGTCGCACTATAGGCAATCTTTTTTAAAATTTTGTTGGAAATAAATGTATCAGATATCAAAGAAGATGATAGTATACTCTGTTTCAGTACAACTAATATGGTATCTACACGACATGGTATTACATAGATAAAAATGGTATACATAGATGTAAATGGCGCTAAAATATTGAAGCAAATATTTAATTTTATCAGTAGGTACGCACCCATTCCCAACAATAACACACTAGGTATGTGGTTTAATTCAGCAATAATAAAGTACCGACTCAAAAAATATCTCAGGCATAAACTGATAAGAAATATTTATTTATAACTTCAAAAGACCATGATTGTGTTAGGTAAAGCAATTTATTTTAATGTTCTGTTCATTTAAAATTTTAATCATACGTCCATTGGTAGGCAGGCATACTTATGTGGGTAAGTAGGTACTTACTTTGACTTCCTCCTTATAATGACTCATTACAAGAACATTAAACTCAGTTAAAATATGTTTCCAAATTTGAAAATGCTAATTTTCCGAGTACTCGCGACTATTACTAGAACGCCGCGTTTTACAGTCAAGCCGCAAGGTCGGCTCAGCAGTTTCTGTAGATATTATCGTCCTGCTAGACGACAGTTTCAGTATAATTTTTTCGGCCACGTGCTATACGTCGTTCATTCATGCGTGCGAATGAATGGGGAGCATTAAGTGTCGACGAGCTGAAACAGTCGGCCGCCGAACGCCCGCGCGCTCCACGCGGCGCAGGCGCCCGCGCAACGCGAGTGACACTCCGCACACGAACAAACTGTGCCACTGCTTACCACCAGCACACACACCGATCTGCTCTCGGTGCGTCATCTATTTATACCACTCTTTAAAAACACGTCCCAAACACCGACCTTGAACAAATGTGCTGTGGTTTCATTCATTAAAATTATCACTTTCAAACGTATCTCAGACGCAAAACGTTCTCTTAACATGCGATGACGGACGATTCGCTAATTGGAGATAATTTATTAGATCTATAACCGTTGTTAAGATGATATTAATTGGGTGACGTGCAACCATTTCGTCCTTTTAACCGCTGAAGTCATAGTTAGTCCTACACGACGCGTTACTCATTTTCATCGCTGGGTAGGTATTTAAACACCAAGTCGCAGCCACTTCCTGCATTCAAGTCCGTAGACAATCGCGTATAAAGTAAGTGGTATCTAAACTTAGTATTTCTATGTACGTAGATTCAAAGAACATTGACAGGAAATTATAAGTCGTCAGCAGTCGTTAGGTTAGCGCAATAGCGGTGTCCCGTTGCACGTAGGTTGCTGTAAGTGCAGACCGCTAGACAGCGCCGGCGACGTTGTGCCGATACCCTACACCTACTTACTCCATGAATACAGGAAGCGGTTCTCCTCTTGCATCGTTTCCAGGTACGAATACGTCACTATCATGTCAAAACGAACGATCTTTACGACACCCGGCTTTCAAACTTAACAACAAAACACGTGCCAAATGGGCATAACAAAAAATCAGCTATCCGGATACAGTTTCAGAGATAAGGATCGTTTTAAGGGCTTCCAACGAGATACCGTTGCTCTAAAAGAATTAACGTTATCTCTCTTAAAAGCCAATACGACGGGCTTTTAAAAAACTTGGTTATCAATGTGGCGCCAGTCTTGTTTTTTTGCCAAAGATAATGTTGAGTGAATTGTGGAAAAAAAATTAAACCAACTAGACTGGATATTTAAAACGACGACAAAGAAATGTTTGTGCAGAAATAAACATTACCTACTACAAAGAAATATTGAGATGCAGTTTTAGGCTATAACATTAGTAAATGTACTTAAGTAGCTATTGAATGTAGCACGCACGAGTCAGCACGACATCGCTCGTCGCTGACCAAATGGGGAGGTCCTTTTCGCGGAAACTGATTTCGCTGAATGACAACAGCGCACTGTTTGTGGTAGCGACAGGCTTACGTTTATAAATAATTCCTTTTAGGACAGATTGTTTCTGTTGAAAGACTGTGATCAGATAGTAATTAATTTTCGGAATGGACTGCATCAACCTTAATGTGTCAGCGTAGACAACCTACTGTACCTAGTTGAGGAGTTAATTTTCGCATTTCGAATGCTACGTGATGTTTTGCGCGAGAGTGCGCGCGTGACTAGTGCGCTGTGCGGATCGAGGAGCGGACAACTCGACCTCGTCCAGATAAATCTATCAATGAACATGATAAGGGGGGCGCGTGTCACGCAACCGCAGGAAGTGCCCCAACTCGCCTCCTGCACTCTGAACTAAACTCAACGTACCATATCGTTCGCAATACATCATTCACGACTCTTAAATGCGTCCCGGTGGATGTACCTACTTGCAACGCATATTTTTGATGCTACTGATTAAGATTGCGAAAGTGGTTAAACAGATTATTATTTTCAATGTTGCAATTTCTTTACAGCAAAGTCTGAAGTTATCCATTACATCAGGAGTATCTATCTAATAATAAGTAAGTATAATTTAATTATTATTATAATGTTAGCTTAGTGCTCAGTTAAACATAGCTTAGCTCCCATGTGGTTATATTCTCTTTGGCTCCCATACATTAAATTAAAAAAACTAGGCACATAAAAAGAGCGTGAACGCAAACCTCTCTACCGTACGTTCTAAAAGGACTCCAATTACCTATAAAGTGAATGCTATATAATTTACTTTGTAATTGGGTTCCATAAGGGGACTACAGGAGTTTACAGGACCTAAAGCTCGCTCACTGTCGGACTGCATAGAAAAGAAAGAAAAGCGCGATGACACAATGCTGGTATTTTTTTGCGAAATATGAAGCAATTATCCATTTACCAAAAATCTGTTGATTGGACTAAAAAGATTAAAACACTATTACGTTAATATGTTGCTTGTAGAATAATCTGACAAAAAATCAGAACGATTGTATGTATTAGTATGATTTTAATCGTTAAAAGAAATTTTTAGAGGTATCTGCGCGATTTTTTTTATCGTATGAACTTAGTTGTATTATGTTTTCAATACATTATCTAACTAGCATATATCCCTGAAGAATATCATATATTTTTCTGAATTTGTTTACTGCAGTGGTTCATATACTTTTATGCATTATAGAGCTTGCGGTTAGGTCCTGTAGTCAGTGGTCTCGAACGTCATAGAGCGAGATCGGTAGAGTTGCCAGCTAAAATCGGTATATTTGTACCCAAAATCGGTATTTGACAAAAAAAAACATACAATATTCAATCAAATTCGTTTATTTATTGAAAAATAAAACTTATAACGAGAGCCCATATCGGTAGAAATACCGAAAAATCGGTAGGTTCGAGACCACTGCCTGTAGTCCCCTTAAAATGTGTTCATCCACCAAATTAAGATCATGCATGTTAGGTCTCTCAGAAAAATTAAACGATGTCATATCATTTAGCTCGAAGCTCCTAGACCCATTATCTGCACTAACAATAAGGACTCAATCAATTTATGTGTCTCTCTCTTTAGTACATCTGCTCACATTATGTTCATAACATTTGTTTAAGTATCATTCAGACATCTAACCTATCTTTTTATTTTTATTAAATTACGAATAAGATAGGGAAGGGTCAATATAATTATAAAACTGGCCGAGTGCGTGTCGGACCACGCACAATGAAGGGTTCCGTAGTTGGGATGAATTTATCCCAAGAACAAACTTAACATTGTAATTGAAAAACATGCTCTCTCATATATTCCAACTGCAAACGTAAGTTGGCCGACTATTATTCGTTAACTTGTAAGGCCTACTTAGTTTTGCTTGGAACTTCGTGCTATACAAGGTAGAACAGGACGATTGACATTCCTTTAAACCACGTAAAGAGAATCATGTTCTTTACCCGTATACAAAAAATCAATCAAATCCAACCAAAGGATACTTTAACCACAGGAAATAATTTCTGATTTTCTTATTTTTCAACATGATGTAAGATCCGAGTCCGTAATAATAAGTAAACATTGCCGCCGCCGCGCCCCGCACCCCGCACCGCACCGTTTGGTCAGTGACTTTTCGTGGATAATTTTCCATTAGCTACTAATCTTCGTGTTTTGAATAGGTTTCGATGGACTAGTACTGTGCTCGTTTTAATTTAATGTCGTACGTCCAGGTCCACATTGTATACTACTGTCGTGAATTTTTTCACATACCCAAAAACATTTTAACAAAAATTTGCAATTTAAAGCTTAATACTTCGCAAACAGATCCCTAAACCGAAGAATGATTTTCACACAACGGCAATATTATTGAACCGCCTTTCCAACGACACCCCACACCATGTGATAGACGAGAAAAAAAAGTCATCCCCACTTTACGAGTAGGGGAGGCACCCTAAAAAAAATTTTTTTTCAAGATTGATTTTATTTTACCACTTTGATGGCGTGATTAATATGTCTACACCCGCGCCAAATTATAGCTTTCTAGTACCTACTAATAGTCTCTGAACTAAGCCTCAGACAGACAGACGGACATGGCGAAAGTATAAGGGTAAAAGGGTTCCTTGTTGACTACGGAACGCTAAAAAGGGAAAACTGGCAGATGAATGGTCTGCTCGGACAAAAATCCCAAAAACAACCCACACGATAAACTCGCTTAATAATATTGGGTAGGTACTATATATGAATAAACACTTGAAAATAGGATAGAATCGGCTTTATTTTATATAATTCGTGTTGAGCCATTGAGTAGGTATCAATTTTTTCTTTCATACAGTAATGCATTCATACGAGTTTTTATTAGGTACCTACTTATCATTATTTTGATATTTTTCGAAGTTACTTAAGTCAAATAGTAACCTTTTCAATCTGTTTTTTATCTACTTACTTAGATAATTCTCTTCTGCATTGTACCTACGTAGGTACGCTATATGTGCGTAAGGCCATAGTAGTACCTACCTACCTACGTAGGTAGGTATGTACTATACGCTTCCTAGAACTGATGAAATGCCAATTTTATTCAGGTAGGTATTTTATTAATTGGATTTCAAAAGAAAACAATTTCGAAATGCACGAAAGCAATAAGTAATGCAAAAAAAAAACAGTAAAGTCCATAGATATATACCTATTATATATCTACGATAAAGTCCAAATAATGCATAAACTACGTTTCATGAAATTCACTAATTGCCATATATTTATTGCGAAACTTTACAAAAATAAATGTACTTATTTATTAATTCAGTCATGCGTCGACGGTTCATGCCTACTGATAACGAACTCGCAAAGGATTTCTGATACGAGCGTAGGTAGCACTGCTGTTTACGGCAATACAGCAAATGAAATAAAAATATATATCAATGTAAACAAATCGTTATTCTCGTTTTTGTGAAATACAACAACTCTTGAGACTACTAATTGAGTCTGAGGCGTGGGCAACTCGACAACTGAAGGATACCTAGTCTTTTAAACAGTATAGACCTCATTAAAATTAAGTCATAAAGTATAATTCAACTACTTTACGTTTGACTTAGACATGGTCAATAGTTTTCCTATTGTATCCTGATGACGCCAGGTTGGATTTAATTATGTAGGTGGCATAAATGAAGGCCCTATTGTCAGTAGTGGGTGAATGTGGGCTGATATATCCAAAGGTAGATTGTTCTAGAACATCTACATGTTGATCGCATTTATGACATAAGGCGTAGACCGACTGTTACCTGGTAACTTAACTACGAATAAGTCAGCTAGCATAGCCGAACTAAAAGATACTACTGAGATAGTGCAAACGTGCAAATTAAAGTTATTTTTTCACTTTGTAGCGTTTTTTTTTTCGTTAAAAAGTTTTTTTTTTCACTTTTTAGTTATGGTATGTACCCCACACGGCCACACCAATTTGTATGCTACTAGGTACTTGCTATGTAAATAAAACTGTGACAGGAAGTATTATAACATCATCAAGATACACAAAGTGGATTAAATACGTATTATCGAAGCTAACTCAAAAACTGGCCAAGCAAAGTTAATAAAATTTATATGAAACCACCGCGCAAGCTTCCTCTGCCAACTGAAAAGGAATTTTCAAAATCGGTCCACAATTGACAAAAATATCGATGAACATAATAAAAAGAAAACAAGTACCTACACACGAACATATAACCTCCTCCTTTTTTGAAGTCGGTTAAAATAGCCCTACCCATGGATAGGAAGTACCTGTTAGGCAAAAACTCTTTAAGTATTAGATTAGATATAGAATAAATACCCATAGACATAAGAAGTTTTTTATATTTCTATGAGAGTACAAAATGCAGATGCCCCGTTTTATCTCACTTTTAAAGGAAGTCGGAAATGTCAGAATTGCATCGTTCAGACGTATGCCGTCGGATTTAGACGATAGAAAGATAAAATAAAAAAAAAATGCAGAGAACACAAGGTTTACGGCTTTCCGAGCTGAGCTAAATGCCATCGCCTTGTGAAGGACGGTGCCGTCAACTTTCGCATCCAATAAGGTGCATGCCATATTGACGTGTTGCATAACAGTCAGGTATCGGCTCGGTCCACTTTCCACCTGCCCACGGGTTACTCTGTGGGTTAAGAATTTGGTACTAACAGCCAGGCATGGATTGTGTGGCGTTGCGAAACGATACGACCAAATTGGAGGTAGAACAGAGATACGTAGGCGCGCTGAATAGCATGCTCCCACGACTGGTTTTAATAATCAAGTCCCCATATTATTATAACATTAGGTATAGGTGCTTAGGAAACTTTAACACAGATGACCCTCTTACTAAAACTGGTGGGAAAAGGTATAAATATGACCGCTATATAAATCATGTTCTCCAATTAAACAATCTTTGATTTATAATTATAATACTACCTACATCGTTTTTTGACACATTAGGTAACATTTTTTTTAAATTTGATTACATTACGTTCCTGGAAGTTTGGCAAACGATTCGTCCAGTTTGATGCCGCGTGGTACAGTTAATGTAATTCAGCTAAAATTTTAATTTAAATTCTCGTTTCGCTTACTCCGGAGACTCATGATAGCTGTTGCAAGAGCTGACTGTTACGTGGGTAGGTAGTTACTTTAGTAACATATTCATACAGAGTTCAGAAACGTTCTAAGCGATTCCCGGCTGTTGCTATAAATAAACTTAAAGGTATCGTCAGTTGACAACAACCTGGCTATTTAAGCATCGATTCAATCCCAGACCAGAATGCAAATAACAGACCGTACAAGTTGAATAGCGGTAGCATATGCAAAACCAGGAAATTTCCACAAATTAATCAATGCATTTAATCATCAGTGCGGTCGGTTCCATTGTGCGAGTTATCATGCGATTACCTGTGAATTGAATATCAATGCTTGTGCAACCGTAGTAGGTGGAACTACATTCTCTGAATAGGGATACGCTGGTACAAGTGTTGTAGGTGTGGGTAAAACTGTGGGTGCGCCTGCGCGACCCACGGATATCATTCCATTTATCATCTACACATTAACACACACGCACATATTGTTATTGCATTGAAGGCACTAAATATTATGAAGTTACAATATACATTGATGTTAGCTAACTTCTTATTAACTATTGAAGTCATCAAAACTGCCATTTAGCCTAAAAGACAAGAACAGTTTAAACATAATTTATTTTCATAAATGCACCTTTGATAGAAACACCTCAGTGTTCGTTTTTACACTGCATTGTCAGTTCGAATCTTTAAACCGTCTGAATTCATTGCAAATATTATACAATAAATGACAAGTTAACATTTATTTTATTATCGAGGAAGTAAATCAAACTGTAGATGCTTTATAACTAAATAACTAACCACATTATATGAACTTCAATACCAAAATACTTTAAGACTAATAGACAGGCGCGAGACGCTTAAAAGGTCGACACGGAAATATGCGCCAACTCATCGATCTAGTCCAGATCAACGGGCACCTAGCTTTATTCTAGACATTTATAGACTAGAACAACAGTTCATAACCAGCGTCAGGCACTAGTTGTCTGGCATTTTTGCTGAACTGAGCCTTTTTGGCGCAGCCGTGAGGCACACTTTCCTGCTAATTTCTTACATCCCACTTTACACTTTTTACTTGATTTTTATTAGCTGTATATTATATTGTGTGCCTTTTAGTCTTTGCTAAATACTTAAGTGTATTTTCTATATTTCCTTCTTTTAATCAAAACTTATTTCTGGTTTTTGGCATGCAGTTGAATCGTCGACTGAAAAGGTGTTGAGTTTAATTGTTATCTAGCAAGCGAATTTTAGTAAGAATTGTGTTTACCTAAATAGCAATTTATGGGGTGATTATGTTTAAAAAAGACTGAAAGTATTCTTACTTTTTTTTTAAATCATAAGTGTCGACAGACGAATGCCGGATTTATCTGATCAACTTTGTTGTTTATTTCTTCGGTGAAGGAATGATGCAAAGTAAACACCGAGAATTGGAGAGAGTGACCAATTTGAAAAAGATTCTGATCCATCTTTAACTATAAAAATGTTGCTTAACTTTTATCGATAAATTAATACAGTCACTTCAAAAACATGCCATTACCAAACACCATTTCAGATAGTTTCTATGAGTATCTATCCTCTAATTCTAAGACATTAAAGTTGAAAGTCGTTTGATAGAGTTAGATTCTGTGGTGTCTAATAAGAATAAAATGTATGCTCGTGCCGGAAATATTATAAGTATCATATGAAAACTCTAAGAAATGCCATGCGGTAATCACTAGGCGCCGGAAACAGGAATGTCTTGAGATATAACGGCTTAAATATGCATCTAAGAAATGGGAGTCATACAGGGAAAAGCCACAGACTTAAGGAATGTTGGTCTGTATGCAATTCCTGTGTCGGTTTGAACCATTTCGACGTAAATTTCTACTGAGGCAAATAGAAGAATATGTTGGATTTTGAATAATTTTTTTAGGAATTTTAAATAGGCAATGCCTGAACCTGATCGTCTGATTAAGAATATTGAAGGACATTTTGGTATAGAATTGCGACGTTAAATTTAATTGTGTTGCGCATGCGGAAATAAGAAGACTATCAGCTATCCCAATTCTCAAAATCTATTAGGGTTCCTGAACCTAGTAGGAACTTAATAAACTACCGCGAGCTACTTTAACTTAGAAGACGGGGCTAATATACTGGATGATTTTTTTTACCGTCTCGAAATTTTTACGGGGTGTTCTACCCATGAATATGAACAACTTTCACTATGGGACCAACTCTGAAATCACGAAAAAAAAAATCAGCTGATTCATACATTTTGGTCGAATAGGTATTGAACTTTTGTATGAATCAGCTGATTTTTTTTTCGTGATTTCAGAGTTGGTCCCGTAGTGAAAGTTGTTCATATTCATGGGTGAACACCCTGTAAAAATTTCGAGACGGTAAAAAAAAATCATCCAGTATAATAAAACACATAGAAGGTAGCCAAATAAAACGCATAAAAGTCACCTCTTATCGCATCTAGCGTGCAAATACCAACACAGACGCACATGGGTTGGTTAGACACAACGATTAGACATAAATATTATTAATCTGTAATTCACACAGACTTGGCTTCTTACGTACAAGTGGCTGCGATAACTAATAAGTCTGGTAACTAATAGCATAGCTCAATATCTGGTATAAAGTTCCGAGAATTCTTAATAAAGTGATGATGTTTTGCGTAAAGGACAATGTTCACGTATGTATGGAATTCCGTCTTAAGTTGTTGCACAATAAATCTTTATTTATTTATAAACGACGTTTTATATATGATTAAATAAAGGTGTTCATTTTCCCACAAATATCCGGGTTTTTATGTAATTAGAACAAAACGGAGATAACCTACAAATTATGTTTAACCTAATCGCAATTTATAAAATGACCACAGATCACTCACGTACAAAAATTAAAAACAATGTTGGTTAAAAACAAAACCAGTCACCAGTCATCAGCTTCTATTTGAAAAACAAAACATAATAATATTCATACTTACCTATTACCTTTTCATGACGTTTTGGTGTGACGACATCGAAATAAAACAACTTCAATATATTAACTAAACGTAACATTGGCTAAGTGCACAAACCGTGTGTCTAAAGGCTCATATTTACGTAACTCGTACAAATTAAGAAAACGAAACGTCAATATCATGACTTTAAACGGAAATAATACGTAGTTATTGTTAATTTACTACATACATAAACTCACGCCTTCTTCCCATGGGGGTAGGCAGAAACTACAGAACGCCACCTACTAATATCCTTACATACTCCTTTTGCCTCGTTTACATTCATACATCTGGTCATACACGCACGCCGGTTGTGAGTACTACGCACCTGACTTTTCTGAAGAACATCACCAATAAGATGTCTTCCTAGGGCGTCCCCTCCCGGCGTTTCCACTCACATCTGCCGTGTCTTTTGTAAGTCGATTAATTTACTATTTTTCTTAAAATCATAATTCCGGATACGAAAATAAAATTTCTAAAGTGGTTGTAAAAAATAAGAAAATAATTTCTATCATCATTTTGATTTTGTAACATGAAACTTTGCTAGACTACTTTTACTCAATCTCATTTCACGGAAAAACCGAGAGCGTTTAATGTTATAAACACAAATAACATTTTTTTTAATGTTTACGGCCTTTGTTTGTTAATAGGCGATGCTTTGATTATTAATGATAGGTATCTAATTATGTATATGAAAGCGTTGGTTAGATAAAACGAGTTTATTTTATTTGGTTTCTATTTATCTATCCATGTGGTTGTGCTCTGCTTTGGCCAATCCGTGGATACCCCCCCCCCAATGAACATATTAAATCTAACGGTCTATGTCGTTCCATGGATTACTAAAACTAGCGTTAAGGATAGTCAGAAGCCCAAAAGTCTGACAAATGCTTAAATTATTGGTATTACTCGGTAATTGGGTTGCAAAGATATGAAGACAGTCTCTCTGTTTTATATATTTTATGATCATTACTACAGCTATCTATGACTCTAGTGATTAGTCCATAAAAGGGACTTTTTTTGTCATTCTTATATCCGAACAGAAAGCTTACAGAGAACTTGACAAAAATTGATTGAGCGTGGAATTCGAACCCAGGATCTTACGTATGATGGAGTTTGTTGATACCTATTATTTAGCTATGCAATAATAAGGCCAGGTAGGCACGGGCGATTTTTTTTCACGCGCTGGGTTTTCAACGCTCTGCTTAGCGCCGAGAGTTGAAAATCCATTGCGCGATAAAATCCCGCCGTGATATTTTTACGTCCGTGCGAACGTAAGCTAACAGTGCAAAAGAAGCAATTTAAATTGAGAATAAGTAGTAAACAAATTCTATCGATATGACAATAACGTATTCAAATCGATAAATTCAAGTCGTAACTAAGTATTCCCTAAACAATGTAATTAGCCTTATATTACAACATTAAATAAGATATTATGTAGTGTAAAGTAGTTACAAATAAACACTATAGTTTTAACAGTTACTACACCCACCTCATCAGAGCGCCTCCAGATGGCGCTATGATGATTAGATATTCAATTTATAACGTATAGGCTTAAACACTTTAAGTTACATACAACCATAATAATCATTATTTACAAATATTATTATATCAATTGCTATTAAGTTAATGAAGACCAGGACAAGTCTTTATTAAATTTACTTTTATTTCTTTTTAAGACTAGGTATAATAAAAGGAGAGGAGCGTTTAACATTTATTACAATATTGAGATTGAACAGGAAGTACTCCCTACGCGTGGTAGCCGAGAGCATTAGTGATCTGTATCGTAATCAAAGAAAGGATTGAATCACAGTATAGTTCCAATATTTCGGTGTGGCAGGGCGCAGGGTCGACGACCGCACTCTTCGGTGCTGGTGCCGTGCTATTTCGAGGCGGCGAGCGATGGCGAGCGCACCCGACTTGTGCCGACCGTGCGATGTGCTGCGCACGCGTAAACAAACATGGCCGAACTGTCATTCACTAATTCATTCATAAGCGATCATTGTATTTGACAAACTGACTCGCACTCATTATCTGTGCTGTGCCTCATTGTATACAATATACATAGCTACAATGTATTCTTTTTAACTAGCTTATTTCAACATACACAACTCAGACGTGGTAACGTGTACAGAAAGTACCGCGGCACACAGACATCAATATCAATTCTGTTTTGACATTCAGCGATGAGTTCAAAATGTAAATTGCGAGGTGAAAAATAATATTTAGTACCTACTTAGCTAGAATTCATTGGAAATTCTAAAAATATAAATATCTGCTTTATTTATCATTTTACTTTTTCGTTCAAAGTAGGCATGTATTTTAAGTTTAGGTATAAGTCAGCTTATTAATATTAATTAACTACAAAATTAAATGTAGGTAGGTACCTAAACTGTAGCAAGTAGAGTTTATTTATGTTTTATTATCATTTTAAGGCCCTAGCTAGATAGAGGCGTTATAACATTATAATTAAGTCTTTTAATTATTGCAGTTAAGCATCTTTTGGCGGTTGAAGTAGGTATGTGAAGGTATTTTTATTTCGAACAATTGAGTTATTTTCAAAATAATAGCTTTTTCTTTCTACATTTTTATTTTTGATTAAAAAACGTTTAGGTATAATGATATAAAATTAAGAAGCATATCGAATTATTACTATCTTGTTAACGAGTGTGTCTTGCGCTCGATGAAGGCAAGCATTGTTCGTGACATGTGGACCACATAGCACATCTGTAGCGCATATTCTGACGCGCCTTTTGTTCCAACCCCTGACCATGTGGCTCGCGGACGGAACGCGCTAGTTTTTGTCGCATTTTTTCGGTACACGAAAAAGTTCTTAAAAGAATACCAGATTATACATGTGGCTATTATTGAAATATACCGTCATTCACTAGTAGCTACCTACCGGTCAAGACCGGACTCTATAACAGTCGAGCTGCACTAACTTACTATATTTAACATTCGTCAACAACCGTAGTAGGTTACCTATTAGCGATATTTCTACAAACTTTAGACCTAGTTTATATCAGTTTAGTTTTGGTATCACTTTTCTGTTTTATAACCTCTTTATTGCGGCTTGTTTGAATATACTGATATTCATTTGAATGAACATTCGAAAAGAAATTCCGTTCAGCGATATAAAGTATATAAAATTCCTCATCAGCGTAATGTTAATTATTGCGAGTGCGCAATGCATCGTCAGCGGTACCACGTGGTAGTTGAAGAGTTGCCAACACTCGCTTAGCCGACACCGCTTCCTGTTTACCGCGCCGTCTGTTCGACACTACGTACGCCTCTACGGAGGTTAGCGGAATTACCAAAAAGCTATTTTACATCACAACTGGAAAGCACGGATGTGTAATAAGTGTTACAAAGAAACGAGAGCACTCGCAGTAATGTTATGGTCACAGGAGGTATGATTTAGTTATGAAATGTTTTTTTTTTGTGTGTTAGTAATCAGTTTAAAAACAGCGGAATAAAAGACCCAGTAGCTAGTATTAATAATTGAAGGGTTGAAAATCTAAAGGGTCTATATGCCAATAAATCAGAAATCAATATTTTTACGAAAAAACAGTACTTAAGTGCCAAGCCTAACAATTCCAAATGGGTCCAAGTGCCTATTTCTATGAAATTTTTACACACACAGGATTAAAGTAGGCATGCGGTCTAAGAGCCAATGTATTTGCGCTTCGAGACAGCCAGTTTTTTTGTTATACCCGCAAACAATACAATTGGAACTTAGACCTTTAGATTTTCAACCCTTCAATTGTGTGGGTAGATATATCTAGTTATGTTGTCATCTTGATACAGTTTGTATACAGGGAATAAAAAGTAAATTTCGTAAAAAGTGAGGCATAAGAAACATAACTCGCAGCGGGAAACAACACGAAGCATATTATGTCGTGACTTGATCTGGGAAGAAACTGACTTGAAGCCCTTTTTCACTGGCTGCAGCCAATGCGCTTTAAGTTTCGACTTGCCAGCTAGGGACGTTGATTATCTTTCAAAATGTTTGTTACTGTTTGAAATTCGAGGCTATGTCAACTATTATGTATTCTGTGGCTCTGTTAAATGCGTATTAAACTGAATAAAACAGTACGCACGAATTTTGAGATTGAGGTGGTTTCTTTACCGTGAGTACGTACTTATACGGACGAAAGATTTCATATCGCCCTTTACCTGTTAGCCCATTTAGCTGTTAGATAGTTAGTAGCAAATACTTACCCTTTAAATGTCCTCACTAACTTATTTGACATTGTCCAACTTGGCGCGTATCAAATATATCAAAAACTTACTGTAGAATTGAGAGTTCCGCGTAAGGCATGGCCTTGATAGATTTTGACAAAAAATTTTTTCTCGTTCTCGTGTAGCGTATACAGATAACACATTGTGTCACCTTATCAAAGCGACAAATAACGACTGACTTTATGCTTGAGAATTTGGCAAAATTCTTAATATATTATAACGTAGTTTTAACAGCTCTGCGTGTAGATAAATATAAATATTGGCATATTATTCAACAGTGATGTTTAATTTTGATACAGAAACCACTTTATCTCTACAACTTCAGAAAGCTTCATTCATGTCTTGGTTATAAAAACAACCGAATAAAGATAACAATCTGGATCTCACAAATATGTTTCATAAAAGTTTCAAATGGAGCTGAATAGTGTCATGTTGAGCGATACATGTGTGCTCTCGTCTCTACCACACTCGAGCGCGGGATAGGCTTAACGGAGGACGCAATTATGATGATTAAATGAAACTGGTTCTTCGGCGACCGCTCCGTTGCCGGGATGTCGATGTGTAGAAGACATTCTACACTTACCTCTACTGAATATCGAATGCCTCGCGACGCGTTCCTAACACTAAAGTCATAAGGCATAAAATAGTTTGTGAACATTATTTGTAACAGAAGATACTTAATATTAAAGAGAAATACAACCACACCGAGATGGAGCACATACGCGACTGTTAAAATGTAAAATAAACGATTATTATCGATTACTCCTTAACAGTTCACGATGTGGCAAAATTAATGCAACAGTTGACTACCCCGACTGAGACATCTAAAATTATGTCTCGAGCTGGAATCTTATAACTAGGAACCAGCAATCAAGAAGTTTAGAAAATAAAGGTATATATATAGTCAGTAAAAATATTTAAATAATTATCTAAATTTGTTAGGTAGGTATCGATTTCTTATGGTAGGTAGGTATACTATAAAATCTGATTTAATAACTAAAGATTAGTTATAAAATCGAAACCAGGTGACTAGCACTCAGATCCTGAACAACTTTCGACAACCGCTACCGCAGCGCCAATGGTTCAGTAGGTATAATTATAATTTTGCTCACTCCTATGATAAATGTTAAGAGACATTCAAATATGTTTAAGTTATTACCTTATAAAGGTAGTACGATTATTATGTGTAGGTAAAGCCTAGAAGCTTAGCTACCTGAAGTTTCCTCTAAAGTTCCTGATTGATAGGTTGACTGCTTTGACTAAGTACTACATAGTTTAAAATTCAAGTAATTTTCGGCTTGTTAATGTGATCGCAAAACTTGAATTGATTTAAAACCTATTCGTGAACATTAATGAATAGGGTACGTCTGTTTTCAATATTTAAAACAGAAAGGAATTACTATAGATTAAGTAAACTAACAGCTAAAACAGAAGAAGCGGCCGCTTCAAAGGGATATAAATACTCGTCGGCGCCGGTCCGCGACAACGTACGGAACTCTTCATCTTGACAGCCAATCTTTCAGTAAGATAGACGATGTAATAGGTGCAGGCTGAGTTCCTATAACTTAGGGAACTTAGGGCCATTATCAGCAAGTCCTTATATTTTATACAAACTTTTGTAACATTGGAGGAGTCGCAACATTTGTTTGACGTTCATACTCAAAATTCTTCTTATTGCATTGGTTGGAACCCTTTATTATATTGATATAACTGGTTGAACCATTAGATCTTTAAAGAATACTTTGGATCTTTCTATGTCGTATTACATCGTTAGAACATCAATTTTGAATTATCTGTAAGTATGTACACACATTATAAGTATTTCTTACAATATTGTAAGTTAACTTTGATTTGTTACATTATCAATTTATCATACATCCTTGAAGTTTTTTCTTGTGAATAGTCCAAACAATCTATACGTTGTGCAGCTTGTGCAGCGCATTGCGACCTTCAGGTGCCTAAGCTTTGATAGCGAACTGCGCAAGATCAACTCCAGTTTAACTGTAATTCCTACGAGAACACCTTTTATCGATTTAAAAGATGATTACAATAATTGTATGAAAAACACAGTATGAAAACGTAAAGAATATAATTATTACAGTTATTGTACCTAATGTATTCTATATAGGCTTTCATACTGTGTAGACGTTCCGATGGAAGTCGGCTCTAGAGTAAATTATCTACCTAGAGCTCTCTTGCGAGTATTAATTTATCATTTCCAGAGTAACAAACTTGTGCTTTCTAAAACAATTTCCAGTTTTAAATGGAAGCAATCCATTTTTTTACATACAGAGTTCTAACTTAGTTGGACCTACGACTTCCAGCGGACACATGTTCGGATAAGAATTATTTATCTGTAGAGTAATATTCTCGATGGTCCGGGTGGGCGTTAAGAACGTGGATATTTCGGGCCATTATCACGCGCCCACGCTTCGCTATTGGCAGAAAAATGTTACAAAAATACATCGTCGCAATTTACAGTCAGTCTTATACGGGGTCAGCTACTGACATTGATACCATCTTTGACCGTCTTAGCGACCGCAGACTTAAGGGATCTCTCATTCCTGTCGATATTATGTAGTGACCCTTTTAATTAGAACGTGTTGTAAGTTTTTTCTCCTCCATTCTTAAATGAAACCAAATGTCGTAGATCTTGTTTTAACATTAAGTCTTATCTGTATCCCTTATCATTATTACTGAGAACCGAGAGACAGACGTAATGGAAGATATGTGTTCCAGAGCAGTGCGTTCTCTAGCCCGTTTCCGGTGGTTGTTTACAAAAAATATAATATAAACTCTTGTCCAAAGCGGCTATACGAACCGGCCGGCCAAGATACTTGCTACGATTAAAAATCGTTACAACTTCCGTTCGGGTCCGAGACGCGGAGCGGAGCTCCAGATAAAAAAGGTAAATAAGAAAAATAACTTAAAGATCGATACGGTGGAACGGCGCTACCTGTTTTTTCACTGTGCTTAGCTTGCGGCCATCGTTCTTCTCTTCGTACAGTCCACAAACCGTCAACTAACTACCTACAACAGAGTATGGGCTTTAATTTGTTTTAAAATCGTTTCGTAGGTAAATAAGAGTGGCAAAATTTTGGATACCATAGGTAATACAGTCTCTTTTCGTATATACACATTAAGAGGGTTTTATATGTTATAATTATTTGTATTCTTCAACCAATTATGAAATGCAAATTGCTAATGAGCTCCGCAAGTCTTTTTGCTTTCTCTATGTAAATGTATCCCTGCAAAATCTTTTAGGAAAATCCTACATGTATTTATATTCTCGATCTCGCTTTAGAAAATCCTATAACTGATATTATAGTTACCGACTTACGCTATGGATTCTTGCGACGAAGCATCAGTGATTATTTTTCATAATCAAGCTAGACCAAATGAGGGGAAAAATAAAGTCTAAGTTAGAAAGAAACTTAATTAAGCTTATTAATGTGTTTGATTAAATTCAATATCAAAATTCGTTGAGGAACTCTAATAAAACGATCGATTCCTTAGAAGATTTATAATACTAAATGATAGCGCCGTCTGAGTGAATTAGCATCACATGATGTCATGTATCCGGCTGCATCCATAAGAGGGACTATAAATCGAACGGGTTAGATGTTTTACTCCAGTGCAACCGGTAATGGAAGATATCAGATTAATAAAAGATGTCGATGAGACCAGGCGAGATGCACAGCAATTTCACGAGTGCTGCGCCATGATAATTAAGTGTTCGAACGGTGTGTCGTGGTGTGCGTGGGCTCGGCGCTGAGTCGATACGGCGCAGAGCAGGCATATCAAGTCTGGTAACTATGCGGCGTAACTCCGGTAGCGGCGCAACAGGTCTGTGGCGGGACGCGGGCGCGGGCGCGGGGCGGTAGGAAATCCTTCGCGCACGCACGCACACTCCGACACCATCCGGTTTTGTTTGCGTGTGAGCAATGTATACAGACGACGCGCGCCTGTAGTGAGGTGTATCGAGTCGATCGATCAATGAGCTCGACATCGACTCGGACTCTTGCCTGCATGCAACTCATTGATTAACGCTATGAACGTGGAATTGTTTATTCATTCATGATGAATATTTTATATCAAATGGACGTTTTTCTTATCCGTATTCTAAGTCTTCAATTTTTTCTTCATATCACAAAGTTGCTTGCACCGTTTCTCAGGCAAATACTGTACGCGACTTTAGCCACTACTCCGTTGACTTAAAAGCTTCAATAGTGTGAACATTGGACATTAGCTCAGTTGGGACATAATAATTATTGACAAACTTTTTTAAATAAGTACATAATAAGTATTTGTTTTGACGTGACAATTAGGAGTCGAGAAATGTAGTTATTATGGAACTGGTTAGTTTATGTCCTAGAACCTTTTGCTCATTAACTAAAGTCAAATTTCCTTTTTCACAGATTCTGATCCGTGCCCCACGTAATATGTAGGTGAGTACGGCAATATTTAACTACTTACATAATAATGTTCATTATTAATAACATTAAATACTACAAAGTCTATAAACCAAACCCAAACAAAAGTACCTATTGTGGCTGCTGTTCACAGCTGAGCACAGCCGGGATGACACACATTCACACATAGTAAACGAACCATGCACAAGGATGCGGAAAATTAGTATCAATAACGCAATTAATAAAAAGATACGGACTGTAATGGATTCCAAAAAAATAAAATTCAAACCCACTATCTTACACAATACTTAGGTACAATAAAATCAACGGCATATTATGCCTTGAAGACTGATATCGCGTAGCATAGCATGTATCAACTTTGCTGCACTTCTCAATTTCCGATAAAAATCTAGAGAACCGTGATCACAATTGACCAAAGCGAGATTTCGAAAAATAAAGAGATAATATCGATTTAGTGAAATTTTGCAGAAATATCGTCAACTAAGATATAGGAATACCCGAATACCGGTTCTGCTACAATCAGAAACGGTTGTTGCGAAAGGATGACAGAGAGCAAAGTTGGGTGGCAACCAATATTGTCATATGTCATATTATGCGAGTACGTCTCCGTGACTGTTAAGGACCAGATTCACTGATGAGGAAAACCACACTCTTATTTAGCGGCAAAACGCTTCATGAATTTCCGATCTTCGCAGATATAAATGCGCATAATCTTTGCATTTAATTTAATAACGAATGTAGGAGAAAAGGCTCATTCATGATTGAAGCTCAAGAGCGTTTTAGATTCTGAGTACCACAAGAGCCCAAACTTTCAATTTAAAAACAGGAAAAGCATGCTCACTTGTTATTAATTTTATTTGTTATCTATAAACAGTTGGAAAATCCCTAAACAACCACGGCATCTTCATTGGTCGGTGGAGTGGTAGGGCGAAGCGATTTAGTCTTTTAACAAGATAAGCATACCGTACTACATTGACGAAATAGATCAGTCCCTTCGGCGCGTGAACTATCGACGACACATTGGTCATTCAATGTAGACCTTAACAGCACAGGTGTGGGACGCAGAATAGTGGTGGGCTCGGAATTTGCGGCGACGCTGCTCGACGCTCGGGCGCGGGAGGTGCGTGGGCAGAGGCTGGCCCGTTCGCCCACGGCGCCGCACCTAGCCGCAACGCCGCCAAGGTGTAAATCACGACACCTCCGTACAGTATCGCTAGTTACCACAACCACCAGCCACAAGCAGGAGTCAGATACCATTCGATCCACCAAAGGCTGTAGGTATTTCAATTGGCTACGTACCTACGTTGTCAAGTGTTGAGTTCCTTTCATAGCTTCAATAAAAACGTTACTAAGTTTTGAGGTATAATTTACGATGTCGCAAACGTTTCCAATCCATAACACAATATCTACTTGCAAAAATGGTTTTCTTAAAATTTACTAAGATATCTGGACAAAAATGTTTTTCAAATCAATGCAATAGTGTCAATAAGTACATATGGCTACATATTAAGCTATACCGTTCCAGTATAAGTTGACCTCTCATTGTACGGAAATCCTATAAAATGCGAATTCAGCGTATACTGGAAATCTATAGCTTGATATGTAGCCGTGTGTACAAGACGAAAAATACGAAAATATTCCAGTTTGAGAGAAAAATCGTAATAATATGTAAGAAATGTTAATTTGTCGAAATAAAGCTTTTATCATCGACTGACTGCAACAATATTGTATTGAATTATTTAACCAAGTCGAAGAAATGCCACTAAAATGAGCTAAACTGATTTAATCGAGGTTGTTGGTAGGTTCAACGTAGTTAATAAATTACCTATTATTGTTTCTTGGAACAGTATCTCGACTGTGGGAACAGACCAAAAAGTATTTTCACAAAATCGCTACTAAGGATTCTGGGATGGCCACACTATTATCAGAGAAATTCCTTCAATTATTTAAACTGGAGCCTTAAACGCCCACATTCAGAATGAAATGCTCTAAATTATAGGTGAATCCATGAGAAGTTAGAAACGTTTCTTAAAGGTCATTAAAAAGATTACTAAACAGAAGAAAAGATTGAAGATACAACACGGACTTTTATCTGATAACATCAGTCGTATTTGATTCATTTTATGACACTCAAAATGAAAAGCCTAAAGCGGATATAGGTACCTACTACATAAATAGAACAAACAAAGGCGACAATATCCTTTACATTTCAAAGTAACCAATGAGCAATGTTAAGCCATTACACGTTACATACTAGTATTTTAATTTTTCAACTTGGACAGATAGGACTGTAGAAATAATGGTACATGTATCCCTCGATGGGAGTAATGGAGCAAAACTATTGGGTTTGGAAACGACTTTGTGATCTATTTCGTGAGTCATAAAGTGTAGTATCAAATGACGCAGCGAAGATAGTTAAGGCATATTCAAGGTGGAAAGTGATGTCATTGGCCCTACTGCGTGCTGTGGACGCTCCACTCGCTCTCTGTCACAGCTACTTTTGCTTTTCGAGTGAACATTGTCCATTCTGGCCGCGCACGTCATTACTTTGGTATTTTCTAATCACGAGTTTTAGAATGTAGAAAATTGAGCTAAAACTGCTCCTGCCCACGACAGTTTGACAGATACAGAGAGTGCTATCCTAAAAATACAGTTCAGATTTGATTGAGACCGATCGTTAATTCCAAAGTGTATGGACAATCGGTGAAGGCGAACTGGGAATTAGTAAGGCACTTTTGAATCAAGCTTTTCGTTAACTAGCTAATCATTTTAACAAAAGCTGATTGCCTAAGCCAGTAGCCACATAAAGTCCAGCTGGATTACTTAGGTTTTCAAGCGAGTGTTAAAGATCATAAGAAAATGTGACTAAATTAGCAAACGGCAAAAAGATAGAAGAGAAAGATCATGAGGAAGAACGAGCCGTTTTTCAAATTGCTGTAGCACTTCTATGGACGGTGATGTAAAAAAGGATATGTAATTTAAAAGTCGTAAACGTGTCTTCAATTTGGTACGTCACTGTTAGTTTGGCATGCGGGTCGAGTGAAGTGGTGTGGCTTCCTGCGCTCGGTCGCCGGGAGCTGTAATAGTCGTCGCGACTCGCGATGGCAAGCAGCGGAGTGGCACGGAGGGCGGACGACGACGCGGACGGACGGCCTCACGGAAGGTCGACCGCCTCGTCCGCTCCGACCCCCCCCTCCCCACACCTCACTTGCACGCCCTCACCCGACCGCTACGTGGAATTTATATAATTGCCTTCAATTAAAACAAGAATACACCGAATACCATCTTTGATACACAAACATAGATGTAGCCATTTTTAATTAGTCATAACACCATTTAGTGAAACACTGAACGAATCGCGAGAATAATGTTTCATCATCTTAATTACACGGCGACGAATATTCACTACTACACATCCACCGGCAGTGCTCGTACGCACAATAACATTTTAGTATACCATCTGTCAATAAAATTATATACGCTATTACCACAGTATAATAAAGTGTCCTTACGCAAAGGCAATAATGGTCGTTGCAATAATACAATATTATGTACCTACAAAAGTTTGATGCACGATGTAAATGATCATTTGCCGTCTGTATTATGTAAATAACCGCATGGTATAGGAACGGCTAAGGTCACCGACGATGAGTGTGTGCCATGAATGGGCTGAGTCGTGCGCGATACTCGACCATTCAACGAGATCCTTCATTCTAGCGTTTGTTATTAACTTATTACGTAATAGTCAGATCATATTGGTCAATTAATTAAAAATATTGCTGTTAAAACTTGTGCCCAGACGCAAGTTTATCTCTCAGTTATTATGTAAGCACAGTACGTACTTACATACCTACTCACTGTCAACACACGGTAGAAAATAATTACAATTACATACGTAGATATTTATTGTGTAGGTGGGATGCAATACGTGGGTATACTTCGTATGAGATATTGTCCCATAACTTCGCAAGTAAACATTAGAGGTGAAAGCGTTTATTTTTATGAGATAGGTCCTAGCTTTTGCCTGCGGCTTCGTCCGCGTGGATGTCGGATATCATCCCACGGGAACGTACTACCGGGATAAAAGTATCATGTCTAAACTCGAATCGTGGCCTATCCGTATGCCCTACATCCAAATCCGTTCAGCCGCTATGGAGTGAAAAAGTAACAAACAGATTGATAGATAATAAATTGTAATAACTTTTGACCCAGTAGACAGATTTATTACGTACCATAAGCCATACTATATATACATATATATTATATATATAATATTATAAATTATAAATTCGAAAGTAACTCTGTCTGTCTGTCTGTATGTTACCTTTACACGCCTAAACCGCTGAACGGATTTCGATAAAATTTGGCAAGGAGATAGATGGCATCCCCGGGGACGGACATAGGCTACCAAATTTTTTTTTTTAATAATCTTACAGGGAGGATGCTACAGGGGATGAAAATTTGTATGGGAAACCCATGATTTTTGTTGAAGTTAGGGATATGAAAATTTTAATTAAAAATCACCCCTTAAAGGGGGTAAAATAAGGGATGATTCTAAAATTTACATGTAGGTAATATTGAAATTTTTCTGTACCTACCACTTTTTTCTGAGATTTAAGGGATTGAAAATATTGGCATAGTCCGTATCTTGAGGTAACATTCACGATTTTAGTCTTTGTTTAATTAAAATCGGGCCACTCGGTCAAACGTAATTACAATTATTTATAGTCACAAAATAACTTGGTTGACATCGTACACATACACTTGCGTGGTCAAAGGTGGCGCTAGAGTAGGTATTTCAAATTGATGTTGATAGATAATATTAAAATAATGTATATTATTTTTTTGTTAAGCATTTAGGATCATAAAAACCAGATTTTTTTTTTAAATTTTCATAATATCGTGCAAAAAATTGTACGCGGTGAAGATGGTTTGTTTTTTTTTTTGTATGCCCTGGGAGGTACTGATAAACTTTTCTTTTAAATCTGATTTAACACTTTAACAGTCAGAACGACTTAGCAATAGGACAACAATGCCAAATAGTTATAGGTTTATAATAAGTATTATTGGTAGAACACGCCTTTTTTATCTTTTTTTAATATGCAGCCAGTGATTGATGTCTTCAAATAGCCAAAACCATAGAATACCTACTTGGAACGTAAATTTTGATTTTTGAGCTGTAAAATATGGTAGTAAGAATATTCCCTTTGCCTTATACTCAAATCCGGAAAGATAAAGGAGTTGCTGTTGCAGTAGCTTCCTCTGGAATAGTCGCCACGTTGCTAAATGGTGGCCGAACGGCACATTCGGTACCTACTTGAGCAGCCAACTTAGCTCATGAGGAAATGCCAGTTTGTAACATTAGTAAAAGCAACGAGCGGGGAAAACTGTTGTAGCAATGTAAACTGTTGGTTTGGAATTAATGTAGGTTCATACAATGGTGCCGATTGTCTTGATTCGTCTAAACTAGACTAAAAACTGCCAAAATTTAGTTTATTTCTGTCAAACGACGATTTCCCATTCTGAAATTGACTAAAGTGACACAACTTAACTATATTTTAGTTTGACAACACTAAGATGGCACTGAGATATTAGTTTAGGAAAAATGGTTATTTTGCTATTCTGAATTTGACGTTTTTCACCTAAAATTTAAATTTTCTGACTAAATCTGACTATTTTTAATCGCGATTAAAAAGGTGTGGAGTAAAATTTGTTGGCATGAACTAAAATTCACACCAACACCTCGACTTCAGGTGCAAAAACAGTACTGTGTAGCTTTTTTTCTTTTCTTTTGCTTATATCTCGAAAACGGTGTCCTATCGCAAAAATAATGAAAATTTCGACCCCCTTTGAACTCTCACTAACCCCTAACACCTAACATGTAGGTAATAATTTTTCATATTTTCCTTACAAAAAGTGAAATATTTCATATAAAACACGTCGAGGCTGCCCCCCCTGCGCACCTCCGGCTCAAAAAAAATCGCGGGGTAGGGCAAACAAGTATTTACCACATGTAGTCGCGATTGTCTAATTCGATTTAGTTGTGTCAAAATTATTTTTAAATTTCGTGATAATTTTTTTTCCAGAATAACATTAAAATTCTTATAGCCAATAGTAAGGAATTTTAGTGATAGTTTAGTTCGGTGTACAAGAGAATCGGCACCAATGTCCTACAAACGTGTAATCAAGGCACTAAATCGAACTATAGAAGATATCAAGAACAACCAAAGTATCATGGAATGGTACTGCTAGCGGCCATTTTAGACAGTCTCTAGGGATAATTTCTGACCTCCACGCGGGCGAAGTCGCGGGCAAAAGCTAGTAAAAACTAAATGTTAGTTCAATTTACGGACTGACCATATTTCCAATACCTTAAATCTCTTTAAAAGAAGTACACAGAAATATCAATATTACCATGTCATTTTAAAATTGGTAGCATGATGGGTAGGGTGACGCTTAGCTCTCTTCCTCCTCTCATTTTCAATGGTAACGTCATACCCATTACCCCTACTGTGAAAGATCTCGGTTTGCATCTTGACTCGACGCTTAGCTGGCAGCGCCAGGTCTCTAATGTTAGTCAAAGGGTCAACGGTACTCTACGATCCCTGTATCGTCTGAGAAACTTTTTGCCCGCTAAGACGAAGACTATGCTTGTGCAGACTTTGATTTTCCCTATCATTGACTATGGTGACGTGGACTACTTTGACTTGAATGCGGTGTTGCTGGATAAGCTTGACAGACTGCTTAACAATTGTATCCGGTTCATATTCAACCTCAGAAAATATGACCATGTGTCGAGCTACAGGTCTGAGCTCAAATGGATGCCCATTCGCCAGAGAAGAAATTTGCGTGCTTTGACCACGCTTTTCTCCCTTCTTAACTCTCCCACTCCTCCTTCTTATCTAGTGTCTCACTTCCAATATCTATGTTCTTCACACGCTAAGAATCTTCGTTCTTCTAACAATCTTCTCGTACTCTGTCCTTCTCATACTTCTGACTTTGTTCATTCTTCCTTTCATATTCAGTCCATTCTTCTTTGGAATGCGCTACCTCTTGACATCAGGACGGCCACCAGTCGATATGCATTTAAGCGGAGATTGCGGAGTTATTTTCAAAATAAATAGCGTAGAGTCATCTCAAAACCTCTCCCTCTTGAATTTGTATATAATGTATATATATAATATAGGTATATATTCTAGTAAATATGTATGTAAGTGTATTATAAGTTTATAACTTATTTATGTACAAATTGTTCCATTCCTAACAGAGCACCTGCCATCTAATGTCTTCACCACCCTTGGTTGACTGGCAGAGAATGCCTAAGGCATTAAGTCCGCCTTTGTACTTTTTTAAGTGTGAAAAGTTTAAATAAATAAATAAAATCCCTTGGTGGATGATTTTACAAAAAACGCTGTTAGAAAGAAAAGCGTGAATTTTACCATTATTTTCCGTTTTTAGAATTATATTAAAACTTAACAATGTAAAACCACTGTTTGTAATAATAATAACGTATAATCTTGCGGAGAACAAAATAACGTGCTTATTTTCTGCATTTTCATTCTAAACTAAAAGAAATAACCAAACAAATGATGAGGGCATCACTGCGCGCTCGGTATCCTCTTAAGGAATGCTGGGTTTCCCATACCAACTTTCATCCCTATGTATATCACTCTCTATAGGATTAATTTTAAGACAAAAAGTAGCCTATGACCTTCCCCAGGATGCCATCTATCTCCTTGCCAAATTTTGTCGAAATCCGTTTAGTGGTTTAGGCGTGAAAAGGTAACATACAGACAGAGTTACTTTCGAATTTATAATATTAAGTATGGATAAATGAAAACGACTCACCACTACCCACGGTTTTTACTTCGTAGATGTATTGTTCTGAATTGTCTTATGAAAGCAAACGATTGTTAAGAAGAAGAACATTCGTTTACAAAACACATTAAATATTGAAATAGGTAAATAAAATACATAACACAGGTCTGCAATGGTTTTCCCCTTTCAGTTTTAATGATTGATTCGGATAGACTTTGGGGCGCTGATTACGGGAAAAACATTTTAAAAATTCCATCACGTCAGGATTTTTAGTTATTTAGCATCGTTTTTTTTCCAAAAGTACCTAGGCCCTCCTAGTTATTAATTAATATTTTGTTTTAATCGTTTCTTATTGAACAAAAAACACACTGAATGGTTGCAGTAGACAAAAATGAATAAGTTCTCATAAATAATTAGTTAAATATAACTTAATAAACTAAGTGCCATAACCTTATTATAAAAAAGGTGGATTTTTAAGTAATTTGCTAAAGACCTCATTTCTTGTAGACTTAATGTTTTTTTTTTTAATAGAAATTAACTTAAATTGTTAGAAGACGGTTAATGAAGGTAGATTAATATTTTTTTTGTATAAATAGCATCATCGTAGTTTTTACAAAATCAGCACCTCCGTGTAATTCGTAACGCTTACTTGAAAAATGTCATCGCGAAAGTGTTTAAACTGTCCGGACAATTTTTCCTAGATTTGTGGACAGTTTATGCTGAAAAAACAGCAGCATAACATTACCGAATTCATAAGTAACGTTTATAATATGTATTACGGCCTAACAATCGCCAATCAAGACATACAGTGGATCCCACATAAAGTTGTAAAATTGAATTAGAAGCCTGAAAATCTTTTAAGGAAGTAGTGAGACATTTTCTAGGAAACCATAAAAGTCCAAATTATGTGGAAATTAGAATTAGAATTTTTATTTATACATCTTAGATACAGTACACCAGTAGTAAACAATAAAAATTGTGAAGGAAATTATTGAAAATTTCGGAAAAAAGGGATGTTCGATGAGAATTAAACTTCACTTCCTTAATTCGCATTTGGACTACTTTCCTGATAACTTGGGAGCTGTAAGTGACGAGCGAGGCGAAATACTTCACCAGGATTTAAAAGAGATGGAATGTCGCTATCAGGGAAAGTGGAATATAAAATAATGTTGGCAGACTATTGTTGGCTGTTAAAGCGAGATGATCCAAGCTGGAATTTCAAACGAAAATCTCACAATCGGAGCTTGGGTGAAAAAAAGAAGTATTCCCGTTTGAGCACCTATTTGAGCACCAATGCATTTAATACCTTCGGTGCTCAATGCATTGGTGCCCAAAAAATAGGTGCTCAGGTGCTCAAACGGGAATACTCCGAAAAAAAAGCAAGATAAGTACTTACCACAAAAATATTTAATATTTTTAATTTATTTATTACTGTCCCATAAATGTATTTTTAATGTTTTAAAGTAATGTAATTGTTTCTTAATAATTGTAATAAAAAAATGCTTAGTAAAGTTGGCTTTTTTTTGCGAATTCACACTAAGAGATTTTAAAAAAACCGAGGGTGATAGGAAAAATCCAAGTACATACTTATTCGTAATCATCGCAGCAAAATACCCCAAGATCAGCATTCAAATCCAAAAAGGGAAAATAAAAGTTAAAATTTACAGACCTGAATTGATTTAAACCAAATAAATATGCATAAGTTCGAGCATTAATTAAAAATAATTTAGTCAATCAAAGTACAGGTCTATATCGACTAAAAAGTATGTTTTTAATAATCCTGTCTAAGCTACCGAAAACTAGGAATAGGACGTAGTAAGAGGTTGACATGCCCATACTTAGACCGAATTAAACGTAGACGGAGTTTCGTTTTAGATGATCTATCATTTAATCCGATCGAAATGGTTTGGTTAAAAATCCGATAGCGCTCAAGAAAATATGTTTGAAGCGCGACGACCCGAGTCGAACGGACGCAAAATATGCGCGGATCGCATCGACATTAGTCGCAACGCTCTCATTCACGTTTCTTTTATCTGTGACAAACATCCGGTATTATTTTCAACGCGTCCACGGCGTTAGTACTCCAATATTATCAAACGATTCGACCATACAATACGATAATATATTTAGACAAAAAACTACTTAAATAAACCGTTTATCAACTCTTAAACTCGCATAAGATAACTTTTAAGTTAAAAACAATACTATTAAGTAACTAGATACATTATTTCGTAATATAAGTATGTTTTGATGAATAAATAATTACATCGAATTCATTTAAATTCTTACACTTATCTGCAAACTATGTACTTAATTATTATCTTTATAATACCTAACTGAAGTTTTGGAACGTAAAGAAAACGAGATACCTACCTAAAATCGTTCGACTGTAACAGGAAGTTCAAAGATGATAAATATATTTGGGAAACAATTGACAATGGGAAACAAGTGACGTCATCAAAATGTGGAAAATAAACTGTAGGCACTTAGTACCCACTGGCAAACTCCACTAGACTTATAATGACTAGATTAGTGCTGTTTAAGACTACAATATATTGAACATTGATTTTATCAGAAAATACTTAGTCTTTATATTCTGTACAAGCGCCGTAAGTCATTTTAATCCCTAAAACATAAACTGTAGCTCCATAGTTATAAAACAGATGGGACCAATTTAGCTGCATAGGTGCAAGCAATGGCGGATGGAAAGTGCGGGCGGAGGCGAAGGCGGCTTCCGCTTCGAGTCGACTCGCACCGCCTTCAGAATAACAAACGAAACCTGATTTCTATCGACTGGGCCATCGATTACACCGCCTACTCTACCATGAGAACACTTTTATCCATAATGATTCAAGTACCTAACGACTATTATTAGCACGGAATTTTGGAAAGAAAATGTACGTGCACCACAGAAAATCAATATCATACAATAATTCAACAATGTGGCATGATATCTTGAAGAGGTGTTGATTTAATGTACTTACAACCTATTGAAATATAACAAAGAGTAACAGGAGCCATGTACGGGGAAAACTGATTTCTTATTAAGCCCATTGTCTGGACAAGGTTCCAGAATAGTGGGTGGACTATTACATTCCATGAAGTGCGGCCATACAGCGTTAAGCTTGCAAGGCAATGGTATCGTTTTCACTAACGATGTATACCTATTTAGGCCATCCATTGTCATTGTTCTTCCATGATTGGCATCACTTTTCGTAACTTATGAATCCAATAAGGATTGCTGTTTTAAATTGATATAAGAATTAAGTGCACAAACAATAGAATTATTAAAACTCGCAAACATTGACAATAGGTATACAAGCATAACACAATATTAGTTCATGTACTACTACTACATGTCAAAGTAGGTCTACTTGTAATGTGAATGACAATTTTGATTACCTAGCTGGCATCTAAGGCAGAGAATATTCATAACAGAAAATACTCAAATATTCATAAAATAGCCTAAACATTAGCCCGTTTTCTTATCACGAAAAAAATTTTTAAGTATGCAGTTACATTAACATTTTAAGCACGTGAGTTGCAATGAGTGCATACAATACAATTAATGGAATAATGTAATAATAATGTTATTGTATGTGATATATACAGACAAAGTTTCGAACATCCTATTTAGACGATCTAAGTAAGTAGGTACGTTTCAAATGTACATTCGAAACGTTAATGGTGAAGTGAAAGTCAGAAATGGATTATTTATTAGAGTTATTTAAGATGAAATTAGTATAGTAATAGAGACATTACACAAACGCAATGAGCATGGACAGTCTCGACTGGAAGGCACTGGAAGCGAAATTGGATCTGTGCACAAAATTCGACTTTTCACAAGTGCCAGTGTCATGGAAACGAAATAAAAAATGATAATTTTGTGTTTGACATTAGTTAATTCAGCTGATCAGACCAATTCTTTGAATCGAGAATAGACCCTAACTAAGCCTGAGGCCCAAGCAACACATCTAACAATAGAATCTGAAGCGAATGTACAGCCTCAGGTAGAGAAATATTTTTTGTAAAGGTACAGTAATTTTTTTGTCCCATCGATTCAACGTCACAGTAACTGCACGGTGTTTTGTCTAATTTGATTATTTACTAATGCAAGTTTTCACCGAGATGAAAGTTTTTTTGTTTATGCATAATCATAATGTTCATTGATTATAACCACTGCCGATAAAAAATTGGGGTGAATGAACTATGCTTGGTATAGCTGCAGTCGATTATTAAATATGTTGCGGGGTTCTGACGGCTAGGGGATCTAGCCTAGCTAAGTGGCAGTGGAATTGCTAATATTTCACCAAAGATTATTGTATACATAGATAGCTCCTTTTAAACGTACGCTATTTTGCGAGTGCGCTTTGGGGCATTCGGGGCGAGTAAGCCACTGCTGACCGCAATTGCGTCGCACCGTAGGCTTACCATTCCCCTTGTTTCACGCACGATTGTTGTTTCACGCGCGATTGAGCGAGTGTGTAAAGCCGGCTATTTCATTAATTCTCTTTTCTACATTATAATACAGTCATTTGCAAATAAAGCTTGTAAGAATGATCGAGATACAACCACGCACATATTTCTAGTCTGACAGTGGTTCGTTCAACACAGTTGTAAGATTTGTAAAATCTAACTGCGTGTTAATGGTGATAGGTTGTAATGTGACATCCGTGGCGGTGTGGCGCTGCGTTATCGCATGTCCTTGACACAGAGACGCGGCGTGCACAACGCGCCTTATTGTCGCTGCAACCTTGCGAAAATTACCGCTCGCGATAACAGATGCCGTCGTCGTCGTCGGCGACGCGTCTCTCGACCACGCGCTTACCAAAATATAGTAGTGAATGGAAACGTTACGTGCCCATGAATTTCAAAACATCGTTAATCTGAAATAGAATGCTAATGATGTTTGCTTCTGTATAAATAAAAAATTGTCTTGTGTACTCGTAAGGCTTTTACGTAACGCACAGCATTTAATGGGATTTACATGTTATTTTGACTTCGATATTGGAAATGATGCTTGCAAATTTCTACAACTGAAAGTACGGTGCAGTTGCAAGACGAATGTGGGTGGTATCCCGGTGCTGCGACTCTTGCCGACCGGAAACCCAATTCCCGGATGCGGCTGCGCGGGGGGATCTCGCCGGAAGCTTGGTAAACGAGCACATCCGCTGCCGCCGCCCGCGCCGCAAAATTTGGCACCGCGAGCGCTCGCAGCCCGCTTCCGGCCTCCGCCCCCCCGGACCCCTAACGTCGCTCTCGCCCGCGAAAATAGCGGCCAACCGCTCCGTGTACGCGGTTCATTCAGTATGGCCGCCTTCCATTCATAAAAAGGCGAGGCGCGGGCGGCGTGTTGCGCGGCGAAGGGAGGGCGGCCTCTCCCGCCGACCCGCACCCGCGGCCGACGCCAGTGCGGAATGTGCCATCGAACGGAACGGTCGTTTCGTCGGAGCGTAGCCCTAGCGCTCCCGGTTTTCCATTAAAATGTGTATAAGAATAAGTGCAGTGAATCCGCACGAGTTCGGAACGGTTACAAAAAACGCCGTCGTCGAGATTAGGAGTAGAAATCAACGAAGAACTTCAGCGAGGAAGTGAGTAGCGGCCATATTGCAGTGATAACCGCGCGGCGGGCGGACGAGAATCGAGGCCGGTGCGTGGGCCGCCCCCCGCCCGCGCCAGGTGCCGCTCCGGACCGCGCCGGTCTCATGAACCTTCCCGTGGATTTGCGCGGCCGAAATTCGGTGGTTCTGCCGTATTTTTGTGTGTCAGTGAATCTTCCGGCGCGGTTTTGGTTCGGTACGACCACTTGGTCGCTAGGCGACAAGTAGCCTCAGTGTTGTGTGTTGGGCCGCTTGGCCCGAGTGCCCTTGTGTGTGGAGCGATGTGTGTAGGAGACGTGTGACCGTGGAATGTCTGCTTCGTAAGTACATACGGTGTCCTAACGTGGGATTTCTCGCCCACCGATCAAAACCGTCTGTTTGTTCGGACACAAAATTCGCGGCGGATTCTAGTAGCTGCTTTTTGCATGTAGATCACGTAGTCATGCGTAGGTAGTAATTACATGGATAACTAAGAAATCAAGCTAACATGAATGACGAGAGGCGACGCCTCGCTTCGCCGCCTGGCGACCGGCACACGTGCAACGATCAGCGCTCATAGCGAGAACGTTCTCAACAAACGAGTTAATAATAATGCTTTCATTTATTGTATGATTCAAATCTATTTGTACGGTGTTTGTAATCTAAACTAAACAAAAAACCTAATCATATAGTACTCCAAAACTACATGAATGTAATAAACGGTTTAGATTCTTCTTAGACAAAAAAATATTATTTAAGTAGGTATTAAAGACAAAAAACGCGATTAAGCAAGCACCAATAGTAACAATGAATATTAACCGCATTATTATAGCAACAGAGAGACGAATTTCGACAGAGTTGATAACTGAACGCAGATAAAGAATAAATTGTAAACAATGGTCACATAAACTGTTAATATCTTGTAACGAACTCTGCAGATAAGAAGTATATTTAGACAAAACAAAATAAGAATATTATTTGTAATGTAACGGACAGTTTTACGTAAATCTTGTTAGATTATAGCCACAATTGAGTTTAATAACTATTTAGTATCATTAGCGCCCAAGAGAAATGGACAGAATCAACTTACGAATTCAACAGAAGGGTTATAACTACATATACATTATTTGTATTTGAATGAGAGTAGGCAGTAGCATCACATGTACATCAACATTACAACAATGCACACATGTTCGTTTTTCTTAAACACATCTTTGTTTATTTTGTAGTCTTCAATTATTGTATGTACATACACACGCAAAACTGGCACAACACCTTTCTATTTCTTAGATGAAATAATGTTAGTAATTCGTTTTTATACAGATGTGATATTTTTCCCCGAATACAAAATACCTATGTTACACTTAGTTGAAAAAATATTTACTGTATATGTCCATAACTCATTTCTACTGAATTCAGTTGCATTTCAATGGAAATTGTTTATTTTATTCATGTTTTCAGAAGCTTTTTTTTTTATTCCAATTGCACAAAATAGATAAAGAAAAAAAATCAATAGGTCTGAATCGGAAATAGTCCCGTATTGTGTCTTTTGTACAGAAGAAGCTGATACAAACCTGATTAATCTTTTAAACTACCAAAAGAAGCCATTGAATAATAAATTGATAAATATCTAATACTAACGTCAATAGAATATCGTCATTCGTCACTACTTATTATGTTTGCTGATTGCACGTATGCATAATTTACAACATTTGCTCATGAATAATGATTTGTGGTTTATGGGTACTTGAACAATATACGAATATTCCAATTTTATTTACCCTGTACTGAGCCAACAGTGGAAAAAGGTAATATATTAGAGAAGAAAAACCAATGCAACAAACTGTACATAAAACGCGTTATACATATAAGTAACAATATAATTTATGACTGCCTCGTTGGTCTAGTGGTCGCAAGCGCTACTGCTGATGTTATTGGGTTTTTCTATCTGGAATTTCTCAGTAGCAGCCCGGAGTCTGGATTTGTGCCCGGTTTATGACAATAGGCCCGCCCCCTATTACATGGGACTTGAAACATAACTCGCGAAATGTGGGTGTACTTTAGGTAGGTACACCTCTGCCCAACCTTTCGGGAAAAAACAAGGCGTGAAGTTATGTTATATTTTATAATAATGGTACTTATTAGATATTTCCCAACACTCAAAGAGAATTTGAGATAACGTGACGATTGAGAACTATTTATATAATGAGAATAAAGTTATCAATTAAGTGAAACATGCATATGTAATTAAAATGACTTCAGTAATTAAAAACGTTTCATGCATAGATTAAACGGAAAGTGCGCCAGCTGCCTGGAAGATCGAAGAAAATATAAAATAAGCTTAATGGGTGTAATATTGAATACATTTAGGAGCTAAGCCGGTTAAACCAGTAGCATTTGGTATCTGTCCACTATTTTCTTAAATAAGAGATAAAATATATTTAAATTCGTATTGACTATTGACCTATGACTGAAATCGATAAGGTGAGAACAAAACAACGCTAAAATATTTTTGACATAAATCACCGTATACCATTACGACATTGAAAAGATAAAACTGTAAAAGGAAATAATTAATGTAGCTAAACTTTTCAAAGTTAATAGTCTCAATGCACAAAATCCTATTGAATGGAAGAATCCAATCTCTTAAGAGATGACTCTGTTAGACAAAAACGGTCCTACACTACAATGACTCCGTCTACGTGATTGAATTAAAGAAATACATGGAAAGTTTCAACCTAATCAGTAATGGCAAGAAAAAAAGTTAGATAAACCTGTTAGTTGTTCATTAGGATTTAAAGACCTTATTAAAAGCCTGTATCAAGATGTTTTGATTCTAAGACACGACTTTTAATGTTCGTAAATACTATAATATGTACTTGCACTTTTCTTTTTAGTTAGCAAACGTTATTTCCGGATCATTGTGAAACTTAAACGGTCCAAAAGTGTGCTTAGAAATAAAAAAACAACCTAAAAACTGTTTTGAAACAGCCACCTACACTGTTCTAATTAACCAGGATCCGAATGTTGTTTAAGACCACAATGCATTTTCGCAATAATTTGATTCGTGAATATAGTGCAATGTAACTTCTGTTTTAGGCACGCAGAAAACTGAATCATTATCGTTAAATAGTGATTTAACATAGTGAAAACAGTGCTGTTGGTGTTTACTTGATGTATAAAAATGATTACTGCTACTATTTTGCTAGTATTTCAAAATGAAGTTAAAGAAAATGGAGACTTAGTGTGTAAGTCTCCTGTTTTTTTTCCCAAATTCGTCAAAAGTATCTTGTTCGATATTAACGACACACACACGAAGCAGGCAGGTGTTGAATATATGTTTCAGTCACTGGACTGCATAGGTTACCGTTTCACTAGTTTTTAACGTAACGAATGTGGATGAAAGTGAGAACTGTCTGGTGATTGAATTATATAGTTTTATGTTCAGTGTCGTGATCTCTAATCTAATGTGAATGTGTGTTCGCTTGGCAGGTGGGGACGATGAGGGAACAGGAAGGCGACGGCCCGGAGAGCCGTTAGCCGTACTCGATGGATGAGTATGGCGGGCCGGCGGCGCCGCCCCGGCCGCCCAAGCCGGCGGCGCGCGTCCACAGGCCGACGGGCGCGCGCCAGCCCACCGTGTCGCTGCTGCGGCCGCGACCAGAGGCCGAGCGCGAGCGGAACGCCTACGTGGAGGCTCCGCGCCGAGCGCACGCCGCGCCCGCGCCTCCCCACACGGCCGCGCATCAGCCGCTCAAGCCGGTGACGACGCAGCCGGCCGCCGCGGCCGACAAGCGGCGCGCCGGCGCCCTCGCGGCCGACTCAATAGTGTGCGACACCTGCGGCCGCTGCCGCTGCGAGCAGTGCGCGCGCCCGCGGCCGCTGCCGTCGCGTTGGCTGTGCGGCTCGTGCCTGTGCAGCGCCGAGGCGTGCGTCGACTACGCGTCGTGCATGTGTTGCGTGAAAGCGCTGTTCTACCACTGCGGGAGCGGCGAAGAGGAGGCGGGCGAGCCGTGCGCGTGCGGGCCGCGGTTGGCGTGCGTGGGCGCGCTGGCGCTGCCGCTGCCGTGCCTGTGGCTTTACTGGCCCCTGCGCGGCTGCGCGGCGGCGGGCGCGGCGCTGTACGCGCGCTGCCGCCGCTCCGGCTGCCGCTGCCCCGAGCCCCCTCCGCGGCTCTCCAGTATTATCTAGTCCCGCCGCGCGCCGCCCGCGCCCTCCGAAGCGCCGAGTCGAGCGGCGCGACCGCGTTGTACAAATATTTATTTGCGAGCGGAGAGCTTCGGACTGCGCGGGGGTGGACTCAGTGATTGCTGTGCCTGGTGCGAGTGGTGTGTGGTGGCGCGGGGCCGGCGTCGGACGAGCGCCCCGCGCTCACTGAGTGAATCGTCTACGAGTACCTTGTAAATATAGTCGTATAGTGTGAATGTACGTGAACGTGTCGCCCGAACGTCGAAAGTCTCAAATTTTCTTGAGACCGTAACGTGTCATAAGAAAACGTTAACGTTAGTATTTTGGATTCCACAAAAATCCAGAGAAGATTAAGAAATGAGATATAAAACATACTTATTAAGATGTAGATAATTTACCATTTATTTATTAACTGAATTTGTATTTATTTGTAAATAAAACGACAACACTATATTATAAATACGAATGTTTACTACATTATGTTTGTTTTTTTCTATTCCTTTGGTACTCTTATTCAGTCACAGATATCTGTACCTAACAATACTGTGCTAAACATTTATTGACAATTGCTCAGCTTAGACGAGCTCTACTTACATGTACGAAATTCACTGCAGGCAGGATCAACCATCATAACACAACACTGGCCACACTTATGTTGCTCTAAGATCTTTAAAATTCATTGACACCATGTAAACACAATTTACATTTTATTTACTTACACAAAACTTATCAACATTATCACAACATTGGTGTTATCACAGAATTTACTTCTTGAGTATTCTTACTGACACAATTAATATAATAGATAGATACTATAAAACATTAAAAATTCTAAAAAGCTGTTTTGTAAAAATTAACCTGTTACAAAATTTTGGCAATATAACTTAACTACTCTATGATAGTTTTACTTAGGCCGCTCCTTTAAGAGACCGTTGGCACAATATTTTTAGATCCTGGATATAAGTACAGTACAAATAGTTTCTAGCCATTTATATGGTAGATTCACAGGAGGTAAATAAATAGCAAGAAACTTTTTGGAATCAATATTGTTCTACTGTAAGATGAGTAATTTATTGAGGATGATTTTCATTTTTTGTTTATGTTGTTCAATTATGTATAGGTATGTATCTTTTGTTTCACATATTATTATTTTAATGGTTTTTATAGAGCAGAGGGTTGTATGTCATGTGCTTTCTAGTCTTGCCTTGGTCTTCAATAGAAGCGGCCCAAGTTCAAATATTCAAACATAAAGCAATGGAAAACTAAAGCAAGTAAGTAAAAACACTGAAATTTTCTCAATATATCTAGCATTCTCTGAATAAGTAAGCAAGCAATTTTATAAATAAATTAGTAGGCAATGCTAGAGGGTAGTGTTTCCGATTCCTGATCAATGAATCGAATTTTACAAGTAAAAAACAAAACTATCACCGATTACGGCGATTACCCAAGTTTTGCCCTACCTTAGGAATTTTCTCTGTATGCCCTCCAAACGATCGATATAAATATTATAATTGAATCGAAGCGTTAAAAAGTAGGTAGTCTCCTTCGTCTTGCTATTGCAGTACGGTATTTCTATTTGATTTACGATTGATTGCACTGCACAACACAAATATCTTGACCATATTTTTTTAGGAAATCAAAATTTGAAAAACAAAACTGTTCACCAAAATTCTAAATTAAAATTGTAAAATGACAACGTCAAGATACTGTCAAAATATCAACAATAAAATTCTTTATGGTCGTTTATTTTTTGTTACTTGTTTGAGATTTTGTCTTCGATTTACACAACAAAACTCAGGAAATTAAACACCCAAATAATAATCAGAACATATTGGCCAAATTACGACAGTTGAGTCAAAAACCGTTCCAGTGTCTTAATTTTCTTGTAAGTAAATTGGAATAACGATGTTTATGATAGTAGTATCATGGGAATGGAATTTCTATAAACAAATTAAGTAGGAGGAGAACGTTTGGAAGGAAGTAGCGACGGCTTGACGCGTCATCGGCGGCGGTGCGCCGCGTCTCGGGCCCGTTTCCTTTTACCACCGTCACCATCCGGGATGTTCGGAGCACGCCTCCTGTTACTCTCTTCCTTCTTCCCACACGCACGCAAGTAATAAAATACTGTCATGCGCCTTTTGTATCACATACATTGATAGGTTCTACTTTGTGAATAATAATTATTTATGGCTTCGACGAAATAAAATGTTTGAATAGGTATAATTTGTGACAGGAATTAACTGCAAAATAGTATGGCCGTTTGTCTGATCTGTTGAACGTTAAAACTCAAAGGGAACAGTCGGGGACTTTTATTATTCATAGCAGTCAGGTAAAAGAATAACCTGATAAATGATACTTAGGCCGGCCACACATTGCCGGAATTCCGTTTCGAAAGTAGCAAATCCATTCATCATCTAGCAAAGACTAGTAATAATTTAGTAGTAATAGTAGATTATGAATGGATTTGCTGCTTTCGAAACGGAATCCTGATTCGGAATTCCGACTGTATGTGGCCCGGGCCAACAACAATCAACATATAATTTACGAACAGCCATGCTATCAGAATGAGCGAAATCCAACGTGTCAGTCACGTCACGTGACTTACGTACTAACACTTGTAGTCTTCCCACTTTTTGATCAAACAAAAACTAATGACAAGTGACCCTAGGCATTTAACCTATAAATAGATGTCTATATTATTTACAAGAATGAAAGTAGATCGTATAAACAAAATATACTCTAGCTACAAAGCGCATTAGTGCTAGTATTTACTAGTATTAGGTATTACTTTACAACTTCTACAATATAATAGCTTCCATAACAATAATATTATCCCCGCTTGGCCTGGATTGTTCCTCGCTGCTAATTTAACACGTAACTAGTGCGTACGGCCACTGTTAGATCGTTTTAAATTGGAACAACAGATGTTGACAGGCTGTCGACAACGTTGTTTGATGGCCGGATGAGGCCTGGCGATGTGATTAAAGGATATTATTGGTTATTGGGCGTAATTGTAAAAGAATTTTTTTTTATAGTGGTAATACCGCTGAGAATGTCATCTTGTTCTTTTCAATTTAAAATTCACCCTACCATAAACAATCTGATCAACAGGTGTATTTAATTTGAATAAAAAATACTAATAAATAAAACATCTACGTAAGTATCTATAATTTTGCGTTTCTGTGTGGAAACCGTTATTATTTAAATTCAAAATCTCTTTTCTCAAAGAATTGTATGGTCCTAGGATGTTCCTGTCTGTTTTCTTTTAATTCCTGACAAAATTATTAATGTCTTGCTGACATCAAGTTGTACACCAAATGTTGCGTCATAAGCATTTGAATCAAACGTTTTTGATTCCTCCGCCGGTTTTTGATTCAAAAATTATTTTCGATTTCCTTTGTATTAAATAATTATGTCAACGTTGGTGTACCTATGGTGTATATGGTGTATATTACTATATTTATAATTTATATTAGACAGACCTGTTTGATCCAGATGAACTAATGTTTTTTTACAAAAAAAAAATCATGAAATGTGTCGGGCTGCGTCGGAGTCGGTCGGTTGACCTCTGCTACGGAGGAGATGGATCATCCGCGCCATTGTCAGGTTGATTTGTGACCACGACTACCATTTGTGGTACATTCTGGTTTGATGTACACTTTGTACAAGACTATCGTTATTTCACTGTCAAATCTCGCCAGTTATCGAGCGCATTCCTTGACCTGTGGCCTGAGATGCATCATGCACTGCCAGTTTGATTTCTTCGTTATTCGCTTTGTACTTTTAAGCGTCTTATTCACATATTAAGGTTCAGTAACTTCATTTCCTTTGCAAATTATTGTGGTCCTTATTATGTTTTCATTACCTGTGTTTAGGTACCTAGGTAGATACACGTTCAACATTTTAGTACTTAGCTAGCTATACGTCGAGCTATTTATAAAGGAGTTTATTAAAAATACGACTGGTGTGCCTTCATAAGAATCCCTTATAAAGAATATAATGGGCCGAACCTGACTGCTTTCGATCATTGGCTGAACATTCCGATCCTGTGACACACGCTATTGTGTTTTCTAACGTTAAAATATTCCTTATAAACGACAGGTTTAGAAATTAACAATTGAAATGTTTATACTCGTATGTGTGTGAGATTATCAAACAATGAAGAGTACCTATGTACTTGTGCGTGTAGCAACATCGATTAAAATCAATTGCTTTTTATTTTCTTAGAAGTATATGATCAAACGTATTGTGGATCCATATTTTTAGGGTTTCGTACCTCAAAAGGAAAAAACGGAACCCTTATAGGATCACCCGTGTGTCTGTCTGGCTGTCTGTCCGTCTGTCACAGCCAATTTGCTCCGAGTCGAAAGAACCGATTAAGTTTAAATGTTGTACACATATGATTTTCTGTGACCCAACCACGGACGTGTAACGTAAATATATATAAATGAATTTTTAACTTTTGGGGGGGCAAATAAGAAAATTTTAAAAAAAGCTTTGTATACCGTGTGACATTTCAAATGAAAGGGCTTACTGTGGGAGTCTCGGAAAGTATTTTTTTATCATTTTAAAATAAATAGTTTTAAATTGACCATACCTGGGGGGGGGGGGGGGGTATGGTCAATTATCCCCGAAACTGCTGAGCTTAAAATTTAGAAAAAATACAGAAAATGGTTCTTTATGATACGTTACAGGAAATCCTATAAGAAGTCTAGGTCTTAAAGTAACACGGTAAATCTCTCAACAGTAGGAATGTATATTCCAAATGTAAGTTTATACGCATGTGCTCCCATACATGTTTTTCAACTACAATGTTAAGTTTGTTTTTGGGATAATTCTGTATCTTCTTTCTTCATCCCAACTACCCTTCATTGTGCGTTGGCCGACACGCACTTGGTCGGTTTTTGTACCATTCAGTTCTGTCTTGAATGATTTTAATTTTTTCTTTGAAATTAGGTATATTTAAAATTACAAACCATAAAGTATAATGCCTACATATAAGCACTTTCCCAATTTTGTGTCTTTCCAAAGAAAACCTCTAGGTACTAATATTGATCTGATTGTCCACTCTGTATGTTTGAATTCTTAAACCAAAATTAATAAGCAGTTAAATAAGTACCTAATATGAAAAGGGGGCAAGATGTTTAGCGATTGTTTGTACGCATAGTTGCAGCGAGTCGGTCGCAAGCGTAGCCGATAAAGTAGCAGGTCATCGCGCAGGAAGTCGCGGCGCGGCGCTTCAAACAGGCCACATTCTGCCCAACAGATAACAAAGTTGGGTAATCACTATTACGACCACCGACAGTTGCTAACGTATCTCATCATCATAGAAATTAGACTACAAAAATTAAAAGATATTGGAGACAGCAGCGCAGCGTACCTAGTGTCATTTTTACAAGCGTCTGTCTTCAATGTTGTTTAAGCTCGCTCCATCGTCGACTGTGTCTCTGTCATCTCTGACCTAGACTATAGTCAAGAGCAAACCTATATCAAATAAAAAAAAAAAAAAAATTATGTCACGAAAAATAATATAGGTAAAACACCTAGTCTTATTTTTCCTTGTTTACGAAGTTCGACGACTGCTTGTAAGACAACATTCGTACACTCTGACGAACTTTACCAGTGCTTATGAATTTCATAAGACAATGAGCGCTCGAGAGTCGAGAGTCGCCCTGACCAGGAACCGAAACCGGTATGATCAATACAGGTATTTTTTCGGTTACAGCCTTTATTTTAGTTACAGGTATTTTTAATTAAAGATTACCTTAATTCTTAAATTAAATACAACCGGTAATAATACCGGTAACCGAAAGTAGCTCAATCTTACACGTTCCCCTCGGCATTAGTCAAAGGGCGCGCATCACTGTGTGTGAGTCGAAACGGCCGCGGCTCGCGCGCCGGCTATCGCCAACCAATCACGGCCTTGGCTGGCTGGCGTTTCTCTCTCATAATCACTGTCATTTTTAGGTTACCGGTATTAAAACGGTAACCCGAATAGAGGTAAAATGTTTTTTCTTCTTGGTTACCAGATAGCGGTAACCTTAGGCGTAGAGGTAACCAACATTTTTCGATACCTGTACCGTAATTTATAAAGATTTTCAGTTCCTGGCCCTGACATTTACTGACAGTGTACCAGCTTTGGGGACGGACTATAAGCATATTCCCTACTGATTTTATTAATTCGAAGGGACTTTATTCTTTCCCATTTAAGATTCCTGACGTCAAGCGGGCACATAAACAGTGTCTGCTCAACGAAACCATAAATCGATTCATTCATATACGACGTTTCGCTTCATCAATCAATCGTCTATAAATAAAAGATGTAAACGCGAAGGAAGCGGCTTCCACTTCAAATTCTGACGTCAGTTACAATGGGCGAGATGTTTTTTATTCGTCACATAAAAATATTATATCTACCTGCCAAAAAAAAAAAAAAACATAAATAGAGGCAACGTAACTCAAGCAAGTTGCTCTCAGGAGATAACAGTCCTGTTTCTGGATTATCAGTACGCCAGATATCACAGCATCATATCAGCAAGGTATAAAATGCCTTACTGAATTAAATAATTCGGACTTCTTACTGCTGAATTAATTATATTGTTCGTCAATAATTATTATTCCCGTCAGAATCTCTGAAATGCTTCAAGAAAGACGCGACGATTAAAACAAAAGAACCCAACACTGACTCTATAAAATGAAAGTCATTAGAAATTGAAAGAACTTCAATTAAAATAGACTACAGAAATATCTTTAATTTTATTAATGCAAAATCGAAAGCAAAAAGTATGGTGAAGCCATAATCTCCTTTATATCTATATGGTATCTCCTTTGTCATAAAATCTACTCATTAGTTTTTTATAATTATTATAATATTTATCAAATCAAAAAGATTCTGGTTTCTACTAATGCAGTTAAGCTAAAAGGAGTCATCATCGTCATAAGCAAGTTTAGTGCAAGCACTGGAAGTGCGATATCATTTTTTCTATACAGAATCTATGTACATTCATTCTTAATAATATTTTTGCTTTGAGTCAGTATTATCATAGGATACATGAGTCATCAATTTCACTTTCAGAATTTATTACCTACCTATCACAATCGTTATAAATTAGTGTGAGTGGGCAGCCGAGTCGCTTCGACGCCATTCATTTTATCAAATCCGACATACGTGTCGCTCTATAAACACAAAACAACAAATAATCTTTAATATTCTCGAAATACTTTCATTATGTACATAATTATATGGCATCTGTGATACTACGCGTGTATAAATTTTGTTCTGACGTGGAACATACTAACATATTGTGCTCAATTCTAATCAACATTATAAATCAGTCAATGAACGAAAACTTCGATGATAAACCTGTAGTATTTTACAATCGACTATCAATCATTAACTGGTAATTAGTTACTGATGAAGAATAATCAAATTTGGAACACGAGACAAAAATTAAAAAATGTTGTCTATAGTTGTTTTTCGTGTCGCCGTGTATCGAGTGGGTAGCGAGTTATCGTGTGCAAGAGTCGGACGATATCTCGTACAGATTGGCGACGTTGCAAACTACGGTCATCGGGTCATCCGTCGGTACAGTCTAGATAAAAAAGTCGTCCTCAATGTAGGCGTCGGCATCGTAACTACGGGCACTGTCTGTACAAGTCTGTAGTGGAGCTGACTGCTCTCATCCATTCACATCAGAGTCCTTGTTTGTTTTGATGTCGCTAACGCCCTTAATGTAGGCATTTGTTTACATTTTACTAGAATTTCTTTCAGGATAAAAATAACAGTACAAGAAATAACAAATGTACAGTTATTTAATCGGAGGAATCTTTAAGTGGCACCTACGTAGATTTTGATAAGGCTTTCGACACTGTTGAACTCTGACCTGACAGACTGTTTTGTGGAATAGATAATATTAATTAAGTATATTTATTTTAATTTAATTTAGGACCCTTAGGTATTGATAGGGTTAGAACACAACAAAAATACAAAATAATTTACCAATTCCATACTAAGGTGTGCAACAGGGAGATATCCTGTGCCCCAAAGTAGGGTATACGTATACCTATATTGACATTACTAAAGTGGATGCTTTTCATACGAGAACTATTTTGCACGCTAGAAAACTTGGGTACTGGGACGATATTATAAAAACCTATTACCATTCAAATTAACGTGTTCACCCATAAATATATGCAAAACAATTTAAATGCTATTAAAGTTACGTAGTAATAAACGCACTAGACTAAATCTGTTTTAAACAACTCTACAATGTATGTTACATCTGAATAAAAATGCTTACAAATGTGTAGGTATAGTTACCGGCACGAGTCGTGAGCACAAACTTCAGTCTTAAACCTAAAACATCTTATTTCCTATCACGGCAGGTAGCACACGCGTGGGAGCAATGTAATCAATATATGATCAAGCATATTTATATACAAATAGAAAACAGAATACAAGAGCACGCTGACGAGGGCAGTTAAAGTTAAGATGGAATTTGTGCTCACGACTCGTGCCGGCAATAATACCTACAGTATGATTTCAAATTCAAAACTTTCACTAAAATTGCGCCTAAAGGAGACTGAAACGATTACGTACAATCTTGGGCCTGAATGTAACGAGATGAAATTGATGTGAATTAATAGATTTAAACTTATCAGTCCCTTGCTGAAAATTCTGTTAGTTTTGACAATCTGAAAGCCGAGTTATTAGAGGTTTAGTAAAAGTAAGGCTATGTCACAATCTTAAACTAAAAACTTATTCCTGAAGTTCAAAAGATGTTCTTTAAACACTAATGTTTATTATATTTCATGTAAGGGTCGTCGGCTAACGCCCAAGATTAATAATGTATCTCTGATCCAAGGATAGAGTCAATCTAAGATTGCTGTATACTGCGCGATCGATCTCCAATCCTGATGCCAATATCAAAACTATGCAATCGTTTTTTTTTTTCGATGCAGATTGCAGGCGATCCTTTCCCTCCCGACCGTTCCGTTTCATATATAATTTTGATAATGCATGTTCCATGTTTTACGAAAATAAACTAGTCACTAAACTACACCAAAATATACCTTTTCTGTGAAAACAAAATAATTATGTGTCTAAAACCCCGTAAAATTTACAATCGTTAAATTATATTTACAATACTTGCAACTATTTTATCAGGAACGGAACGTGAATTTGACGTCTTGACAGTGACGCACTTTTGTTACTGTTTCATGTTTGTTCATTGTTGTGGCTTCGTGGACAAGCACGTTGTCTATCATCAGCGTCGCTGTCAGTGTCCCAGTCGGATAACAGAGCAAGGACCTCCATATCACTATCGTCACTATCACTTGAAAATACTGATAATGCCATAACTTGTTCTAAATCGTAATTAGTATCAACGATAGTATTCTTACAATCCTCGAAATTTCTTGGATTGCAACCTGCGATTGTTTATACCGATCAAACCAAATGTCAAAATGGACAGATTGGTTATTGGCAAGCAAAAACTGTCATTTCCGAACAGAGGCCAATCTTTTATCTGTGATCCGCCCTCCCATAGACGGATTGACTCCGAGGATAGTAAAATCAATCTGCAGATAGGTTATTGGCAAGCATTTCCCGAAAAATGGATTGAAATATCGATCTTAGATGGCAAAAATTGGATCAGGATTGATTATTAATCTCGGGCGCTAGTGTATTGCAGTGACTAGTTACTATCCCTCAATTCACAGAGCGATCCATAGTTTCAACAATATCCAATCCACAAGGCGGTGTTAAAATCCAAAATAACAATTCCAAGTCAAACGTGTGAGCGCTCTTCGGTGTACAGTGTGAAAGCAAGGGTCATACAAGGTAGGCAGGGTCAGAATCCGTGAAAAACAACGCAGTGGTCGTTAAAAATGAAATAATCTGAAAAGCAATCTAAACGCATCGGAAAACACGAAACGAGTGAACAAGCAAGAGCAGTTGGCAACTGTCTACTGTCAATGTTGAGCTGACTCATAGCTGTCATGCCAGAGACATAGACTAAAAATATAAGACTGATTTTAATCGATATTCATTATATTGGTTTTTCAGTAATTAATTGATATTTAATTTATTAATATGGCACGTAAGTAAATGCACTATATTGTTTAAAAGTATATTTAGTGCATTTAATTACTCGAGTTAATTACCTAGTGCGAAAGTTTTCTTTTTGTAATTTTGTAATCGATTACATATAACTATATTTCTCTTATTTCTCCGCTTCCAGATTGAGAATCGAGCTGATTTTTGATATTCTAAGATAAAAAAATATGACTAATTTTTTAGATCATTTCTCAACTTATTACATTTGGGCCCACCATTTTCCATCTCCTTTTCATCTCTCTATAAATGACGTCAAAAAGACCTTTTACGGAGGTGGAGCCGCAAGCGAAAGCCAATAACGAACTACCTACTATAAATATAGCGAGTTACATTTTCCCCTCTAAAGCCTAGGCATGCTCCTAAAATGGAATACATAAAATTCACACGAGTCACTATTTCGAGCGAGCGATCTAAAAATATGTCAACTCTCAAATGATATTCTTATTCGGAATCGATAATCGAAGGAAAGGCGCAAACTCAAAGGGCAAAGAGAACTCGAATGCGCTAGGAACGCGACTGTCACTCTTTCAATGGAAACGTCTTGGTGCGGACAAGTTTTTGTGTGGGTTGCCTCGTGGGAGCCGCCACTTTATCCTATTTCAAGTGTTATATGTAGACGTAAGTTCGCTATTTAACTTGTGGTAACTAGTTTTAGCTGAGATTTCAGTTAGATACAGCACTGTGTATAGGTACCTAGATAGTTACCTTCCTTCTTTACATTTCGTCAGTAGGTACCTATAATGTATGTCAGAGTGGGTTGAAGTTTGCTGTTTCAGTTATAAGTACTTAAATGAACCAACATCTGTCTTTAACATTATTCGTAAAACTTATACAAGGTGTAACATAAATAACGCACAACCTCTTAAGGGGTCATTGTACTCATAATTATGAACAACTTTTACTATGGGACCAAACCTGAAATCGCGATAAAAAAATCAGCTGCTCCCTACATTTATGTTCGTATAACTCGCCATAATGTAGGGAACAGCTGATTTTTTTTTCGCGATTTCTGGTTTGGTCCCATAGTAAAAGTTGTTCATAATGATGAGTACAATGATCCCTTACGAGGTTGTGCGTTATTTATGTTACATCTTGTATAATTGCAGCCAGTCAAACCACTTGGAGGCTCCTTCAAACAGGCGCGACTGGCGACGCGAATTGCGCGCGACACAAAGGCACCGCTCGTCGCGCCACGCGGTGCCTTTGCGTCGCGCCTGTTTGCAGGAGCCTTAAGATTCGTTAGGTCTTTACCTAACAACTAACGAGTTCTAGTTGGTTTGACTGGCGAATCTTTAGGGTCAGAACCTTAAATATTTTTCTGGTAAGGAAATACATAGGTACTGTAATACATTCTGTTAGATGACAAAATTGCAACCGCATTTTCGGAGGAGGGCAGTTACTTTTCTCCACAAGTCTGCCCGCTGCCATTCCGCATCACAACTAACACAAAAACACGCCACGGCTATGTGGTACTACTCAACATTCTGGGGGAAAATTACGTCTTAGTTATGGTTATAACGAACAAGAATTGCCTTCAGTCCAGTTATCTTTCCCATATTATGCATCGCGAGTATCAATTTGCTTTGAAAACAGAACTAACTATAATCAGCTGTGCCGTGTCATTCATTATGTCTTATCTAGTTTTTAGGTAGGTAAGTACCAAATATTTACGTTTTGATTGATTTTACTTATTTGCTGGAAAATGCAATAGCAGTATTTATATTTAAGGCAAAGTTAGAAGTTAAAACTTTGACTACCTACAGTATTGTGTCTCCTTCTCCCTTTAATCCATCCAAAGGTTGTTTGTAAAAGATCGCTTTCGGCGATTAGACCGCCCATTGTGTCACCCTATGTGTAAAATTTCTACATTTATATCTGTAATTTTTATAGTGTACAATAAAGAATATTCTATTCTATTCTATTCTTTAAATTGACCATTCTACAACATCATTTCTAAACATTTAAAAAAAGTCCTCATTAAAAATCCTGTAGAGTCTAGGTACTCACATTATGGACAACTTAGCTTACATTAGTCATACATAATTCATATTTGTATCTAAGACATGAACTTAAGACATAACGGTACCTAGTAACGCAATTTCTCCATGAGTCTTACAAAATAACCGGAGCCGGACACATAACAGTTATTATAACAACAACGAAATAATTCAAATATGTAATGATACTAATGATTAATAAAATATTATAAATTTCACGGTGCAGGCAACTTTCACGCGGACCAGTGTTGTCAGTTCCACTCCTGCGCAATAATGTAGCAACACTGGCAACACCAACGCCATGAAACGTTGAATTAATTATATTGTTCATTTCTAACAAGGTGTGCTGTACTACATATAAGATTCAAGAACACATACGAATCTATGTGGATTTCTCTCCTAAATAATTAGGTACGATATTGATCTTTGACCAATACAAGATGGTTCCTGAACTGAAATTTAAAACTTACCTACTATTCTGTCCAGTTCAGGTAAGATTACCAGCTTCATAATCACTCATTCTAAGATGATTCTCTTGAGCTGATGATGATGCAGCCATCAAAACCATTTTGGTGAATATTGGGTTAGGTTGGCTTGCTTTTTAAACAGACGAGGATAGGTAGAATCTTCTAAGAATTCCTAAAGATACGATCAGCTGAAAGACGAAAAGTTACTAATATCCTAAGTATCTACCATTAGAAATATAAAGAAGCTATAGGGCGTACGCGCTCGGGGTTATCACATATCACATGGAGTACCTACTGTTCTAATAAGTATCTATAGTTACAATGCATTTATAATATCGCGTGTACACAGGAAGAGCTCCGGTTACGACACCGCCACGGTGATAATGATAACTAATAAGTTATTTAAATAGCCACTACATGCGTTTGAACAAAACTTGCACTCTGAACTGTGGCTTCCACATTTAAGTCATGCCGGTCTCGTGTAAGCCCAAATATGAAGTTTAACAATAGGACTTTACCTTACCCACCAAGTTAAAACTTTGAGCGAAAGTTTGAATAATTTCTTTTTACAATTTCCAAAAGATGTGATCGAACTATCAGGATTAAATCATCTCTTTATGAAAGGGTAGATCTTGAACTTCATGGCTAAGTTATTTTAGGAACAGACTTCTCAATCAACAAAACTACAAGGCTGTAGTTTACATGTATCCTCCTTGATGCGTCTGCGTGATAAAGTAATAGGACTCCTGAGGCATTAGATTTATGCCTCAGGACTCAGGAGTCCTGTTGTATACTAGTTAATGGCTTATCAGGTGCCTCGTTACAAGATTGAAAGCGAACAATCGGTAAAATTTAAAACTTCGGTGCTTTCATACCAATATAACAATTGTAAGTTACGTCTATAACTTAAGCAGATACTGGAACAACAGTAGGTTGTGTCGCAACTGGTGCAAGTTCCTTAAATGAGCAGAATAATGAAACATTGTTGGCATTATAACCATTTACGCAAACAGAAATTATTACAAACGTCCCAAATCACTCAATGGAAAAGGAAACCGACAATTTGACCGTCGGCGTATGAATACGAGAGCAAGTGTAATCGACATTGTCATTACATGACAATACGCGAGTGTGAATTCCATCGTAATCGGATGTGGCGGTACAAAGCGGACGCGCGTCCGTTCTCGTCCGGCCGGACACCGGCCCGATGCCGAGATACGAACCGCTCCCGCATCCGGCATCCCGTTTGACAATGTGACCTTTGTTTGCGGAATGAACCGACTTCGGAAATATGACGCACAGCCGGCCGTAGCTAAACGAATGCAGATTTGGAGATTAATCGGTCGGCGACCTGCCTCAACGAACTCTCGAGACAGACGTTGCGATTTGTTCCGAGACAAGCTTACCTCTTAACTACAGCTGTATTTTGTCTGGACACTGAATAAGAATGCGCAGTGCTTGTGGTAAAGAGATGTTCCTGAAAAAAATAGACACTGGTTTTAAACGCCAATGCCATGTGAGCTTCTTTCTTCAACCACGTCATCTCGTCAAATTCACAGTCGTAAGTCCAGGTATTAAATTGTAATGACCAAATTTCTCTCTAAATTTTGCTCAATCTAACAAAATTCCTCTAGCTATCGATCTCTATCGTGTTGAAAAACACGCAATGTTCGCGTGACGTTCTCCGTTCATTCATAAAGCGGGTGGCCTACGCTCCACCCCAACCCCTCCCCTAGCCTTTCAATGATTTGTAGGGGTTACATAAATTGCTTTTGTTAACACATGTATAAGGCAAGCTTGCTGCTACTACACTGACTCTTCAGCACTATTGTTACTCAACGACTCGTTTTAACTGTGACTGTTTTTAAATGTTGCAGAAAGGTTTATTTACTTCCTTATAAGAGTCAAATTCAACATTATACCAATGACAGTATACTTAAAATGTCTTACACCGGTTTTCTGTAATACGTATTAATTGAAAAAGCTTACTTTGACGACAATAAAGAGGATTAGGTAATCGTAGCACGAGAGGACAGTCAATGCGGTTTAAGTGGTAAGTACAAGTAGGTATACATATACGCTAAAACGAAATTGAATGTTGAATCAATGTAGCCCGTCTCTCTATAATAATACTATTAAATAATACTACTACTATAAGTACTAAATTATACTACTAAGGGCTGATTTAACCAAAGTCAGATATCTTTTATCTGCGGAATAAAATTGTCGTCTCACAGTTTTTGTATGGAAAATCTGTCAAAAATTAAAAATTAATTCGCTGCATTAGACTTATGTATACTAGGTATAAAAGTTTGGTCGAATTCGCCCTAAATAATACTATTGATGATATTTATAGCTAAAAATAGAATGCAGTTCACCTGAACTTGAAAGTTTCTGATTACAAAAATATCCCGAAATCAGTCGTTGAGGGATTCCAAGTTCGCCTCCTGAATATGATTATGCAAATATTCCTCGATATACTTACATACAACGTAATCTCTCCCTCTCAGCCTGCGTAGTGAATGAAGGAGTAGTGTGAGGGCAGAGGGTGTGGGCAGCCTCCCCTCTGTTCTCTTAGTTAAGACCTAAGCTATGGTAATCCGACGCTCTTTCATAATCATGCCCTGAATGTAACATAACACAACTCTGTTTACCCAACTTGTGAGGTAACAGCAAAAACATGTTTTTAATGATCTGTAGGTATGTGCCTACTACATTATACATAACATTCAAATAGCATCGGTACATTACAAATTCTATTGAATTTGTTGAAAACGTTCGCAATTGTGTGTGACGTAAATATAGAGTCCATTGATTTATGTTGCTCGCGAATTGATTCATAATCTTATAACGTTGTTCCGACACGGGCAACTTTTCAATGTCGTAGAATCTTGTAGTATTTCTCGTATTGTCCGAATAATTATGTAGTTTTGTTAAAGTTAGTGGTTTGTTACATAAGCGATTGTGACGATAAAGTTCCGCTAATAATGTTGTGTCATTAGTAGAACACAAGGGGTACGAGTAGCAACGATTATAACAGTGGTCTACAATCTAATTAATTCTGCGCGTAAGTCTAGAAACAGTTCGTGTTGGCGCAATTGAATCGGCTTGTCGCTAGCCCCTTGTTCGACACAAAAGGATAATCGCAAAGATTAGAAATGTCGGAGATGTGCCATGTCGTACCTAATATTGGAAGCAGTGTTATTGTAGTTAGGTACCTATGCATACTGAACTTCGGCTAATTAGCTAAGCATCAGGAACCTTTAGATCCTTAGTTCCTAAAGTGGTCCAGGTGGACCCCCAGGGGTCCACGGGAGACTCGACGGGGTCTACGTTGGGGTCTATCTTCACACTTTTGGTCGAGTTTTGGGAATATGGTAGAAATGTAGCTGCAGGGGGTCAGCTAAATTTTGAAAGTGGTCTATGAGAAAAATAGTCTGGGAACCTCTGCTTTAGATGATAATGATAAAAATCCCCAACAATACAGCAAGAGTCGGAGGACGTACTTATTATGTAGGTAACATAGGTAGTATTAATTTCTTGGCTTTTTAATACCCAGTTAAAATAAAAAAGTAACTTAAAAAATTAAATCGTCTTCAAAAAGAAATTAACTCAAAATTATGAAATAACTTTCATTTTGGAAGTCGGTGTCATGGGAACTGTATTTTAGTTTTTTGCCACCGACTTCCGAAGTTAAAGTTTAATATTTTAATCATCTTGAGTTAATTTATTTTTGAAGTCGATTTAATTATTTTAAATTACTATTTTAGCCGCCTTCAAAAAAAGGAGGAGGTTCTCAGTTTCGTCTGGATCTTTTGTTTTTTTATGTGTGTTCCCCGATTACCTACTCGAAGATGGCTAAACCGATTTGAAAAATTCTGTTTTTGTTTGAAAGAGTATATTTCCCAGGTGATCTCATTGTCATCAGGTCAGGGTCTGATGATGAGATCCTGGAGAAATCGAGGGAACTCTTCAAATATTATAGGCACACCTATAGCGATTTGGGTATTTTTTTACAGTCACTCGTGCATTTGGTCTCGGAAAGCACCATTTGGTGAAGTAGAACTGATGATGAAGACCACAGATGGCCACCGGAACTAGTCAATAATAAGTAGGTATAGGCACCTATCACCAGTTGCGATTCGATTACTTTAATAAGGTTGCTAAGCAATTTATGCTCGTCAATTCTTACGGTGAAATGGAGCGGATGGTGAAGTACCTACAGGAGAACTCCTCAACAATTAACGTCCCTTCATCGGGAAAAACAATATTTTGTAAAAAGTGATGAGCAGTTGACATTAGACTATTGAAACTTAGATAAATTATAAACTGACCCACTAAAAATGTAAAATAAAAAGCTTTTTTACAAAAAAAAAAACCACCGACTTCCAAAAAAACACTAGGTACAAAGTGAAAAATAACTTTAATTTCGGAAGTCGGTGGCAAAAAACTTAAATACAGATCCAAAGACACCGACTTCCGAAATTAAAGTTATTTTTCGCTTTGTAGTGTTTTTTTCGAAGTCTTGTTTTTTTTTGTAAAAATGTTTTTTTTATTTCGTAATTTTTAGTTTTAAGTAAAAACTAAAAAATATTTAGGTACTAAAAATATTTATTTGCAATAAGTATGTAAGTAGTTAATAGTTTTGATAGAAATATTGCAAAAGGATTTGACCAAGGTTTTGAGATGTTTTCCCTTTGACATCACACCCGTAGCTCGTATCAATAAGCCAGCACACTTACACGTATCAGTCCATATCTTGAAAACTACTAAACCGATTTTGATGAAATTTGCACTGTTCCCTAAGTTGAAGTAAATGTAAGCCAATAAAAATGGTCTTAATCCGATTAATAGTTTCGGAGAAACGCGTGGACAAACATACAAACAAACACAAAGATACATACACCTATAAAATTTTGTATATTTGATTGGAAGCCCTAATAGATAGATTAACATATGTCAGTATATTGGAGTTCCAATAATATCACATACATACCTACGTGTCGAATTGATAACCTCCTTCATTTTTGAAGTCGGTTAAAAAATCCATCGACTCTTGCAACAAGCGAGACTTTTGACATAATTATATGAATTGAAAGATGAATCTGCAAAAGTATTTCCATTCAGTTGTTGAGTTGAGTAGTATTCAAGAACATCATTGATTTGATTGATTGACCATAAAAATTAAGTGTTCTGGTCGATTGATTGATTGTATTTATAACTCACAAGTGGTTTGTTGCCACGCTGAATAACACCATGGTGCCCAGACTTTGTACGATAGACAATTTCAAATATTTTCGGTCTGTATTTGTCTGTCTCTAACATTTTAGTGTTGGTCAATGCATAATTCGCATCTAAAGCAAAAGGTATGACCGTACTAACGCTTACCCAACGACGATTTGCGCTTACCACACTGAGCCACTAGTTTGGTGAGAAGTGCAGAACCTGTCTTCTCGCTCTAAAATTATCAATTGTATCAAATGCAGATCACTGATTAAATATAAGAAAGAGTTTTCAATGTCATCAGTATTTTTATTTTCCAATTTCAAGCTGGCGAATTGGCCAACCATGAATCTAGCCAGAACCCTAATTGCGTAACACACAATCAGTCACAATCTGAATGATTTTGAAGCAAATTGCTAATCCATGGCTTCATATGTTCGAAAAATGTCTGCTCAACAATGTAAAAAGCTCAGCAACGTTGATGGTGTTGAACTGTCAAAATGAAACCGATTCCTACCGTAAGTGTGTTACGCAATTGTCCCGCAGATCAAGGATTTGCAAAGGGCTAAGTTTGCGCTGCGACTTATTTTTTTTTTCAAATGTCGTTCATGCTGAGATAGGGTCTTTTGGCCTCTTACAGCTGAACCCACTAACCTATTTTCAGTAAAAGACAGATCGCTATTGATGGTAGACAGTATAATTCTATCTGTATTTATGTCAGGCCGGTAAGATTCCATAATCCCTTATAGATTATTGGGACGTTAAAACCATAGATAGATAGGTTTTTCTATCTCCAGTGTGCCAAACCTGGTGATAGATAGGTTATTGGGTTCGTCCGTTATAGAACTTACGTACGTACTACCTACGTTTTTTTATATTCTTTTATTTTTAGGGTTCCGTACCTCGAAAGGAAAAAACGGAAGCCTTATTGGATCGCTTCGTTGTCAGTCTATCTGTCTGTCAAGAGCCTTTTTCTCAGGAACGCGTGGAGGTATCAAGTTGAAATTTATCTCAAATACGTAGGTCTACGGTTCCTTGAAGCTCTAAAAAAATCAAGCTTCTAACGTCAAGGCAATAAAACATACAGCCATTTATGCGACATATTTAGATATACTTGCAAATAAATCAAAACCTAAAAGATACTTCCTTAAAGAAATTTGGCAAGAGGTAAGGTCTCACAGCACAAGTAAAGTCCGAAAATCGTTAATTTATATTTTTATCAATTTTTTTTTGTTATTACAAACTTCCACTAAATAAATTGCAGTTGGAGAATGGACCGTGACGTATATCGCTATATGGGAGAACATGGTTTTCAAATACAATGTTAAGTTTGTTTTTGGGATAAATTCATCCCAACTACGGAACTCTTTATAGTGCGTGGTCCGACACGCACTTGGCCAGTTTTTTTTTTAATCTTTTTATTTTCTATGATTGTGTAATTCTATTTAGTTTACAGACAAAAAGAATAAGTACAAAAAGAAACTTAAAAGCTCATCTAATGATGTGTCGTATCTGCACTAAACTTAATCTCGCGCCCACAGTACGAGCCTACGCTACTACGTCCGTCTGAGCTCAAGAGGAGCCGGGGAACGTGGGCGCTGCGTAGGCGGCATGTAGGCGAATCGGCAGCTATATACTTGTAATAAAATGTTATTCGCATTTGGGCAATTAATGTGCGACGCGATAGGGCTCCGATGACGTCATCACACTTTTAAATATGGACGTCCGTTACGAAGAATGTATGGGAGTTATGACTTTTGTTTCGAATTTTAAATTTTTGATATTGGATTTATAGAAATTGAAGAGTTTTTCTCTCGGAAAGGAGGTTTCATTTATAATACCTAACCTCTAGCGTAGTCTATTATTGAATGTTAGACGAAAATTAAATGATTAGTTGTCAAAGGTTTTGAAGAGAAAGAACATCGACTAGATAGTACTACTTAGTCTGTGGACTAGATCGAGGGCGATCTAAGGATAAAACGACCAAACACGTGAGTGGCGGACTTTGTTATCGATAAAATGGTAAAATGGCTTGTAGTTCTACTGGTTATGAGCAGGCTTGAATGTGATTGACTAAACTCTGATGCTTATCCAATTCTAATTAATGTTGGAAGGTGGCGCAATAATAGGTGTATTATGTCACCATTCGATTTTATAATTAGTGTGTAGGTTTACACTGACCAAGTTTTCCTTCCTAGTATATAAGTACCTAAGTTTAGTTGCCACCTGGTTGATTTTCCCATACTTTTTTTTTTTAATAGGAAAATATTATTAGAAAAATATGAAAGGTGTGCTATGTTACTTAATTGCTATTGTTCACTTTTATGGGAGGGCCTAATTTGCTGATAAGAAAAACTTATTCAGATAAATGCTTAACCATAAAGTTAGGCTGGCAGTAACAAAATTTCATACAGGATGGTGGCATCTACCTGCCTACTCGTTCCTCTTTTAAAGCTCCTGCAAACAGGCGCGACACGCGACGTGAATCACGCGCAACACAAAGGCACCGCTTGTCGCGCGACACGCGGTGCCTTTGTGTCGCGTTGCGTATCGCGCCTGTTTGCAGGAGCCTTTATTCTGTTATTTGTGTGTCTGTACCTCCCACCTATAACTGTACAAACACTAACAGGATATTATGATAATGATGGGGGAAGTCTAAGTAGCCGATACTCCGATGGTCGATTTCCATGAAATTTTTATCACGTTTGTAAAACTTGTCGAGATTTAAAATAAATTCTCCTACGCAAAGACATGTTCCCATAACTTTCAACAAGTAGAATACCATACATAGATAATAGGCTGTTCAACGAATCAATGTATGCACTTAGTTACGTGCGACAGAAGATTTTCCATTTTCTCGACGTGTCGCTCAATGAAAAATTGTAGCGTGCCGTGGTGGGTACCTCGGTGTTTCGGCGGTAGTCGGAGTGGGTCGGGCGCGCTCGTGTGAGATCGGCCACGGTCGGGCGCGCTCGGCTGCGCGTGCGTCGCTCTCGGCCCTGCAGGAAACAGGAAGTGGACTAACCGCGGGCTTCCGCTCCCATTCGCGCCGCTCGCCGACCCGCCGGACGCGCACTGTTTCATTCACAACTCTTGTATTTTGTGCCGTTGAAGTAATATTATCTAGTTGTGATAGTAAATGTTGTGAGCGTTAAATTACACACCGTGCTGTCCGGAAACCTGATCGTAATACGAGAATGTTTACGAAACTTTTGCCGGCTAGCCATACCGAATCATACTATGATTGTAAGTATTTGTAACTGTATACTTAGGTATAACGAAAATAATGCGATACTTACATAATATTACGTAGGTACTTGTAAAGTGAATGAATCTCCGTTAATGTTGACGTAACCGCTATAATTCATGAATGATGGTGGCAGTATAATTGAATGGTTATTTTATCACACTATTAGATATCGATGCATAATTAGTCATTTAAGCTGTACAAGTGGCTATTGCGGGGCAATTACGTAACACACAATCGGCTTCATTTTGACAGTTCAATAACATTCATTGCGTTATTTACGTTGTTCAATCCTGATCAGGTGAAAGTAACAGATTGCATAGCTACCCTAAGAATAACTTATGGCAACTCTATACTTACTCCACAATAGCATATTATAGCCTATTTACTTATTTTCCTACCTACCACCTACTCTCTCTAAAAAGTACCGGGAAGTTAGTTATTTTGGTAGAGGAATTTCGGAAACTAGCGCCCATTCTCTCCGACTCTACCTAGTCTTGCCATAAATACTAAAACAAAGAAAAAAAAAATTCTATTGCAAATAACATTTATTACTTTTACAGGGTGTTAGTTTAATAAATATAAAACAATTTAAAATATAAAAAGTTTATTCGAAGTAGTCTCCATTGGCTGCAATACAGTACTTTAAACGTTGAGGCACAGTAGTTGAGGCCAGTTATCAATAGAAGCACGCACTCTTTCCATGGGAAAATTCTTCACTGCCAATCGTATACGGATTGTTTTAGGGACTCCAAATTATAATGGCGTTTAGAGCAAGCCGTATTCTCTAAAACTGACCATAAATCATAATCCAGCGGATTAAGATCGGGACTAGACAACGGCCGGTCTTCAGCTCTGATGAAGTCCGAAACGTTCGTTTCCAACCAAGACAGCGTAGACCGAGCTTTATGACCCGGCGCCGAGTCTTGCTGGAAGGATCATTCTTGGTTATTGAAGTACACTAGAGGTGTATAGAAAGGATGAAAGATACCTCATTCGTTATCAGATGGTAAGTCAAAAGCAAGTTAGGCTGAGAATCACTACTTTTTGAAAGTCAAAAGTTATAAAAGGCATAACCTAAAATGCCCGCCCTTCACCACTTCCTTGTTTTACCGGGGAAGAAGAAGATAGCATGACGTACTGGTCGAAAAGTTATGGGAATCGGGTATAAGCCTTGCGCCAGGCAAGCTGAGGTTGTATCGGTGCAAGATCCTAAGTATAACACTTCCAATTTACACAAAATGCATTGAACCCTGTTGGAGCTACGTAGCCTATACCTAACAGTGACGCACTTAGTGACGTCAAACTTTAGGCCCAGACGCGATCGATACAGTTGACTGTTTCGTCATTGGTGCAATGGGTGCTAACCGAGAACGTTACATACTTCTCTAATTTGGACGTAGTTACACGAAAAGGATCCAATCCACACAAAGTCATGTGTGGATTGGATCCTTTTCGTGTAACTACGTCCATTTTGTTTTCTGTGAAAGCGCCAGGGTAGTCCGATTTTTTTTTTTTTTTGTTTGGTGTGTAAGTTTGTATATTGATGAAAATGTAATTCGCGACCTTAACAAATAAGTATTTATCTACAGAATTATAATAATTAAAATCATCAATTTACCGTATCGAATGACTATGTCATGAAATCAGAAATCATGACATTTGAGGCCAATTCTAACATTATACATTCAGTTGTATTGATGATTCTCTGAAATTAATTGTTAAGTACTTACATTATGACACCCTTCGTCAATTTTCCCATTCCCCCATACAGCCATTTCATAAGAGTGTCAAAGAATGACAGTAGTGATTTGAGTATATGGAGAATTTATCTTGGTAAAGCTTTCGCGGTTTTGAGGATCGATAAGTTTTATCTTGATGTGTGAATTGGTGTTTTTGACGAAACCGCAGACATCACATCCTTCGTAAACATTCTGCAGTCTACATTATTAACACGATCACAGTTCTCATGCTGGAGAAAATTATTCCTTCCGCAAACTTACTATTCCGCAGTGTTTCGCAGTTCTGTAAGGCATCTCCATAAACTACATATTGTACACATATTTTATTTTGAACTAGCTTTTGCCCGCGACTTCGGCCGCGTGTATGTCGGAAAATATCCCACGGGAACTTACCGAGAGTACCTACTCTAAGTGTTAATTCTGGTTATAAATTATCTGTGTGCCAAATTTCAACGAAATCCGTTTTAGCACCAATCCAGAACTTACCTACATCCAGACAAACAGACAAAAATTCTATAAGTTACTATTTTATTATATACAATGTATAGTATAGAGGTAGATTGGTACCCGAGACGACGTTTGGAGACGCATTCTTCCATGGACCAAATTGGAACCCAATCGACATCAAACAAAACAATAGAGCTCAAAATATAACCACAAACAAAATGTTATCAGAAAACTAATCTAGAAAGTGGAATTTTATTTAGCGTGACGAAATTACCCCTGACGTCACTCCGGGAGTAATTAACGAGATAAGGGTGAGGTTACACAGGGGGCTGCGGGGCTGCGACATGACATCTCAATGAACGGTCGGGTACTCCCGTTACGTCACTCATCATAGAACAAACTAGATTTACCAACACTAGCTTAGCAAAAAGTCCCTATTTCAAAAGAATCAAGGTTTAAGTTCGTCTGAAATTCAGTTTCCCAGCAGCAACGTTATCTTGTTTATTGAATGACGTGCTTAGTTGAGCGACCCTCGAGATTGTTTGGATGGATAAATATTTTGTTTTCATACACGTTTTTAATAAATTCTGGAATTCAATAAAATTCTTTTCAGTTTCAAGGCACTAGGTGACGTATTTTTGTTTTATGATGTCAGTAAAAATCTAATGATTTTTTGGGCTATTTGTAGAGACTGAAGTACTTAATATGCGGGTTAAGTATATCTACACAAAAACATGATATATAGTACGGGTGTAGACACATGATTTACAAAATGCACAGAAAATAAATCCAACTTTGTATTCTTGGCATCCTATGAATCCTTAAAGACGTTTTGCCTAAAACGATGGGCTTGGAGTGGACTGGCATTACAATCAAAGAATTTTCTTATGAAAACTCTCTCTTGTGATGTATTAAACTGGTATGAAATATAATTATGTTATGTGATGTGATACACAGTTACACACACACAGGTGTACCATATTATTTGACAATAGTAGACATTAAGAAGCGTGGTTGTTCCGAAGGGAAGCCGATAGGAAACGGGTTGTATGAAGGCTACGCCTCTGGTAGATACAAGAAGAAGTTAATCAACAACAAGAACTTTTTTGCACTAGGTCCATTAGGAGGTGAGTTAAATATACAGCCATTATTATTTTTTTCAAATTATGTTTTAACCTAGCCGGTCCCACAGCTGGGCAAAGGTCTCGCCCATAATTTGTCATTCATCTTTGTCTGCTTGCTGCCTTTTCCGGCCAATCAGTCAAGAATGATAATGCTGTTCTGTGGGTAGCATTCGTAGTTTAACAAAAAAACATTCATTAGGTTCACAGTTTAACTTGCCTTTTACGTTGCGTTGCGTCATTGAAATGCCACGACGCAACGCAACGCAACGGAGTAATATGGCATCGCTCCAACCTGCCCTCAAATGCCTTAATTCAACAATGCGATATTTTACAGCTTCAGCGAGATCTACCTTAATTAAAATTATTTAAACAGAGTCCCGCAATCAAGCGACAAATGGTATTCAGTGGCTGCACTCATGTACTACACCTACACCATGTATTACATAGATATATACCAATACATAGATAAGTATAGGTACAGTACAGAAGTTCCTATCAAATACGATACGGCCAGTACCTCGTCTCTTCTACTTGCATAAAATTGAAACATTTGACGGTGAAATGAGTAAGGGTTAAAATAAAGCTTTTTGGACAATCTGAGATTCTTTGAATTGCATTTCAGTGCACTTTTAGCATTTTCTAACCTTTTGTATTTACGGAAAAAATTAAAAGCCCATTGCATCTCGCGTCGTGTGTACGTTCGATACGAAGTGTTTAATGCCTATGGAAAATCCTCATCAATCATTTTTTCTAGTTGGTATTTACCGGCTCTGAATGACGCCGTACTTTTATGCGCTTTTATGGTCAGAGCCTTCTGCACTCCCTTATTTTACGTCCATCCATTGACGGCGGCGCGGCGGAAACATCAATGAATGAACCCCGACTCCATTCTTATTTTACTTCCGCTATCCGTCCTCGTCACTCGTTTGACAAAACCTACTGCCAGACAGAGATAGAAAATAGCTACTTACACAAAGTGTAATGGAAACAATTTTATTGACTGTGAAAGCGGTGCCGTCAATGTTTGCTGGCTTCTGTGAAAACAAATAATTTAAAGCACCTATTTTAGTATAATTTTCTTTGAACATTATTATGTACCTGTCTCCGCACTATTGATTGACCAGGAGTTGAATAGCAGAATTATGGGTGGAGTATCTAGCTGGCCTGACCCAAATTCTGCAGGTCAGGGTCCCAACTACGTCAGCCATCTACGTCATAGTGAGGGGTCCAACATTGCGGGAACCAATCGCATTGCTGGAGCTACGGGGCAAGGCAGTTGTCCTGTTGTGCTGAAATAAACTGGAACAAAATTATTGACTTGCAAGGATAAGATGACATTATGTACTTAGTGGTGGAAATCTACTTGAATTAATATTAAATACAGTTCAAAGCCAAATTCAAAATATTTTACTTTACATAAACCTACATGGGGCACCTATGAAACGGCAGAAGTTTGGTGTAGAACGGAACAAGAAACTCCATGGTTACTCTTTTTAAAATAATTGGCTTCTAAATATAATGTTTCTAATGGGTGGACAGTGTAGGCCTTTTTTTTGGTGGGAAATCATCAGATGACTTCTCCCCGCTCTGGGCGGAGCGGGAGGGCGTGTCAGACTTTTACTGACTAAAACCCACCCGTGTTCCATCAGTTCCCTGTGCCGGGGCCACGGTAACTTTTTCGAACATCCCGCGACCCTAGCTGGCATCGGCCCTAGCGGACCCGTCAATAGTGCTGACATCTCTTTAGGCCGCGCGTGGAACACAATGCACCGTCGACCCGGGCCTGATCCTTACCGGACGGCGAGCTACCCATTGCTCGCCTCGCCGGCATTGCTGCCGGGAATCGGCTATGAATTCCCGACGCCCAGGGCGTCTCCTGCGGCGACTAGGCGTGAGGGCGCAAAGCTTGCCTCTCCCTCACGCGTTCCACCTCTTCCTTCGCGAGCATTACTGCTTCATAGAAGGAGGTGATGGCATCCCATGTATTCTCGCTCCGTACCATAGCCTGGACCAGGGCCGGACGCGAGAGATCGCTACCGCCGATCGCGCTTCCGCGAGGACACGGCGGTGCTCCGCCCAAGCCGGGCAGACCTCCACCATATGCTCCAGCGTGTCCTCCGGGCGATCCACACAATGGTGACACCCGAGCGGACAGTATAGGCCTAATGTCAACAGCTTATCCTCTTACAAAATATTGCATTTCCCGATGCAGGGACGTTAATGGTTGAGGAGTTCTCCTGGTACTTCACCATCAGCTGCACTTCATCATACGCATCGTGACGAGCATAAATTGCTTAACAACCATATTAAAGTAATCGAAGCGCAACCCGTAAAATACTTATTATTGAGTTGTTCCGGTGGCCATCTGTGGTCTTCGTCATCAATTCCACTTCACCAATTGGTGCTTTCCGAGAGCAAATGCACGAGTAAAAAATACCCAAATCGCTATAGGTGTATATTTGAAGATTTCCCTCGATTTCTCCAGGATCCCATGATTAGATCCTGACTTGATGGCAATTGGGACCACCTAGGAGGTATACCCTTTCAAACAAAAAAATATTTTCTAAATCGGTCCAGCCATCTTCGAGTAATCGGGGAACACACTTTAAAAAAAAAAGATTCCGACGAACTGAGAACCTCCTCCTTTTTTGAAGTCGATTAAAATTGGCGAACAAATCGAAATATCTGTGATAGACTCATAGATATTTCTAAACATATCAATTCCAATTTCTCCTAAGTTCACAGTTAGGCACTTACATGTAGCTCATGCTACTCCCCAAATATAAGTATAGAGTGAGTATACCTACCTAGTCCTACACACCGGCAATGCAGGTAGATCCGCACGTGTTGGGTGTTGCATTCATTCCAAGAATGTAATTGCACACTGCTCAAAGGGCAGCTCTGAACAGAGCCTAGATTACAAACATAGTCCTCAATACTATCATGTGTCAATCATATCACATGCCAATATTGACACAGCTTTGTCGTTGGTTTCCAACTAACTGCTAACAATAGTCTATCAAAATTGAAGGATTAAGTATGTTTTATGCTGTATGACTACGGGTCTACGTGCTAAATAATTACATATTCCCCCTTTTTTTTTTTTTTTTGATGGGAAATCATCAAGTGACTTCTCCCGATCTGGGTGGAGTGGGAGGGTGTGTCAGACTTTTTTTTTTATTTGAGATAGGTTTGCTCTTGACTCTAGTCTAGGTCAGAGTGAGAGAGGCAAAGTCGACGATGGAGCGAGCTTACCCAGAAGTAGTCTGTTCACTCTCACTTTGAAAAGATCGGGGTTGTATGCGTTCGGAAACACAGACGCAGGCAGAGAGTTCCACTCCTTTGCTGTGCGCATTACAAAAGACATTTAGAAACGCTTAGTGCGATTGGTGGAATAGCAACTAGGTAGGTATGGTAACCTGCAGTGCGTCAGATGTCCGATGGTAGAAGGAGGCCGGTGGAATGAGGTCGTGGTCGTCTTTTACTGACTAAAACCCACCCGTGTTCCTTCAGTTGCCTGTGCCGGGGCCACGGTAACTCTTTCGAACATCCCGCGACCACCCACTGGCATCGGCCCTAGCGGACCCCGTCAATAGTGCTGACATCTCTTCGAGGCGCGCGTGGAACACAGCACGCTGTCGACCCGGGCCTAGTCCTTACCGGACGGCGAGCTACCCATAGCTCGCCGCCCACAAGCCCACGCCAACGGTGGCCGGGAATCGGCTGTCAATTCCAGACGCCCAGGGCTTCTCCAGCTGCGAAACTATTCCCCTTTATGAAACAAAACGTGGTTGGATAGTGTTGGTTTCAGTCTATTCCTATTGTTTGTGACTTTAATCATGGTTTTGGGGATTATAATATTTATCAAGAATGAAGAAGATGAATGATGTGAGGTATTTGGCAATATAGCGGTCTCTTCTCGCATAGTCGTTAAAGGTGACAAAGGAATTCTAGATCGGTTGCTTTCTTGACAGAAATGCTTTCAATCAGACAAGGTTCAAAATGCTGTGGAATCGATTTTGTTTTATACCACTTTGTAAAAGGCTCGTCTCTGCTCCGGTGTCATATCTCAATAGCTAATCAGACAACCTGGAACTATATTTGAAAACGGATAAATTAAATTAAAGAGGCTTTCAGGAACCGGACAGAGGACAGTATATTAACTTTTGGGGAAAAGCACCAACGTGTGTCAATTTGATTTGAGCACCAGAGCTGCTGGTTTTATTTTTTATCCAATTTAAAGCTTTTCGTGATCAAATATGGTGTGATGTAAGGCACAAGCACAATACAGTGAATACAGCCTACGTCCATCTGAAAGTAAGCTTTAATCGACAAAATTGTTTTGGCAAATTCCAGTTATCGGGCCCACGTGTTTTTTGTTATAGTCTTCCTATAATATTATTTATATTTAGATTTCGATTACAAAGAATATTTGATGGTCGGATTCACAATCACTATATTTATATTACCAAATATTGAACATTATTTGGTAATATCTGAAAAATAATAATATAAATAACGCTGTTTCGTTTTTTTTTTAAATCCCTAACGATCTTGCTTGACATATCACTTCTCTATTTCAAAGACGTTAAAAATTAAGCTTTTATGAAAGGAAACATTAAGAAGGAAATAATAATTGATGCGAACAGGGAACATGCGTATCCGGTGACGGCCGGAAGTAGCCCCATACGCCTCGCTCCGGAAGTGACGCGCCCCTTTCTTTCGCTCCTTGCAAGCGCACTTCATTCATAAACCGTGGGAGAGTAACGACGGAACTAACCGTAACTTCTAATTCTTAAATGAAAATAAAACGACAATTTAAAAAGGTATGCGGGTATTTAAATAAAATACAATGTATAAAACTATTTTTCATTTGGTCGGTTAATGCAGTGTGTTCACTGAATGAAGCTGAGTGGAGGGTATTTTTATATACCGACCAACTGTGAGTTTCTTGTACATACCTACTATTTTTATTGCGGTATTATCTAAATGCATGTTTCTTTAAGACATTTCGGTTTTCCGACAAATTATTATTTGCTTAAAAATGCAATACATAGGTACTACATACATACTAGCTGCTGACCGCAGAGTCGTCTGCGTGTATTTTGTATTTCATTATTTTTAAATACAAATATTCAGGTTGAAAATTGTCTATGTCCTTCTCCAGGTTCCAGGCCACTTATCTGTCAAATTCATAGCGATCGGTTCAATATATGTAGTTCGTTTTTTAATCCCAGATAGTAATTTGACAGGTAGGTACAAATGTCAAACTATGAAATGAAAAAATTATACCTACATGGAACATTTGAAATGTCATACGTGAAAAGGTAACAGACAGACAGAGTTCCCTTCGCATTTTTAATATTAGTACACAGGATGACTTGTAATTTGACGTATTCCTTCCAGGAAGTGAAAGCGTGACCCATTTGCCACAATTAACGCACCCCATAAAGCCAAGACGAAAATTCATGGGATTCGAGAAAACCCAATTTTCATGTTTTTGAAAATCATCCCAGAATTCGTCACTAAATATCACTATTTTCCAAACTCTCAAATTGAATGGCCTTCATTGGTATTCCATTGGGTACCTAAAACCTACTTTAACAAAACTTCCGATGTAACCAAATTTTCTAAAACAGTTAAAAGTTAAAGGTTTACTAACAATTTTCAAAAATCATGACTACCCGAACTTTGACACGTTATCTCAAAGTTTTACTACTGCATTAAGCTTACAAATTACGAGGAAAATATTATCTTCATTTAATCAGCTATCTAACGAGCTTAATTGTTGCAAATGGGTCACACTTTCACGTCCTGGAAGAAAGACGTCAAATTACAAGTCACCTGAGGTGACTTGTAATATGTAATACGGATCAGTACTGATGGATAATGATAGGTAATAGGTAACCTTGATTTCAATTAATGACTCTGTCGATAAATCCTATCAAGAAACCATTTGAAAGCGAAACAAAACTTAATGTAGAATAAGTAGTTATACTTTAAATCAATTTCCTCTATAAGTCATCCGTCAAAAACAGAATGATGGCTAGCATTACAGATAATAAAACATTTTTTCTATATTTAAATTCGACACAACCGAAAAGGTAATAATCAAGGTAGTCAATAAATAAATAGTTTCGTATTGATAGTGACTGATTTATGTTTTTAAATGGCACGTCTCCGTAATTAATGGGTCCGGCGCGGGCGGTAGGCTTATTTGGTATTCGTGGCATTAACATTGTGAGTGGTGTAGCTGGACCATCTAGTTTTCCATTACGAGTAATATTCATAATAACATAGCGCTTAGATGTGTATACAGGTAGGTACTTACGGAACTCGTTGTTATCGTGGACGGACTTCAAAAGAGGTTCTAGTACCTACTGCCTATCATGAGATGTGACCTATGTCATGTGAAGTCATCTCTTTATACCTACTAAGTTGAAGTTGAAATAGATATGTTTACAACGATTCTAAGATATAACTAGTAGCATTACGCTTTATGCAATATGCAACAGCGTTACCTGGCGGTAATACCTATCTTGTTTCTTTAGTATCCAATGGCCATAGATTAGCATTTGTGTCCATTGAGTACCTACCACAATCGCTATATTCTATACATATTATAAATAACTAGCAGCGCCCCTCTGTTTCACCCTCATAAGTCTCGATCCCGTAGATCTATCGAGATAAAAAGTATCCCATGTGTTAATCCAGGTTATAAATTATCTGTGTCCCAAATTTCATCTAAATCCATTGAGTGGTTTTTGCGTGAAACAGTAACAAACATCTATCTATCCTCAAAAACTTTCGCGTTTATTGTATTAGTAGGATAGGTGTTCTTCTAAACTGCGCAACGAATTTTGATGAGGTTTTCAACATCATTTTGAGAATTTATTCCGGAAGGTTTTAATTATGTGCATAGAATAAAATTTTTTTTTACAAAAAAAAAAAAAACTGACCTCCAAAACAAACACTACAAAGTGAAAAATAACTTTAATTTCGGAAGTCGGTGTCTTTGGATCTGTATTTTAGGTTTTTGCCACCAACCGTTTTTTTTGGAGGTCGGTTGTTTTTTTTTTTTTTGTAAAAAAGATTTTTATTTTTCACTTTTTAGAATTTATTAAGTTTTAGTAGCTTATGACAACTGCTTATCAACTTTTCCAAAACATTGCTTTTCCCGACGCAGGGACGTTAATTGTTAAGGAGTTCTCCTGGTACTTCACCATCAGCTCCACTTCATCATATGCATTGTGACGAGCTTATATTGCTTATCAATCGTTTTAAAGTACTTAATCGAATCGCAACCCGTGAAATACTTATTATTGAGTTGTTCCGGTGGCCATCTTACCATCTGTGGTCTTCGTCATCAGTTCCACTTCACCAAGTGGTGCTTTCCGAGAGCAAATGCACAAGTTACTATAAAAAATACCCAAATCGATAGGTGTGCCTCAATTCCTCATGATTCCTATCATCAGAACTGGATTTTGATAAAAATGGGACCAGTCTGGGAGTATGTCCTTTCAAATAAAAAAAGAATTTTCCAAATCAGTTTATAAAAGACGGAGGTAACGAACATAAAAAAAAAAAAACATACAACCGAATTGATAACCTCCTCCTTTTTTTTGAAGTCGGTTAAAAAGGCTAAGGCACAGTGATTGTTAATAAGGAAAACTCGATGTTTTGTCGAGTCGTTAAAACCGTGTGAAGCCTATTTCAGCCCTAGGCTGGCGCTGAGTTACCGTGGCCCCGGCACAGGCAACAGAAGGAACACGGGTGGGTTTTAGTCAGTAAAAGTCTGACACGTCCTCCCGCTCCACCGAGAGCGGGAGAAGTCATTTGATGATTTCCTATCCACAAAAAAAAAAAAAAAGGCTGGCGCTAGTTATACATATTATATAACCACGTGTATATACACGACGTCAAAAAACGTAAGGTTAAGCAGACGCTAATCACTACTTAACTTAAATCAACATTTATAAATAATGGGGTTTGTCTAAAGAAGTAATGGACGTGAACAGTTATGTATCAGGCAAGGAGTTATCTTCCGCGTTGATGCCCATCTGCTATAAAATTACTGCTAATTGATGATTCAGTTAATTTTCAGTAACGTTAAGTAACCTCTCACCTAACAATCAATGAGTGCCAGCTACGATTGCTACAAAGTAACTAACTCTTTGTGGTGCCGACGTTCCTTTATCTTCATCAATCATACACCCTGGGTCTCCAAGTCAACATCATCCGTTTAGCCTTTTCCCAACTAGGTTGGGGTCGGCTTTCAGTCTAACCAGATGGAGCTCAATACCAGTATTATACATGGAGCGACTGCCTTCACAACCCAGTTATTGGGCAATACGATACCCCTTGTGTTAGACTGGGTTTCCAAGTATTAAGTCCTAATGCCAGGGTGAACTGACTGGGCCATTACCAAAGCTTACAGCTGTCCTGAAGGTTGACTGGCTGTTTGTCGAAAACAATAGGTCAGTGTGATTGGCGCTGGCGCGGTACACTATCAGGCACATGAATCACAGTTTACCAAAAAACCGGATGCGGATAATAAGTTTCCTTCCTACCAGAAAAACCCAATTCCACTTATCTGGCCTGTTTGAACCCTGGACCTCTAGATTTACAATCGCGCGTGCAACCACGGAACCAATGAGGCGGTCCGCTTCTATGATTAATAATGACTCTTATCTCTTGTATCAGCAGCTAGCGATAGCCATTAAATTTTTTTTTTTATATGTATGAATGTACGTAACAGGAAAACGCAACGAATAATGGTGGTACTAGACCATTAAAAGTAAGCAAATTGCAGAAATAAAAGGCATGCTTTTCTTTCTAGCGGGAAGTCAGCCCGGTAGCGGGGCAGTCAGCCCGGTAGCGGGCAGTCAGCCCGGTAGCGGGCAGTCAGCCCGGTAGCGGGCAGTCAGCTCGGTAGCGGGGCAGTCAGCCCGGTAGCGGGCAGTCAGCCTGGTAGCGGGGCAGTCAGCCCGGTAGCGGGGCAGTCAGCCCGGTAGCGGGCAGTCAGCCTGGTAGCGGGGCAGTCAGCCCGGTAGCGGGGCAGTCAGCCCGGTAGCGGGGCAGTCAGCCCGGTAGCGGGCAGTCAGCCCGATAGCGGGGCAGTCAGTCCGGTAGCGGGGCAGTCAGCCCGGTAGCGGGGCAGTCAGCCCGGTAGCGGGACAGTCAGCCCGGTAGCGGGGCAGTCAGCCCGGTAGCGGGATAGGTTATTCTTATACCTACGATTTCGTTACGACACGAAATTCGGTTCTTCTCTTGTATACAAACTGCAGAACCTATGGCTGATTAAGCACAATTTTCCTTAATACCCACCCACCCTTAACCACCGTTCTTCACAAAATTATTTTCTAAGCTGATCGATCAGGCAAAGCGGATACGCACAAAAATGCCGACTAAAACAAAAGTGCTAACACATACCTACCTAAAATTAAGTAGCTACATTCAGTAATTACACTTAATTGCTACACCCATAATTAGCTACTCCAGCAGTTTCTAGAAATTCAATAAGGTTAAGTACCTACACTTAATACTTACTTACATACAAAATATCTGCGGACGCATTTCCATTTTAAGACTAAATTATGTGCGACAATGACTAAGCTAATACAAAAACTAAATCCATTGATATAATAATCGACTGATATTTGCGAAATACAATGCCTTTTAACGTACAGTGTGGGCTGACTTGCAAGCGACAGCTGCTGCTTCATTCACTTCATAAAAACCCCGTAACATAAGATCACATAAACCTTTACAAACTAAAACAAATGAGGCTCTATTTTAAGGCCTTACAGTTCAAACTCCTTTGTCTCAAGTGTAGATTTGTTGGATGTGAACAAAATGAGACGAGGTTTACCAATAATTATGTAAGTTCCGTTACAGGCAGCAAATGCCCCACCTCCGCTCTTTCATTAATAAAGCAGGCAGTGTGTCCAACTGAATTAGTTTCGTTTCATCGTAAAAAAAATGACGGTGGCACGCGAAGGTTGACTCCGCACGCAACTATGCCAAACCGATTACAATATTGATGCAACCATCATGCTGATTACTTAACGGGGTAAACAAACGGACCTGCAAGGGTAGAAGAAAAAAGTCTACCAGTAGTTACCTAATCTAAAATCAAAAACCCTTCCGTCCGGACAAATTAAATAATGCCTGAATAATCTCAAAACTACAGAATGTTCTCTTAACAAAGATAGATAGACATTCCTAGTCTTTTAATCAGACTATGCAACGAAAGCCTGAAAATGAACAAAACGTAACGTTAACCTTTATCCACACTCCATTTCTTTCATTGGCAGAACTATGCTGAACTAAAATTTAATTACACTATTAATAACAAGCCCACAGACAATCGCGTTCTTATTAGTGCAAGACTGCAAGCGCAGCCACTCTTCCCTTTTGCGTAAAACGGCCCATTCATCTCTCGTAATTAAAAATGGTAGCGCCAAGAACATTATTTTGCTTTTTACTTTTTATATGGCCAGACAGTTAATGTAAAGCCAAGGTACAGTTACTAACAGTTTCCTTTGGGAACTTTTTCTTCATACCTTCAATGTTTTTCACGGAATACGGCGGCATCTCACAATACGTGATACTTCACAGTGCATGGCATTTATTGCTGTATTGTCGTGGGAGCTTATACCGTTCAGTTTGAGACAATCCAGTTCAATAATTGTCTTCATACGTATTTCTTAAGTTCAGTATGCAGTAAGTTACCTACCTCAAAAATAAGACAAACAAAGATTTGAGACGCATTTGGAAGTCCTAAATCTCCAGGATCCCTAAATATTAACGGCAGATACACATAACACATTTCCTTTTTTCTTTGTACGATTGCCGTGCAAGGGTGACCAGAATTGCTAGTAAACTTGCAAATTCTAAACACCCTATTATGACACTGGATGAAAGCATCACCTTTGCAAATCATCTGCTTAAGAGCGTTTCCGCACTGCATCCGATCTGAATTCGAGATTCGAGTTCCATCCGAATTGGAAATGTTCTAAATTCCGATGGACGGAGTTCGGATCTGTTAGATACATGCACAACCCTTCGGACCCTCATTCCTCAGATTCAAATCAGATGCAGTACGCAAACGCTCAAATGCATTATCTATGGCCTGTGCCTGTGGTATCGCCAACAAGCATTCAGCATTTTTTCGTTTCAAAAAAGTCTTGTAGTTTATTATTTTTTTCGGACGATTTTATACTCAGTTTCTATATTAATGACATTTAGCCCAGTCAGCCCTTCTTCGTTAATAACAATCTAAAACTGATTAATTAAATTCCTGACCTTTCGTTAAGTGCTTAAAAGGGATTGTAAAGTAAAAGCTTTGACCTTTCCACTCTCTACACTTCTACAGCATCAAACAAATGCAGAAGTGCAGGGAGGGCGGAAACAGGACGTGTGCAGGATGTCTATATTTGTACCGGGTCGATTTAGTCCAAGAATAGATGTCATAGGTCAATAGGTCACCTGCTTTCCTGGCGGTACGTCACTGGTGGTATTGATAACGTCATAGTTTGTAATCTAGTTTAAGTTTTCGTCACAGGTACGCCTCGGTCCGTTTGGAACTTAAATGTCATGTAAGAGATAATGGAATGTAGGTGCGTAAAGTTTGTACCTGACGAGTGACGCACTTTTACATTGTAGGTAACTAGTAAGTACTTTTAAGTGTTATTTTAAAAATCATTGTATAGTTTAGAGACGAAAGTGTTATTTATTATTATGTAGATTTTTCTGATTTAGCTGAACTGGAAGCTGGAACAAACGGACCTACACATTTGCAGTTTGAAAAGTCAATTACCTACTTACGTCGAAACCTAAATTGAAATGTTACAGATACCTCTATATTGGAGCTATATAGTTAGTTACATCCCGTGCCTCGTGTTTGACCTTTTGCCTTTAACTATACCTACGTATGTAACGAAAATTCATAATAGCACACTAGGTTGCACAGAATCTGACATCTAGGCACCTTTAGTTTACATCATTTTTGCAGTTCGAGTATAATTTCCTGTCTAAGTAATTAATTTACGAGAGTGATATACGACGAACAGCATCGACTCTACCCACGCATACATTTGTTTTTTTTTTTTTCTCAAATCCGCCGATCAGCCATCAATTGACACTCTTGCGGGGTGCCAGCTGACATCCAATTCTCATTATAATACACCCAGATCGGTACACAGAGATAACATAATGGATTTATTTGCTAACTTATCACTAAAGTTATGAATGAACCGAACTCCGATAAGGCCTGTTATAAATTGTCATTAATTTGTTTTGATTACAGAAACGAATGTTGTTTATCCTGAACGTTTGATACAAATACATAAGTACATATTATTTGAACATGTTTGACACGTACTTAGTTCGTTTTGTTCCGGTTCTGACGGAGATAAGCCCTTTAAAAGGTCAACTGGGTTAATGTTTATGTTGTACTACAACATTGTTTAAACAAATATTAATTAATCAATAATGGCCTCATTATGACTTCCTGTGCTGATAGGTAGGTACTAAAATAATCAGTCTTCCAGTCTGGAAAAAATAATGACGTCTGTGATAGATAGGTCGAAGTGTACTTATTCAAAGACTGTATGTTAGCAAGGAAAACTGTAGGCATGCTATACCTAATCCTACTTAATACACGAAGTGGGGACTCTGGGCCTCCATAAAACAACGTCTAAGAATAATAGTTTCAAATGGACATATACCAGAAATCCCCGGACCATCAGCACAACTACTTTGAAAATCACATAGCTCCACTTGTCTTGCCCAGAAATACACTTTTTCTTTAGCCTTCAAGTATGTATAACAACAACCAATCTCTTCAAGAATTTCACTTACTAAAAACTTAAAACCCTTCGAAGCGTGTTCCAAGTTCCAATTTATCTACCTAGCCACATGTTGTACGAAATAAAAAATAATGTAGTGAATGGGCCGAGAGTGGATCGTCGGCGATTCATAAAATTCAGCTTCGCCCTGAATGGAGCATCTGGTTGGCCAGGTGCGTCGACATCTTGCCTCTTGAGCCGTTGAGCGAACAAAGGGTGAACCACTTCTGCGAAATGTTCGTGTATAGATATCGATAGTCGATATACTCGATTATAGTGCTGGCCGAAGCATCGGTTCTTGCATCGTATGAAGAGCTGCGAGGTTAATTTTCCAAGAAGTTTGTCTTATCTTTGAGATTGCAGTTTTTTACTTTAAGGTGAAAGCGCTAGGGTAGCCCGCGAAATTCAAATTTTCTTACGTTTTTTGCAATTTGCAAATCAGTATTGGGTTGTATGTTGATTAAAATATGATTCGCGACCGTAACAAATACGAGTTTATAGAATTATAATTGTCAAAGTCATCAATACAACTCTCTAAAACCAAGTAAGTCTATTGAATGACTATTTCATGAAATCTTAACATTTCAGGATTATACTAACTCAAGGAATTGTATTACTAATTCTAATATTATAATTCTGTAAATACATATTTGTTACGGTCGCGTATCATACTTTAATCAAAATACACCCAGACACCGAGCTGCAAATCGCAAAAATCGTAAGAAAATTTGAATTTCGCGGGCTACCTTAGCACTTCCCCCTTAATTTACTTTTTTGGCAGGTGCAGTGGACGGAGATAATGGTGTATGGGCAGCAGTAACAACGATAGTCTGGAAATAAATTAACACTCACTATCCACAAATTAGACACAATAGTTAAATAATCAACCTGAACTATATGTGGTTCATGGGACAGGGAGAGGGTTAACTAACTTTTAACATTGGGTCCAGTGGTTGGAACCCATGCATTTAATTCTGCAAGTTACTTGGATACAGAAAAATAAAACTATTTCGATGAGAAAATAAATTAAATCGTTAGCTAGATAGAACCTAGCTCAGCTAATAAACTTGAAATTTATAAACATGATTCGGATTCTGAAATCAGGTTCATACATACAGAATAGAGCAACATTGCGCGCGTAAAGTGGTGGAACAAGTCAATAAGTAACTACAAGCGAGTAGTTAACCACTCTCCCTGTTGTATCTAGCACAGATCTCTATTTTTACATGCCGCAAACTTAAATTAATTAGTACCCGTCATTTAATCCGAGGAGCAGTCTTGTAGGTGGGTGCGAGCGTTCCCACGGTGCGCCCGCGCCGCCGGAAACCGTCCCCCCTCCCCGCCCCTCCGGCCCATGACGCCCGCGCACTGCTGCTAAGCCCCGAATCGATCCATCGCTCACGCACTCGTTTCCCATCAAAACTAAAAACCGCCTGATTCACTCATTCAGCTGCGAAACCATGCTGAAGGCACGAATAGCGAAATATCTATTCATAGGACGACACCCGGCGGCCCTTTTACAGCTCTATTGCGCTTCCTTCCGTTTTGCACATTACAAATCATCCCAGTTATGGCACGTATTAAATCTCGCATGCTATTATCGTATTTACGTGTCAGCAGGATAGATTAAAGTCGCGTACAGTTTAGGCTTGAAATCTGCTGTCGTGCCGAAACTATCATACAATTTGATAACGTTCAAAGGTTCCATCGCATCGTTTATTTTCGGAAAACCCAACTTTGCCGAAAATGTGACTAGTCCATTTTTGATTATCCCTGAGGTAGCTGAGGTAACCCATGAACACGCAAGTGGGCCTAAAGGAGCGACGGAATAGTGCGTCAATCTATATCTAGTCAGTTAGTCTATAATATTTTAGGTGGGAATATAAATCAATGTATATTGGTCGATAGTCACTTTCTTCGCTACTAGCTGTGCCCCGCGACTTCGTTCGCGTGGATGTCGTAAGATACACAATATACTAAAATAACAGCCACATTTTAATAAAACACCCTCGTCCACCGACGCGCCCGTTGCATCGCACGCCCGCACTATTACTTCGTTTTCGCTTACCGTTGTTTCTTTTTTTCTTTTTGCTCGATTCCTAAGGGTCGTAGCGTGATGTTAAATAGCCTATAGTCATTCTCGATTATTGGGCTACCAAATGCAAAAAGAATTTTTCAAATCCGACTTTTTGTTCACAATTTCATGGGTTTTATTTTTTTAGCGCGTAACCCTAAATATTTTTCTAAAATAAAAGTAGCCTAAGTTACTCCCTGTAACATCAGCTATCTGCCACTGAAAGCCCCGTCAAAATGGGTCCAGCCGGTTCGGAGATTAGCTGGAACAAACAGACAGACAGACAAAAATTTTATAAATTGCTTTTTTGTTATAAGTATCGTATATACGTTCATATGCATTTAGTAAAAAAGTTGTTATTTTAATATTACAAACACACTTCAATATTATTTATTTGTATAGATATACAGGGTGTAAGGGACAGCAGTCAGCAAACTAACAGGCAGTGGTCTCGAACCTACCGATTTTTCGGTATTTCTACCGATATGGGCTCTCGTTATAAATTAGTATGTAAGGTTTTTTTTTCAATAAATAAACGAATTAGATTGAATATTGTATTTTTTTGTCAAATACCGATTTTGGGTACAAATATACGGCAACTCTACCGATCTCGCTCTATGACGTTCGAGACCACTGCTAACAGGGTGCATTCAGCTCCTTATTTTGAATCATATTCCACCGGAAATATTCTCAGGAAAAATGTAATTATTTTTTATCGTATTTTCATTTGTTTTCAGTTATTCCTTTATTTCAATGTAAAATTAGATTCTCTGCACGCAGCACTCCATTTATGTAAATAAAACAGCTAAAATAAAAAAAATCAGCAATGGATGTTGAAAAGTTGAAATACTCGGCGGCCGAAGGCTCGCTGCGCTACCGTTCGCTACGCGCGTTTTGCCACGGTAACGATACATTGCGTGTGAGGTAATAAAACAAATCACGTTTATTGGATTCCCATAACGTTCCTGAAATAATTTCATGTACCGGTCATCTTAGTATGATATACTGACTTCACCCCATCAGTCTGCGGAGGGCTGTTACAGCCTGTAGATATAGATATTTTGGTTTTTCCGAAGATAAAATATGGAACCTTTGAACGTTGTCAAACTGTACGCACATGGTTATAATTTGAGCGGATTTGAAGCTTTTAAGGCGAAAGCGCCAGTGTAGCCCGCGAAATTCTAATTTTCTTACGTTTGTAGCAATTTGCAGGTCAGTATTAGGTTGTAGGTATGTTGATTAAAATATGATTCGCGACCGTTACAGATATGTATTTACAGAATGATAATCATTAAAGTCATCAATTCAACTCTCTCTAAGACCAAGTATCTAATTCTATTGAATGACTATTTCATGAAATCTTAACATTTCTGGATTATACTAACTTAAGGAATTGTATTACTGATTCTAATGATTATAATTCTGTAAATTATACATATTTCTTACAGTCGCGAATCATACTTTAATCAACATACACCCAGACACTGAGCTGCAAATTGCAAAAATCGTAAGAAAATTTGAATTTCGCGGGCTACCCTGGCGCTGCCCCCTTAATAGCAAAAAGAGCTTTGGGGTTACACAATAGACTTTCGCAAAGGTCCGGAAGGAAGTACTTAAGTAGTAAAATCCTTGCTTGTAACTATTGAATTACTTCCGCTGTTTCATTGTATCTCATTTTGGATTTAAATGCTTACCTGTTGGAATACAATGGTCGTCATATTCGGTAGAAAAACTGTGCTAAGTTCGGCCACAAATCCACAATGGGTGGAAACGAATCCAAGGCCAATATCGCCATTAAAGTATAATAAGTTTACAGCATAATTGTTGTTTCAATATTAAAGGATAAATAACCGTGTGTACCTACTGTACAAATTAGATGCCAGGAAGTATGTACTACATAGATCTGAGATATAAATAATGAGATATTAAACTTGATTATAGGCTTTTTCATAACCATCAGCAGAAGATATACCGATATCTGGTCCATCAACATTCAACGTTGAATAAATGAAAAACTTATAGGAACAATTTGCCTGATTCATTCATGTTTGGACTTGACTTATGGCTGCATATAGCGATAACTTTACAGATTTTGACATGACCGTTGGTGCCTTTGAGAGGAAGATTCGAGTCTATGTACCTAACAAGTTACAAGTTAGTGTAGGTAACAAGTTTCAAGAGGTAACACGCATCGTTACTTAACCCACACCGGAGTTACTTTTTGTGGATCAACGTTTGCAAGTGTTAGTGGACAACAACAGATAACAATTTTTTTATAACAAAACGCGCAAAAGTTATAGAAAGTTACCTAATGTTATCATGTTGCTAAATGTTGCTCTACAAAAAGTAACTTCGGTGTGGATGCAACATTATGTCCCCAAACCACAATATTCTTGACCATCATTAACAACCTTTCTTCTTCTTCTGTGTTCACCTTTCCCACCCTATTCTTGAGCCAGATATTTACGAGTATTGCAATTAGTCCCCGTCCCTAGCCCTTACATACGAGCAATCTATGAGAACCATGACAACTTGTGTTTTCATCTTTGTTGCCTTATATTGTATCTACCCGTCTGATCACTTCAGTAATAATCTTCCTTCGGCTCGAAAAAACACTCGCCCAGAAGCCCAGAACCAAACGTAAGTACATACATAGTTGCACCACATGAACAAGTAAGAACCTACCTACCCACCTATTGTAAGCTCATTTCATTTCACTCAAGGACTGAGTCGCAAGTCTTGTATGGGTAAATAAAGGGGCTTGAGGCCGCTCGCTCGACCTTAAAGGTTGCGAGGCGGGCATCGAACCTCGTAACTCGTTATGTAACGCGAAACGCAAACTGACGCGTTTATGGACACGGTCAAAAACGACATTGGTACAAACGTTTGGTGGTGATGCTGAACTTTTTGTGCTTTACGAATTTGTTTCAGGATTTTTGCCAATGATTTCTAAGGTAACTTACTTATTAGACAGATCGATAGTACTAGTAGCAATATATGGTATGACAAAGGTTGCCAACCTTCAGTGATTGGAAAGGCACCAGAAGAAGAAGCAGAATATGACAAAGGAAAGAGATTCGGGAGTGGGGACGCTAAAGATAGTGCAGAGGAGAAAAGCGATGAGAGGTGGACTCTCTGAGATCTTAAAATTGAACAACAATCACATAATCTTGAGGTAAAAATATCCTAACATTCTTTAGAGTGGCTTCGTGTTAGCTAAATCAATAGGCAAAGCACACAATCATGACGAAAAAGAAAGCCTTTACTCCAATTTCAAAATAGTCACGAATAACTCAAAGACCTTAAGTTAAACCTAACAATAAAACGAAAAAACATGTACGTTTTAAAAGTAAACATTCAAAGATTGACCAGGCTTGCGCAGGAGTGGGTCCTGTAAGGCTGCGCGCGTGCCTGCAAACAAAGCGACCCCGCCGCCCGCGCCTCCCACCCCGCGACACCCTGTCACAAATAATAAGCAAATACACTTTGTTCCCTCACATGCTTTATTTTTTATTTTAACAGTTGCTTTTATGTAACGAAAAGAACGTTTCTTTGGTCACGGACGAGGAGTTTTGAAAAATAAATTTAGGAACGGTCTAAAATGATTTTGCAAAGATTTGTAATAGAGACGTTGTCAGAGTTGCTAAGCATTGTTTGTTGCATTAACTTAGTAGGTAGCCATGTTGAAGTCAGTTGAAGATGAGTCCTTGAATTCCAACTTGCAAAATTATTTTTTACGATCTGGAGCAAATACACAGGTACCAAAGTAGTACTAGAAAGTACAGTTACATTTTAGCAGTTCAAGAATTTAGGCTTGTTTATGACGTCAATTTTGTGGCGTACGCAACAATAACTGACGAGAAAAGTCTTCAGACAAGAGTCTGAAGGCTTTTTGAAGTCTGAATATTTCTGATATAAACATTTAACTTCCTAAAGACCTAAACACGGTTCAGCCCAGAAAGATGTTTCGGTTTGCGATCAAACTAGTCTGCTAAACGTTACAAAAATTAACAGACTGCATAAAATTGAATGAAGCAAAAAATATCCTCTTATTTCGAAATTATGTTTCTATAGAAATAGTAATGAATGAGAATCCCAAAGTATCAAGAAAAAACCGATTCATATCTGATCATCACTAATCAGAATTCAAACAAAACGGCCATATAAGGCTGTAACTGGCACCTAACAATGATTTACTATAAAACAAAAACCGACACAGGCCCAGGCTGCAGGGTAAACTTGATGAATTAAATATCCATTGTTGTTGTATGTCCGGGCTGCAACGTGGCGGGAACTCGAAATTGGTGGGGTGTATAGTGCCGAAGTTTGGGAGAAGGAATGTGTCGGCAGGTGTGCGGCCCATAGCCAGGTAAGCTTTAACATGGATGTGATCGTAACACTCCTCCTAATTCATCAAATGGTTATGTTTTTTCAAGTCAGTTTAAACGACGCTAGTTTTAGTAGACCTAAGAACCAAATTTTAACTACACAACAATATGAACTCATGAGTTTTAAGTTAGAAGCTGAAATAAATATTTGATTTGGGTGGTAGAGATTCATATCTAACTAGAACCTTCAATAAGATGAATGAATAGTAATGATCGAATTAAGACACACACTGAATCAAAATTACTTCAAGCTACATCAAGAGAAGCTGAGATCTAGTGAAATATAAAATCAAGAAAAATTAAAGACCCAGAAATTATGATATAAGTACCCAGAAAAGTTAGACGAGAGGAGAGGAAACTTATCCTGATAACAGACAGACCAAGTAAAAATAAGGAAAGATATTTTCAGATTGATAGGAGGGTGAAGCAGTTTTAATTTGGCAATGATATTATAGAAAAGATAATTATCTTACGTTCATAGTAACCGACGGCGACGTTTAAAATCTAGTCGTGAACTCGTGACACGTGACGACACAGCGTTTAGCTCGTCGCCCTTCTTGACGCGGGACTAAAGACAAAACGTCCCAATTAGGATGTTTTCGAGTCCTCGTGGCGCGCGCGCTAGAAACATGTCTGCCTCATTTTTTTTGACAGTAGGTATCATTGTAATTTGGTAACAAAGCAGTAAATGCTCAAAGGCTATAAATGCCACACCACACGACCGTAACACGTGCTTATCCACACTATTTCTTTACTGAGTATAATTCGGGAACCACATGTCATTTCCTTTTGAGCCCCATGCGGGGCGGGGTGCACGCAGCGATTGCAATAAAAAACTATGTTGATTCGCTACGAAGGGTTATGTTGCGAAATACATTATGTATAGCAGTAGCAGCTTTGTCTAATGGATGCCTCATAATATATGCTCGATTCCAATATTGAAAATGATTCGTTTCCTGCTTAAGATTGGAGATGAAGGCAGCAAAAATGATCTCTAAAAAACCAACACTTTTTGAGCCAACGAGGATTACCTACGTAACGCTTTGTTTGTAGGCTACTTTCTTGGCCAATTTTTCGTATTTCATCTCAGATTTGTTTGTGATGCCTTTGGTACCTACCTATATCCTATTGCAGATACAGGGAGTGATACCGATGGCCAGTAAATGGGCCATGTGGACTTGTTTGCCATCCAGTAACATAAAAACTCGTCTCAATTGGCTCAAAACCATCTTGTATCCTTGTGGGTCTAGTCAAAACAAGTGCGATTAGATCTAGATGCCACTTTACATACAAAATAGAGATGCGGCAAAATCAAGGAACAACTTTATATCGATTTGACAGAGGACCAACGTGCAGTGCATTCGTATTGTGTAATCCTGCATGCAAAATTCGAATGTCCTAACCTAACTGACAGTATTCAAATATATGCACACTCTTTAGGCTATGTTTATCTGTATAAACATAGCCTTAAGATGCATTGTAGCACATGTAGCACTGACAGTCGGAAACATCAAAAACAGATTTATGTCCATCTGTCAAAAAAGTTTTTTTTCAACCGACTTCAAAAAAGAAGGAGGTGATCAATTCGACACGTATATGTAATATTATTGGAACTGCAATAAGTTGACATTATGATAATCTATTAGGACTTCCAATCAAATATACAAAATTTTATAGGTGTATGCATGTTTGTATGTTTGTATTTATGTTTGTCCACGCATTTCTCCGAAACTATTAATCGGATTGTGATTGTGTTAAAACTAAAAATTCCGAAATAAAAACGTATTTAAAAAAATTAAATCTACTTCAAAAACAAATTAACTCAAAATTATGATATAACTTTAATTTCGGAAGTCGGTGGCAATAAACTAAAATACATATCTCAAGACACCTACTTCCGAAATTAAAGTTATTTCATAATTTTGAGTTAATTTTTACTTTAGCATTGTGTGTTGCACTTGCACTAATATTTCTGTTAATCCCTCTTAACTAAGCAAAATTTGAGCCAGTGACTGTTTGGGTCACGTCAATCTGCAGTATTTCTTCGACAATAATATTGAAGCAATAATGAATGTATTTCCAACTAGATTGTATAGTGTGAACAAAGCGATTGGCACTGAATGAGTGGTATTATCTGTTATTGATGTTGGTGAGTTATGTGTTTGCGACGCCCCGACAGTCGCCTGCGCAGCCGTGCAGTCTCACTTGGTCATCACTCGTGACGAGAATACGCTGTGTACAGAACATGTTAGACAAAAACTTTAGCCTTGAATAAAAAACTGTAAAATTAAGAATTTTAAATTGAAACGGTATTTTACCATATTTTTCCATTTTTGCCTAGAAAGGGGCTCAGATTCTTCATAAGGTGAAATTCTGTCAGAGATCGATCATTGTTCGTATAGTAAATTAATTGTAGATAATGCGTTCCTAACACCGGTTAGATGGACAAATTCTAGTTGTGATAAGGATCAAATTCGCAAAACACATTCGTTGGTATGAAACTGACAGGTGTCAAGAACGCATTCTCTTGACGGCCGGACTGTAAGCAGGTACTTCTTTTTCTCTAGAACTAGAACCAAAAACGATAAAAAAAAACAACGAAGCACAAGAAGTATGTAAGGATGCTATTTGCCTAGTGAGTGCCAAATGAGAATTTTTCTAAAACTCCCATTTTATTATTTAAGATTTTCCAGCAGTAAGTTCGCCGATAATTTTCCAGTTTAACTTTGGAAACTACAGTGCTGCATGAGTTTTGTTCGAAACAAAAGACAACTCCAGACAATAGGCGTTAATTTCAGAGTACGTTGCAAGAGATCTGGCTTTAGGAATGATGTGGTATGAATTGCCCCTCTATGGAGCAGTAACGGCTTTTATATTCAAAAATTACGTGAACATTTTTGAATTTCATACGCGTATTGCTTAACAGGAAACTGCCAACTGTGGGCACCATTAATAATGCTGTCGACTGGCAATGTGACGATAGGAACTGGTGTTCAGAGATAGGTAACTACCTACTGAGGAGATAGTAGGTAGATACATACATACATAGTTACTGAACCATATACTATGATATATTTGCCAAATAGTGTACAGATATTCTGTCAAGAGTCCGCTCTATGCTGATGAAACAGACGTCGAAGTGGAACGCACATGCGGCGAACAGGACACGGCGCATGCGCGAACATTAGCATGCAAGCGCACGCGCACGCCGGAAGCCGCGCGCGGGAACGGCCGCGCACTTACATCCAAGATGGCCGCGCACTTACGATGAATCGATAATTAATCGATAACCGATTTCATATTTCATATCCATCGCACCTTTTTAACCACATGTGATGTAACCTGGACTATAGCAGGAAGACGATGCCACGATCAGAATGCGGACCGCGCCAGATCCTTGAGACGACCAAATCGATCCCACGAAACTGATCAGTTGAATCATTAAACTGTTTTGTTTTATGGGAGGTCGTTTGAAGTACATGTGTACGTTTTTATTGTTTGATTGTTGGTTCTTAAGGCATTCGGTATCTGCTCCTTCAGGTACGTATAAGGATGAGTACCGACCGATATGTGTGTAGACAGGAAGTAGGATTTCTTGGAGGAAAACCGATAAAATGTAGGTTCCGTGCGTCATTACACCATAAGATAGTCACTGAAATTATCCAGAAATGAAGTTGACTGCTGAACAGTATGAGTTCCACATGAGGGTTACAAAATACAGTCAACTTAAAAAAAAAATCTGTGTAAAGTAAAAAATATATGTAGGTACTTAGGTACGTAGGTGTATCTCATCCGCTAAAGCTAGTTAGTTTACCTGCCAGTGCCATAGAAGTGGTGTTATATTCAGGATCCAAACTGCCCAACCAAATCCTATGGTTGTGATGCCCCAAAAAGATAAAATTTTAGAAATCAAAAAATTCTTTTGCATGAGAATAGGAGTTTTTTTTATTAGAGATAAGTTTGCTCTTGACTTTAGTCTAATGGGAGTTGCTTCCCAAATAGCAAAAATCGAAACGTAGATAAACGTGATTCTTGAATGATAATCTAGGTAGATATTTTATAAGTAATTAATAATATAATTATGCAGCAGCACCCGATTTAAAATTTTATCTTAAACAGATAACTTATCGTAAAAACTTCCATTACAAAGCACGAATTTAAAAATAATCACAAAATCATACTACCTAATCTTGCAAAAGCATTGTTCGAAGATTTATTAAATAAGTTAGTGCAATATATTCTATACAACGTCTCCTTTGACAAACTGCAGCGTCTAATTGTACTGACAGCATAAAAATTTATATTCATCGCTCTGATGTTTACGACATCACTTTATTTGTATGGATTGTCTGTTGCGAGATTGCAATGGGTTTAATTGTCGCTTAAAAGTATGGGTACGTTTTATCTACCTACTTACTTGTTTTTACAGGTCCATTGTTGTACGAGATGAGGGGCTCGTGACTAAGTAGTAACAGCAGCACGGGTCGATCGAAGGTTAAGCTCGCGGTCGTTTCGTGGATGGGTGACCATCCATTACATATCGAGACACCTCCGTGCCTCGGAAAGGACGTTAAGCCGTTGGTCCCGGCTGTCATTCTTGGATCTTTGACAGTCGTTACGGGTCGTCAGAAGCCACCAGTCTTACTAAAGGGTATTGTATTACCCAGTAACTGGATTGTGGAGGTCAGACAGGCAGTCACTCCATGTGAAAACTGGTATTCAGCTGCATCCGGTTGGACTGGAAGCCGACCCCAACATAGTTGGGAAATGGCTAGGCATATGATGATGTTACGTATGAGATGTCTTCTTTATGTGTGGTGTTTATAGGGAGTTTATTGTCACGCACGCGCTAACTTAGCTCCAAATAACACAACAAAAATGAATACCTACAGTAAATTGACATATTGTGTACTGCAACGGCTTGAGCAGTTCCTGACAAAGTTTCTAAGAAGTTAAGAAGTAGGCTATCTTGACGTGCCCACATTCAGGTTTTTCGTCTTCTTTTAATTTTTTCTAAAACAGTATTAATTGAAGACAGTCAATTAATATTACTAATAAATAAATATTAATAGACCTAATGAATTAATAAAAATAACAAAATTATATCATTCAACTTAACTAAAACTATTCACAAACTAAAATATGGCGTCGGAAAATTAATCCGCCTCGCTGTCGACTGGTAATGTACCCAAGAGACTAGCGGCATTGCCACGTTGTAATGGTGCTCCTACACTGCTGTTAAAAATGTTTACAAACATTTTCTAACACACAAACACACATTTACTAACAAATGTTAGGAATTGTTACATTCTGTTAGGAATTGTTAGATGTTTTGAGTGCTCCTACACTGATGGAAAATGTTTACAAACATTTTATAACATTTAAAAACATGACATCGAGCAGTTTGGATTTATGTTCCGAGGTGTCAACACGAAAATGGAAGAAGATTTGCACATTGGATTAGCTTTCATATTATTTTTTGTTAAAAATAAGAAAAAGCGCTCTAACTGTATAGTGCAACAGACTATCTCAAGGATTTGGGCATTGACGGTTGTTTAAATGATTTTTAGGAATGAACAGTTCAGAATTTGCATAAAGAATTTAATTGGGACAAAAATAGGTAAACAGAACATTAATTTTAGTAAATCTATAAGTATTAGGTACGTATAGACTTGCTGTAACGTTAAGATTTTTGGCAACTGGTAACAGTTATAAGTCTTGTAAATGTGTTTAAGCACAAAACAAATGATAACAAATGTTTTATATGTTATAATTTGTTAACTAACAATTTTGTTCAGAAATGTTTACTAACATTACCTAACATGAAAACATTTCTTAACATTGTGATCAAATGTTTGTATAGAAAATGTTTACTAATGTCTGTAAACATTTTTAACAGCAGTGTGGGAGCACCATAATGCAATGCTTAACCTCTAGCCAAGGTAAAGGTCAGCCCTTGGGTCATAGGAAGTGTCAACCAGCCGTTTCTAGAGACTATGAGCACTCGGACCCCACGGCCCGAGGGTTTCAACCCCAAATGGCTCGAAAATATAATTAATTAATTAATTGATAGATAGATTATTATGTACACCATAAAAATTATAATTAATATTAGGTAAGTAGGTACTTAGACAACCGCAGCAAAATCTTTTATCTGTAGACGCTTAAAAATTAAGAGTTTTCCTTTTTTAAATCGGGTTTCCTTTGGCATTCAACCCCAATGATAGTTCATGTTCCCGGAATCCAAATCATGAGCATTGACATCTTCGAAATTCAAAATCGAAAGAAAGTGTCTATGGTACTTTTTGGACAGTGTCATAGTCGAGCGCGCATAGTTTTTTACAGCTACCCTCCGCAACGGTTCGGTGCGTCCGCTCCCGTAGTCACGACAACCGCAACGCTGTCATCTCCAAAACATTGATTTTATATGACTTTTATTGGGACATCAAAAGATTCTGAAGTTTTTGTTCTTGTACCTGTTTTTATTGTAAATATGTAGGACGAGAGGAAGGCTGACTGGTTGATACTATTTTTAGACTGTTTTAACAGACAGCGGGGTAATTGCGTAACACACAATAGGAATCGGTTTCATTTTGACAGTTCAACAACTTTCATTGCGTTATTTACGTTGTTGTGCAGACAAATTTTTCGAACATATGAAGCAATGGATTAGCCATAAGCTTCAAAATGATTCTAATTCTGATTGATAGTGTTTTACGCAATTAAAATAAATAAAAAAAACTTTTTAATTCGGACTGACAAAATCCACTTAATTCGGACTGACAATTAGGGTGCAGATTAAAAGCAATCAGCCTTCAATTCTGGGCATAAACCTTCACTTTTTCGCTGTCCACTTTTGTCTTACCTATGCCAATTGTATCATAGGTTTCACAGCTGCGAAAGATACGGCTCTACAGTGGACTAACCTGATCCAAACTTCGGTAGATATAACTGGAGCCGAATAAGATGCTTGTTGAATCTGAGGTAAAAATTGAATTTCACTATCATTAGTTGCCATATCTAATATTATAAATGCGAAAGTAACTCTGTCTGTCTGTATGTTACCTATTCACGCCTACACTGAACGGATTTCAATAAAATTTGACAAGATAGATGGCATCCTGGGGAAGGACAGAGGCTTCTTATCTCAAAAATAATCCTAAAGGGGTGATATAGGGCATTATAGGGATTCAAAGTTTGTTTGGTAAACCCAGCATTTCTTAAGATATGGATATGAAAAAATATATAAATATATGGATATGAATTTGTGCTTTTGGTAAGAAATTCTGCGTTTTTGTAAAATTATCCCCCATGGAGGTAATATAATAGGTGATGATTTTAAATTTCACATGTAATACTGCATTTTTTGTGTATTTATAACTATTTCTTTTCAAGAGATTTAAGTGATTAGAATGTATAGTCATAGTCCGTATCTTGATGAAACATGTATGTATTTATGTAATTAAATCAACTTAACTTTAATGAAACTTAACTTTAACTTAATTTTAATGAAATATCATTAAAATTGGCCTACTCTGTCAAAAGTTATTACAATTTGAAAAGTCATAAATTAACCTTTATAACTGTATTCTCAGATAGACCAAAATGACAGCTGCGATCGACCTTTGTTTGTCATTTTGACATTTTAGTCACGATAAGTTGTTATAATTATCATTTTAGTCTAGCAAATTAAAAATCTGAGTTTAGGTATTGTGTGTTCAATGGCGGTACTAGAGTAGATAATACAAATTAATGATGATAATTATTGAGTAGATAATACAAATCAATGATGATAATTATTAGAATGAATAATTATTATGATATAATAGATTTTTCTCCTTGCTGGCTAAAGGTGTACTTCCCGTTGACCTAGCCGGTGGCTAGGTCAACGGGAAGTACCTACACCTTTTTTTTCTTGGCAGTGGCGTTAAAAACTGAAAGCTCGTCATAGGTGGCAGCACTTTGGTCCATCTTCAAACCGCCATTGTTGTTCATGTGTTCACTGTTGTGTCAATTACAAAATATACGAAAATGGGACAAAATGTCTACGAATCTGCCTTCAGCTGACGGGTTGACTGGTTTAACTTTCGTAAATGAAAAAATAGAGGGTACAGCAGCCTTCCTCAGCCTTTTATAGATATTTTCATCATCTAGAACAGACAAAAGGATCTATCAATGTGCGAAACAGTCTAAATAAGTATGAGATTCAGTGCAGGAAATGTGTTAATATTAGGCAGTAGGTAGTTTGGCATGAGGGTATTAAATACAATGCAACATAGCGAATTATATTTTGGTCGATTCAAAGATAATCTTATCACACACACGCCCCTAAATAATGCATTTATATAAATATCCACAAGTGCCTGTAATGAAAACACACTTAGTTCTCTGTTTTATGACAAAAAGCAATACCTGTGTACGAATTTGTCTGATAAAGCACGTGGAGGGCGGGGCCTGTCGCGCTTGCTCACACGTCGCATTTGAAAAGTACTCATGTTTATAAAAGCTGTTGGATTTTTTACCTTTTGCATTTTGGAGTTAAGTTATAAAAATAGTAATAGGATAATGTATGTGCAGTTATGAGAAAGCTTTCGATGCCCTGGAAGCAAAGAGTCACCAATCTGTGTGATCGAGTATTTCTACAAATCTTAAATCTAAGTCTTCAGGTTTAAAATGGATAGCACATAACCTCGACGTATTATTGAGATTCCAATTTTTTCTTCGGAGAGCTCTTTCCCACAGTTTTCTTCTTTTAACATCTTTGGGAATACATGGATCCCCGGATTTTTGCAGTCAACAGCTGCGCAACAGGGCTTATTAATTATTTATGAGTAAAAGAAGTTGATTGTTTACAAAAAAATGTATGGATATTGATATCTAGCTGTCAAATTTTAAGACGGACAATGGTGGCGACATCTGAAGTGAGCAAGTGGCAGTTTTTATCCTCATTGAGCGGGTGTCGACTATTTTGCCAGCGTCACGTTGAGACGGCAGTGCAGAGTGGCGAGCAGTCGCGCGTCGGACTTTACTTTCTGGTAGATAAATGTTAGTAGCTGCAAGGACGAACACAAGGGTTAGTAAAAACATGTATTCTAATTTACAAACTTATGTAAAACAGGGTACTATACAAAATAAAAATATATAAAATGTAATACATAGTTAATTTACGCACTAGTTAAAATTTTAAATTATTTTCATTAAGAAATGTGGCTAAAATTTGTATGATTTTGGGAGAGAAGTGGGTTAGAAGGTAATGGAAATTAGTTGGGAGAGGAATGTTATATTTGGAGATTTTTCGATAGAGGTCGAAGGAATTGGTGTTCAAAGAGCGGTAGAAAATATATGATTCAAAGTACCCTCCGCAAGCCCACACTCGCATAATGAATTGTCCCGAACATGGATCTTGTTCAGGAACACTGGGCTACAACAATGTCCGATCTCAGTCTACAAAGTGACGAAACAGTTCTTTTGGACATTTTTGGATAAGTATTTGAAAAACCAAGGTTTCCGTTGGATGTCAGGCTGTGTCGCTGCGTAGTAGATGCCCTTGGTTTCCGAGGTCTTCCACCATGTTTTTGCCCATGAGTCGAATAACTTGGGCTTGGCACCATTTCGCAAATTGTAGTTATGAGCTACGTAGTGCTTTCGATCAGCCGGATTTGATGTGGCATAGGTACTTTACTAACGAGTCAGCGGCAGCGCACTCATTGCCAACAATACCCGAGTGACCAGGGATCCAGGCTATCTCGATGTCCAAGCCGTTTTGGGAACAATCAAATAATAAGTTCTTCATTTCTGTAATAATTTGACTATGAATTATGATTCTAAGTTGGTTTTGTTTTAAGGCCTGGAGACTGCTACGGGAATCCCAAAAAATGACTGCTTTTTTATTTGGTGAAATTTAATAAAATAGGCTTCTAAAATACCAATACACTCTCCTGTAAAAACTGATGTTTCTGGCGGACATTGATAAAGTAAGGCTATTTTAGAATTTTGAAAATAAACTGCCACTCTTGTACATTCTGTTTGAGACAATTTAGATGCATCAGGGAAAAGAGGTTCCATCCTTCCCAGAAACGCTTGAGAGCTAACTCGAAGTCGCCTCTTGCGTTTTGGGAATTCTTTGATATAGGTACCTAGTCCCAAAACGACTTTTGGGTCAAAATGAATCGTCTCATATGCGGCGGAAAAAACGGGGAGAATTGGATATTGACAAACAGATGAAGAAAGGTGTTTAAGCCCTCTGTACCTATTTATTCAATAGGGGAACTGTTTCATTGTTCCAATAAGGAGAATCATTTATTTACAGCTCCAAGGGACCGTAAAGTAGATCTAAGTTTTTGATATATATTTCAACTTGATACCTCCACGCGGTTCTGAGAAAAAGGGTCTTGCCAGACAACGATGTCATCCTCTATGAGTTCCAACTTTTAATTTTCAGGTACGGAACCCTATAAAAACTTATTTAAATTTATTATCAGCCTGTCTGTCTGTCACCTTTTCATGCCGTAACGCTGAACAAATTTCGATGAAAGTCATACGGATAGGTCATAACCTGAGTTAGGACATAGGATACTTTGAATCCCGGTAGTACGGTCCTGTGGGATAATTCCCGACCTATAAGCGAGCAATGGCGAAGCCGCGGGCGAAATCTAGTATAGGTACTAATAATCTATATGTAGTCCGTGGTACTAATAATAATTTAATAAAGCTGAAGAGTTTATTTGTTACCAGACGGATTTGAAAAATTCGTTTTCAATGGAAAAAGATTTTTTTTATGTTCGCATAACTCGTCAAAATGTAGGGAACACCTGATTTTTTTTCGCGATTTCGTTTTCGGGTAAAAGTTGTTCATAATGATGAGTACAATGACCCTTAAGAGGTTCACAATGATTAAAATTACACCTTGTATATATATAATTAAGATTATGATCATACATTTTCCTTTTATAGGGGTGGAAGGGGGTTGGAATTTGTAGGAGAAAATACGAAATTCACGCGAACGGATTCGCGGGGGAAGTGCTAGTTGTCTATAAAATTACATTGTTTAGGGCCTTTTACCGGTCAATAAACCAAGAGCTTGAATTGTAAAGTAGTCTCCTATAGCCTAGCGACTTCATTTAACTACTTAGATTGATATGAACAAAGTACTCTAGGATAGTTTATGCAATATTGGCCAGAGAGGAATTAATATCAATGAAATTGATATGTTTTACGACATCCAAATGGAATCTTCCCCCCTGTCAACTCTTTGATTAAAATCCAATAAACAATTTTGATATCGATCATAACATCCATCAAGTAAGTAAGTACCTACTATACTTACTTCATTTCAGTTCAAAACATTTTAAAGATACTTCACACGTAGGTACCCACTTCATAATAGTAATGATAGTATTGGTCATCAAACTGTCACTATCAGATAAACCTCTGCAAGCGAGTGACGTAGCAGTCGTGACGTAGCGAGGGCGCGCGGGGGGCGGCGACGCGAGGACGCTGACCCGCGGCTCTCGCGCAGCCATCGTCGCCGGTATCCTGGCCAAGGCGTTATTTATTCTGCCTCTACTGACAAATTACGCCTTTCGCGCTTTTTTACAGATTAACCGCGAGAATCGTACCTACACCAATTTATACAGTCTTATTATTTTTATTATAATGAATCACGGATCTGAATTATTACTTTGGAACTTTAGAGGGTCTCTACGCAACGTTTTGTTGATATGAACCGTTAGAGTATGAGAAAATATAAAATACTTTTTCAAAATAACCCGAGTACCTAAATTCTACTAGAATCACGAGCGGAACAGTGGTGCACACTTATAGCAGGTTATTCAGAGGTAATAAAATAACATTAAATGTTATTCATGACTTGAACTCAGTTTAACTACATTTATGTCAATTAGGTTAGAGCCCAGTTTGTTTTAGATAACATCACTCATAACATAAGTAAGTTGAATGAATTCTAAAAATAGATAGGTAAATAACCTTACCTACCCTATCGAATGGCGTTAGTTATTGATGTTCCTCGCATGTTTATGTCCTCCATTTGCATTATACAGCTTCATCAAGATGGGTTATGGTGAGAATAGTTTACGAGCCTAGATACTGCACTAAGCTATACCTACCTACTTCGAACACGTGGCTACGAAAAGGCCCTGTCTTTAATACGTACTTTCCTATCCGTGGATGTATAAGGTAGAGGGGCTTGTGGCTAAGAAATAGCAGACGCACGGGTCGATCGATCAGGTTAAGCTACGCTTGCCGCGATTGGTCCGTGGATGGGTGACCATCTTTACATATCAAGACCCCTCCGTGCCTCGGAAAGCACGTTAAGCTGTTGGTCCCGGCTGTCATTCGTGTATCTTTGACAGTCGTTACGGGTTGTCAGAAGACCGAAAGTCTGACAACCAGTCTTACCAAGGGGTATCGTATTACCCAGTAACTGGGTTGTGGAGGTCAGATAGGCAGTCGCTCCATGTAAACTACTGGTATTCAGCTGCATCCGGTTTGACTGGAAGCCGACCCCAATATAATTGGGAACAGGCTAGGCAGATGATGATGGATGTAGGTACTGTAGAGGCTTTAGTTGAGCCTGCCTTCCGCATGAATCCTTCTCGGATTGTGACATTGGCTGATAAGACAAACACTGGTTTATTTGGAATTTAGAATAGGTATAAATTATGACATATGGTCATATTGTTTTATATGGAGTCAGTGAAGTGCTAGCCTTGCCCCAAATTGTGTAACTTGCTTTGATTCAAATTCAAATTCAAATGATTTATTTTGTGAACACATTGATATAAGCAAATAAATAAGAATAATAGTGCTGCCGTGTTTCTCATTTAACACACGTCCACCAACACACCTCGAAGTCGAGACCCTACATACAACATACGTGGTGATCAGCCTAAAGTATCGTGGCTGATCATCACAGTACCTGCATAGGTAGGAATTGATAGCAATATGTGGCATGTCTATAGAGATCGGAATAAGTAGAATATATTTACCTAAACTTCGAGGGAGTCAGTAACATAGAGTGGATAATACTTACCTCCTCTAAAAACCCGGAATTTAAAAACCACGAATTATTTATTGGATTGATTTGAAGAATCATATTACCTACATTTTTTAGAGTTCCGTATTAAAATTGTGTCAAATTCAAATGTTTTGTTTTAAGAAGGTAAAACAAAAGAAAGTTGGCTGGTTTATGTGCTTATTTGTTTTGACAACAAACTAATTACTGCACAAGTTTAACATACTTACACGTGAAAGTTGCGAGACCTAAGTTACAAAATCTATAAAACACAATTTCGGTAGCTATTGAATGGACTTGGTCAAAGTTACACGTGGCTGGAAAAAGGCTCTTCTTTTCGACGAATATGCATGATCTAATCTAATAGAAAACACATGTCTGTCGATGAAACTTCGGTTTCACATTACCATTTGAGCCACAGATTTGAACAAACTTGCCCGGTGCACCGAACACGTGGAGGTACGGGTAAATAAGCTCTATTTTCACAGAAATTAATGACCAGCACCCTAATTGCGTAACACACTATGAATCGCAATCTGAATGATTTTGAAGCATATTGTTAATCCATCGCTTCATACGCTCGAAAAATGTGTCTGCTCAACAACGTATAAAACGCAATGAATGTTGTTGAATTGTCAAAATGAAACCGATTCTTATTGTAAATGTGTTACGCAATTGCCCCGCAGTAGTTACGAATTATCTAAAACTACGCGTTCTGTTGAGTAGATTACAGTCTGAACGAACTTGACCGGCCAGTCAACCAGACTCTAACTATACTAATAGGTATTAGCCATAGAAATATAAAAAAAATCTTATATCTATGATTATAGCTGAAGAGTTTGTTTGTTTGAACGCGCTTATCTCTGGAACTACCAGTCGGATTTAAAATATATTTTGCATTTGATAGCCCAAATCTTGAGCTATTGAGGCTATAGGCTATTTAACATCACGCCAGGACCAAAAAGGAAAAAAAGTCAGGAGGAACGCTAAGCGAAAACGAAGTAATGGCGCGGGCAGGTGATGCGATGCAACGGGGTGGGTCGGGGGGACAAGAAATTTCACGCGGATGAAGTCACGGGCAGAGGCTAGTTAGATATAATCAAATAAATTTATCAGTCAAGCGGCTGCCGGCGGGGTCGTATGATACACAAGACGTGGTAAGTGTTAATGGGAAGTTCATAAAATTTCCGGTGCCACGTCGTAGATGATATCATTACGTTGGAATTGGGAGGGTCACAGGCTCACAGCTATGTTGACGAGGAAGAAGGACGACTGAAATAGATCTGTAGGTACCTAACCTACAAATCTTCATGAATTGTTCGCGTGTTTTCATGTTGGGCCCGGAAACCTTTGCCGTGACGCACGATGAGGCTCAGTTGCTTATTATTATTTACAGTTTCGGGCCAATGGCAATATTTTAAAGTACCGGCTTATCCCAGCTTTTTTTGCACGTTTGATACAAGCTAGACGTCTGGCTAGTCAGGAAATCTAGCCAGGAAAAGGAAGCCCTTAAGTTTAAATTCATGTTCAACAGCTACTGTGCTGCGCAGGATTGCAAAATCCCGGTGAGATCGATTCGAGCTGCAGTATTAATTAATTTATGAGCGGTGCTACTAAAACTGCATAACGAGTATGGCAAGGCAGGCACACTATCAATCGGATGTGTGAGAAAAAAGATTGAACAACCATAAACAGCCAATCGTTACAGTTTTTATCACGAATGACGCTAAAGCGGTGGCTCAAATCAAATTACATAAATAAAGCGATTTACATGTCATCAAGTTACCTACTACTATTAATTATTCATCACTAATTAGCAGTTTTGTATGAGAGCTAGTCGGCAGATCAGAGCGACTCGTTCATGCCGGAAACAGGAAGAGGGCAATCAACATTCCTAAAAATATCACACATTTGGTGTTCATCCGGCGAGCGCAGCGCTGCGCCGGCGGCGGCGTCGCTACGACTTTAGAACTCAATGTGGACTAATTTAATACTTACCTGTCAGTAACATTACGAACATAGATATAATAAACAAGATTACGAATAACACACCAAACTAAGTGGTTTACTTTTGCTTCTCAGAAAAAAATACCTACACAAGTACAGCGGCACGACGGAAAAATAGCATCCTCTCATCCATCAACTCTGAATCTCTGATTTCAGGAAAATATTTACACATAAGTAGTCTCTTCTTCTATAATTTGGCCGCAACATTTTTTGATGATTTTATCATTCTAGAGTAGGTACTCCTACCCAACTAATGTTACTTATCTAGTTTCCCCCATAATTGCTCTAATTTTAAGAATTCTTGTAAATAAATAACAGGCAGCATATCAACTGCCGCCTAAACCTAATGTGTACATACTTAGGTAGCTTATCGTTACATTACAATGTGTAATAGCTGTAACCGATAACATCGACCTTCCTATCGAAAAAAAGCGTTCAATATTTATCATAATGTCATCGTAATAATTATTATTGTTCGGTGGCCACGACTAATATTACAATTCCCAACAAGTCCGAGTCTAGTACCCGCCGGCACATAATTAGATAATTTCTATTATTTATATGCGAAGTGGTGCGTGTGATGCGCATCGAAACGACTCTGCTTCCTCCGGCGGCGGTGGTGTACGAAGAAATCCGTCGAGCGGTTCTAACTAAAGAGGATGTACGCATCGCCAGCAATGATTTCATTTACAAAAAGTTCCTGTCGTGAGCGCTGCTCACTGCTGGCTTTTCCTGCGAGTGACGCGCCACGTAAAGCGCTTTTCATTTCCTCTATGGTAATATTATTAAACGTGTCAGCGTACTAATGAGATACGGTATCGAGTCACGATTTACCAATAGCAGAACACGCATTGATTGTTATAACTTGTATGAATGGCATTATTCATTTATCAGAGGATGTGGGATTCTTGTCCGAGAGGTAATTCACGTGCGCCTACTAATGTATACCTAATCAATTGAAATTATTATAAAAATGATTAACTATGACATCACATAGGTACAATATTTTTAATCTCAGATCGAACAATGCCACCACTACCTACCCACTTTTAATGAATACTTAATGAGATTTAATGTTCTCATGAATAGAATACAGTTTCTACTTGGTATTCAACCATTGACAGTCAAACTAGTAGTCCTAGGTCTCAAACCAAAGGGAGGAAGGCACTTAATTAAAGCCTGGGGCCACCCACTACACTGGCTACAAAGCAGTAAGGTAACACCTACCTACAGTACCTACTATAAGTAATTCATGCAAGAGCATAATGAATAGATCTTGCAACTAAGATGACTTGTATCCTACACGAATACACGAGTAATCTCATATGAATATGGAAATTGATAATGTGGGTAGTACAATAAGAGCTGCGTGAATGGCACGCAATGCCATCTTTCGGAACGAAGATTTACTAAACTATTAAGTTCCGAACAAAGCTAGTAAAGACCAATCATACACACTAAAACTGATGCTATAGTTACTGAAATATTATTTTGGTAGTGATTAGTATTTTGCTAAATTCCTAAACAATAAAAGTTAATTCTCTCAACAAAATAAAATTAATACACTTGTAGCGACATCTACTGTAGCAGGTTTAAACTTTAAGTAAGGACATCCTTTTCACACCATAGATGGCATAAGTAACGTTTTTTTATCAATAAGCTTGGTTTTTTATAAGATAAATTGTATTTTAGGGACATTTATCAAGCAAATGTAGTATTCCAAACACGACAAAAGGATTTTGTATTATGATTTGGTCCGCGTTTATTAACTGGCACAATATTGTTACTTGATAATGTAACCGACATCTGTGTTCCAATATTAAAAACCAATTAGACATGGGTTGTCTACTCCCTAGATGGCGCTCGTAAAATGCGATATATCGCGACGCGTATTGTATTTTAGCACGAGCAGGACAAAGGCGACAATAACTTTCTGTTAGCACGTAGCCCTCAGGTAAACCATAGATTAAAGTAATATAAGGTAAACGATCGCGTATTCGCGCGACAGTCGCTTTCGGTTAAAATGCAGGGTAAGCCGAGCCGACTAAGCAACATTTGAAGCGATGATCGTTATATGTACAGACTACAGGCACGAGCATAAACTTAATTCTATGAACAAGTCAGCAATAATATCTGACTTCATGATTCACCCAATAATATATGTCGTCAAAATGACGGCAAATAAATGTGATCATTTGTGGAAGGCATGTACAAGTGGCAGTACAAATATGTGACATTGAAAGAACACCAAAACTATCTGACGAGCCATGCAACGCCAAAATAATGCATGCTGCACGGCTTTAAAAAGGTGTGTCACCTCTTAGAATGCAATAACATCGGACATGTCCTGCGTTATAAATATCTGCCTACTCAGTTAAGAAAAATGTGACGTTGTGATAAAAAATATCTGACAGTAATATTTGAAAGTAGAAATGCCAATAATAAGCGATTTTTTTTCTTATTGGCTACTAAGCCGATGTCAACTATTTTGCCAGTATCAATAACCCATCTTAAACTAGATGAGTATTAAAGTTATGTCCGATATTTTTGATCACAGCGAGGTATCACATTTTTATGAATTTAACTGAGTAGGCAGATATTTATAACGCAATCCATGTTATAGTTGCCGGCCAAGTCGTGAGCACAAACTCCACTTTTAAACCTTACGAATCTTATTTCCTACTACGGCAATTAGTACACGGGCAGGGGTAATGAGGTCAAGTTTATTAATGTACAGGTAGAAAACAGAATACAAAAGCCCGCTGACGTCGGCAACAACAGTTCATGTGGAATTTGTGCTGCTCACGATACGTGCCGGCAACTATTATCAGACATAGATTGCATTCTAAGAGGTCATCTTTTTGCAGCCGATGCAGTATCCTATATTTTGGCGCAGCACGTCTCGTCAGATAGTTTTGGTATGACTTCGATGTCACATACTTATATAAATCAGATATTATTGCCGAGCTGTCCATAGTAATATATTTATGCTCGCTTGGACATCTTGGAATAGTAGGAATAATAATATTATTAAGGATTTTAAAGATGGCTGTTATGAAAACCCTCCGAAGGAAACACATTTTTAGGCGTACCTTACTCATATTGTATTTAAAACTTAAAATCTATAATACTCATATTACATTACAATTTATTCCTGTAATTTGAATTATCATAATTTGATTATGTTTGTGATAAACCGAAATAATTAGTGCAAGTATACATATTATACACATAGATTGTCAAAGTGTATTTATTTGCTTTCACACAAAACCTTTTTCTTTCTAAATTCGTAATATTTCTTAAACAAAATATTATTTCTACTCTAAAAGTGCCTTAAAACAAAGTAAGGATTTTAGATTTGTATATTTTTAAAGTAGTTAAGTGTATTTAAATAAAAAAACAGTAGAAATAGAACACAGTAGTGAAATCTTGTTGTGTACAAAAATTCGGAGGAACTACATAGTACTATAAAAAATGCGTCGTATAAAAAATAATTATAAAAGCTATAAGTAGGTATAAGTACATACGAGATATTTTTTCAATTGACTTTTTTTTTTCTCTACAAGGGCTTACATGTGTACAGTACAGCCGATGAATCATGGCTGGTCCGAACTTCGCGCAGAAGGCTGCGCAATAACATTTTTTAGGAACCGGTAGAAATGGTGACATGAAGCGAGTGTGAGTGAACATGCGCGAAAGTTCGTAGTGCCTATATTCAGACTGGCCATGATTCATCGGCCGTACTGTATTTGAGGAAGGATTATTAGAGGAATGCATAATTCTTGATTTTTAATCAAAGTTCATCAACTACATTATAATATGTGTAAGCCTAAAAAACTATTAATAGGGGACCGATTTCAAAACCTAATCGTAAGGTCACTTGTGATTTTGAATCAAATGGGACAAAGTGTCAAGAAATAGATCATAACAAAAATAATAATATTGTAGAGGAAATGCATTAAACTTATGTTTGACTAGTAAATGCTTTGTTTGTGAGGTTGTACATTACACGTAGAATAATCGGACGCGCGATGTGGTTATCAACAGATCCCCATCGAAGAACTTGGTTTCAATGACGACATTCCCACTGCAAAAAAAAACATGTATTATTTGCAAAATAAATAAATGCAGCTTTAATAATAACTGGGAACAGATGATTTTAATGTTATAGTTGATGCATTTCATGAGCATGCGGTAATCATTGCAATTTTAACGTTATGTCAATGAGATAAAAGTCACAAGACGCGCGCGCGCGCCTTTGATTCGCATAATTATTAAATTCCTACCCCACTGGCATAACTTTTAGTGCCATAATAATAATATTTTGGCATAAGTCATATCGCTATCGTTAGGATAAGTAAAAGTACGAGTATGGCATGATTTTATGACATAAAATTTTATGCAAATCAACAGGAACCGAAGCGCGCTCGTGATTTGCATGGACTATACTAGTCATGCGAGTTGATTGGTAGTCGTTATTTTGGTCATCCATTCACGCCAGCATTCACGGCAGGTTTCAGAAACTGTTATGCTATGGGTACATTGTCGCGATAACGCGAACTACAACTACACTTCGCGCGCTGTCGTACGTCTCGCTACGCCACAGAGAGCGCGCGAAGTGTAGTCGCGTTATCGCGACAATGTAGCCGTAGCATTAGTAAGTCTTGAAAAACGCACCAGCAGCCACGTATAGGTTGTATAACGGTTGTGATACGCGCTTCGATGGAGAGTTGAATTCAACACTACATCGAAGCGCGTATTTTGCGTAGTTTGTCGAAGATTTAATATACTCACTTGAGGACGTTAGCGGGCATCATCTGAGATTCAGGAGCAGATTCAATAACGGATTGCCAAGTGTTTGTAGAGTTCGGAATCACATAGCCAAATTCGAAGAACCACTCCTCCAAGCAACGCCCTTTGAAGAGTACTTTCTGAAAATCACAAGAATGGGATGATGCATGTTTTTTTTAATCTCTTTTTTTATCAAACTCACCATAGGTCAATTAGTAGCATGCTGCCTGCAGTGGCAGCCAGCTACCAATTACTTTACACTAGCATTAAAATTACTCCACTCTTTATAATTTGTTGAATTCATTTTGGAATCAATCTACATATTCAAAAGATCAATTTCTAAATCTCTCCTATATTACTACAAAAATGTAATAATTTATAGGGTGATGCATTTAGGCAATGTACAGGATTATTCTGAAACGGCCTGAACCAATCAATGGTGTTTTAATTTCTAAAACAGGTGAGTATTCTTATGTATAAAATAGAATAGAATACTCTTTTATCATGTACACAATAAAAATTACAAAGAGATATAAATGTAGAAATTTTACATAGGGATCTCTGTGATTCTAAAGAATAATAAATAAATTAAATAAATGTCAGTTAAGCAAGATCATGTAGAATAGAAAAATAATCAAAAACAACTTATTGCTAAAAGCATTCCTTCTTTTCTTTTTTTTTATGTTCACAGAAGTAAAATACTACATATTATAACTTTGGAGTACAAAGTTCTTCTAATGCTACATTGTCGCGATAACGCGAACTTCACTTCGCACGCTTTCTCTCGCACACCGCTCGACGTCTCGCTGTACAACAGAGAGCGCGCAATATGTATGTAGTTCGCGTTACTGCGACAATGTAGCCATAACATTTAGTGAACGTTCTTTTTCTTTCTTTTTTTATGTATCTACCTGTTCCAAACGGAATCGCTCCAGAATTTCGACAGAGCTGAAATTCATTTCCCGTGACACCACTCGACACTTCAGGATACGCTTGGGGACGCGAGCCTCATGCTCCACATCAGGGCTGGACATGTCTTCATTGTTCTGCCATAGGATCTTGCCTGGAAAGGAGCAACAATTATTTATTTATAGCCTTATTTCAGAGTACTCAGTAGTTTAAATAAATTCAAAGCATGATAATCATCACTTTTCAGTTCTAATTCTCTGTGTGCCCTTTAGCAAAGGCCTCCTCCAACCTTGGCAATGTTTCATTATTATTTTTAGGGGCTTGTGGCTAAACGATAACAGCCGCAGGGGTCGATCGAAGGTTAAGCTCGCGGTCGTTTCGTGGATGGGTGACCATCCATTACATATCGAGACACCTCCATGGCTCGGAAAGCATGTTAATCCGTTAGTCCCAGCTGTCATTCGTAGATCTTTGACAGTTGTTACTGGTAGTAAGGTGTTACCCAGTATTGTGGGTTATGGAGGTCAGACAGGCAGTTGTTCCATGTAATATACTGATATTCAGCTGCATCCGGATAGACTGGAAGCCAACCCCCAAAACAGTTGAGAAAAAGCACAGTAGATTGTTGTTTCATTATTTTTATATTGTGTTATTATATTTTAGTAGAAGATTTCAATAACATCGGTCACAAAGACATTCCAAAGTACACTCTCCTTTTTTTTGTAGCTATAGCTAAGCTACAACCACCTACTTTGTAATTTAAACTTTAATGTATAATATTAATATATAAAATTATGTAACCATGGAATTCTTAAATCATTTCTGATCATTAGACCATTAAAAACTCTAATTAGAACAAGTTTATGGGTAAGAATGAACTAACCTGAATCAGCATCTCGCAAATTCATCCAATTACTATTTGAAGAGCTTGTTAAAGAATATTTAATGCATAGTGGTCACAACAGTTTTCTAAAGAAAATAATTTGATAAGTAAATGTCAATAAGCCAGTAAGATCATGTAAAATAATAAAGAACCAATGAATCAAGAACTTCAGTGAAAATGTGTAAAAACACAGCTTCATTACATTATGATTTTATGATAGCATTTGGTACCATTTGAACGAACAATGGATGACTATTGGTATTTAGAGAGCTTAGAATTTCTTTGTTACTTTGTAGCTTTGCTTTCAATGGTTAGTACTGATGAAACAGCTGGCCAAAGTAAAATTGTTTTTCTCCACAAAAAGGCAAAGTTCATTAGTGACTTAGAAATACTTAGATGTTGAAACTAAATATATTATATAAAATGTGGCCATATCACGCAAGATATTGACCCAAAGTTCTTAAAAAAGGATACACTTGAAAGCCTTTTAGAATATTCTTCACGCGTTTTTGTGGGCCTTCTTCCTCAGCGGGCAAAACTTCCGTCATTGTGTCAGGTGTTTCGAACTAGCTGATTGTATGAGAAAGTTATTATTTTGTACAACCTTAAAATTTTGATTTTTGTACAATACACGAGTCACAACATTAAACACAACACAAAATTATGACAGCAAACTCAACTCAGAAATGGTCAAGCAGAGACAATACAATAGAGGTGTACCGAAAAGCTAAAAAAAGTCACTGTTCCGGAGTAAAAAGAACCTTTGGAGAGAACTACGAAATAACGTTTTGTTTTTGTATTGATTATTATTGTTTTGTTATCTGTAATCATAACCATAGATTGAGAAAGACAAGTAGAGATTGAACATTCCATTCTAAGCTAAGATTATAATACGATTTTAATTTGTATCTTTTCCTTGTGTACGTTCAATTAAATGCAGGAGTTAGTGCTAAGTGCTGATAAGGAGGTGCTTATCATTTAACTAACATAGGTTAGTTTTTGTAATTTCATAATATATGTGAAATTTTTTAACTAGAATAGTGTTTTATAAATAACAACAGTACCTATTTTATTTTTACGTTGAACGTAGTGCCGAAATTCAAAATGGTTGATATAATTGACAGAAAATAGAATAGAATGGAAGAGATTTTAACAGTTGTTGGTATTTTTTTATACCTGCAGTGTAATTCAAGAAAACAATAAAGAGACGAGATAACTGGTGGATGTACAGTTTTAGTCAACTGCATTTATGTAACGTATCGATTAGGAGTTGTTTTGATTCGGAGAGCATTAATTTCTATGAACTCGAAAAGCGAAACTGACGAAGCTTCAAGGTAATTTTATTTGTCTAATTTTTTCTGCGTAACAATTTTCATTGCCATTGTGTTAATACTAGATTGTCATTATGTAAAAGAGTGTATGGCTATATTTAACTAATGCGTAAAAACAAAGGTTAGGTTAGGCATTACTTGCTATTTTGGTTCTTTGTTTTGTACTGAAATTGCGTCGACAGAAGGAATCGTGTACAATGTTTGTGTATGTATTTGTAGGGGGAGCGAAGCATCATCGTCAAAAAACCCAACCCCGAATAATACTGAGGAACAACCTACGTCGAGTTTATGCTCTGGTACAGTTACCAATCGTACACAAGACATTATGAAGCGCGCTGCCGCTAGACAGCTGATCGAGAGGTATTTCTACCAGCTACTGGATGGCTGCGGCAATCCTAACTGCGACAATCAGTACTGTGCATCAAGTGGAGAGGTAAATTATAATTTCTATTATTTTGTTTTGTTTATCTTGTTATTTTGGTTGACAGATAATCAATATTTACTGCCAGGCCTTGGATTTCTAATTCTGATGTGAGTGATAAGTTATAGGAATATACTACAGAAAGATTAAGACCATACATTTATCTGATGTGGTAATAATATCCGGCTGACTATTATCAATATTTAAAAAAATATTTAGTTATGTTTTGCTAGCAGTCGTTAAGAAAAAAATCTCTGCTTTCATTCATTAGTCTTTATTTCCAATATTTACTCTGTTTTGGATACCTGCCTAAAGCATAAAGAAACTGGAAATACTGCTATACTTAATCGGCAAAAATAATTTTATCAGAATGACCTCATTTTAGTACTAGATAATTGAATTTTAATTTAGATTGTTTCAAAACATTTATGAACTTGAGATCCTTTTTAATGATTAAAATTATTATTTGTCTTTAAATTTATTGAAAATAAAATACAAAAATAAAGATTAGAAGTAGTTATGGTTTTACTAGCCTTTACTTTCCAGTTATGAACTATAGATTTATGCTGAACTATAGAAATAATTATAGTTATTCTTGCCATAATTATCATGCTTGACCTATAGATTGGTGAATATAAAATAATTCTATCAGTTCATTCAAGGAAGTTATTGCAAAATACATTTTTAATTCATTAACACTCAGTTAAGACATTATTGACCAGATCAGTAACTGGAACTTGAATATAATTATATTTATTTTACATTTAAAAAAAAATCAAATCATAATCATTTATTTGCAAATAAGGTACAGAAAGTTCTTAAGATATTACTTCGATCACTACACCTCATGATTTTATCCTGTCTACACATATTTTGTGTAGACAGGATAAAATCTTGAGGTGAACAAACTAGGATTATGTTTTATAAATATTTGTAATATTTATTTATAACACCTTTTAACTGAAATGGTGTAACAGTTTTTTGCACTCCTAATTTATTGACAAGAAGATACATGTATTCAAAACTATCAACTTCTGTAGGCCAGGAATCTATCACCAAATGAGGCAGCTGCTGAGGCCATAAAGCTGTTCTACAAAGAGGCTCGCCTCTGTGATACACTGCCTAACAAAGTACCTCGCACTGAGGCAAGCGGCTGTGATTCTAGTGCTAGGTAAGTAACATGAATTCTTTAGTATATTTCTAACTATCTACAATACAACTCTTTAAAGAATTACTGGTAATAGCCTTAAATCTGCAACATCTAAAAATAGATATACTTATGCCTGATATTACTGCATAGGAAATCTGAACTTTATTTGCAGTGGAACTAAACTCTTTAAGAATGACCAAATATTAAAAACTATTGAATGTATTTTCATTATACATAGCTTAGTATTTAGTGCAAAACTAAAAACTAAGCTATATTTAATGAAAATAAGGTTTCTTATCCTACAGCATAGAAAATTTTGAAATGCCATACCAATAACATAGCTGTATTATTATAGCTTAATGCTTACCAGCATTTGAACACTCTTGGATGTAGAAAAAAAAAAAAAGTTTATTGACACAATACACCTTAGTATACAATACCAATACAAATACATTTCAAATTGTGAAAAGGCTGCACAAATAGTGAAAAACCCTGCCACCAAAACTAGGGGAACCCTGTGACCTAGGAGTCATGTGCTACCGTAACTTCGTGTACAAAAGAAGCCTTATTTTATTTATTTACAAAAGAAGCCTTATTTTATTATGTGTGTTAATAAAACCATAGTGATCCGATTTAACTATGAACATGAATGTGTGAGTATGTGTGTAAAGGGGAGTAGGCTGTGTGAGTGGGATGGGGTGTGGTGTACGAGAGGGGAGAGGGTGTTATGTGGGCGTGTGTGTAGTCGTGTAAGGTGTGTATGTGTGATTTTACATGTTTTTCTGTATCAGTTTTTGTTGAATGGTAATGATTATAACGTGCCTAAATTATTTTAGAAATAAGGTCTTCAATACAGGAATAGTCCTGATTATACAGCCAGTTTTGTAATTTGGTTTTGACTTCGTATTTGTTTAAATTACTTATTTGGATATGTGAAGAACACATAATACATCTATATAATATTATAATTAAAATAAAATGCTGTTTGTTGGTTAGTGCATCACTTGAGAATGGCTGGACTGATTTGGCTATTTTTGTTTTAAAATGTTATTAATAGTCCGAATCAGGTTCTTACGGAAAGAACAATTTGAAAAATTGCTGGGAAAATTGGAAAATACGGAAAAACTGAAAGTGAATTTTCTATGGGAATTTTGTATGAATTATTTAAAGTTGAACAGGATGTCTGTCGAGTCAGCTAGTACATAATATTTACTGATTAATCTTTATTCATACCAGCTCAGAGCTAATATTGCAAACAAAATGTTGGCTAGTTTAGTCAACTAAAAAACGCATATAAATACCTTTTGTACCTTCCAAGAGTGTCCTATGCCTCAGCACATTCACTATTTTCATTAAAATAAAACCAGCTCAGGCAATAAGCTCGCCCCCTATTACATGGGACTTAAACATAACTGGCGAAATGTGGGTGTACTATAGGTACACCATAAACCTCTGCCTAACTCTTCAGGGAAATGTTTGTTTGGGTGAAGGTGTTTTTTTACAACCTCCACGCAAGCAAAGCCGCTAGCAAAAAGCTTGTATGTTAATACCAGCATATTTTGTTCAGCACAACATGTAACACTTCAAGTGCAAAAGACAAGGAGGACAACAAGAACAGGGAGGCCTCCACCACGAAGTTAGTGAGGGAGAGCACCTCCAGGGAGGAGGAACCACAAACTAGTCATAATGTATCTCACCAAGAAGAGTCCAAAACTCGTAGTCATAACAGTAAGGCAACCTCTTACATTATTTTCTATTACGCATTTACTAATACAGGGTTATTTTAAATTGACTAGCTAAACTCCGCAGACGCGATGGGTATATCTAAGCACGATAAAATAAAAAATAAAAAGGTTTGATGTTTTTTTTTTTTGGAAGGTTTACCACTGTTTAGTGTTGTTACTTGAAGTATGAGTTGAGAAAACTGTTTTCTTATGTTTTATCGTGTTTAGATATACCCATCGCGTCTGCGTAGTTTAGCTAGTTAATTTAAAATAACCCTGTATTAGTTCCCCATCACGTTTGTGAAGCTTATACAAAAAAAAAAACTGATTTTTTAAACAGAAGGCCGATTACCCGTCATTAAAAACGTTCAAAATCTAGTCGCAATCTCATCTCAGCGACAATCTAATGTCAAAAATGTAGGTAAACGCTATACAATCTTTGACAGATGGTGACTAAGATTAGAATGCGAACATACTTAAAATTACTGGAATTGCCGCTCAGATATTTCAAGTGACTACATTATTGCGGTCAATGACGACACAAAAACAATCATCAAATTATTATTTTTAACACCAAATCATCAATAAAATGACGACCCAGTGGATTCTCAATATGAAAAAAATTGAGAATAATAATATCAAAACATATGATTACTATAATGTTTTTATCATTAAGCTACTATAACATAAAGTTTCCAAACTCAGCTTGTACTGAACACTTTATTAAAGATTGGCTGTAGTAGTGGCGCGATGTTGCCTATTCCAAAACTCGATTTAGACCCGGACTCTACCAAAGCGGAGATGTCCGAAGCGGAGTCGAGAAGAGATGTTTTCAGCTAGAGTGTATCCACCGACGCTGTGCGGAGATGCGTACTGGCTAGACTAGAGCAGAGATGTGTGCTGGCTAGAGCGGAGATGTGTGCTGTTGTGCGACGCGGGGGGAACTAGCGGCGCTGCTCACATCTCTTCTAGTCTCCGCTGCGCGCCGACGCCAACTTGCGAGGCACAGCTCACATCTCCGCTTTGTACCGCCGCCCAGCTCAATCTCGGCGAAGCACAGTTCACATCTCTGCTTCGCTCGCGCCATACAAATATAATACATCTCCGCTCAGTCGTATCCACTGAAGCTGAGTGAAGACGAGATCTGTGAATAACGAAATTATATTGGTTGTTTAAAACACATGTCCTCTCCTCTCGACTCCGCTTTGGTGGAGTCCGGGCCTTAATGTAACATGATAATGAACATTTACTAATTACCACACAGATACTTAAAAATAAAGGATTCAACATAATTGATTCTTAGTAACATTAATGATAACGCCAAACCCCAAAAAAGAGTTAATCTAATACCGTAAAATGTAAATTATTGCTCTATTTAAGGACCTAATTACATTTATTTAAATTATAATTACGTTAATTACTTTACATTAACTTGAGCTACTCTCACTTAAAGTAACATATCCATCAATATTAGATCATTTACTTTCTTGTTTCCATATTGAACACTTGCTCCTAGAAGGGCCAAAGTGATAGGCTAAAAACGACAAGCTCGTAAAAAAAGCTGCTTAGAAGATGGACACAGAAAAGTTTATATGGCTAGTGAAAAAGCTTGACGATTTGATAATTTCGTTGCTAGATGGTGCCCCGTTGACAGAGGAGCGTATGTATGAGTTGTGTGAAGAGTGTCTGCAGACTAAAGTGCGGGAGCCTCTGATCAGGGCGCTGGGGGAAGCGTTCACACAACCGGCCATACTGGCCCGGTGTTTCGCCAGCAAGGGGGGCGGAAATAGTGATGAAGATGCGAAAATGAATGAAGGTGAGTTTTATTTATATGCCGCTGATGAGTTTTCTTTTTGAGCTGTCGAGAATGTATCTTTAACCGATTCGTTGCGGCGCCCGTTTTTGAAAACTTCTAGCTGTGGCGGCGAACAAATACATATTTTTGATTTTCCATTTTTCTAGAAATCGAATTAGTTCGTGAGCGATCGCGATGAGTGCTATTATTTACATATTTGTTATTTATTAGAAAGTATTTTTCGAGAACATGATTTAAAACCCACGCAGTAAAAAAGTGTTGTCAACCCGAAAAAAATCAAATTCACAAAATATCCAGAAACGAAGGTTGTAGACATGAACTACTTGCAAAATTAATGAATATTTTGCGCTGGATAAATCTTCCAAAATGAAATTTTGGATTTATTCATTTATTCAAAAAATGACACGCCTGGCGTGCCATCCGCAACGAATCGGTTAATAATATAATACTATATATATATTTTTATCTTCTTCGTCTTTCTTTCATCTTTTTAACCCTTTAACCGCCTACGACGGATTAATCCGACAAATATTTTCGTGTCCATTTCGCCAGGGTCGTATATTTACGACCAAATATCGTAATGATTCAAGTTGCCCGGCGCTGGGGGCACGACAACTGATATGAAGTCGGGCGGTTAAAAGGTTAAGCGCTGTTTGCACGTGAATGTGTTGTCATTTTCACGTACAGTATTTTTATCTCACGAAGCAACTCGCGATTTACTTGTGTTTACCAAGTGTACAAACATGTAAATGTCTATTTACTGTTTATATTCTAGATAAGGAGTCAAAAGCAATGTGTTTATCAAGTGATCCGGACAAAGACGTGGATAGCGTGGCGGGGCCAGAGTTAGATGTGGCCTCGTGCCGCAGAGCATTTCAGTACCTAGCCAAAGTAGGTGAAACTCATCACAACACTTATGCCTTCAGCAGCCGACTGGCAAACCACGGCGTACTTATTTGACTGGACAACGTAGAATTGAACTGAAGCTCGTGTGCTAAAACTTCGCAAAAGTCTGCAGAACCTCAGAATGTTACTGTGGTAAATAGGAATAGGTATGATGCCTGAAGTTGGGGAGTGGCGGCTTGCTACGACAAACTCGGTATAAAATCTAGCAAGGCGTGACGTCGTGCCACATTTTAACTTAATATATCTCCGTAATCTTATGATTACCTACGTGAAAAAAGAAAAAATTATAATATACCTGACGGAGAAAAAAACAATGTTTAGTCATCATCCCTATTGTATGAAAAATTATTGAAGAAAGTTAAGTTATAAAATGAACTTCAGTTCATCATCATCTGCCTAGTCTTTTCCCAACTATCTTGGGGTGGGATTCCAGTCTTACCAGAAGCAGCTGAATACTAGCATTTCACATGGAACAACTGCTTATCTGACCTCCACAACCCAGTTACTGGGTAACACAATACCCCTTGTTAAGACTGGTAATCCCACTGACTGAGGACAAATACGATTATAATAAATTGAAATTATGATGAATATAAAATAATGATAATGATTATGAAATGAACTGTCAAATGACAAATGAAAAACATCTTTAATGTGATTAAAATTAGAATTTCGGGTTTAAGTATTAAAATAATCAAATCATATCACTTAATTTGTAAGTGACACTACAAATTGTCATCCACAGTGACCATAGTATACCATTTGTTTACATTTTCATCAGATAATTTTGGAACAGACATGCAACCTGTTCCTTTTGATATCCCATAACTCGAGGTTGTACTCATCATTATGAACAACTTTTACTATGGGACCAAACCAGAAATCGCGAAAAAACATCAGCTGTTTCATACATTTACGTTTGTATAAATCGTCAAAATGTAGGGAACAGCTGTTTTTTTTAAGAGGTTGTGCGTTAATTCCGGGACATGTTTTATATTCCCAAAGATTCTTGTTCAAAAGCTTAAGTTCAATTCTTTTCAGAAAATGCAAAAATGCATTGTCTGTCTACGAACTTTACTATAAAAAAATAAGACTAGAAAATCATCTTGACTATTCTAAAAAACAATATTACCCTAGGTGCCATCAGAATACTACAGTTCAGCGTTAGTGACGTCACTGAAGACGCTGGCAGACAACATGTGTATAGACCTGCGGATAATGAAGAAGATGAGTGTGGAAGACGCGGTGAACTGCTTCGTCATCGCCTTCGAGGTTCCCGACCTCGGATGTAGCGACTATCTGGAAATAGCACTGCCTGCTCTTTGCCAGGCCGCTGAGCATTTATCGCATAAAGGTAGGATGGTAGAGAGAAAACTAGTTGTTTCACGTGATTTTTTAAATAAAACCTGCGAAAACATGCTTTATACACAATACATGCACATAATAAAGAGTATTTTCTATTCTATACTCATTCTATATTCACTTTGAAGTTGTTTGATAGCTTGCCTAGCTGTGTCTAAAAAACTACAAAGATGAAGGGGCATGCTGTAAAAACTTTAGATATGTTAGGCACAGAGCACCATGCTCGAGAAAGCCCGGGGAACCTTTAGATATATGCATCGATGTTCATACAACTTTGCACTTTATATTTTTTTTTTAAATCACTTGAAAATGCGGTGCGCTTCTCTTCAGTCTGCGCAAAGCCCAAGGGGAACTATCAACTTAGGAACCCCCACATATTTCTGATTTAATGACTATAAAATGGCAGGTCAAGCAAGGCTGGCACGCATCTGGGCACAACATTGCAAGGACAGTCTGCGTCATATACTGGAGACGCTTCAGCAGCTCATTACCCTCAGGGTTATATCCACTAACTATACGAGGCAGTTCCAAGTGCAAGACGACGAGGTCGTCACCATGGCAACCAAGTTCATGAAGGTAATTTATTTATAACTTAACTAAGTGATGCAAATCGCATAAATACTTTTTGTATCCTTTTGTTGTCAATTCGATCGGTACTTTTTGATTTCTTCTGTCTGTCATCACATCATCGATAAAACGAATGTATTCTGTAATTTTTTATAAATTATAGTTTATTTGTTTACACGTCGAGCCCTATTTGACCATAACAGCTGGTCCTTCGAGCCGGATTTAATGTCCCATACTCCACCAAAAATTAACACTCGAAGTGCTTCAAAGAGGCTAGCGGAATAACAGGCGAAGTTTTCGGTCCAACAAGTTCCACCAAAACTAAACACATTAACTTCATTATTTTGGTTCCTAATTCAAACTTAGGGGATGTCGGTGAAAACGGGCATGAGTCAGCCTTACTCATTTGCTATCCCTTTTATCTATACGATGTTAGCTGATCATCATCTCATTATGTAATTAATAAAAATATATTTAGGTATCTGGGGCGTAACGTTCATACAACCCGATTCCTATCGGCTTCCTTTCGGAACAACCACTCTTCTTAGTGTCTACTATTGCCATATAATATGGTACACCTATGTGTGTAACTATGTATCACATCATATTACATAATTATATTTAATACCAGTTTAATACATCATAAGATTAAAAACCTAGTTTTTTTTGTTTGAGTTTATGAGAACTGAAACAATTTTTCTTCGGCTTCCCTCTAATGATAATTGTAGCTGCGCCACTGTTAGATATAAAACAATGTTTTTCATTGATCAGTGATCACATCATTTTGATAATCTTTATCTTTTTTACACTTGTTATTAAGCTAAATAACAATTTCTCTACAAAGCTTTATCGCGCACTTTGACTTCCGCAAGTTGCATTAGACTTGCTGTGAATGTTTCTTAGTGCTAGTCTGTTGCAGACCAAGTTACGCATGCACTAGCATCTGCCTAGCCTGTCCCCAACTATATTAGGGTTGGCTTCCAGTCTAACCGGAAGCAGCTGAATATGAATTTTACATGGAGTGACTGCTTATGTGACTTCCACAACACACACACACACACACACATAAAGAGTATTTTATTCACGATAATCATACACAAGTTCCCCATATTTCTAAATTGATACATAAAACCATATTTTTTTATAACAATCTGCTAATAAACAATTTTTTACCCACAGATTGTATACTACGCGAACATGCTAGCCGGTATGATGGAGTCAAACAACCTGCGCGAAGAGGCGATAGTTCTCTCGAACCAACAGGACCCGCTGGAGAACGTGCTCGGTCATCTGTACCCACCGTCTTCGATAAAGGCCTCTAAAAACTTGCAGCCAGATGATCCCTTAGGTAAACAAGCTCCATTGCTCCTGTATAGAACACTTGCATACAGTATATTATTTTCCCAAGTCCCATTCATTGCAATGTAGTTCAAAATAGTAGTTTTGAATAGAGATACATGACATAACATCACGCCTGTTTTACCCAAAGGGTTAGGCAGAGGTGTACTTATAGTATACCCACATTTCGCCAGTAATCGCTAAGTCCCATGTAATAAAGGGCGAACCTTTTGCCATCAATCAGGCATAAATCCAGACTCCGGGCTGTTACTGAGAAGTTCCTGATGGAAAAACTCAATAATGCTTTGCCCAACCTGATAATCGAACCCAGGACCTCATGCTCAGCAGTAGCGCTTGCAACCACTAAACCAACGAGGCAGTCTTTTGAGTAGAGTGCATGCAAAACATCAAAACAGAAAGCAAATCCATTAGAAGTTTATTTGTGCCGTAGTAACACATACAGCAGTTAGTCAAGTTTCCTCGTATTATTCAAATACTGTATACTACTACTATTACTCAAATACTACTATTAATACTATTGTATTACTCAAATGACAACTTTAATCCTATATAAATAAGGTTGATTTAATAACAAAAACGGTATGTTATAAAATTCTCCATAGCATAGCTTGATTGTGCAAACTCATGATTTCTATACTTTTGCATTCGTCTTTATTTATTATGCACGTGTACAAGTTGCGTTTGCTCTGCACCATTTCTAATTTGACTTATGTTTGCTCTTTTGATACGAATAAAGTTAAATTATCACATACTTTCTCTGCTTAAGAATTTAGAGAAGAGCCTTTTGTTCTGCACTGGGCCAGTTGTATGTTGATATTACTTTTTACTATTTGTTTGCCTTACACTCGCTATGCTAGAGACCTTTTACTATAAAACCGTACGCCCCTCCACTGCTTGTTGCATACACTAGTGGAGGCGCCAGCAGTTTTAGAGTAAAAGATCTCTACATGCTTATTGCACCCAATATTAATATAAGTTTGTTTTGTTTCAGCCATTGAATTAGATATAAATGTTTTAGATGCTAGAAAGCCATACCTGCCATTTGAGGAATTCTACAACGAACCCCTTAGTGATACTATTGAAATGGACATAGACTTCGGTAATTTTAAGACGGAAATAAGTAAAGGTATGTTTTTGTTCATACTTTGTAACATTCGCTAAAAAAAAAACTCTTTCTGAGTAATCTAAAGCCAACATTCAAAAAAATAAACTGGGCTTGCAATAGCACAGTTGAACTCAAAAGATTGTCACACAAGTTACAAAATTCAATAAGTTTGCATGGATAGATAAGAATGCCTATTTATTTATTTCATTTATCTATTTTACATATTTTACCACAAACAAAGGCGGAAGGAGAAGGCAGAAATCAAAGAACACCTGTTACGATTATTTTGCGATTTATGTAATAATTATGTACATAATAAAACCATTGGTGTCACAAAAAACTTTACCGCTAAACAGCGGGGCAATTGCGTAACACACAGTAGGAATCGGTTATTTTGACAGTTCAACATCATCTATTGCGTTATTTACGTTGTTGAGCAGTCAAACTTTTCGAACATAATTATGAAGCAATGGATTAGCAACATGCTTCAAAATCATTCAGATTGCGATTGATAGTGTGTTACGCAATTAGGGTGCAGGTTCCTCTACCAGAACAAATCTTTCACACTATTTATTTAAACTAACAGTAGTAGGAACACCAAATTGCTTATACAAGATGTAACATAAATAACACACAACCTCTTGAGGGGTCATTGTACTACATGTGTAAAAGTTGTTCATAATGATTAGTACAATGACCCCTTCATTGTACTAATCATTATGAACAACTTTTACTATGGGACCAAACCTGAAATCGCGAAAAGAAAATAGCTATTCCCTACATTTTGACGAGTTATGCGAACATAAATTAATGTAGAGAGCAGCTGATTTTTTTTTCGCGATTTCAGGTTTGGTCCCATAGTAAAAGTTGTTCATAATGATGAGTAGAATGACCCCTCAAGAGGTTGTGTGTTATTTATGTTTCACCTTGTACCTATATGCTAAAAGAAAGAAAAAGAATAAGTTACTTATTAGAATAAAATTAAAAAATTGTTTATAATATTCATATAGCATGAACTTCCGCATTTCAGGTAAAAAATTCGCGTTCCTAAGGTACCCTTTCATCTTAACGGTGGCCACGAAGTCGCTCGGCCTCTATTACGAGAACCGCATTCGAATGTACTCGGAGCGACGCGTGTCGTTGTTACACGCGGTGGTCGGGGCCGCACCGCCTATGCCTTTCCTAAGGCTTAAAGTGCGGAGGACTAATATTATTGATGATGCGCTCGTTGGGGTGAGTCGAATTTTTTATTTATTTATTCATTTAGGATCTCCAACAAAAGACATACACAATATCATCATCTGCATCTGCCTAGCCTTTCCCCAACTATGTTGGGGTCGGCTTCATGTCTAACCGGATGCAGCTGAATACCAGTATTTTACATGGAGCAAGTGTCTATCTGACCTCTACAACCCAGTTACTGGGTAATACGTTACCCCTTCGTAAGACTGATTATCAGACTCTCGGGCTATTGACGACCCATAACGACTGTCAAAGATCCAAGAATGACAGCCGAGACCAACGGCTTAACGTGCTTTCTCGAGGCACGGGGCGGTCTCGGTATGTAGATAGTCACCCACCCACGGACCGACCGCGGCAAGCGTAGCTTAATCTGATCAATCAATCCGTGCGGCTTTTATTACATAGCCACGAGCCCAAAAGATATTCACAATACATGACACATAAATAATGGGCAACATTAGGTATTAACCGGAATGCCGCAATTACAGAAAGAAGCCATTGTGTCTCGCGTAGATGTGCGTTTCCGGCAATCGAGAGGTCAAGTAGGTGTACTCCTTCACTTATAGGAGACCCCAGCATATCTATAGTATACAATGTGGATCTGGATGTACGACATTAAATTAAAACGAGCACAGTACTACTCCATCGAAACATTTTAAAACACGAAGATTATAGGCCGACCGCATAACTGAGACGTTGCCTGAGGTAGCTGTGCGGAAGGGGTGATAATTGTCACAAGTTGAATCACTGAGCTTTTGCATCACGTCACCACACCCCTCCCTCACTGCGCTGCTACCTCGGGCAACGTCTCAGTTAAGCGGTCGACCTATAGTAGTTAATGGAAAATTAAAAAATTGCAGGTTTCAAACAAACTAAAAAAACAGAATCTACTGCATAAAAATTAGGTAAACACACATTATCCACGAAAAGTCACTGACCAACGGTGCGGTGCGGGGCGCGGCAGCGGCAATGTTTACCTATTACATCATGTTGAAAAATAAGAAAATGAAAAATAATTTCCTGTGGCTAAAGTATTCATTGGATTTGATTGATTTTTTGTATACGGGTTAAGAACATGATTCTCTTTATGTGGTTTAAAGGAATGTCAATCGTCCTGTTCCACCTTGTATAAAATAATGTCGCTTTCCGCGTCTGTCTGTCTGTATATCCACTTAATCCTCCTACACAACGCAACGGATTTTGATGCGATTTTCACCATTAGTTAGATAATTTTTCACGGAAGGTTTTTATATAAGTATATATATATATATATAATAAAACATAATTAAGTTTTTATATAAGTAGAAAAAAATAACTGTATTTTGCAACTAAGTCGCCGAAAAATAAATGTATGTACATGGCTTACTTAGGCTAAACCTTAAGAGATACATAAAAATGACGTAATAGAGAATTGTAGTTCTTCTAAAATCCTAAAGAAAACTCCGCGATGGTGTATCTCTATTTATTACGGTTGACTCATAGTAACCATTTACTTTAATTAAAAATTGCGTTACTTGCGACGCTATTTACTCTTATTAAGTATTAATCTTTATCCAAATAAATATGGTATTATTCTTGGACATTAAATGTAGATTATAATTGTCTTTTAAAGTATATTATTCTAATTGTAATGAATACTTTTATATCAAAAGTTAAAGCAACCGACAAAATAATTCACGGATCGGAGTCGCTCGGCCGCCACATGCTATTTTCAATGACAATCAACAAATCACAAGATCAGAATTCAACGTTGCGGGAATGTTTTTCCCATGGACAGCTTTACGTAGCCCTTTCGCGAGTCAATTCCAAACAAGTCAGCTGCAAATATTGGTTATAAAGAAATTCTATAAATAATCAAAGGCAGTAACTTCACATTTTTCACCTCTATTTTTCTAAATTACACCCGTGCAAAGCCGAGGCGGGTGGTTAGTACACAATGAAGTACGTTCATAGTAAGTAAGTAAGATTTACGGTCAAATATAATCAGTAACGCCGAGAAATATGGTGAACATCATCATCCATTGACAAAATCATCGCAAAGCAAAAAACATTTGTTGTTAAACGTGCGTTTTTAGCAATGACTCAATTTGAGATTGAAATTTGAACGCACTTTGATTTCGTAAGCATCAAGTTGAGTCAGTGCAAAGTTATAGTCATACTAGACTCCACCATAGAATCGGTCAATGCGTTTGTCTGTTAAAATCAATGAGAGCTTGGGGAGAACATAAGTGAGCTCATTCCGAGTAGCCATATTACTATTCGAGACCAGCCTGTCATATCTGACTTCCATACTTTTTAAGTGATGGACATTCAAATCGTAACGTGTCCACTCATCTTTCAAAATTAAATCTTCAGCTGGAAATGGTAGCCATGGAGCGTGCCCTAGACCTGAAGAAGCAGCTAGTGGTGGAGTTCGAAGGAGAACAGGGTGTGGACGAAGGAGGGGTCTCTAAGGAGTTCTTCCAGCTGATAGTGGAAGAGATCTTCAATGCTGACTATGGCATGTTCACGCAGCAAAATGACTCGCTTACTGTATGGTATGATGTTTTGTACTTGGGTTAGCTTAAGACCTGTATGCTGTATGATTTTTTCATAAAATCATCGTTATCATTCTTACTGTAAAAAGCCAGTTGGCCGTAATCACCATACAACCACCATACAGACTTTATAGGAGAGTGAAAAGGACGTATAGCGCTATCTCTTATATCATTCTTTGGTTGTATTGAAATATTATTGTTCCAGTGCTGCACGAAAAAGAATTGCCTCAATCTCTAATACGGCGGATTTGGTTAATATTATCAGTATTTTATTTATTTATTTTCAGTATTACCGTAATAGTGAAGATTCTCTTTCACCAGATTAAATTCGGTTCACTTCTACCCTCCAAAATATCGCTCCTCATCTGTATACATTTACGATCAAGACAACTAAATCAATCGAATTGCTAATTTTTCAGGTTCAACATGACTTCATTCGAGACAGAGGCACAGTTCACGTTGATCGGCATTGTACTTGGGCTCGCGATATACAACAACGTTATACTCGCTGTCAACTTCCCTATGGTTGTGTACAGGAAGCTTATGGGAAAGAAGGGTTCGTTCGAGGACTTGGCGGATTGGAATCCTGTAAGTATTCTAGCTATAGCCGTTGTCAATCATTGTAATTTAAACCTTATGTAAGTGCTCATAAAAGTCACATGATGCGCGCTCGTGACTTACAACGGCTACGGGATAGGAGCCTTTTTGGCCATCCACGGATCTTTTTCTCGGTCATTTTGTTAGTTTTTAAAGTAATTTTTTTTATTGTTTGCGTTTCCTGTATGACCGAAATAAAATATTTTTCTTTCTCTTTCTTTCTTTATTACTTCTAATAAATTATATTTAACTACTAGAAAAGTTACTTCTGAATAGAGAGGCAAGTTTCGCTAGTTTGTCTGTGATAGATTCGTGATTCGATGACCTCAGACCAGAGTCAATCTACAAAAGCATATGTTTCAGACTTACACTTCTCTGCATTTTGATAATGAACGAATTGTTTCATTTGAATAAACTAGCACTACCCGAGTCGCTTTAGCATGGCAATAGCGGTCATTACCCTTTCCCTAATATTTCTCCGTAGGAACCCAAACAATAAACTATGTATGGTTTTTCGTTATTGGAACATGTTGAAGATCACAATAGATATTGATTCAGGACTTTATTTCATCTTTTTAAATAAAGAATGCTAGAAAATGTAGGTGGATCAATGACCGCTATTGTCACGCTAAAGCAACTCGGGTATAGTGTAGATAAAATAGAGCACGCTCTGCAATTCACTCCAAATAATCTGATTTATTCTTTCCAGACGCTATACAATGGTTTAAAAGACATGCTCGACTATACAAGCAATGATTTACAAGAAGTATACTACCAGACGTTCAGGATCTGTTATCAGGATGTGTTCGGAAACGCCATGTTCCATGATCTCAAAGAAAATGGCGATGATATATTTGTTACACAGGAAAATAAAAGGGTAAGAACATTTCTTATTCTATGATTCATAGTTACAATTTTCATTACTTATTAATAATTTCACACTCCTTCGTGATACTTTCATTTTATTTTTCTCCCATGATATTTTCGTATTCTCCGAGATAATTCCCATTTGAAATTTTCACATTACCTCTTGATATTTTCGCATTCTTCTTTGATATTTTCAAATTCTTCCTTTGTATCTCCACATTCCCCCTTTATATTTTCAAATACAGGGACTCTTTTAAAATATCAAGGTGGAACCCTTCCCAATTTTCCTAAAAATTTTCTCTAGAATACAATGCTCACCTTTAATTCCAGGAATTCATAGAATTGTACTCAGATTTCTTGCTAAACGAGTCGGTAGACACTCAGTTCAAGGCGTTCAGGCGCGGGTTCCTGATGGTCACGGATGAGAGCCCATTAGCCGCGCTATTCCGACCCGAAGAGGTCGAGATGCTTGTGTGTGGTAGCAAGGTAAGTGATTTTATTGACATTTTCTTCTTGAATTTGGGTAAAATTTTGTAAAATGGCTTGCACATGTGAGTTGCTGTGAACGGTTTTTGCTGTCCCGAGTTGCTCGAGACTTAGGCTCTTACTTAAAAGAAGGTTATATCCTAAATCGTGTTATGCTCACACGATCGTCATTGCGCGTCACCACTAAAAGCTAAGCTGATAAGTACTTGATCCCTATTTTTAGGGTTCCGTAGCCAACAAGGAACCCTTATAGTTTCGCCATGTCCGTCCGTCGAATAGTACTAGAAAGCTATAATTTGGCATGGATATACATATTAATCACGCCGATAAAGTGGTGAAATAAAATCATGGAAAAAAATTTTTGAGGGTACCTCCTGTACACGTAAAGTGGGGATGTTTTTTTTTATCGCCTACCCCATGGTGTAGGGGTATTGTTGGATAGGTGTTTCAAAAATATTGCGGGTTTGTGAAAACAATTTTTCGATTAAGGGATCCGTTTCTGAAATATTAAGCTTTAAAGTGCTAATTTTTGTTGGAGTCAAGTGCCCCCCGCCCCCTCTGCCAGCTAAACGGCTAGTTTTGGATTAATGAAAAAATTCACGATAGTAGTATATGCAACGAAATTAAAAGGAAAACTATCACAGCTAAGTAGGCTTTACAAGTTTACGAGTAATAGTCGACTAATTTACATTTGCAGTTGGAATGTATGAGAGAACATGTTTTTCAACTACAATGTTCTTGAGATAAATAATTCATCCCAACTACGGAACCCTTCATTGTGCGTGGTCCGACACGCACTCGGCCGGTTTTTTTTATATCAAACATGGATAAATAAATTATAAATTACATTTTCAATTAAAAACCCTCAGCAAAGAGTGCCCGCGATGGTAGAGTAGGTACACATGATGTAATTCACGGTTATTGTTATGCCCTATAAATAGAGTTTAATTAGTCCTAAAATAAAAAAAAATATGCCTCCTTTAATCAAAGACATAAAGACCATTTTTACTGTATACGCTGGCATAACGATTAAGCTAGCGTACACATGGCCGTACCTGAAAATGGCTTATATTGAAGCAATGGAAATACACACACAAATAGTTCTCGAATAGAGCGCGCGCTATTCAAAATTTCATAATGATTGCTCACAAAGGAACGGAGATATTGAACAACACTTGAATAACATTCCGACTGGCGTTATGGCAGTGTACACAAATTAGTTCTTACAGAAAATGAACTTTTCTTCTATGTATTAATACTGCGTGAAGTTTGGCCCCTGCCAGTACAAATACTTGATGTGAGTTTGCAGTGGAACAATATAAAATAAAAAATATATGTAAACTTCTATTCATAGTACAAGGTGGGCCAAAAGAAGTCATCCGATGTTGTTTGGCTCTCTTTTTTTTTTCTAAATGAAAAACATCGATTCTGTTTTTTGACTATGTTTATTTGAACCTTTAGAATTTTATTGGTCAAGTCGAGAAGATTATATCGGCCAAATGGGCGCCGTCACAATTGATTGCCATACGGGCTCGTTTTATGGCATTTTTCATCACTTCGGCGAGAACTTCGGGCGACAGATTCTCGCACTCGTGTCGAATGTTGTCCTTGAGGGCTTCCAGAGTCTCGGGCTTGTTCACGTAAACACGGGACTTCAAAAAACCCCACAAAAAAAAGTCTGGAACGCTTAAATCGAGCGATCTTGTGGGCCAGTGCAAATCGCCAAAACGAGAGATGAGGCGACCCGGGAACGCTGCCTTCAGAATATCGGTTGTGGCTCGCGCAGTGTGTGCCGTTGCTCCGTCCTGTTGGAACCACATGTCCCTCAGTCCTAATTCGTCCAATTGCGGCAGAAAAAACTCGGTCAACATGGCCCTATAGCGCGCACCGTTCACTGTTGTCATGGCACGGCGTCTGGTCGATATTTCCGGCGACAGCTCGACATCCTCGGCAACAGCGGCGATATTCTCGGCAGAACGGACGCTCCGGGCCGGCCACTCTTGGCAACGTCTCGTGTGCTCCCATACTCTTCAAGGTTGGTGGCCAAACGGCGCAGCGACGGAATTCGCGCTGCGCCAACACCACAGACAAATTGTTACGCAAAAAAATAGACACGATTATTCCGCGTTCTTGGGGAGTGTATCGCTCCATGGCTTGTTCACTTGTATTCTGCATCTGTCTAGTCCGCAAATGTAAAAACAGATTTGACATTGGCGGCCATTTGCAAAAATGAGAGCATCTTCCAATAAGGTGATTTCTTTTGGCCCACCCAGTAGAAGTAGTAGTTTTTAAGTATTTTTTTTTTCATTTTTAAAATATGGAATGAAAGTTGGAATGTAATCAAATACTGAACTAGGTGGAAAATAAGTTCGATAATAGGGAACCTTACTGACAATTTATCCCGCTAGAGGGCGCACCTGAAACGCTTGGTAAACAGAACAACATGGCGTCCGTCTATGGTAAGACTAGCGAACCAAAAGGTTATTGTTCTAATAATTTTAAATTGTACATAATTTTAATAAAAAAATCATTTTATGAGACCGTACAATTGCATTAGGTAATGCAAACTGTAATAATCTTTATAAGGGGAATAAATAATTTACCGTGTGAGCCCCACCGTCCCCGAATCGGCGGCGGCGCCACCCGCGGATGAGCAACATTCCGTAACAAGTTGTTGTTAGATGTTTGACATGTGATGTTATAAGCCTTTTCTATTCTTTTACCTACACTGTGTAAATTATAACAGGAAAGGTAAACTCTAGAATGCAATATTTCGCAATACCCACCGTCCCCGAATCGGCGCCACCCGGCTTGTCTAGACTAGACTTTATTGAGTGCAACATTCCGTAACAAATGTTCCAATTTATAATTGAACGTTATATTTACATTTATTAATATCTATAATACATGATAACACTAATATATATATATTATGTACAAGTATACAATAAAAAAAAATAAAAAGGGAGAAGAGCTCATTGGGCATCAAAAAATTCATCCGCATCGCTGTCAATCGGAAAAGTGCCCAAAAGGCTGGCAGCGTTGCCACGCTGAATGGCAATGCTGATTCTTTGGGCTAAGAATAGGCCAGCCTTCTGGTCCCGTAGAGAGTCGACCAACCGCTTAGCGATGTCCCGAAATACTCGATGAGCACTCGGACCCCAAGGCCCAAGTGTTTCAACACCAAACGGCTCAAACATATAGCTCCCAATGAGGTTGTTATATTTGCGCCGTTTGAGGTTTTCTGCACCTGCAGCAGCCGCCCCAACACAGCCCGCCGTGCTAGGAAGATGGGATGGCGCGAGGGTGTCGACACAGGTTGCATCCCACACCAAAGGCCTACCCAACTTCCAAGGCATTATGGTCATTCCGTCCGGCCTCTTCCCATCGTCACGTGCCAAGCCGTTGGGTTCTAAAACAGCTGGCACCCCGGCGGTGACAAGAGCCCGACGGATGATGTCGTTAATGCTAGCGTGCCGTGCCATACGACCAGCGCTCTTGCTGCAGGATAGGCCATGGTGTCCGAGGCAGTCGACTCCTTCACCGCATTGACAGCGATGTGGAGCTCCGCAAGGAGCGCCCAGACGCAAACAAGTAGCGAGCCGGAATGTGGTATCACCCAGCATAGTGCCTATGTTGGGTGATGGTAGCGCCTGAAGCCAGAGGCCCGACTCCCATTCACCCACAGCCAGCAGGCGGGCACGCTCAGCAGTGTTGGTGGACGTATTAATGAGTTTATTCCGTACCAACCTGCAGAGCGGCTCATCCCACTGTCTCTGGGAGGACGGGTTCTCGGGCAGAACCGTATCCGGGCAAGCAATTTTCCAGGCGTTCACCGCATCGGTCAAACACGGCACTTCAGAGTCAACCTGAGAAGGGGCTAAGATTTTTGCGGTTAACTTTTCGGTGCTGTGGACCGAGGACAGGAACGCCGGTAAACTTACACTAGAAATTTTGCGGACGCCGAGCCCACCAAAACGAATGGGTAGTGTGGCTTGCAGCCACGCACGGTCGTCCAATGCCACATTAACAAACGTAACAAATTGTTGTTGAATGTTTGACATGTGATGTTATATGCCTTTTCTATTCTTTTTCCTATACTCTTGTGTAAATTAGAACAGGAAAGGTATACTCTAGAATTCAATATTTCGCATTAAGTCCGACCCGAATAACGCCGACTCAATGAATCGACGTGACAGATGCACGTGTTTTGAAGTGTGCAGAAGGGTTAAATAAATAACGTAAACAGAAAAACAAACTTCATGTTTAGGTCTCCTTTTTCATCTGTGGTTATAAAAAAAACCTATGGTTAGATGAGTGTTAATTAGGAATCCGGTGTGTTTACAATCTACTGATATATTATTTTAGTGATATCCGTTCGTCAGGATTATTCTGTAATAGATAGTAACAATGCATCAGTCAGAGAATCAGTGTTGAGCCATTGCTCATATGCAAGAACGAAGGTGTTCATTAAATTCACTAAAAACGGATAACTTTGCAAGCATTTTACTATCGCAAAACATTAAACGTTGTGTACTGAACATTTTAGAGCTGAAGACTATAAGAATGAAGGATATTTTACAGGTCAGAGTATTAACCTAATGTAAAAACACAATATTTTTAGTGCTATTTACTTAAATGTAACGTTTAAAGTTTATTGTAAAGTAATCTAATATCACAGAAACAAATATATTTGAAATTCTTACGTATATAGGCATGTTTTTTAACCTTTTGGTATTATTTTAACATACAATTATAGTAACAAGGATGAGAAAAAGCTGAAATAATATTGAAAAACGCCGAAAAATGTTGGCGCTCGCATTTGACATTTTGCTTTGTTTACTTCGTGTTTATGTGGCACCATCTGCTGTCTCAGCTTTGCGTAATATTCCCTATTGGTAGTTACGTATTTCTCGAGTAAAAATTAAAATAATTGTTGAAATTCAAATAAAATATAACATAATCGCCTATAATGTTCCCACTGCTAGGACACAGGCCTCCTCTCGGTGAGAGGGAATGGGCCGTAATCCACCACGCGGGCCCAGTGCGGGTTGGTAGATGTCACATGTCTTTGAATTTTTGGTTCTAGGACATACCGGTTTCCTCACGATGTTTTCCTTCACAGTTTTGAGGGCAGTGGTGATTAAATAATTTACACAAAGTAAAGTGCTTGTCTGGGTTTGAACTTACGACCTCAACTGTCGTTACCATTTGAGCCACCACTGCTCTGAATAAAATTTATATATTTAAAAAAAATAAGCATTTATCACAATATAATCACTTTGTCGTTTAGTTACAACAATAATCACAGTTTAACCTAAAACTTTTATTTGTAGAATTAATACAATACAATCGGTCTTAGATAATATTTAATAATAATAACAACACTATGTTTTTTAACATCCACACTAATATTGTAAAGCTGAAGAGTTGTTTGTTTGTTTGGTTGGACGCGCTAATCGCAAGAACTTCTCTGTCAAATAGAAAAATTCTTTGTGTTGGATAGCCCATTTTGGCTTATACAACATCACGCTACGACCAATAGAAGCGGAGCATTAATGATAAATGTTGCAAAAACGGGAAAAATTTATTCCTTTTGAGAGCTTCCGTTCCGTTACGGTCGCGAATCGTATTTTAATCAACATATAACCCAATACTGACCTGCAAATTGCAAAAAACGTAAAAAAAAAAATAATTTCGCGGGCTACCCTGACGCTTTCGCCTTTAGTTTGGCTCACTATAACTTTTTTAATGGTAATCAAATTTGTTATAAAATAATGCATTATTTGCGAAGGTGTTTTCATAAACATGGTATTAAACCAAAGAAATAGTAATTCCTTTTTAAATTATTCGAATCGGACCTTTCGTTTCGAAATTACGACGGGAATAAAAATGTTTAAAGCAAGAAAAATGCGCTTCGCTAATCTCTGTCACTACCAGTCGGATTTGAAAAATTCTTTTTGCATTTTATAGCCCAATTTTGAGAAAGGATTTAACATTACGCTAGGACCATTAAAAGCAGAGCTAAAAGAAAAAAGTAAGAAAGAGCGCTAAGCGAAATCGAAGTAACAGCGCGGGCAGGTGATGCGATGCGACGGGGTGGGTCGGGGAACAAGAAATTTCACGCGGAGGAAGTCGTGGGCGGAAGCTAGTAATCTATAATCATTGATACTTATTTTAAATCACACTATAATAATCACAGTTTAATCAACATACACCCAGACACAGCTGCAAATTACAAAAATCGTAAGAAAATTTTAATTTCGCTTAGCGCTTCCCCCTCAGCTCCCAGTCGGCATTATATTTTCCGACATCTTCAACAATCATCATCGTCAATTTACACGAAGCCTTAATAAATTGTACACGAACCTTCCTCAAGAATCACTCCGTCCGTTGATGAAAACGTATAAAAATCCGTTCCGTAGTTTGAGTTTATTGCGTTTAGACTTCAGACAGACGCGGCGGGAGGACTTTGTTTACCTCATTAGGGGATGATTTTTCAAAAACGCTGACTACATAGGCTACTTTTTTGTATATCGAAATCCGTTAGTGGTTTAGGCGTGAGAAGATAACAGGCAGACAGAGCTATTTTCGAAATTAATATCGAATATATAAAAAAATAGCTTACTTACAAGATTTCTTTAAAAAAATCTGTCTTAGCCGACGTAAAAATATCGCGGCGATTTTTTTTCGTGTACTGGATTTTCAACGCTCTGCTTAGCGCCGAGAGTTAAAAATCCAACAGTGTGTTTCGTCGACGCGCTGGAATGCACTCCAGTTGAAAATCCAGTGCGCGATAAAATGCCGCTGCGATATATTTACGACCGTGCGAACGTCGGCTAACAGAATATTTTCTAAAGCAGTAATCAAAATGTTTTGAACTTAACAGTATAATCATGTTATTATTTGTAGTATTAATGTAATAAGAGAAGACTTTTCCGTGCGACTGTTCGACTATACAATTTATTGTTCCTAGAACTTAAAATTATCGTTTCACTACGAATTCACATAAAGTATTTGTACTGGCAGGGGCCAAATTTCACGCACTATTAATACATATAGCATTTATAAAGTTCGCTTTCTATAAAACCTAATTTGTGTATACTGCCATAACGCCAGTCGGAATGTTATTCAAGTGTTGTTCAATATCTCCGTTCCTTTGTGAGCAATCATTATGAAATGTTGAATAGCGCGCGCTCTATTTTAGAACTATTTTTGTATGTAAATTTCGTTGCTTTAGTATAAGCCGTTTTCAAGTACGACCATGTGTACGCTAGCTTGATCGTTATGCCAGCGTACACAGTAAAAATTGTCTTTATTTCTTAAACTAAAGAGGCACTATTTTTTTAGACTAATTAAGCTTACGCTCTATTTATAACATAACAACAACCATGATTTACATTATGTGTACGCTAACCATCACGGACACAGCAAAGACCGTGTGTTGTTCCAGAAGTTTTAATATCAGTCTCTACTTACAGAACTTCGACTTCAACGAGCTAGAAAAATCAACAGAATATGATGGCGGCTACACATCAGACTCTCAAACAATAAAAGACTTCTGGAGCCTCGTCCACAGTTTGTCGCTGGATGACAAACGGAAACTTCTGCAATTCACGACAGGATCCGACCGCGTCCCCGTAGGAGGGCTAAGTCACCTCAAACTCGTCATAGCAAGGAATGGCCCCGACTGTGACCGTCTCCCCACCGCACATACCTGCTTCAATGTCCTCCTTCTACCCGAATACGAAACAAAGGACAAACTACAAGACAGACTGATGAAAGCAATAAGCTACTCGAAAGGATTCGGAATGCTTTAACGTAACGCGCTTAGTAATGACGTTGAACAAACGAGTATTGTTGTAAATGAGCCTCTGCTGGTCTTTGTAACATTAATGAATAAAGTTTGTTTTATTTATACACAGTTTTTTTGTTTCATTTATTTCAGTAGCCCGCCGGTATCGAAAACAGGACCAGAGCTCCCGGTGGTCAGGGCTCCTAAAAGAGGCCTAACGATACGCACTGTGTCCAGAAGCACCGCTTTCTGGATCAAACCCTTGATCCAACTTACTAACGAGATCCTCCTCAGGTGTTTGTCGAGGCTCTTGGGGACAATAATCGATCGAAGGATAGTTACGAAAACAGCGTCATGCGGTAAATAAAACAATAGTTGGTTATGAAAGTTTATATTGTGGAAAAATAATGGTCTAATAATATAATAAAAATTAGAGAAAACCATTAAAACTGATCATCAACAAATCGTGAAAAATAACAGGCTAAACACCAATATATTTAATTAGTAATTCGTTACTTATGATGATGAAATGACATGATAAAAATAATCGATTCCTGGATTCTTTGTCTAGGTTTTACAGCGAATCATCATGATTAATCTACTGATGTCATCTCCTAAAGAGACTGAGGAAAATATAAACAGTAAGATTTCGCGCGACAAACTTTTTTTTTTGCAAAAATAATAAAAAAATACTATCTAATTAACTAAAGCTAAAAGCACATATCACCTCTCTCATGTACACACACACGCATGTGCACATGTCAACTCTCTCATGTATCATAACTAAAATGACAGACATCGATTTCGTTCAGTCAGTTTCGAAATAATAGGGGCTGTTTATACCACAATGTCACACAGTGGCGAGGCTAGGAGGCACTGGGGCCCTCAAGCTCAGGGGGCCCTCGACCCTGACCAGCAAACCTCGAAACTAAACTTTCGAAAATTTCTCCCACCTTCAGAATATTACTTTTAAATTATAATGTACTAGACACAATAATAGCTCAATTAAATACCTACATATTTTACTGGTATGAGTGCAACCTGTCAAATATTAAATTTTCCAACACCAAAATTTTTACTAATGTAGATGAAGCAACTTTATTACAAAAGTGTGACCAATTCCAAACTAAATATGCAGATATAATAGGCCCCAACTTTTCTATTTAATTTCTTAATATTTACCACCTAGTTCTACCCGAATTAACCCAGGCAAGGACTGTTCGTCAATTATGTTAAGAAATAATGAGCAAAATTATGGTGTGCTAGAATGCGACCTAACGGAAGTATTTACAGCAATGTTATTATTCTATACAATTCCTGTCACTTCTGCAGCAGCTGAAAAATCATTTAGCAAATTTAAAAAAAATAATTAAGAAATAGTGTGTGCCAAGCTCGACTCCCACCGTTTATCGCAAATAGATGGATTAGAATCTATTTAACCGAAGTCATTGATACTTTTGTGAAAACGAAAGCTAGGAAAAGATTCTAGATAATAAGGTAATAAACGTGGTACACAACTGCCATTGTGACGAAACTTAGTCATTAGATTTTCATTTTGGACAGTCTGTCCCTTATCCCTATTATTTTGACGCTGACTGATCATTCGATAACAATAATGTGCCTCTAGCCTAACAAACAGTTTGGCTTTAAAAGCCACAACCAGATTCTGCGATCACGATTTCGAAATTTACAAACATGCTTGCTATACAAACGATTGACTGCTTTTAGTATAACGAGCATAGTTTGTGCATAGCATAAGTTGTCGAGACTTATCCGAGGGATCCGATTAGCATCATCTGTTTGCGGCTTCTCAAAGACAAGAATTAGGCTAAGTTCAGATGGACTAACAATGCTCGCCGTACTTTTTTTTACCGATGACAGCTTCACGACTTTTAACCCATTCAAGGGCATAATAGAAGTTTTATTTTTGCCTATGGGCGTTTAGTGTCCGGCAAAATGTTAAACCGATTTGATGGCATACGTTTATTTCCGAGCAACTGGCTGGTATCATCCGAAGTTAGACTATAGTTATACAGCGTTATTTTAGTCTAGTACACTCGTAAATTCAGGAAGCGAAAATCTTATGGTGATGACAAACGGCTTTGAGTCGAAGCTCGTGAACCACGAGTGGGAACGGTCGGCGGCACGCCGGCTCTGGCAGGCGCAAGGCCATCTTGTCCTCACGCGGGGCTCCAGACACGGCACTCGCTGAGGAGCGGCGGTATCTACGGAAGAATTTGAATGCCAAAATTGCAATAATACTGTTTTCAAGGTAAGTTTCAATTAAGGTTTTTAGCCAACGCGCACTGACAACGCATGTGTCTACCCCAGCCTCACGTCCTACAAGCATGTCATGACAGTGACGCATGCGTCTTTAGCGCATGTCATGTCTGTGACGCATTCGGGTCTAACCATGCGATGCCTCAATTTATAATTGAACAGACCGTCAAGGGAGTACTAATTGAGGACAGGAATTTTACTGATTATATGAGACAGAAAATACTCTCCCGGTAGCTATACGTAAAGCGCAAACGTGCGAGTTTTTCGCGCACCTGAGGAACTAAACCAATCAATCGTTTGTAATGGAGCGCTATAATAATACGGTAGGGAAGCAAATGCATCATTACCGTTACTCTGCTACAAGGGTTTTTTGGCACTCTAATGATGTTGACAGGCTCCCCTGCCAGCATCATGCATCAGCTGCTGGTTAACATTTGTCACAGACATTACAGTCCAGCCGTCGAGAGAATACGTTCCTGACACCTGTTAGTTGGACAATTTCTAGTTGTAATAAGGATCAAATTCGCAAAACACATATTCGTTAGTATGAAACTAATAGGTATCAAGAACGCATTCTCTTGACGGCCGGATTGTGATTGTGCCATTGCTTTGTGAAATGTATTGAAAAAAAATGGCGGCGTTAGTTCCGATTTTTGCCAGACGCCAAAAGAACCTTGTACCGCTATACATCATAAACAGTTTTTGACGTCGCTGGCGTCCCGCGCTTTTTCATTTGCGTTTTAAAGGTAAGCCTGCAACCTAATTACGTAACACACTTTCAATCACATTATCAATGATTTTGAAGGAAATTGCTAATAATTGCTTCTTGCCTAAGTTTAAAAAAATCGTTTGCTCAAGATAACGTTTCTGGTTGTTTCGACAAATTATCCACATAATCATACCTACGTCATGAATTTGTGCCAAGAATTATGTCCATTCTAGAACAATGTTATAGCTTGTAAAGAGACATTTTAGAAGATTTGCAAGAGATATTAGTAGATTTTGAAATAGAATATTAAACGGTAATAGCATGGAAACTTATCTTCAACGACGTAATATAATGCAATGAGTGTTGTTGAACACTCAAAATTAAAAGCATTGTCATCGATTGCCACTGTAAGTGGGTTACGCAATTATCCCGCTGCACTACCTGTGTCTAGCGTTGCAAGTGCAAGCGGTGGCGGTGACGGCGGCGGCGGCGGCCTGCTGTCGCGCGTGTCGCTCGCAGCGCAAGACGTCGCAATGCAGCGGCGGCAGGCAGCCGGGCGCGCTGGTGCGCCGAGCGGCGCGCGACATCGACGCGTATGTCGGGGCTGCTACTCGCTCCACCTGAGTGTTCATTCATAGCAACATCACGTTCAAATTAAAAATTATTACTAAAAATGTATGTATAAATAAGCACAAGTATTAGACATTTAATCAATGTTGGAACCTGTGTTTACAAATAAAGACTATTGATTGATTGGTTGATTGATTGAACGAAAAAGCCGGTAACCGAAAACGGAATCGATGTTATATTTTATTACAGGTAAACCAGAACAGGTATGCGCTTCGATAATCTTCGTGTTTCTGAATGGGTTAAAACTGAAAGCTCGTCATAGGTGGCAACACTTTTAAGATTTATTATTTAAGAGTTTATAATTTATATGATGAAGATTATGTTATATTAAAAAGAATATTTGTTTTATTATTTATAAGAATTATTAGAGGGAGATCCTTAAGATGAATAATTTTTTCTTATCCTTATATAATTTATTTACCTTTTAATTTAAAAATAATAGTAATTTATGTTAGATTAATTGGTGGAGTTTTAGGTTATTTAATTAGAAATATAAAAATTTATTCGTTATTTGTCCGTCTTCAAACCGCCATTGTCGTTTATGTGTTCACTGTTGTGGCAATTACAAAATATACGAAAACGGGAAAAATGTTTACGAATCTGTCTTCAGCTGACGGCTTGACTGGTTTGACTTTCGTAAATGAAAAAAATAGAGGGTACAGCAGTCTTCTCAGCCTTTTGTAGATATTTTCATCACATAGAACAAACAAAAATGATCTATTTATGTGCGAAACATTCCAAATAACTATGAGATTCACTGCAGGATATGTGTTTGTGTGTGTGTGTGTGTGTGTGTGTGTGTGTGTGTAGTGTGTGAGTGTGAGTGAGTGTGTGTGTGTGTGTGTGAATATTAGGCAGTAGGTAGTTTGGTATGAGGGTATTAAATACAATTCAACATAGCGAATGCTGCTTAGATGCTACTTAGATATCATTATATTTTGGTCGATTCAAAGATAATCTTATCATGCATTTATATAAATACCCACAAGTGCCTGTAATGAAAACACAGTTCTCTGTTTTATGACAAAAAGCATCACCTGTGTAGGTACTAATTTCTCTGATAAAAGTCTAAAATGGATAGCACATAACCTCGACGTAAATATTATTGAGATTCCAATTTTTTCTTCAGAGAGCTCTCTCCCACAATTTTCTTCTTTTAACATCTTTGGGGAATACATGGGTCCTCGAATTTTTGGACTTAACAGCTGCGCAACGGGGCATATTAATTATTTATGAGTAAAATAAATTGATTATTTACAAAAAATGTATGGATATTCACAGCTAGCTGTTAAATTTTAAGACGGACAAAGGTGGCGACATCTGAAGTGGCAGTTTTTATCCTCATTAGCACGACCGTCGCGCCACAGAATAGGTAACACTCCACAGAGGCAATGCTTCTAAGTTTTATCGTACCCACCCAGTGCTTTCTAGTAGTCCACTTATCATTCCGTGTTTGTATGGAGTTTCTCTCTGTTAGTTTACCTACCTACTCCGTTCCAGATCGCCATTAATTGTCACTCAAAAGTTTTGAAAAATTTTTTTTTTTTTTGGAATTGCATATAGTTTTTAATCTATAATTTTGTAAACATATAGGACCTAATACAAAATAAGCAAGTAGGTTCTTCCATGGATCGCGCGTTCGTATGTCCGGAGATAGACGATGATCCCGAAGCGCATACTTTTTTTGGTAAGCTGTATGTAATATGAATAGCCGTAGATTCAAGGATTCATTTATAAGAAAATCGGTTTTTTTCTCACCTCAAAGCTACCCTTGCGTCGTCTTCTCCTGGGTGAAAGTTGCGCAGTCTCGACGCGCTTGCGTCGCTGCGGCTGCGCTGCGCCCGCGCCCGGCCCGAACAGTCCGCGTTCCTCCGCCACTCGAATCATAAACTTTGCGTCGAGCCGGGTGATCTCCTGCGGTCAACCTACGTTGTGCAAGGTCTAGCTCTCGAAAACACCAGAGCAGAGTAATAGATACAACCACCTCAATAAAAAAAAAAGTTTTAATCACAAAATCGAACATGATTTTTACCTGACTACGGCAAAGCCAAAGGAGGATTACGTGCGACTCCGGATATACGGAAAGCGATGTTATTTTTGTTACGATATCTTGATTATACCTTTTTATTGACGTTTTTGTCGTAGTTGGGTTTTAGTTTTTAACTTTCTTTTTTTCTATATTCCATTATATCAAGGAATGACGCCAAATATTATTTGTGATGTTATAGATACGTTGTGTTCTAACTTCTAGCGCAGTCGCTATCGCTCGTCAAAATTAAAACTGATCTTATCTCCATATACCTATTAGTAAGATGAATGCTAACCTTCCTCTGAATAAGGCCGAGGTAACACCCGTCTCGGTCCAGAATATAATTGATATCCAAACCATTCCCCAGATTTGGTAGCGTCCTTATTTCAAATAAGTCACAACTTGGCACCTGCAACAACGAAGATATTTCCAAAATTAAAATGGAGGGTAGAAATGAAATAGGACTCGTTTAGTGTCCTGAGGCTGCCTGTCCACTGGAGCGGAGAAGAGGGGAGAGGAGTAGAGCTGTGCCAATGTTAACCAATAGAATCTAAACTCTGGAGTGGCTCCACTCCTCTCCCCTCTTCTCCGCTCCAATGGACACGCAGCCTAAGAGTGTTCTGTACTCACAACAACATTAGGACTATCTTTATCAGGGTCTTTCGGAATGTCATAGCGGGGCATGTCAGGGATAGGTCTTGCTTTAGACGTCTCCAGCCGTGACTGCGCTTCCATAATATCTGCGTATGCTTGTTTCTTCAGAACAGCTTCACTAGTCTTGCTTTTGGCTGTACAAGGAGAGGAACTGGAAGGTCTCGTCTCGATGGGACATTCATTGACCAATGCGTCGTCTGGATCTTCTTTATTTAAGTCGGAGCGAGATATCGTGCTCAGCGAAGACATCGATTCGTTAACTGCGATAGGTTCATTAGTGACCACAGTCTCGTTCATAACAACCGTTCCATTAACAGCTGATTGGGTAACTTGCTTTTGTGGGCTCTGGAAAGAACATAGGTTGATATAGGTTTGATTAAATTGGATTTAGTCCAGAACTCCTTAGTTCACATCGTGTGCATAGGCCCTTGCCTATGCACACGATGTGTGGCGGTGCCGCACCGCTATGATTTATTTATTTAAACTTTTCACACTTAAAAAAAAGTACAAAGGCGGACTTAATGCCTTAGGCATTCTCTACCAGTCAACCAAGGGTGGTGAAGAGATTAGAAATGATTCGCCGCATTGGCGGTCACACGGGCGTCGCGGTGCTGTAACGTTGTTACGCCGCTGCGGCGCCGCACCGCAAATATTTATTTCCTCTTCTCCTGCCGCACAAACAACTGAGCGGTGCTGCTCCAGAGTCGCAACGCGTACACCCCTCCCCGTGTCGTCTCGCGGGCTGCCAGACCGGTGTACGTGTGGTGCGACGTCGGAACACACCGTGTGTGACAAATAAATTTATTTTTCTTTCTTTCTTTCCTTCTATGTGTAGGCAATCATCGCAAGTTCAGGTACTTTCTGGAAGGAAATTTTAAAGTCAGTTAACTTACAAGGTGTCGGTGCTTTCGTTTCAGAAAGGCATGTCGTTCACGTGCCAGTCTGTTCGCTTCCGCCACTGCCCGCGTTACTTGCGCCTGATTCTCTGCTTCCAAAGCCGAATGAGTCTCGTACAATATCAGTTGGATCTAAAATGGACATAAATTGGAAGTAACCTGAAGATGGAAATGAGTTTATGGTCAATTATTGTTGTTTGTAAATCAGGTACTTACCTGAGGTTTCGACATGAGTGATCTTAAAGTTTTCTTCTGTTCCTCCAATATCAATTGCACTCGCTCCTTGCCTTTCACATCTATTTCCGATTCTGTGAGAATCTGGAGCAGGAGGTATTTTTGGATTATCTTGTGCTTGTCTTTGAACTTTAAATTGTCAATTTAAGTAGTATTAACCTTTTGAACGCCAGAGTATAAACGCACGCGCGTGCCCTCCACGCCAAGCCACACTTTTTAAACGTTTAATTTTTCTTTTTTTGTCATCAAATTTCTCTATATCCATGGTATAATTTAATTCGTTTCAAGCAATTAATATGGACAAGAGCTTCAATATTTAAGGTATACAAATAAAAACACACAAAAGTAATGATTTAATTGTTTATTTCATGATAAAGTGCATCGCATTTTTTGTCACATATTTGTGTCGTTGGCGTACAGGGCACGCGCTTGCTTGTCACGTATATGTGACAATGGCGTTCAAAAGGTTAATCATACCTCAAGCATTGCAAGGTCTCCGCCGCGTCCGCAAATAAGATCAATCGGATCCGTAACGGCAGAGTACGAGTTGGGTGGCGTGGCCAGCACAGCCACCACTCCATCCAACGCGTTTACGACTGCAGGAGTGTCACAATGTACGGCCTCACTGATGACGCACACTGGAGCTCCGGATTGTAGAGCCTGTGAGGCTTCAATGCCCAGTTCGCGTAGAGCACAGACGTAGCTCTCTACTCTAAAAACAAGACCAAAGTTTGGGTTAAGAACGCAATCAACCGTTAAATATCGATCCGGACAAAGTCGATGAGAGTGGAACTTATTTGATAACTTACAAGACGCAGACGTTAAAAAAAAAACTTTTTTTTTAAAAACCCGGCCAAGTGCGTGTCGGACCACGCACAATGAAGGGTTCCGTAGTTGGGATGAATTTATCCCAAGAACAAACTTAACATTGTTAACTACAACTACAATCTGCAAAACAAAACTGTTCTCTCATACATTCCAACTGCAAATGTAGTTAAATTGTAAAGACTACTTAGCTGTGTTAATTTACTTGTAACTTCATTATATATACCTACTACTGCCGTAATTTTTTTCACATATTCAAAAATAACCATTTAGCTGGCAGGGGGGACACTGACCCTAACAAAAATTAGCACTTTAATATTTCGCAAACGGATCTCTGAATCGAAAATGGTTCTCACACACCAGCAAAGTTTTTGCACCGCCTATCCAACGACACCCCACACCATAGGATAGACGAAAAAAAAAGTCGTCCCCACTTTACGTGTAGGGAGGCACCCATAAAAATTTTATTTTACCACTTTGTCGGCGTGTTAATATACCCGTGCCAAATTACAGCTTTCTAGTACCTACTAAGAGTCTCTGAGCTAAGCCGAAGGGTTCCTTGTTAACTACGGAACCCTAAAAAAGCGTCGGTCAAAAACCGTTCACCAAGAAAATGTAAGTCTGTATAAGTAAAGTGAGTGTATTATACGAATAAAAACATTATTTGTATAAAAGTTCATATTCGTATGAAACACTTTACTTAGCAAAGTCAAAGTGCGGTCTGTAAATCTTGCCCTCAGTCTCAAATAAAAAAATAAAAATTAATGAGAGAAAATTGTACGTACTTGTCACCAGCTCCAAACACGACTAGTTTCCCAAGTTCAGGAGTGGCTGGTGCTGCTGGCGCCTTTGCTTTGAATACTGCGGCTAGTTCCCGCAGTTGGGCAGCAAGGTACGCCGAACAACGCGGCGAAGACGCATGCGTTTGAGCCACTACACCACGGAGTGAATTCGCACGAAGCGCGCGGCATAAAGTTGATGCGCCCTCGCAGAATTCACGCTCCTGAAGCAGGAAACAAATAGTAGCAACGGTGGCAAGGTTCTTTAGATTCAAAGGTGACAATTAAACCAAACAGAGACCAAGAGATGCAACAAAAAATTGTATTCCATTTTGTAATACAACATTAATTAAAAAGAATGTCTATCGTATGTGCATTATTTTTTTTAACAAATTACCTAAATATATAACAAAACAATATAATATATTCAAATAATTGTTTTTATACGTTACAAGAATTTCTGCAATACTTATAGAGAAAAAAAAAATATTTTAAGGTAAATACTCGTTTAATAGGTAAATAAAAAATGTTATGTTAAGGTTGTTTTGTAATTTTTACTAGTAAGTAAGTAGGTACCAACATAGTTGTAGTTTTTTACTAAAATTGAATAAGTACCTACCTAAGTAGTATTATTAATGTTAAACTAATTTGCATGCCCTAAACAGGCAAAATATGGACTGTGCATAAACCACCAATTTATACATCTAACATCTGGTAAAACCTGTATTTTCAGCAAATAAATTATTCTTACTCTTATGGTTTTTACTAAACAATGCGGGTTGCGAATTGCGATTAGATAAAAGTGCTAATAAAACATAACATAGCAATATTAAGGACTACAGGAAAACCTGTTGTAGGTACCTAATCTCTGAGCGTTTAATTGGCTAAGGGCTGATTTAACCAAAGTCAGATAGGTATCTTTTATCCGCGGAATAAAATTGACGTCTGACAGTTTTTGTATGGAAAATCTGTCAAAAAATTAAAAAAAAAAATATTCTCTGGGTTAGACTTACAACTACTCGGTACCTATAAAAGTTTGGTCAAATTCGCCCTTAGAGAAATTAGATCAATGTTAGTACATACCTGAAGCACTATTACTCCATCCCTTACAAGCTCCAACTGGCCTATGCTATCTTGTTCTGGAGGACGCAGAGTGATAAATCTGGAAATGAAATCAAATGACCAATTTCAAGAATGAAATATAAAATAAACATGCCGTGTTCCCGATGGGATTTACCCACCGGCAAACATGACGGCTACGTTTTGGAATGGGCGACTAGCTTCAATTTTCTGACCAACTGACTGACTCTTTAACAATTCAAAAGTGCCTGTAATTGGTTTAATTGAAATAAATGCTTTGAGTTTTTGTAGATTTGTAGACATTTTCTATTTTGTTAAGTACCTAGTACTTGTTAACAGTACTTATAATTTGAAAACACCAATAATTTTTAAAAGAGTAAGTAACCGTGGAATTTCTTGCCGGTTCTTCTCCATAGGAAACGACCAATTGGAACCGTGCACCTAGCTTCTGACGTTTCATGAGTGCCCATGTAGGCTTATGTGAAATAAAATATTTTGATTTTGACGAAATTCCATACAAACTTTCATCACCTATTTAGCCACTTTACGGGATGAATTTTCAAAACTTCTTCCTTAGTGCTCACTTTCGTTATAACAAAACAACAAGTTCAACTCTATGGAACTCGAGCAAAATTACATGCTTCTAGACACAGCACAGCGAGAAAGTTGAATGAATTTATGAAATTATGATCTATACAAATAAATAAAACTCAAGTGTCTGTTTATAATATCAAAATAACAGATTTTTACTAAATGCATATTAAAGTATATGTATACCTACGGTACTTATAACAAAAAAACTATTTAATAATTTTTTGTCTGTCTGTCTGGTTGTTCCGGCTAATCTCCAAAACGGCTGGGCGGATTTTGATGGGACCTTTCACTGGCCGATTCTTAGCTGATTTTATAAGGAGTAAGGATTAGGGTTCCGCGCAAAAAAAAATTAAAACCCATGAAATTGTGAACAAAATCCGATTCAAATAGGGAAGTACTAACATCCACACGGGTGAAGCCGCAGGCAACAACTATACCAACCTAGGACAGACACGATCAAATCTGTACTCTCCAGCACAAAGTTGACGAGAGTTGCTGTACGTGTATCCCAACTCATGTAACCTCTTCACTAGCAACGCCACTTTTCTGAAAAATATTTCAGACTGATTACTTTGACTGATAACGAGTTAGGCGCCAGTAAAAATACTCAACGTTGGCTGGTCGGATACGACGTAAAGTTGTATCATAATGATGCTTAACCACGGATTTCCGTTTAAAAACTGTGTTTATAATCTGTCACTTATTAATCGAGATCGATGCTGGAAGATTGTCAAAAAATCACGAATAAAGCAGAACTAACTTGGCCTTGAAAGTGTTGACCCATCCTGTGACAGTATCTTTGTTGACACACGCCGACACACGTTCTTCGCGCAAATGGGCTGGCAATAAATCCGATAGCCTAAAAACAATAAAACATTGTAATGACCTTTATACATCAATGTTTGTTATATTTGACATTCGATTTTTGCGTAAGCACGGCACACTTTTTATTTGGGCTGCATGAGAAAATATTCAGTAAGCAAGGATGGAGTTAGATAGATACTCTTTATTATGTACACCATAAATATTACAGATGTGTCTCGATAATTCGTGGACCTTTGACAGTCGTTACGGGTCGTCAGAAGTCCGAAAGTCTGACAACCAGTCTTACCAAGGGGTATCGTATTACCCAGTTACTGGGTTGTGGAGGTCAGACACAGGCAGTCGCTCCATGTAAAATACTGGTATTCAGCTGCGTCCGGTTAAACTGCAAGCCGACCCCAACATAGTTGGGAAAAGGCTAGGCAGATGATGATGAAATATTACAGATATAAAAGTAGAAATTTTACAAGGGGTGACACAATGGGCGGTCTTATCGCTAAAATCGATCTTTTAAAGACAACCTTTGGATGTATTAAGAGAGAAAAGAGAGCCAGTACTGCAGGAGTTTGTGTGGAGTTACTGGAAATACCTACTGAAAAATCAGCTGTTCCCTATGTCCCACATTTATGTTTGCATAACTCATCAAAATGTACGGAACACCAGGTTTTTTTTTCGCGATTTCGGGTTTGCTTCCATAGTAAAAGTTGTTCATAATGATGAGTACAATGACCCCTAGAGTTATGGGATATCAAAAGGAACCCGTTGTATATGTGTAGTGCTGGGACACCTTTCAGCTAAAACGTTCACCGTACAACTTACGTGAATGCCCGATTTTTTATACGTATTCTTGCTATGGCAGCAGCAAGGTGCACCCTTTGCTCCCATATGATATCCTCTATGTCTTTAAAGGGGTATCCGTTTTCTTTTAAGAGTAGCGTAGCTCGATCTATCTCACTTCTCGGCCGTGCTCCCCATCGCCGTCTCGCTAACTCCATCAGGAACAGCCATACAGTGTGGCGGTGCGCGACAAACTGGACATAAGATTAGACAGTTTTGTTGGTGACTAAATATGATTATAACGCTAAGTTTATGTAGCACCAGCAGGTGTACCTATAGGTACAACATTTGCAAAAAGATTAGACATTTAAATAAACCTTTTTTACAGTCCGTTCAACCGACTTTGACTTCCGTAGGTATACGGATGGTATTAGAAGCAAAAACGTGGTTACAATACCAACTGTTTACTGCAGCAACCATTTGTCATGCCACCAACACAGTAGGAGTCAAACTCGGTTGAGCGGACTGTATAAAATGTTTATTTAGATTTCTAAGCTTATTTCAAATAGAATATAGATCGCCAAAAGCTGAAAGCTGTTTAATGTTTGTTGACCTCACCTTAGTTATTATAAGTACACAATTCAAGCAGCAAGTTAATTTGTAACAGCGCTTTTAAAATACGGATTTATTCCCATTTGCTATAACACCAATTAAAGGGCGTCTCTCTAAAACGTCTGGAACTCCGATTCGTGTTTTTATTAATAGATTTTTTTTTATCAGACTCTAAATCTACAAAATGCCGATTTTTTCGTTCGCTTGCATGGATAAATGGTCATAAATATAGAGCTCATTTTCGTGAGCATTCTCAACATTCGAAAAAGAAATGGTTTCAGTCACGAGAACGCCGTTTAATGCGAGTTAGATGGGGCATACTTTTTATTGTAACATCTTGTCGAACCTACCCTAACTGGGAGTTATTACGACTCGGTAATGAGGGCTAAATATACAGCCTTGACAACCGCAACGGGTAAAAAAGACCTTCGTCAATGTTTTTACAAGTTCATGAACGGCATAACAATTGAAATCGGCGAAATTTTTGGCCAACTTTAACGATTTTCATGCTGCTTAATGTGGCCAGTCTTTGTTATAAATGTATTAATACTACGATCCGAAAATTACGCAAGCTGACAGCCGCAGTCATGGCATACAAACCTGATAATTGATAATAAACGGATATCTACAGTTTCCGGTCCAAATCCATCTAATTTTGTAGATCCAGTAATTATTGGCAAGCGTTGTTGCTGCTTCTCTCGTTCAAAGTGTGTATGGTATCGTAGAGAGAACTAGTTATATGTGCATAATTATATCTACATTGCCACTGACAGGGTGTTAAGTACCTAACACCTATAGCCGAATGTTCCAAATGTTTTAAAGAAATTAATTTGAGATCGTCTGAATCTATAAATTAGTTAGATTATGCAAATATTTTGATACAAAAGAAACGGAGATGACTAGTTAGGTATACTGGATGATTTTTTTTACAGTCTCGAAATGTTTACAGGGTGTTCTACCCATGAATATGAACAACTTTTACTATGGGACCAACTCTGAAAACACGAAGAAAAAATCAGCTAATTCATACAAAAATTCAATACCTACTCGACCAAAATGTATGAAACAGCTGATTTTTTTTCGTGATCTCATAGTTGGTCCCATAGTGAAAGTTGTTCATGTTCATGGGTAGAACACCCTGTATAACTTTCGAGACGGTAAAAAAAATCATCCAGTATAATATGAAGAACAATATCAAAAGCATCACAACTCACCTCGAGATGATTTCGTAAAAATCCTATGTCTTCTAAAGCTTGATTCAATACGGTTTTATCTGAAAGCATGAAGTTATTTTGAAATATAAATCTTACGAAAGCGAATTTCAAATAAAACCGCAAAATAAATATATCGCGTGACCGAAAACTTCTACATGGATAGACATCCAAAGTGCTGAATAATAAAAAGGGCAAGAAGCATAGAATTCATGGCATTTTTATTTCGGCAAACACAGATATAATATCGGCTTTATAGTAGAAAAATCTTTCGTTGCTCTAGCTGGCATGAAATGCCAAATTTCAGCAAATCTAGAAACCGAATCCAAATTCTACCTAGATTAGTCAGCTCAGTCTGAGGAATCTACAAGGTGTAAAATAAATAACGCACAACCTCTTAAAGGATCACTGTACTCATCACTATGAACAACTTTTACTATGGGACCAAACGTGAAATCGTGAAAAAAATATCAGATGTAGGTATCCTAAATTTTGGCGAGTCACGCGAACGTAGGGAACAGCTATTTTTTTTCGCGATTTCAGGTTTGGTCCCATAGTAAAAGTTTTTTATATGGTCGGGCGGGGCTATTTCGACCATAAAAACACAAACGTCAGCTTCAAAAGTCTACATACCCGTCTTTAAATAGATTATGGTTGACGAAATTTTATGATATAAAAGCTTTAATTGAGATCTTTCTTGCGTAGGTCTTAAACAGAATACTCATCTTATATGTTCAAAGAAACGATGTTTTCGAAATCGGGAAGAAATATTATAGTTAGAATTACCCCACAGTGGGGCTATTTCAACTATGCCACGTATTTATCGTACTAAAGCCGTTATCGTTTTGAAATTGAGAGCCAGAGTATATTTATGGCATAATTCATACCAATATATGGCTTATTGTCTCCTAACATGGTTCAGTAACGTAATAATAGTTATTTGTGCAACATAACTGGCGAAATGTGGGTGTACTATAGGTACACCGCTGCCTAACCCTTCTGGCAAACAAGGCGTGATGTTATGATGTTATTTTGTGCAACAAGAGAGCAAAGTCGTTTTTTGCTGCGAGTGCTGATTTTGAATCCTGAGCAAGCAAAGGATTCAACGATTGAATCACGAGCGTAGCGAGTGATTCTAAAGTTGAATCCTGAGTGTGGCGAGGGATTCAAAGGCACGAGATGCAAATAACTGTGCTCTCGTGTAACACAAAACTTTTCACTTCAGCAGCGAGAACACTTTAGGAGATAAAATAATAAACAGGAATACTTAAATTGAAATAACTATTTATTGTGAATCAAAATAATTAACATTGTGGGTAGAGGTACCAATTCAATAAAATGGAATATTTTAAAAGTTAAAAGTAAAATTACTGCAATTCTGCAAATTAAAAGTAACAGATTTATTTGGCAACGTTATAGTTGCATTGAGTTGAGTTTGATTATGTGGGGTTAAGGTTTCTGTTTCGGTGGCGGATCGAGAAGGAACAACGGTGAACGTTGGTGACTCTGATCGGCTTTCTGTATAAGTACACTGTGCGTCGTTGGAAGTGGATGGGCGTGGGTGAGACCAAGGATCCGAGGTCGAATTCAGACTTATTGTTTCCACTATACGCTTACAGATTTTCGACTTATTTTCTATTGAGTCTTCAATATAGCCTTCTGCAACCGTATTGGACATCCACCCGCCGTGACGTTTTAAAGTGGTGAGATCGGCTCCGGAATCAGCCAAGAGCGTTCCCGAAGTTCTCATGAAATAGTCATTCAATAGACTTACTTGGTCTTAGAGAGTTGTATTGACGACTTTAATGATTATAATTCTGTGAACTCATACTTGTTACGGTCGCGAATTATATTTCAATTAACATACAACCTAATACTGATCTTCAAATTGCAAAAAACGTAAGAAAATTTGAATTTCGCGGGCTACCCTAGCGCTTTCACCTTAAACATCGTGCTAGGACCCTTAAGAACTGACCAAAAAGAAAAAAAGTCAGAAAGAACGCTAAATGAATACGAACGAATAACGCGGACAGGCGATGCGATGCGACGGGGTGGGACGGGGGAACAAGAAATTTCACGCGAACGATGTCGCGGGCAGTAGCTAGTTATGGATAACGCTCAGACCGAACATTACCTTCGCACAAACTTTTCAATGGGAAAAGGTTGCAAAGTGAGATTTGTAGGTTAGAAAGATGAACTATCTCTTGGCAGTACTTACCTACTTCTGCAATTACTAAGCTGCGTTTTGTAGTTATTTGCTTGGAACTCTCAAAACTTAAACAGTGTCCAACTTATGCCCGTTACCATCAAACAAGACATGTAGGTACAATGACTGGTTTAATTCTCTTTGTGTAGGTACGTCAAGTAGTCCCAAGTTCCCTCTCATAAATTCAGAAAGGAAATACTTTTGCAGCTTACCTATATATTTCACGTGACTAAACTCCTCCGGTGGTTCATAGGAATTTTGAGCGAGTTCCAATATTGTAAAATTTGGCATAACTTATGTACAGAGATCGGATATTCGGATGCATATTTAGGTACCTAAAGTTGAGGTGTTTACTATATGGAATGCACTTTTGTATCAATCGTAAAAATTTCGCGATTCTGGAATTGATAAATTTAGTACTTTTTGGCTATAGAATCGACACGCACTACCCTTCCTCTTACACCCTACATACACATATATTTGCATCGGGGGTTAAAAATGAATTTCAAGCATAAGAATAGTTGTGTGATCCCGGTGTCTCGGTATTTTTTAAATATTTATTACATCTTTAAGAAGTCGTTTCCATACCATGTATCCGATTAGTTGTGCAGTACCGGATTTTCTGGAAGCCCGGGATTTATATTAAGAAAAAAAAAATTAAGAAGTCGCTTCCATAATCTCTCAGCGAAAATTTAACTTTTGGTAAATATATGCATCCGATTATCCGATCACGACTTATGTAAGAGAACTACCACAATAAGTGTTTTAGATCAAGCGAGCAGATATGAACACCGAAATGAAAATACTAGCTATATTAAGCAAAGAAACTAGTTCAACTTAGCACGCCATTTATCGCAACTTTATCATGGAGGCATCAACTTGATAAAGTTGAATAACGCTTTGTAACTGCAATAAAGTAGCTTAGCATGGCGTTTGTTAATTTACAAGCCGTAACCATGGGCCTACTTCGGAACTTCGTGACACTTCACTTTTATTCCAATTTCGCTTTGACTCTTGACGTTAAATGAACGCTTTACGACTGATATATGCTATTTGTCAGTCATTTACAAGTAAGGTTCACGCAAGGGAACTTTTTATTTCGTGTTTTATGGGTTTTTTATACGTTTATTTTCTGTTCTAACGACTTCGCCTATGCAAAAAACATTCACCAGAGATTTGTGGTTAGCGAATTTCAGACATGAGACTAATAAATTGAAAACTTTGTTGTGTTCGTAGTTACATTCGAGAATGAGACTAAGGCCGAACCAGCGCCAGCGGGCGGCGATGCGTTCAAATGCATAGTTTTTTACGATGACAGCGGCGCGGCGAGCGAGGTACGAGCGATGCACTCCAGTCGAGCTGTGCCGGTGCTTGTTGTTTACGGATTACGTAGTGTTGTACAACTTTTCATTTTTATCAAGTGACAAAATGAACGTGTAGGAATTTATTTCAGCAATCTTCGATAGGCCACCAATATGGAATAGTCTAACACTCGCTAAACAATACTACGCCTTTGCAACACGGCACGCGAACTGCCCGCTGTCATCGAGAACGGGTCAGCGTCGCCGCTCCGCTCCTCGCGCCGCAACCGCCGCCGGCGCCCCGCCGCAACCGCCGCCGGCGCCCCGCCGCCCGCTGCCGCCGACATTAAGGCCTAAAATACTTGGTAAACTCACATCGAAACACTTCGTAAATGAGGGAGTACACGCAACGCATCTCTTGTTCGTCGAGGAACTCAACGGGCCGCGGTGGTTTGCAAAGTAGACGCGCGGCCTTTAGCACCTGCAAACAGATGTAAATGTGATGATAGAGAGTTCCATATTGATGAAACGAGAGTAGCGACAGGTTGCAATTACTCTATAGCTTTTTAATTCTTCAAAATAGTTATACAACATCTCCCGGAATTAATGCACAACCTCTTAAGGGGTCATTGTTCTCATCATTATGAACAATTTTTACTACCTATGTGACCGAACCTGAAATAAAAACAAATTTTAATGTAGGGAACAGCAGATTTTTTTTCCCCGAGTTCAGGTTTGGTCTCATAGTAAAAGCTGTTCATAATGATGAGTACAATGACCCCTTAAGAGGTTGTGCGTTAGTTCCGGGACATGTTGTAAGTATAGTGACCCTTTCACGTAGAGGCCGCTTACAGTTTTCATTTCACGGCAAACGATCTCCATCGTCCATAGGTCCTTTCCGGATTTCTAGAGTTCGAGTTTTCTAGCCTACCCTATGATGAGCAAAGTGAATTTGGGAGATAATGGAGACAGCCATACTTCCATACAAATACCTATTATGAATGCGAAAGTTTTAACTCTGTCTGTCTGTTAAGTAATTTGTCACTTACCCTGAGTTAGATCATAGGATACTTTTATCCCGGTATTACGTTTCCGTGGGATAATTTCCGATCTCCACGCGGGTGAAGCCGCGGGCAAAAGCTAGTACCTACCTACTACCTATTTCTTATATTCGTTTCAACCTTTGATACCTACAGAGTGAAGCAAAATAGATTTTTTAGACACGGTAGAGCGTGTTTAGAAGCGATGAATGTGGCAATATCAAGACCTACTCTCTATAACTGAAACACCATTATTGCTAGTAATACAGCATTAGGTACGAGGTTCAGCTAATGTTGGCATAGCTCAAGCCTTGACTGTTACGGACTTGTTTGAAATCTTAATAGGAATCTTTTAAATAGTTTTTGTTACAATGGAGACCTCATTATTGTGGTAAACTTTTGCTTATTTAAGTTTACGAGTATTATCGCGCGAGTAAGCGGTGCGACCATCGCGTGGTCGCGCGATAACTAAAACTGGATGTACTAATAGAATGCTAATACACGATCATCGCGCGTATTAACAGCGCCCTGCGCGGTCGGGTCCTGCCCTGCTCCTCACCTCGCTTGCCGAAGATGCGACGCGATTATCGCGCGAATTCAATTAGGACACCTATTCGACATCAATATGTTGTAAATTCGCGCGAACTTGCGATGATCATGTAGTCGCGTTGTATTAGGACGACGCCTAAGAGTACCTACCTGACTAGATTAGGGATCAGCACCCTAATTGCGTAACACACTATCAATCAGAATCTGAATGATTTTGAAGCTTTTTGCTAATCCATTGCTTCATATGTTCGAAAACTTTGTCTGCTCAACAACGTAAATAACGCAATGAATGTTGTTGAACTGTCAAAATGAAACCGATTCCTACTGTACCTAAGTGTGTCTCGCAATTGCCCCGCTGCGGGGCAGAGCAACGTCATTCAGATTATGATTGATAGTGTGTTACGCAATTAGGGTACAGGTTGTGTTCAGTCAAAAGGGTTGACATTATGAAAATGGGTCCTTCTCGGGTTGACTTTTGGACGCTTTGGCTGAAAGTCCATCAAACTATAGGTTACAAAGGATTATCCAAGGTTGTCCAGTCGTCTTCATAATACTTTCTTTCCCCCGACGAAAACAGTGGAGTGTTATAAGTTTAACGTGTGTTTCTGTGTATGTCTGTGGCATCGTAGCTCTCAAACGACTGAACCGATTTAGATTTTTTTTGTTTTGTTTATAAAGTGACTTGATCGAGAGTGTTCTTACTACGATTCAAGAAAATCTACTAAGCCGTTTGAAGATTATCAGCTATTTTCTATTTGATGAATGGATGTGAGCATCTTGCACAGGTCTGATCGAGTCCAAATTTGGTATTCTGTTACTTCAATGATAATAGAAAACTGATGCTCTGCATTACCTGGAATTTGCAGGATACCAACTTACAGAAGAGGTATCGTGTTTGGGCTCATTGGAATGGTCACAATAAATAGGTTATAGATAGATGTGTGTCGGGGTTTTTTTTTTAATTTTAATTTATATTACGTATACAGGGTGTAAGGGACAGCCCTCCACAGACTGATGGGGTGAATTCAGTATACCATACTAAGTGACCGGTACATGAAATTATTTCAGGAACATTATGGGAATCCAATAAATCTGATTTGTTTCATTACCTCACACGCAACGTATCGTTACCGAGGCGAAACGCGCGTAGCGAACGGCACCGCAGCGAGCCTTCGGCGCCGAGTATTTCAACATCCATTGCTGACTTTTTGATTTTAGCTGTTTTATTCACATAAATGGAGTGCTGCGTACAGAGAATATAATTTTACATTGAAATAAAGGAATAGTAACTGAAAATACGATATAAAAAATGAAAATTTTCCTGTGAATATTTCCGGTGGAATATGATTCAAAATAAGGAGCTGAATGCACCCTGTTAGTTTGCGGAGGGCTGTCCCTTACACCCTGTATATATCTGCCTACCTGTCCAATGTCCCAGGCAGGTCCGGGGGTTGTTTTGACGGCGACCGGTGGTGGCGCGTGTGGATTCTTGGTGGCCACCACAAGCGACCATGGCGCCCACTCCTCCACCGGATCCTCCAATGATGGTTTTGCTACCTTGTTACCATCTTCGTCCCTAGGGAAGGATAGCGAGGACTTTATTTAGAGAAGTTTTTGTTGAAGTTATACAGTTACATTTTAAAAGGGGGGCGCAGAGTACAAATTTTCCGCCCTTTATGCAAAATATTTCAACAAATAATATGACGTGTATTTTTTTGTTGAATGGCACTTACATTGGCAAAGGAAATGACGGATAGGTACAGTGTGAAATGCCGCGCCGGGCGGCATCTACGGATTTTGCATTTTGTCATTTTCTGAATTTATTTTAAGGACAAACTGGCTGCTGGCTGGCCGCCCCCCAGTCTTTTGCAGCCCCCTAGATCCGGGGCCGGATCCGGGCTAGGGCTCAGTGTAATCAGTGCCTCAGCAGTATTGTGCACCGTGGTAAACCGATTGGGGAACTGCGGGGTAATTGCGTAACACACCCACAGTAGGAATCGGCTTCATTTTGACAGTTCAACAACATTCATTGCGTTATTTACGTTGTTGAACAGACAAATATTTCGAACATATGAAGCAATGGATCAGCAATAAGCTTCAAATTCATTCAGATTCTAATTGATAGTGTGTTACGCAATTAGGGGCTGGTCGTGTCGACCTACCTACTCATCGTATTACATCAATCATACACTTACGGCTCAAGAGGACTCTGTTGCTCCTTTAAAATAGGCTCCATTTGTTGTATTGAGCCATTTTCTAAAAAAATATCACACGGCACAATTTTATCTGGTTTAATTAAATTACCCCCATCATTCCATTTGTCATTCCATAGGAAGTTCGTGTAAGTTTATTGGGTTTTTATACAGGTCTATTAAAATTAATTATAACTATTAATAAAATAATAACGCTAAATAATTTAAATATAATTCTTTGATTGCTTTTTTTGGGACGTGATCTGTTCAATCTGTTTTATTTGTTTGACTTAAGATGTCATCTAGTGCAACTGTTTTGACGGAATTCAGATTATTTTTTGTTGTATTTTATTAAAGGCCAGCAGTCAGCACGTTGTTTCAACACGCAGAGAAGGTCAAGATCAAGGGGGTCTATAGTGGTCTACTCCCAGAAGATAAGGGCCCGTCCGAAAGTAGTTAATCCGTCAAAACAAGTGTAAAATTAAAATTTTCGGACGGGCATAAACACATCGGGCGTAGGGACAACTGTAAAATCGTGTTGTAATTCATTCTTAGTTCGGAAACCGAATTAATCTTATGTCCTACTATGGACTATGGGGACTTCGCGCTTAGGGAGTAGAACCCCTGATCATTAATCGCAAGATGCACATAACCTTTTCTTCATATAATTTTGTATATCGATGTATGAGAGAACATGTTTTTCAACTACATTATTAATTTTGTTTTTGGAATAAATCCATAGACTTATGAAAAGTTTTTTATATTTGTATGGACAAATCCAACCCAACTGCGGAACCCTTCATTGTGCGTATTCCGACACGCATTTAGCCGGTATTTTTTTTAAATCTGTGTCAAAATTCTATAAAAAAAAATCGCATAATGGGAGTCAAATCATCTACTGCAGTGGGGTCGGTCATATTCCTCCCCGTACATGCCCCGACGTACCCCTTTTTTTTTTTGTGGATGGGAAATCATCAAATGACTTCTCCCGCTCTGGGCGGAGCGGGAGGGCGTGTCAGACTTTTACTGACTAAAACCCACCCGTGTTCCTTCTGTTGCCTGTGCCGGGGCCACGGTAACTCTTTCGAACATCCCGCAACCCTAGCTGGCATCGGCCCTAGCGGACCCCGTCAATAGTGCTGACATCTCTTTGAGGCGCGCGTGGAACACGACGCGCCGTCGACTCGGGCTTGGTCCTTACCGGACGGCGAGCTACCCATTGCTCGCCGTCCGCAAGCCCGCGCCTACGGTGGCCGGGAATCGGCTGCCAATTCCCGACGCCCAGGGCGTCTCCTGCGGCGACTAGGGGCGTGAGGGCGCAAAGCTTGCCTCTCCCTCACGCGTCCCGCCTCCTCCTTCACGAGCATTACTGCTTCGCAGAAGGAGGTAATGGCTTCCCATGTACTCTCGCCCCGTACCATGGCCTGGACCAGGGCCGGACGCGAGAGATCGCCGCCGCCGATCGCTTCCGCGAGGACCGACGTACCCCTATGACTTATTTACACATGTCAATCACGCAGTTTTTGTCTTTACAACACAATGCCCACAATGGCACTACCACACAAACAACATTGGCCACTATGGGGAGGACTTCTTCACTTCAACATAGACGCACTCCATATTTAACAATAGCTTTCATCAAACCACAGCGTATTGCTTCAACTAGGGTGGGTATAGTAACAGTCTCCCTTCTGTTGCCTGTGCCGGGGCCACGGTAACTCTTTCGAACATCCCGCAACCCTAGCTGACCCTAGCCGATGCCAGCTAGAAACGGGTTACCGGGGCCACGCACGGTAACCCGTGGCCCCGGCACAGGCAACAGAAGGAACACGGGTGCGTTTTAGTCAGTAAAAGTCTGACACGCCCACCCGCTCCGCCCAGAGCGGGAGAAGTCATTTCAAGATGTCCCATCCACAAAAAAAAAACCCTGACACTGTCTTACTGAGAAGACACGAACTCCCACACGCGTAGGGCGAAATATCAGACTGATGTTACATGACAAGAAAACTTTAATTGCGCGATTTAGGACGGCCGGCATTGATATAGGAAGTGAATAAGAAAGGACCGGTTTTTTTTGCAGATTATTGACCGATTGTTGCTTTTATGTGGGGTTGTAAGTTCCTTTATGACATGAAATTGTTCTCCTTTGTATTGTTTCTTAATCTTAATAAAAAATGTACTAGGTCAATGTGATTCACAAAATAATTATCACTTCAAATTATGTAAATAATTTCACTGTTCATCCAGTGATTTCGAGCTTTTTTTTTGTGGTACATACATAGACCAGGAGCTAGAGCAGTATTATTGTAATCTTACTTGAGTGTGGGAAAGAGATGGAGCTAGACGTCCTATAGTGCTTCATCTCTTTCTCACACTGAAGTAACATTAAAATAATACTGCTTTAAGAGGTGGTGGTTGGCCCCCAGGAAGTGCTTCCACGGTTATTTACTTCAGATTTTGCATCATCATCTTTATTGTCGTTGGAATAAGGTTGCTGTACATTATGTTGCTGCTGTCAGAGGCAAGATAACTGTGAAAGGACTGTACATAACCATGAACATAATAATACTAAAACAGCAGCCATGCTGAATATTGTATTAATGTTATTATACCGGTCACTGCGAGAATTCGTAGCGTGTAGCTCTGGAGCGCGGGTTCGCTTCCCACAATGGAAATATTTTTTTTTGTGATTTACGCATACGCTTTTTGGTTAAATTAATATAATACTTATATTCTTTTGAAAAGAATATATAAAACTTTTTTGCAAAAAAAAAAAACATCTGATTTCCAAAAAAAAAAAAACACTACAAAGTGAAAAATAACTTTAATTTCGGAAGTCGGTGACTTTGGATCTGTTTTTTAGTTTTTTGGTAAGAAAACATTTGAAATATGGCCCGCGCGGATTCCTTTTATCGCGGTGTCTTAGCTTTAATAACTTACTTTAGGCTAGGTTTGCATGACATAGGTACCTAATAAGTATAATTTGACATTGTCGAGCTGGTGGTGTGAAAAATATAGGTCTACGAATAATAATAGTACATTATGATACAAGTGTGCTATGTTGGTCGTTACACTCGAGGCGGGATTATTCGCGCAAGCCATAGGCGAGCACGATAAGATAGCCGAGTGTGTAATACTCAATGCTCTCGCTTTTCATACGACGTTTTACAACACACTTGCGAGACAAAAATAAATAAACTTTCATACACTAATTACTTATATAAGAAAACATATGAAATATAGCCGGCGGATTCCTTTTATCGCGGTGTCTTCACAGGTTGAAGGAGAGGAAAAGGCACGAAGGCGTCGGACAGTCTAATAGGTATAAAAAGCATTAAAACTTAATATTAATATTTACAATGAGAAATACTAACATACCGCTTACTAATCTAAACATTCGCGCACATAATTGTTGCATGTATGCTGACACCGCATGTTCTTGACCCACTTTAGCTATAGCTGACCATTTAAAATATCTAGGTGTTACCATTGACACAAATCTAAATTTCCGTAAACATATCGATTTACCGTGTACGAGAGTTCGCAAATTAATATATGTTTTTAAGAATTTACGGAACATAGCAGACCTTAAATTAATTAAACAGGTCTATTTAGCTTTGTGTCAATCCATTCTTACATGTTGCGTAACTTCTTGGGGCGGTGCGGCAAAAACAATTTTACTCCCATTAGAGCGTGCTTAAAGAGCAATTCTAAAGGTTTCCCTTTCGCCCTTTTAGATTTCCTACGCACCAGCTCTACACAGGATGTAAGGTGCTTACAGTACGGAAATTGTTTATTTTAAACATAGTACTACTGCAGCACACTGCACTTCCTTTTGACCCTGTACCTTCTGACAAGAGAAGGAAGGACTTGGTTTGCATAAAGCCTCAAACTAGACATGCGTTTGCTAATCGTTTATATCTGTTCTTGGGTCCTTTTCTATATAATAGGCTCAACAAGGTACTAAGTTTCTTTAATGTACGGTATAAAAAATGTAGTAAAATGTTATCTGAATATTTAGAGACATTACACAGACAGAACAACTTCTAGAAATTTTGGCATGATGATATTTGATCCCCGCGTACCTAATTGTTTACTTTTGTATAATTAAATAGGCTTAGGTTTAGATATTAAGGCACCAAACTAGTTGGATTGTAAAGTGATGGCCTGAAACACAGGTTTAAATGAACCTAGATCGGGCTGGTCGCTAACTAACATTGCAATTCCGAACAACCATTACTTGCACCTATAATAATTTAATATCTTAGTTTTTAGTTTATTTTAGGTTCATAATGTACTGTATTAAACACGCGTGTGTAATACACTGCATTATGAACCTAAACGCGGTTCAATAAGAGCCACTTTACGAGCAAGTGTGTTGAAAGTCTTTTGATATTTTTCTAAAACCGGTGTCCAAAGTTTCTTTCTAACGTGAGCGATGCACTTCGATTTCGCTTCTCCGGCACATCAAAATAATGCTGTCGGTACGGTAGTAGTTCGATGCATTCGCTGAAATAATGGTATTGATTGAGTCTGTACATGCAACTTATGTGACTCGCATCGAACCGTATGTGGTTACGTAACATAGGTAAATCCAGGCACCATAAAATATTTATTCAAGAAAGACGGGGTAGTGCTAATAAGTAAGTATGATTAACATTCTAGTACTTATTTTCATATACGTAGAAGTCGGTTTCGGCTCGATTCGAAGAGTTTCCATAGGACAGTTTATAGGTCAGACGTTTTTAAGATTTCTTACAGAGTTCCTTGAAAGCCGAATTGATCTCGTCATCCTAGCATAGTTTGAATGCAAGTTCTTTTGGCGCGCGGATTCGGAATTTCGGGTTCTAATTATTATATATTATGAAAAGCATAGGTAGGTACATATTTTTTCGATGATTTGGTTCCCAATTTACCTGCAAATTTTTTTTTTGTCGCTGAAAACCAGGGTTTTTTACAGCCGCAAAAAACAGTAGGGATCGTCTAATTTAAAACTGCACGCCCCTCCACTGCTTTGTGCATACACATTTCAAATGTTTGTACTAAAATTTCAGTGGAGGGGCGTGCAGTTTTAAAATAGTTGATCTCTACCACCGACCAAATCAGTTGACACCATACAGCAAATTTTGGTATTTAGGTATCTGTATTTAGAACTGAATAGTGTTCTATCCAATTAATGGTATGTCATTCACGAGGTGTCTGGTATATTCAAGCGGCTTACGATGTTATTATGTGTGTAGGTCATGGCCGTATGGGGCTACGGGGACCACGCAATCAGGGTTAGACATACATAGCAGTTTGTTTTACGTGAAGCTAATCTAATGGTTAATGAGTTTTGTCTCGGAACAGTCGGAACGGAACTTCCTCGTTCTGCGTTAAGTGAATAACTGCTTCCGACTGCATGGCTGGTTTCTAAAATTGGTTTGTTAACATTGGATTGAGAGAAGCAATTTTATGTAGGCACGCAGATACCTATAGTATTATTTGCGTGCCCTTTTCAACCTCAAGCACAATGTATACCTGGAGCTAGACCACCACCTCTTAAAGCAGTATTATTTTAATGTTATTTCAGTGTGGGAAAGAGATGGAGCTAGACGCCCTGTATAGCTCCATCTCTTTCTCACACTGAAGTAACATTAAAATAATACTGCTTTAAGAGGTGGTGGTCTACCTACACCTACACTCATTCGCAAATCGAATTTCCTGAAGGGGCTGTCGTGTTTTTCACAAATGATCAAAACTAGAATAAATGCTGTCGAAATGCGTTCCTTGCGAATCATGTGTGGTGAATGATAGGCTGAGGAATGATGTGATAAGGCAACGGTGCGGTCTAAAAGAAGATGTAGTGACAAAAATTGAAAAGAGTATGCTTAGATGGTTTGGTCATGTTGACAGGATGAACGAAAGTCGATTAACAAAAGGTATTTACATGGCAGATGTGATATATATATATAGTGACCTTATTGGTGATGTTCTTCAGGAAAGGTCAGGTGCGTAGTACTCGCAACCAGCGTGCGTGTATGAACGTAAACGAGGCAAGAGGAGTATGTAGGAATCGTAGCAGGTGGCGTTCTGTAGTTTCTGCCTACCCCCATGGGAAGAAGGCGTGAGTTTATGCATGTATATGATCAAAACTCATAGGTACTTACTCTTCCAATTCCTTCTGTAATTCGACAAGAATAAAGTATTTCTGCAGCCTATAGTCCTTGTCGCTGGGAAGGACCAGTTTCTCCACTTCGCTGGTATCTCCATCTTGTCTCGCAGCCTCCTCTTGCAGGAACAGCTGGGCCAGAAGTTTGGGATACACCTCAAAGATGTTTCCATCACTGTACTGCTGAAGAGCCACCCACAAAGTGTTCGGGTCATATTTGGCCGGCATGATTTCGACATTTCAGCGTTACAAAATTAAGTAGTAAAAAAAGTTATATTATATTTTAGTCCAGCTTTTTGTCTAGCTTTCGACATCGCGACGAGTTCTTATTAAAAAAATATTTTATTGAAATCCGGATCGAAGGACCGCTATATAGACCAAATTTTCGAAAAGAAAACTCAAACAGATTATTTTGTGAGCGCGTGTGTATTTTTATGGGAGAAATGCTTTCGCCAAGAGCTTCCTGTCTACTGAACGACAGTCAAGGCGATCGACAACTTCGTAAGTTCGTACCAACTTGTTGCGGTGCCTGGTTTATTTATACCGATCACAATATGTTGGAGCCATCGTTTGATGTACCACCCAAAATAGACTTGGGGATACTTACTGTTTCATAATTTTATTTATCATTATGATGTTAATTTTAATTCTGATTTTAAATTGTATTTTCTTTTTTTTCTTTTTAATTGTTTGTTTTCATTTTAATATTGATGTTAGTTTTTGAGTTTTATGAATACAGTTTAAAAAAAAAATATGATGTAATGTACCCTATGGGCCATGATGCCTGACAATAAAGATATTTATTTATTATTTATTTATAAATAAAAAGAAAAGTCCTGACTGATTGACTGACTCATCAACGCCCAGCCCAAACCCTTAGACCTAGAAAACTGAATTTTTGCACAGAGGTTCCGTTTATAATGTAAACAAGGAATAAGGAAAGATGTTTTAAATTCAACCCATAAGGGAGTTTCCATGCAAACTTCATCCCCTATTTAATAGGGGATGAAAGTTTGCATGGAAAATCGTCTATTTTGTAGTTTAAAGCATGAAAATTGGTATTTAGCATTCTGGTTAAAAATTAAAAACCACGTGTTTCAGCGTTTTTGAAAAATCATCCCCTAAGGGGGGAAATAGGGGATGAAAGTTTGTAAGAAATTGGTATTAAGCTTTTTGTTTAGAAATTACGAATGACGTGTTCTGGCATTTTTGGAAAATCATCCCCTAGGGGGTTACAAATCCTTACTAACTCATCATCGATCAGCCCGACTTTCGCTATCGCCAAAGACACTTTAGTAAAAAGTAGTAGTAGTTTAGGTAATTCAGAGAACAATAACTTTACTAAGTTCCGTAGGTACCTGTAATTATTTAGGTAACTATTATTTTCGAAATTCCAACGAGATACGGGTTAAAGAGGATTTATATTTTCGGTTTAAAGTTGCCGTCGGCATGCCAGTAGGTAATTTTCCGTTCCGTTATATATTGCGTTACTATTGTTAGGTTTAAGGATTTTTGGGCCAAGTTCTTTTACGTGACTTGCGGTAGGAGTAAACTGACAGAAATCGTCACAACCGAAAAAGCGTTCATACTTGTATGAAGATGATGGCGGCTTCACACTTTCTCTCTCCCTCTATCGAGAGAGAGAGAAAGAGTGAATTTAGTCAATATGAAAATCCAAGTTAGCGGCTGCGAATATTTTCAAATTTTTCGTCATGGGTTTCGTTTTCATAGTTTTCGAGGGTGCTAAAGCCGATAGTGACGTCAAAATGAAAATCCAAGATGGCGGCTGCGAATATTTTCAAATTTTTGTTCATAGGTGTCGTTTTTATGGTTTTCGAGGGTGCTAAAGCCGATAGTGAAGTCAAAATGAAAATCCAAGATGGCGGCAGCGAACATTTTGTTTTTGTTTTAAATCATATGTGAGAAGAAACTTCGTTTCTGACGTAACCCGAGCGCACACGTTTTTATTGTCCAGCAATCATATATCAATCCGCGCGCCGCTCCTCGGATACTATAGAAGCAGTGCGAGAAGACATTGTTTACCTGGATGTGTTAACATAGGCTACTTTTAATCCCGGTAATACGTTCCCGTGGGATATTTTCCGACATCCACGTGGGCGAAGCCGCGGGCAAAAGCTAGTACCCAGATAATTCTCCGTCACTAATTAAGTACAAGAAATAATAATATCGCTGTGCAGAACCAGTCTTAAGTCTTAAATCTATCATTCATAAAAAAAAATTGCAAAAAGAAAGCAACAGACTTCCAAATAAAACACACTACAAAGTGAAAAATAACTTTAATTTTGGAAGTCGGTGCAAAAACCTAAATTACAGCACCATAATTGCGTAACACACTATCAATCGGAATCTGAATCATTTTGAAGCAAATTGCTAATCCATTGCTTCATATGTTCGAAAAATTTGTCTGCTCAACACGTAAATAACGCAATGAATGCTGTTGAACTGTCAAAATGAAACCGATTCCAATTGCCCCGCGGATTCAAAGACACCGATCGACTTCCTAAATTAAAGTTATTTTTCACTTTGTAGTGTTTTTTTTGAGTCTGTTGTTTTTTTTTGCAAACAAGTTTTTTATTTTTCACTTTTTAGTGGGTCGGTTTGTAATTTATCAAGTTCCAATAGCCTAACGACAACTGCTCATCACCTTTTACAAAATATTTCTTTTCCCGATGCAGGGACGTTAATTGTTGAGAAGTTCTCCTGGTACTTCACCATCAGCTCCACTTCAGCATATGCAGTGTGACGAGCGATTGCTTAGTAATAATTTTAAAGTAATCAAATCGCAACCCATAAAATACTTATTATTGAGTTGTTCCAGTGGCCATCTGTGTTCTTCATCATCAGTTCCACTTCTCCAAATGGTGCTTTCCGAGAGCAAATGCACAAGTTACTATAAAAATACCCAAATCGCTATATGTGTGCCTATAATATTTGAAGAGTTCCCTCGATTCCTCCAGGATCCCATCACCAGATCCTGACCTGATGGCAATGGGACCACCTGTGAAGTTTACCCTTTTAAACAAACAAGAATTTTCCAAATCGGTCCAGCCGTCTTCGAGTAATCGGGGAACAAAGATTCCGCCAAACTGAGAACCTTTTCCTTTTTTTTGAAGTCGGTTAAAAAGAAAAAGGTTGAATACTATTAACCACTATTTGAGTATAGTCTGACCAACGAAAGCTGTCCAAGAAAAAAGGCGGGAATTTTAAAAAATCAAGAGCTGTCAACTCTGGCTATACACTACTTAAACGGAGTTGATACTATTTATTATTCAAGACATATTATGCGATATTTAGATCAGTATTTCATATTTATATACTTAGACCATAATAACCTTATTACCCTCGACATTTACTTGGAACTGTTAAACCACCATTATGTATTCGCGCAATGGTGGATACGTATGTTAGCGTTACAATATTTCGCCGTGAGGATGATCATTATCAGTACCAAAGTTAAGTTAGTTAAATTTTGCATTTTAGACCCTGGTATTCCTATATTTTTGCTTGTTACTTTTCTCTTCGCCTGACTCCATACAAGCTCAATTGCATTGAGGTCGCAATGATACGGTGGCAGCAACAAAATTTCGTGATTGTGGGTATGACTGTGTTTTTTTAGAAGTACTTCTGCTTTGTAAACAACTGCAGGTTTATTATCTGGCTAAGTTTTACTTTACCAGCCATCGAGTTGGGAGTCCATATTTTTTTTTACAAAAAGATCATGTTAATAGAAGCCCCCTCGTAAAGTTTTAAGTTGCGCAGATAAATGGTTTACGAGAAAAAAATAATCAAAATCGTAAAAATTTAGCAATATCTTGTCACTTTTGACATTTTGTCTCGCCATTAAACGTTTCGTTTTACATAAGGTCAACGTACTAAAATGTTTTACTTCTTATTAATGATGAAATAAACACGCATTGTAGTGATTTAGATACATTTTACGCATATTTCATTATAAAACATATATTTCGCTGATTTAAGTTAGTGCTATTAAATTAACACTTATAAATAATTTATCGATTATTGCCGGTATGTGAAACCAAACGTAAAACAACGCCATTTTGTATTGTCACTGTCAAGTGTCACTTCACATGGTCACAGAACACTAATACTCCTGCACATGGTCGTCGTCCTGATAGTCAACGTATAATCGTCCTGATAGTCAACGTATGTCCCTAGCAGTTGAGAGCGTTTCGTATAAAATGAGAACTTAGGATGCAAGAGCGAGTGAAGCGAGTTTGGGACTTGGGGCACCCCGACTCTGACAGGTTAGGTTAGAAGGGGATGGCGGGGTCTGAAAGACCCCGCTATTTCCTTCGTGGTTATTTTTTTTTAAACCACTCAGAAGTAGGAGCCCCGCGAAGCGGGGCTCCGTCGACCACGCCTTACTTCGAGACATATGTTATTGACCTTGATGCCCTTGACCTCAGAGCTTGTCAAAAGGTAATATTCCAAGATTGGACTACATTTTGGTTTAACTTTGACTTTTGGGGTGTTGACCTTGACCTTGAAAGGGTCATTGATCTTATTATTGTTTGGAAACGAATTTAGACCCGTTACGTGGTTTTTTTTTAGTTATAGTGCAGAAAATTTGAAAGTAGGTTAGAATATAAAAAAAATCATTTCCTTCATAGGGGGGTTCTACATCCCCCCTCCCCCTCCTCCACCCCTTCCCACCCCTTAAATCGATGGCTGGTAAAGTAAAGTCCTACCTATTATCTTTCACCAATCACATTAATTCAGCTTTGGTATGATATTCTTCAAAATGAATATTATTCTCTTGAAGCCATATTCGGAGATTAGCTTTAGAATCAGACATAGTAGGGGGTTTGTTTACTTACTGTTGCTGTTTGCTGTGTTTGCTGTTTACAACTTGCATTGTCCATCACAAGTACACTAGGTTTAGTTAGATTTGGTATCAACATTTCCTCAAACCACTTCATAAAATTTCGTAATCAGGTGATTTGGATTTTGTGCTGAATACCGGTAATGCACCTGGCACAAACCCTTCCTCCGATCTTGCATGAACAATAAGATGTCTTTTTCCTGACGATATATTAGTAGTGATACCTTGTGGAAGGTCCTTGCCGCGATTTTTTAACTTTATAGTTCTGATGTATGGACGGCAGCACATCAAGCTACTACAACCTGTCAAATTTCTTTAATAGATTTTCAACTTTATTGTTAAAGCATTAGGTTCAAGGTTGATTGGGAAAATTTGACAGTATCGGATAGCTTGACCTGCTGGCGTCTATTATACATATGTCGTCTCATTGAGGTAAACAATATGTTTACCTTCTAGCCTCTTCTGATTTATTGTCCTCAAGAATCTGTGTCTCCATGCCGCAAAATCATATTTTTCTGTACCTAAGTAAAGCCCGTTCATTTTTATTGTTTTGAAACTCAAACCCGTTCTTGTGTAAATTTTTTCTAAAGAATTCACGGCATCCCGTAAAGTCCCTTGTTTCCTTCAGCTCATTGTGCAGGCTTCTCAGTGTTGGGACTTGTTTTTTCACTCCATAAAATTCGTTTATTAGCCGAAATATCAAAATTATTCGAATCGGAAACTGACAATTTTGACAGTCCTAAAATATTGCCATACTAAAACTTTTGAAAATAATTCATGGTCAGCATTCGTTTGCCAAACTCTAGTGGTCTGGTAGTACTCGTTTATGTGTTCTGTGGGTTTGTAACTATTAATGTCAACGTGACAATGACAATGGTTATATCATCAAACCTCATCAAACCAATAATTTCCAACCAATTTCAAATAAAAAAATCAATAAATAAAACTAAAAAACATACATACTTTAATAATGCATTCAAAATAATTCAAAAACTAGTGTTTAAAACATACAAAACAATCCGTAAACATTAATTAGTATTCTCATAATCATAACACGGGCAAGTAGCACTAACCGCACTGACAATGGATATTATTACAAAGGAAGAAAGTTATGCGGATAGAAGACAACTCTTCAAGAATATTTGGGAGACGGCCATGCAGATTGACGAGAAGGACGTTGACATTATCATGGCCAAACCGAAAGTCATCAAGTATGATTAAACTGAACAACTTTTTCCATGGGGCCAACATCGTAATCGCAAATAAATTATCAACTGTCCCATACAAAACGGGACGGCTGATTGTTTTTTATCGATAACGATGTTGGTCCCATGGAGAAAGTTGTCAGTTTGATGGTCTGTACCACACCTAGACCACATCGTTCTGATACACGCTGTAGATCGTCCAGTTTAAAATTGCTCGCGCCATTGATAGTTCCACATTTCAAATTGTAAATAGAGAAATAAGAAGGGCGCGCTATTTTAAATTAGATGATCTATACCTACATAGATATCTATAACAAGCTAGACCCAAGCAAGGTAAGGTCTACAGCTCAGTAGCAATACTTTAACTACGAAAACCTAATGCTATAAATAAAAAAGTAGATAAAACTGCAATCATGGACGTGCGGCCGACCAGCCGACTGTAAACCGACGTTCGCACGGACGTAAAAATATCGCGGCGGTTTTTTTTTGCGCACTGGATTGTCAACGCTCTGTTTAGCGCCGAGAGTTAAAATCCAATGCGCAATGAAATCCCGTCGCGACATTTTTACGTCAGTGAGGATCGGCTATAAGTTGGGTTGGTAATATCAGTTACCCATCCCATCGTTCTATCCTGCCCTCTGTGCTTCAAAACATGCAGTCAAGGTGACCTCTGCGTTGCCACCGACGACGCCATGGAGAATTGGCGAAGTTTTGGCCCAACAAAATTTAAATTTCTATCGTGCCAGCGACACTTTGATGAAGAGGAAGATCAGTTGCCCAAGCCAGTGTTCATCAGCTGAACGGATTATGGAGCATACAAACATATTATAGTGCTACAAGGATCTTTTGGCCCGTAAATGACATTGACAGGGGGTCGTTATTGGTAAACAGTTTTGAAATGGGGAAGGCAACTGTCAAAATGGCGCTGTCGCAGCTAGTTCCCAACACAAGCCAATAGTACAAGGCGTGACGTGGTTTTATTTTATTTTTGCGAAAATGATGCGTTGTTGTGTTACTAAATACTTCGAAATTGGAGTCCACCATTTCCCGAGACACACTAAAATTAAAAGGTGGCATAAAGCTATTCGTAGAGATGTTTTATAAATTAAACAGAGTAGAAACCTTTTGAAGAAAGTGACTTTGAGGATATATTTATGGTTTTAAATTCTGACACTTTCCATATTTACTTGATTTAAAATATTGAAATCACCGAAAATAACGAAATAGCGAAATAAAAGTAAACTCATAATGACGGAACGAAATGTCAAACTTATTGTAGGCCGCGGGGACCTAGCTATGATCACGCCATCTACAATTAGCTTTGCCCGACCTTCCCCATTGTCACAGAAATTGAATTTATTGATAAAACAAAATAGCGACGTTAGTACCGATTTTGGCCACATGCAAAAAAACCTTGAATAAAGAACAATGGCAGCTGTCCATACATCATTTTATTTGAAGTAAAAAGCTTGATACATTAATGAAAACTACCGTAAAATGTTTGTAATATGTTCCTAGACTTACAATAGAAAATATTTTCAACAAAAACTCCGTTGTTAATAAATATTGAGACTTGTCTTTTTGGCGGGAATTTTGAATTTGAAATGTTAATTAACGCAGATGTTGCAGTTAATGCATAGAATCCGCGGACGATGAGGTCTTTCGCTGTCTCCCATTGTGATGATGAAGTAAAGATCCAACACCAGTCAAACAGAACCAAGTTGTGAAGCAAAATCAGAGTCCAGTTAAGAAGAGTACTTTGTCGCCACGCAAGGAAGATGATCACAGTCTAAAAGCACGCACGGGTCACACAGAGGAAGAATCGATCGAGAGTCCATAAAACAGTCCGGTTCAAATAAAATTCGTAAAATGTAAACCAATCTAAACGTAACACACGACACTCACAACGACAACAACAACAGCGGCTCGTTAGCATCTGTCACTGTCACTAACACCACAAAGTCTGAGTCGCCAGAAAGCATCTTTCATTGTCAGTGTTGCTAACAACGCAAAGTCTGAGTCGCCATTTTTATTATTCTTTCGGACAAATAAAACAATTAAAAAGACACAATCTTTCAAACTACAAAGTATTAAAAATAAATAGGTATGTTGTTTATGTCAATTTATTTATTTAACACACCACCACCACTGCCTAGTAGGTATTTCTCAGACATATAACTGCGCTGTACAGCAAAAAAAGTGCTAGATCTGGCGCGAAAAGCATTCATTTGGCAACATTGTTGTGGTTACCCATAATAGTTGTTCTAAAATTCATATTTACCGCTAAAAAACCAAAGAATGAAACTCAATATTTATTAACCACGGAGTTTTTTTTTAAAATATCTTTTCTACACTATGTTTAGGAATAAGTAACGAGTACTTTACAATTTTTTTTACTTTTGTAACAAGCTTTTTTTGTTCAAATAATTAGCTGCCATTGTTCTTTGCTTTTCAGAACACTAAGACTAGACGAAATGGACAGATACGTAATAGGTAAGAAGAAGAAGGAAAGAATAAAGAACTTGCGGACAGTCTGCAAGAAAATATTGGACTTCTGCGATCGGCAAGATGCGGATGATATGTTTTTAGAACAGGTTACCTACTTCCTGTAGCTATCTATCGCGTAGCGTAGCATGCCCGGGCCCAAGCCAGATGGACCGACGATCTCAAAAAGGTAGCCAACTGGGTGCAAAATGCAGAGAACCGAGAAGCGGGTGTTGTGGTGCAACTTGGAAGAGGTCTATGTTATGCCTAGCAGTAAACTGATGTAGCCTAAGGGGACCGATTGATTGATAAACTTTGTTTTGTGTTGCAAGGTCAGGATGTACCTGCGCAACACTATCACTATGCACTACATAAATCGCGTAGGTATACGTAGGTTTCTGGATTTAGTGACTCGGGTTTCCCCACACTCAGGGCCGGATTTAAGGGAGGGCAACTGGGGCATCAACCCGGGGCCTTCACAAGAGAGGGAATAAATTGTAGTTATAAAAAAAGTTTGGTAAATCCAAATATGCATGCCTTGAGTCCTCATTTATATAAATAAAAAAGAATGTTTGTATGTTTGTCCTCTATACGCTGCCATACCGTTACTCCGATTGCGATAAAACTTTGTCAACTTATTACTAGAACTTGCGCGAAGGTTTATAGGCATAAAAAAACACGCGGACGAAGTCACGGGCAGAAGCTAGTTTTATAATAAACATAATACGTATATTCAGTTGAATGAATAGTTATTTTATACAACATGTCCCTGAATTAAATGCACAACCGTATAAACACATGTATATTGTAAATGATTAAAACACTTGGAAGAAAAATATTATTTAACCTATTTGAAAAATAATTAAGGGCCTCCACTCCTTTGTTGCCCCAGGGCCACCACACCTCTAAATTTGGCCCTGCCCACACTGTTTATTTTTAAATTATCAGACCAAAATAATAGTGCCTATGCAGTTAGATGTATAAGATGGACATTGCTGATTGAACTTACCTTGGAAACTAACTTACCTACGTTACGTCTCTTTTTAAAATCATGTTTAGGTTACCAAGATTTTGATAAAATGTTTACAGAAACCCGAAGATAAGAAAACAGACGACGGTGATGAACCACCCCAACATAAATTGGATTTTAAACCTAAGAAAATAAAAACACACCATAGGAGGAAGAAAGTTAAGAGGGTTAAAAGTTTTGTGCCTAAAAAATCCTCAGAACATCAAGCTACGTCTGAAAGCAAGGATGACTATCCCAGAATTTTCTCAAATCCACCCAGAAATAATTCGCCTGTTACGAGGACTGCATTTAATTTTGTCCAAAGGGCTTCAGTTATACAAGGGAAAGCATTAAAGGTTAAGTCATATACAGACGCGGAAGGAAGCAATGTACCGACTAAAGGAAGTGCTACTCGCCGTAAAGTCCTGAGAAAAAGATGTACGAAACGAAAAAAGTCATCCGGGCCGAACCAGACTCCACCAGGGCCTTCAGGTATTGACTGGTACAACCTGTGAAATTTATGTAAATGTACCAAATGGAAGTGGTGTGTTGAAGATTGCGTTGTGCTTTTTCAGGTGCTTCGAATAATTTACGTAATTTTTCTCCGCCAATAACAGGAGGTGTGATATTAAAGCGCATTAGACGATTTCTCACAGACAATAAAATAGCAGTTACGTCACTAGTCCACAAATCAGGTGGTTCTAAGTAGTCTTCTCTATATCCTCCAATTATAATTTTTGTTCTTCAAGGAATTAAAAATAATTATCAGAAGCATTGAATTTTTATGGTTCCGTAGTCAACAAGGAACCCTTATAGTATCGCCATATCCGTCGGTCTGTCCGCAGCTTAGCTCAGAGCCTCTTAGTCCCGTAATACAGAACGTCACTCAAGCATTACTTAAAATTAGTTTCAACCAATCAAATGGCTTGAATCTTAGTTTTAAGGCGACCTATACCAAATATTGCATCACTTTGATTCAAAAATAAACAAAGAAATCGTGATTGTTTAAAGCCAAAAAAATATATATTGTACTTTACTATATGTACTTTGACTTTTTGTGGTTCAAAACATGATATCGAAAACTTCGCTCGATCAAAAAAAAATCGGAAGAGGAGTCTAATCGGTGATATTTTTGATGTTTTTCTAATTTTGCTTGAAACCTATGAAAGCAATACTTCCAAAAAATATATCTGTAAAAAGTTCATAACAAATAGAAGAACAATTTGTAGTTACATTTTGCAAAATAATTAAATTCATTTAATAATAAAATATTATATAATACAGCGGCTTGCGCACGGCGATTCAGTCGCCCGCCGGGCCTTGACGAGGTCGGACCTATGTCCGTTTTGCTAGCGCACGGCTGTTCCGCTAATTTATCGAACGATTCATTCGTGGGACATAGTGTAAATAAGTCAGTATGTTTTTTTGGGTTTCGTATGTTCGAATGAATAACGGAACCCTTATTTAGGAACGAAGTTCTGTAACGCGGCTTGCGGTAGGAGTTAACTGGTAGAAATCGTCACGACTCGACTTTCAAAGTGTAAATTTGGTCAAAAAGAAAATCCAAGATGACGGCCGTGAAAATTTTCAAATTTTCCTTAATGGGTGTCGTTTTCAAGGTTTTCGAGGGTGCTAAAGCCGATAGTAGTCAAAATGAAAATCCAAGATGGCGGCCGTGAAAATTTTCAAATTTTCCTTCATGGGTATCGTTTTCAAGGTTTTCGAGGGTGCTAAAGCCGAAAGTAGTCAAAATGAAAATCCAAGATGGCGGCCGTGAAAATTTTCAAATTTTCCTTCATGGGTATCGTTTTCAAGGTTTTCGAGGGTGCTAAAGCCGATAGTAAAGTCAAATGAAAATCCAAGATGGCGGCCGTGAAAATTTTCAAATTTTCCTTCATGGGTATCGTTTTCATGGTTTTCGAGGGTGCTAAACCCGATAGTAAAGTCAAAATGAAAATCCAAGATGGCGGCCGTGAAAATTTTCAAGTTTTTCATCATTGGTGTCGTTTTCATGGTTTTCGCGGGTGCTAAAGCCGATAGTAAAGTCAAAATGAAAATCCAAGATGGCGGCCGTGAACATTTTCAAGTTTTTCATCATTGGTGTCGTTTTCATGGTTTTCGCGGGTGCTAAAGCCGATAGTAAAGTCAAAATGAAAATCCAAGATGGCGGCCGTGAAAATTTTCAATTTTTTCTTCATGGGTGACGTTTTCATGGTTTTCGCGGGTGCTGAAACTGATAATAAAGTCAAAATGAAAATCCAAGATGGTGGCTGTAAAAGTTTTGTTTTTATTTATAATCATGTAAAAGTCGTCACGTAACAAGGATCCCGGGAGGATTCCGGGATCTCACATATGATTTAATACAAAAACAAAATTTTTATTTTACATTTTGACCTCACTGTCGACTTTAGTATCCTCGAAAACTAGAAAAACTACACCCATGACGAAAAATTTGAAAATTTCCTCAGTCGCCATCTGGATTTTCATTTTGACTTTACTATCGTCTTTAGCACCCGCGAAAACCATGAAAACGACACCAATGATGCAAAACTTGAAAATTTTCATAGCCGCCATCTTGAATTTTCATTTTGACTTTACTATCGGCTTTAGCACCCTCGAAAACCTTGAAAACGATACCCATGACGGAAAATTTGAAAATTTTCACGACCGCCATCTTGGATTTTCATTTTGACTTTACTATCGGCTTTAGCACCCTCGAAAACCTTGAAAACGACACCAATGATGCAAAACTTGAAAATTTTCATAGCCGCCATCTTGAATTTTCATTTTGACTTTACTAACGGCTTTAGCACCCTCGAAAACCTTGAAAACGATACCCATGACGGAAAATTTGAAAATTTTCACGGCCGCCATCTTGGATTTTCATTTTGACTTAACTATCGGTTTCAGCACCCTCGAAAACCTTGAAAACGACAACCATGAAGGAAAATTTGAAAATTTTCACGGCCGCCATCTTGGATTTTCATTTTGACTTAACTATCGGTTTCAGCACCCTCGAAAACCTTGAAAACGACACACATGAAGGAAAATTTGAAATTTGCTCTCTTGATAGAGAGAGAGAGAGAGAGAGAGTGAAAGTGTGAATTTCAAAGAAGAAAGTATGAACGCGCATTTTCGTTAGTGACGATTTTTGCCAAGCCGCGTCAAGGAACTTCGTTCCAATGAGTTGACCTACTGCCTACACGACACGCTTACCTATACTGTGACACATTTTGGGTTCATGCAAGTTCACGCTGGCGAGGTAAGCGCACGGCTCGCTCCGTGGGTAGGTTGGTAGCGTTAAATACCTACTTCGCAGGGTCTACCTCGCCTTAAGTAATGCTTGAGTATTGAGTAACGTCCGGTAATACGGGCCTAAGTCTGCGGACACGAAACCAGCGGCGGCGGGCGGCGGCAGATCGATGGCGACTGCGGAGCGGCGCGGGGCGGGGCGATCAAACAAGTTTGTTCCCGTCCGTCGCTTGCGCGTCACCACCGCGCCACCCCTGCCCGTGCATCGCTCGAGCGCCCCGCGCCGCTCTCGCCCGTTTCGTGCGCGTCTCTTCAGAATGCTATACTTTTGATTACGCCGCCGCCGCGCCGCTGCGCCGCCGCGCCGCCCCGCAATTGCCATCGCTCAGTCGCTGCTAATTTCGTGCCCGCAGACCAAAGAGTAAAGTAACTATTGCCGCAGACTTAGCACGTGCGAACGTTCGCACGGACGTAAAAATCTTGCGGCGGGATTTTATCGCGCACTGGATTTTCAACTTTCAGTGTTGAGCTGAGCATTGAGAATCCAACAGAGCGAATCCCAGCGCGTCACAAAAACACCCTGTTTGATTTTCAACTCTCGGCGCAAACCAGAGCATTGAAAATCGAGTGCACAAAAAATATCGCCCGTGCTGACCTGGACTTATGTAAATTAGTAGTAGAACGCTTTAATTTAGCACGGGTATACTTATTAATCCTGCCGACAAAGTGGCAAAATAAAATCTTGAAAAGTGGGGATGACTTTTTTTTTTCTCGTCTAATGAATGGAATATCCAACGACACCCCACACCCCTATGGTGTAGGGTGTCAGATAGGCCGTTCAAAAATATTGCGGGAGCGTGAAAACCATTTTTCGATTTTGGGATCCGTTTGCGAAATAGCTAATTTTTGTTAGTCAAGTGTCCTCCTGCCAGCTAAGTGGTTGTTTTTGGATATGTAAAAAAATTCACGGCAGAGTATTATAACGAAGTTAAAAGGAAAACGATTACAGCTAAGTAGGCTACAAGATAATGAGTAATAGTCGGCCAACTTACATTTGCAGCTGGAGGAATATGAGAACATGTTTTTCAATTACAATGTTAGGTTTATTCTTGTTCTTGACATATACATTCATCTCAACTACTAAAGCCTTCATTGTGCGTGGTCCGACACGCACTTCGCCGGCTTTTTAGACTAGGTGCATATTATATACTAGCTGTGTCCAGCGACTTCGTTCGCGTGGATGTTGTAAGATACACAATATACTAAAATAACTGCCACATTTTAATAAAACGCCCTCGTCCCCCGACCCTTCGCCAACTGTCGCGTTGAATCACCCGCCCGCGCTATTACTTCGTTTTAGCTTAGTGTTCTTTCTGACTTTTTTCTTTTTGCTTGGCTTCTAAGGGTCGTAGCGTGATGTTAAATAGCCTATAACTATCCTCGAGAATTGAGCTACCAAATGCAAAAATAATTTTTCTAATCCGACTTTTTGTTCATAATTTCATGGGTTTTAATATTTTTGCGTGGAACCCTAATTATTTTTCTAAAATAAAAGTAACCTTAGTTACCCGCCGTAACATCAGCCATCTGCCAGTAAGATCGGTCCAGCTGATTCGGAGATTAGCCGGAACAAACAGACAGAGAGACAAAAATGTTAAAAATTGTTTTTTGTTTTAAGTACCGTTTATACTTTCTTATGCATTTAGTAAAAAGTTGTTATTTTTACATTACAAACAAACACTTAAATTTTATTTATTCGTATAGATAGCTGTGCCCCGCGACTTCATTCGCGTGGATGTCGTATGATACACAATGTACTAAACAGCCACATTTTAATAAAACTCGCTCGTCCCCCGACCCGTCGCCACAGATTACCAGATAAATCACTCCATGTACTTACGCGCGCTAACTACCCACCGGCCGCCGCGCCGCGCCGGTTCACCCGCGACCCATTTCTCACTAGGTTGCCGAAAGCCGCGAGGCGCATACGTACGCATATTTTCGGTCGTCCTGACGTACTTAGTTTCAAATTCTTAAGATATATGTGGCTGGTTCAGCAGGGCAATTACGTAACATACATAAAGTAGGAATCGGTTTCATTTTGACAGTTCAACAACATTCATTGTGCTATTTACCTTGCTGAGTAGACAAATTTTCTAACTTAAGAAGCAATGGATTAGTAATTTGCTTCAAAATGATTCTGATTCTGATTTATAATGTGTTTCGCAATTAGAGTGAGAAGAAGAAGAGAAGAGATAAAAACTTATCTTTTTTCAGTTTACCTGCTGATACAATTTTACTATCGTTTATTAAATAGGTAAATTGTTTAAACTTGCATGTTTCGTGTTTTTTATTTTACTTGTATGTACGTAATTACTTCTACTATGTATCTGAGATAAGAATAGAAAGGTCAATGACGTCCATTTGTCAAATATAGCAAAAATCTACTTTGTGCAAATTAATTTTCAATAATATATTATCGTTATTATCTTGTTAATGTTATTTTCTTATGATTATTGTCATTAAAAGCGTGTAAGTGTTAGAAAAGCGTGCATGATGTCACAATATGGCGCCAGCACATGTTTGTTCATAGTGTAGAAGCATAGTAGTTACCTATCACGCTTATTGTGTAAATGAACGAACAAATCAATTAATTTTTTTTAATTATTCGTGGCCATGCGGAGTGGTTACGTCAATGGTTATTAAAATAATAGTTAAGTACAGACGCCAGCACATCAAGCTACCCGAAACTGTCAAATTTTCCCAATCAACCTTGAACCTAATGCTTTAGCAATAAAGTCGAAAATCTATTAAAGAAATTTGACAGATTGTAGTAGCTTGATGTGCTGGCGTCCATACTACACGTTCCGTATGATGTCAAATGTGTCTTATTTGTCTTACAATTGCAGTTACAGGGGGTGGTCACAGAATAATAAATAGTTACATAGCGCATAAAAATATTCCTCGGTCTTTCTTAAATATTTTTAACAATTAATCATGCTAAAACATTAAAAAGCATTATATTTTATTTCATGTCTTTTGTGATGCGCACAGCAAAGGAGTGGAACTCTCTGCCTGCGTCTGTGTTTCCGAACGCATACAACCCCGATCTCTTCAAAGGGAGTGAACAGGCTTCTTCTGGGTAAGCTCGCTCCATCGTCGACTTTGTCTCTGTCATCTCTGACCTAGACTAGAGTCAAGAGCAAACCTATCTCAAAAAAAAAAAAAGTGTACTACAAATATACCTATTGACATCTTTATCGAAAGAGTCAGCCCGAGCAATTCACAATAACTACGCAGCTGTGACGCAGCGGCGTGCAGCTACAAAGCAAAACTCACTTTACGCTTTTAAAGTTAGGTACATTTTCGTTCGCAGCGTCTAGCGACTTGAAAGTATAGGCTATTATAACAGTAGGTATTGAAAATTTTGTATGGAGTGATTTATCTGGTAATCTGTGGCCATACATAAACACTAACGCCATCTATTAGAACTACTCTTAACTACGATGTCGATCATTGTTTGCTGCTCGTAGACGTAACCTTGTAAGAGCGTGGTATTTTTCGAGATACAAAGAAATAAATGTTTTATTTTCCAAAAGTTATATTTATTCCAGTTTATTTGTTTAATAACTATAGATCGGAATATGTAGGGCTGTTTTATGTACTTGCCATAGGTTAGAATAATATGGATACTCCCCGATTCCCGGGATTTGGTTTTTAAGTGGTAAAATCATAAACAAACAGTTTGTTTATTATTTTACTACTTAAAAACCGAATAGTTACTATTCTCGCCTTCGGGACTAATGAAAGATTACACTTCCTTTCTAACGGGCAAATATAAGAAGGACGGGATTAAGGATAGTATAATAAATAGATAAACTTGATTCATTAAACCACATATATTTTTTTACGTAACAATTTCTTATTCAAGAATCAACAATCATTTAAAGATTTTTATTCTGAAGTTGTACAGACGCCAGAAGGTCAAGCTATCCGAATCTGTCAAATTTTCCCAATCAACCTTGAACCTAATACTTTAGCGATAAGGTTGAAAATCTATTAAAGAAATTTGACAGATTGTAGTAGCTTGATGTGCTGCCGTCCATACAAAAACATATTACCATACAAATTATTTGTTCCTCAGAAAATCAAAACATTATATCAAATAGAACAATTTGTAACATCATAATATCACGCCTTGTTTCCCCGAAGGGTTAGGCAGAGGTGTACCTACAGTAACACCCTCATTTCGCCAGTTATGTTTAAGTCCCATGTAATAGGGGGCCAGCCTATTGCCATCAACCGGGCACAAATCCAGACTCCGGGCTGCTACTGAGAAATTCCAGATAGAAAAACCCAATAACACTTTGTCTGACCTGGGAATCGAACCCAGGACCTCATGCTCAGCAGTAGCGTTTGCGACCACTAGACCAACGAGGCAGTTAATTTGTATTTACAATAAAATCTTAATTAAAATAATCAATACACTTCAACAATAATTCACTTATTTAAACAAAAAAAGTCATTGGTCTGGTTCGTCTTCAGCTTCACTAGAAGACTGAGTATGACCAGAGTTAAAATAAATCACCATTATTTTTTCTAAATTATCTAATTTTAATCTATTTCTTTTTACATCTAACACCCATTTATATGTGGAAAACGAGCGTTCGACATCTGTTGATGTTAGTGAAGCGAATTTCTATGACAAAATTTCGTCATTCACATTATTTTTCGATAATTTTCCTTCATATTCTCTGAGGATGTCAATGTCAGGATTCCTATCCATAACTTTTTCAGTTTTGATTTTTATTCTATCAGAATTACATTCATTTAAAGCAGCTCTAACTTGATCAAAAGCCAAAAACGAGTCACTTAATGCTAAATTTTGTTTCTGCAACTCTTTTAATGAAAATAAAATAATCGTATAATGATTTTCTATATACACTAATTGATTCCGTAGATTTTCCTTTTCCAGAATATTTTTCGCATTACGTATTGCCATTGAATCAGAGCTGTTTAATCTAGAAGTAACATTTATTATTTCTTCATAATATTTTGCATAATACGATGCAGCTTCGAGCCAAGTGCCCCATCTAGTTATCACTGGTTGTGGGGGAAGAGGTAAGTTAGGATACGTATCTTTCAATACTTTTATAGCGTGCTGTTGACGTAAAATTTACAACGTCGCTCATGCGCTTATTGGCTTACATAAACCATTTTTATACATATTGACAAAAAGAATGAAATTCAATAAAATCCCGTAGTATCAGTCGGAATCCCGTGGAATATCCATATTAACATCATGTTTGCGGTCAGTTAACCTAAATAGCTCTACCTATTCCGATCACTGTTAATAACACGACTCCAAGCTTGATTCCGCACAATCCGCACAGAATCAGTAGGAAATCTGCCTATTAAATACGTATTTTCACTGTACTTATAGATTTCTTACCAGTAGGTATGGAAGCCAGCACATCAAGCTACTACAATCTGTCAAATGTATTTCTTCTTCAGCACATCAAGCTACCCGAAACTGTAAAATTTTCCCAATCAACCTTGAACCTAATGCTTTAGTAATAAAGTCGAAAATCTATCAAAGAAATTTGACAGATTGTAGTAGCTTGATATGCTGGCGTCTGTACGTTCGTCGCACAACACCTGTACGGTAGGCGTAGCCTCACGTCGTCTTTGCCAAACATTGAGACAAGTAGGAAATAATATTGTTTTAAATGATGTTAGAAATTGATTTAATTACATATTTTTAATTTACCGGTGATATGAAATGTTATAATTTTTTTCATTACGCTTTTTGTCGTAGTTCACACAACCCTTCACGACACAACTTGGCATTTTTGCGTATACAATTTACGACCGCTCCCGACCATCATTATCTGCCTAGCCTTTTCCCAACTATGTTGGGGTCGGCTTCCAGTCTAACCGGATGCAGCTGAATACCAGTATTTTACACGGAGCGACTGCCTATCTGACCTCCACAACCCAGTAACTGGATAATACGATACCCCTTGGTAAGACTGGTTGTCAGACTTTCAGGCTTCTGACGACCCGTAACAACTGTCAAAGATCCACGAATGACAGCCGGGACCAACGGCTTAACGTGCTTTCCGAGGCACGACCGCTCCCGACCCTAAACGTAAAAATTACAGATTTACATGACTGGCCGTTAATAAAACGTAGCTGCTTTCTGAAATTAACTTGCTACCGGTATCTCACGCAAGAATAATATGATCAATGGGGAAGGCAACTGTCAAAATGGCGCTGTCGTAGCTAGTTCCCAACACAAGCCAATAATACAAGGCGTGTGGCGGTTTTATTTTATTTTTGCGAAAATGATGCGTTGTTGTGTTACAGATGTTTTATCTCACGAAAGCGGGTGACCCATACTTGTGTGTGTAAGTGTACATGCACACTGTCCTTGCGTGCGTAAGCTCGGGAGCGCCCAGTCGTGGCCGAGTCGTCGGCCGAGTCAGTAGTGCTTCTTGGTTTGCGCCACAATTGTTTATCGAATACCGTCAGCATGGAAGGTACGAAGAAACGGAGAAAAGTTGTTCGCAGTGAGGTAAGGCAAATTAATGTTCATGTTTAGTGTGTATTTATGTTGTGTGTAATGAATTAATGTATTAGTTAGTTTAATAGGAACATGTTAAACGAGATTTTAATAATATATTGTTTATTTTAGGCTCGTCAAATGATTGCAAATATTTATAATTTTCTCAAAGAAGAATATGAATTCACGGAACTTCATCGAGAACCAAATTGTGATTTATAACATTTGCGTAATATTACAAAACGCACGGCAGCAGCGACGGGGGTAAGTGAAAGAACAGTGCAAAAAATATTAAAAGAAGGAAGAGATGTCGCAAGTACATCTTTGAATTTTTTGTCACCAATGAAAAACCGAAGAAAGAGAGAAAATAAAGTAGACATTGATGGATTTACTGCTGACGTTGTACGGAGCACAATACAAAATTTTCATATCGTACAAAAACAAATTCCAACATTGGCAAAACTAAGGTCAGGTTGGTTTCGATGGATGTCTCGCAACGTTACGCAAGTTATTAAATAAATTGGGCTACAAGTAGCGTAAAACCGATAACAACAGGAAAGTATTAGTTGAACGGCATGATATCCAGATGTGGAGAATAAAATACTTAAAAAATATAATCGAATACCGCTCTCAAGGTCGGCCTATTGTCTATACTGACGAAAGTTACGTATTGACAACACATGTTCGAGATAACAACTGGGCTCAAAAAGACTAACCATCTCCATTTTTAAAAAAACTTAGTCAAGGTACTCGTTTTATTTTAGTACACGCTGGAACCTGTGCCGGATTTATTGAGAACGCTCGCTTAATCTACAAAGCTAATTCCACAGTTGGAGACTACCATTCCAACATGAGTTTTGAAAACTACGTAAAATGGCTGAATGAAAAGTTGCTGCCAAATTTGCCAGATCGTTCCGTAATAGTACTAGATAATGCATCGTACCACAATACACGTGCTGAGAAATTGCCGACGACAGCCTCAACAAAATCTGAGATGCAAGAATGGCTCACTTCTAAGGGTATACATTTCGACACAAATTTGCGCAAAGTTGAGTTATATGATATAATAAAAAACCATAAAAGTGATTTTATCGCTTACAAAATCGATGAGTACATAAAAAGTAAAGGATTTGAAGTATTACGTCTCCCTCCTTACTACCCTGAGCTTTATGCCGTAGAGAACATCTGGGGGGTCCTTAAAAACTACATTGCTCTAAGAAACGTTGAGCAAAATATGACCAACACAGAACAACTTATTCAAGAGAGTATTACGAAAATAACAAGCGAGACATGGCGTAATATTTGCAATAGTGTCATTAAAACAGAAACTGAATATATGAAATATTTTGACACTGATTCTGAATTTAATAAAGTTACAAGATGAAAGTGAAGAAGAAACTGACTCTGAAGAAGAGTCTAATTACGATTCTACTTGAAATACTAATTTAAATAAAATAAAAATTGTATTCAAAATATTGCTAAAATTAAATGTTTCTTGAATATAAGTTTCTATTTTATTGTACCATGTCTTATATATACATAGCAAAAATCTAATAACTTTATTATTTTGTTCATTAGCGATGAGCTTGCTAACGCTACCTGTAGTTACGCACACAAGAGCGCGTGTCTATACGCATTACAACTACAGCCATACTTAGTATGGCTCACCCGCTTTCGTGAGATAAAACAACTGTACTAAATACTCCGAAATTTGAGTCCACCATTTCCCGAGAGACCCTAAAATTAAAAGATGGTGGCTTAAAGCTATTCGTAGAGATGTTTTATAAATTAATCAGAGTAGAAACATTTTGAAGAAAGTGACAGGATATATTTATGGTTTTAATTTCTGACACTTTCCATATCATTTACTTGATTTGCAATATTAAATAAATAAATAATATCTTTATTTTCCAAAAATACAGAATAGAGAACATTAACAAAAACATTTAGATGTTGCAGAAATCTGTACACAATAGATCAATCTCTGTCTCTTAAACTAGGGTATCCTGTATCTTAAAAGACAGTGATTCGCAATGAGGTTCCAATTGATTTTATGAATGAGTGGACTGTGTCAATTTACCTTCAGAAGGGAAAAAATAAAAAAATAAAAAGGAAAGTTGTAGTTTACGTTACAGGTTTTAACTTTTGTCAGAGTATGTGAGAGTGTGAAGAAGTGGGTAAAATAAATTAAATGAATGTGATTGTTGGTGTGTAGGTGTGTGTGAGTGGGGATAAGTAGGTAATGTGGTGTTGTGTGTGAGCGAGTGGGGGAGATTGTATATGCGAGTGTGTATGAATGCGAGGATAGAAGTATACTTGCAAGCATGAAGATGAGTGTGTGCTTATTATTATTAGTATTTAGGCGATGTAGGTCAGTAAAGTCTCCGTTGCGGCATAGTCCTGTTTAAGTAGCCATTCTGTCACTTTTAATTTTAGGTTGTGTTTATTGAGGTCTAAGATATTCAGTTTTATATGAATCTTTTTGTAAATATAAGCGCTAATTACATAATACTGATGCTTTGCGAACGTGGTCCTGTGTTGGGTACCTGAGGGAAGGTTTGTACGCTTTTTTGGATTAGCCGGAGAAAGGCTGCTGCGTTTCCTAAGAACAGATTGAAGCACAAAGAGCTGACGGACTGTAAGAACCTTGCAGTCTGCATAAAGCTGTGTTGTAGGGTATCTAAGGGGCTTCCTTGTCATTACTTTTAGTACGGCTCTTTGTGCTCTCTCTGCCCGCATGAGGCAAACCTTCGTTGCAGCACCCCATACAGAGATGCAGTATCCTATGACCGATTGGCATATTGCAAAATATATCATATTCAAGATTTAGCAGAGTTTCGGAGGGATTTAAATATATGAATGAGGCGGAGAGTTCTAGTCGTGACAGCGTCAAGTTGTATTTTCCATGTAAGTCCGTCATCTATGTGGACACCTAAGTACTTTACGCTGTCACTTCTAGTTAGCGCTAGACAACGGCATGGTCCCGATCGGTTTGAGCATGAATGGGCAGTAATTGCAAAACTGGGTGACGGTGCGGTCTTATGCCTAATTGCAAATGGGATGTAGCAGGATTTATTTATGTTTAAGGTAAGGAGATTAAAATTGAGCCATTTCATAATTTCTGCTACAGCCGATTCTGCTATGGTTTTGATGGTATCCCAAGTAGGTCCTTGAACTAAGATCGCGGTGTCATCAGCGTATGTATAAATCTTAGTATTTGGGAGGTTCATTTTGCAAAGGTCGTTGATATATATTTGAAATAAAGTAGGGCCCAGTATGCTGCCTTGAGGGACGCCGAAAGTAACTAACTCCTCTTCACTAAGGTGGGTATCAATTTTAACTCTTTGGGTGCGATTCCTGAGATAATCTCTGAATATATCAAGCGACACGCCACGTACACCTGTTCTAATTTTGAGATAAGGATGGGGACAGAAACTGTGTCAAATGCCTTAGAAAGGTCTAGAAATATACCTAAACATTTTGTCTTCTTATCTAGATTTCCAGCTACCTCTTGAGTCAAACCCAGCACAGCATCTTCTGTTGAAACACCAGCCCGGAAGCCATACTGGTTGTCTGCTATTAAGTTATATTTTTCCAAAAATATCCTGAGACGATTGTTTAAGATCCTCTCGAGGATCTTAGAAAGTGTCGGCAAAACTGATATAGGCCTATAATTATTGACACAGCTTCTGTCCCCCTCCTTGTGTATAGGGAGGACTATCGCCTTTTTTAGAGCATCCGGGAACACGCCCAGTTGTAGACAGCGGTTGTATATGAAGGTAAGTGGCGGTATCAGTACGTGGCGACAGTTTTTCAATAAAAGAGGCGATATACCGTCCCATCCGATAGCACAGTCATTACGTAGCTGTAGGATAAGCGATTCTGTTTCTGCTTTATCTACTTCTAAGAGCGCAAGAGAATTTACAAGGGAGGTGTTTAAACTATTTAGATTAGACTGATCGTTAGACTGGGGTGATGGGGTGTGGTGTTGTGATATAATACTGTCAGCTAGCTTTTTTCCTACATTACTGAAGAAATTACAGACCTCATTAACGGAAGACTTAGGATCATTGCGTATTTTTAATAGCTCAACGGGACTTGCACATATTTTCGTGGTGTTGGTTATTTCCTTTATTACTTTCCATAACATTTTTGGTTTATTACTTGCTTTCTCAAGCTCACTCCTTTCGTATGATATTTTTAGTTTTCGAAGTAGGACGTTACAGAAGTTACGGTAGCGATTATAGGTAATTTTAAGTATAAGGTTGTTTGGTGCTTTTTTTGATTGTATGTGTAAGTTATCTCGGTGTCTAATGCATTTTAGAAGACCAGGAGTTATCCAGGGTTTTAGAGTTCTTTTTTGTCTAGGGATTTTAGCTTGAATTGTGTGTTTGGATATGACCATTAATACGATGTCTATAAATTTGTTCATAGATATATTAACATCCTCCTCAGTGTAAATACTTGAAAACTTGATATTTTCCAGTTCGAGCTTAATTGCTTCATGGTTAAGGCGGGTAGAAAGGTAACATGTTCTGCGCGCAGGGTTTGCGTCTATGATATTGAAATCACCGAAAGTAACAAAATAGCGAAATAAAAGTAAACTTATGAATGAACGAAATGTCAAACTTATTGTAGGCCGTGGGGACCTAGCTATGATCACGCCATCTACAATTAGCTTTGCCCGACCGTCCCCATTGTCGAGGTCGCTAGCTCACCATATTGCAATACAAAAAAAAAAAAACATTGTAATGAGTAGGTTATGTCAATGAGTAAATAAATTAAAATAAAATAAAATGTAAAACTTTAACGTTTCCGAACCAAGCTTTGAACATGAACATTTCTGAACTGCATCGTAGTGATGTCCATAATAGTAAACTAAATCACAAATGGTGCCGGCCGACATGATAGGAGGAGTTTTTCTTCGACATACATTTAGATAGGTACTACATAAAAGTAAAAAGTATACATAAAAGCGGTGAGTTGTGTGTTTGTTTAATTAAATAAAGTATCTGTTTATTCTACTATGATATAGAACGTTGTAAATTAATACACGAATCATAAAACTATTTTGTGTTCGTTGCACTTTTCAAATTACTTTACACTTTTTATTTTGCTTTTGTGAAAATCTCGGTCAGTGGAGTGGCTCTATTGTTTGAAAACAAATAATAAACCTTATAAATACAAAAGTTATGTTGGGTACATACCTAGCGACTTTAGTCGCCAGCGACTCGCTGGGCATTTCGAAATGTCTGACTCATTATTCAGATCCACACGCAGATTTTGACAGCTGATTTGTCGCTAGCGATGTAAAAATCCGTGTGGTGTGGACGTGAGCATTTGAAATCGCCAGCGACTAAAATCTCTGCATGTGTTTATCAGTTTTACTATATTTTAGTCGATCGTTTATGTTTAGAAATTAGTCGATTGATAAACGCGTTTGAAAACAATAACGTCACCATTATTATGCAGTTATATGTAAAAGTCCCTTATGTCGTGTGTTGAGTGAATGCTTCTCTTTCTTTTTCTCCCAAATACAAGGGAATTCAACTGTCAAACTTTTAATCGTATACATTCAAAATTTTGTCGTATTATCTTTCGAATGATGCATACAAATTGAATTGACCCAGTAAAATAATAAAATAAAATTGAGCCGAGATTCATCCAAAATTGTATTATGTAGTAAAAATTAAGCAAATAGAGCGTTATCGGGAAGATTCCTTTGGTAAGACAAAGGGCGATATACTGAGAGCCGCTCGTATGCCGCCTACAAGTTTGGATCTAAAGTTTTTGTGTAGTTATGTGCTCATCGCTAAACAGTGGTATTATTGTTTTAATTCCCACGCTCGTTTTGTGAATGTTGTAGATACATATTGAAAGGAGTCCGATAATGTCTGACTACGACCTTCAGTTCCAAGCGGATTTGGAGAAGGCCCAGGCTTTGAGTTTAGAAAGTCTGGCTCTGGATCAGTTCCGTAGGCAGAAGCTACTGTCTAGCGCAGGTAACTGACGTAACTTTGTTTACTCCGCGAGATTACTGATGATCCAAGGCTTTAGCAAACATTTCACACAACTACATTTCACGTATTGTGTTAATGATAACGTAATTCGGCATTCACGCTGTAGTATTTCATAACCGCCTACGTGAATGCGTCTTATTGATGTAAACAGGTTAATAATCAGTGCAAAAATAATGATGACAAAACCGTTTTGGTTAAAACTTATTGTTACTATGAAATATTGAATGCACTGCAAACAATTTTCATTATTTTAAAAGGTTAATTTCTATCGACTAGCTTGTTTATATTAATAATAATAGCAAGAAACAAATAACAAATTATATGAGAATACTAAATTTTAACTTGAATACTAATTTGACAATTATGCAAACTGCAGAATAGTTACAGTTACACAAAATAATAAACCCACGCTAGTAATAGAATGTAGTTATTCAGTAACATCAAAACATCTGGCATTTGTTAATAAAGTTAACTATATTAGACTAATATACATTTCAAGTCAATGGCATCTAGATGTTAATAATCCCATGCTATCACATATTTAATGTTCATCATGCTATGAGGATATAAACTAGGTATTTTATATTTATTATTTTTGTACTATTCCAACTTTGATAACTAATAATACAATAATGTTATTCATTTATTAAACTAACTGTTTTATTTTAAAAGTGTATTGTTTATACCAATCGCTTTTACCAATACACAAAGCTGACAAATCCAGCAATTGAAGCAACTAACTGACCTTTTATTGGCACAACGAGATCAATTGATGCAGTGTAAACAAGAAAAATTAATAAGCATTGTCAGTTCAGCAAAATGTCTGTGAGTACATCAATCAGAAGGGAAGTGAAAGGTCAACGACCTTATAAGTAAATGGGGCATTGATTATACTGAATCATGATAACTGTATAATTTTTGTGTTAAAGTATCATAAAAATATGATGTGCAATGTAGAAAATATTAACAATTTGAAACTTCATCGTTTCTTGATTATTGTTTCCCAAATTGTTTTGTACTCTTAATTTCATGGAATGTTTATTTCTTTCACTTTGTTATCAGTAACAAAAACTATTGATATCTGTAATAATCATTGGTGATTGGCTTATCATACTGATATTGTCTAGATAATGTGCGCGAGGTGGCCAGTGTTAGTGCTCGAAGGCGCGAGGAGGCTGACGGCCCGCCGCCTGCGTTGCCTCCGCCGCCGCGGAAAGCTCCACGAGGACGTTCGTCCATCTCTGACGGTCCCAGGTGAATAACCAACAAAATACTACTCTAGAATTACGTATGTATGTCTCTCGATAAATCAGTGTCAGTGTATCTATCTGATGTATTATGATAAGAAACATAGCATCAACTTGTTTTAATCAGAGGAATGCATACTTTGTTGTGCCTTCCTGGCTACATGTTTTGATACAAACAATGTCATTTAGTTATTAATTTTTCCGTTGTTGCACATCGTGATCATTGTGATGAACCAGATTTTACCGCAAGAAAATGGGTTGGTCCGGCAAAGTATTATTGGGCTTTTCTATCTGGAATTTCTCAGTAGCAGCCTGGAGTCTGGATTTGTGCCCTGTGGATGGCAATAGGCCATCATCAGATACAGTGTAGAGGACTATAATGTACTAATATACCAAACGAACCATAAAGAACTAATGAAATAATGCTTTTTTTTCTTTATTTAACATATTAATTAACTGATAAAAGCTGATAACACACCCCCTTTATCGAGATTAGATATTAATATTCATCAATGAATAAGACCTGTTATAATTAAATTAGAATAGATGAAAGAGAAATCTCTCTCTCTTTCTCTTTCTGTTTCTCGAGATTTAATAAAGTAAAACAAAAGATCCCAACCATCAGTGCTCAAATAATATTGTTTATCTTTTGTTAAACACTGTGTGGCCTTGACAATTATACATGAGGATAAGAATTAAAAGTCAGTCATTCTGATAAAAAATTATAATGTTAACAACATTAAATATTTTCATAGATAAGTAAAAAAAATTAAAATTGTTAGATTGTATATTGTATTTCAGATTTGTGTATATTACAATAAATAAAATATCAAGATAAAGTGAATATTTGTGTCTTTGTGAAATAAATTGCGAGAAATTTTATTGGGGTTTATTACATAAGTAGGTCGGTAGGTAGATAGGTAGATTTATCGAGGAAACTTAAGTCTGACCAATTTGACAACAAAATCCCGTGGACACGATGACCACATCTGTTAGCAAGCGTTACTATAGAGCCGAGCGTTGCAAGGAAGAATAGTCCTTACAGTGTGTATACAAGGTGTAACATAAATAACGCACAAGCCGCACATCCTCTTAAGGGGCCATTGTACTTATCATTATGAACAACTTTTACTATGGGACCGAACTTGAAATCGCGAAAAAAAATCTGCGGTTCCCTACATTTATGATTGCATAACTCGTCAAAATGTAGGGAACAGTTGATTTTTTTTTCGCGATTTCAGGTTTGGTCCCATAGTAAAAGTTGTTCATAACGATGAGTACAAGGACCCCTTAAGAGGTTGTGCGTTATTTATGTTACACCTTATAGATGTTCGTTTCTCCCATGGTACATATTAATAACTATTGTGCGCTTTTATAATTTCTGACGTGATGATATTATCACGGCATCATGATAACGCAGGAAAGTAAAATGTATGTACATAAATGAAGACGCTTTTAAATGTCCGTCCATGGTAACGTTATATATAACGCACATATTTCCATATCTACATTTTACGGAAGTGGATGTCAACGATAATATCGTCACGTTAGAAATTATAAAGCGTACTATCGAGGAAACTTACATCTGACCAAGTTGAAAACAAAATCCCGTGCACACAATGACCACATCGGTTGGCAAGCGTTACTATAGCGGCCGAACGCTGCAAGCAAGAAGAGTCCTTACGGTGTATAGATGTAAGTTTTTCCCATGGTACATTAAGGATCTATGAATGCAAGCAATACACCACTCAACTATTTTGTACTGAATAGCACAGTAGAAATATTGTTATTTCAGTGTGACTCTTAAAGATAATACCACTTTAAATTTGTCTGGTATCGAGATTCCGTCAACTAGAACATTCCCTACTGCCCGCGTACACTAATACTAGGTGATACCTAAATGAATCCCTGAATAAAAGGGCACTGTTAGATTTTCAACAGTCTCTGCGCCGAGAATTGAAAATCCAACAGTGCAATAATCAAAATCAAAAGTCATCTAATCAAATTAAGCTGAGAATCAGCATTTTGAACGTCAAAATTACATAAGGTAGTCCCCCAAAACGACCACCTACTGCTTTAGCTGGGAAGAAGTGCCGCAAGCCGCAATAAACTCCCCAGCAGCTGATATATAGGCGTTCATTTAAACGTTTCCCAGTGTTAGTGAAAACGTGGATAAGTCTCGTAGAAGATGTAGCTCAACGAATATCTTCGTGACGGTTGTCTAAAGATTTCATAAACCACTATCATACAAAACCTGACGAAATCAAATCAAAACACAAACCATGATTTCGTATCTTAGTTCGATGAGTAAGCCATATAAATTAATAATCCCACACATACATACATTCAGTAATACGCAATTATTTAAAAAAATAACACTATCTAGGTATGATATCACTAAATTTAATCCTGGTGGTAAGATTAACATTGTCCTACACCCATTTTTTTAATCAATTATAATAAAAACAAATAAAATCGTCATACTTGCTGCCCGTCGGCTTGCAGGCTAGCCAAGTTACTGGCAACAACACTGATGCTCATATATTTTTGTCTCAATTCGTCAGATCAACTGGAACCAGTCCAACGAGGGATGAGAGCAGCGACTTGATATCATTTTCGAGCCCTACAAGCAAGCATGCGCCGAAAGAACCACATGTGAAGCTAAAGGAGTATATTGAGCAGATTAATAAGTAAGTATATGTAGTAATAATGATTTTTTAATGATTGGATGTTGGATTTTAATATGGCCTTTTGTTTTCTTATGACTATGCTTGTGAATAGTTTGTAAATAATGCATGAATTATTCATGCACTATTTACAAACTAAACGGCGAATTGCAATTTTGGTGCAATAGCAGTGTATTGTTTTATACAATGTGTAACGTTAAATGCGCAAAACCTCTTAAGGGGTCATTGTAGTCATCATTATGAACAACTTTTACTATGGGACCAAACCTGAAATCGTGAAAAAAAAATCAGCAGTTCCCTACATTTTGACGAGTTATGCGAACATAAATGTAGGGAATAGCTGTTTTTCTTCGCGATTGTAGATTTGGTCCCATAGTAAAAGTTGTTCATAATGATGAGTACAATGACCCCTTAAGAGGTTGTGCGTTAATTCCGGGACATGTTGTATGTTATGCGGTATGTAGCTATATCCGTAGATATCACTAGGGATCAGTAGCGCAGCTACAGTTATCATTAGAGGGAAGCCGAAGAAAAAATTGTTCAGTTCTCATAAACTCAGACAAAAAACTGTAGGTTTTAATCTTACGATGTATTAAACTAGTATTAAATATATTTATGTAATGTGATGTGATACACAGTTACACACAAACGGGTATACCATATTATTTGGCAATAATAGATATTAAGAAGAGTGGTTGTTCCAAAGGGAAGCCGATAGGAATCGGGTTGTATGAAGGCTACGCCCCTGCTAGAGATGTAACTATATGACGGCTATACCCATCTTACTGCGACTTAAACAATCGAATCTATATTCTTTAATCCAGAGTGCACTTGCAATTAATTAACTTTAGCCGCGATACCATCGATAAGTTTAATTGTTTGATAAAAACTGTTTAGCTAAGTATAAGGTAACTTGATTGATTTAAATCTACAACATCCAAACTCTATATAAGTTGTATAGTGAATGTGTTTATTAATTCACATGGAATGTTTTTCCGTTTTCCATTCTTTCCCCAAAAATATCATGTTTTCATTGAGATTTTACATCATTATAGGACCTAAATCGAAATCGTTAATGGTTTCATTGTTACCTTAAACATACATTCAGGGGGGATAATCACTGTAGCAATCATCAATCATTGCTACGTAAGAGGTAATAGTTACTGCCATTGTTCGATGTAATACCTGACAATTTATTCCGTTTCCCAGGTTAGGCCAGCAGACTGAAGAGATAGCAATAAACACGACTGAGCCGGCCGCCACAATGAACAACCAGCCGTATAATCAGCGGCCGGGCTATTACGCGCCGGCGTACGGGTATAACTACCAGCCGCCGTATAATGCGATTCCTCCGTACCCCATGACGCCTTACGGCATGCCCACACCGATGCCCACATCGGCGCCGCCGACTCCGATGCCGGCGCCAATGCCCAACTACGCGTACTACGCGCCACCCATTGGCGTGCCACCAGACATGCCGCCTACGTTCGTGCCTGTAAACTCGCCGATGTATCCCGTACAGTACAGTCAGACGCGAATGGCGTCACCATCACCGTACGCTTACCCCGCACCGCCTGCGTACAACTATAGCACAACAAACATGATCTCGCGACCTCCGAGACCGATGACTCTGTACCCGCAGCTGAATCAAACGCACTCATACCCGCCTGTACCGAAGAATCCGGTGAATCCTGTGAATAATAGTATGAATAATAATGTGGTGAAGAATAATATCAGTGCAGTGAACCAGACAGTTGTCAAGACGGAGCCTATAAAGGACAGGGTCGAAATCAATAGTTCTAGGAAGTTATCGGAAACTAGTATTGCGGTGAGTGTAATAATTTATTATTCTATGTCGTGTCGAAATGAGCTGCACAATAATAGATTAATGTCTTAGTAAAGAGTTAAGCTAATCAGCTTGTTGGTAGCAGGCCTGACTGCACAGGCCCAGGATACGCCTAACGATCATTTTTTTTAATCGTCGTTGGTTTTCTGGGCCCTTTTAACGCACCCCAATAATTTATTAAAATTGCATGATCTACAGACTTATTTTAAATTGGCTAGCTAAACTCCGCAGGCGCGATGGGTATCGATATCTAAACATGATGTTGACCTCCCAAAAAAAAAACATCAAATCTTTTTATTTTATCGTGTTTAGATATCGGGGCATCGCGTCTGCGGGGTTTAGCTAGCCAATTTAAAATAACCCTGAATATGCCTTCCAGTTATTTTACATTTCAATTATTTAACAAATAATTTGATATGGCAAATAATATCAGATACGTTTACTTTTAGTATAATGAATTGTTATTTTGATTACTACTATTAACTTTATTTTTTTAATTGCGAGTTGCGTATCCTGTATGTAAACAATTTTGTCGGCCTTACTGATAGCGTTATTTAATGTCAATAATTGATTATTTGTTACTGATCATACGATGCAATCAGACACTAGCAGCTGTTGGGCTGTGAAATACGATCATTTCATATTCATCAGAAAATCTTTAAAACGTAATTTATCTCTGTACTGCAGAACTGAAGAGAAAGTTGATAACCAGCCGTCATCCCTTACTTATGTATGATTGAGGAGACGACAAAGAGTTTGAACTATACTTTTCTGTAACATTTGAGTGCATCATCCAATGGTGTTTTGGCAATTGTTCCTTTTTATACTGCTTTTCGAAAATTGGACGAATAGGGCGTCCACAGGGTGGTCCAAATAGTGACGTCCAAAAGAAAATTTTTGATTTCTCGTATCCAGAGGTATTCGAAAATACCCCATGGATGTTCCGCGATTTTTGTAGTTTTCGAATAATTTTTATTTTTTGTAATTTTTTAGTTTTTTGCCGATGGAGCTTCAAAAATTCATCTTTTTTTTGTAGTGGTTCAATTTTTTGTGACCTAATCGTCTTGAATGTTTAAAATAACTTCCTGACATTCCTGCAAGTTACTCAAAAAAGTATGGATAGCAGGGATTTATGATTTTAGTGGGATAGACTCAAATTTTAAATAACTCGAAAAATAAAAAAATCGCGGAACATACATGGGGTATTTTTGAATACCCCCCTGGATATGAGAAATTCAGATTTTTCTTTTGGACGTCACTATTTGGACCAGCCTGTATAAAGGGACCAAAACGGACGTGCTAATAAACTATGTTAAAATACTTTTCAGTCAAACGAAGCCTCAGACACAGTAGGTAGCCTGCCGAAGTCAATGAACCTCATCGACTTCGGACGCAACTCGTCTGCGCCAGGTAGCGTAAGAGTCAGTGTGCTTGAAGCGTTTGATCCACTATTAACTGAGAAAAATAATATCGGTGAGTGGTTTGTGTCTCATTTTATATGGACTTGGAAGCGAGGTTTGAGAACGAATTGGCGATTTCTGAAAGACTTTCATATCTGATGTAATATATAATACACCAACAGCGAATTTTACAGGGTCAAATTAAATTAACTAGCGAAACTTCACAGACATGACGTGACGTGTCTGAAAAGTTTCGCTAGTTGACCTTGTTTAAATTAAGTTGGGTTTTCAGAAACCGGCTTGAGAACCTATACGTGGATCACACTGAAAGTTTTTAGAAAATAAAAAACGGAATGATGTAGAAGCCTGTTAATATTTTTATTGCTTTTCGAAGTGGTCTCCGTTCCATTCTAAGCACCGTCGCCTGCGATGGAACCATTGACTGAAGCAGTGGGCCCACTCTTCTTTAGGGGTCTCTTCCACGCCTGTTTAAACGCAGCCACGGCATCTTCAGGGCTCATAAAATGAATTCTTTTAAGTTTATCTTTTATTTTTGGAAATAAATAAAAGTCACAAGATGCCAGGTCAGGACTGTAAGGAGGATGACTCACTAACTCCACACCTTCGATAGACAAATATTCGATAGTCCGTCTGGCGGAGTGAGCTGGAGCGTTGTTGTGGTGGAGGAGGATCCTGCTTCTTGGGCGCTGCTGTGTAGTATTTTCCAAGACAACTGGTAAACAATGACTGACATATCTATCTGCAGTAACAGTCCTTTTATCTTCTAGGACAATTGTTGCGAAATGACCCGTCTGTCCAAAGAATCATCATCATCAATCAACAAACATCAATCAGTCTACAATCAATTTTCAGTCAATCAACATCAATCAGCAATCATCTTTTTCCCTTGATTTCTGCCCTTCTTTACTTTTGTCGGCAAATCTTCGAATGGAAACACCCACTGCGCAGATTGTCTTTTGGTTTCGAGTTCGTATCAATATATCCAGCCTTCTTCACCTGTGACGATGTCTTATACAGCACTCGAGTCACCTCCGTCGTACTTTTCCAGCATTGAGCGGCACCAATCCAAACGACGGCGTTTTTGATCCTCCGTCAAATTATGAGGTATCCATCTAGTACAAAGCTTTCTGACGCCTAATGTTCATGTAAGACTTTATGTACTTGACTCATACCAATACCTAAAGCTGCCCGAATCTCTTGATATGTCACCCTTCTATCAGCTTCTATCATTAGCCACACAGCACTCACATTATCTTCAGTAGTCGCCGTAGAATGACGTCCTTCTCGCGAATCATCAGTGAGTTTGCTTCGACCATGTTTAAACTTATTAAACTAGTTGTAAACAGTGGCATAGGATGGGACTTCGTCATGAAATGCTAATCGGAGTCTATCGTAACATTGTTATTGAGTAAGACCGCAACGAAAGTCGTTATAAATCATTGAGCGAAAAATTTCTCTAGTCAAATCCATTTCGACGCACGACAGACACTTTGAATTGCCGCCAATTTGTAAAAACAAATGACATATGAATTCATTACACATGTACAGATTCCCATAGGGTTCCTAATTCGAAATTTAAATACATTTTTCATTGGCTGCATTTCTTACTGGCCTATTCTGAAAACTTTCAGTGTGACCCCCCTACGTATTTGTGACCTTATTATTTCCTTTATTTCACTTTATACATATAAATTATGTTTTTAAATATTAGAATATAAAAAATATAAAAAAAAAATATTAGCCCACCGGTATCGGGAACAGGGTCCAAGCTACCGGTGGTCAGGGCTCCAGAGAGAGGAACCTCCTAACCTCATTATTGTTACAAGCCTGTAATATCACACTGCAGGGCAGAGGCTTCTATTTTTGTGACAGAAATACAAAAAGCATATGCTGTGAACATAGCATGCAGTGTTGTTCAAGGCATAGAAAATTCACAAAATTTTATGAACCTTACTTTGTAGGAGACAATGTCCATTTGAAATATCAATGTAAAAACGTGATATATTTAAAAATAATAGTGCATTATAAGGAAATACGATTTCCATCATATCAGTTTGAATTATTATGTGTAAAATGTACTTTTTAAGTCCACTGCTCCTTCCTCGATATTGCAGTGATTTGTAAGTATTAAAAATATTCTCAATTCTAAGTCCATGTTCATTATCCATCTGTTATTTACAAAGATTTAAATTGTTACACTTGCCCGACCGCATCAAAAAATGGTCTCTGTTTCGTTGACATTGACATTTTAATAGTATTTTCTCACTCACTCGTACTGAAAATCATACCTCGTTCCATGCGGGATATGTGAACTCATCCTTCTCAGTATGGACACTTATTCTCAATATTCAATAATTTATTTGCATTCTTCGCGCAACCTAATTACGGTGAGGGCTAATGTAACGATTTAAAACTGTAATTTACAATCCTTTACAGTATTCACCACGTTCAACACTCTTGCATGTGTTTGTGTCACCCCGTTCGACTTATAAATATCATTTTATTTCTAATTTCAAACATAGCATTTGTGATTGGTTTCTAATATTGTGTGGGAGATTGTTCTAATTCCTAAATCAAAACACTGGACTGACTGTTCCGAGGGTTGCACCTGGTATTTGTTATTTTGTCTAAAATGGTCTTCAGTGCATTGTTGATAATGTGGGTATAAATTTTACAAACTTTTTAAGTAATTGTGGTGAAAAGATGGGATTAAGGGATTAATACGAACCTGAAAAACATGAGGGTAGTTTTAAACCAAAGGTCACGTTTTCTGTACACATTTACAAAGCTATGGTTTCAATATATAGTCACTGGGATGACAGCGTTTGAATAACCTGGATTGGGCCTAAACTATTTCAAGGGAATATTGTTACAATAGGGGTGTGTAACTAATATGGGAAACTTCGTCAAAGCTTGCAACTACTTTTAGGTGATTTTAAAAATTTAAAGAGGTTAGGGGGGGGGGGGGTTGATTTTGCATTTAAAGCGCTGTAAGGGCAAGCAAATTGGCCTAATGCTATCAAGGTGGTCCTGCAATAAAGTTTTCTAAAATCTCAGCTACTTTAGGCGGTTTAATCGAATCTTTTAAAAAAAAAAAACAGAACATGCAGCAGTTTCAAGCGAGGGTTCCAGCAGTGTGTATGAAGAGTACGACCCACTGGACTTTTTGTACGGAGAGACAGAGATGCGAGATGCGGCCGTGTACGCGACCATTAACAAGAAGGATACGATGCTGCCGTCGCCGCCACCCAAGTCTATACCCAGTGTGCCGGCAGTTGCTTTGAGATCTACCACTGTAAGTAGAAAATACAGAGGTATTTCAAGTAAAAGAGTTTACTTGGAAAAAATTAAAGACCTATCTAATCTATCTAGTTTAGTATGAAACAGGTGATCTGTTGAGGTGGGTCAGTATGGTGAAACATGCTCTTTGAAATCCTGCTTTCCCTAAACTTATCAAATAAATTTGCTTGAGTAAAAGCGCAATTATTCTTGGTCGTTAGCCCGCATGCGGGTTACCGATTGTATGAAGGACAATTAAAACGATATTTACAAAGGTAACCTTGACGAATTGGATCAAAGTGGATGACATATGTGGTTTAAAAGTCAATTTCCTCTGTTTTAGAATAAGCTTTACGACTGCATAGTAAAAACGAGAACAAGAAATTATGATAGCGAGCACAAGGCTTTTCTCAAAATGGTTCTAGATGTTAGAAGTAAGTGTATGCTTAATTTACTTTTTATATCTATTTAAATTCTTCCCTCTACTAAATCAACAATAACTTATTACCAGAGATCGGAAAAGGAAGAGTATATCTACCATCGCGTGCATTTGCGGTGAACTACTTTTCGACCTTGTTACTAAGTTACTAAGGTTGAAACGTGGTTCACCGCAAATGCACGCGATGGTACCTAAACTTCAAGGAAGTAAGTAACAGAGTGGACAATACGTCCCTCTAAAATCCCGGAATGATTGTCATGATGGGGTTCCCGGGATTTGAGAAATTACTAATAATTTATCGCACATTGAATACTTACATCCGTGACAAATTATTATTTCGAAGTATTCTTCGAAATATAAACAGTACGGAACCTTAAAAAGGTAATAATATTTTATTACGTTTTTAGGGTTCCGTAATGTTTATATTGCGAAAGACGTAAAAGGGAGATGTGGCGTCTCGTCCTAAACCTTTGTCGCTCTCTAATTTATTTCTTACGGTTTACAGAAAGATTCACGTATTTGGACGAGACGACAAACCCGGGGCACGTGATAGCGGCGCGGTCGGGCGGCAAGTACCCACCGAACACCAGCATCAAAATTCTAGTCCACCACGCTCACTCCGACGAACCCATCACCTTTACCTCTGATGGTAAGGGGAAATCTACTTTATTCCGCCATTAAGTGAGTCGACCCAGAACTTAACTACAAGTTTGACGCCATCTGTAGCTTCCATCAGCTCCTGTAACGTGCAGGCATCAGGATCAGTTTTTGTTCTTGAGTTGTGACAGAGCATAATTATTTTTTATAGTCTCATTTTGTTTACAATTGATTTCTCGTCATGCTTTTAACATAAAGTTAACTTTATACTCACGTTTTCATGTTTGATTTTCAGTGGAATCGACGGTGGAACATGTGATATTAACTGTAGTGTGTTCTCTTGATGAGGACATTAGAGAAGATATGTCTGAATATATGTTGCGGGTAAGATTTTTTTTTATCGTCTTTATATGCCTTTGTTTGTTAGGAAATCCTCATGTTATACGCTGGAATATTAACCTGTAACTTAACTGATAACGGAAAGATAAATGTGTCTAAAAATAAAACGTTGATCTTACAGAATTTCTAAAAGTTGCAGAATTGAACACCTTCTTGCTATCTTCCAGGTATGGGGAGCAAAAGAATACCTAACACCCGGCAGTTGCCTTAGCGAATACGATTACATACGGGAATGCGTGCGTCTAGAGAAAGACGTCACGCTAAGTCTAACCGAAGGCAAAGACAACGTGTTAGCGCGAACTGAGCGTGACGATGCAAGAGACGCTCATTTGACGCTCGACGATCTGCTGCCGTGTCACGGTGTCACGCCACAATTGTCTTTCGATAACCTGTCTATATTGTTAGGTAAGTAACTTTATGTTGATGTGTGAAAATTCCCTGTACTGTTTTGAAAAAAGCCTAGTTTCAACAATCTGTTGACATCCAGAAGAAAAATACCTCATTCCAAGATAAATTCTCATTTTACATACAAAATACACAAGTAAAGATTTCTTTGTCGCCGTAAGTCTGGCGAAAGAAAACTCGTTCAAAAATCAATAATTCTCAATTCCAGAAACGCTAGAAGGCGAGTTGTCTCGTGCCATAGGCGTCACAGGCGCAGAAGGCAGCTGTTCTCCTAAAGCCGTGTTCCAGGCGGTGAAGGCTATCTGTGCGCTCGCCGGCGGAGTTGAGACCTTGCATGTCACGCACACGTTGAATGCGTTCGCGCAAGCTTGTACGGCACAGGTGGGAGAAAACTTTATTGTAAAGAAGTTTTGTATAGTATTATCACCGTACTCCATGGACATGGGCTTTCAGGCAGATTCTATTTCCGGCTTTCTCATTTTCGAAACCAATATATTAATTTTCATTGGTTTGTTCATTTCCAACATCATCATCTGCTTCCAGTCTAATCGGACGCAGCTGAATACCAGTATTTTACATGGAGCGACTGCCTATCTGACCTCCACAACCCAGTAACTGGGTAATACGATACCCCTTGGTAAGACTGGTTGTCAGACTTTCGGGCTTCTGACGACCCGTAACGACTGTCAAAGATCCACGAATGACAGCCGAGACCAACGGCTTAACATGCTTTCCGAGGCACGGAGGAGTCTCGGTATGTAAAGATGGTCACCCATCCACGAACCAACCCCGGCAAGCGTAGCTTAACCTGATGGATCGACCCGTGCGGCTGTTATTACTTAGCCACGAGCTCCTCAGTTCATTTCCAACATGTAGCTCATTATTTCTAACAGATGGCATAGCTGTTAATCATAAACGTACCCTGCGTACCAACCAGAAATGCTTGCATATTTTCAGGGGAACAACAACGGCATGACTCCCGAAATCGAAGCCGACAACGGTCCTTACTGCTCCGTCTCACTCCGCGGTTCAACTCGACGTGAAGTAGTGACGCAGCAGTGCGCGCGAGTACGTGACGCCGTGCGCGCTCTACTCGCGCTGTACGGACGCACGCGGCTTTTAGACTTCAAGCTCACCGACACGCATTTCCTCGCACCTAACAATACACAAAGTAAGTAATACTGATGGGTATAGCTTCACACGGCATGTGATATTAAAATTAAAACACATCGTACCGAGCCACTATTTCCACGGACCCAAATACAGTCTTAATAGTCTCCGAGTAAAATGGCTGTGACGTGACGCGTGTCACACGGCGTAGACAGACGGGGACTTTTCAATCAGTCGCGTACGCATCGATAGTGTGAAATAAGTTGATACAAGCTCTTCAATATTTACTAAGTACATATAAACTAAATCGTTTGTTTGTTAGAGGTAATCTCTGGAAGTACTGATTCGATTACAAAAATTTTATAAGAATACCACGATATTGCCGAATGCCATAGGATATTTTTTGTTCCACGCGGAAGAATTTGCGGGCAGAAGCTAGTTGATATCTCTGTTTTATCTTTTTAGTACCAGTTCTCACCATAAATTAGTTACATTTAATATCCTCTTCCACATCGTATTTCCAGAAGCGGTCGCAGCACACACAATATCAGAGACAACGCTATTCTGCATTGAGGCAGTCCACTGCTTACCTCTGTGTTGGGGTCCTTCCGTCTACGAGGACTATTTGTTCCAAGCACAAGTATTCTACGGAACCCGGCCGCTGAAATCATTGCACGTCACTCAGGCGTCGAGGATAGAAAGCGGAGGCTTCTATCCTAGGATCATATTTGATACTTGGTGAGTATTAGACGTCCCAGATTCTTAAAGTAACCGCCTGGGGGCCTACTCCGAAGTATCGGCCGAATGTGCGAATGGTCGGTTCGGATCCGACCGAACTTAATTTTGACGTTTGGTTGGTTGGATCTGAACCGACCGAACGAAGTAGAAAAAAAAAGTGTGGTAGAAAACTTCCGAACATTCGGCCGATACTTCGGAGTAGGCCCCCAGGAGAGTGGGTTTTGCCCGATTGATGACAATAAACTACCCCTATTGTACAGACGCCAGCAGGTCAAGCTACCCGAAACTGTCAAATTTTCCCAATCAATCTTGAACCTAATGCTGTACAATAAAGTTGAAAATCTATTAAAGAAATTTGACAGATTGTAGTAGCTTGATGTGCTGCCGTCCAAACAATGGACTTTATTATAACTGGCGAAAAGTGAAATATTTTCTTTTTAAGACTGGACAACAAAACCAAACATTGTAAACGTCGCTTTTTTTTGTGTTCTTGTCGAAAAGAAATAAATTGTAATCTTGGAACATTGTTTCTATAAAATAGCTATCGTCACTTGCGTGAGAAGCGCTATTACCAAAAATATTAAATAGGAAAGGCCTTTGTCCAGCTTTTGTGGGCAATTCAAGCATATTGATCTTGCAAACTAGTACTATTCGCGGTAACGAAACCATAGCGACTTCTAATTCGACGCCAACGCCATCTAGTTGCAACACAGGTACTAAACGCGGTCTTAGCGCGTCGCGAAGGATATTTTTTTACTTGAATACACACAAATGGATACAAAATTTGCAAATAGTAAAAGTAATATTCAGTTAATTTATTAATTTGTTTTAATTGACTTTATTGGCAAAACAAACACTCGAAGAGCAGCGCTGCGAGCAGAGCAGCTTTCATGCACTCTTACTTAGGTTATTTTCTGCGAAGTATTTTTACTAATGGCACCTTTTCTTTACACCATAACACCACTATTCATAAGTATCCTAATAAAGCAATCATTATGATGAAAATATTAAATTTAGTAGAATGTTGTGGTGTAAAGAAAAACTGTTAGCAGTTTACTCTCCCTTTTCCATGGAGGATGAAGAACTATCCACCCTGTTCCTCTATAGTTTCATTATTTCAGATAAAAGACGTCCACAGCTGGACATAGGCCTCCCCTAAGCGTCATTTATTTTTGTTTCAGGCTTAACTTAGAAGATCTTCCCGTGAACAGTTTACCTCGCGAATCTCGGCTAGTCATTACTCTGTACGGACGTTCTCAACGTACGGTGGACAGTCAACACCAGAACAATGAGAACAACCAGACAAATAACCAGGAAAATGAGGAGAACGGTGATGTGCAGTATGAATTAGCTGAATTAGGCTGGGCAGCTATACAGATGTTTGATTTTGATGGGTATGTAGTAATTTATGTTTTCACTAGCTTTTGCCCGCGGCTTCGCCCGCGTGGATATCGAAAAATATCCCACGGGAACGTACTACCGGGATTAAAAGTACCCGATGTTCTGCAATACTCTATTGGTTTACGCGGCGCACGCCAGAAAGCTCCCATTCGGCATGATTTTTTCCGACATCCTCAACAATAATTTCAGCTAATTTATAAAAAAACCTTAATAAATTATACACCTAAATCTTCCTTAAGAATCACTCCGTTCATTGGAGTAAACCGGACGAAAATTCGTTTGGAAGTTTTTGAGTTAATCGCGTTCAGACAGACAGACGCGGCGGGAAGACTTTGTTTAGTTAAAACTACGCCGGTCACGCTCTAATAACAAATAAGAAATAACTTTTGACCAAGTGGACCGATTTTAATAAAAACTTATTTATTAAAAAAAAAACACCGATTTCCAAAAAAAGAAAAACACTACAAAGTGAAAACTAACTTTAATTTCGGAAGTCGGTGTTTTTGGTTTAGTATTTTTGTTTTTTGCCACCGACTTCCGAAATTAAAGTTATTTTTCACTTTGTAGTTTTTTTTTGGAAGTCGGTTTTTTTTATAAATAAGTTTTATTTTCCACTTTTTAGTTGCGGTACCTACCCCACCCAAATTCGTATACCACTACTGGCTAAGTAAATAACAGTATCAGGAAGTTATTATAACATCATCGACATACACTTAATAGTAGTTTTTTTTTAAGATTCTAGTTTTTTTTTGTCAAGTTTTTTTAAAAATCAATTTGGTTATTAAATATCTGTGCAAACAACTTTTAATCATTATATTTCAGTATGCTAGCATCAGGCAACTACGTGCTACCTCTGTGGCCGACGTACTGCGACCGTCGTATCGGGCCCGCGCCGCATCCCATGCACTCGCCCACGGGAACCTTCCCCGTCGTTAATATTGGTGAGTTTGTATGTTTTTATTATTATTTAACGAGCAACTACTGCATCGACGTACTGCGACAATGAAAAAGGATACGCAGACAAACGACTTGGTTTATACTATTTAGAAAAGAGATACTCTGTAACTCTAGAGTTACAGAGCGCAGAGGCGCTAGCGCCTTGTCCTAACTGAACGCGACTGTCGCGCGTATACTTGTCTCGCTCATGCATATGAATATGACGTACTCGCGAGATCAATCAAGGCGTGTTTGCACGTCATAATTCAAATAAACGATCGCATTTTCGCGCGACAGTCACTTTTAATTAGGACACAGCGCTATAGATGCTTTCCCTGTGTAGTTTTGTTGTTGTTGTCCTAAGACACCTCACTGATGCATATGGCCTTCATAAATTGTCACCACTTCGCTCCGTCTTACGTCGTTTCCTGTATTTAATGTTGACAAATAAAACACCATAATACACCGTTACATTTTGATCGGTTTAATCCCTTGGACAGGTGGTTTAACTTGCAAAATACTATTCATCAACAATTTACACAGCATTGTATCTTTTAAAATAAAAAAAATAGGAAGTGATAACGTAATATTCGCAAAATGCATTAAACCCGTAGTAGCGCCATGAGTTAGTTACCTAATTACTACGTCACGTCGTCGTCTGTGCGCACCAAACTACCTACACTTACGCGTCACAATGTTATCTGCCACACACACACACACACATCCTATGGTACGAAATGAGTTTCGAATGGTACTTACTAATGGTTCGCATTGTTTTTTTCACTAATACGAGAATTGATTCGAGTTTAAAAGAAAAATATTTTTTTTTAAATTTTATCATTACAAATCGATAGTGTTTCATGCACCGGATCGACCCTCCACGGGATTAAAACGATCATAATGTAACAGTATATAGCAGGCAGACAACACATTATCGGATTTAAAACATATTTCCAGAAATCCCTTTATACGCGCACACCGGTGTAAAATGGACGAACGGCGAGGAAGGGCGACAGAGGCCGTTAACCAAAGACGAGTTGCCTAAGTTCGACAGCTTGGACGGACACACGCAGTCGCAATTACTGCATCTTATTGAGCAGGGCGCCTACCAGAGGATGCCCAGTGAATGTCGAGAGGTGAGAAACCAAAGCCGCCTATTCATTGGGAAACAAAATAATAATTGCGCAATATTGTTGTAGATGTTGCAACGTGTTGCTGGCAACAAAAATGTTGCAATGTGGCTTGCACTATGCTAATGTTTCGTATGTATGATAAACAAAAGACATAGAACATTATTGCCAGCAACATTTGATGTTGTGCAATTGATGGTTAACGTTTTTTCCAATTAATTCGAGGCTTAATGCTAACTAGCTTTTGCCCGCGCCTTGCCCGTGTTGGTGTCGGAAAATATACCACAGAAACGTACTACTGGGATTAAAAGTACCATATGTGTTAATCCAGATTATAAATTATCTGTGTGCCAAATTTTATCCAAATCCGTTCAGCCGTTTTTGCGCCAATCCGAAACCTACATCCAGACAAACGGACAAAAAATCTATACCTACTACAATTTTAACCCCCCACGGAAACAGAGGGGTGTTATAAGTTTAACGTGTGTACCTTGACTGTGGCATTGTAGGTCCCAAACGACTGAACCGATTTAGTTTTTTTTGTTTTGTTTAAAAGGTGACTTGATCGAGAGTATTATTAGCTATGATTCAAGAAAATCTATTCAGCCGTTTGAAGATTATCAGCTCTTTTCTAATTGATGAATGGATGTGAGCATCTTGCACAGGTCTGATCGAGTAGAAATTTGGTATTCTGTTACTTCAAAGATATTAGAATAACATAATAGCCTTGAACTGATGCTGCAGCATCACTTGGAATTTGCAGGATACTCAACTCCCTCAACAGCAGAGGTATCGTGTTAGGGCTCATTGGAATGGTCTCAATGAATAGGTTTTAGATAAACGTGGGTTGGGGGTTTTTAAAATTTTTAATTTATTTTATGTTATCTATACATCTATAAAAATAAATAAAATTGATGTGTCTGTTTGTAATGTTAAAATAACAGCTTTTTACTAAATGCGTATGAATATAAACGGTACTTATAAAAAAAAAAACTATTTTGAAAATTGTTGTCTGTCTGTTTGTTTGTTTGTTCCGGCTAATCTCCGAAACGGCTGGACCGATTTTGACGGGCCTTCACTGGCAGATAGCTGATGTTTTATAGAGTAACTTTTATTTTAGAAAAAGAATTAGGGTTCCGCATAAAAAAAATAAAACCCATAAAATTGTGAATAAAATCCGATTCAAATAGGGAAGTATTGACATCCACGCGGGTGAAGCCGTTGGTTACAGCTAGTATGTAATATAGATTAGATGAAATAGTAGTGCGAAGTAACTAATAGTGGTGATCAATGCTTGTTCCTTCTGTATACACTGTATAAACAGGCATTATCATCTTTCAAATAGTCCTACTGGACTGTCTCTCTCTGCAGGGCAAAGCCCTATCAATCGATCTCTTTTCCAAACTCTTCTGTTCTATAGAATTGTTTGTTGTATTGTTGTTAATAGCCAGGCTAATGTGTCGCACACTATATTATTAAAAGTCAGCACTACCTGTGTAATTTATAAAGATATTCTGTAATCAGGAACATTTAGACCACTCACTGGAATGCATAAAATTGTTTTAAAGACCAAACTCACATAAAATATTTTTTGTTCTTAGATAATGTGGGAAAAACGTCAATATCTAGTCCAATTAGCCGGAGCGTTGCCTCTAGTACTGATGGCGGCCACAAACTGGTACGGAGAACATAGAGAACAACTGATCGCGCTGTTAAAACTGTGGGAGAAACCGTCGCCTTTGAACGCCATGCATTTGCTGTTACCCTGGTAGGTTTCTTGAGAATCAATAATGAAAAAAAAAACATTACCATTGCTGATATGTTTATGTGCCTCATGCTGACCAAGTTCACTGTGTTAAAAAAAATTAAATACAAACAGATTGCCATTCACCTCCTGCACCCTAATTGCGTAACACACTATCAATCGCAATCTGAATGATTTTGAAGCAAATTGCTAATCCATTGCCACCAATACTGCTGAGCGTGCCCGCCTGCTGGCTGTGGGGGAGTGGGAGTCGGGCCTCTGGCTTCAGGCGCTACCGTCACCCAACATAGGCAATATGCTGGGTGACACCACCTTCCGACTCGCTACTTGTCTGCGTCTGGGCGCTCCTTGCGTGGCTCCGCATCGCTGCCAATGCGGTGTCAGTGTTGACTGCCTCGGACAACATGGCCTATCCTGCAGTAAGAGCGCAGGCCGGATAGCACGGCATGCCAGCATCAATGACATCATCCGTCGTGCTCTTGTCACCGCCGGGGTGCCAGCTGTTTTAGAACCCAATGGCTTAGCACGCGACGATGGAAAGAGACCAGACAGAATGACCATAATGCCTTGGAAGGTAGGTAGGCCTTTGGTGTGGGATGCAACGTGTGTCGATACCCTTGCGCCATCCCATCTTCCTAGCACGGCAGGCTGTGCTGGAGCGGCTGCTGCGGGTGCGGAAAACCTCAAACGGCGCAAATACTCCAGTCTTATTGGGACTTATATGTTCGAGCCGTTTGGGGTTGAAACACTTGGGCCATGGGGTCCGAGTGCCCACTTAGTTTTTCGAGACATCGCCAGGCGGTTGGTCGACTCCACACGTGACCAGAGGGCTGGCCTATTTTTTGGCCAAAGAATCAGCATTGCTATACAACGTGGCAATGCTGCCAGCCTTCTGGGCACTTTTCCTGTTGACAGCGATGCGGATGAATTTTTTGATGCCCTCTGATTATTTACCCCCTCCCTTTTTTAAATACTTGTACATATTATTATTATTATTTTAAGATTGGTAGGTTTTAAATTATGTCAATAGTAGAATATATTGCTTCATATGTTCGAAAAATTGGTCTGCTCAACAAAGTAAATAACGCAATGAATGTTGTTGAACTGTCAAAATGAAACCGATTTAACTTATTTATTTATTTGTGCACAATTTATTACATTAAGTATACTGTTGACATTACAATATATAAGGCCGCCAGTAACAGTCACAATTCTCATTGTAAGTGTGTTACGCAATAGCTCCGCCGGTCGCAGTATCTGGCAATGAATATGGAACGACGAGTTTAAAAAAGTCCTGTCCTGGAGAGCTTCGTCTCTGCCACCCAATACCTGCATGACCGACTCTTTTTAAAGCTCAATTTATATATATCTACACATGAATGACTGTACGTGTGTAGTTCCATCTACTTATTTATTGAGCTAAAGCGTGTGCGCATGCGCATGCGTAAACCCAAACCGATATACCAGGAAAACTTTATGCAAGCAAAAACGTCCGATATTTTATCTACGCTAAAAAACGGGAGTATTCATTGCATGTCGTAATATTTCAGTTTCCCGGACAATGCGGTACGTGAGACCGCGACGCAGCTGATCAATGAGATGTCAGATGATGATTTATGTCGCGTCATGCCGCAGCTCATACAGGCGCTGCGACATGAGACGTATGAAGCCAGTCCTGTAGCCGGTCAGTATGACATATTTTGTTTATAGCGAACTTGCCATTGTATGCGGTGAATTTGATTTAAAAAGAAATGATGCCCTAGTGCAGTCAAGTTTTTATAAAGGATCTCAGCCTCGGCTTTCGATTTCGCCACTCGTTACATTCATACATACATAAACTCATGCATTTGTCTAATGGGTGTAGACAGAACCACTCGTTCAGTGTAAAAATAATAATGCAGGAAACCGAACCCAAAGAACACTGAAAAGTGTTTTGGGTGAAAATTATAGTCAAACTAAGCTAATTCTGGTCATTCTTTGTTTTATTACATATACCATACATAAACATAACGTCACGCCTGTCTTCCCCGAAAGGTTAGGCAGAGGTTTACCTATAGTAGGTACACCCACATTTCGCCAGTTATGTTTAAGTCCCATGTATTAAGGGGTGACCCTATTGCCATCAACCGGGCACAAATCCAGACACCAGGCTGCTACTGAGAAATTCCAGATGGAAAACCCAATAATATTTTGCTCGACCCGGGAATCGAACCCAGGACCTCATGCTCAGCAGTAGCGCTTGCGACCACTAGATCATCCAGGCAGTCGTATCCCAATATACCATACGTATAATTTAAAACTTTTGATATTGTTTCAGAATTATTGTTATCACGCGCTCTCTCCGGGCCAGCAGTCGCACATCGCCTGTTCTGGCTGCTAGTCCATTCTTTACCAAACGTACCTCAAGTAAGTAATAAATACCGTTTTCTGTTATTACAGTGTAACGGCTAGGGCTTCGCAGATAGGCTGCGGAGGCCGTTAACAAATTAGATAGTGTAGAGAGACCTATCCCTAACCTAACATATAATTAGATAGTAAAACTAACACGGCTTGTCGTCATGGGGTCTCATCTCGAAGGAATTATAATTAGTCTTGAAAAAAAATCATAGATGGCAGTATAGGTTACTCTAACAAAATTTACAACCACTAAATTGCGTTAAACGGCAGATTTTGGCTGAAGTAAGATTAGTAAATATTAAAACTTCGTTGCTCAAGGCTGATTTATCTATTTACACTCATAAATCACGTAATTTCGACAAAAAAAGATAACTGAAAACTTTAACTTCCATTCGAACGTGATTCGAACCCATAGAATGATAAAGGCAGCTATCTGTTACCCATTTTGTTTAGAGCTATTTGCAACAGATGGCGGTTTACTCAATTTTTTTTACAATAAAGGTAGCAAATTGTTCTCGTCAAGGAAGTTAAATTCTTAGGTACACATATAGACGAACAGCTAAATTGGAAGAGAGAATTAAATGCTATAAATGCATCAGTATGTTCCGCTTGTTATGCTTTAAGAACCCTTAGAACAGAAATTAGCATTGAGCAATTGAAAATGGTTTATTTCGCGTTGGTAGAATCAAAAATTAGATATAGCATAATGTTTTGGGGAAAAAGTTATGACTATAATATCAAAAGACCTTTTGTGTTACACGCGCAATTCGCACATTACTCCGTATCCCGCAAAGAAAGAGTTGCCGTGAACATTTCATTAATCTGAATATACTTACAGTGCCGAGCATTTATGTATTTGTACTTCTAAGTAACATAGGAGGAGCTCGTGGCTAAGTAATAACAGCCGCACGGGTCGATCCATCAGGTTAAGCTACGCTTGCCGGGGTTGGTCTGTGGATGGGTGACCATCTTTACATACCGAGACTCCTCCGTGCCTCGGAAAGCACGTTAAGCCGTTGGTCCCGGCTGTCATTCGTGGATCTTTGACAGTCGTTACGGGTCGTCAGAAGCCCAAAAAGTCTGACAACCAGTCTTACCAAGGAAGTATCGTATTACCCAGTTACTGGGTTGTGGAGGTCAGATAGGCAGTCGCTCCATGTAAAATACTGGTATTCAGCTGCATCCGGTTAGACTGGAAGCCGACCCCAACATAGTTGGGAAAAGGCTCGGCAGATTGATTGACTTCTAAGTAACATGGCCAAATATATACATGAATATGAGACAGCAGAAGAACGACAGATAAGAGAAGGCACACGTAGACAAGACATTATACGTTACAAGATACAGCCTAATTTGAATATTGTGAAGCACAGTCCCAGATATCAATCGGTTATATTATTTAATAAGTTGCCTCTAGATGTAAAAAGCGCTATTTACTCGAGCTCTTTCAAAAAGCAACTTAAAAGTTTCCTGTTGAGTAAGTGTCTTTATGATGTTGAAGATCTATAACGAAATTCCTATATATTGTAATTATGCATTGTTGTAATATTTACCTAGCGTGTTTCTTCCTTCCGTAATTTAATTTTCTTTTCTTTTTATGCAATGTAATTTCAGATACAATTTATTGTTCATGAATAAATGACTAATGACAACAATCGTTATTAATTTACGTTTAGTTAATTCATTTTAAGTATATTTAATCTTTTTATAAATATATTACTTACATAGAAATGTAAAAAAATACATATTTTTTTCATTATTAAACCTGGAAATATAAAATTTACTAAACATTAATCATTCTCTCTGGCAATGTCAATTCAGATTCCGGAGGTTGGCTCCTAGATGGCGTTGTAAAACTATCGTTTCTGGCAATTAGTGAGTCGCCGGTACTGCCATCTGTTGAGGAAATGGAGAAAAAAATATAGCCAGTCGAATTGCCAGTTTTAGGGAGGTCACATTTCTTTGTATGGGATTGGGTATCTGTATGTAATCTGTGTTGTCGTGGATTAAGTCACTGTCACTGTTCTTAGCACTTTCACACTAGGATAGTTAGAAGGGTACCGGGTCCTTGGCTGGAGGTGGCAGACGTAGGGGCCTGTCAGGTCAGGCTTAGCACGAGGCCCTCAACGGAAATCAGATGCTACATAGGTGATGATAATAACATAGATTATCCAGCGCAGAGGGTCCATTATAAATCCTAACTAATGGAGATCTCACCCTAGCTTGGGGGGGGGGGGGGGGGGGCACAAAGAATCCTGATGGTCAGTGATTAACTCCGCTCCGACGAGTGATCATTAGACAAGCGTTGTACCCTGTTTTTAGAGTTGTATTACTTTACGGTTAATTGGTGAAATAATTAGCTCACTCGACTAGTTGCTATTTAGAAGCAATACAACGCTACAACAGGAAGTCTGTGTGAGATGCGCAAGTAGCTAAATAGTGATGCCAACACGAAATGCATGAACTAAAAATGTGATGAATGTAAATGTTGATAGATGCAGAGAAAGACCAAAAAAAAAAACACGAATGTGAGGAATGATATGAAAGAAAAAGAGGTTGAAAATTTCGTGCCTGTGCCTGACCGTTGAGGAGTTCCTTCGTCTGGAGCCAATCTTGGGTGTAGAATTAGGTCATGCTTATCATAAAAATGCATTGTCTTCGGAACTGAACCATATAAAATGTCTACTCCGTAGGTTATGAGGAAGTTGTTTTAATTCAGCTTGCAAGATTCGCGCTAAAAAACTAACAAACATTGCAAATTAAATAAAAGCTTGTAAAAATTACGTCTTATCTGTGTACCTATATTATAAGCCATTATGTGATTTCTATTTCTATTTCCTAGGACCCGAACCAAGAGTACCTAGGCATCAGTCTGGAGGAGGCAGCTGCTGAAGGGCACGAGGCCGACGCTGGCATCGCGGCCACGTGGCGCTACAGATTACTGCTGCGCGCGCTGCTGGCCATCTGCGGCGAGAACTTGCAGAACACCCTCCTGAGGCAGCAGCTACTTGTGAAGGTCTGTAATATTGTAATCTGTTCTACTGTTCGTCTCGTTTTCGTATGTGATTCACGTGTTTTAGCTATATTTCACACATTTTAGCCGTTCCAGCTCAACTAAGCAATGGGTGGAATTGGTGTAACGTCAGTTCAACGTCTAAATCCGGTATAAAAATAGACTTAAGCTGGCTTCCCACGACGCGTCGAGTGACATCACGCGCCGTGGAAAGCCAGCCTTATTGCCGAACTGAAACAACCTTGTTGTTCACTCAACTTGCGTTTACTATAACCCAATCATATCCCTCCACAGACACTATCAGAAGTGGCTCAAGCAGTAAAGGACGCAAAAGATACAGGTCGCCAACGTGCTCTGAGCGCGGGCAGTGATAAGCTCGCCACGTTGTTACGTCAGCAGCCCGCCGCGCTACCGCTAGCGCTGCACAAATATGTACACGATGTGGACGTCAAGTGAGTATTTTAGAAAAAAAAACAATCAGTAACTGTTCTTAGAGTTGGATATCATGACTACTATAGGCCGACCGCATAACTGAGACTTTGCCTGAGGTAGCAGCGCGGTGAGGGAGGGGTGTGGTGACGTGATGCGAGAGCTCAGTGATTCGTCAACTTGTGACAACTATCACCTCTCCCTCACCACGTTGCTACCTCGGGCAACGTCTCACTTATGCGGTCGGCCTATAGTGGCTTCATCGCCAAAATTGCTCAGCGTACGTCACGCGTACCCAGTTTCTACTCATCGAAAACCGGTTAAAATAACACTTTTAATTACTAGTGTAGTAACTCAATTCGTTGAGTTTTCTTAGTGGCTAAATTTATTGGCTCATCGTTTGACTTAAAAAGCTATTTGCATGAAAAACACCAGTCGCTGGCTTCGTAACTTTATTAGAGTCTTCCCAAGGCCTTTCTAATTAGGCCAGGAACCCACATGCCTTGATATACTAACAAGTTGTTTTCAATCTAGGTCATGTATGTACTTCGCCTCGAATACGCTGCCACTCAAGATAAACTTCATCGGCAGTGATAACGCCATCATTCCTGCTATGTTTAAGGTAAGAAGGGAAAAAAATCTAACACGCCCTATACACGTATACCGCGTAATTTGCTAAGTTTGGTATTTTTATTTTATTTATAAGGGATAGTAAACAACTACAACATATTTATCACACAAGGTTAACAAGACTTAAAGTAGTAATGTTGCAGTCCACTGCATTATCCGCAGATAAGACATATTTATAGATCAGTGGTTGCCACTAGACGAGCATTACCAAAATTAAAATTATCAAAATTAACAATACTTTGAAATAAATAAATAAGTTACTTTATAGCCAGCAAAAGCTACAAAGCCAAATCAGATCAGAAACAATTTCTTTTACTAAAATTATGCAATAAATAACTAATAATAATAAAATTACAATTAAGATAAAAATTTTATAATATTAGATTTAAATTTATTTTTCGAGCATGCAAATATATCATTAAACGAGCATTACCAAAATTAACAATACTTTGAAATAAAATTTGCTAAGTTTGGTATTACATCCAATAATTTATTTCTGCAAGACTGATATGATTTCAAACAATTCTTTCTATTTTGACAGAGCAGGAATTTCACTTTAGAGTTACAGAAAATCGCTACAGAATTCACGTATGATTCATTTGTTTTTATTATTTACCAGGTTGGCGACGATTTACGTCAAGACGCGTTGGTTTTGCAAGTAATCAAAGTTATGGATAGTCTGTGGCTAAGGGCTGGGTTAGATCTACGAATAGTCACCTTCCAAGCTCTGCCTACTAGTGATAAGAGAGGTAAATATTCTTTACTTATTATTGATTTTGTGAACGTCATAACGACTAATTAAATAAAAGAAGCATAGCAAAGAAGCAGAAGGATATTTATATTGCCATGAGTCGTCGATGTATTGCCATAAAAAGCCACACATTTTTTTACGCGCCCGCATGCGGTGGCCCGTAGCTTTTACTTTTTGAGGCTACATTCTGCTTCTACTATATTACAACATGGTTTTATTTCTAGGTATGATCGAAATAGTCTCGGAAGCGGAAACTCTTCGCGCTATCCAAACGGAGTGGGGTTTAACAGGATCATTCAAAGACAAGCCCATAGCAGAATGGTTGGCCAAACACAACCCCTCTGAACTTGAATACCAACGAGCAAGGGATAATTTTACAGGTAAGTTTATTTTAAAATGTTGTAATTGTTTAAGTTATTTTATTATGTTGTTTGAAGATGAAATTCTAATAAAAAAACTGGCCAAGTGCGTGTCGGACTACGCGCAATGACGGGTTTCGTAGTTGGGATGAAGAAAGAAGAGACAGAATAATTATTATTATACCAAGAACAAACTTAACATTGTAGTTAAAAAACACGTTCTCCCATACATTCCAACTGCAAATGTAACTTTGTACGCACAATATTGAGGGATTTACCGTGTTATTTTAAGACCATAGACTCGTTATAGGTTTTCCTGTAATCTGTAAGTATAGAAATATTCTCTGTATTTTTTTTTAAATTTAGGCTCAGTTGTTTTGGAGATAAGGGGGGGGGGGGGGAGTCTTTATAAATGTCGTAACATGATAATAATTTACTTAGTCCTTGCGACTCACCTAATAACAACCAGTCTTGATCATATAACGGACATATCTGCGCTGTTAGTTAAGTTCGTATTTTTATCATTCGTCAGAATAACGGCCAGCAGTCTACTCACAAGGCCATATTTATAATGAAAAACCAGCCAAGTGCGTGTCGGACCACGCACAATGAAGGGTTCCATAGTTGGGATGAATTTATCACAAGAACATTGTAACTTCGTTATATATTATATACTACTGCCGTGAATTTTTTTACTTATCCAAAACAACTATTTAGCTGGCAGGCGGGGTGAGGGGGGGGAGTGACTGCCCAAGCCGTGAAAGCCCTTTGAAAAAAAAAACCTTCGGCACATCTACATATATCTTAGTAATATACTGTATACAAAGTAAAAATACAGGTTGTAAAACTATGTTTATGTCTAATTCAGAGTTATATAGTGGAGAAAATAAAGGTTGGTCGAAGCCGGGGGGGGGGATCGATTGTACCCGTTGCCCCCCCCCCCCCCCCTGTATTAAGTCGATTAGTAAGTAGAAGAAATATTTTCCTTTTAGCCTCGTGTGCCGGCTACAGCGTAGCCACGTATCTGTTGGGTATCTGCGACCGTCACAATGACAATATAATGTTGAAGACGTCTGGACACCTGTTCCATATAGACTTCGGCAAGTTCCTCGGAGATGCGCAGATGTTTGGAAACTTTAAGAGGTATGTTCAAATAGTTTATAATCTCAATATGTATTAATTTTTGTTGCCATTAAATATTTTTATTGTTGTTATTGTTTGTTTAAATATGTTTGTGTTTAAATGACTTTATTTGGTATGATGAATGGCCGTTGTTTTACTTGCAGGACTTTCAATAGTCTGCCCTATGATGTAGAACCGGTAGAAAGCTGAATGTTTCTGTCATAAATGAATTGAAGAAAGATAGAAAAGAAAAAGAAAGAAAATAAAATTATTTGACCCAGGTTTACGGCACACAATGTTCACACAAAAACAAAAAACAGAAAAAAAAATCTTAAAATAGTAGACCCATTTGTTAACAAAAAAAAAAGACAGACAATATTTAAACTCCAAGCTCCATGCCATTTCCCGTCTGTTCTGGAAAACCACAGAGCCTCACAGCGGGACTGAAATATTAGGGCATAAAAACCGTACAAACTTCATACTTCATAATATTCTTCTACTTTGTGTACAGAGACCGAGCCCCATTCGTACTAACCCACGACATGGTGTACGTCATCAACGGCGGTGAGAGACCCACGCAGCGGTTCCAGCACTTCGTAGAGTTGTGCTGTATGGCCTTCAACGTTGTCCGAGCGCATCACGACCATATCCTAGACTTGTTTGCTTTGGTAAGTGAAAGCTTGGGTTTCGTGGTTTCGCGTAGCCTTTTTCTAGATTGCACTCAGAAAGATCAATAATTAAATTATAGCATTCACATTATTCATTCATTTGTCAGCGCTAAAAACGTGAAGGAAAACATTTACAACACTTTCTCACAGAAAGAGGAATTCGAGTCGCAGCAGTGGGAACATTCTTATGTATATCTATCTTCTGCCCGCGACTTCGTTCACGTGGAAGTCGTAAGACACCACAATATCTAAACTATTATAAAGCGTCCGAGCGGCGCGGGCTGGTACCTCGTTCACATAGGCATGCACAGTTCAGCTATATGTAAAAAGTAGTTATTTCTATATGTTACTAATTATTATTTCTAGACTTTACTGGCTTAGGTTCGAGACTGAAAGATTTCTTTTTATCAATATTTTTTTCTTAACAAGAGAAATTCAGATAAATATGTAAAATGAAGAATACTGAAAACAATTTTTTAATAAGATTAATAATAGATAATTAATTTTTTCTCTTTTAAAGCGAACTAAGACTTACTTTATTTGATTGATTATTAATAAATATAACGATTAAATTCCAAAGATTATGTGATATTTTACAAGCATGATAGTCACAACATCATTGGACCAATCAGAATTTTGGAAAGAGATAACTACTGGCCGCACATTCGCTTTGTCTCCCTCTTACTTTTCTGTCTGTGTTCACTGCACAACTCAATATGGAACGCTCAGTCCACTCTCTATGGCTATGTTCAAATTCGACTGGTAGTTCTAAAGATTAGAGCGTCCAAACCAAAAACAAACTCTTCAACTTTATTTAAGTATGGATTATAACTTTGTGGAGAAATAATAGAAATTTAAAATGACATTGTCGTTAATCGCTCTAGGACCAACAAAAATCTGACGTACATAATAATTACATATAAATATATTTTATTATACTAATTGCGAATATCTGTATGAAACGGACATTCCGCGTTCCATATTGAACAAGTAAATGAACTGTAATCAGTAACGACATCATATCAAAAATGCCGCCATTTTTGACAGTTAGATTTGACATGACAATTAGTGATGTCGTTTATCCGACATATTCCAACTCACCGGACTCAGTATATGTGTGTACAGTCGATTCGATAGACCAAGAAAAATATTGCCTAAGGAAGGTTAGCAAAATCAACTTATAAGGTTTGGTGGATGGATACTATCTCCGTTCATCGACAGTATAGCAACATTACTCAGTCAGAACGTAGGTACATAAAAATGTGTGAAAGCAGCCTTAATCCCGTCTCCTAACGACGCAATGAGCCCGGTAGATTCATACCCAAGTATGTAGTACCCTAAAGGCTGATTTTAACGCGTATGTTTGTACCAGATGGCGATGTCAGGCGTGACGGGTGTGACAAGCGCGGCCGTGAGCTACGTGCGCGCTGCGCTGCTGCCCGCCGCGACCAACGCCGAGGCGGCCGCAGCTTTCGCCAGGCTTATACACTCCTCACTCAAGAGCAAGTATGTGTGACATGAGTTTACCAATCAAATAATTCTAAAATCCATAAAATATTAGCACGTTCTTAATATGAATATTATAATTTACAAAAATATCGTTATATTCTTCAGAAATTAAAAAAAAAGTCACTGTCAAAATATGGAATGAATTTCTCGTCTTGAGAATTTTATTCTATGCTCGAATATAAAAATATCAAGTCGCATTTTATTTGGCATGAGAAAAGGCGAAAAACTCCTCCCTGATATGAAGACACGATGGGTTCTTAAACGTAAGCGCGTATCAACATTTAATGACTTGTTTAATTGTTTAGGTTCACACCAATCAACTTCTTCCTGCACAATTTGGCTCAGCTGCGCGCGAGTGGTGATCAGAGCAACAATACTTCCGAACTTTTATCGTTTATGCCTCGGACGTACACGTAAGTAAATAAATATTATATTGCAGGCTTAGGAGTAGTCTGTAAGCCGGTCCACTAATATACAGGCATTTTATTTTGTAGCCAGAGAGTACTAACTTAACCGTAAAATTGAGAGTGCTACAGCTTTGTGACGTAATCTCTATATTCTGAGCCTATGTCCCGACTAAATATGATATCAGTCGCTTCACTCGATTGAATGATCAGATTTGGTTTTATTCAACGTTCTCACGTTCATTTTCTCCCCACAGCATGGCACAAGAAGGCCGCTTGGTAAGCGTAGAATGCCTCGGCTTCGAGAAACGCTACGACCCTGAAAAGCACTACGTATACGCGCTTCGCATCTTCAGACAAGGGCAGACTACGCCTTTCGTGCTGTACCGTTCTTACAAGCACTTCACTGAGCTATACCAGAAGATTTGTCTGCATTTCCCCTTGGCTAAAGTTCACAGGTAAGAGAATAATACTAATTACATTAATTTTTCCTAACTGAATTTTGGCCATTCTCGACGAAGAAGATATTATCGTGCACAAATGTGTGCGCAGACACAGGTGCACTTACTTTTCCCTCACTCTGTCGTGAGGAAAGTTGTGAGTATGTATGTGGATGGCTATACGAGTCGAGAGTGGTAGGGGAAGACCAAAGAATCAATAGATGGATTTTGTAAAAGATATGGCTAGAAAGGGGGTATAAAAGTATGGTAGAAAAAGACTGTTGCGACGACCTCAAATAAATCGGGATAATTGGGCAAGAGAATGACTGTCCTAGTCCGATGGGAAAGTAATCCGACACGTCCGGGGAGAGATTATTGGGTCTGACCGGGCTGCTACCGAGATTTCCTTGACACACAAACGCAATAACTTCTTTTTGGCCTGACCCGAGATTCGAACCTGGGATTTCGTGATCTACAGCCTTATAAGCTAAGCTAGAGATTAGACGAATGAGGCAGTAAAAAGATAAAAAAACATAACCATTTCTTTTGGCTTTGCCATAGTCGGGTAATGAGCACACCAACTTGATATAGATTGCTGGCGATGGTAAGCAGTACGTAGGCTTCGGAAGCTCATTAGAAAGGATTAAGATTTTTGTAGCTTGTTTACATAATTATCCTTATCCCTATCGTGTCGATATAATTATTGATTTAATTATGATTACGATTACTAAGATATATTATCTGTACTCGCTGTCTTTTGGAGACAAATGATCTGTCGTACTGTAGTTGCAACTAGTTTACAAGGAGGCATTATAGAGACCGCCCAATAGGGATGATACCTGGGTAAAAAAACGAAATTCTGTTTAGTCCGTCAGTCAGATAATAAAAAAATATTAGACACGTATTTTTTGCTTTATCATATTATTAAAAAATTACTTAGATAAAACGCATTAAAGTTGGGGAGTGGGGCTCGCTACGTCACAACTAAGTATAAAATAGATTTTATTTGATTTTTTTTTTTAGTTTTCTTTTTTTAGATTTTTTTTAAATTTTTTTTTTTGATTTTTTTTTCTAGAGCAAGTCGTGACGTCATGCCATATTTTAACTCAATGTACCGCCGTAATCTTTTGGTTACGTCAAAAAAGAAAAAATACGTGTCCACAATTTTTTTAATAATCTATGTATATGACGGACAAAAACTTTTTTTAGTCATCATCCCCATTTAGGAGCTCTTACGTCTAGCAAATACCAACAAGGGACTGCACGTGTCATACAAGTTTTTTGAAAGTCTTGATTGTTCTGGCACTCCATTCCGGCAGACTACAACATATGAAAACTTTTTTTGTTTAGTCAACTCGCAAGATGACTAAGCGACTCTAAATACTTTTAAAGATGGAAACACAATTGCCTTTTTAAACGTCCTAATAGATTTTTAACCGGAGCATCGTTGTACCTAATTACTGTCCCTAAAAATTCTTGTTACATAAATCTTGTTTAAGATTAGATTAAGGTTGTTGTTATCAGTAAAGACGATTAGATTCAAAACAAAACTTTAAAACCGCTTGGGTTTTACATGCAATTCATTTTATTGATAAATACGTGATATCTTATTTGAACACGAACTGAAATATCTGGCACTTAGAACTTATTTGTTTCAGGGTTTTTATAACTTTTAATTTTATTATATCTTCGTATACAACGTGTCCCAGAATAGACGCACAACCTCTTAAGGAGTCATTGTACTCATCATTATGAACAATATTTGCTATGGGACCAAACCTGAAATCGCGAAAAAAAATCTGCTGTTCGCTACATTTTGACGAGTTATGCGATGATAATATTGAGAGCAAGTTATTAACATATTTTTATCGCTTTATCATTGATCTTGCAGTATAATATGAGTTCAATTGTCATGTTAAGAGACACAATAAAATTTCTATTGTTACCGAACTGAATCAGCTTGCGTACCGGATTACATATAAGATGTAGAATACACACAACCCCAAATATAAAAATATAAATTTATTTCCTCATGAATATTATTCAAACATATCAACGATTCATAACAAACTTAGAAATATCATAAACGAAAGTTTGTCTCACTAGCACATCAAGCATCACTATTTTCCCTATTGTCTTCACCTACTTTGTAGTTCAAATCCATTACTGTTTGCTTAGTTTGTGGCGTGGTTGCCGCAGTCGCCGGCCGGTTTATATTTTCTCTATGTTTGGAAACCATGTCCCAACTACCTGTATCTACAGGCTTGGTATAAGTGACGTTGCCACTGCTATCTTTCTCTCCCTCTGGTTTTGCGACAGAGTACGGTGGAGGCCCGCTGGTCTTACTAATAGAACTATCTAGAGTGTTTGTCGAATGTGACATCTGACCAGACCCTGAAGCTAAAGGATTTGATGCACTCCCACTTGCTTGTGCTAAAGGATTCGCGATAGGACGCTGTGGCGCCTGCTTTTTCTTCTTCGCCATTTGAGTCTCTTTCTTCTCCCTGTCTTTTCTTAACTTCTCCTGTTTGAGTTGTTCTTTCTCCCTCTGTTTCTGTTCTGCTTGTTGTTGCTTTTCGAGTTTCTTTTGTTCTTCAATCCGTCGCTTTTCTAGCTTCTTTTGTTCTTCGAGTCTTTGTTTGTCTACTCGTATTTGTGCGTCCAGTTTCCTCTCCGGACGTATTGGGATGTCTTGGGGTCTATTGTTTCGTTCTGGTTCGGCCCCGCGAGGGTCTTGTGACACCACTGTATTCTCTGGCCGTAAGTTCGGCGGAAGGTTTTTGTTCATAATTAAGTCGCTGGTGCTTTTCGCTTGTCGTATAGGTCTTGTTGGTTGCCCTGTGCTTGTGGTTGGCATATTGTAGTTCGCATTTGGTGTTGACTTCCTCTGTGCATCAGGGTAGTTGTTTTCTGGAAATTGTATCAACATTATGTTAAATGTGGTGTATTAGGCATTGTTAGTTATTTGTAAGTTTGGAAAAAACAGATAATGATGTTGGCTTTAATAGATAAACAGAAAAAAAGCAGGTACTTAGCCCTTGATAAATTAAAACAGATCGATCAATCATAAAATTTGACATGAGATTTATAAAAAGTCTACAATTGTACTTTAAATTGCGTGTAGAAGTCCAGGGGTTATTACATTAATTTGAAGTTAGATGTATGAAAATACGTACCAAAGAATTCATCTCTATTAGTTCTGTAAGCGCCCGTGATGGACACGATCGAGCCGATATCATCTTTATCCTTCTTCGACTTCCGTCTGGCTCCACTGAAGAAGTTCAGCGAATGCCTGAACCCGAACATTTCACTGACGTACGAAACAACAGGAGAACGCTGGGGTTGCTCAATGTAACTCACTGTGTTGTCAACTGAAAGAATTTTGAAAAAGGATAGCAAATAGATAAGGTGGTATTACTATTAGATATGACAATGAATCATAATCATGTGCCGGGTATTACACTGAATTAATTATTACAATTCTAACTTGTAAGCAAAAATTATTTAAAAAAATGTAAGAAATTCATACTTACGTTTAGCACTGTTTCTAAACAACTTTATAATTTAAAACAAACACAAATTCTAAATGCAAATAAACAGAGTAAGTGGTGACAACACTCGTTCAGCCATTACTGTTTAAATCAATACGGTTGTGTTACCAGATAAGATAAGGTGAGAGCCTCGAATAATGACTGTAATCTTATCACACTCAAATTATTCTATGTAATCAACTGTCCGGATGTGGAGGTACCAACCATTGTACAATGGTTGCTGGTAATTCACGTTATGGTTATTGTCATTTTCTACTTATATCTTATCGTGGCACTGAGCCACGGTAACGGCCCCGATTTACGAATTGTAGGTCGTGGGTTCGAACCCAGTTAGGCACTTTACTTTGTGTAAATAATTCCATCACCACTGCTCTCAAAACGCTGAAGGAAAACATCGTGAGGACACCGGCATGTCCTAGAACCAAAAATTCGAAGACATGTGGCACCTACGAACCCGCACTGGGCCCGCGTGGTAGATTACAACCCACTCCTCGAAGAGAGGAGGCCTGTGTCCCAGCAGTGGGAACATTATTATGCTATCGTACTTATGCTATCGTCATAAATAAATAAATCTATTCAATCAAACTCATCATTCTCCTGCCCTTATACCAATTTATTTGGGGTCTGCGCAGCGTGTCATCTTATTCCTTGCATGTGTATTAATCGCCATCTCTCACCCCCTTTCTAGTCATATCATCTTTCACACAGTTCTCTTATGTAAAATACTGGTATTCAGCTGCATCCGGTTAGTCTGGAAGCCCCACCCCCAACACAGTTGGGAAAAGGCTAGGCAGATGATGACATAGGTTCAAAAGTAACTTTTTTTTTGTAACATACCTATTGGAATAAAACTTGAAGACGCTCGATCACAGTCTGACTCGAGACTAAGCTAAACGGAAGAAATACTGTATCTGGGACAATCTAAGTATTTAGTTGTCTAATGTCCGTTAATTTACGAAACAACTATCAAGGGATTAATTTTGGCTGAACATAAAATGAAGATAATCGATATTCTTGACGTGAAACAAACAAACCGTACTAGTTATATCTAAGTATACAGATAAATACATAATATTTCATGTTTTTTGTTATTTTCCTTTTCATTACTCATTGTTTGATTGGGGTATCTTTTCTATGTTGATATGTTTGACACTTGATAGATTGGCTACGAAGTTATCGGTATCGAGTTTAAAGGCTTTAGTTAACAAAATTCCATAAAAAACGGAAACGTAATGCGTTTCCAAAAGTGAAGAAATTGATTCACTTCAAGTTTCCCTCCAATTGCCTCTGCAGGTACTAAAACATCTGTGTCTTTTACAAGAATTGCAATCGTACACATATTTCCCAGATCATATGAAAATAATCTTCACAATGTTTTAATATAGGCGATATTTTAGTTTCGGTATCCTTTTTCGTCCATTCCATTTAGTTTGTAACAAACTCTGTCTAAAACTGTCATTAGCAATAATTAATTAATTAGCAAGCCTACAACCTCTTTCAAAAAAGGTCAATATGTAAGTAAGTATAAACATAAGAAGCGACCGGCCAATATTGTCCTTTCCAAAAAATCAACTATCCTACATATCGACGGTTGAAAGGCAATGGAAGCGACAGTTTGGTCAAAAATGACTGCCATCCTAAAAAGCGGAAAATTTTAAATAGGATGGCATTGATAACTCATTTTCGACCAAAATGTCGCTTATTACCTTTTAACCGTCGATATTTATGATTGATTTATACGTTATTGGTATGCGTTGTCATCCCAGACACAAATAGCAGTCTCAAGTGTTTGTAATAACACCGCTTCTGTTCATTGCAAAACTTATTATTTATAATTTTCTTATCATTCCCAGTTTACCTTCAGGCGTCTATGTGGGCCGTTCGAACATCCGTCAGGTAGCCGAGCGGCGCTTCGGCGACGTGCAAGCATTCCTTACGTCATTGTTCAGTCTGGCTGACGAGATCGCGCACTCAGACCTTGTGTATACGTTCTTCCACCCGCTGCTGAGAGACCAGCAGGATGTGGAGCCACAGAGGAGGAGAGGTCAGTAATAGAAGTACATTATCTTTGATTTACTAAACGTCAAGACGTTCGGCTGTCGCGGTCATAAAACAAAACTTATATGATTAATCATGTACAGTGGCAGAACGAAATGGTTAGAAAATTTTCACAAAGATTTATATTACGGAAATTAATTGTTTACCAAATTGACTAACTTTGTTTCGGCCTTTCTTCTCAGAGTTGTCGGATAGGAAATAACGACGTTATCATCATCATCTGCCTAGCCTTTTCCCAACTATATTGGGGTCGGCTTCCAGTCAAACCGGATGCAGCTGAATACCAGTATTTTACATGGAGCGACTGCCTATCTGACCTCCACAACCCAGTTACTGGGTAATACGATACTCCTTGGTAAAACTGGTTGTCAGACTCAGGCTTCCGAAATACCGACGTTATCTAGTTTTTAAAATATGATTGACGTGTAATGATTTTATTTATGTAAATAGTTTGTCATTTATAACTACCAACTTATATTGCTCATATTTTCAAATCAGAACTTACTTTCATTCTTTAACAGTTTTATGAAATGGCTGTACCATCGCAATGTTACGTAGTGTCAATTTGATAAATAATTTATTTCCCTGACTGTACATGGCACGTTTTCGAACTCTCATTTAATGTTGACCCTAAAGGTGCTCACGTTGTTCATTCCTCGGCTGTAACTTAAATATGGATGAATATTTTTCTTTTACAGGTGAAACAGCAGAACCAGAGAACAACGGATCGGGATCACTGAAGCTATCAGTGCAGTACGCGAGCGGAGTATTATCAGTGTTGATACTCCACGCGCAGTCCCTCGCGTTGACGCCGCAGGGCTTGCCGCCCAACCCTTACGTTAAGGTAACACAACATCTTCTTTACCTTTTCTTCTAACCAGATGCAAAATAAACAGTAAAAGTGTAGGTACAGTCACGAGCACTAATATGTATACACTGTGCAATTTTAAAAAGTCATTTTCTCCTACTGTATTGATTGTAAGTTTATGTTGTTACGAACATAGTATTTTGAAACCCATACTATTATGAAAGAGGTCTTATCTCAAAGTTGCAATCGTAATTCCAGGAGATAATCGCTTTTAAATTGTGCTAAGTGTTATACAACGTGTATTTGGACGTACGACATTAAATGAAAACGAGCACAGTACTAGTCCATCGAAACATTTTAAAACACGAAGATTAAGAGATAATGAAAAATTAAAAAATTGCAGTTTTCAAACAAAATAAATAGCAGAGTCCACTGCATAAAAAGTAAACACACTTTATCTACGAAAAGTCACTGACCAACGGTGCAGTGCGGGGTGCGGGGTGTGGCGGCGGCAATGTTTACCTATTATTACGGACTCAGATCTACATCATGTTGAAAAATAAGAAAATGAAAAATAATTTTCTGTGGCTAAAGTATTCATTGGATTTGATTGATTTTTTTGTATACGGGTAAAGAACATGATTCTCTTTACGTGGTTTAAAGGAATGTCAATCGTCCTGTTACACCTTGTATTAGTGCTCGTGACTGTACACGGATGGAGCGACTGCCATCTATACAAATAAATACAATCGAAGGGTCTGTTTGTATTGTTAAAATAACAGCTTTTTACTAAATGCTTAGGAACGGTGCTTATACGGTACTTATAACAAAAAAAAAAAACATTTTTACATTTTTTGTCTTTCTGTCTGTTTGTTCCGGATAATCTCCGAAACGCCTCGACCCATTTTGACAGGACTTTCACTGGCAGATAGCTGATGTTATAAGGAGTAAGTTAAGAGTAAGAGTTTTGAGTTGAGAATTTGTGAGTAAGAGTACTTTAATTATAGAAAAAAATGGGTTCCGCGCAAAAAAATAAAACCTATGAAATAACAAACCAAATCCGATTCCAATAGTGAAGTATGACATTCACGCGGGCTAAACCGCGGGCAACAGCTAGTCTTACATAATTATGGAACTCACAAAATGGTACTATCAACTCCACATCCATGGTACCAATTTGACATTGACAGTGCCTTAATATTGTAGCAGTAAGAGTGCTTTTCGTGGTTCAAGTTTTCCTACTGACGTGCGGTCGATCATACCAATTTATCTTTGAGTTAGATCGGTTGTGACTTTGAAGTGTTTTGACTGCCCGTTATTTCTTGTAATCATACTAGAGTGCGACCAAGATATGTCTGCGCGCGAGTGGGAGCGCGCTTAATGTTGCCTGTAACCTGTATCATACATATTAGATGTTTTATCAAGATTTCTACCTCGTGGAAACGTGGTCTTAGATACACAGAAATATAAGACCTAAATATTAAACCATATTGACTTGATATAAACGACTAGATAGTTTCGACAAATTAGTTCGGTTTTCAGCCGCGCGCAGACTTATTTTGCGCGCCTCTATAGTCCGGCCGTCGAGAGAATGCCTTTCTGACACCTGTCAGTAACCTGTCAATTTCTAGTAACTATAGGGATCAAATTCGCAAAACACATTCGTTTGTATGAAACTGACAAATGTCAAAAACGAATTCTCTCGACGGCCGGACTGTATAATGAGTCAGAAGCAGACTGATATAAATGTGCAGTCACTGTATACCCGGGAGCTCAAATAATATTTTAATTACTCTCTTCTTTCCCCAGGTGTACCTCGTACCTGACCCATCAAAAGAAACAAAAAGAAAAACGCGCGTTCTAAAACGAAACTCACATCCATCATTCATGGAAATGTTAGAATACCGACTACCGATGGAAGTAGTCACCAACCGGAGTCTTCAAGCAACAGTATGGAACTACGACTCTTTGCAGGAGAATCAGTTTCTAGGCGGCGTTGTCATTCCGCTCAACACGTTGCCGCTCCGACAGGAGACCGTTGCGTGGTACCCGCTTGAGTACATACCTCGGTAGCTAGTGCTTTCCCGCTCCGCCCTTTGGAGCACTGAGTTCCCTATATTGTGATAGGTCAATTGATCCGACTTTATAACGTCATTTGAGAGTGGAACACACTGAATGCAGCTACACACAGTTGTTGCCCACGTGAAATAGCTTGTTGACAACTTCATATCGAACTTGATGGTTTAGTGTAGCTGCATTAAGTGTGAGCCAGCTATTATAGTTGTTTGAAATCACGGGCGCCTGTCTAATGACTCTTATGAACATAGATGTAAGGTTTAAAATGAAATTATCGATGCTCGCTCGTGACTTTGAACAACTAAAACAGATTTTCTGCGGAAAATACGACGTGTCTTGTAGTCTTTAGCGACCCATATAATCATGTTCCTTCATATTTTTTTACTGTGTTATCAAAAGACGGTAAAGATGGCATGGTCTGTTTTCTGCAGTCGATATAATATACCGAGGCGGTGAAATAAATGTAAGTATTCCTAATTCAACAAGGATACCTCGATTTCGTCAAAATATAGGGCGGTTCCTGATTCACACGATTTCATTTATTTTGGAAGCGCATTTAAAACTAAAGTACCTTTGCGTTTTATACTAAAATCTAATGTCGGCAACTAAATAGGAATATATTTGACATAACCACATAGAGGATCCTCAATAACCGTCATTGTATCAAAATATTCACAGCTTTCAGTATTCCGTAAGCAAAGCTTCAATATTATTCCTCAGTATTTAGTAGTTCCGTGTGTCGGGATATAAATAATTTGTAAATATCTTTTATTAATACATGTTAGTGCCAAAATGCCTTGTGGGGTGAAGCTTCAAAAGTAGTGAGATATTGGTCTGAATTTGGTAAAGAAAGTTCTAGAACTAACCTTATTACTTAGTGCGAAAGAGAGGAAAGTATGTATCCGTATAGTGCTGTCTCTTTTACGCGTCAGAATAACGATAGCCCTAAAACTATAGTTGAATTGTTAATAGGTTTAGCGTTTAATTGCTTATTGTATTGGACAACATATTAACAAATCTCTCCACAAAAGGCCTGTTTTATAACATATTTTAAGTACAGTCGCAGAATGAAAAGTTTGAGCACAGCTTATGTTTGCTCATTACAGTATTAAAACAACAGCGTGTAAAAAGCGACATGTGTACGTGGACCTTTTCGTTCGGCGAGTGTTCATCAATATACACTGTCTGGTGTTAATGAAATTGTATAAAGTTGGCCAAAGCAAACAGATACTAGTCTGTCTAAATATCATAAAGCACATATCATATAACAAGTATTTAAGCCGCGTATAATGTATCGATGTGTATCGCTGAATAGGGATGATGCCTGGGTTAAAAAAAAAAAAATCAATTTAGTCCGTCAGTCAGATAATAAAAAAAAAATATTAGACACGTATTTTTTGCTTTATGATAGTTATTATTAAAAAATTACTTAGATAAAACGCATTAAAGTTAGGAGTGGGGCTCGCTACGTCAGAATTCAGTATGAAATCTAGCAATGCGTGACGTCATGCCGCATTTTACCTCAGTGTATCGCCGTATTCTTTTGATTACAAAAAGAAAAAAAATACGTGTCCAATATTTTTTAATAATCTACCTGACGGACAGAAAAATTTCATCATTTTGTGCGACAGCAGCGAGTGTCGAGTGATACCTGTGAATAATACACCTCACTTTAAGTATTTTATATCAAATTAATAATCAGCCACCCCTTTAAGGCATAAATCAACTTATAGGTATGTAAAAACATTTAATGTCATGTCCATGTAATAATCATATTCGAATAAAGTCTTTCTTGGGACCAGTTCCCTATATTATAGTTAGAAATCCCAATTTGTATATCCCCATTTTGATACCTAATACATAAATTTTTTCTACAATTTATAAAATATTTCATACAAATAAAAGTAGGAATGAAATGTAAGGTACAGTCGCGGAATGTAAAGGGATAACGGCAGTACATAATCACTTAGGTGATTATGTACTGCCGAAGTTATACATGAATATGCGATGACGTGGGAAAGAATTATATTTGAAAATATAATCTTTTTGTTCCGCGAGTATACTTATTTATTTGCATTATTGGCATATATTATTATAGTCACATTCCAATAAAAACCTATTTTTAGATTACTTTATAATGCTTTTATAACGAATACACTGCGTTTTGGTGCTTGTGCGTCGCCTAAAATTTATTTACGTCAAATATACCGTACTAAGGGAGTACACACACAGATTTATTTTATTCTTTTTGTATTATGATTTAGAGATCTGAATGGATTGTAACGGTCACTGTCGCTTGATTTCAATGAAATATAATGCTTTACAATATTCATATAATATCTGTGTTATTTGATTGTTATTCTTAATAGGTTATTTTTATAGATTAACTATTTATTGGAAAATGTAATAATGTCCGATGTATTTAAGATATTTTTTACGAGAATGCTATGATATTGTTTTTTTATTCGTATATGATTTGCGCAAAATAATAGTATCATTTTTTATTGTCAGTGTACTTTTCGAATAATGAACTTTTACATAAAATCAACCAGTTACTTGTAAGGTAATATCAATTAATGTAATACACGAATTTCATAGTAGTCTTTATATCATAATATTAGTATGAATGGCTTCCAAAGTTGCGTGTACGCAACGAGTTCGAATGAACTAAAGCAGCGTATTGTACATAATACCTTCGTAGATAGATTTTGTACCGAAGCAGTCTGTCGGCCTAACTGGAAACATAATAACTAGTTGTTAATGCGTATTGTGATGAAATTTACAATAAAATTGCTCTTGTATTAGTTTTTTGGTTTTATTTAGTATCTAAGATTGAACTAACAACAATGATAACACACTGCATACATGCAAAGCATACACACACGCAAATTATACATTATTTTACATACACTCATTTGGTTCTGTCAGATCAGTCATTAAATTATGATTAGGTATCTGTAATTTATTACACATATCCAATCAGAGTATTCTGTTATGTGATCAAAAAATATACAAGTGATCCAATTTGTTTGGGAGTACTTACAAAATAATCACCTCTAATGCGTTTCTACGGTTCCGTAGCCACGGTTGAGCATACGGTGGAAGTCTGCCCGGCTTGGGCAGAGGGCTTGGTAGTCGCCGCAGGAGACGCCCTGGGCGTTGGGAATTGATAGCCGATTCCCGGCCATCGTAGGCGCGGGCTTGCGGACGGCGAGCAATGGGTAGCTCGCCGTCCGGTAAGGACCAGGCCCGGGTCGACGCACGTTGTGTTCCACGCGCGTCTCAAAGAGATGTCAGCACTAATTGAAGGGGTCCGCTAGGGCCGATGCCAGCTAGGGTCGCGGGATGTTCGAAAGAGTGACCGTGGCCCCGGCACAGGCAACTGAAGGAACACGGGTGGGTTTTAGTCGGTAAAAGTCTGACACGACCTCCTGCTCCGCCCAGAGCGGGAGAAGTCATTTGATGATTTCCCACCCAACAAAAATAAAAAAGGGTTCCGTAGTCAACAAGGAACCCTTATAATTTTGCCATGTCCGTCTGTCTGTCCGAAGCTTAGCTCAGAGATTCTTAGTACCAACATAGCGGTAAAATAAAAACTTGAAAAACATTTTTTTAGCGTTACACTATACTGAAACCTACACGTAAATTGGGGGTGACTTATTTTTCTCGTCTATTCCATATTGTGGGGAGTCGTTGGAGAGGCCGTACAAAAATATTGCGGGTCTAGAAAGAAAGAAAAATTGTTTATTCTGCACAAACAGAATAAACAATTTTTTTGTCTCTGAAAACCATTTTTAGATTCAGAGATCCGTTTGCGAAATGTTAAGCTTTAAAGTGGAATTGTTAGTCAACTGTCCCCTCCTCCACTGCCAGCTAAATGGCTGTTTTTGAGTATGTGAAAAATTGACGGCAGTTGTATCTAAAACGAAGATATAAGGAAAACTATCATAGCTAAGTATGCTTTACAAGTTAACAAGTAATAGTCGGCCAACTTACATTTGCAGTTGGAATGTATGAGAGAACATGTTTTTTAACTACAATGTTAAGTTTGTTCTTGGGATAAATTCATCCCAACTGCGGAACCCTTCTTCGTCCGACACGCAGTTGGCCGGTTTTTTTTTTGGTTAATTTATCAATAAAAAATAACAAACGAGAACTAGTGAAATATACCTTCTGCTTTTTCGTTTACTACTCTATAAAAAAGATACTAATTAGTTTTAATAGCCATAAAAAGTGTCATGTGTTGTAGAGTGAAAATTGAGGTACTGTAGAGGCCTTAGTTGAGCCTGCCTTCCGCAAGAATCCTCTTTGGATTATGACATTGGCTGGCTAGACAAACGCTGGTTTCAATTGGAATTTAGAATAGGTGAAAAATAGTGACATATAGTGATTTTGTTCTGTATCGAGTCAATATAGTTTTAGCCCCAGTCTTTACCTGTTGAAATAATGATAATGGCTGCAAAAGCTAATAAACTAGTTCATTGAGTGCAACGGTCTTTAAATTTATAAATATCTTCGAGAAAGTTCCCCCAACACACCTCGAAGTCGAGACCGCACACCACAGTACCTACTACGAAATTGGAGATCATCGTCATTCATGAACAAAATAATAGCCTAATTAAAGTATGGCTGCATAGCTGCATCACCCGTCGTCAGCCTGGCCCATAAAGTTCAACTACCTATATGTTTAGCCAATCTCATTCATATGATCATATCTTCATCAGGCGCCGGTATCATCAAATAATCATTGACGCCAAACTTCCGCTTCTTCAATCCATTCAACCCCATATAATATGGTGCTTTAGCGTTGGTCGGTAAGTAATACACCCCCGGTTTACTAAAGTTAGTTTTCGGCCCCAATGCATTAGTCTTTATTGTTCCTTCATAGCAATTCCCGACTCTTGCATCTGCGACCGAGTCGCACTGGACTGCGACGAATTTGTCGGGGTTGTTGTATGATAGAAACCAGTAGAATGCTGATCGAACATGGCTGCACAGTTGCAAACATGGCATTATGAAGTCTCCTTTTATTGCTGGTTGATATTCACCTGAAAAAGTTAAAGGAAATGCTTACGAAAGATGTTGGTAGGTAGCCAAAGTTTATACCCGGTTACTTAATGGAAAGTAATGGATGAAGCATAAGTCTAAGTAGTTAGTAGTCTTTGGAAATTGACATGGGGTCCTACGCTATGTCGAGTCGTGTTTTATAGTCATTAATTTCACGACTAGCAGGTAAAGAATGCTAACTAAGATTTAAATCTACGGACTGTACCTTAGTTTATGATGATACTCAATTTGCTAAACAATCCGTTTTCCAATAAGCAATTGTGCTGTCGATTTGGACTTGCATATACCAGACCAGCGGGGTAGGCAATTGCTTAACACACTCACAGTAACCTACTCACAGTACGAATCGGTTTCATTTTGACAGTTCAACAACATTCATTGCGTTATTTAGGTACGTTGTTGAGCAGACAAATTTTTCGAACATATGAAGCAATGGATTAGCAATAAGCTTCAAAATCATTCAGATTCTGATTGATAGTTAACACACTATTATAGTGTATTACGCAATTATGGTGCTGAATAATTAATACTGATTTTAGCATGTGACGTCTACGTTTCTATACTATTAAGGAAAGGCATTCTACGAAAGCCCCAACAGAACATGCATCATCTTCGAAGCTACCAACTTACCCCCATTAGCATAGAAGTCAAGATGTCCCAGTGGGTCTGCTATGCCGAACCCGTCGATATTCGTGTGCAGCACGTCAACATGGTGCGCCGCGTCGGCGTGCAGGCGGGCTGTGCGCGGCACGTTGCGGAAGCACGGACCGGCCGGATCCAGGCCTAGATAGATACGTAGGTGTATTTACTGGTTTAACTTTGGTTTCTATGTTATAATATCAATAAATATCCAAATTCCTCTTCTATACATCTATACAACATAATTATGAACCTATATCTATACAAATAAATAAAATTGAAGTGTCTGTTTGTATTTTTTTTTCAAAATTTTTCTCTTAAGTGAATTGTAATTCTTTTGAGAAAATAAATATCTTTAATCGTTTAATGTCAAAATAACAGCTTTTTACTAAATAATGAAAGTATATATGGTACTTATAATAAAATGTTTTATATTTTTGTCTGTCTGTCTGTCTGTCGGTCGGTCTGTCTGTCTGTCTGTTCCGAAACGGCTGGATCGATTTTAACGGGAGTTTCACTCGTAGATAGCTGATGTTATAAGGAATAACCTAAGCTACTTTTATTTTAGAAAAATAATTAGGGCTCCGCGAAAAATAATTAAAACCCATGAAATTGTAAACAAAAATAACTCTGGAACTACCAGTCGCATTTGTAATATTACTTTTGCATTTGGTAGCCCAATTCTCGACGATGGAGGCTATTTAACATCGCGCTACGGCCCTTAGGAGCCGAGCAAAAAGAAAAAAAGTCAGAAAGAACGCTAAGCGAAAACAAAGTAATAGCGCGGGCGGGCGATGCAACGCGGCGGGTCGGGGGACGAGGAAGTTATTAAAATGTGGCTGTTATTTTAGTGTATCTTATGACTTTCACGCGAACGAAGTCGCTAGCTTGAAAGATTAGATAGTTTTAGAGCCCATAGGTGGCGTTCCGTGCGAATCAGTGGCGAGTCGTTAGTACCTTGGTAGCCTAGCAACTCGCCAAACTATAGGGCAATGGGGGGGGGGGGGGGGCGTAGGGGGTAATCTTCAGAACTACTGATCCGATTCTAAGAATTCTTTGAGTCAGTAGGTATAACCAGTTACAGGTATTGTACATATTTCAGAGTTTAATGTCTGGCCTGTACCTTATCATATAATCTCTAACTATATCTTAGCAACTTTAAAGTGAAACTTATACCGCACAATACGCATTCATCGCGCGCGCGTATCTAGCGGCATCTAGCGGCTTCGCGTTTTATCTACTACTGCACCTATTTCTTTCCAATAACATCGTACAAACCAGTAATCCTAGCGGGTCGTCGTCCGGTCAGCTTTTTGTAGGTGTCAGCGGCGTACGACGCGATGTGGGCGCCCAGGCTGGCGCCCACCAGCTCCAGCCTCCGAGGAGATAAGCCCTGGCAGGTCAACGAGGCCAGGAACTCGCCTAGCAACTCGCCTAGCGGCTTCGTGATGCGGGCGGCTCTGGAATGTTGAGTAAGAATATTAGTTTAACTATTCCATCTTACCTGTAAACCTACATTATCAGCAAATAAGGGCTAATTTCACCAATGAAACTGAACGCGATCAGCACATAAACCACGTTTAAGGGCTGTCAGTGTCATTATTTTCTTTGGAATACACTGACAGCTCTTGAACGTAGTTTAGATTAGATGTGCTGATCGCGTTCAGTTTCATTGGTGAAATCCGTCATAAGTGATTTCTATTTCTAAATTCGGTGCCTGTCACAGGACCGGTCGATGTAGCGACGCTTAGGGGAGGTCAATGTCCAGCAATGGACGTCTTGCAGCTGAAATGATGATGACGATGTTGAAGGAATTTTGTCTGGACTGTAGTGAACTACAGCTGGCTCAACTATGCGTGTCATTACAAGAAATAATTGGCTTTTACGTATGGTGTGCATGTTCATGACTACATAACTACATAAATATACCTAAAATGAAATGTACCTATCTAATGACAAGTTTTTTCCTCAAAACTCACATTACGTGTGAAGCCGTTGTGATTTTTACCGACCTCTACGAATCACGAAAGGTGCTTGCGACCACACGACACATATCTAAAAACTCTCGTAAATCAATGAATATGGTCGGCGACTGTCACTAAATATGCATATATCCATCTCAATACAAGTTCCAAGTGCCTCGAGACAGCAAATTACGCGTTTCCTTTTGCGTGTGCGCGGGAGCAAAAAGTAGCGCGCCACCAACCGGGAGATGTGCGCATGTGCGAACGATGCGACCGTTATAAAGTTTTAGTCTTATTGTAAGATTGATGATAATCTATTTTCTCATTTAGGGAAAGATCAGATAGATTTTTTTATAGATGGAAAATGATCAGATCATTTTGAAGCGAGAAGTCGAGCTGGACCAAAGTCCGCTGTAACAACGTGGCGGTAAAAATGGCTATTTTACATCCAATGATTGTCCTGAGGAAATGATATAAACATTGGTCTGGTAACAATAGTGCCTGAGAGCCATCCCATTACGCGATGGGCGTAGAATTCTCCCAGAGTGGCAGAAGTCGCTACTCGCCCGCAGTAGAACCAGTAACATGTTGAGATCTCATGGCAATATAAATGTTATTTTTAATATTAGAAACACGAGTAGGGTAAAACGGGGTAATGGGAACCACTGAAACGAGAATTCAAATAAAAGCTTATTTAAAAATAAAATCTTTATTGCAACCGCCTAATTACATAATTTACTTATTTATCTATCAACTGAGATCACTTTTAATCACTTTGTGTACACACTTTGGTAATTATAGAAGCTAAAAAAAAACAGTTTTGATCCCCATTGCATTGAGGTGACGGCAATTGTGATCACCCCGTGGGAAATCAGGTTCAAATGAAATCTAACACATATCGCAGACATAACCATTGGCTGAGTCCCACCCGGTGCATTCTGCGTGAGCCCACAGCCCACATGAAGTACATCTGTACCACATTTCATTGTTTCTGGCGAATTCGCCACATATTAGACATCTGTTTCCTGCGTCTTCGTCGTCATCATTCTCATCATCCTGGCATAAGTCAATAGTGTTCACGTCTGATACCGAAGAATCGTTTGATTCCTGTAAAACTTGCCTCTTTGCTCTTTCGGGACCCTCCTTCTGTACCTTAGACTTCTTTCCTTGTCCCTTACCTTTTGATCACCCTGATCCTCATTTCCCACAACCATATCAATGAGAAAAAAGTAAAAAATCATATTAACTAGAAATTATTATCACAATATAAGTTACAAATCACTATTTTGAATGACAGACTAAATACACATTAAAGTCTTATTAAAATACAATAATAAATTAGAACCTTACCTTTTGTTTTATTATTACGAAAACTTACAACAGAACTTACTCGGAAACGCCCGTCGACCACTAAAGCGAGTCGTTTGTAACAATGGCGGGGGGCACAGGGCGGGGTGCAGACGTCCTTTACGAGACTCTCCGATGTTTAGTTTTGTAGATGTGTGGGTGATCCCCATTGCTAGCTGAACCCCATTGCCTGGTCTTCCCCTACAGACGACAGGTGCCTCCAGCAGAAGAAATTTATTGAACAAATTAAGGAATGTGACGACACAACTTACATCCTAAGCCAGATAATTAGATAAATGCGAAGGCTGAATTTTGAGGTCGTCAGCTAAATTCCTACCTCAAGGTTTAGATAACGATACCCATCACGTCTACGGAGTTTCGCTAGCTAATTTAATTTGACCCTGTATATAACATCTCTTGTACATAGCACAATTTATGCAAATAAATTATTTTGGTTTTGAACTAGCATGAAAAAGACCACCCTAGAAAAATCAGCACCTTTTTTACAATTTTTTACAATTTTTATTTATAGCCACTAGTGTTTCAAGAAAGCATTGGCTATGGCTAGCAAAAAAAAAACTGGATTAAAGCCGATGTTCGCACGGACGTAAAAATATCGCGGCGATTTTTTTTGGCGCACTAGATTTTCAACGCTTTGCTTATTAGTGCCGAGAGTTGAAAATCCAACAGTGTTTTTTCGACGCGGTGGAATGCACTCTGTTGGATTCTCAACTCTCGGCTCAACACCAAAAATTGAAAATCCAGTGCGCGATAAAATCCGGCGGCGATATTTTTACCGTCGGCTAAGCTTCAGAAACTCAACCAGTACTCAACCAGTTTGTAGGTATTGGCTAATGACTTGTGCTGCTTCCTTCGCTCGCTCCCTTTATGGAGTGTTCCTTAATGTAACTTGCGAGAACCTGCTATGTTATATAACAGACAGGCCTTGTTACTTTCAGATTTATGGTTATCTATATAAATAACACTGTAAAACGGCAATATATTGTGCTTTTACTTGAAATACCGAGTGTTACAGTGTTTTTATCTCGCGCAATATACTTATAGTTACCATCTGTACAAACACGCTGTGAATGTGTGTGTAAGGGCAGGAGCTCTCGGTACCGTCCGAGACAATGGTGAAGTCGGAGATGTGTGTGTGCGTGTGTGTGTTATGTGCTGACGCTACTCACGTCACGCACACATTCAAAGCGTGTTTGTACACTTGGTAAACACAATTAAAGCGCACGTAGCTTCGTGAGATAAACAGACTATATCATACTTATTTCTTAAAGACAATGATCGATGCCACTGGTTAATTATCAGAGGCCGATTACCGTAATAAGAACGTTCAAAATCTATTCGCACTCTCTTATCAGCGACAATCAACGTCAAAAATGTAGGTAGGTAAACGTCACACCATTTTTGACAGGTTGGCATTGAGGGTTGCGAACGTTCTTAGAAATACGGGAATTCTGCGGTCGCATTTTGTCACCTCTCTCGCTCATATGGGACCAAATTTTTAAGAATGTTAAATGAAAAGATGATTTTTCTTTAAAATGTAATCAATTGGCGGATTATTAAATAATATTAATTTAATAGGTAATTATTAAAAACACATTTTTATTGTGGCATTTATTTAACGCATCTCAAAAACAGATCATATTACTTATTGAGTTGAGTTTATTAGATAACACAATAGAATGTTTTAAATATAGGTACCTATTACATTAATATTATTTATTATTTCACCAATTGTTTACATTTTTAAAAAAAGCATCTTTTTATTTAAAATTCTTCTTATAAATTTGGTCCCGTGTGAGCGAGAGGTGACAAAATGCGACAACCCTCTTAACTACAAAACAGAATGATGCGTCGTTTTCTTGATTTTTCTGTAGACAATGCGTTTTTAAGATAAGCAGCGGAGTGTAAAAGTAAAGTACCGAAATGCACTACTTACACAGGATACGTCCGCACCAATATAGGGAATATCTCCAAAACGATGACGTTTCGCCCAAGACCAAGGTACAGAGCCATGAAGGAACGCACTATCGGAGAGAAGGAGGCATCCATGTAGCCACTGATCATCACCTGGGTTAAACAAATAAGTGTCTAAGTATACAAGGTCAAATTAAATTAGTTGGCGAAAATTCACACATGTATTGAATTAGAACAGAAAGAGCCTGTTTCACCACCTACGATTAAGTTCCCGTTACCTTACTTGGCAGATAACATGATACAAATTCTGCGGGGCAATTGCGTAAAATACTTAGAGTAGGAATCGCTTTCATTTTGACAATTCAACAACATTCATTGCGCTATTTACATTGTTGAGCAGACACATTTTTCGAAGCAATGGATTAGCAATTTGCTTCAAAATGATTCAGATTTTGATTGATAGTGTGTTACGCAATTAGGGTGCTGTTCCAATTTTTAAAGTCGACTTCGCCATTGCTTCACCACCCTAAAGTTGGATGTCACTACACGCTTTGTAAGTCATAGAACGATAATGTCTATTAAAAGTCTATGTGACATTCAGTTTGCCCTATTACTTACATAAAATTAAGACATAAACAACATAAAATGTAATAAAAATCAGATCAAAATAAAGAGTATAAACTAATAAGTAAAAAAAAAATTTTAAAGTTGGTTTACAATAAAACATTAAATGTTAATAAAATGAAATGTTCTTCCTTCATTGTGCGTGGTACGACAGACCGACACGCACTTTGCCGGTTTAAAAAAAAATAAAATTAACTCTGTCTGTGCTGGGCCAAACTTTGTTCATGTCCTTTAGGTACTGGGAGTTGTTTTCAAAAGTGGTAACAAGTGCGAGGTCGAGTGTACAGTCGACCTCGTGAATAGTGGCTATTCGGACGTCGTGAAACAGGCTCTAAGAATCTTATCAGAAAAATAGGACACTTGTTCAAAGTTATGTCTAATCAGGGAGTCTACTCCGAAACGTAAATCCGAAGTGTCGGCCGAACGTCAAAATGAAGTTTGTTGAACAAACGTCAAAATGAAGTTCGGTCGGATCCGAACCGACCGAACGAAGTAGAATGTAGTGTAGTAGGAAACATCCGAACATTCGGCCGATACCTATTTTGGATTAAGGGCCGGCGCACACTTGGCGAGGCGCAGCGCAGCGTGGTCCTCACTGCCAATCAAATATCGACCATGTAGAAGTTGAAATAAAGTTGAGAATAAATAAACTTTCATTAGCTCGAGAGCGCATCTAATCGGAAAGAGACACGCGTCTCATGTTATTTTTTCTCTACTGTATTTTAAGGCATGCAAAGTTCCTTACGCTTTGGAGTAGACCCCCTGTCTTTGAATCACCCAAGAATAAGACGAAGATAGCATTGTATTAAATGTAATTACCAAAACTCAGCGTAACGGAATTATGCAATCTGACTGAATTTAAATGTGAAGCCTTCAAGTTAGCGTGAATGAGCATTAGCTTATTAATAGTTTATCTACCATATTAGAGTCACGGCCGTGTGTTAACATTGTAGCTAACGTTTTCGATTTCATTCAAATTTTGTTTAGGGAAAAATAACATAACATAACGCCTGTTTTCCCCGAAATGATAGGCAGAAAGAATATTGGAAAAACGACCGGAAATGTTTTAAAGAAAACCACGATACTATACATAGTATCGTGGTGATGGTGAAATACTGCTAAGTACCTACAGGTACTTAGCAGTATTTCGGATGAATAAGGTATTTGGTCGCCACCGACACCATGATTTTTATTAGGTACCTAACCTAGTATTGTACCTGCCTGCCTTGCCATCGAATTTTCCTTAATGTTACCCTACACTAAGGTCTATTTTTGAGCGAAAAATCCAGAACTCACCAAAGAGCATAATAAACAAAGATTTATTCTCGATGTAACCACTTCTAAAATATTATCGTTTTCCTTCCTAGCATTGAACTGGCTAGTTTAGTTCGTGTATTAATAATTTATAAATATCACCTGCGTTTTCCCCTTCCTGAGGTCGAGATGTTTGGCTGTGCAGGCGGCGCCCTCTATGCTCAGCTTACATCTTTTCTCTTTGTAGCCGAAGAGACCAGATGATGGGTATGCTACCACCACTGACAGCGATCGCTTCGTTTCTTCTGAGAATTTGGTTGTACGATTCATTCCTGGACCTAGACAAAGATAGAAGATAATTTCAGAATTGTTTGTTTTCAGAATTGTTTGTTTGGGTTCTAAGTATAAATCCTCTTGTTGCATGTTATTTTTTAATAAACTACCCTTATTTAATCAAGTTGGGTTGAAAAGGCTTCCAGTGACTTGATGCGTAAGCGACTTGATTTTTCCAAAAAATAATTTGCCTCGTTTAATCAAAAGTAAACACTCCGTGCAAGTAGTTAATTTTAAATTAATTAGTAAAATATAATTAATTAATTTATTTATTTACTTAAGGTTCACCCATAGCACATACATACACATACATATAATAAACCACACGGTAATATTCTAATATATATCCCAATTACGGGTAAACACAACACTGACAACAAAGACGCCAGATTACCGCTTAGTTGCTAACTTAAGTTTAGGTGTACAATGGGTTAAAAAAATCGGATAATAAAAATATAAATAATATATATATATTAATTAAAAATATTCCTAAAATAAACTGTCAAACATTCTTTCAAAACAAACTTACAATCAGCCATCAACCCAGCCGGCTTCCCAGTATCCTCCGCCACCACACATAACCAACATATTACCAAAAACACCAACACTTTCATAATCACCAACAAAATAAACACTAAATCAACATGTTGATAACACAAACTTATGTGCGTGTGATCCACTACCAGATGATCATTGAACTAACTCGTCTGAGTATTTAGTTTCCTTTAGTAAGGCCAAAATAATAATATAGTCGTGCATATAATTGACCTATGAGCTAAAAGGAGCTGTGGTAATGAATACTAGTGAATAATTATTGCTATACTCTGTTCATATATTATAATGATGATTGATGTGACATTACATACAAAACAACTGTATAGCTTTAAAGCGAGATAGATTGTAAATTAGTTATTTTAAATAATCAGTAATAGAATAACTAATCTTCGATGTCTGTGATACAAACAGCTGTAATATAAGCACTTGGCATGTGTCAAATTGACTATCATCAAGTGAACCGAGTATAACGATTTTTAAATGACTATAAAGTAGAATTGCTTGGAACTGTTGCAGTGTGTACTTGAATTTAGAACGGCATTTTTAAAAGTTGAGTCGTCTTTTATGACGGGTGGGACAGAATGGAGTTTATGGTGATATATATTTTTAAATCATTGATTAAATTAAAAGACAATGAGACGAAGGCCAAAAAGAATAAATACTCTGACAGTAAATAAAGACGACAACAATCAATACACAAAGATAGAGAAACAAATACTGATTTAGAAATGGGTAACCCGGAAAACGTAGAAACTTATAGACTGTTGCTTATCTATCAAATAACATAGAAAAAAAAGACCACTGACATACCAGTGCAACGATCGTTTTCTTGACAGACAAACCAGATCTAATCTGGTACTAGTCAGTTAATTTAATTTCCGAAGGATAACTGGCAAGTCTGGGTCTTTGATACTAAGCAATTATTGTGTACTTCCCAGCTAATTGGATTTATTAGCTGGGATGTAGCACGATCGTTACATTACTCCTTTTGCTTCATTTACGTTTTTATTACCTTGCCATATTTTTCGAGTTTTCATTTCAAAGTCATATTAATGTTACAATACAGGGTCAAATTTAATTTGCTAGCGAAACTTCGCAGATGTGATGGTGATAGGTATCGATATCTTGACGATAAAACAAAAAAAAAAATGAGGTCCTGGGTTCGGTTCCCAGGTCGGGCAAATTGTTATTGGGTTTTCCCTTTTTCATTTGTAATTTAAACTTAAACATAACTGGCGAAATGTGGGTGTACTATAGGTACATCTCTGCCTAACCCTTCGGGGATAACTGGCGTGATGTTATGTTGTTGTAAAACAAAAAAAAAACTTTTTCTGATCTCCTGATTGCAAGCGGCCACTACCAGCGGCCGTTGACCCCGTGGTGAGCTGTAGTTAATTGAATTTAAGTTTTTTGTTGCTGTTTTCTAATTAGATATCTATACCCATCACGTCTACAGAGTATTGCTAGATAATTTAATTTAACCCTGTATGGTCAAATGTATCATATACAAGGTGAAGGACGATTGACATTCCTTTATACCACGTGAATGGAATCATGTTCTTTACCCGTTTACAAAAAATCAATCAAATTCAATGAATACTTTAGCCACAGGAAATTATTTTTCATTTTCTTATTTTTCAACATGATGTAGATCTGAGTCCGTAATAATAGGTAAACATTGCCGCCGCCGTGCCCCGCACCTCGCACCGCACCGTTGGTCAGTGACTTTTCGTGGATAAAGCGTGTTTACCTACTTTTTGTGCAGTTGATTCTGCTATTTATTTTGTTTGAAAACTGCAATTTTTTAATTTTCCATTAACTACTAATCTTCGTGTTTTAAATGTTTCAATGGACTAGTACTGTGCTCGTTTTCATTTAATGTCGTACGTGCAGATCCACATTATATACACAACAAGATAGTACTCGTATAAAATTATTCCTGTATTGGAATATCCCCTTGTTTTCTAAACGAAATCACCGCAATTCCATTGGTACGAGTATGTCGTGTAGATGGACAAAACAATAGGAGAATACTGAATTGAAAGAATTTCTTAAATCAGTCAGATTAGCTTTTTTACTTTCCATGTCCCTGTCATGTAGAAACGGCTCTTCTTTTCCATTATTGTTCGAATTTATTTCGGTATTTTTTCGGGAAATCTTAACCTCTTTTACTTTTCAGTATCGTCTTGGTTAGTTAAAATTATTGACTTTTCTTATTAGTTTTATTCTTGTCTTATCGTTTAAGAACAATGAAATAGTTTTTGATGTCATAAATATTGAATTTTAGTTCGTTACTAATAGTCACTTAGATGTTCTGTCATCCATGTTTTTCTTTGGTGTTTTAAATTATCTACAAAACTTAATAACTACAGATTTACTGACAATTATACAAACATTAGAAGTCAATTTAAGGTAAATACCTTCATCCTGCACGAGTTATTATTCTTAAGATCATTAATGCAAAGTTTGCGTGACACTGATTATTGTTAAAACCACTTTATTTATTACTTTAATAAACGTTGAAACATTTACCTGACTGTCTCGTAGTCTAGTTATCGCAAGTGCGATAGCTGATGGGATCCTGACGGATTTGATTGAAACTCGCACATTTTCTATACTAAAGCCTGCTTACCATAAAATTGAAGCAACAATTGACTGCAATGGCACCGTCTAAAGTACAATTGTTGCATAATACGTGCAAGTTAGTTGCCGTTCAAAACTGGTATACCTAAGGTGTAAACAGCACGTACAATAAAACTCGCATTCAATCTTGGCATGAAAATTTTCTATCACTCAAAGTTAAAAAAAAAACCAGCCATGAACATGTCGGACTACGCAGAATGAAGGGTTCCGTATTTGGGATGATTTATCCCAAGAACAAACTTAACATTATAGTTGAAAAACATGTTCTTTCATACATTCCAACTGTAAATGTAAGTTGGTCGACTATTTACTCGTTAACCTGTAAAGCCTAATTAGTTGTGATATTTTCCTTCGTTGCTTTGTTCTATATGCCTTGAATTTTTTCACATATCAAAACTAACCGTTTAGCTGGCAGGAGGAGGGGGGGGGGGGGCACTTGACTAGCAAAAATTAGCACTTTAAAGCTTAATATTTCAGAAACGGATCCCTTAATCGGAAAATTGTTTTCGCAAGCCCACACCATGGGGTAGACGCGAAAAAAACATCCCCACTTTACTTGTACAAGAGGTACCTACCCTTAAAAATTTTTTTTTCATGATTTTATTTTACCACTTTGTCGGCGTGATTAATATGTATATCCATGCGAAATTATAGCTTTCTAGTACTAGGAGTCTCTGAGCTAAGCTGCGGACGGACGGACGGACATGGCGAAACTATAAGGGTTCCTTGTTAACTACGGAACCCTAAAATCATACCCGTATTTGCGCTGCCAAATATTTCATTCAATTTTATTGAACGTCTTCTCACGATTTTTAGTTGAATCAATTATTATACAAGGACGTGCAACTCTGTTTAGACGAGGCAAAACCTGCATGCAATAATCGCCTTGGTGTAAACAGAAGTCGCATGCAATTATTCACTAACAAAACTTGCATTCAATTATTGTATGCCATTGTATTGTAATCACACAATTTTTTTTTTAATAACTTTAAAATATGTTTTATAATATGTATAAAATAAGTTTTAAAGTTATTTAAGTAAATAGACGAAAATTGATCACAGCCCCCTTATCTCCAAAACGACTGAGCCTAAAATTTTGGAAAAAAAATATACAGAAAATAGTTCTATACTTATAGATTACCAGAAAACCTATACAAAGTCTATGGTCTTAAAATAATACGGTAAATCTCTCAATATTGTCCGTACAAACTTAAATTTGCAGTTGGAATGTATGGGAGAACATGTTTTTCAACTACAATGTTAAGTTTGTTCTTGGGATAATTCTGTCTCTTCTTTCTTCATCCCAACTACGGAACCCTTTATTGTGCGTGGTCCGACATGCACTTGGCTGGTTTCTTTTATGGAATACTTGTGTTTTTTTCAGTATAGTCACCAGACGGCACTTAATCTATTTCAGTACAAATTGGAGTTTCCGATAATGTGATCTATGTAGTACCTAAGCATGAAAACTCGCACTATAAGCCCTCAGTCTGTGAAAAGTTTTATTTCTTCTCTCCATTTGAATGTTCTGTTTCTGTAAAAATGTACCTTTGCCTATCCCTTCGGAGAATAGAGGCGTGATGCCATGTTATGTTACAATCAGGCATTTTTGAAAGTTGCAACAGATCTGACTAAAAATTTATGATGCGTACCTTTGAAACATTAATTGGAATCCGATGCGTTAATTACTTTGTTATTACGCTTGTTAGTGTATCCTGTATGAACCTTTGTTTCTGTCGGTTTAATGACACGATATTTTTCAATTTGACGGGCTAAAAACCGAACATCTATCAACATTCATTATCAATTCGAATTTGGCTTACCTTCGGCGGCTTCGGCGTAAAATTGAAAATCGACTAAATTAGAAAAAAGAACTAGCATTTGTTTTTTTTTTGTGACCAATAGCAGCCACGTTTGCCTGTTGAAAACAAATGCAAAGTTGCAGGTACAGATCTCCCTAGGAAATCTGCTTTTGTTTTTAATAAATTCAAGCCTAACTTGTTTTGTTTGTCCGCATTTTCGTCCTAGTGTTTCGCAAATGGGCAAACGTCCAATGAATAGCAAAAGATACATTGTACTTGAACTATTGAAAGTAGATATCAGGGTCAAAACTGTTTAAAGCTAAGTCACCTAAAATAACGTCACTCTGTCTAAGCAAAACATGCATGGTGGTGATGGATGTCCTATAAATAAATGTAGGTATTATTACACAAGTTGACGTGGTCCTATGTTTTTAAGAATTGACAAGGAAAATTATTTTTGTAAAATTCCACTCAACCGTCAGGTTGGTTGCAATAAATTGTAGTTAGTATTTATGTCAATAACATCAAATAGGTACTGGTTTTTCTTCTATCTACTAATACTAGGTACTAGAATTATTAGTAGTTAGACAGGTTAGTTAGGACTTGTTGTAGAACGTTGTTCGAGGAGAAGAGTCATTTGGAGTGTATAGAAAATAAATATTGGATTTGAGGTTTTCTTACTAATTATTTCCTAACAAGCCGTGTGCCAAATGGGATTTCCTTTTGACAAAAATGACGAATTTTAACATTAAACTTTCATCCCCTAAGGGGATCGAAAAAATCCTTCCTTAGGAATTTCTGTGCAAAATTTCATGCTTCTAAACCCAGCGTTTTAGGCTGTGCGTTGTCTGTCTGTGAATGATTGAATTAAAGAGCCCGATCACACGTGCCACAACCACACCACAACGACAACACGTGGTCAGGCGCTAATTTGTATGAAAATGAATAGTTTATTCACACGGACCACATTTGGCCGTCAAAATCAACAGTGTTGGCGATACCGACCACATCAAGGCCACGTAGCAGCCACAAGGCAACCACTAGCGAGACTGCGCATTAGCGACCGGCCACATCGCAAACACAACGATCTGTCTCTTTGCAAACACTAGCCACAAGTAGGTAACCATATCGCAATTACTAACGACAACGCAAAAACATCAAAATTTTGTAGTTACCACAACGTAACTGAAAGAAGCTGCACCGACACTATTCACAGGTAACCACTGCTTGCCCACATTTTGTCGCTGCGGTGTGGTGTGGTTGTGGTATGAGTGATCGGCTGTCATCAAATGACTTCTCCCGCTCTGGGCGGAGCGGGAGGGCGTGTCAGACTTTTACTGACTAAAACCCACCCGTGTTCCTTCAGCTGCCTGTGCCGGGGCCACGGTCACTCTGTCGAAGTGTAATCGGCCCTAAGAGTAGATTAGTTCGGTAGAGTAATTATTCCCTAAAATTATTATAGTAATTTGGAATCGTCTTTGGTCAAATCAGTACTAAAACATGATTGCCGAAGATCTCGTCGTCTTCCAAGGCTGCAGTTAAGTTTCATATGGATATTTGTTTTCAATTGAAGAAGACGACAAAGAAGAAGAACAGAAGACAAGAAGAAGAACAGAAGAAAAACAGAAGAAGGAGAATAACTGAAAAACAGAAACAAGAAGAAGAACAACAGAAAAAAAATTACAAAAAAAAAGAAGAACAAAGAAAAATGACAAAAAAGAAGAATGACAGATGGGACGTCTTTCGAGTGAATAATGGTGAGGAAAGGAAGGTCTAATCTAGAAACATAATTTATAATAATAATGTCAACCTATCACTGTCCCACCGCAGGGCAAGGGCCTCTTCTTATACAGAGAAGGCACGAGCATTGATCAGCTCATTCACCACGCTTGCTCGAAGCGGATTGGCGACTTCAGGCTTATACAGCGTCTAATTAAATTAGCTAGCGAAACTCCGCAGGCGTGATGGGTATCGATATCTCAATACGATAAAACATATTTTACTAACTCATACTTCAAGTAATAACACTACCAGCGGTCATTGAACCCAAACAAAATCATTATATATTTAATATTTTTTTATTTTGTCGTGTTTAGATATCGATACCCATCACGTTCATAAAGTTTCGCTAGCTTATTTAAATTGACCCTATATATTAATTTATAAGTCTTGGTTTCCTCACGTCGTTTTCCTTCATCGATGTTAGTGATGTCCATGATATACTTAGAAAGTACCTACGAATATTATGAATTGAAAAGTCACGTTGATACTTGCTCGGATTTGAATCTCTTGCATGAGAGGCGAGACCATAACCACTGGGCCATCACGATATCACTTTATAAGAAATCGATTAATTCGTTTGGCATAAATTAATTAAACCCGTATACTTTCCTTGAAGCTTGTTCACATGAGTAACTATCTTAGGCATGGGAAAAGGAAGCTTTGAGAAATGAACAGAGGAAGTGAAGGAAATCGTTCAGCTAACCAGCATGCAGGTTCCATACAGTTCAAAGAACCAATAGGTAGGAGCTGTTAATGAGATTGTGCCGTTTTTGGATAAGGAGCACTGATCTAAAGAGTGCATTGGTAGTTCTTGGTGAAATTGCGTATGAAGGGAGAAAATTAAGATTTTTTTATCGGTTTGTTGGTTCATTGGCTTGGTTTTGGTCAGAATTTTTTTTTTTTTTTCTGGAGATATATGTTCGAAGGAGATCGTGTCTAAGTAATAACAGCCGCACGGGTCGAAACATCAGGTTAAGCTACGCATGCCGGGGTTGTCTGTGGATGGGTGACCATCTTTACATACCGAGACTCCTCCGTGCCTCGGAAAGCACGTTAAACCGTTGGTCCCGGCTGTCATTCGTAAATCTTTGTCAGTCGTTATGGGTCGTCAGAAGCCCGAAAGTCTGACAACCAGTCTTACCAAGGGGTATCGTATCACCCAGTTACTGGGTTGTGGAGGTCAGATAGGCAGTCGCTCCATATAAAATACTAGTATTCAGCTGCATCGCGTTAGACTGGAAGCTGACCCCAACATAGTTGGGAAAAGGCTAGGCAGGTTGATTGGAGATATATGTTTAAAACATTACTAATTTCTCTTTTATTATATTTTGCCACTTACCTACTTATACTCTCCAGATCTTTCTTATTTTGCACCCTTTGTGTGTTCTCAATGGAAGGTAAGGTAAAGGTAAGGATTGTCTCGAAACAAAAGTCTAAGTACGTAACAAAGACGTAGATTGTCTCGAAACATGTAGCCTAAATTGTGAAATAGTGCTGATCGGGCATGGTCAGTGTATCATTTTGTTATTTTTAATTAGATTAGAACAAGATTTACATAAATTCAACTACAAGTTTTTTTTTTTGTTATAGTTGTAGGTAAGCCCGCCAATTATATAAGGTGTAACATAATTAACGCACAACCTCTTAAGGGGTCATTGTACTCATCATTATGAACAACTTTTACTATGGAACCAAACCTGAAATCGCTAAAAAAAAATCAGCTGCTCCCTACATTTATGTTTGTATAACTCGTCAAAATGTAGGGAACAGCTGATTTTTTTTCGCGATTTCAGTTTTGATCCCATAGTAAAAGTTGTTCATAATGATGAGTACAATGATCCCTTAAGAGGTTGTGCGTTATTTATGTTACATCTTGTATACGTAGGTACAACGTTGTTGAATTAGAGACCCGTAGTACAAGCATATACCTATAGATAAATCAACCAACGGGTAATTAAAACAAACAAATCGTGGGAAGCTGATGATGTGCAGGTAAACGCACTGCAACCTGTCGCGCTTTCATCTAATTGTTGTGGAGATTTCCAGATCGCGTTGCAGAAAGCTTATTATATGCTCTTGTATGGAGACGCGACGCCGCACCGGTTAGCCGCTCAGTCACACACTAGCCAGACTGGCAGACAGACGCGTACGGGTTGAAACAAAAAAGTTTAGTTATAAAATGATATTCGATTTTTAAAAGTGAAGTTTTGGCTACTTCGTTCTTTGAAGAAGTCTGAAACGTTTATTGGACTGTGTAATGATGAATGATTCAGTGGGGGTATCGAATGACACTTGGCAGTGGTACCGGGAAGTGATCAGATCATGGCTGGAGGATCCAGGGGTGGCGGAGTTCGAGGGGCTCAACATGACGGCGTTGAAGATGGATCAGGCTTACATGGTCGGGGTGTCGGATGTCGATGTTGGAGTATATTCCGTTTCTGATGATTGCTTTCGAGTGAGTACTGGAATCTAATTGTCAAACAAATCGACAAAGATGATTACTTTTAAGGTTGAGAGTTTATTAATTTGTTACCTAACAGCTCTTTATTAATCTGTTTTCAAAAGTGTGACTAAACCTCATTTATTATGGAGTAAATGCTGCTGTTGCAAAACGAGTTCCAGTGATGTGTTACTACTGGTTTTTCCTGGTCACACTTATTTTGACTATTCGCGGTAAACAAAGGCTTAATAATGACGTAAAGATTTTTAATGAATAATATACTGGAACAATTTTATATAAGTTCGGTAGAACTTTACGCGACCTCTGAGCCATTTCATTCTGCGTGTAGGCACCTACCGTATCGTGTTTCCAAAAAAGGAACAGTTGGTATGTACCATAGAAATACAAATGTGACTACCCACTTTTTGAATTTTTATGAAAAATACGTGTCTGGCAATTTATTTAAGGTCATTGCTCCCTTTCACAACATTGTACTAACGAAGTGTTAGGACATTGAAAAACTCTTGTTTCCAAACATCACGCGTTTATATAAAAAAAATATAGACAGTAGTAGTTTTATTCATAAGCTACGCTTACTTTTACCTAGTTACAAACTTTAACGCCCCATATGTCGTGCAGTTTTAGAGTTTGGAAAAATCTTGTAGAAATATCTCTTCTCTTATAATTGCAACTCTATATCTTCTACGAATCTTCCTAATTGCATACTCTTCAACAAGTTTGCCAAATAATTCACTTAAGAAAATAATTACCTAATAAACTTTTTTTTTAATAACGTGTTATTTGACAAAAAAATATTTTTTTTATTTATGTTATCTCATAAAATAAGGTTTGGAATAAAACGTTTTACATATGCCATTATTATTTTAATTTATTAAATAAAAACATAAATAATAATAAATAGAGAAAAAATATTTTTAGCAGGCTACCCGGAACCGAAATAGTTAGATTAGGTTAAATATTTTTACTCGCAAAAAAGGTTAAGCTAGGTTAGAACTGCGATCTACGCACGAGCTGAGCGAGCAAAGCGAGCGTGCCGCCGCTTCAGCCGGCGAGTGGCAAAAACGACTAGAATACAAAGAAAAATAAAATTGTGTAAAATAATACTGTCATGATTATAACTGGTTTAGATAAATTGATTATACAATGATATTTAGGATAAACGTGACTTTTCCAAAAGAATCTAAATATAATATTAAATGATAAATGTATAATGATTAAATATCATGAGAAACATTTGTAAAGAGAAGCATTTGCCAAAAATGTTTGTAAAGCGAGTGTTTATAAAATAAAACATTTGCGGAATAAGTTGTTCGTGAAATAAAATTTGTCAACGGTGTTTTGGTGAAACATTAGTGAACCATTTAACACACTATTTTTGCTGCTTTTTATCGGCTTCAAATCTCTAATACAAAGCAGATACAATCAAAATAAACGCATTTAATTGCTATCTAATTATGCCAAGGCTTTCTCTATAAAACAGTACGCAATTACGCATCACTAATCGTTTATTGAAGGCTATTTACACCTTTCTATGAAAATCATCATCTGCCTAGCCTTTTCCCATCTATGTTGGGGTCGGCTTCCAGTCTAACCGGATGCAGCGGAATACCAGTATTTTACATCGAGCGGCTGCCTATCTGACCTCGACAACCCAGTTACTGGGTAATACGATACGCCTTTGTAAGACTGGTTGTCAGACTTTCGGGCTTCTAAGATCTATAAATGATAGTCGGGACCACCGGTTTTTCGTACTTTCCGAGGCAGGGAGGGGTGTCCTTAATGTAATGGATGGTCACCCATCCACGGACTGACCTCGGCATGCGTAGCTTAACCTTCGGTCAACCCGTGCGGCTGTTATTATTTAGCCACGAGCTCCTATGAAAATGCGGAAAGAATAGTTAGTAAACATTACGGCACATTTGGGTTACGGACGTTGCATAAGACGCTTAATAAATAAATTCTAAAGCATTTTTTTTTCTAATTTCTCGCTACATTTATCTTTAAAGAATCTAGGTTATACAGAAACACTTGTGCAATAAGTAATTTAGCTGATACTTATACATGTAATGTAATACTAACTTTAATGACTATTTTTATTCCGAAATTTTAATTTTGGTTTTGACATAATGTGAGCATTAACTTTATATAGTGTAAATGTGAAACGTAAAATGACAAATGTTACAATCAACAATTGGCCTTGGTTTAAGGACACAGATATTTGCGAGTTTTGGAAAAGGATCAATGTCACTTATACACTGAGTTAATTTTGAACACCACTCATTTATCGTCAAGGAAAACATTGAAGGAAACTTCAACTTCAAATACTTGGTCTGAAACCAACATGTTTATGAGAGCAATACCTATGTATATAATAGCGTAATATATAATAAATGCTAGCTGCTAGTTTAGCCAAATTGTTATGAGAACAGTCCATTGTCCTGCAGTGAAACAATGATAGTTTGTTACATAATCAAACTATAATGTTCCCACTGCTGGGACACAGGCCTCTTCTCATCGAGAGGGAGTGGCAGTAATCTACCACGCGGGCCTAGTGTGGGTTGGTAGATGTCACATATTTTAGAATTTTTGGTTCATGATGTTTTCGTTCACAATTTTGAGAGCAGTAGTGATGAAATAATTTACACACACATAACACATAACATCACGCCTTGTTTCTTCGAAGGGTTAGGCAGAGGTGTGCCTATAATAACACCCTCATTTCGCCAGTTATGTTTAAATCCCATGTAATAGGGGGTGAGCCTATTGCCATCAACCGGGCACAAATCCAGACTCCGGGCTGCTACTGAGAAACTCCAGATAGAAAAACCGAATAACACTTTGCCCGACCTGGGAATCGAACCCAGGACCTCATGCTCAGTAGTGGCGCTTGCGACCACTAGACCAACAAGGCAGTCAAAAAAAGTCAGTAAGTCGTAAAACCCTGTTTGAGTTAATGAGAGTTAAAGTTTTTGAAAATATAAATTGTCATAATTTTGGCTTGCCATTACATACCTTTATGTTTTTAGCTTTATTTTAAAGGAAATAAAATCATGTTTATATTAAAAGAACTATATAACTTGAGAAAAACTTCTAACTCGTCTTTTTAGATTTAATGACTTTTCGCTCTACGGGGACGATATGTACTTAGTTTATAATTTTATACTCAGTTCAATTTAGTAACTTCAATTTAGTGTAGTAGTTTAATTAAGGAAATAAAAAGTATTTAACTTCAAAACTAACAACGCATTTAATTTCGAACAACCACTGTCACGTTGAGAGCAGTGGCCACCACTACTCTCAACGTGACAGTTTGTTAATAACATTATATTTAAATACATGTCGCATGC